>CM023616.1:18233537-19656037 GCA_013358685.1 Antennarius maculatus
GAATTTCCTGTACAACATCAGATATTCATCTGGTGGATTTAATTAAATTCTTCTATTCATACCATACTTAACTTAATCATCCATGACAAAAAAAGACATTACAGAATTATTCACTGGGACTCATTGGGAATGATAGCACTGCTAAGAGGCTAATATTTCACCAGCGCCGGCCCTTCATGCTAATGATGCAGCAGAATGACCTCTGGTAACGTTAGTGCAACCACAACATAGACTCTCCTTTGTTGTTTGGACGAGCCAGTAAAAATAAGAACTCCAACTATTATCTTTCATCAGACACCAGTGAATCACAGTAACAAAAAAAAAAAAAAAAAAAAGGAATGAAGTGAAGTGAAGAAAGTCATTCCTTGTGCTTGTTTTCCAAACCCAATCCCAGGGAACAGATGTTGTTCATTCTGCTTGGCTGTGCTGAGGAAGAGCACCGAGTCATGCTGCTTTCAGCCCAAATAGCTCACGCACAATTACTCTGCCGGGGATCTGTGTGCGTTGGCACATCCCTGCAGTTCCCCCCTCTGTTTTCTTAATAATTAGCTTGTGTTTTCACAAGGGGGTCATATGTGTGTGTGGGGAAGCCGGCGCTTTCAGTCTTTTCAAGGCTACTTAATCTACCCTCCCCTGCTCTGTCTCCCATCCTCTCTCAGCCTCAGTCTTCGTTTATCTCCACTCTCTCCCATCCTACCTTTTTTTTTTTTTCCATCTCCCCCTATCTCCCCATGCCCAGGGTCTGCATGATGAATGAATAAGATTGTAGGTGTTTTGCAGCTGCTGCTATTTGATGTGAGCAGCAAAGTCAAATGATGCAACATGGCACCATTTTTTTTATTTATTTTATTTTTTTTTGCATCGTCGGCCTCTCCTTTTCTGGAATGTTTGTGAATTCTAGAGCGGCGGTCTTGGTGAGTGTTGCGTGACTTAATGGCGGCGCACGGGGGCCTTTCACGTTACATTAATATCGAATACGCCAAGGCACGGCTCCCATCGGTGACATCATACATCTGTTTGACCCGAAACGTAAAGTGTTTTCAGATTTTATTTGCCGACAGCTTGAAATAACAAAAATCAGATTTGAAAATGAAAATGGAAAAAAATTGTACCGTTTCTATCCCGGCACGATCTGACACACACTTCCGATGTAAACGCGTCAGTTAGGATTGACTGTGTTTGACCAGCGGTCGATTCGCTCTGTGCGAGTCGATGTCATTGATTCTCCACCTGCTCGGCCGCCTCCGTCACCTTGACCCCAACAGGGTCTAATCACATGTCCTGTGTGACCTGAAGATATGCATGTGATTAAGGATACACACCTGGAAAAAGGGATAGTCACACTAAATGAGATCAAACTGATCTGATTTGACCACTCGGATATCAGAGACTTATATTTTAGACCTTGAGTACATCAGGAACAGAAAATTCAGCGTTGCAGACATGTGAGAACATCCAGAATAATAAATTTAAGTGATCTGACTAAATTACAATAGATTAACAGTGAATGAACCTTTAAAGCATAGTTAGAATGCATATAAAATCATTACGATTGGGTAAATATCTGAACACCTGTTCAAAGTCACCTGTTTCTGCAGAACTGTAATTTATTGACTTTCAATAAATTGCTAACATTTTTCCTCTCTCTGCCACAGACACGCCTAAACCTGTCAGGAAAAAAAAAGAAATCCATTTGGATGTCTTCAAATTCAGCCGTCCAGGATCATCAGAACGCCTGAAAGTCGTCTCTGTGCCATGTTCTCTCGCTATAATCTTCACTGTCACAGTAATTACACCGAGACGTGAAGCCAAGTCTGATTCATAATGATGCTCAAAATGTTGTCTGTGAATTGAGTTTTGTTGGGTTTGTTTCCCACACTTCCAGAGTGAAGGTTCCTGTTTCTACTTGAGCCATGTGTAATAAAATGAATACACCCACAGCGCTGGGAATGCAACGCTGTACAAACTGGGTCACGAGCGAAGACTCTCCAAGACTTGGCTCTCCATTCCCTTCGTCAGCGTGGAACAGATATATCCCAAACCTCAATGCAAAGCTTTAGTCCCCAAAACGGTTCGGCCATTTTGCCTTTATTGGGTCTGAAGGAGGCAAAAAAAAGTAGTAGCAGCAGTAGTAGCGTTACAAGACATAATCCGACTACTACTAAATACATGATCCAACAATATTATCCTCGTCTGCAGTGTTTCATGTCTAAAACTTTATTTCTTTTTGGCTTAACTCACATCTAAGCTCCTGTTTGACAAATATTTATATTCATTTTCTCAAGACACTTTCCAGATATTCTTTTTATGTCAAAAACTGTTAGAAAAATAGACCAGAAATGCAGACTTCTTGTATATTTTTACATAAAAACATTAGGTTTGAGTTGCCTGTATTGTTGCTGTTGGAGGTGTGCCGGGTACAGCGATGTGCACATAATCTCCACATGTATTCACACACACACACACACACATGCACACACACTGATGATGAGGCTATGGGAATGGGGTCACACCTGCGGTGGGTGGCAGGGGTGATAAACGATGTTGCTTTAAACTTTGGAGGCCGTCATTTTTGGGAGCCGCTGTTTACCCTCCATTGAAGTATAATGGGGGCCTTTGAAGACCAGAACGCTGGGGAACGGAGGCTGCCCTCTGTCTGCTGTTACGAAAGGAGGAGAAAACTAGCCCTTGATTAGCTAATGACACATTCTGCTTTGATTTGCCAGAATAGGACAGAGCGGCTCTCTGACATTAGAGCTGTCGTTTCCTGCTGTTGCTGCTTTGGAAATTTTCTCACAGCTTTCAACACACGGAATCAAATAAATCACTTTATTCCAGTTTTACAGCCTAATTTTTTCTCGCACTTGACAAAAGAGTCAGTTTTTATGATGCAAAATAAGAGAGACGCGTGCTTTAAGAAAAAAAAAACAACAACAAAAAAAAACCTGTTACTCGTGAACTGAATGCACGAGGCGGAAACCTCATGCTGGTCACTCGTCACCTGTCTGAAAACCCTTTCTGACAGTGCATGTTGTGTCAGACACCAGAGCCGCCTTTTGTGCAGGTTTGGAGGAGTCATCAGTAGATCCTCTTATAGCACCGCTCTTATCAGATGAAGCTGCATATCTGGCTGCTCCTTCTCATTTGTCTTGTAAGCCCGAAGTGATAAAGTGATGCGAGAATGACAGTCTAGACCGCAGCTGTCTCGGTACGATGCATTCCAAGGCTTCACAGAAAAGCATTGTAATCTCTCCGCCTGGCGTAATCCCTGCACACATGAATGGACATTAACAAAAATGCAGTGAAAACACACATTCAGCGCAGCCATGTACTCACATGCAGTACACCCTGACACACGTGCACAATTATATGGCTATGCACATGCACGGAAAAAGGCTGCCAATTGATGTTAATCCAAGCATGCAGTGTGTATTAAAGCACGATTAGCCCATACCGCTCGCAGCGAGCCGTGCATGTAATATCCAGAATCTCTTACAAGGTAGTCGCCGTACATTTTGAACGTTTATTTCGGGTCTGCAGAAACGAGTGGACAATTCAAGTGTATGGTGTAGTGGACAGACTCAGTGGGTGCAAATTAAATATTATCCTGGATTATTGGGGTTAGATTAGTCCATTTATGCCTCTTTTTTACAGTTATTTCATTCAGAAAAAAAAAAAAAAAAAAAGAACTCTTTCTACTGTTTGAAATCCATTCCCTCAGCTAAACAACCCCAAAGGACAAAACAAAAAACAAAAAAACAGCAACCACAACAAATGGGTTTAAATGACAACCGTGCAGGAACAATCTCTCCACAGTGCAAAGCATTGCGGTTGTCATTCATCACGCCGCGGCGGCGTACCGTGGGACTTCCACAACAATTACTTCTGTCATTAAACTCCCTCTATTGTTGTAATTTTCCTGTGTGATAAGGGCGATTACTGGCCAAGTGAGGACTAATCTCTGATCTACTTCGCGGTGAGAGGAAAAGCAAATCTCAGTTTTCCACTCATGTCAGAGAATAAACGTACCGCTGTGTTAGACTGCCCCCTCGTGGCTCATGAGGAGACTACAGGATTCTGTTGGGTTTTTTTTCTAAATGAACAGCTGTTTTGCATGAGCTTTTGCAGAAAGTATTTCATGCAAGAATGTGATTTTGCAGTTTGGTAGATGTGACATGATTTTGCATGATTTTAATGTAAATATGCACAATGCATTGAAAACAGGAAGGTCAGCATGTGTCTGCAAATAAGTGAATCCAACAAGTATAACTAAATAGTTAGACAGCTAGTCTTTGCAGAAAGTGAAACAGCTTCTCATTATTGGCTCGTTCTAATCTTTGTAATCCCTTGTATTAGCCAACAGTAATCCAACTGTACATCATTTCTGTGTAACAGCATCCGCAAAAACTCTTAAAGGCGATGTAAATACTTCTTAGCAGAGCGTATAACGTGTTCTTTTTTTCCAGTAGCCCAGTCATGTACAGAATATGGACACAGTCCTGCTCTCACAAGCTTTTTTACTGTCTGAGGCTACATCATTCACATCATCGTAAAAGCCGAGGCCCTTCATCGCTTTACAGTACCCAGCGCTACCGTTAGCCTCAGGCTCTCGCATCAAGGCCTGCAGCCTTCCATCCCACACTAGCTGTAAACCTCGGCTCCGAGTGTAAAAGGGAGCAGAGATGAGAGGGGTTATTGATGTGCCATAAACCCCGTTATTTTATGTGAGGAAGGGAGAAAACTAGGTTTGCAGAGGAGAGGAGGTGCATTTTCCAGCTATCCAGTCTGTCTCGTTTTAGGGGGAAACTGAGGCGACGTTGTGTTTTCTTGCTCGCTCAGGAGATCTGTTAATCTGCAACATGCAAAGGATTCAATGTCTGACCCAGAATGGAATTGTTTCCAAAATAACCAAACGTGCTATTTAATATCAGATCAACCTTTGACCTTAAAACACCCCTTAACGCCACTATAAAAGTTGTCATGGCGATTTAACGACGGCCTCATCTTCATCTTCAGCTGTTAAAACAGGTGAAAGCCACTCCTGTCTGCGCGACATTTCATCCTCCTCAACCTTCATCTCTCACACAACCGCCTTTTCCTGCAAAAGTATGCGCACACACGCACACACACACACACACACACACACACACACACACACACACACACACACACACACACACACACACACACACACACACACACACACAGGTATATGCATTGAATCAAATGTTGCAAACATGCATTCAGAAACCTTGTACACGCCTGCATGAGTAACTCCTGCTCACATACAGTCGCAAATACACAATCTCATACACACACACACACACACACAGCAGTTCTTAGGGTGATCATTTATCATCTGGCGAAGAATTTATAGTCATGTTCTCCATGCTGGAGGCTCGGACCTGAGACATTCCTCTGGAAATTTATGTCCAAACAGCTGTGGTCTCATCCGCCTCTGTTGGGACCTTGAAGACAACGCCGTCCCAGGAGTTATGAGGGGGATCCAATCCATTACACACCTCCAGTCAACTTTTGAATGTGCTTAAATGCACGTGTGAGCCATTTTCCCTGTGTCTTTTTACATCTAGCAGCATGTGTACCGGTTTTCCTGCTTTTACCGTGTGCTTGCAGCTGCCTGTCTTCCTGTGTGTGTGTGTG
Organism: Antennarius maculatus; assembly: GCA_013358685.1. Classification (NCBI taxonomy): domain Eukaryota; kingdom Metazoa; phylum Chordata; class Actinopteri; order Lophiiformes; family Antennariidae; genus Antennarius; species Antennarius maculatus. The sequence continues at coordinate 18,239,199 of CM023616.1, forward strand.
TGTGTGTGTGTGTGTGTGTGTGTGTGTGTGTGTGTGTGTGTGTGTGTGTGTGTGTGTGTGTGTGTGTGTGTGTGTGTGTGTGTGTGTGTGTGTGTGTGTGTGCGTTTGCATGCACAGCCATATGCCTGTGTGTAAAGGATTCAGGGATGGTTTGGGGTTTAGCTTTTTGATGGCCGGACAGTCATCCTGCAGCTTTATGCATCGGAAGCCCGTAGATTAAAGGGGGGAAAGCCCTGATTTCACATTGCAGTCATGTGGACTGTTGTGTTTCCCTCTCACAGTCAGGTTCCCACCAGGGGTGAACGTCAGGCCACAGTAATGGATGAAGTCTTTGATTCGGAGTGACATCAGCATGAATCTGCTCTGCACATGGCAGGAAGAAGGCCAGTAATGGTAATGTTTAATATTAAGGATTACCACTGGATAGCGAGGCCCATCTTCTAATCCAATCAAATGATTCAATGTTTGAACACAGAATGAACTTAAAATGTATGTTTATAATGATAAGTTGATATGAGGGTCAAATAATTAGAATCAGTACAGTAACTAGTAACTAACACTGTAAAAGCAGTTCCTTCCTAAATGCTGATTGTAAGTATTAAGTACTAGAAAAATCAAAGTACAAGTACCACAAAACTGTACTTTTGTATGTTACTTGGTTAAAAACGTCTGAATGCTTAAGCATTAATTATTAATTCCAGTTTCTGCATTGGAAATAATTCATCATCAATCTTATAACTATTAAAAAGCACTCAATAGCAGTTTGGTACCAACACACAGAGAATCTCCTCAGGACAGCTGTAGAGAGGAAGGACGGCGTTTCCTCACAGCGTCTCTCAGGTGCTGCATTTACACCTATAAACCTCCACCCTGAAGCTTTATTCTGTAAAAGGATTTTTTTTTACATTTTCTCTGTTTAAACTTAGAGATGGCAGCCGGGCCTCGACTCTCTCAGCGGGGAACCCCTCTGTGGATGTTTGGAGGTTTAACAGGCTGTCAGCAGCAAGGTAATGTAACTAAAGAACGGGAGGTCAATCAAATGGGATGATGATGACGATGATGATGATGACGATGATGATGATGATGGTGATGATGATGGTGATGATGATGTGTTTAGTAAGGATGGTCAACAGCCTCTGTTTCACATTATAAACCCCACTAGGATGTGCAAAAATATTTAGAGGGGAGCGTTAAAGTGGATTGTTGTTGGTGGATTTGAAAAAGGCAAGAGACATAGATAAGCACAACCCATAATAACATCTATGAAGATAAAACAGAATCTGGGGTACGGGAAGTCCTCAACATATGAAATTAATTGGTTGTTTGCAAATTGTTAAGTATTAAATTTCAATCTTTAATCACCATTCCAGGTCATTTAAATGTCATTCCTATTCTAAATATGAAAGTACTATTCCCTAAGGCTGACCTATAGAGACAACATAAAAACAGGTAAACATAAAAAATAAAATAAAATAAAATAAAGGCATTTCGAGTTAAATCATTGGATTTTAAAAAACACAGAAAAACAGTAATAAAATTTATGTCATTTCACCCCACTTAATACCTGTTCCCTGCCAATACTAGAAAACCATTAAAAGCACATAATATTATGTTACTGTACAATAAATAAGGGTGTAAACATATCATCATATTATAAAAAGTTCCAATATCTACTAATAAGCATCACTCGTGATTCACATCATCCTTTTAAATTAATGAAGATGAATTTTCGATAAACTTTTGATCCTTTATATGATAATCTTTTTGGAGAAGAAGAGAATAAAACAATTCAAGGAACTCTCCACCAGTTTTTAAGATCATTACAACTAAAGTCAAGTCAACTTTATTTATAAAGCCTTGAATCACACCAGTGACTGACTGACTTATTTTCATCACTAATGTTTTTCTGTCATACAGACACGTGGATCTGTTTACCTCTTTACAGCCACTCTGTGGTACTTTAGCATGTAGCATGTAGCATGTAGCATGTAGCTTACCTTTAGAGTGGGAGGGAGGAGTTATTGTCGGTCAGAGGCAGAGTTGTCATTATCTTCACTAGTCTTTACTGTATCATCCATGAAAAACAGTAAAGTATCCAAGTCACCAAGCCTGACGCGCTGAGATGCTCACAGAGACAACAAACAACAAGAGGGGGGGAAGACGAGTGCTGGAGCTGCGTGAATGCAGCAGTGCTGCCCCCCGCGGAGGTTGTGGCAGAAAACGGAACTGCAGGTCAGTAGTCGGTTATGACTGGGCACGTTTGTTCGTATCTTCGAATGTATTTATGACGAGTGTTCCCAAATTGAGGAGAATCTGTATATATATTAATTACTGCAAGAACAGCATTGATAATAATAATAATAATAGTAATAATAATAATAATAATAATAATAATAATAATGATGATGATGATGTTGATGGTGTTTTCAGTGGGTGTCAATCATGATTCCAGTAGTAAGATGCACTTAAGATAAGATGCACTTTACTGATCCCAAACCTGGGAATTTAAAGTAGTAGTAGTAGTAGTAGTTCGTTTCCACAGTAACTTGTAAAATGATAGAGCCAAGACTTAGTCAAGTAGTAAAATGAACCGATGAGATATGAATGTGTACAGAAGGAGAAGAAGAGGAGGAGAGATTAGATAAAGAGACGCCTAATCCTCAAAGGCAGATATCATTTAGCTGACATGGTTTGTGGATCAGTGGTCGGTTTATTTTATTTGATGAACAGTATCTGAAGAGTTTAAAAAGTTTCCTATTTTTTTGCATTTCTCATCCTGGAGGTCAGAGCTTCAGTCTCACCTGCTGACTCCTGAAAAAAAAAAAAAGTCATTTGTCCTGCTGCGCAGAGTGAAAGGCTAAATATCACGATTCATCAGCAGCTCTGTCAGTTGGAAAAGGTAAAATAGAAAACGGCACAAAGACGGCATGAAATTCCTGTTGTGTCAGACAGAATAAAGCTGCGGTTTCCATCATTCACTCACCCTCTATTTCACCCACTCATTCAAAGCAAAGCTTGTTTCAATGGGCTTCACAATACCTAATCTTTTCCTGCAGTGAAGGCTGGAAAGGTTTAAAAACGTTTTAAAATCTGTCGTGGGCGATGCTCTTTGGGTTTGTAAATCATAATGTGCCACCCAGACACAGGATTACCTGCTATGATTTAACCACTGTGTTTTCTTTGCCCCGCCATCCAGTTTGGCTTCTATAGGGACGCCAATATACTTCACTTCTTCTAGTTCATTAGACCAACAGCAGGTCTCAAAGAAAAAGGCAAGGCTGTCTACACTTTGAAAACAAAGCACACTAGAGTTTTAGTTCTTCTTTGTCTGTCAAAATTTTTTTATTTTACTTTTACACCTTTGAACAGCTGATGAACATCATCATCTCTCTCCATGGCTTTTTTGTCACATACATGAGAATTAACATCTTAAAAGATGTTCTTGCAAAACTTTTATTCTCCACATTTAAGTTGACATAGACAAAAAGCAAATCTATAGCTGTTATTTTACATAATTATTTTTAATGCCACTTTTCTTCTATCACTACTAAAAGATTTTGCCTCTCCAAGATGGAACATCGGCTGAACGTAAAGCATTTACTTCTATTTATTTAAAGTTCATGGATTGGTGGCTAATTCTAATAACCTAAATATTGACAAATACAACTGATGACATCAGATCCTTTCAAAATGTGACAAAATTTTTAATTACTGTACAGTAATTAAAAAATTTTTATTTCTAGATTTTTAATTTCTAGATTTAATTTCTATTAAATCACCAAGAAAAAGCCTTGGTGATTTCATAGAAATTATTTTAAATGCAGTGCATTTAGCATTCAAATTCCTGCAGTTATTTGAAAGCAATGTTCATCTGTGATGCATTTTCATCATCAGTTTGGCTCTACTTTTGCAATGTGCATCAGATTTTTGGTGATTTTTTCCAGATGTCTGGTGTTGCTGGGAGTTCCGAACAGCGCTAATCGTCTGCTGCCGGCGCACCTCATCCATTTTCAGGGCCTGAGGAGGAGGAGGAGGAGGAGGAGCGCCTCCACCTTCGGTTCTGACCCGAGGCGGTCTTTGGTCTGCTGCCTTTCCCTCTGGATAATCTAAACTTCCTCACCACGAGCTGCTCGCAAACGGCATAAATAAACAACCCCAGGGACAAACTGGGGTTTGGACCTTGTTAGCTCTATAAGAGTTTGTTTGTTCAAATTTGCTGAAGCGGTGATCTGCTTTACCCACCACATGTGGGGAAACGGGGCATCTAGAGGCGAACTCTAGAGGATGATGAGGAGGTGGAAGGTTGAGGGGGAGAAATCCACATTTTTCCAATATGTGCACAGGGCATGTTTGACATGCGTCTTTGTGAAGTTAGAAACATCAGCTCTGTGGAAAAAAAGAAAACAAAAACATGGAGGTCCGACTAAACAAATGTCATTTTTGGATGCGACAGTAGGGAGGATGAGAAAAGGAAAACTGATGGGGGAAAAAAAATGAAAAAGCTGCATTCCTAGGAATATAATTCACCGCCTCAGTGTTTCCAGGGCTTGATTAGAGGGATGCAGCGACTGGATGCATTAAGATTAAGATCTGGCGTTCAGAGGGAATTGCAAAAGGGAAGCGATACGGAAGTCTTTATCAAATGTGACGTTGATTTTTATAAAAAGAAATCTCATTTACTTCGTGTGCTTACACTGTGGAGCCGCAGCTGTTTGTGATGGATCCAGACAGGGCAGGCTGATCCAAACCGCTGCCATGAATGGATGAAGCGGCGCTCTGGATTCAGTCACTCACTTGTTACTAGTTTAGGATAGAAGAGAAGCAGCAGTGTAAAAGTACCAGCCAATTCTTTTGGCTGTGCTGACTGCACTGTTGGAGATCATAGAGGCACAGACCAGGAAGGAAGATGGAAAAATGTTCGAGTGTTTTTATGTAGAAGTCAATCCATAAATACATCGCAAATCAATCAGTCCATATTTAAAAAGGTACATGTCCAAAAACATGGATTCTGCTAAACAAAAAACTCCTGATTCACAGAATCATTTTAATAATACAAAGAAATAAACGTTCCTCCTGTGTATAAAAGAAAATGGAACATTTTAAATGACTTTTTTTTAACCGAGTTTCTAAAAAAATGGAAATTCAATTTTTCACTTTAACCTGCAGCTTTACAACTGGATGATCAAGGTAACGGTGTTGCTGCTGGGACTGTGATGAGTCTTGGGTTTCAGTTGCTCTTGTTGGACAACAGCCAGCTGTCTGGCTGCTTGATTGCTGAACAGTCCAAGTCAACAACAATGTGCACCGTCTGTGTTTGATTGCATGTCTCCTGTTATCTTGTACGATTGTATCCCATCCCGACCTCACAACTTTCCTTGTGAACAAACTTGCGTTGTCCTCAGCAGTGGTATGCAGTCAGACTGGTCCCGTCCTCCTTTACTTCACCTGTGCCTCGGCAGCTTAGACCGTGGAGCATCAGATGTTGGATCTGCTGCTTTCTTAGATGCAACTTTCTTTCTGGAATCTTTCTCATCCGGTTCATAGAGAGCGTTCCTCACAAAACGTGCAGCCGCTCCCTTGTCCAGACGGGCGGCTTTCTTCTTGTCTGTGATCTCTTTGACTTTGTTCATGTATGTCCTGATTCTCTCCTGAAGATCAGAGCATATGAATTGTAATTACACAATTCATACTAACAGAAAACCAGCTCAAAAGCAAGAACACATACACACCAGTTCCTGTTTGATTCCGTGTTCTCTGGGATTTACTCCTCGGGTAACCAAGTACACTGAAAAACAACAACAAAATGTATGATGTCTAATTTTTAGACAAACAATGTTTATTGATCTAAGACAGAATATCAGTGCAGATGTATTACCAATCAATACACAGCTTCTATGTTCAGAACTGCTTTTAATGAATTGTCCTGTTAAGATATGTGGATTGCTCTGTTCTGACAGAATAAAAGGGTCACAGCTATACATAATGGGATGCATCTTGTTTATTGTATTTGACATATTTTTGGACTGGCAACGTAATTCCAATGAAACAGAAACTTGTGCAGGGAAAAAATTAGTCCTTTTGGCTTCTCAGTTCATTTATCATATAAAAACACGTGTATCACGTGTCTGAAAAGCATTCCCAACCCAAGTATCACATCTATTAATCTCAGAGCAGTGTTCCAAAACACTCAAACTGCTTTCAGAATTGGTTGTTTAGTAACTCCTGCTTTATGCTTGTATTACATCTACTAATGATAATAATATAAATCCATGAAAACTTACTCCAAAATAAGGAATTAAGTGTGTAGGCAGACATCAGATCCAGCTTGGCTTGCTCCAATGGATCCAGCTGTTTGCAAACCAAGTTTAAATTAAATTAGAATCACTACACAAATCTTTTCCAGGTTGTGATGACATTACCAACACTGAGCTGAACAGAAGTACAGATGCTTACTTTGTGGAGGCGTAATGGACGTAAGAGGAATCATAAACACATTTGTGAAACACCTTTACCTTTTGCTGAAGCTCATTCCTGGGCATCGAAATCAACTTTTCCAACATGGCTTTGACGTTAGAGACTGAGGAGTCAAAGCCTGTCAGCTGTTCGTCTATCTCGTAAGGGTAATCCTCTGTATTCCCATCCGCGGCCATTCTCCTGGGGGAAAAAAAATGTATACTAAGTTCCAAAGACGAACTGAATGTGATTATTTTATGAGACGACGACCGTGTAGTTAGCTAGCAAAGCTATCACAAGCCAATATCACTAGCGAAACATGCCAACGTTTCGGTTATATGAGCAAAAATAAAGACGAACGCTGCAGATTAGTGGAGCAGAATTTATTACCGGTTCGGTGACAATAAACGTCGGTCGAAATTAATTTTGAATAAAGCTAGAAAAGCCTTTCAGGTGCAGAGAAAGCTAATATGGCACGCTTCACGCTCCAGCCAACCGGAAGTGACGTCAGAGTCTAACCTCCAACTCTTCTTGTCTGCTCTTTATTGCCGCCTAGTGTTTGGAATAGCGAAGTGAGATGGTATAAATGAATGAATTGGCGCACACTTAATGGATTAAAATGCACCATTAGTTTATTTGCAAGTTTGATTTAACTGGTTTGTACTCTGTAAAAATAAAAACATCAATTTTTTTTCCTTATTAGCTGTTAAAGATAATCTTAATTCAATCGATAATGAAAGGCAAACAGACATTACAAAGATTTTTTTTAAAAAGCGCACCTAAAGGTTTCTAATGAATCAATCCGCTGGACTTGTAGAAAGTGATAGTAGGTATTTCCACACCACAAAACTCAAATATTTCACGGAAAAAATGAAACGTACAGTGAGCAAATGAGATTCACGGGGCATTAAGATATCCAGTTTACCCCTTTTTCCAGTCTTCCAGCATTGGACAGTCTGGCTGTGTGCAACCTCAATAAATATCCCATCGGAAACAAAACAATATATGGAATCTAAGGATTCAAAAATCTAAACAGTTGGAGATTTGGGGAAGTTCACACGAAAATCCGAAGTTTATTTATCGTACTGCTACACTGGCAGTATTCGCTTAATTTTTTATATATATATACACTTCTAAAACAACAACAACAAAAAAGAAATCTAATTAACAAGACACACAGGCTCAAAAAAAAAAAAACAACCCAACCCAAACCCAAGATCATTTTTTCGGCAGTGTGGCACATTATTTCCAAATATCTGATGTGTTTGTGAACGCAGCACAAGGTCCTCCTCGAAGAGTAGCGTTCACGTTGCCATGGTAACCTGGGGTGCGACTGCTTGCAAGTGAATCTCGAGTGTCCGGATGCCAGACAACAATTAAAGTGCGTTCAGCCGTCGGACCGATTGCGTCCCGTGGGTAGCCTCAAACATGGACAACTGTGACCTGGAGAGACTCTCCGTCTCCGGCTTGAAGCTCCGTCCGACCTTCACACCAGAAGTCACCGTTTACAGCCTGTCAGTGGGGAGCAGTGTCAACAAAGTGACCGTGGACGTGATTACCAGTGACTGTGCAGCGTCATACAAAATTGTGAGCACTGGCCAGCGAGCTTAAACTTCAAATAACTTTATTATTCTACATAAAAACAACTTGCTTTGGTGATCTTTCAGCTTTTTGGAGATGGATCCGGTGTTGTTCAGCTGAAGGATGGCTTAAACAGAGTAGAGATCGAGGTGGTGGCTGAGGACGGCACCGCCAAAACCTACTGCGTGGAAGTCAGCAGGCTGTCTTCAAAGATAGCTGAGCTCAGCAGTCTGGCTGTGGAGGGGAATATTCCACTTAACCCTGAATTTTGCACCAGAATCTATGAATACAGCTGTGGGTACAGGAGATGCACCTCTCCTTAGAGCTGCAGTACATCATGTTACACAGATGTTGTCACTCCTTTCCTGCAGGTACGGTTCCATTCCACTGCAGCGCTTTGACCTTTCTTCCAAAGGTACCAGATGAAGACATAAAAGTCACAACGGGTGGAGGAGACGGGTCACGACCGGTTCCTCTGAATGTTGGAGACACATCCGTGGAGATCTCAGTGTGTTCAGCAGATGGCAGTAAATCACAGGTAGGATGAAATACCGTGAGATGACTGCTGTTTCAAAGGATTTACCTGTTTTTTCTTTGCGTTTTGTGAAATTCTGATCTTCTTTATCTAATGATACCAATGGTGATGTATAGATATCTTATATCTTGAAGCTGCGCTCGCCTCTAGTTGCGCCTGAGTAACTATAAATAAGATAGCTTTCAGACGTTTAGAGTTTCTAGATACTAAATCTGATATCGCTCTCACTCTGTTAGTCCTACACGGTGTTGGTGACCCGAGAGCTGATTCCCATGGCCGTGACCTTCACCGATGGGAAGCAGCAGCTGGACTATGAATGTCCAGTATCTCTGACGGCTTTTTATAGACCCGTATCTATCAACCGCAGGTAAAGGCCGACTAGAGAGACAATTCAAAAGAACATATATCAACAGCTGAAGCAGCGGCGGCTTCCTTCATCACATGCAACTCAACAAAGCTCTTGCAAGAAAAAGGTTTTCCTTCTGATGCACAAGTAAAATAAATAAATAGTATTGAAGTAAATCTGTATTTATGCAGAATCTCAATTTGCTTGTTGAATACACATTACCGTTTTGTTATTTGGGCTTTTCTTTTTCAAGAACTCTATCCGTTCATCTTCATTCGCAGCGACCCCAAGCACGTTTTCTCGAGGCCATACATCGAGATGCTGGCACGAAGGTCAAAGGTCGACCCACTTAGCGGCTCTCCTCTCATAGACGACTGGAAGGTCGATGAGCCGAACATCGGCGGGAAGATGTCGGCCGCCCCGGTCAAGTGTTTCTTCGCTTACCGAGGTAAATCATGAGCTCCTCAGAGAGTTTTAGAATCAATTTCTGTAAGAAATGTTGATACCACACGGTTAATATGAAGGCGTGTCCTGCCTTAAATCCCACCCATACAAATTCCACGGATGTCATGTAACTTGATGTCGCTGCAGATGGATATTATGTCGCTCCACAGCGAGGGAAATTATTGCTTCACTAAGAACTCACATATTTAACGCCGTATTTTTACATGTTAAATCCATCAATCCCTAACCTTGTTGTTTCACCAAAGGGTGTGATGCCGTGATGAGGCTGTCTGAGCTGGGGTCACACTGTCTGGACTGTCCACACAAACCAACAGGAGACCTGGATGCAAAGGTCAGAATAAAAAATTAAAGAGTGCTCCGCTTTGCTGCCATCGCTGCCGTCAATCTTGACTCGGCACATTCTTTATTCATGAGTCGGCAGTCTCTTCATGGTGTTTAAGTGCTTTATCATCCCCAGTTAGAGCAGCTGGTGTTTTGTGTGGAGCTTTGAAGACGGGAAACAGAAGCGTGTCGGCTTTTTTTTTTTTTTTTACATTACAATACCTCAGCATATCATTAATAATCCAAGATCATTACAGTAATCAGATCCACCAGGTCAAACCAGGTGAAAGCTTTGATCTTTTATTGATTGAATTCCCTAAATGCTAAATTATTTCTCGTTTCAGGATGTCACAGAGACAGACTGGTATAAGAAGTACTTTGCGTCATCCAGCTGTTTGGAGATAGACATCAAACACAGTTTGGAGGTAAAGCGTGTGTTTTACTTTGCGTCATCAAGCCTGTGGTGAACTGTGTGAGTCCCCAGACTCCCAACCTAGGGTGCTGAGTCAGCTCTAATCATACATGTGATATTTTATATGTAAAATAATCCTGGATCCATCCCTGAATCCAACTGTGCACCACAATCAATAGTTTATTCCTTGGCACACGTCCCATATTTCTCTCGGCTTTCCCTCTAATCCCCTCAGCTGCTAAACGAACCCCAAAATCCCAGCGTTCAAGAAAGTGGAAAATATTTCCTGGATCCAGATCCACTTGAACATTGAGTGGATATTTTCCACATGCAATCACTCACATCTTCCACAACGCTTCCCTCCTCTAAGACCTTGTCCTTTAAGTGCCGTTCCATCTGTCACTTCTGTTTAATAAGAGGCAACGTTTTGCTTCGCTGCAAAACTCTCTCTTGTACTCAATCGGTGGATGATTGGATTCCTTGTCTGCTCCAGCTGCGCAGCTGGGAGAAAAGACTCCAAGCAACAGCAGGAGACAGCGCTGATAAACTGTGCAGCCTGGCCCAGGATCAGCTGAGACTCTACCGACGACACCTGTCTAAACCTGGTGCGTAACGCTTTCCATGGTTTCTAATGAATCACCACATCACATGTGTTATGATATTCTCCAAGTGGTTTGATCCAGATCATTACAGGGGAAAAAAGAGTGTTTTTTTTATACGCCACTGCTAATTAAGTAGTTTTTATTGTATTTATATTCCAATGAATCCTTGATGGAGGGGCAGAAGAGTGAGCTTCTGCATCTGCACGGGAGTTTTAGCTTCAGCCATCAAAAAATGCACAAAACAGGTGGTCAGCAGGGATTCCTCCTCCGTCTTACGTCCGACTCGAGTTACCCTCACCTTTTCTCATCCACTTGGGCCTCATTAATTGTTTGATGATTTAAGAAGCGACACTGGAGACCGATCCAAGAGGGCGACACGAGGGTCACCGGAGACGGAATGACACTTAAGGCCAGAAAGAAGGACAGGGAGACCGGGGTCGGCTCAGAACATGACCGAGTGAGTTGTGTCGCAGCAGAGGTCATGTTGGGTCAGTTGCGTAGTAGATCTTATCAAGATTTTGAAATTTGTAAGACTATTTAATACGAGTTCTTTGAATAGAAGAGATCCACTGAGGGTTTTTGATCGACTATAATTAGTTAAAGGAATTTTAAAATTATGTCAAAAGTGTTTTTTAATGTTGCAGGAGCTGTTTTGATTTGAAGCATCAGAGCCGTGTGACATCTGATAAAGGTTGCTCTCGCCAAAGGACGCCATGTGTCTGAATATTTCATGCAACAGGCGCCTGCAATTCTTGATAAGTAATGGAGAAGGCAGTCAAACCGAAGCAATTTTTGTTCCGCGTTATAGTATTTTATTCTTGAATTAAACACCAAATATAGAAAAATAGCAGAAACAAAAATCAAATCTGGTTGTTTTTTTTTATTTCTCAGTATACCTTAAGTTTTCCTTCCCAGGGTGCATTGCAGCTTTCTAGGGATGCCTGACAGGAAGTAACCAGAATTACAAAATTACAAAAAAATTCAATAAGGCTAATTTTTAAATAAAAACAATTGATATTATGGTGTAAGAGTTTTGACTTTTGACCTTTACACTGATCCCATTTTGAGTCTCCTGGCTAAATGTAAGATTCTAGCACACCGTAATGCTGTACCATACGACATCATATAGAGTTCAGTTCGTGTTTCCACAGGAGATGTGTTGCAGTATGGAGACACCCACTGTCCTCTGCAGAACCTGGAGCAGGCTGCTGTCCACTATGCATCAGCCATCAGACTCAACTCCAGAGACCCCAGACTCCACTTCCAGCTGGGATTGGTTTTGGAGGAGCAGCACTACGCGACAGAGATGTTCGGCCTCCAGAGGAAGGTGGTGCAGACTCACCGCTGAACAACAAGCTGAAAATGTGTGAACTGAGCGCCTCTCGCCCGTTCCTCTGCAGCCCGACAGAGACAGAGATGAACTGAGCGACGCCAAAATAACAGCGCGTCTCGACGACATCCTGGCTGTGTGCAAGCTCCATGGTTACCTCGGTACGCCAACTGTTCAGAACCAGCTGCGGGCCCTGGATAAGGAATATCAGCAACTCAAAGAGCAAGGACAGTCCAGCAAAGCCGACTACGTCCAGACGCTCTACATCTGGCTCTCCAGGAAGAGTGGAAAGGTATAGCTGACTCATCAGATCCTTCTGAACTCATTCTGAATTCATCGTCATGCACAGCTAAACCAGATATTTTAACAGCCTATCGTCTTTGCAGGATAGCGGTGAAGCAGTGCAAGACGAGGAGAGTTCCGTCCACAAGGCCCTGATGAAGTACCAGGATGCCTGGGCGCTGAGTCCTGACAGCTGGGAGTACAACCTCCACGTGGGCCGGCTGCTGCTGCTGCGGGGCCGGAGCAGGGAGGCCCTGCAGCACCTGCAGAGCGGCCTGGCCCTGCGACCCCTGCATCCCGCGCTCAGGTCTGGTAGTCGTAGCGACGTCGTTGTGCACTCATGCATTCCTGTTACTGTTTAAAACCTGTTCCTAAATCAGGAATATAGTTGAAAGAGGTGAAAGCATGCGTCAGTGTTAGCTTTTCACTCCTCTTTGACTCGCTAAGAAACGAGTTTTACGCCTGTCTGTCGGGATGAGCGTGTTCTAAATGATCAGATCTATTTTTTTCCTTCACGTCTCTCTGGTGTCGGATTCATCTCCTCAGATTCTTCACAGGGATGGCTCTGCTGTCGCAGGAACAGAAAGCCTCCAGCAACGCAGAGAAGGAAGCTGCTCTGTTCTTACAGCAGGGACTGGAGCGCTTCATCGCCCAGCGCTGTAGCAAGAGGTTTGAACACGTGTGTGTGTGTGTGTGTGTGTGTGTGTGTGTTTGTCACCGTAAACTCTTAGATTCCTGACTTTGAGCGAGGAAAAGATAAATTTGGGGAAATAATTCTGAATTTTCTGTAACACCACAAATTTTCCTCAATTTGTCTCCAGCTGGGTGGAGCAGGATCCATCAGACCCTCTGTCCAGCATCAGCACACAGTTCCTCAGAGGTCTCCTCACCCTGGGCCAGCTGCAGGAGAGAAACACCCTGTCTGGGAACGCCATCAGCGCCGAGCAGGTCTACCACACGTAAGACTGACTTGTTTTTATTTTTGATGTGCCTTCTTTGTGCCGTTCATAAATCTAGACATCCCAGTTTCATATTTGACCGATGCATTTGTCTGATGGAACGCCTCAGTGTGGCGGTGCTGGCCGCTCAGAGCGTGAGTCGGTGTGTGTGTCGTGGAAAGGCCGGTAGGCAGCTGGAGTGGGTGCTGTTGGACGCCCAATTCGCCCTGCTGCAGAGGTTGATCCAGCAGGGAGAGCGCCAGGCCCCACCCGACCCGGAGAGGCAGTCCCTGGTGGCCAAGAGATGCCAATCCCTCACGGCTCTCATTCGCCTCACCTCTATCGCCCCCTGTCAGGAGCTGCTGGACATGCAGGAGAAGGTAGAAACATACAGGAGGCAAATTGATTTCCACTTTCACTCTATTTTGATTTGTGTTATTTCCCATCAGTGATATTAGATTGATAGATTCAGAGTCGTATCATCTCCTTCCCATCCCATGCTGCTTTGTGCAGGCGTGCCAGCTAGCAGTGGCGACCATGCCGCTGGACAGCCACGCTTTGTGTCTCCTAGGTCTGGCACAGTTGGCTCAATTCGACAACAACCCAAATTCAGACAGGTCAAAAGACGTCTTGTCGGACGCCCGACTCAGCTTCCAAGCCAGTATTGAGCTGGAACAGAAGACTCAAAGTGGAGAACCGCCTGAGCAGCTAACCAGTGAGCATCTCCAGTGTGTTTAGTGTCCATGATCTCACACACACCTACAGATGGCTGGTTAATGTAAAACCGATGTGCGGAAAAGTTGTCACAGAAAATAAGACCGTGTATGATTTGATAACCAGCTAATATTGACTGCTTCTACAGAAAGCTTAATTCTCTACACCCTGTTTGTTCAGAACAAAAGTGGTGGCAGGACCAGCAGGAGGCCAAAAACGCCTCCAAGCCTTCCATCACCAAACCAGCAGGAGCGAGGGAGCCTTCTGACACCATCAGGGCCGATAGAGGGGCCAAACGGGGACGGGGAGCACCTACACATCGACGGGGGGTTGCAGCAGTAACCAAAGCTCCTGTTCCTACACCCCCAGTCTCCAACAGGGGAGGGAAAGTCACCCGACCTCCAGCCAAAAGCACCCCTGCAGCCAGGTGAGTCATGCTTGACAGACCTCTTATTTAGATGGATGTTTGTTGGCACTTTTTAAATTACATTTAAATATTTTAACTCATTCATAGATTAACTACAGGTGTAAATACAAGCATAATAATCTTTTATTCAAAGTATTTCTGCCCATTTGGGAAACTGGGAAGAGGAAAAAGTGACTCATCAAATTTAAGACACATTTCTAGGTTTGTGAATTACAAAAAATTTTTTGCAGCGAAACAAATCTTGCTAAAATATTCCAAATTTTTTTGTTGTCCTTCCTCTTCTCTCCTGTAGGGGGCGAGCTGGAGCAGCAGCCAAACCAGACAGAACTCCTAAACCTTCCATTGTTACTAAACCTCAGCTCCCTGACACAAAGTCTATAAAGGACTGTTCCCCCGATCCTGTTGACACCACAGAGGGTAAGATCTAACAGATGCAATGAGAGTGACACACCGAAGCAGGTAAAAGCGTTTCTTATATGAAATATCACCAACAGATGTCATTTATTGCCCTTTTCTCCTGGATAAACATGTCAGTTGTAGCTCCAGAGTCTGCTGTAGGAGACATAGCGACCGCATCCGGACCGATGAACCGCAGGTCCCACATCTCGAGGCTGGGTCTGGCCCGCGCCCTCTCTCGCGCTGCGGACACACAGGACCAGGCAGCGCAGCTCTACCAAGAGGTCATCGCCATGGCTCCAGGGGTCAGTGGAAGTTTCTTTTCTCTATGCTCTTAATCCATCAGTGACTTTATTCACGTGTCGTGTCTCCGATGTCCAGGTCCACGATGCCTATATCGAGTTGGCTCGGCTGGTTGAGCCGTCAGATCCTCAGGCGGCGCTGGAGGTGTATTGCAGGTTCCCTCTGAGGCCGTCGGGCGAGCAAAGCTTCGATGACGCCTTCATCGCCGGAGAGGTGGTCCGCATGCTGATGGCGCTGGACCAGTGCGACCACCCACAGCTGGGCCCCAGCCTCGTGGCATACGGCAAAGTCATGGGTCTGAGTGAGTTCTGTCCTGTTGTGGTTGAATACTTCATGCAGCTTCATAAAACACAACTGATCCATGTTCTCGTGTTTTTGTCTGTGGCTGTTTTTAGGTTCTATAGAAAAATACGTAGACATCTTAGAAGCCAAGTCCATGACCAAGCTGCTGAAAAGCGTCTACGCCAGGATCCACGACCGACACGAGGAAGATCAGGACCTGCAGGATTTCTTCAAGTTCAAATGCTGGTCATGAGGACGCTGGTGACGTCTGATGACTGTGTTTATCTCTCTGAAACCTTATGAGTCAGAGTTTGTGGGTCATGCATCAAAAAGACACGTCTCCTCAACCAGGATTTGAGAAATGAGCCTCTTAGGTTGGACAGAGGAGGTGGAAAAAACACACAAAGTCATATTTATTTTCCGAACATAAGCCTCTCAATAAAAATGACAAATAAGATAAGCAATAAACACAAATGTTCACTAACAGTGAAACAAAAAAAACAAAAAAAACAGGTGTATTAGTAAACATGAAAAGAATTAAACCTTGATGTCCAGAGTTATTGTTGTACGACTCCTTTCTTTGTCCCATTAGAGCCTTAATGGTGATCCAAAGCTGTTTAAGTCAGAGAACTAAAGACGCCTCTTGGATGAGAAGCCAAACGTCTTCAGGAAACTTTCTTAAAGTCCAGTGGATTGACTTAAACAGCTTTGGACTGGATAACTGAGAATCTACACAGACAGCCTTAATGGTCATACAGGAAATGCACCAGTGTCTTGCAGGGCGTCTCTCAGCACGACAGGACACAGTTGTCTGCTGGATTCAGCCAAGGGCATTTTAAGAACACAGTAACCTCAAAAACTGATTTCCAAGTTTTTTTTTACAACAACTGAACCAATTTAGTTGGCCTTTCGATCACAATCTGTGTCACCGCATCTCCGTCGCACTGTCTACTTTTTCACACCAAGTTGAGTTTGGTGACGATGAGCACGCGTACCGTCTGGTCAAACCCAGAACACACACACAGGCCCAGCTTGTCGGGGCTCCAGTCCAGGCTGGCGATTGGCTGAGAGGACAGAGTGACGTTCTGTAAGAGGTGGACGGCCCCAGCTACCCCCACATCCACACCGTCCGAGTCTTTCTTCCTTCGCTGAGCGGGATACTCACTGGAAACAAGAGGAAATACACAGATTAGTTTACAACAGAGCAGGAAATTAGCCTTCATGACTAATTATGTATCTTGAAACACTGGCAGAGTTAAAAATGACTCACTATTTCCATAGATGGATGTTGCCTGCTCCCCCTGTGGTCATAAAGACTTCCCTATTCTGAGGCAAATGCCTCACCTGCCAGATTGTTGACTTGTGAGCCTGAAACAACAAATAGGAATCATTTTGAAAAAACAAATCAAATCAAGACATGTAAAAAAAAAAAAATCTACCAGGATCTTTAATCCACTGAAGGTCAAATAATCAGACCTTCCTATCCTGTGGTTTCTGTCAGGTTTGTGGTTTCTTACACACTTTTGGCATGAACTTTGCTCCTCTAAACCTCTGCTTGTATTGTTTCATCTGGAAGTTGTTACGCTGCCTTTCCACTCTGCTTTCCAGAAACAACGTGATTCGTGGAAAAGATGATGAAAACAAACCAACACTACTGAAAAATCATCCAAAACAGCTTGTTTTACTGTGCCAATGTTTACCGACCTCTCTTTCGTCATCGGGGAAAGTCTTTCTTTTTTCTTTTTTTTTTAATATTGTCAAAACATTTTCAGTTAAGTTAAAAACACTCAAGTTACCTTTTCAGAAATGGAGGCAAAGCCCTTGGTGGGGTGCTGGGTCCTCATGTCAAAGACGTGGAACTTCCCCTCCAGCGATGTGGCCACCAGCTTGTTCATGTTGATGTCCTTCCTGTCAAACTCCACACAGCAGACCTGGACGTGACACAAGATGGATATGACAGAAATGACATATCAGGATATTTATCACACCACATGCTTCCAATGCAAAGTATTCTGTGTTGAATGGGTATATTTTGTTCAAATAATAATTCAATTGCAATTTGCAGTCAAAAAAAAAATTATTACATGGTAAGGTACCGGGTCAGTCACGCCACAAACTGTTTTCGTTTCATCCTCACCCCATTTTTAATGTTGGTTTCCCACCGTAGAGACATATTCCTAAGGTCGAATAGTTTGATGTCCCCGTTGTCGTAGCCCGCGCACACACAGCGATCTTGATTGTTAAAAGAGTGACCTGTTATGAGGAGGAGGAGAAGGAGCACTCCACTTATTTATGATGATATGAAGACAGACAGAAAAAAAAACAACCTCAGGCACAGTTTTAAGACATATTCAGTGTTGCAAAATCCTCTAAGAACTTTATGTGAGAGCAGATGACAAAGACGCAAATACCAAATGCAACAGTCCAGCAGTCCCTCTTCATTTCTCCTTCCATGGGCTCCATGTTAGCGACAGGTGAATCCTTCTGTCTGGGATCCCACACCTTTACTGTTCCTGTAAGGCAGCGCTCATGTTATGCTGTAGCTAACGTTACACATGCCATTTCCTTCATGCTGTTGCTTTGAAAACCATGATTTTACCGTCTCTGCTTCCAGTGACAATCTCGGGCGCACCATCGCCAATCCCCAGGCCGCCAACACCGTCAATACTATTAATGATCTCTTTGTGGGCCTTTACGCTGTACACGGGTACTTCAGGTGTCTCCAGATTCCTGTGAAAAACACGATCAGCATATACTCAGACTCACATCAGTCAGACTAGAGATTGAATACGGAAGAAACCGCATCAGATTTATGTTTTTGGGGATGTAGCTCAAATACCATATATTGAGATTTCCGTCAAAATCTCCAGTTGCTATGTGTCTCTGTTGAAGGGACGTGGCCCCAAATGTTCCACACTTGAAAGGCTTGGGTTTCTCTACCTGAAACGATTATCCCAAGTAGAAATACTTATAAATTAGTTATTGACAACTATGATAACCATCCTGCATGCATACACCTGATATATACTCAATAGTGCTCTTCTCCTGCTTCCTGTTGCTATGGAAACATGAATACAGACTCGTCTAGCATTATCTAGTGGCTTAATTGTGGGTTAATCCGTTTGCAAAGTGTATTTCTGACAAGAGCAGGTAAAAATAAAATATTATCGACCTCTTTGATGAGCTGGATCTCTCCGTGCTGCATTTCATAGATTTGCATGACTCCCGTTCCTCTGGGAAAGTTCCCCAGGCAGACAAACTTCGCACTGCATGGAATCCATTTACTGTCAAAAACGGTGTAGTTTAAGCCCTTCTGGATGTACGCAATGACCTGAGGCTTCGTTAGCGGCGACGACATCTTTGCTGCTGTCGGAGAAAATGTGTAAAACGGTTGATTTCTGTACTAGAACGGATTTATGTCCAAGAAATATAAAGACAAGCCTTTGAAGTCTGTTGGCTGCCTAAACAAATGTCGATACACTCCCACAGAAAGTCTATAGCTGTCCTCAGATATGCCCGATAAAACGATGTTACTTCAAGCAAATAAATTACGTATTTTAGATATATATAAAATATTTTTGGAGTTTATTCTAGTTTAAATAGATTTTAGCTGTATAATTAACACTATTTACTTATTGTAACACGGATATTTATTATTTTATTCTACAGGCGTCGTTGAGCCGGCTGCTTGGGTCCTTTACGTTGCACGAGGAAACCCTCGCGACCCAGTGCTCCTCTTCCAGCTGAGTTTGGACAGTTTTAAAGTAGTTTAAAGATGGATACCGAACAAACTAAAGTCTCGGCTGACGTCGCCGTCACGGAGAGTAAAAACGACGAAGATTCTTTTACAAAAGTAAAATCAAAGAAGACCCACAAACGGAAACGTGATCAAGATGGAGCGGACATGGACACAGGAGAGCCTATGGCGACCAAGCGACCACAGTTTCCACCAATATCAGGAGATAAATTAAAGGTATGTGCTGTGTTTACAGTTTCAGTGTGAGCGTGAATTTGTTATTTTTGTCTTCGTCAAGAGTTTTAAGTGACATTTCACAGCTGCTTAGTAAATAGTATTGTGGCAGTTAAAAGCGACCCATGTTGTGTACTGTACGTCTATTACACTCTAAACACCCAGTGTGTAGTTTTTACTGGTTCTTTCTTAAGATCATTTTGGTTCTAATTCATTGCATCCATTTTTAATAAGCCAATATTTGGAGCCATCAGCAACAGTGTAGAAATTTTAAATGCAAAATACTGAAAAGACCTTAAGATGACCGCCCTCCAGAGTCTGGGTCCTGCCCGGAGTTTATTCCTCAATGAGGGAGTTTTTGCTGTCGCTTATGCTTACTCTGGAGGGTCCAGTTGGGTTTCTCTGTTTGTTAAAGCGTTTTAAAACGTCTGCTGATGTGATTAAGGGCTATACAAATAAAGGTTGATTGATTGATTGGTATTTTTAGCAACAGTGCACTAAGTCCTGTTCTGTCTTATGTTCTTCCCTCTGAAAATGTTTCTTTCCTGCCTCCTTTAGCTTTGTGTTTATCCATGAAGACATTGTCAAAGTAGCTTATAAATGGATCTGATGGTTGATTTCCATGTGTTTCAGGGCTCAGATGAGATGCGAAAAATTGCTGTTCCGGCTCACAGATACACACCGCTGAAGGAAAACTGGATGAAAATTTTCACCCCGATTGTAGAAAACCTCCAGCTCCAAGTTAGATTCAACCTCAAAACAAGGAATGTAGAAATCAAAGTAAGTTTACCCATTACTGTCCACACTTTTACTGATTTTATGCGGTACCCTAAGTAGCGTCAACAGTTGTGATCTTTCTTCTTTCAGACGTGTAAAGAAACACAAGACATCGGTTCTTTGACGAAAGCAGCAGATTTTGTAAGAGCGTTCATTCTAGGATTCCAGGTTGAAGTGAGTCAATTATTGGAAGGTTTTGTTGAACTGTGAATATCAAATTGTGCTCATGCATGACTTTTTATTTCACAATGTGTAACAGTGACCAGCTGTTCAATAGATCACATTGATATTGGACATTTGTCAAATATTTGATCTCAAACGCTCTGAGTCCACAGCTGCCAGTAAGATGAAGGGATATGAAAAACATTTGGAAAACCTGCAGTTAGTTTTGAGGTTGCTGGGAACATTTTTGTTTCAAAATTCTTTTATGTAGAGGCCAGTTTTTTTAACCACAGAACAAGAAATCCAAGTTCATTCTGAATCCACTTTAGTGACAGAATTCACTTCTAGATAATCTGAAAACTAATCTTTCTAATTGGGATACAATATATGGTTGTTGATGAAGTGTGAATGTCCCTTTAATCTTAAATTTCTTTTTGTTTCTCCCCAGGATGCCCTTGCTCTTATCAGATTAGATGAGCTTTTCTTAGAAAGTTTTGATGTCACTGACGGTAAGATGACCCAAAGGCTTCAATTTCCTTATTAACACAGTAATGTTGTCCTTTCATTGTGAACTGATTATTATGAATTTAGTTATGTTGTGTTGTCTCTCTTGACAGTGAAGCCTCTGAAGGGAGACCACTTGTCCAGAGCCATCGGGAGGATAGCAGGGAAGGGAGGAAAAACTAAATTCACAATTGAAAATGTCACCAAGACTCGTATTGTGCTTGCAGACACGTAAGTTCTCACTGTTCCTACAGCGGTACTGGAATGACTCATATTGACCCAAGAATCATTGGTGCAAGATTAAGATTTAACAGTTTCTTCTGTTTCTCAATAGGAAAGTTCACATATTGGGGTCTTTCCAGAATATTAAGATGGCCCGGACAGCGTTATGTAACTTAATCTTAGGTAAGACAGATGTAACTCTTTAATTTAGCACGAGTGGCTGATCAAATGCTTGATTTCATGTTTGGAAAAGCGCTCTTTGAATCCACATGCTGCAGTACTGAGAGCTGACCTTTTAATAAGCCCCTGTCACTCCAACAGGAAGTCCACCTTCAAAGGTCTATGGCAACATCAGGGTGGTGGCCAGCCGGACTGCAGAGAGATTCTGAAGTGCAACTGGCTGAGGCGTTTTCATCTTTGATCCGTGTTGACTTGTTTGGACTCCCTCTCGCCTCGTAGCAACATGGGATCAGGGGATGACGATGCACAAGCCTGGTTTATGTAAAATAATCTATGAAATGAGTTAAATGTCAATTCATTAATACTCACAGAAACTGTACGCTGCTGAATAAAGTTTCATCACAAACAAGGTTTTGAAAAAGTGAGACGATCCTTTTACTTTCAACATTTCAAAGTTTATTTAAATTTTATTTATTTTTCATACAGTATCAAGTTTCCAACAGTCCCACAGCATAAGATGCAGCATGCAGAAAAAGGGGAGAGAAAAAAAAAAAGGTTCTCAATCTCAAATCTTCTCAGATATCCCCACACAAACTTAAAGAAAAATGAAAACCGAAGTCCCTCAGAGGAAAAAAGAAGCACTTACAAACTAAAGCGCGATCTGAACTATACAGAGAACAGAGTGCCAGAACTGCATTCAACAAATACCTCTATACAAAAGAAAAAAAAAAAGTTATTCCCCTTTTAAGCTGAGTATAATGTGTGGCAGTTTGAGACGGGATCAGATATGCAACTTTTACTGGAATAGAAGCATCTCTCCGATCCGAGTAAAATACAAAAACTTACATGTAGTTCAGTTCATTTGGATTACCTCTCATAATGTGTACATGTACCAAAGTTTGGCAACATCCATATTGTATACCATTAAATTCTTACATATATTAACATCACCATCCATGTGTAAACAAGAGGATTATTTCAAAAATTGATCTACATGCACAAAAAAAATAAATTTAAAAAATACTTCCATGTCATGCAAGCACAGGGAGGCCCAAGCCGTGCAGAGCTTTGGGATAAGGTACAACAGAGCGCTCCAGATTCACATCTCTGACTGAAAACTCCCGATCAAACCAGCAGTCAAAGCCAAGCTTTCCCAGACAATTCTTCCCATAGAAATAAAAATTTGGTTGGATTTTTTTCCCTCCCTGTTCATTTACGTAGGGTGGGAGGGGAGAAAATGAGATGATTATGATTGAAAAAAAAAAAAAAAAAAGAAGCCGACTTCAGAAATGTACGCTTTGAAAAAACAACACAATATACAGTCTATCCCGCTGCACACCGATCATGCCAACGTGTTGGGATTCCAGGCCCTGGTGGTGTAAAGAAATAAAAACCTGTCTTAGCTGTTCCCCTCTTACAGTTAGAGAAGACAAGCTTACATCAGTTACTTAATATACACATTGGTTAAAAAAAACGTTGCCTGCAGGTAAGTCTCTTACATCGCTGTATGATCACACATAAGTGTCTCACAATTATTCCCTCTCAAACTATTTCTTTTGATTCCTTAGCCAAGCCTGTCTCACCTTTTAAAATGAAATACAGCTCGAAATTTCTAACAAATTCAGTCCAGAGGGTGCAGACTTATTCTTAGCACCGCGACCGACTCGGAGCTGCGTGCAATTAAATGTTTAATCTAGAGGAAATAATAGATCGGTTTTGCAGCCACCAAGTATTTTGGAAATACTTTTCTTGGCATTTTTTCCAACTTTAAATGACAGGAAATGAGGATCTCCCACGATGTAGCACATCTGTGTGAGTAAAAAGTAGAAATCTAGTTGGAGGAAAGAAACCAAAGCGTGAACTGTGAGGAGAGGAAGCTTCGCCGGTCGGATCAAAACTGCTTTTATGGCTAAAACGAAAGATGAAACCTCAGAAAATGTGACAATTGGGTTCGCACTGACTGGACTAGCACTCGCAGCTGTGCAGTTGGAAGACTCACAAGCTTGTTTCGTCCAGCATGAAAGACAGAGGCGATGATGATGGGTAATAACTGGGACTGGTTTCTGGATATTTTCTGGTTGGCACTTCATACCCTACTTTCTATTTGTACTGTAAGTCAAGTTTGGAATTCAATACAGTTCTGTTCGTGAGACAACCATAGATATACTTGTATTTTTCTTATATATAAAAGACAAGAACAAAAAATAAATATAAAAAATAACAATCAACAAAAGAAAAGATGAAATATGAGCGAGCCAACCAGCCTCTCCACCGCACTCCCATTTCTCCCCCCTCATCCGAAAAAGGGAGACGCTCTCACGAATGACACAGATGTCCTTCAGTCTCTTAAAGTGCTACGACCGGGGCTATTGAGGATTTGCAGCTCAATAACACTTCAAAGTTGGCTTCAGGAGGCCTGTGGGTTTTTTTTGTTGTGTTTTTTTTTTTTTTTTTTCAAAGAAAGAATTGGCTTAAAATAGAGAAAGAATACTTCCATCGAGTTACACACAGAGCGATTTGCCGGACGTCTTGAGCAGATCTTCAGAGATGGTGGAGAAAAGCGGCTGTCGAGGAGGAAGGAGGGGGAAAGCGAGTGGGGCGCTCACACGTCCACCACCATCTTTTTGTGTATATCCAGTCCGCCGACCACCTGGAAACAAAGAGGACGCGCTTTCGTTACTGTCGTAGCAGCGATTGACTACACCTGTGCTTTTAATTTGGCGAGGCAAAACCAACACGTTGCATCTCAACTATTTAAGGTTCAATTGGGTGCAAACCGAAGTTGCTGTTGCCGTGGATACGGTGCAAACATGACAGATCACAATTCGGGAAGCTGTTAAGATTAGCACTCTTATTGTCGAATAAAGGAGCAGCGAGATTAGAATGCAGTCTAATTATATTACTGTTATTGTTAAAGACGGCGTCTTTATATTACTAAACTGAGTTCTTGATTGTGTTCTTTTTCTGTGACTTTAAGAGAATAATGACATCACCTCCAGGATGACACACTTGGTGACCTACAAAAAAAAAAAAAAGGTACGCCACGTGCTAATTTGAGTCATGATTCATGGATGAACGAATCCAAACATGTCCTGATTTAGATTTTATACAGGAGCAAGGACCGGATTCGTACAAACTTCAGGTGAACTTTGCTATTTCTAGAAACATATTCGTCTCACTCACAATGGACGTTTCCTCTGCTTTCTTTTAATATCAGCTATCAGCTAATCCAAAAAGCAGGTTTGCATGAGAGGATTTTGTATTTAACGCTTCATCCAGAGGCTTGAGTGTTGTTTCAGTTTCACGAATGACAATTTTACAGCATAACACCTTCATGTTTTTGAAGGTTTTTGTCCTCCAGTGTTGCACCGATCCTCCAGAAACATCAGTACATCTGAGTCACTCCTTATTTGCGACTACAAGCTGAATTTTTTTTAAAAAGCCCTGTCCTCTCACACGACCATCCCAGGAGGTAAAACAATATCAAGAAACGATTGACTACTTATTTATCCAATGTCCTAGTAAATATTGTTAGATAAACTTTTTTCAAGAAGATTTTGAGTCTTGTTTGTGTTTTTTGACACTATAACGCATCAGCAAAATAATGCCCCTGAAAGCTGAGACTTACAGCACAGAACTCTTCAAAGGATATCCTGCCGTCTCCGTCCTTGTCTGCGTTGATAATGGTTTTGTCCACGATCTGCTGGAGCTGCGTGTCCTTCAGGTTGTTGCCTACCATCATCTTCAGCACCTGGAAGAGCTCGCCGTTGGAGATGTAGCCGTCTTTGTCCATGTCGTAGATCCTGAAGGCGACTGGAGCACCAGAAGAAGATGACCAGGACAGTCGAGCACATCAAAAACAATGAGCCATTTTCAAACATGCAATCAACACTAGATACGATTATCTGTCCAGAGAAACATTTATTCATATTTTTTGGTTGTAGCAGCAGAGAAAGCTGTCGTCAACAGATCAGGTAAGACTTGGGGGAGAAGCTGTTTTTAGGCCTGAGGGAGCAAAACAAAGAGATGAGGGGATAAGAGGTGGTTTAATTAAAGAGCAGCTCTACTTACATCGAAGCTTCTGTTCCTTGTCCCCCTTGACGCTGAACTGTGAGACTCCCTCTATGAACTCTGGGATTTGGAAGAACAACAATCAGTGTGTGTGTGTGAATAAAGCTGTAAACCAGGCATCATTGGGGTTTATGACGTACCTTTAAAGTCCACCTCTCCGTTACCGTCCGTGTCGAATATGTCGATGACCCTCTGCACCAGCGGGTTCTGTTGGAGCTCCGGCAGTGACATGAACTCCTCCACGCTGAGCGAGCCGGAGTTATCTAGGTCGAGTTTCTTAAATCTCTTCCCTAGCCTCTTAATCTCATCCGCATCGACTGAACAAGACAAAGGGAAGAATGGGGGGAGGGGAGATCCACATGAGACGTTAATGTTCGATTCGTAGATGTTCAGCTGACGTCTCTGTTGAGAAAAACAAACTGCAAAGAGTGAAAACACTGTCCTGATTGCAACCCTCAACTCATCTCGGCCGTAGAAGGAAGTTAAAACCCAGAAGATGAACAAAGGAATGGGAAAAAAAATTTGGAGATTATTCACCTGCAGCGAAAGAAGGACATATATCACAGCTAAATACCTTTAGTCAACACCTGCATGGTAAATAGTCATAAACTTTAGCAGGAACCACTTTTAACTCGGTCAAGGACAGCCTACAGCTCAAAGCGGAGGACTCCCAGTAACACCAGTACATTCTGTTCTGTCGTTCTGCAGACGGACCTGAAGAGGGTTGAACTCAAATTTTAAAAAAAAACTAAGGCAAACATGAAATAAAGCCGACCCTGGTGCCCCTATGACAACAATAATGTCAACCGCTAATAGTAAAACAGCTAAAAATAACCAATGATATCTGAGGAGAAGGGAGGAGGTGGAGGAAGAGGAAGAGGAGGAGAACTTACAGCCTTTGGTATCAACCGGTGTTTTAGCAGCAGGAGTCCGGATCCTTTCTGCCCCCGCCATCGGACCAGCCTGACCATCTGACCAGTTTGCCCAGCAGCAAGTGGGTGTAATCCAGAGGCGATCATAAAGCCCGTTGTTAATTACTATATAAGCTCATTCACAACTCCACACATGATCATACTGGCCAACCGCACACTACTACTACGCCTGATTTATTCTGTTATCCTTAATGACACGGGCTATCTATTAATCTTAGCTCACCATGCCAGAAGGCGTGGCAGATTTATGAGGCAAAGAATTCAGTTCATTCTGGTTCCAATCAGGTTTAATGACCTCTGTGAGGACAGGCGGTTCAGGTTGATGACTGATGTGAACTGCCATGACACACAGTTGAATAAGAAGCTCTAAAAAAGAGCTTATACCTAAAGAGTTGGTGCTACTTCCACACTGCGTGCAGTCACACTAGGCATGGGATTATTTGACCAATCATACGGAGCCCCAGATACATGGGTCCCGCACAGTATCCTTACTTTAAACCCCTTTAATATAAGGTCAGAGCACCACACTGTGTTGAGTCCACAAATGAGAGTGCAGCAGCATCGTGATCCCTCAAATACCACGTGATGTTTTTATTTCTTATAGCAAAAAGACAAACGTCAAGAAAATGATTTTCCCTGTAACGGTTTCACTATAAAACGTCTTCATTTGAAAAAATAAAACACTGAAAGACTTCAGGATATGCAGGAAGTGTAGAATAGATAGTTTACTTTCTACAGCAGCCAATAACTACAAATTTCCTGCCTAGATTTCTCAAAGTATACAATTACATGTATTTACATTATTTTACTGTAAATTTCATACCTAAATTTCCATGTTCCTACATTTCTAGTGTTTAAATATAGATTACAATGGGATGAAACCTGAAAAGCATTGCTTGTGCTCATCACATCCTCCTCCTAGCCTCCTCTTGCAGAGGAGGAGGAGATGGAAAATAACTTGGACTAAAGCATAAAGGCTGGATGCTCCTACACTGACAGCAGGGTTGCAGGTTAGATGTGAGGGTATAGACGGATGCATCAACCGACTGCAACTACTGTAATTATAATCAGTGCCGAACGTTTCAGTGAAAAGGCAGATTAAACAATCCAGAATGAAACGGTTCTGATCCGGCTGCGCTGTCAGAGATGCTCCTCACACTGCTATGCTAATGAGAGGCTCTGAGGGAGACCCGATGTAACTGTGAGATGATTATGATAATCTCATATACTCCACAGCAGAACACAACACACACACACACTTCCAGAAGCACTGCATGCACCCTCAACTGTGTTACTAGGCAACTGGAACCCATTAGCCCCCAAAGTAGCCCACACACACACACACACACACACACACACAAACTGACAGACACATACAAAAGGAATATTCAACCTCATTTCCATGAGGTACTTTCACGTGAAAACACATGTATGAGTTTGTCGTTACGGTTCGATGACACAGTACGATGACACGCTGTGTCCGCCAGCCTGCCACGCATGGCCTCCTGGCACCATTTGCGGTAGCTACAGGCTAGCTGAAGCTAACCCCAAAACAGCAGCACAGCTGTGTGAACAGAAAAAAATCTGCTAAGTGCACCTGGCATTTCCCTCCCCGTTCTTGTTTCACTACAAAACACAATGTTCCCAAAACGGCATTAATGAATTTGTCCTCTTTAGCATGCTCAGCCCTGCACATTAGCCGAGGCATGTGACTGCATTAACGCAGCCAACCTGACCCAAGATGGGCAGGATGAAGGGGGGGGTGGGGGTGTACAGAGCAAATGTTGGCGTGTTACTGATAATGACATCCTAGACGCCGCTGTATATAGCTCCCCAAACATAAGATAAAGGTGAGAGGTGGGGTAAACACGAGAAGGTTACATGTACAGCTCAGTAATTGCATAAGTTTGACACGTGACACTTTCATGGAGTGTAAGGCCACGTCTAAGTGAAGTTTGCTGAAGCGAGTGCATTCCGAGGCTCCACTTTTGGCTTTTTTTCTGATCACAGAGAGTCAAAATGTTCAGTTTTGGGTCAAATTGTAGTCCTGACCCAAAGAGTGGTACTGGCCACCAACAAACCCGACCTTCCCTTCATCCACAGCTGAGGCTGGAGACAGAACTCCACCATGATCTGACATTTTTACACTCAACATTTGCTAATGGAACAAACTACCTGCAAAATCAGGTCCTCTATACACAAATGTCTACTGAGGATATTCGTATCGTAGCAACCGAAAGTGTCGTACAGGTGTCGTACTAAGTCTGCGAGGGCGGACAGTCATTTTGTGACAAACAAAAAAGAAAGCTGACAAACAAAAAAGGATAAGACTATAATAAAAAGATTACAATCAGTAAAGACAAACCCTGAAACTAGAAGTCTAGTCTAGAAGAGAGCTGCTTAACGCGAGTAGATGGGTGCATGTAACACCTTCTGGGATGCTGGACAGGGTACAGGTATCTCTAGCCGTGACAGGACAGTCTCCTGGCACTCACACGACTGATAGAGAGAAGACATACCTCTCCTACGGTATTCTAAGCTCATTCAGTTGAAACCGAAACCCTGACCTGACAATCTCAAACAGGAAAGAGTGTCTTGATGACCTGAACTTTTGAACAGGTGTATTCTTCTCACGCAACTCCTCTGAAAACGATGACGACACATTGAATTTGTATTACTAATTTGGGTTGGGGAAGGCCCCTCGAGGTCGATCAAGTCTCAGAGTGTGTTTCTAAGCCAACTGGATTTCAAGCTTAGCCAGATAATTTATGGTCCTCACTTTAGTCTCTTTTCTCTCTTGGATAGTAGCATCTTTATATTTTCCTTCCTATTTTACATGGCTGGAATATAAAATGTTTTTCCCAGACAAAAAGCATCCCAACATGAACAAGGATAGTCTCTTGGAATCTCACCTTCCATCCCATATCCCCATTTTATTCCAGGTATCCAAGGGCCTAACCGGAGAGAAGGGCCCAGGGACAGAGAAGGCACTTAGATCCTTTCCTGACTTTAAGATACTGATAACTGCTCTGTTACCCAAGAAGGATTTTCCACCCACACACAAAACAACGTGAACAAATCTGATTGAGCAATGGCCAAGTGTGCATGTTGCCCACTATTTCTTCATCACCATGGAAGATCTAGTAATCATCCTGCCATTCACAAATACAATGAAATAATAAGGAACCATTGAAGGGGGGCGCAACATAGCACCTCCCCAACGCTACAGCAAAACAGAGGTCACTTTAAAAGAACGCTGGTGCTGCCTCATCTCTTTAAAAGTGTGTGTGCTACAGGGGAGCTGCAGCACTCAGCGCATTAGACTGATTGCCTCGGCAGTGCCGATAATGGACAACCCGCCTGAACAGACAAGACTGATGGCGAAACAATGCAGTACACAGACGGTTTGTGTATTTATAGAAATGCCGTCATCAGAAAACCCCCGACTCGCCCCACCAGCAGAGGCTGGACCGCCCTCAGGGAAACCCCTAGCAACAAGGAACTCCAGAGAGTCACCCACCATTATTTTTGGCTGCTGGCCTGCAGGGGCTGTGCTTCTCCACGAGCACGATGCATTACAAGTTTGTGTATGTGTGATAAGAGGACACGGAGAAATTTATTTTCAGGAGGCCCAACAGTTAAGGGTCAAGGAGAACCTCGGTGAATCTATCAGACCAGCAGCGCCGAAGATTATTCCTTTACATTCTATACTCGCATTCTATACCCGCCACAGACAGAGCAGCTGTTTGGCTGCTCTGTAGGAGGAAGACGAGGGAGAGAAAGCAGAAGAAGAAGAAATAGGAAATCAAGTTCGAACGAAAGCAGGACAAGAGAGGAAGAAAGTGTCAGACTGGTGAAAAAAGGAGAGACAGCTAGAGGGAGCGAGAAAAAGAAGAGACGCTGGAAATAGTCTTGACTGATATAAGGGTCCTTGATGGGTTCGGCTTAGGGTCATGCATCATCCACATCCACCACCCCTCACTGTGGTTCCAGAATCCTGGGGGAGGAATGCCTGGAAGGCGTCCTGTCCTCCAAGATGTTACAGAAGCACAGTCTAAGTTTGGTCAAGCTGGAGCTGAGCGATCTCATTTCAAATCAACATTAAGATCACTTCAAGCCTTTGATTAAGGAGTGATCGCACGTCTGTCTCTAAGCATACCTTTATAAACACTGCTGGACTGATGTTCCATCAGTTATTCATGAGAAAAGACATGAACTGTTATTACTTTCATCTGTTAATCACAAGCAGCAGTGCACTCTTTTCATCCTGTTTCTGATCGATCCTGTGGTGAAAATCATGCATTCAGAGAAATCTGATGATTTTATGTGTGGATGCTTTATCAGGTCGGTGAAGGAGGTGAAGGAGGTGGAAACAGAAGAAATGTGAGTCACATCCTCGGCTCCCCTCCTTCTGAGAGCTCCAAGCCGTCTACTGGCAGACATCTTGAAAACGTTGACATCAATACCATCATCATTTGACGATAAGATTGGGATTATTGTAAAAAATAACTGTAGATCATCAATGGAATGAAACACTTCTTTGTTTTATTGGAAGACTCGCTGAACGCAATGTTATCATAAAAGCAGGCCTGGTCGATTTCATCATCGCAAAAATCGACACCAAAGAAAGCGTTTCCAGTATAACTAGAGCAAGCCAAGACTGAGAATACTCACAATGCGAGCACATCTCCAGGGGGTAACTGGCTTCATTTCCCTGAAGGAAGAGAGAAACAGAGGCGCCAGTTAGTAATGAAACTTGCAATAGTGAAAGACAAACCCACAACCATGTGCACCCCCTTTTCTCCATCTAAAAGCAGAGAGCATAACCTCTTGGAATTGAACGATCATATTATTATGAAAGATGGTTGACTGGAAGACTCAAAATAAGTCTCCAATGTGAGTAAAAAACTCCAAACAAACACCTTTTTCCATTGATACAGATGATGAGTTGTCATTACTGTGCCTCCCTAGGAGACACACCTCAGGTAGGGTATTTTATTTATAGAGCTGTGGCAGGACCCAATTTGTCTGGGAAATTAATAATTTATTTCCAAATGAAAGACGGTTGATCATTAATGAGAAAAGGGGAACAAATCTGCAACACAGAGAAAACAGAACTGGAGTAAAAGGTGGAGCCATGACCACAATAATATCCTGAAAATGATCAATAGGTTTTTGTGCAAACTTCAATCTTTAAACTATTTCTAATGAGAAAACCTTTTTTGTAACAAGCATGGGGTTACATCTTGTAGATCAACAGAAGCAGGCAGGATGGAAAATATACTGGCTTTGTCTGTGCTGGTATTGGAGTGAAAATACTGAAGGACCTATGAAGGCTTTTTGAGAGCTTGTATGAAGACCAAATAAAAGGCTTCAGTGTGAGGCCTCCCTGCTCTTCAAAGTAAAACACCTTCAGTGTCTAGAATTCCTGTGATTGTTTAAGAATCCATGTAATTCAGCAGAAAATACTCCACGAACGAGGACGGATCAGACTGCTTTATGTTGACCTATAATACTGTGTTCATTTAATAATCTTTACATAAAAACTAGTGATGAACATTTTTAAATTATTTAACTATTTATGGTTATATATATTGAAATTGTTTAAATAGTCATTAAATTATACAAAAATCTATTAAAGTATCTCGTCTTTGCCAGTGCTTTGTTGTAATGCACCAATGCTGCCAGAAGGTGGCAGTAAATCGCCAACAGGCTGTTTGTCACCAGGTAGAAGACAGAAGTTGCTAGTCCACAAAAAGTTGCGGTACCAGTTTTTAACACAAGTCTGCCACAACGATCGCTGTCTATATGCTTGAAATGCCATCCTTCATAAAAACGCAGTCACTGGTTTGAAGTATTTGTGAAGACCAGATCTTTTCACGCAGCTACTGAAATATTTTATCCCTTGAGGCTGTTTCACATATTGCCTCTTACATAAAAGGTTTTAGCATAGCATGAGGGCTCTTTAAGAGACCCTTATCATCCAGAGATACTGTGTGGTGGTGGCTGATTTGAGCGACTTCATCCACATCCGATCCAACACTGCAGTGTCCACCAAGCCCAAGGCTGATTTCTGTCTATGTGAGCCTGAGTGCTAACACTAGAGACCTGTTCCAGAGAAGTAGGGGTAACAGGATTGGGATCCAGCTCGGAAGGAAAGAGGCCCCTGGCCAGGAGGCAATAGACCAGAATTACCCCGTATCGCTATTGACAATTGTTAAACTATGACTGTGTTTTAGCAAACTGGAAATTCAAACTGGTAGCTAAGCCTAGAGATGGACTACATCATGAACTTAGAGTGAAGAATACCACCTGATGACGACCGATGACACAAACCTCCTTTGTGTCAGAGGTTTGTTAAAAAAATTAAGAGGACAAATTTGATCCTTGATCAAACACATAAAATGACTACAAAGTCGTAAACGACAACATTATTGAGATAAGACGATCTGTTTTTACCAATTCGGGAAAATTCTCAAAACATAAAAAGGGAATCTCTTCAGTGTACACGTCATGAAAGATAAGAACCCGCTGCTTGTTGTGACACAAACACACTAAACACGCTAACCTTGGTAGAAAACGTTAGCAGCAGCTAAGTCACCCATTGGCTTACCGCCACACTGCCAATAGCAGACTTACCTCAGAGAGGTTGTAGTATTTTAAGCAGTGAGGAGAAAGAGGTGACACCGGATTAGCCAGGAGAGGGACTTAACATTTGACACCCTATTAAAAGAGCAGCCGCTGCAGGAGTGATCAGGTTGACACATACATGGTTTCCCTTTATGAACGACAAATCGACTGTGGCCGAGAACTGACAGCTAGAATTCAGGCGTAGTTCAGCGGTGAGTGAACAAACGGATCGGATCATACACCGTCAGCAACATCACAAGAGATGCATAAATAGTTTTTCCCTGAAAGAAACTTCCCCAGGATTTTGGATTTTGGACCAGGAGCTGTTTCATCGGCAGGGTTTTACTCGGCTAAAAATGGGCACTATTGATCCATAGTCATTTTATCACCATCAGAGATTCAATTTTAATATACACTACAAATTTTAACTAACTTTCAATCAAATGAGTCCCAGATTAAGAACAAAGTTTCCTTGCGGTGCATAAATGAGCGTTGGGTATGCATCAACTACAACCCTGGTTTGGAAGTGCTGGCTGAAGGGTTCCTGGAGGCAAAGATATTTACGGCAAATCAGATTTGGTGTCAAGGATTACGGAGGCCCGCTTGAGGTCACCAATGTGGCCGTCGTGAGGTCAGGAACAACTGCCGTAACTCAGGCAATTCTGACTGAGCTATGTCCTTTACACTAAAAGGAGCATTACAGAAAGCATGATGGGAGGCAGAAGGAGAAACAGACCTCTGTTGGCTCATCAATATGCATGCTTCATTCACAATCAATTAGGCCTTCACGCACAAAACATGTTGTGTATCATGAAGAGTCTTCCAGGACTGTAGGCTCGGCAGTGATGCTATAGCCGACATGAAAACCCTGCCAACTACAGAAGTGTAGAATCCATTTCATGTTCCATCTAAACTTTTTCATTAAAACTAAAGTCTGTGAAGCAAGAATTTCTCATTGGATGCTGATGCTCCCGTTTCACACCTCACACACCCTTATCTGCCATCTAACGGGGCTTAATCTTTTCGTCAAGGGTACAGCGGTGGCACGAGGGCCACTCGCTCAATTTCCTGTCAAAATATGCCAATAGCACGAGCAACACTTACATATAATTTTTGGGTCACTGCACAGCTGCGCACATCAACTACTCAACTCCTCTTCCTGATACATATATGGGTCGAATCGGCGATGTGAAGCAGCCGAATTTTAGAGATTTACAACTGTGGCCCAAGACTGAGATAAATGACACTTAAGGTGTTGCAAATTACGTAGGCATTCAAACGCTGCTCCATTGTCGGAGTGCAGTCTGAAAAATGAAATTTGCATAAATGGCACTGGAGAGATATAATGCATGAAACAATGATGGATGGAACGACAGACCGTGAAACATCTAAACATCCAACATCATACTATCTCTGTGCAATTTCCTCCTGAATTAATAAAGTAGATATCTATCTCCTCCTGACTTAATAAAGTATCTATCTATATTTACATATCTATATTGTTCTATCACTCCATGATTTACAAAACATTATGCATGATTTACTAATAGTACAACCCTAAATGCAATGTAAAATAGCTCAAAGACAACATTTCAATTGTAACTACAATAAACCCATTCTTCAGGAACCCACCCATGTATGTGTGTATGTAATGGGACGTGCTGCTATCGCGACAGGCCGCCACAGATGAATGAATGTATGGGGAAACCCTGCTGCACTTCCTTCCTGCTATGCTTACATGCTTGATTAGTTCAGTCATCAAAACACTCCCCACCAGCGTACAAATGTGTTTGTAAGTGTCATGCTTGTCACACAGCCGAGCTTTATGACTGATATGTTCAACATTCCAAAGTCATGGCAGAAGCCAGTGCAGGGCTGTTGTTTTCAAATTGGTGGTGAAATCGAATTCACCCCTCCATTTGTCAGCCCGACTTCATCAGGAAGCACTACTGATTACTGATAACCAGCTGATGCAGTATTACCTATAATAACCCAGTAATTGCAATGACACTGGGGCTGTAGGAAAATGAGATGTTGGAATTTTACAGTCATTCGTTTCTCCGCGTTTCTTTGCGAACACCGCCTCTGAGTCAAAAGTAAATATGAAAATAATTACCTCAATCTAAGCTGCCTGAAAGAACTTCAGTGGAGTTAATCCTCTCAGTCTTTTCTATCCTTGACTTGGTCGTACCCATGCAGGCTTTTAGAGGCCTCTTGATGCCATGTAAACAAAGGCTAATTTTTCTTACGCTAACCCATTGGTGCAAATGAAAGCATTCAATATGTGGTTTTAATGTTTAATTAGTATATTCTGTGTATGGAATGGTAACGAGGAAGAAGTAAAGACATTTATTTTGGTGATTTCAGTTAAACAATAGTGATGTATTTATCATACTGCCCAAATCCGACAGTAACTGCGACCAACACAAAAATCAAACCACTTTGTTGAAACCCCTCTTCTTCGTTGGTGTCATTTATCTCACACACATTTATCTTCTGAGCAT
The DNA here is from genome assembly GCA_013358685.1 of Antennarius maculatus. Taxonomy (NCBI): domain Eukaryota; kingdom Metazoa; phylum Chordata; class Actinopteri; order Lophiiformes; family Antennariidae; genus Antennarius; species Antennarius maculatus. The sequence continues at coordinate 18,274,538 of CM023616.1, forward strand.
AACTGAACAATCTCTCACGCATTACACCCCCTTAAAGGCCCGTTCCAATCAGTACTGTAACAACAATCTAGGCTCAACATCTGAATGTTTCTTCAAATGTTGGTATCCACCGGGTGACAGACAAACAGATGTTTACAGAGGGGAGCGCTGCCATCGCCGGTGACCGCCGGCTCCAGTGCAGGCCAGCACTGCAACACTGTGAGGAGAATAAATCCAGATTGAGTGGGCTGGTTGAAAGTGCAGCGTATATCATGTGCTGAGCATCACTTCTGCTGATGGTTCTCTGTGGCTTAGATCTCTTTTACATTAGCTACAGGCCGATTCCCTATGTGGGTGGCGCTTGATTGCTAAGCAGCATATGGTCCCCTTAGCATCAGATCACTCCACTACAAGCTTAGATAGCTCAGAATCCACAGTTGCCCCCTCCCAACATTCATGCACAAGTTTCAGTGAGAGTTCAGACAGCTGCAAGGGAAATGTATTAAAGGATTCTGGCCATTTTTTTTTTTTTTTGCTTACTTGGTTCTCTAGTATCCATTTTTAGTGTTGATTAATTCAATGCTGTGTCACAGAAAGAAGATGCTGCTGTAAAGTCTTTGTCATAATAATAATAATAATAACGTACTCTCAAGTATAAAAAAGTGTGTGGCATGTGTGTGGTCTTCACAGCTATGTATCAGGTATCTGACCTGAGGCTCCACATTTCAGGGCTTGACAGCAAATATAGTATATTCAAATTATGCAGTAGGTAGGCCTGAAGGAGTTACCACTTCCAAAAGAAATTAAAAAACAAAAAACTAGCTTGAAAGATTTCTTGAATATTCATTGATTTGTGTCAATATGAACAAACGTGTGACATGCTGAAACAAACAAAACTTTTCCATCTAACTGATTTATTATACAGTGGTATCTCTACTTACGAATATCTCTACTTACGAAATTTTCTACTTACGAAACTTCTCAGCAGGAAAATATTACCTCTAGTTACGAAAGAAATTTCGACTTACATAATGTAAAAATACAGTATGGGCTGATACTCGCAGCTCCCACAGGTTCCTGAACGCAACATTCTCATAGCTACTCTGCCATTGGCTATTACCTAGTATCTTCCTGGCATCCCATTGGCTAAGAGGGACCTCTGTGTAGACCTAAAGTAGATCGGTGTTTATGCAGGGTCGTCGTCATTCGACTGTCGACCCATGACGTGTTCTGATAGTTTTATGTAAATATATTAACTACGAGTATTCGCTATGGACCCCAAGAAAGTAATGGAGAAAAGAGGAAAAGAAAAGACGAAGAAAAGAGTTTTTTGTCCGTACAAACAAAGCAGGAGATCATGGAAAAGCATGAAAAGGGGATGCATTTGGTTGATCTCGCCAAAGAATATGGCCGTAATGCATCTACAATCGCCACGTTATTAAAACAAAAGGAAGTTTAAGGAGTTTAAGGCATTGCATGGGTGGTTGGAGAAGTTCAAAAGGAGGACTGGAATTCACTATGTTGTTCGGTATCGTTAGGCAACAGCGCATGAACCAAAGAAGGCAAAAAACAATGAGGACAGCAGTTAAAAGGTAAACGGCTATCATATTTATTCTTTATTCTTTGCTTTTTACATTATGCACAACTCTCATTTATTGTGTAATAATCTAATCGTAACATGTATTTGTTACATGTTTTGATGCATTTTTATGCTTTATAAAACATTTATGTCTGAATTTTTTGGGGCTTGGAAAGGATTAGGGCACTTGCATGGAAAACGCGTCTCTACTTACGTAATTTCTTCCGGAACCACTTAATTTTGTAAGTAGAGGTACCACTGTATTATCAAACAGACAAATCAGCAATGATTGAAAATATAATCATGTTAGTTTAATGAAAAGATACCTTAAAGTTGGGGATTTCTGTGTGTTTCATCTCATACTTTGTGCTGTACTGTCTGTGTTGTACTGCCTGTGTTGTACTGCCTGTGTTGTACTGCCTGTGTTGTACTGCCTGTGTTGTACTGCCTGTGTTGTACTGCCTGTGTTGTACTGCCTGTGTTGTACTGCCTGTTTACCGTGGGTCAGAGAGGACACACGTTATACAGGCCTAATAAAACATGTACCAATGTGCAAAATGAATTACTTAGTATGCGCACGAAAAGTAATATTGTTTCTGCACTTCCCAACACAATCAGCTCCTCTCACACAGGTCTGTATGCACCAATAAACTATGAAGTACCAAGACTTGTATTTAACAATCTGCAACATCAATCATCATCGATCTCTTGAAATGATTGACTCAAGGCATTTTGTCAGTGGCCGGATTGGTAACACTCTCCTGCTTTTGCTTTTTGCAATGCTAACTGTTGCTACCTCTCAATGTTGACTGAAGTGCTGCATGCGCACAATTAAATTGAATTAAGCTGAATATGCAAACAGACGAGGACACGACTGACTTAATGTCACTACACAACTCATTCTGACTAATATACACCCTTGGAAGCCAAATTGTTCAAACCTAGTTTTATGTGCACAATTAACCAACTGTTTGCAGTAACCAAATTGGGGTCCACACGGGACCCGTTCAAATCCAACGTGGACCAAAGTCTGGAGTGTGAACTGATAGCTGGAGCGATGTCAGTTCATCACCTGATCACCGTCGAGACGCCTTTGAGCAAGACATCAAACCCCATAAGATGCGCTGCTACGTGGCTGCCCATCACGCCACCACCAATCAATGTCTGTCGGCCCTTTGACGTGTGTTTAATATATCGAGAGTAAAAAGAATTTCCCCATTTGGGACGGACTATTAATCTTAACATCAAACAGGGAAATTCTAAAATGCATTACAGTACATTGAAATGTAATGTTGAGTTGAACACTAGCTTCCAGAAGCATTCCTGAGGAATCTTAGCCCATTCCTCATGAGCCAAGTCCTCCAGATCTGTATTATTCCAGGATTGGTGCACCACAACCAAAATCTGATCAATGATTAAAAGATCAAAAGTTACGGGAAGTAGAATTCAGAGTTAAGTGGGGGAAATAAAAGTTAAAACCTGCAGTATCCATCCAACTGCTTTGCAGCTTTTGGTCATGAAAACAGTTATTGAATTAACATATTTTACCAATACACCTGGAAATTCGAACATTCTACTTCCTACTTAAAATGCATACATAATCGATTGCACTATTAATTAGGGCAGCACGATCCAATCCCGTGGCCTACAATGGCAGCCCCTATTAGAAGCTGTAAACAGACACAAATGCATCCACGGCCTGTTGGCTGGAGCACCGGAGCTCAAAGGGAATAGTGTTGAAACTATCAACACTGGCGCTAAACTCGCCATACATTTACTGCAGGACCCGCGATCCACGGACGCGTCTTTAGCGTGGGTTACATTGCGTCTGCAGTATTTAATCGGCAAACTGGGGCCTATTCGGTGTTTATTTTGTGACGAAAACTAATTTACACAGGCCCTGTTGTGAACAAGAGTCTCTGTCGAAGCCTACTAGAAGGCAATGCTACGGGGGAAGACATATCTGGGCCACGGGCTTCAGGCTACTGTCAGCCCCGGGGTGCTGCACCGAGAGCCCGGCAAGGACCCAGAAGCGAGGTGGGGAAGAAAAGCGCTTCCTCCACGGAGCTCGACTGTTAACGACAAACAACCTGTCGAAACGCCACCTTGTTGGATATAATCAATAGCGGGCCTGTCCACTGATGTGTTTAGCAGAGGAGGGTGAAATGTTGGACCATCTTACCATCTTGCAGATCGGATGATGAAATCCAGGCGAGGTGGTCGGAGAAGAGGTGCTGAACGGAGGAGTCGTGAGGCCGCCGAGGAGGACGAAAAATGTCGCGGCGGTGCTCTCTGGGGTCTCACCGTGGCTTTCTACCGAGATATAGGCACTGTCCTCCTCTCTCTCTCCTTTACCGAGGCTTTCACTGCAGTGGCGAAGGGGGGTAGACCCGCTGGGAGGGGACAGTACGCGGAGGAGGAGGCTCGGTTTGACAAGCAGGCGGTGGCGGAGTAGAGTACGCGAAGGGGGGGAGGTGCGGCTGTACTGTACATCCGGGTACCTCGGGCTCGATCTCTCTATTTATATTTTCACCTCTAGAGTAGGTTTGTGCTTGGCCTCCCCCTATTGGTCGTATGACTGTACTGCAGGGAATTACCGCTTCTTTTCATACTGTGTCCGTCAAACCGAACAACACTGGTAGATAGACTTTATTTTATAGTAATCACTGACAGAAAATCGGTTAATCAGTAGCACAGACTTTTTAAGAAAATCATTAAATCACATTTTTTAATTTTTTTCCTTTTTGAAGCGTAAAAAATAAAATCAAAAAACACTGACGTCGCACCCGGAGTTTCCCCCGCCTAACGCCCTCAGTCATTGTATTATTAGATGTAAGGGTTTAAAATAATGTTAAGCCAAAAATCGATTAATTAAAACTGAAACTTTACCAATCTGAATGATGAGATAGCCTGCCTGTTGTTATTTTGGATAGATAGATAGATAGATAGATAGATAGATAGATAGATAGATAGATAGATAGATAGATAGATAGATAGATAGATAGATAGATAGATAGATAGATAGATAGATAGATAGATAGATAGATAGATAGATAGATAGATAGATAGATAGATAGATAGATAGATAGATATACTTGATATGAAACAGTTTCCTTTACAAGACTAATTAACAGAAGTAATTGTTTGACTTGTCTGTATTAGTTAAATGAATTCATTTCTCACACAAACATATTTTCAATTTTACTATTAATAGCATTACATACAAACAACACTTTCAACAGATATTATTGCATAGGTCAAGTCATTATGTAAATTCCTAAAAAAAAAAAAAACCCACACAATAATCACAAAATATTTGCACCAGTTCAGTGTAAAAAAATACTATTTATAAATTATTATAATTTACCAAAAAAGATAGAAAAAAACACTGAACTATGTAACTGACAGTTTGTGTTCTGAATACACATTACAAAAAATTATTAATGGCTAAATCCATGAGGAGAGGTAGAGAAAACAAACATCACCCATATACTGTTACACAAACTGTTACACAAACACACGACTACACACAGATTTCATCTCAAAATAGTATGGGCTCCTTTTTAATCTGCTGAAAAGTAACAGAAATGGCCTCAAAAGTTTAGGAAGAATTCACATGACAGTTTCTTTAAATATTGGATAATAATTTTGAAATAAAAACTTGTCACACATAAATGTAGCTTTTAAGTACTGATATACTGTATAAACACATGTGTAAAAGACAGATGTAAATTCCACACACACTCACACACACATGAAACAGCTAACCCACGTACGACATTGTCATTGCACGTAAGCCTTAACTTATGTGAAGAAATATTTAATTATTACAACAGCTAAAGGTTTGATTTCGACAACGATATAATATGCCATTTTCATTCTGACATGTTTACATGTGCCACAAACAAAACCAACATCGCTGTATTTCATATTCTACTGAAGTCTAGGACTGGATTTGGCAAGAAATCTAATTAAATATGCAAAAGTTTCCAATTTTAATGAGAGAAAATCTGTTGAGATATCAGTGATATTAGTCTTCGTTCTAGATGAAAACACGATGCCTGTATGAAGGATTCCTGAGCTGCTCCTCCGTTAGACGAACATCTCCTTGTTGACCCACATGAGTGTGCGTGTGTCATTGGGTTTGCATTCGTACTCGATGCTGTTGAAGCTGTTTCCCCACTGGCAGTGGTCCCTCTTGTTGTAGTTGTAATATTTCACCTGCCACACCGTTTCAAACATCCCCACCTCTGCAAACTGAAGGGAGAAAAACATTCTCGGATGAGCAGACATACAAACAACCACAGATTCCAGCCTGATGTGATGAAGCTGAGATGGAAGTACAGATGGTTTTGAATTACTTGATTTCCTGTTTTATTTTGAAAGACTCATTCGCCTGTTCTTTGTTTTACACTTCCTGTCACATGATTAACCTAATTAGTCTGGTCCAGTAGCAGTCCAGCCCGCCCTGGTAAGCCTCTTGCATGTTTAGTCTGTGTATTTCCCTCTTTCAGATGTCAGTGTGTGTTCTGTCATTCCTGCTTCACTGGTTTAGTTTTCATTTAAACTTCTACCTTCCTCTTCCTGCTTCTTTTGTTAACTGCCAGATATTTCTGTCTAGAAACCACCTGTTTGAATTCATTCATTTGAACTCTGTTCTGCTTTAAGGCCAACAATGCAAAAATTGTTGGCCTTAAGGCTTTCATTGTAAAAGAAATTGAGTTTTGGATGGATTCAGAGTCACGGTGTCACCTACATGTTGAAACCGTCATCTGTGGTTTGCAAGTGTGTGACAAAACAAAATCCCCCCGTGTGAATTAACTACATTATTATCCATACCTGTATGCTGATTTGTACCGGTTGCCTCTCTCCACTCTTGGTGTGCATTACTCCTTCTGTGTCATACCGGCCAGAATAAACCACAGACTGAGGGTCTTTAGACTGCTGCTCCAGGGGGAAGGTCACCCCACCCACGCTCATCGAACTGAAACACACAAATACACATGCTATTTAACTCTAAAAGTTACTACTACTGATAAACCACATAATGCTATTTCTAAATTATAAACACGCATCCAGCCATCATTAGACTGAATGGCTTTTAGTCACACATTTGATCATGTTGACAATAATTTGGTGCAGTAGGTCTACAAATGTGTTTCACGTGCACGCCCCAGTTCATTTTGTTCAGTGAGTCATCATGTGTGACCTATTTTCATGCTAGAGTGCTTGTTCATGTTTTTTTTACTTTTTTTAAAAAAAATACATTAATTTTACAACATTCCTTATTTGGATACGGATCAGCAACACAATTCATTACACAATCATGCAGACTGCAAACAAATCACAAGGCACAATACCCAAATTTGGGAGTCCCAATCTGCCATGCTGTTTATGCTGCTTTCAGGGACTCCACAAAAAATCCTAATTGATAAATCTATTTGAAAAAGGGATTTGTTAAATACTAAAGAAAAGGGCTCACGGTTTTAAATGATAATACATAATAGTACACCGATACGATATAATCTGAACAGGACAGAGTGTGTTTTGAATTTGGAAATCACAAAACGTCACGTTTTCCTTTCACTTTTGAACAGAACTCAAGTGGCGATTTTCAAATTTCCGACACTTTTGAATGCATGCTTAAATTCTACGTTTACACATGTTATCTAATACATGAACTATTATCGATCCACGTGAGAAATTAGTCTCATCAGTTTATTTGTGTGGAATCACGTTCTGGAGGTGAAAGGGACAAAGACACCAAATTAACTAATTAACACATTAATCTCTAATACTTTAATGATTGCCGGGAAGATTGACTTTGCTTGGTTGTGATTCAAATGATCCACGGATGATCTGCAAATTATGATAGTTCGAGCGTTTTATTACATGAGGAGGGTTAGAATAAGATAGTCGTGATATCTGTTGGATTAGATCCCATTGGTTTATTTTAGCGCAAATTACTTCACGCCGGTGACAAAACAAAAATCCTTACTTAGCCTCGATCGCCCCCGGTTTAATGACCACATCGATTTTGTACTTGGACCCGGTGAGCAGCTTGATGGTCCGGGTCTGTCCGAACCTGGCTCCGTCGGATTTGAAGAACACCGCTGTGTTGTTGGGGAGCATCTTCAGGGATATTCCAATTTTGACTATTTGAGGCACGTCGGCCATGTTCCATGTAGATGGTGTGTCACCGATCAACGGGATTGTTAGAGACGGGTTGTCTCGGGTGTTCAGAGGTGGCGAAATGTGTGCCGTGTTTTACGCACAGGCGCAGCGCAGGGAATTGCGCCGAGCTGCGCCCTGTAATCCCATATAACCAGAGATCTAATCCCAACCAATGCTCTCCCTCTCTCTCTCTCTGAAAATCTCTCACCTTCTTTCCGACCAAATTACTCACAACAACTACAAAGAGAGATCATTTCTGTACCTTTGATTTTTTTCACACATTTTTAACACAAACACTTGATGGCACTGTGGTTTTATTTAAAGTTCGATTTCAACAACGACAGAAAAAAAGTCAAAACATTGTATTGCGTTCTTCCAAACTTTGTCGACAGTATTAGCACACAAGTGGAAGCATAGTGCGCACAAATATGCGGATTTTTTTCTCATGGCAGTCAATATGCGAAAAGTTAGTACCATTTATAAATACTTCAACTATTAATCAGGAGAGAATTAGAATTAGAAGTTTTCCATGTCAAGACCAGTCAAATATGTCATGTAACATTATACTATATATGTTCGATGCAGTGTGGGCTAGTTGATGAATCGTACCAGAGCAGTTCTTGTAATACCTAACAGTAACCAGCAGAGGTCAGGCTAATGTAGCCGAAAGAGGGCACAAGCCAGTGTCTTATTGTGCCGGTCCCAAGCCCGGATAAATACAGAGGGTTGCGTCAGGAGGGGTAATCCGGCGTAAAACTTTTGCCAAATCAAAGATGCGAATCAAACCTATGACTTCCATACCGGATCGGTCGAGGCCCGGGCTAACAACGACCGCCATCTGCGCTGTTGACCTACAGGGCGCCGGTGGAAATTGGATAACTGTTGGTCGAAGAAGGAGAGGAGGAAAGTGCGTTCGCACGAAGAAAGAGAAGAGGAGCGCCAAGAGTATAGGACTAAGAGTAGGGACGTTGAATGTTGGAACTATGACAGGAAAAGGTAGAGAGTTGGTCGACATGATGCAGAGGAGGAAGGTAGACATACTGTGTGTCCAGGAGACCAGGTGGACAGGTAGCAAGGCTAGAAGTTTAGGAGCAGGGTTCAAGTTGTTCTATCATGGTGTAGATGGGAAGAGAAATGGAGTAGGAGTTATCTTGAAGGAGGAGTTTGTTAGGAGTGTCCTGGAGGTAAAAAGAGTGTCGGATAGAGTGATGAGTCTGAAGCTAGAAATAGAGGGTGTGATGTTTAATGTTGTTAGTGGGTATGCTCCACAGGTAGGATGTGAGCTGGAGGAGAAGGAGAAATTCTGGTTGGACTTTGATGAAGTGATGCAGAGCATACATAGGAGTGAGAGAGTTGTCATTGGTGCAGACTTCAATGGACATGTTGGTGCAGGTAACAGAGGTGATGAGGAAGTGATGGGCAGGTTTGGTATCCAGCAGAGGAACGCAGAAGGACAGATGGTAGTTGACTTTGCAAAAAGGATGGAAATGGCTGTAGTGAATACTTTCTTCCAGAAGAGGCAGGAACATAGGGTGACCTATAAGAGTGGTGGTAGGAGCACACAGGTAGACTACATCTTGTGTAGACGATGTAACCTGAAGGAGATCAGTGACTGCAAAGTAGTGGTAGGCGAGAGTGTAGCCAAACAGCATAGGATGGTGGTGTGTAGGATTACTCTGGTGGTGAGGAAGATGAAGAGGGCAAAGGCAGAGCAGAGGACGAAATGGTGGAAGCTAAAAAAGGAAGGGTATTGCATGACCTTTAGGAAGGAGTTAAGACAGGCTATGGGTGGTCAGGAGGTGCTTCCAGATGACTGGACAACTACAGCTAATGTGATCAGGGAGACAGGTAGGAGAGTATTTGGTGTGTCATCTGGAAGGAATGTAGATAAGGAGACTTGGTGGTGGAATGAGGAGGTACAGGAGTGTATACAAAGAAAGAGGTTAGCTAAGAAGAAGTGGGACACTGAGAGGACTGAGGAGAGTAGACAGGAGTACAGGGAGATACAGCGTAAGGTGAAGGTAGAGATAGCAAAGGCCAAACAAGAAGCTTATGATGACTTGTATGCTAGGTTGGACAGTAATGAGGGAGAGACTGATCTATACCGGTTGGCAAGACAGAGAGATAGAGATGGGAAGGACATGCAGCAGGTTAGGGTGATTAAGGATAGGGATGGAAGTCTATTGACAGGTGCCAGCAGTGTGATGGGAAGATGGAAAGAGTACTTTGAAGAGTTGATGAACGTGGAAAATGAGAGAGAACAAAGATTAGAAGAGGTGACTGTTGTGGACCAGGATGTAGCAAAGATTAGTCAGGATGAAGTGAGGAGAGCACTGAAGAGGATGAAGAGTGGAAAGGCAGTTGGTCCTGATGATATACCTGTAGAGGTTTGGAAGTGTCTAGGAGAGGTGGCAGTAGAGTTTCTGACTGGGTTGTTCAACAGGATCTTAGACAGTGAGAAGATGCCTGAGGAGTGGAGGAGAAGTGTGCTGGTGCCCATTTTTAAGAACAAGGGAGATGTGCAGAGTTGTGGCAACTACAGAGGAATAAAGCTGATGAACCATACAATGAAGCTATGGGAAAGAGTAGTGGAAGCTAGACTAAGGTCAGAAGTGAGCATTTGTGAGCAGCAGTATGGTTTCATGCCAAAAAAGAGTACTACAGATGCAGTATTTGCTTTGAGGATGTTGATAGAGGAGTACAGAGAAGGCCAGACAGAGCTGCATTGTGTTTTTATAGATCTGGAGAAAGCTTATGACAGGGTGCCCAGAGAGGAACTGTGGTATTGTATGAGGAAGTCTGGAGTGCCAGAGAAGTATGTTAGAGCGGTGCAGGACATGTATGAGGACTGTAAGACAGTGGTGAGGTGTGCTGTAGGTGTGACAGAGGAGTTCAAGGTGGAGGTGGGACTGCATCAGGGATCAGCTCTGAGCCCCTTCTTGTTCGCTATGGTGATGGACAGGCTGACAGACGAGGTTAGACAGGAATCTCCATGGACTATGATGTTTGCAGATGACATTGTGATCTGCAGTGAGAGTAAGGAAGAGGTGGAGGAGAAGCTAGAGAGGTGGAGGTTTGTCCTGGAAAGGAGAGGGATGAAGGTTAGCCGCAGTAAGACAGAGTACATGTGTGTGAATGAGAGGGACCCAAGTGGAAGAGTGAGGTTACAGGGAGAAGAGATCAAGAAGGTGGAGGATTTTAAGTACTTGGGGTCAACAGTCCAGAGCAATGGAGAGTGGGGAAAAGAGGTGAAGAAGCGTGTACAGGCAGGATGGAACGGGTGGAGACAAGTGTCAGGTGTGATGGGTGATAGAAGAGTTTCAGCTAAAATGAAAGGAAAGGTGTACAAAACTGTGGTGAGACCAGCGATGTTGTTTGGTCTAGAGACAGTGTCACTGAGGAAAAGACAGGAGACAGAGCTGGAGGTAGCAGAGATGAAGATGCTGAGGTTCTCTTTGGGAGTGACCAGGAAGGATAGGATCAGGAATGAGTACATCAGAGGGACAGCACATGTTAGAGGTTTTGGAGATAAAGTCAGAGAGGCCAGACTGAGATGGTTTGGACATGTCGAGAGTAGAGATAGTGAATATATTGGCAGAAGGATGCTGAGTTTTGAACTGCCAGGCAGGAGGCCTAGAGGAAGACCAAAGAGGAGGTTTATGGATGTAGTGAAAGAGGACATGAAGGTAGTTGGTGTGAGAGAAGAGGATGCAAAGGACAGGGTTAGATGGAAGCAATTGATTCGCTGTGGCGACCCCTGAAGGGAAAAGCCGAAAGGAAAAGAAGAACCAGCAGAGGTCAGGCTTTGATCGTTGCAGAAAAAAAGTTGTCGCATACAGACTTGGTTCATTTCGCGGTAGGGCAATTGCGTCATGCTGACGTCATTTATAGTTTTAAATGATTGAAGTGAAAGTGGGGAAAAACTCAAGAGTCTAAAACTGTTTTGGGATCGCGACCAAAATGGAATGAACGGAAATTTAATTTCACAATTATCAGTTTAAACGTTTAATATGACTGAAGCGGACTCTGACGTGAATACATCATTTACTTTAGTTATTAACACTGATCAACAGGCTGATATTTAGTTCAGTCAAGTCTGGAAAGGCAAAGACATGGAAAAAAATGAACAGGGCGGACCGTTGTGCTTTAATCAATGCCAAAAGTAGTCTGTTTATTCTTTTACCAATTAAGTAATCGCTTTGAAATGAGGCAAATGATAGCTGCATTTTATTTTTAAGTATTTCTAATAGTCTCCATCTACAGTTTCATCTCAAATTCCTTTAAAGTGAAAATTCTGACTTGACTGTCAGAGTAAGAGAGTCAGATTTTATGTGTGGAAGATTAATGTCTCACGTTGGCCTTGATATTGTCTCTGACAAACACTTGACAATCGTTTTGGACAGTGGGAATTTTTTCCTCGCCTGCGTAAAATCTGCGTCATCGGCTCATTCATATCTTATGACGTTTCTTATCTCAAGGTTTATTTATTGAGAAACCTAGACATAGACGGGACTCTCGAGAACACCCATGAGTCTGGTGGTTTCGGTGGTGCTGGCTGCGCTGCGTCCTTGTCCGTGCGTAAAAGAAAATACCCTGAGACGGCTGACTCGCCTCACTTTGATATGAAGAAACAAGACGGCGAGTGAAAGTGAGCTGGAGAGGGAGAGAAAGAGAGAGAGAGAGGGAGAGGGAGAGCGTGGGAGGGTGGGAGAGAACCCTCCCCTCGCCAAATGTCTCGGATGGGATCCACTCCTTCATAACCCAACTCTTCCCCAGGCTTGCGCAGATGGCCCGAGTGCCCAAACCGAACTGAAAATCCACTCCAACGACCACAGGATGACAAGGTGACAGCAGACCCGATCCAGAAACTCTACAGTTTTCTCTCATCGAGTGTGTGGTTAAAATCAAAGTAACCAAACATCCTTCTGGCGAAAGAGAGCTTGGCTTCATGTGAATATCAAACCGGGTCTTCCCCAGCGCGTTGCGCTGATGATGCCATGCCTAGAAATCACACCGGAGACGAGAGTGGCGGCACCGGGCTCTGGCTGAAGACTTCACCGGGACGCCGGGTGCAGGAATACCCACTAAAAGATGTGGAGTCTGGGCGAAGGAAGATGAACAACGCGGTGCGAGTTGGGGACGGTCTCCTGTCTCCCACCGCTGCAGGTGCTGCAGGAGCGGACAGGAAGCAGGGCGCCCGCCTCAGCCTGCTGGGGAAGCCGCTGACCTACAGCGCGCAGAGCGGCCGCAGGAACGCGCGGTACCGGCGGTTCCAGAATTATCTCTACAACGTGTTGGAGAGACCGAGAGAGTGGGCTTTCGTATATCACGCTTTTGTGTGAGTAATTATACACTTGATCATTACGCAGCAGACACCAAAAAGGTACTTTTGTCCGTTTTTGGATCAACAGTTTTCCAACTTTCTGAGGGTGAATTTAAAGGTAAATGCAAGAATTCGGAATAGGGAATATTTAAATCAAGGGAAACAACTAAAAACGAACCACTGCTTTTTTTTTTTTAAAAAAAAAAAAGAGTTTAAATCTTCTGTTGTTCACCTGACAGTGATGACAACCAGCATCACGCTGCACCAGCATCATAGAATCAAACCCATGCCAGTCATACCGGGTTGTATTTTTCATATTTAATCATCTATATATTTCCATCTCCCTCCCGTTTCTGTTCATCTGCACGAAGACGCTCGTGGCTACGCAGTTCTAGATGGACAGAAGTCCAACACATCTTCATTTTTAGACATTTTGTGTGTGTTTCAGGTTAATATGCTGAGATCATTACTGCCCTGATTTCACTCACCCGGTGATTACCACTGCATCACAATGTGTGTGTGTGTGTGTGTGTGTGTGTGTGTGTGTGTGTGTGTGTGTGTGTGTGTGTGTGTGTGTGTGTGTGTGTGTGTGTGTGTGTGTTGGTGCAGGACTAGATTGTAAGCACCTGTTGCACCAGACACCAGGAAGCCGCCTCAGTCAGAATTTAATGATTGCAGGTGTGTGTGTGTGTGTGTGTGTTCTGTTATGTGAAGGTATTTATAGAGATGTACAACACACAGATACTGCACACACATTGCAGTCAGACAGTCTTACATTAAGTCTAACATCTGTATACATAACACTGCCTCAACAGCAGATGTGAGATGGCAAATGTAATATTTGAATCTTTCATCACTGATTCAGTGATCACAGTTTGGTATCTGTCCTGTGAAGCAGCCCCTTCAGCGTCTTCCACTTCCACTTCCACTTTGAGCCTTCCTGCATTGTGTGTGTCTACAGTTTGATCCACACACTGTTTTTACTGTATTCAACCCACAAGGTGTTCTCTTATTGGAGGTCATGCCTTCAGAGACACAAACTGGTTGGTGTGTGGTTCCCGTTCTGCACATCCATCACCTTCAAGTCGAACAGTGTAGGCGTCGGGCAGGTGTTGTCTCTTGCTTCCATCGCTGGTGCTTCTTGTGAGGTGTATTTCAGAACAAAACACAACCAGACTGTGGTGTTGGAAGCATAACTGCACAAGGAATTGGTGTTTAGGTGAAGAAGAGGATCTGTGTTAACACAGCTGTGGCTGTGGGGTGCACACTGCCTACCTTTCTGTCTGTCTCTCTCTATGCCTATAGTCATGCATATGTAGTATAACCACAATATGCATGCATATTTCATTCACACGCATCCATAAACAGGCTCCTAACTGCAGCACGGCTCGGCCGATGAAACTCTACACCCCGTCCCGTCTTGTTGGACGAGACGCGCTGTGAGGAAGTGGAGCTGTGAGAGGAGGGACCGCAAAGCCGGATGTTGACGTTTTATTTGCTCAGGCGGGACAGCTGAGGTCAGTGGGGTTAAGTTGTTACATCTGCTCCAAACCACAGTCAAAATGCTTAACAGAAATTTCAAAAAACGAAAAAAAAAAAAAAAGAGACCTAAAGTGAGATTTGAAAAATTATCTCACGCTGAGGCCAAATTGGAAGAAGATCTGTTTTTGTGAGCTTTGGCAAAAAAAGAGAATACACCTCAGACAGAAATAGCAGATGTGCATGTCTACTGTCCACACGGTATTTTAATTTATGTGTTCTCTGCAAAAACCTGCACTACCCACATGTGCACAAAGTCAACTTTTTAAGTAGTGATGGGTTAAAGTTGTAGTTGTGTGTTCTTCCCTGTTTGCAAGTTATTCAATAAGAAATATCAACTTGATGTGAGGATGGCAAGTGTTAAAAAAAGAAACCATTCATAATAGTGTTCACAATAATTCACAGTGATGTAATGGTTTCATTAATTTATATTATGCAGATAAGAAATACAACATGAGCATCTCCTGCAGCCAAACACTCTACAAATCTGCTTATGTGAGGTTATAAGCTATGCTATATGCCTGTGATATGAACCTACATTACGTATATGGATATGAGGCATTGGTTCTTAGTGGGAAAAATCCCACAAATGAACACATCTCATTTAAATGGAGGATTTTGTTTGTTAAATGTAATGAAATATAGATGATAAATTTATATTCTGCTGTATTTATATTCTCTTTGAATTTTATTTGCTTCCATGTAACACGCTTCAATGCGTTTGTTGATTAGCTGAGGGCTGCAGCTATTTATTTCACAAGCCGGCGAGCTCTTATGAGCTTTGCGATTGCACTGAGAAGCCTTTGAATATGCTGGATTCATTGAATAATTAATGCAATTCATAGAAATCTGCAGGAAACTTTGAAGCACACCTTTAATTGGAACACCCCAAAGTGATTTGTATCTCTTGTTCACTGATTTTAAATATGGATAGTTTTGATCTGTTTTCATTGCAAATGAGAGCTAATTAGTGAATACCTCTTTGCTTAGTAAACCCTGCTATTTAACACACTCACACGCTGTGTATGCAGCAGTAAGCACACAACTGGAGTCTATCCCAGCTGACTTTGGGCGGGGTGGTTCATCGCAGTGCCAGACAAAGACCAAGACAAACAACTATTCACACTTACGGTCAATTTAGTGTCAATTTGCTTCTACTGCATGTTTTTGTTTTTTTTTTGGAGGTGGGAAGAAGAAGGAGAACCCAGAGGAAATCCACACAGACACAGAGAGAACATGCAAACTCACGCAGAAGCGTCCTCATTAAGCATTATGAACATTTGAGTGAATTAAGTTGAGCGTAAAATTGTTGCGCTTTTGTTTTTTTTTCTTTCTCATTTTAATTTCATTTTACTTATAAGAACAGATTAAATTTATCTGCTCATCTGATCAATCTGATCTAATCTGATTACAAACAGATTGAGGGATTCTGAATCAGCTTTAAAGAAGTGTCTTTAAGGAACTCATTTACTTTGTCTTCTCATTTACTTTGAACCACGCCAGCGAATCAGGCTCCTCACTTTGACAATATGTTGGGAACGTTTCTGTGCCAAGAGCTGTAGTCGATCTCTGTCCTGAGGGAAATTGAGGGTGACCAAAACTTAAAGTGGGACTGATGCTTGTGTGCACTCACGATTTGAGGAACACGTCTAGCGTCTGGTTGAAGATGAAATATACAGGTAGATAAAAACATGGGAGATGAGCACATTCCAACAAGATATACTGTACTGTGGCGCTTGTATAATAAATGCTTCCTTTGATGGTTTAATCCGTTGGATTAGTAAACTGTTGTGTGGAAACAGATGTTTGAGGTGGGTTTATCCGCGCCGGAGAAAAATCTATGCACATACTGTATAGGAGTCCCTGATGGCGTCTGCAGACGGGCTGAGGATGAGAACGTCTGGGATCACAGCTCCGTTGGCTTTAAGGTTCAATCTCTTAATGAGGCGGCGTGTTGGGATGATCATATTTTCTGAAATGGGTTCAGTCGGCATTACGTTGCTATACTCGGAAGATGATTTCTTTTCATCGCAGGCAGGTTTCTGTGTGTGTTAATAATGTTTCACCCTCTTAGTCTTTTTGCTCAACACTTCTTCTTTTTTTTTTTTACATTTTGCACAAGTGTGAAGAGGATGTGTGCCACCTGTCCATGCAGCGAGCGATGCGAGTATGTGCTAGTTTGTGATGCTTATATGTTGTGAAAGTGTTTTATAAGAATCATTTCAACACAGTTTTTAAAAAAAAAAAAAATCTGCATCAAAGTTGGGCATGTGTTCACTTTTGAATCGATATCGGCATGAAGAATATCTAGAATTTGAGCGAGGGAGCGACGTTGTCACCGTGCCTTACTATAAGTTGCCTGGATGTGCCTGCGAATAACAAAAATTGTCAGGATTAATTTTGTGTGGGTCCGTTCTTGGTAGAAAAGACACACTGTGGTCATTACCCTCACCGGTGCCTCTGTCCCCCACCTGTGCCTCCTTCCCCACGTCGGCTTTTGCATTTGGAAGTGAACGAGAGAAATGTGTGTGACAGGAAAGATTCATTGATTCAGTCGTGCTGTTTTTGTGAGTCAGTGCATCATTGATCCAAGAGCAATTTAGTCACACACTACACATTATTGATCGACAAAAGCTCAAAATTTACCCATTAACCGTAAAGGTTTTTGTGCAGCCTGCGATGTGCTCACCGTCAGCTACAACTAAGGCAAAAAGGGAATGGTGCTTTCCATCTGTTTGAACGGTCACATGGTGATCACGACCACAAAGATCTGCGTGAACGGACGCAGTCCTCGCCAAAAACTTTCATTACGTTTGGTGGTTTTCAGGGAAATTTAAGTTTGCTGTCTCTCATTAGAAGAAGTGGACGCAGCATCAACAATGTTGTAGCATCAAAATCCACTAGTTTGGAGTGAGATATTACTGCAGGGGGGTGCAGTTTCCACCAGGTCTCCCACAGGCCTGTAACAATGACTTCTTTGACGTCATGTATGTAATTTGTGCCTCTGCGTAGCTAAATCCCACGCACACCTCTGGCTGTCATTCAGCAGAATCACTCCTGAACGGGAGGGGATGAGGACCGGCTTTCAACCGGATCCTGAAGTGGCCGCACTGATAATGGGCGATCGCTTTGAAACTCTTGGCGGTGGTTGTTCGGATCTGTGGTGTGGGGTCGTGCGTGAAGCATCTGCGTTTTACAAGTTTTGTATGCTCTGTGCATCATCAGTCATCAGTCATGTTTGAAGGATTGCGGGTCGATGTGACAAAGATCTTTCTATCAGTCGGGACACGAGTCTAGATTGATCAATGCGGAGGCCGATAAGAGCCAGGTGCTAATGCAGTTTTTACACGTGGGGATTGACTGGTGTTAGATGTCACATCACAGTTATGGAAATAATCTCAACTCCTTTTGCGGTCAGGTTTGTCGTCGGTCTTCACAGGAACTCGATATCAGCGGATATTTCAATTGCTTTCCCGCAGAGGAGAGCGAAGGCTTCCTCAATGCATCAGTGGCTGATATGGAAGTCTGATTTGCATGTCTTTAATGTCACCGCCGTTCCTCTGAACAGTCATCTGGCCGCTAGTCCACCACGCTGTCTCCTTCTCTATCTGTTTGGTGCTGGAGACGAGATGTGTGGGCGCAGAGGAGATGAAGTGTTTTCATGGCTTCGCTGACGGAGCTGATTCTCGATCCACTTTTATGACCGTTAGAGAATATTCCCTTGTGTTTCTGGGTTCAAACCAGGTTGGTGTTGCGGCGATTAGTTTATAGGACATCTTTAAAAAGTAGTGAGAGTTGTTGCTCTTTTTTATTTCAACATCACCTACATTATGAGTCACTGGTCATCCAATAGCTTCTATTTAAACATCTGTTTTCTGTTTTCCTGTCCTATTACAACTCTTTTCACTGAAACTGACTAAGGTAACTCCCCCAGAGCGGGATGCTGATGACTTATCTGGTGGAATGACTGGACAGAAAGTTATTCATCCATCTGGGTCGAAAATATACAATTTGGATTATCCTGATTTCTATAGTGCTGCTTTCAGAGATTATTCTCACTGCAGGTGCACTGATAAAAAAATAAAATCAAACTACAATGCACTTAGAGCTGAAGAACATCAAAAGGATCTGAAGAGGCTGCACTTTGTCTCCTGAGTACAAGACGGCGTTTGAGACACCTGAGCGCATAAAAGAGCTTCTGTGTTTAGTTTCAGTGTGACTTCCAGGTATGGCTGCTGCCCAACGGAAAACGCTGGTCGAACAGGAAGTGGTGTGTGTGTGTGTGTGTGTCTGTGTGTATAAACACTGTCATGATATGTTCCGGCGTTTCCATGAATCAGGACAGAGTGAATATCCCAATAAAGGTAACACGTGTGTTTGTGCGTGTGTGTGTGTGTGAGTGTTAGTGTGTGATGCTGTTGCTGGAGATTGTGAACCAGCACAGGTACATATTGTGGATTTCGGTGTCCAGGACTGTAAGTTGGCACCGTATGATCCTGGGCTAAAAAGAAAGTTGGATGGAGATGGAGCAAAAGAAGAGTCTTACTGTAGATGCGAGATGTGAAAACACACAGTATGAGGAGTACGTCAGAAACACACACCTGGAGTGTTAGTATATTAAAGTATAAAGTTATATCTCCTGTAAGCAATGAGCTAAGACAAGATTTAGGGCGGAGGGAGTGAGGTTTATCATTCCTGCTGATGATTAACGCATGACTCAGTGCATCGCCCCGAACAGTCTGGTCATCAGAAAAAAAAAACCAAACCCTTTCCTCCTGAAGTTGTGCTCAACTCCCTCTATTGATCTGCAGTTTTAGCCCTCATTTCAGGTTTTCTTGATACCAATAAAAGATCATCTCCAGTGTGTGCTTCCATTGTGGCCCATGCATGTTCTTCCTGTGAGAGAAGCGCACTGAAAAAAAAAACCCAAACAAAAAAAAAATCATTTATCATGCACTAATAGCCCGTGTCACAGTGGGTGGATGTTCGATCAGATCTGCTCTGACAGGAGCAAAATATACCGCGATAGTCGATGCAGGTCATGCGTGAAATGTGAGGGAGAAAGAGCAAGAGTTCCATCAGAGCGCCTCTGTCTAAAGGAGGGGTGAAAGGAAGAAGAAGAAGCAGAGGGAGCGGGAAGTAATGATTCAGTTGAGGCAGAGCACAGGTTTCTAACGCGATGCATCAGTATGCAGGATTGCTTCGTGTGTGTGTGTGTGTGTGTGTGTGTGTGTGTGTGTATTTGTATGTGTGTGTGTGTGTGTGTGTGTGTGTGTGTGCGCGCGCGCGCGTCCTTGTGCGAGTGTGTTACCGCCGGTGCGCGATTGCTTGTTAGTCATCCGGAAGCGCTTCTCGTACAGCGGCGGAGGTGCCAGTTTGCTGAGCAGACTCCGGCGCTGATGGATGGAGCAGAGCCCGGCTGAGCTCATCCGTTCCTCCTGCCCACACAGAATCCACTGCTGCTGGGTTCGCACAACACCAGCCTCCTCTGCCCCGCCGCATACACTTAGAGGCTTCCCTGTCAGCTCTCTGAAGAAGGACGTTACTCAAAAGCTGGCGCGTAATCCCATCTGCGTGCCCACGCGTAAAAGTTCATGCGCACTTTACGCACACACAGACAGACACACACACACACACACACACACACACACACACACACACACACAGAGAGAGAGAGATGTTTGTTTGCATCGCTTTATGGAAGATCTATTCGCAGTGTGAAGCACTGTTTGCCTCCATCATTTTTCTTCCAGGTATTGGATGAAAAGCCATTTTAATAGAGAAAGTCGTTCATCATGCCAATCAGACTCCCCCCCACCCATTCGTTAAGTGGTATCAATTGACTCCTCAAGGTTGCATCTTCTTCTGCAGATGGAAGACATGTCTTTATTTTTGCGGTGTTGGTGATGGAGCTTGGTACTGGGGTGACTTTGCGACAGGAAAACTGGAGGATTGGAGCGGAGCCGTCCAGGTGTCCCGGGGGTTGAGGTGGCAAAAGGGGTGGAGGAGGGTTGGGAATCTGAAATGACACAATGATATCAGAGAAAAAAAAAAGAGCATATTTAAAGTCTGACGGCACAAATAATTGGATAAAGAAGAACATGACAGGTGGAGATTGGATGAAAGGAGAGCATGAGCCTATAGCGTGTCATAAGTTTTATGTTTAGGAACTACTAGAACAGAGTAGAAGTAGAATATGTGAAGTCTAATTTGCAGACCTATGATAAAACTGGATACACACACACAAAAAAACCCCACAATCTATGAAGGCACAACCCAGCAGACCAGCCTCTGGACTGTGGCACCTGAGAAACCTTCATATATCTAGATATAGCCACAATTACCAGCTGGATAGCAGTATAGCTTGCCCACGTGGGATAAGAACATGAATGTTTCAGTAAAGATTGTGAATAATTTATCTTGTTTACTACACACATTTGTCTTGTGGCAGCACAACACCGGCTCACTCACACCGACAGGCCTCCCGGAGGGAGACAGAACACCCAACACGCAGGAGTTTGCTCCGTTTGACATGTTTTCTTTTGTGGAATATGATTTGTCACCCTTACGGAATAATTGGAATTACAGTGACAGGTACATGAGCTAGAGGAAGACAGAGAGAAGTGTAAAATGAGATTACAATGGAGGAAATGCTGTCCGTATGGTGACAGGATTACTGTTTTTACGCAGCGGTCTGCCGTTTTAATTGGCTCATTCGCCCTCCCTGATGTAAACGCGCTCGGTGGCATGAGGTCAGAGTCACACGGTTGATTAAATTTTAATTTAACGATCAAAAAAAAGTTGTTCCACTTTGTCAGAATTCAGAATTTTCTGCCAGAGACATTTTGTTAGACTAAATGGTAGATTGAATTAAAATGACTGATGGGGGGGTAATGTGATGTGGACGTAATGTGTCGCCTGGGAAACAGGCGATGCACTGCAGAAAAGGCAGACACAAACAAACAAAAAAAAAATCATTGATCGATTGCAGACGATGATGCCCACTGTGGCTATCAAAGTCACTGTGACGTGAACAAAACACACATACACACACACACACACACACACACACACACACACACACACACACACACCGGGGCTCAGACACTTAGCGGTTTGGCATCAGTTGCTAATCTTTCTTTCAGAGGAGATCAGACCATCATTCAGCATTTTTATTTGAATTTAATTTGGAGATTATGAGCATGTGTCCTCTTTGTTGTTGAATCTGTTGTGAATCGATGTTCATCGATTTCCCTCTGAGGACGGATCTCCTGTTGCCGAGGTGTCAGATAGCGGTTGTGGCCTTTGACCTTCTTTGGGTTTCAATGAAACTGCCCGACTTTTAACATAATTGTCAGTTAAAATTGCGAGCAGGAGCGCTGCTATTATGTGCATTTATTTCCTCTTTGTAGAGAGCGAGCCTTATTATCCTCTGTTATGTCCTCTAAATGGACCCAAAAGAAACAGAATCTGCTGCACATTTTAAAACCTGTGCTTCACGTGTGGGCTTCCACATTGTTCCCTCAGCATTGTTTAATAGCACAATTCATTTTTACTCTCTTGACTCCACAAAAAGAACCAAAAGAGCAAAATGCACCACCTTTTATTCTGTAATGGTGCTTCTGGCTCTCACTGCAGCTGCTTTGTGGTTGATTTAATTTATGTTGACAAGGCAACTTGGCTTTTGAAAACTTGCATTGTTGCATTGTGCTCCTGAAAGATTAGTTTTTTCTTTGTTGCTGATTTCACCAACAGAGATTTATTTATGCAAGCACAAGTGGACGTTGAGTACAGGAAGCAAAATGTGTGCAGAGTTTTTTTTGTTGAGACCTTCACAGCATTGCAGCCGTTGAGGAGATGCTTACTGAACAAGTGGAGGTGTTTTTTGAGTGACATTAATTGTTTCCACCCCTGGGAGTAATAATGGTCTGCAGGTGGATGCCCTGAATGGAGCTGGGGCTTCCACATGTAGGGCAGCGGTGGCCGTTACACCATCTCTTTGCAGTGTTTGCAGCATTGGTTTTAGCTGAGATGTGGAGCTGCAATCAGGCCAAAGCAAGGATGAGAGGTGACAGACCTTAGATGTATTCATATCCACGCCGTCAAAGTAATCACCTCTTCACCAAGAGCCTTCAGCGAATGACCGGCGCACTGGTGTCGTACGTTGAACCCAGCATCCGAAGCCTGGATGAGAACGTTGTGAGTCACTTTGAACTCATTTTGTGTTCATTTCCTTTGCAAAAAAACAATCTTTGCCACTTTTGCATCATAGAGAATGCAATGAATATGATTGTGTGTGTGTGTGTGTGTGTGTGTGTGTTTGTGTGTGTGTGTGTGTGTGTGTGTGTGTGTGTGTGTGTGTGTGTGTGCAGGCATTGGGCCCAGTTCATTGACGGGAGTCAGTCTAATGGAGAGTGAGGCTCTATTTTCTCTAAGTAATCCGTCTCCCAGGCCTGCAGCCAATAGAGTGACCAGCCTGACACAACAAGACAACTGGTTGTTTGGATAGCATCTTGTGTGTGTGTGTGTGTGTGTGTGTGTGTGTGTGTGTGTGTGTGTGTGTGTGTGTGTGTGTGTGTGTGTGTGTGTGTGTGTGTGTGTGTGTGTGTGTTGGGGGCTGCGGGGGTTACACAGATGAGAAGGCTATGTGTAGCAGAGCCCTTGTTTGTTTACATTAAACAGAAAAATGGCGGCCTGACATTTACTCTATCTATTTCTTGGAGGTCTGCGTGGTTGGTTTTCTTCTTCTTTGACTCATCGGTTAACTCCCACCAGCTGTCGCTTTCATCTTCCGTTTGTGGGCCACACTCATAATATTTCGTCCAAACATCACGCTCAGGTCCTTCCTTTCCACCTGAGGTCGGGGACAATATTGTTCAAACTGTAGACAGCATGGAAGGTGATTGCAGAAGCTAAAGCTTCAATGAAAAAACTTGCTATCTTAAAATAACTTGGATTGTTTTATAGGCAGCAAGTAAATTTTAAACCCCAGGTGTTAAAATAAAAATCAGTGCGCAACTGTAGTTTTATGTAACTGAGGTTGACCATGAAGGAAAAAAATAAACACTGTACTATTGAATTGAAAAAAATGACTTTCCTTTCAATAATTGCTCATAGAATCACTCAGGTGTGTGTGTGTGTGTGTGTGTGTGTGTGTGTGTGTGTGTGTGTGTGTGTGTGTGTGTGTGTTGCCTTGGGGATGTTATGAGAGCAGAGATGGGTGGTATTTATGAGTCTATGTTGTACACTTGCTAAATGTCACCTCTATCCAATTATGCATGAAGCTGTTTGTAAGGGGATAAAAGATGTTACCCTAAAGATGTGTGTATGTGTGTGTGTATGTGTGTGTGTGTGTGTGTGTGTGTGTGTGTGCATGTTCTTCATGTCTATTATAACAGATTATTTGTGATGTTTCAGCACCACCAAATAGATGAACCTAGAAATGGAAGGATTGTTAAAGTACAGTCCATTTCCGACAGCAAAATCCACTAAATATATCCGTAGCTATTTGACAAATGAAGCTACAAGTGCTAGAATCTAATGGATTTATAAATGCACTCACCACCTCATGTGTCCCATTAGACACGTTTTTGCCAGAAATGCAGAACTTTGTGTCCTCTGCCTCTCCGGGTCAGGAGGCAGATATCATCATTACAAAGGCGTCTTGTGATTTTCCTGTATTTTTGTATGTAAGTGTCGTTGCTAATACAGATCACAAAGTGAACTGAAGAGTGTCATCAACCAAAAAAAAAAAACTGTGAAATGCAAACATTCGTATCTTATAAGGTCGGGTTTTTGAGATATCTGCATCTTCAAGTTTCTCCACGAAATCCAGAGACCTCCCTGTGAGTGCTGACAAAGCTCTTGTGGCTCATGTACAATATTTGTAATATATAGATAACATTTCTAGAGAAGATTGTGAGGCTATACATCTGAATACCAAGCAATTCCGAGGTACATTTCTATAATAGAAATATAGAAATAGAAATAAATAGAAGTTGTAGTTTATTAAATTATGAGAAAAAGGTTGCCCTGCATGTACATGTTTTTTGGTTGGCTCTCTGCTGAAAATTTAATTTATTTTAATTCAAGGAATGAAATATGTTCAGTTTGCCAGAACTGCTCTGTGGGGAGATCAGGAGAAATCAAGGGCAAGAGAATAAATCTAAATGCTGGCGGTGAATGGAGTAAAGGGTAGAAGATTCAATTTCCATTCCAAAAATGACAGTGGGTTTAGTCCTAGGTGTGAGACTTCTGACATGATCTGGAAAATGGTCCCAAATTCTACAAAGACCAGCAAAAGCTGTGGGGCCGGAGTAAAAATACATCCATCACTGGCCTCACTAGTTCCTAGTCACATAGACCTAGACTTTAGAAACATACATCCATACATTTTTCTTTATCAATTTTTCATTATGTAGAGCACTAGATCATCGGCATACAGTGAAAGTTGATCAGATGTGTATTAACATCAACTGTCTTATTTTTTCATCAACTAACTTAAGTTTCAAATGGTAGATGAAGATCACATGTAGACAAAAACATGGCATAAAAAAGTAGCTAAAACATTTATTTTACTAGCTCTACAGCTAACTGCACTAAAAGTTTTACAGCTACAGCTAAAGATAGCTCCAGCCTGCAGGACAACGGTGATTAGCAGGTGTCAGTTCATCTGGTGATGCTGCCCCGTATATTTTTAGAGGATCCCTAATAATTCAGGCCATATTTTATAAGCAGAGTGTCCTCATATTTAATGCATTGAGGCTATCATCGGCCACATCCTGCAGAGAGGTAGGAGGAAATGAACGTCGTGTTTGAGGCACACACAGGGGCTTCTTCGCCTTGGAATATTCCACCCTACATACATGCATAAATACACAAGGAAACCTGCAAACACAAGTGCTGACATCTGTTCACACCACGTCTAAGAGACAAGCATGTATTAGCATATATAGGCCTACTTCATTCATACTGGCACTGAAAGATATTTAGCTTCCGTCCTATAGCTCTCTGCCACAACAGATTTTCCAAACTTTCAGAGAAGAACAAAAACTTGCTCGCAAATACAAATACATATGAAGTGTGTCAGAAGACTGCATCTCCTCAGCCACGACAGCCAAGTGACAAACATGTTTTCTCCCTTCTGTTTCCTGACCTTGTTAAGTAAAGAAAGGAGGCGCGGAGGAGGGTAAGACTACGTGACAGGAGGCCAGCAGATGACTTACAGCCAAAGTTTCTGAGGTAAATGGTGCGACTGAAGCCACATAGAAAACATTAAGACGTGCACCTAACATAATAACGAGTCTGCATCTGGTCCAAATCACCTCGTTTATCAAATCATAACGTAGATGACTTTCTAAATATGTTTGAAGCGATGTTCAAGAGTTCCACATAATGAACTATGATGAATCTCACCTGCTCCACGGCCATCTGCTCATGCATGAAAAAGCTCATTTACATACACAAATGCTCCGAGAATGTCAAATGGGGTCAGTCATAATGGCTCTAATGCGAATTAAATTGAACTAAAATTAACTGAATTCGCAAACATGAAGAACTAAAATGAAAAACACACAGTGAGGTTAAGATACTGTAGGTTTATTACAGCAGACATGTGGGAATGGTTCCCAGTATACATTTAAAATTTGTTATTTTACTGGTGGTTTTACTTCTCGATTCATGTTCCACAATTTTTTACTGTATTTTCATTGATATCACTGAGTGATGTTTTAGCCGTCAAAAGATAAATCCATTTTTCAGTCTTTTTCTGATCCATCTTCACCCTGCAATTTCTCGACTTCATGTTTTACCAACAAATTTATTCCATAAATTAAATAAAATGAAGATAACTGTGAACTCATCTGCTGAACTTGTCAAACAATCCTCCTGGAGGGGGTGTTGAGAAACGGCGACCCCCTGACCTCTGGGGTTAGTTGATGTCGTAGAAGGCAAATTCAGTAAATGCTTCTAAATCTCACTCCAAAATTATGTGAACTGAAATGTTGGCTGCTCTGAACACAGCAAATGAAACATGTAAAACATGCTGAATATTTAATGTAAGAAACGATGATTATGATGATCATCAAGGTCTTTGGTGTCCTTCAAAACAGACAGGTGCGAAGAAAACAGTATCATCCATTCATAAAACGGCACAAGTGCAGTGTATGAATCTGTTTGAATAGCTGCCATTATGTGGACATACATAGATCTTGTTCTTTTTTTTTTTCCTCATATCTTCCTTATACATTCATGAAACCACATTATTCCTCCAGAGTCTGACGACACTTTTTTAGAAGGTGCCAACACGACATTCGCATTCAAGAGGTCAGATGACTTTAAAATTAGCAGATCTGAAAGGGAGTTAAATTTGAGCTACTTTGAAGGAGGCCAACTTGAGCAGAGAAGATTTAAAAAAAAAAAAAAAAAAAAAAAAAGCAGGTTCAATTGTCCCTCCTCACTATATGTGATGGCAGGAAGAAAATATAAAGACCTTCAGCTTCATATTCTGGATTGTGGTGGAGGAACACAATGTTCACATAATTCACAGTGACAAAATGCCATTGGTATTTGAGAGTTCGTGCTCATTTTATTTATGAGAGTTCATTGGAAAAATATGGTAGAGGATGGACGTCTCACCATAACCGTTACCACAACAGTGACACAGATGTTTCCTAATGCAGTGACAAGGCTCAGTGCAGCCTTTAGACAAACTGTGTGTGCGTGTGTGTGTGTGTGTGTGTATGTGTGTGTGCATCTGTGTGTGTGTGTCTGCAGTGGGAGTTTCTCGTGTGTGTCCTTTCATAATGGGTTTTTCAAAGTCCTCATGCCAGAGATGATGAAGAGCAGAACAATGACAAAAGTGTTGGGAAGTATTATGAGAAATAAGAAAAACATTTTTATTCTATCAATCTTCAAATAATTGCTGAACAACAATATTTCCTGGCCAAGAAATATTCTTTTAACTCAATGTAGCTGGCAGCCACTGTGCGTATGAAGTAGCTTTTTCCATTATGAATCACTTTTATTATTCCTAATTAAGAAAAGCAGTCAGCCTAATACGACAAAGCTAAACAAAAACACCCCTGTGCAGACATACAGCTGGTCCATAATCTCATTTTCTGATGGTGGAGGTGGAGGGAGGGGAGGAGAAACGTCAGTATTGATGGACAAGACGCTTGGATGGGGGCGTTTGGGATGTTCTCTCCTTGTAAATATACGATTCATTTGCATTAACAAATGCATAACGCGGCGCAGATGAGATTTTCCTCTGAAGTGATATCCCCCAGCAATCTGTCACTGTCTGGCAAAATGAAGCAGGAATAATTGTGTCGCGATTTTTTTGGATTCTAAAACAAAACTTGATCAAAAAATGAGTTTTTGGTTTT
The DNA here is from genome assembly GCA_013358685.1 of Antennarius maculatus. Taxonomy (NCBI): domain Eukaryota; kingdom Metazoa; phylum Chordata; class Actinopteri; order Lophiiformes; family Antennariidae; genus Antennarius; species Antennarius maculatus. Next base: position 18,302,517 of record CM023616.1, read on the forward strand.
GATCACAGAGATAAGGAGCAGGATGGGTGGTGTTTTATTTCATTTCATCTCCGACTATCAGAAGAGAGAAAACAATCTTCCAGATGCATCTGCCGTGCAGACGATCAATTGACTGATGACACTGACAGTGTGGAGCGTTTATTTATTTCCGTTTTTATAGATCCTCCATTTCATCGTTTTGGGAGGAGGGTTGCACGCAGGAAAGACTTAAGACAGATTTTATAACAAGTTGAGTTTCTGTCTTTGGTTGTTGCATCATTGAATCTCACGAGGCGGCATTTTTATTGCTGAATGCTTTTTTTTTTTTTTTTTTATTGCCGAAACCATAAACCTTCAAAAAAGACACACTAACTGTCGATATGAGGAAATATTTGAAAATGTAACTGACGGGTGTGAGGGTATGAAATAAATTGCTCATCTTCACAAAAAATCCAGAGCTGAAAACAGTGTATTTCTGTCAGCGAATGAAAAAAGATATTATAAAATTGAATGTTTTGATCTCAAATAAGAATATAAACAGAATTTAAACACATGTCTATGTACAGGACATCATTTAAAAATGCCTCACATTCATTATTATATATTAATATTTTGATTATCTGCTTTATTAAACTTATATTACCAAAAATTCATAATGTGGTGTTATAAAGTGTAATGGTTCTTAATAATTATTTGTCATTCCATTCCATTAGACAGAATTGGCACACTCTCTTTATCACCCCAGTCCACCATGTCTCATCCGTTTCCATGGTGACACCTGGTCCAGACTTGACCCAGATCCTCCTCCTGAACCAAGAGAGTCATCTGATTTCATTACCATTTGATTTAGTTAAATGTTGTAGCTAATTCAAGTTCTTCCATACTTTTTTCCCATCCCATGCTCAGCCAGTTCATTTCATGGTCTAACACAGTTGGGTCTGTCAGCGATGTTTTGTCTCTGTTATGCCGTGACATCTGCTTTTCATTTCCCCAAAACCTTTAATAAACCTGGTTAACGCTTCGCCATTTCCATAACCATCATCCACCGTAGATGTTTTTCCACTGATATCTCCATTGCATCCACATTTTTTTCTTCCCTCTTCACATTTGTGTCTTCTTCTCTTTCGTACGGCGACCACCAGTTCTGCTGCTGCCGAGTCAATAAATGCAATCATATTTGAAAATTGCTTCAGAGAGCAGATGATTTCTGGCTGGGATCTGTTGATCCGTTTCCTCGGTTGAGCTGCCGTGCCAAAATACGACCGCACGTTTCAACAGCGTGATTGATTGGAGGAAGCAGTCGCGAGACAAAAGCAATTCTTCGGCTGTCTCCAGACACAGGCTTATTGACTGAAGAAATACCTTACATTACAACGGTTATAGTTCATTCAGCTCCGTGTGGTGAGATAACTGCTCTGTTAGCCCCGCTCCATGCTGTGTAACTTCGAGTCATTTTTGCAGGTTGTAATTATTCACAGACTCTACGTTGAATAATTCACAAATTTAGAAAAGAAGGAAAACACGAGTAAAGGTTAAAAAATAATTTTTGGATCACGTGTTGTTTAGTGATAATAAAACAGAGCAGATCTCTCTTTCCCTCCGGGTTAGGAAACCCTCGATCTTATCTGATGTGGAGATGCAGATATATGAAGATGACTGGTTGAGATGAAGTGACACTTCTGCAGATGAAGATTTCTGGTCAGGTGAAAATGATGCGTCGCCCATCTCTGCCAGCGTCTCTCCCACATCCATCTGATCTGACCCTCTCGCTCATGTCTCACCCTGAGGCAGCGCAAAACTTTTTCATCATCTGTTCCACATCGTGTCGACCAAATCAGTGCCGGTTCATCGCATGGGTGCCTTAAAAACAGTCGGAGGAAGAGGAAATGACTGTCATCTATTCATAGTTTAAGTATTTATAGATACGTTGCCCCCCCCCAAAAGATGCATATTGATCCTCAAACAAAAAGAGGCTACAACACACAAGTGTCTAACAGGTGCTGCAAAAGTGTGTGTGACTGCTGATGGAGTCACACTTTTGCAGCACAAACTGATATTCTTTTAATGAATGCTTGTGTTTGTTTTACACCGGATCCCCTCCCTGACACGACCCCCTGCATTTATCCGGGCTTTGGACTGGCCCACAGTTGACACTGACTTGTGCCTCCCGTAGGGCTCCATTAGAATCTTTTACATATAAATGTACGTTCTTCAGCTCATAACATTGTGTTTTAGGTCACGGTTTCCAAACATCAACTTCTCCAAATGTAAGTGAAGAGTGTTACAACCAGCAGCATTATTATGGGATGTAGATGCTACAAAGGAAACACAGCTCTCTGTAATGCTTTCATGACTTTATTCCTCAGTGGTGTGGAGAAGGGAAACAGGAGGATGTGCCGTCACAATAGCAGCTCTGACTGTATATTATATTTATCTGACTGACGTTATTTGTTCCCTCTGGCCGCTCTGCCCACTGGGTTACACTTCCTGCCCTCCATCTGCTTCAAGGACGACTTGGCAATGCTCCGCTTCACTCCGTCTATACTCACCTTTATGTGTACGTTCACATTTATATCCATCTTCTTCACATTGCTGACGATGTGTTCAAGTGCACCAGATAATGTACGTGATTTCCTCATTTCACTTTTGCTTCCTAAGTCACTTTTTTTTCTTGAAATTTAGTTAAATTCACCATTTCGATTTATTTTATATAAAATTGACCGCACAATGCAAGCTTTATGTAGGATGAGGTTCACAGTTGTCTTGGAGCAAAAAGATAATTCGACACAAAATCTATTTGAAAACACACTTTAGCAGATTATATTGGTGGTTGGAATAAGTTTAATATAGAAGCAGTCAAATATTTGTATGAAATAGGAGTCAAATTAATCATAAATGTGTAAACATGGATTTTACCAATCTGAATTCCTGTAAAACTGGACTGAGTAATCACTTTATGCCTAAAAAAATTTAGCTTTGTAAGTCATGCTTTTATGACAGACAAAAATCCTCCCCAAATCCCCCCAAGCCACGCAACTCCGCTGACCACACGTCAAACTTTTGCACCCTATTGGCTGCAGTGAGTCACACAACCTTGCGTCTACAGATTCCAGCAACACTGAAATTATATTTCAACACAATTTCATCAGAAAGAATAGCAAAAACATACGTCAGCAACAGAGACGACAGAAAATGAACTTCTGTCAAAAGAAAAAAAAAAAAAGGCAAAATTGGATTTGAGACCATTTGGAGGCATAAATGACACGTAATTAGCAGGTAAATGGGAACTTAGTTAACCAGCCTGTATGGTTGTCAGGCGTTGAAAGGGTATAGCAGCTCATACGTGATTCTTAATGTCTGACTCAGACATACTGACATTTTTCGAGTTTTGTTTTTGCATAATTTTTGGATGTTTTATTTTAAAAAATATGAAAACAGTCAGAGAATGAAATCCTGCCCTCACACCTACCCAGCCAGTCAATATCCGCTTTTTATTAATAAAGCTCACACCCCGATTGTCAGAGGTTGAGTTTACTCTTATCCTGGAGAAAAGGCCGTTAGGGTTGAAATATTGAATCGCTTCCAATCATATCTGTCATTCCTGCGCAGCCTTTATTCGTCCATGTATCTGCACTAAAGCTGCCATTTGTCATCTTTGAGTCAAACAGTGTGGGTGGTACTGGGACGTCGCAAGTGTGTCCTCAGATTTTCTGCTTGTGACATTCGTTCTTTCACATTCAGATTCAGATGTATTATTTATTATTTCATTTATTTCAACAAGCGTCTGTGGTGTCTCTAGATATTTAAATCATTTATTTATCTGTTATTCATTCCAAGTTAAATATCTTTCTGTAAATGCCTGGCTGGCTTTTTTTTTTTTTTTTTGGGGGTGATTGAAAAAGTGCCTTTTTAACTTTTTATCTGTTTGCTTTAACATATTTATACTAATCCAACATTGAAAACACACAAGCGTCCTTGTATCCGTGAATTGCCATGGCAAAGTCTAGATTGCCTAAAGAATTTTGGAAGCTGGACTCCCTCCTGTCTATCATTAAATTAAGTCCAAACTCATCATCAGCTGCTGCGAACCTCTCTGACCTTCAGAGCCGATTGTCTAAATGTTAATTACATACTCCACATCTGCTCCGCTGTTCCGACTTCTAGCTTCCTGATTTTGTAATCATGAGACGTTGGCAAAAACATAACAGCTGTGGGCGAATCGGGTTCATAGGCGCAGGTAATTTCCTTCTTCCTCATGCTGTAATGGCCTAATCTCAGCTGTGAAAATGAGAACTACACGGTTCTTGATATTCGTATTTCGACCTGCTGCTCTGTTATTTGCAAACATGCTTATTTATAAAAGCGAAGTAACATGTTCATGTCTACATTTACATAATCATTAAATTTAAATGTAATATTTTAATCATCCACAAAATATCAATTTGGACCTGCAGGACAAGAGGGTGTCATTGCTATAAGCTACTAGAGCACTAAAAAGAATTAGCTGTGAGTCAATCCTGGTGTCAAATAATCACTGTGTGATTTAAAGAAGGCAGATGGATCACTTGTAGTCCAGTGAAACACCATTGAATCACAGTTACAAATTTCATTTGCGGTTTATCTGCCTGACATAACAGCTGACCAGTACTGGTTGTGCTTCTACAAATGTCAATGCAGCCTGCACTTTGTCACCGGGACAGTTTGTGTTCTTCTAAGCTGCTCCTGGCTGGTCATCACTGATGAAGACCGAGGTGTTTGCAGTAGGGAAAAAATGGGGCAAAAAAAGAGCACAATTTGTGATAGTTTGATTTAAGTTCAAATAGTTTCAAATGATTCATGATTTCTTCAGGTCAGACTCTGCAGTTAACGGAGGATTTATGTCCGAAAGAAGGAGAAAAGTGTGGATTTTTTTTCCACATTTGTTGAAAGAAAAGTGTTTAAAACTGGACAAGGAATTCAGGATTAGAAAAGAAATTCAAACTTTGTTTTACTCACAAACACCATGTCCATAGAAAAGTAGACTTTTAGCTGCTTATGTCAAATATGTTACGCTGATATCACCGCCTGGATAGCTGACAGTCAACTACTTTTGGCTGGTCACCAACAAAGTTTAGCTAATGGGAACGGGGGATGTGATCTGGATCGTGTGGATGTAGGAATGCTAAGATGGAATTTAAACTTATCCAGAAAATGTTCAGTGACTACCGTAAGTTTAAAGGTGCAAAGTAGAGCCAGAATGTTTAACGCCTTCATTCTAGCCCAGAATGTCTTGCAGCACCCCGTTTCACCACCAGAGGTTCAGATTTACACAAGAACAGGGCTCGCAAAGTTTCATTAGCTTTGTTAGTCAAAAACAGACTCCAAAAGCGTAAGGAAAGAAAGTATTTTTTTATTTTCTACAGGACGTCCATCAGCCTTAGACCTATGAACGTCCATGGCTGATCGAGGTAACACCAGACTTAAATGGTCAACTGTTACAGAACCAGTAAACTAGTCCGACGATACGTATATTATTGGCATTTCCAGCATTTACGCGCCTCCCGTTAATGTTGTGTTGGCCAACGAGAGTGGCTAATAAGAAGTCCAGAAATAATCATTCCGTCTCGATGGGTTTCGCTCCAGCAGGGTTTTTTCATTTGCTTCACAGGCTGCCAGCTATTGATCGACACACTCCTGGCTGAGTGAATGCAACTTCTCAAACTCCCAAAATCACTCATATGTAGCAGCGCGTACTTGTAAATTTCATTATATCGTGTGTAGTGGCAGTGAAATAACTGTAATTTGGCACCTCAGTAACATTTTTCCAGCCCGTGCTCCAGGCAGCTCCCCGGGAGGGTTAATTTATGTTGGCCTGGCAAACGCTTTTCATTCATTGTGTGTCATTTCTTTCCTTCCTACCTGTAGAGGCGTGAAACGTGTCCAAGGCAACGTATATGTTCTACACGCATCCTGTGTTTCTCTTTTTGTCTCCGTGCTTCATTACGTTTTACATTTTTCTATTTTCTCATTTTCAAGGCATCCATGAATCATTCACAAGCTGTGAGAAATATTAGTCTTAAATTGGAACCATGAATTCACTTTTTTTTTTTTTTTTTATTTTATCAAAGGTTTGGCTGTTCTCCTTCTTATCTTTTCCATTTCCCCCTCTCACTTCCTCGGTTGCCTTCATTCGTGGGTTTTTTTTTTTTTTTCTCTCCCGTTAAAAAGTGTAAAGAAAAATCTGGTCTGAAGTGTATAAAAATTCTCCGAGGCTTGTTAATTTTGCATTTTACGGCTTTTGTATGTGCCTATCAAATTTCATGGCAATTGATCTAAGGGTTGTGCAGGAATTTTGATCCGAAACACAAATGTCAACCTCATGGTGGCACATGAGGTTAAAGCAAGGGGATCAGCAAAGACATCAGGCTGCATCTTCTGGAAACCGTGACTATCTGTACTGGTATTTGTTCCAGTCCATCAGCTAGCTGTTGAGATATTAAAGTCAAGACTTTAATCCGACCCTTAAGCCCATATCACCTTTCTCTCGAAAATCCATTACACACATAGCAGGCGTCACAGACGGGATTAGCATATACGAGCGAGCCGGGCTCAGTGGTCTGTGAGGAGCGGTCGCAGGCTTGTAATAGCAGATGCATGTGGATTGCTAATCTTGTAGCTTTGGGATGTTACCTTGTCACATGGCATCACACACACATGTTTATTCCACACACACCTGACCTACAGAGGGGTAAGGTTAAAGGTCAGCGTCGCCAAATCTCACCGGATGTACGAAAAAACCGGTCTATGGTGACAGGGTTAAAGGATACCACCTAACCTGCCAGAGTGTGTGCATGTGTGTGTGTGTGTGTGTGTGTGTGGGTGGGTGTGTGTGAGGGATGCCGCATTGATTGATTTATTGATGGGAATGTAGAAATTGGCAAAAAAAAAAAACAATGAATGAAACCAAGAAAGTTCATTATAATCTATTTAAATTCTATAATAATAATGATAATATTTATTTATAATGGGTATTATATAAAAAAATCATTGATTCAATAGCTGTATGTTCTAGAATAATAACAATATGGTGTGTTTCTGGTCTTCTTCCTCTCTTTCTTGTTTCTCATGCACACACACACACACACACACACACACACACACACACACACAAACTTCTTTCCTTCTTAGAATTCTAGTCTGGCACTAATAAAATGATTCCCTTTATTAAAATCCATCCTCGCTGAGTAGAAGCGACTGTTGAAACCCTGGATCGTGTCCTGACTTTGCAGCAAATGATTTCCTCATCTGAATGTCAGCTCAGAGTCTCTGCTGCACTTGTCTGCGCGTTTCCTTCAAGAATGATCTTACCGATCTTCATCACCGGTGGCTTCCAGCGACGGTAAGCGATTTCTTTTCTCCGATGTGGAGATCGGACCAACACAGTATGTTTTGTGGTCTGTGGTTCATCCCACTGATGCCATGATGGAAATCCATCACTCACCTGAACCTGAAACCAGTCGCAGAGGGATTTTCACCGGCGCTGGTGAAGGTTGTGGATTTACACACACTCACAACGATGAAGGGTGTTGTGTGTGAGAGAATGACAAAGGCAACAAGCGGTTTTGCCCTCATCCACAGATCCTGCCTGATGTGGAGAAGTGTTTCTGCTCTTCTTACAAGCCTGGTTTTATCTGACAGATTTGTCTATTCACACCTACATTCATTCATAAAGCGTTCATGATATAAACGTCCAATGCTGGTGAGTCCTGAGTTCATTTGCACTTAGATTAGGTGATATTAAATTCAAGCTGTGGGAAACTACAACACCTGGAACTGTGGCGATGAGGAGAAGCTGGCTTGTGTTCTTACCCATCCGCCTGATGCTTGCTTGTGAAGAGAATAGTAACAGTGAGTCGACCCCAACAGAGGGATTCACTGCATAAATTAATCATTTATTCATTCTTTCTTTCTTTAGTCTGGAAGGTGTCACTGAGATCTCTTCCTGCAGGGAATCCTGGTCAAGATGTCGACATACACGGGAGATAGGGAGCAAACCTGACCAGAAACAAGTCCAAGAAATATACACTCCAAAAAAATTTGATCATTGGCAACAGGACTGGTGGATCCTTGGATCCTTATCTCTTACTCTTTACAGGTTAAAATGGCTTTTTCATTAACCAGTGAGAGAAAATCAAATAAAAGAAAATGTATTGTTTATCTGAAGTACGCACAAATGTTTTTGCGTTTCCATCTTTGGCTCTGAAGGAGCGAAGAGAGTGACAGAAAAGTGGAAAGACGGATGAGAGATGGTGTGAGGAAAGAAAGGAGGGATACAGTCTCACAGAGTGGAGGTTGCTGTCTCTGTCCAGCCTCACTAAGCCACTTCTAATCCCACCAGGATTATGGATGTTTAGAGATGTTTCAGACATGAACAAGCAATGTCAGACTCCAGCCGTGACCTTTGACTGATTCTTTCAGCTGTGTTTGGGTCTGCGCCGGGAGCTGGCACCGCTGTCCCATTGTGGGTACGTGTGTGTGTGTGTGTGTGTGTGTGTGTGTGTGTGATGTGTGCTCTTGAAGACATCTGAATATAGTGTTATTTCAGTTTTGCACTCATACACTATGCTCTCTCTCTCTCTGTTTTTTGTCTCTCTGTGTGTGTGTGTGTGTGTGTGTGTGTGTGTGTGTGTGTGTGTGTGTGTGTGTGTGTAGATATTTGAATTTAATAGCTGTTGAAATTCTGAATGACATTCCAGAAGGAGATGAGCTCAGTACCTGGAAACCACCCACATCTATCTATCTATCTATCTATCTATCTATCTATCTATCTATCTATCTATCTATCTATCTATCTATCTATCTATCTATCTATCTATCTATCTATCTATCTATCTATCTATCTATCTATCTATCTATCTATCTATCTATCTATCTATCTATCTTACACACACACACACACACACACACACACACACACAGGGATGCTGGTTCATGGAGAGCAGGAACATAAGGAGTATCAGCTCCTTCGTATCTAAAGGAGCTGCTGTGGAAATCTAATTAGCGAGCCTCCATAGAGCCTCCCTTGGTTGATTTTCTGGGAATATCCGATGGGAGGAGACCTGGGTGGGGGGGTGGGGGACTCAGAACTCACTAAAGCAAATAATATTCAGTCTAGGAATTCCTGGGGATCCCCCAGGAGGAGCTGGGATGTGTCGCTGGGGAGGGTGGAACCGCTACTACTGCTACCAAGAGCCACATATATAGAAGAAGATAGCCTTTGTGAACTCTGTGTGTGTGTGTGTGTGTGTGTGTGTGTGTGTGTCTCCTCTACTGCCTCTTTTCTATGTCACTACGACTTCATTACAAATCAACACTTGCTCCTTATCAGATAAACTGATTGAGTGATCTTCAGTCAGCGCTTTGATCAACGGCGACTCTGCAGAACAGAAGTTCTCCCAGCGAACACAAGCGTCTGACTCGAAGAAACACAAATTATATCAGTAGCCTCATAAAATGAGTCACGATTTGTTCTGTGCATTAACCTGTTCAAAAAACTGAAATCTTCGTCTCCCCCTGATATAATAATAATAATCTGAGGCAGCAAAAGTACAAGCAGTCTTTACTCAAGAAGAGGTGATATAATACTGATAAGAGGAGGATTGATGGGGTTAATCTGTCCAAAGTGTTAATTAAGAAATAACTGAGTTCCCCTTGAAGTTTATCAATGCAATAGATAATAGATAAATCCATAATAATGCAGTTTAAACATCAGTATTTTTGTGAAAGAACACACAAAACAGCCTCTGGCTTCTCGTTTCATGTTCATGTGAAATCTGAAATTGGTTTGCAGCAAAAAAGTAAAGGTCAAAAATGAAATCTAAATCCGACCGGCCTTGTTTTTTTTTTTTTTTTCACGGAAATGAATGGAGCACGGCTGACCTCTGTGTGTTCTGTAATTTACTGGAAAAGTAGCTCGACATTTTTTTGATAGAAGCATGTCGGCATTAAATGGCACGCTGCTCCACATCATGTCAGCACTGATCATTCCTGTTGTGTACAGAAGCGCGAGTTTTATGAGCTCTCTGTCTTCCTAATCCATTTATCATGAGCTTCCAGTACATAAAGTGCAACTTGCAAAGGTCAGATCGGCGGGTAACGGCGGGCGAGGATGGCACTTTTCGTCTGTTCGGTTGCACAAAAATAATTGACTCTGTTTGCAAGAACGACCCAGCGTCCTCCTCCTGCCCTCCATGGAGGAAACTCTCATTCTTCTTGTTGGCATTAAGGTTTAATGAGTTCAGTCTGCAGAAACTGTTCAAAGCTTTGTCTTGTTGAAAAGACAAAGCTTTACATTTACACGTTACGGACATTTTTTTTCGACGTTTTCATTCAATCATTCTCCGAAGAGCAAAGAAGACAGGAAGGTTAGGGTTTATCGCGGGGATCCAAGTTGGAATAATATTAATATACTGACAATCGGCTTCTGTTATCACGTTCTATTGAGGAAAGTTAAAGTTTCTGCTTTAATTTGTTGTCATATTTTTTTTAATAAGTTGTTTCTTTCTTTTCTCTCTTTCCTGATGTGTGTGGGTTTTTTTTTTTTTTTTAAGTGACTTACAGCGACTGCAGCGGTTCAGGCCGACATGTGGAGTGAATATGCTTCTAAACTTCTTCAGTAGTAAATTTATTGCTACTTCCTGCTGACGGGACAGCTTGCACCTTTCTAGTGAGAGTACAGCCTGCACTTAGCGCAGGCCTGTTGAACCAACAGATAATCATCTAATCTAACCAGCCTTACTGATCACTATGCTGTAATTATCCCTCTTTTGATTGGCAGAATTAACCACAGTGGAGTGGCGCTGTACTGGCAGCAATCATACGTCATTACAGCTTGAGCACTAGATGTGAAATCGTAGTTTCTTTATTGATTTTGCGGTGGAAAATTCCTGTGAAAAGCTGTGAAAAGGTAAAACACACTCCCTGAAACTGAGACAGAAATGGATTCGCAGCCTGCGTGAGTCCACTCCAGTCTGCCAGTACCCACTTGAGTTTATCTCCTTCTAATTTGTCCCCATGGTAACCGTTTAACAAAACTGACACCAAATTACAATTGCCGTAGAAGTGCTCTGCTCACAAGTATGTCGACATGAATGCAACCAATATGCGCTCCTTCTGGTTTAACCTTTTATTACTGAACTACTGAGACCTTTATGTTGTGTTCCATGCTTCGCTGTTAAGTGGTGTCGCGGATTAAAACCACAAAAAATGCATTTTTTATAATTATTTAAACATAATGTCTAAATAATTATTTTTTTTTAAAAATTATAATGTCACATTATTATTTATTATTTATTATTGTTTATTATTTATCACCTCAAGTTGAGCGACTAAATCATTCAATCTGAAAGGAGCATTGAGAAAACTGGGAGCACAGACTTGACCGGATTTTAACCTGACACCCCCTAAAGCTCCTTCGTGTTGTATTTCTCCCAGGCACACACCCCCCCCGCCCTCCATGCTTTGCTCTTCTGAGGCCATTAAGGCTGGTAAATAGGGCCACGACCCCAACTAGCGAGCCTGTTAATGGGTGCAGCCTCGAGCGGCTGCTCCCCCGAGCGGGGGGCCTCTCTTCCTGGGGCTCTTAAATGTGCAGAGCTGTGGGCTCCATAGATGTCCATGCATCCTGCCGGTGATGGCTCTACCATAAACGGTGGTGAAGTGGGAATACGTTCCAGATGCTGCAGGGGCAACGACGCACACATACACACACACACACACACACGAACGCTGAGCCATACAGGAAAGAAACACACACACACTGAACTCTACCAGCGTGGGCCTCTGGGAAGAGGAGCTTTGAGTTTGCATGAAGAAGAAAGTTCAAGGGTCAAAGACCACATGAGATTGTCCGGTCATTACTCAAGTACCGACAGCATTGTGTGTGTGTGTGTGTGTGTGTGTGTGTGTGTGTGTGTGTGTGTGTGTGTGTGTGTGTACAGAGGGAATGTAGGGCAGTTAAAAAGGGAAGGTGTATCTTTTACACCGCCACACCCTGCCTGTTACACACACTGATACTCTGCTGCACTAATGCCTCTGAAGCAGCTGTTTAGATGCTGTTTAGTGAGCTTTAGGAGGTCAGGGGAAGTCGGTCATTATGACATGGTCATTACAAAGGAGGAAAAAACAGCAATGAAAAAGACTGCTGATTTTTGGTTTGGAATAGATATTTTAAAAAAATCAGTTCCTGCAACTGTCTTCTGTTGATTTATCTGCACAGTTTAGCGTTTGTGAGATGGACTAGATGGTTCCAAACAAACAGGAGAATTTTTGGTGTGAATTTAGCATAATGAGATAGCAGACATAGACTGATGGTAACAATGGACCTCGTGTCAAAGATAACAGCTGAAAAGTTTTCAATTTGTGGGAATGTTTATGTGTGGCAGAATGTTTGAATGGTTCTCAGTAAATATCAAATAGCACTTTTGTTTGGAATTGGCCACTCAGATTTACTGAATATAACCTATTGAGATAAAAAGCAACCCCTCAGAGGTTAATTAAGTATGCTTGAGGAGAATTAGAACAAAGAGCACATGAAAGTGTAGACTGAGGCCTTTTTAGGTTGAATTTGGTAGAATTTGACTTTCCAAAAACGCATAATTGTGGAATTTAAATGCATAAAATGTAATATTTTAATGTAATAATGATTAAAACCAACCAGATCTTTGTTATAATAGTATTTTGTTATCCTGAATGTTTCCAACCACGTTAAAAAAAAACAGAGAAAAGGGTGCGTTTCATTTGAACGCTTGCACGCAATAACTTCCTGGAAACAGAAAGTTGGGGAAAAAAGTAACTAAACATAAAGCAAATAAAACTTTAAATGTTGCCTCATTGGTGAACATTTCAGGCTGAGTCACGGCAGCTAGATTTTCATTGGAATCGGTGGTTGTTTAACAATAAAGACGAGAGTTCCCATGAATTCTTGCTGCTCTTGTCTTTTCTTACATTTTTATTGCAAAAGCGTTCACAGCAGATAAGCTACACCTAGATGAAGCTCTGATCCGTCCATCATATGATAACTAGTGTTTCAGTTTAGCAGAAGTTGCATTCCCGTTTTTGGTATTTTTTGTCGTCATTCATTGTTGCTTATGTTTACTTTTGTTCATTTTGGAGCTAATTTTTCCACCCAAACCAGATTTTTTTCCAGCTAATTTTGCAGATTGTAAAGCCTTCAAAGTTGCACTTTCAATTTTTGAGTTTGGGCTATAAATGACTCTTTACTTGCCACTGCAAGACTGTAAAACATTTTTACGCTGTTGCATGGTCGCCATTGGTATAGTTGTGTACTGGATGTGTGTGTTTGTGTGTGCTTTAGACCAGTGTAAATTGTGTATAACCCAGACACTGTAGTGTTGACCACAGCCTCTGATGCTGTCCAGACCACAGACACGCAGCTCACAGACATCACTGCTGAGCACACACACACGTGTGTGTATGTGTCTGTTCCACCAAGACATGAAACACGGCTACAGTAGTAAGCCAGACACAAGACCCACTAATATTCCATTACGTAGTGCTCTTTTCCGCAACAAGACTGCAGACGCTCACAATCACATCATGCTCTGTAGATTAGTCGTCTCCAAGGAGACGGTAATTAAATTGACATTACTTTCAAGGAATTTGCTGACATTCTTTTCCAGCAAAAAAGAAACAAAACAAAAAACTGTAATGACAAAGTGTAAAAAATTATTTCATTTATATTTGGGATGTGGCTCTGAGGTCCTGATCCAGAACAGGCGTTCACACAGAGGCTGAATTCATTCAGACCTGAGGTAGGGTGGACTCGGTTTGTGTAGTTTGGAAAATTACAAGGACATCTGAACGCACCAAACAGTCACAGAAAGGACAAAAAAAATTACACCTTTACATTTAAATCACACAGGTGTAATTTTCTATTCAAAAGTTGGTCAGAGATGAAACAATTTAGTACAAACATCTCTAGTTAATTTTGCTGAAAATAATAAACACAATCACTGCATCAGAGTAAATTTAATATGCGGATGGTGAAATAATGGTCAGTCATGGAGGAGGCCTGACTGTGAGGAATTGTCAGGTCTTACTTCACAGGAAAACAGATCTATACGATCTGAAACTACACAAAAATGGAAAACAACACAATATCCGCTCTGTTTGCTTCCACCATTACAAATAAAGATTTAGCTCTGAAATTTTTCAGAGGCACAGGGTAGCGACATGTTTCCAGTCTGTCAATGGTCGCCTTCGGTGATTTCAGGCTGACCTTTTTTTTTTGGCGGGGTGTGTTTGCAACGTTTCACTTAATCTTATGGAAACTTTTGAAAACAAATTTAAAATACAGATGTCATGTCACGAGGGGAAACGATTCAAACTATAAAAGTTGACTTAAGGAAAGCATTGACGATGCCCTTGAGCAAGGCACTGAACCAGCGTGAACCTCTTCTAATGTAGCTGCAGGAATAAGTTTTGCTGTTTTATTGTACAAATCCTTTTCCTCCTCTCTTTACCTTTTTTGTCTTGTTGTTTATTTGCTATGGATTCCACGCACACACACACACACACACACACACACACACACGCTCACACAGCAAAATATGATCCATCATGCTAAAGATGATACAATTAGTACTTTTGTGAAGTTTTTCGAAGTCGCTGGATCTCAAAGCGTCTTCCCTTTCGGCTTCAAGTGTGTGTGTGTGTGTGTGTGTGTGTGTGTGTGTGTGTGTGTGTGTGTGTGTGTGTGTGTGTGTGATGTGCGATTAAGCATGCGTGCAGATTTGCTCTTTGTGCGTGTGTTTGTGTATGCAAGTGTGAGTAAGAGATGGTTTGATCTTGTGTTGGAGTGTGTAAAGAGATTTTCCATCCATTAAGATGGCCGCACTCCCAGACACACACACAAATGAAATATCTTTTCTTCTCTGTCTCTTTCTTCTTTTGGCAATCTCAAAGAACACTGTCATGGTCCAAGTCCTGTTATCAATAAAGTTTTTTCAACCTAAAGTACCTCGGTCAATGATGGTTTTGTTTTTCTCCCAGTCAGAGACTCATGACACGGAGCTTGTGTCATGGAAGATTAGCTTTCAAATTACTGGACGTAAAGACGAAGCTTAAATGATGAAGATCAGCCAAAGGGGTTCCTGTTTTTCCACTGAAATAGCTCGGTTAATATCTCATTCAAAGATCACCTTTCAGGTAAATGCTGCTCTATCTGATGTGCTTCTTTTTCATAGCGACCGTCCCAGATCCACTTCTGCAGTTTCAGGACCATTTAGGGACATAAAACATCCTGTAGATTACTAATTTTCCCTCTCGACTCAACATGAAACAGCTCTGAGCATTTTGCACTCCTCATCTCAAACTTAACATTCTGGTAAACTCTTGGCAATGGGTGACACGTTGTTGAGATTTTGTATGCAAGGAGAAAAGTTAATGGAACCCAGTGGTTGCCTAAACAATGGAAAATCAATCCAAAAACTGTTAAGGCTTTAGTTTCACTTTCAAAAGCGGTCAATAGACAGTAAGAAATAATCAAACTGGATTCTGTGTGGTGTTGTTCTATGTTTATAACCCACATTAAAAAAAATCAATTGTAAGATAATATCAATAACAGTAGAGAATGAGAGAATGGAAACAAACCAGCGCTCATTTGTGACACAACAGAGACATAAACTCCACGCTGCACACAGTCAAATATGAAAATCCCGGCCACACAGGAGGTAATGTGAAAAGGAGCTGCTATAGCTATCACGACATAAAGCTCAGGAAATAGCTAGCGGTCCTGCATGCAAACACACACACACACACACACACACGCAGGCATGCACACACACACACACACAGACACACACACACACACACACACACCCCACACACACACACACACTCCTGGCTGCAGTCTTGTCAATGTGCGACAGCTGGGCACAGCTTAAGTCAAAGACGCAAGTGTAAAGGCATGCGGCCCACAAGCCTCTTCCCTGCTTCTGTGTGTGTTTGAGCAAGACTGAGTCTTTAGTGAGATTATAATGCAACACACACACACACACACACACACACACACACACACACACACACACACACACACACACACACAACACAGGCTGTTTGTCATTTTGATAATCCTCAAAAGTCAGAATTAGCATGCCGGGGTCGCTGCATGAACTGAGTAGCCTTAAAGCTGCACGCTACATCAACATTTATAGTTATTAGCCGTATTTTTATTTATAGACTTATCAATTGTAACTATCTCTCTGCCATTCCACAGGCCTTATTCCTGAATAACACACAATTACACAAAATAAAGAAGTGAAACTGTCTGTCATCATTCCAAGAGTTGCTGTTTGTAGCTGTATTGAAAGTAAAAAAAGACAGGAAGTGCATGAAAAGAGTAAAAAGCAGCAAAAAAGCTGATGGAAATCGCTGCAGCACATGGTGGTTAGTGTTAATCAAGACAGACTGGTATGTAATCAGCTGCAATAATGTTTGTTCTGCGACGAGTCCCGGTGGGACGGGGTAGGAAGCTGAAGCATGCGTGGCCGTGTGGTAAGAAGCTGAGGTGGAAACGCCGGCCAAAGCCGAGCAGCGTCACACTCCTCACACACACAGCTGCGCTGACCAACAACAAGCAAACAGGAACCAAATGTCAAAGCTACTGTGTCTGAGAAAACATCCATGTGGGCCGGAAAACAAGGGCGATGTTAGAGCTCTTGTTGTCATGCTGTCGATCCCTGCAGTTTTTCTAAATGTCTACGCTCATCCCAGGCTTCCTGAATGCAAACCTGAACCAGGGCAAAGTATTTTTCTTTTATTTAATTCCTCTCTATAATGTCCCATTGGTTGTTGAGATCATTAATCTATACACTGTACAGATGCACCTGACAAAGGAGGTAAATGCAGGTGTTTACCAGACTCACTCTTATCGATATGAGTGACCCGTAATTGTGCAATTTGAAGATGTATTAAATGTCAAACACAAACAGACATAAGGGGGGATGAAAAGGAGCTTCGTGTGAAGTAAATTACTGAGCAGAATGACATGAAACCTCACGTTTCTAACGGGTTGGAATGGGACAACGTGACAGGAGAAGGCATTAGAATTTGGCTTTGCTAATTGTATAAACTGTTTGGATTTTGAACCACGGCTCAAACGGCAGCTCCAAATTAAAAAAAAAAAAAAAAGAATTCAATTAAAAAATTTGTGGAAATAGCGCTAAAATCTGCAACTTTCCCCATTGCTGAATTGCTCTGAATAGACAAACAGTTCAGTTCTCTTCCCCGTGTCTCATTGATTCTTTTACAATGAATGAAGCCCTCATCCCACGATAATAAGCAAGTATTACACACATTATACTCCGACATAAGCTCATGTGACACTGCAAATAATTTCCCTTCCAATCAGATATCAAAGCGCGCTGTGAGGGTTCCCAGCCAGAGCTTTTGATCTGGTTAAATGGGTGTCGTTGGAGCACATGTTTCTCTCATCTCCCTCCATCAGCAGCCATTTGTCCCTATTGATGATTATCCATCTTTATCCGGAGGCCATCAGCTTGGCTGATTACAACATTCCCAGGATTCTTTTTCTAGTAGCTGGAATGTCTGCATTTCTGCTGCTTATTAAAGCTTTGGCTCTAATGGCACACATTTACCTTGTTTTTGTCTTTGACTGTATTTTAGAAATAGTTTTATTCCATATTTGTCAGTAGAGCTGCGTCTGCGTTCCACACCTAGACAGCTTGACATGTAGCTCATGATCAATATCGTGGTGCTAACTTGGGAAAACGTTAGAACAATTGGAATTTAGGATGACGAATGCTGGAATTTTTTTCATTGGCATGCTTTTGAAGATCAACTCATGATCCTTCAGATAGATAGATAGATTACTGTAGACTGAAGGAGGATGTTGTTCCTTCACTTTGGAAAAGAAAGAAATTATGTTAAATGAAGTTAAATTGAAGACATGTGAAAAATGACATTTAAAAGCTGATTGATTAGATTTGAGGCTGTTAAACACTGTTTCCTGTGGCTTTCTCAAACACAGTTTTTTGACATCTTTTCTTCTGGTTCTCTCGGGGGGGGAAAAAAAAGAGAGAAATTAGAAGAAATAATAAAAACAGGTAGCGCTTATTTCCATCCTTCCCACCAGAATGTAAACTGGAAGAAAAATCTCAATCTTCCTCTTTCTTTCAAGGTCGCTTTAATTCCATGCTGGTATCTCTCACTTTCTCTCTTAACGTTTTCCACCTTTCTAATTCATAATTAAATCCTCATCTTTTCTTCAAGCATATCTTTGCCTCCTCAATTACTCATCAGTGCACAGGTCCCAGAGAAATCCAAAAACAAAATGAAGACGGATTAGATAGTCTCAGACTTTACAAAATTAGTAATGAAACGTGTAACGGTAAGCTTATTATAGCTACCTGTTGCTTTATTATTATTTTTATTTAATTGTGCAGTACTCCTGGGAGTTTTTAATCAAAACCAAATCAATGACAAATAAAACACTGATTCCATCCTGCAGGTTAAAATCACACACCGTGTGTTTGGTGTTGTCGGCAGCAGGGAATTAATGGGAAACATCCTCAAACATCATTAGTTGGTAATTACACTGACGAGATGTCGCTATAGTGATTATTCCGAGTCCACCCTCTGATTTACCCTCTTCTTACAGAAGGGGCTTCAAAAAGACGTTTTTATGCCATCGTGCAGACGACTCATCACCTGTTTGGGTCTTCACATTCTCGAGCTCAAAGTTAAAATTATGCCACAAGGTACCAGTCAAACATCTGGACCTTCATAGTGAACCTACGACTAGTATAACCCCTCATTCGCATATTTGTACAGACACACAGTCCTGACTCAGCAACAGACTGTATAGACGGGCCATAAGCAGCGCTGAGTCAGCGTCTCAGCAGCCTGCGAGCCGAAGGAGCTCCAGTCGTCGGCCATCTGTGGGCCCAATGAGGTGGGTCCAAACCCACCAGAGAGCAGCTCAACAGCTCCGCTCCGCCCCGGTACTTCCTTTACTCTCATCCCCACGGCGTGTCTGAGCCTCTCATCCAACCAGCGCTGCTGTCGCACCGCAGTTCTGTCGCAGTTTTGTCGACTCGTCGGACGTCAGGTGAAAGAAAGAGACAGGAAAGAATTGATCACACCAACAGGTGTGAGCGTGAGCGGTCGTGTGTCTTTCATGTGGCCTCACGATGAGCTGGCATCCTGTCTGGGGTGTATCCTGCTTCTGATACGTAGCCAGCTGGGATAGGCTCAAGGAAGGCGAATAAACGGCTACAAGAAGATGGATGGATGGATGGATGGATGGATGGATGGATGGATGGATGGATGGATGGATGAATGCACGTTTATAACTTAAGGTTTTAAGCTGACAAAAGCAGAACAGAAACAAAACAGAAATAAAGTGATAAATGTACTCCGTGACGGTTGTGAGTTGCGCTCGACTCTGCATAATTTGTTGTATTCTCCAATTTTAGAGTCTGTCCAACAAATGTTTATACAATACAATAAACTACAAACAAACAAAATGAGAAAATAGCATGCATTTTGCTCCATTTTGTAAAATTACAGTAATCTTTTCCACTTCTGAAAAGGAGGCTTTCAGGAAAAATGTTTGTCTTGTTAAACAAGCTTTCAAAATGTCCCAGAATTGGAGTAAGAAGCAAGAATAGACCGCGGACTCTGGATGGAACTTAATTAGCTGTGCAGGCGTTGCACTCGTTCAATCACGGCCCTCTTTGGATCGCGGGTCTGACTAATGAGGTTTTGTGCTGCTGGATTGGAGCTGAGTGGCATTAATCAAGGCTGCCATCTAGAACCCAGTGGAGGCCTGAGACAACAACGTTTAATGCCCTCTTTGTCAAAACCAGCACCATTTTGCTGGATAAGCCAAAAGGAAAATGGCTAGACCTCGGCGAGGGGAAGGAGGAGAGCGTGCCTCCACACGGTGAGTTGTCAGACAGATAAGTTCAAGTCTTTCATCTGCAGGGCCGTGCTTCAAATTCACTTGGCTGGAGGTTTTTGATTTGGACGGGATTGTGTTTATACGTGCTCTGATTTCTCAGAAATCAAATGATGAACGCATTTAATAAAAAGTTCAAGGAAAAAAAAATTTGAATCCCTTCCTCTTCCCCCGCACTCTCCTGTCTTACACGGGGTTGTTTAAGAGTCCTATAAAATATTCATTTTTAATTTGGAGTAATTTTCACTCACGCGTCTTTTCCCTCTGTCTCTCTGATATTCAACAAAGTCTCAGTAAAAGCGGTTTTAGCACTGAGACCGATGTCCAGTTTGTGTGTGTGTGTGTGTGTGTGGTTTGTATGAACTGCGATAGCTGCTGGCTTTTAACAGTATGTCAGTCTGTGTCTAGTTAGTGAGAACATGTACACACGCACACACACACACACAAACACACACACACTAAAAGCTTTCCGACTCTTCTCACACCCGTCATCCATCCTCGGTGCATCCCACATCATGGAAAATTGGCGCCTGTCCGGCTCTTTCTTTCTCTCCGTACCCTTCTTCCAAACTTTGCTATCTCTCTCTCTCTCTCTCTCTCTCTCCCTCTCTCTGCATCTCTGGGATCACATGACTCCGATGTGGGATAAGAAAACAAACAGCTGCTCCTGAAGCCGGTCTTGGGAGTTATCTTCAGAGATGTCGTCCTCTCTGTCTCTCTCTGCTCTATAAAGTTGCGTTTCTTTACCCATAAATCTGTACCCATGGATGGATAGCGCGTCTAAGGACGGACCTATCCATCCACATCTGTATTGGGAACATGAATGGGCCTTCAGGCAGTGTCAACGCCAAACATGACAACTCCATAAAGTGAAACTTTCAGGCCAACATGTCGACATCATTAATAAAACCCTGACCCTTGTGAATCAGTTCAAGCCTTCAAGCTGCACATTTCTTGCTTTTCCGAAGATCCCTTAAGCAGTTGATTGAATTCCCTCGACCTCCTGCCAACCTGTCTCGGTGAACCTGCTGGACTGCGGAGTTGAAATCAAGTGCGACTATTAATTCAGTCCAACTTTTCTTTTGATGCATAAAAAAGCTTTCAGAAGTGAACGGAGGGGAGCTAACCCCGAGCAGAGCCGCATCCCTGGCCCGGCTGTGTTTGGTCAAGTAGTTGCTTAGAAATAAAACCATATGTTTTATCGCTACCATCGTCAACTAAGATACTGCACTCAAGCGGATAAACACAAGGATTAACTAATAGCCCGCTGGCAAAGAGTGGACATGGCTCCATACTTCTTTCTCACTCCCTCGCTCCCTCCTTACCACCCCTTCTCATCTTGCCTTTTTCTCTCCCTATCATCTTTATCTGCTAGCTCGTGCTTTCATTCAACCCCTCCTTCTCACATTGCAAAAAAAGTCAGGACAGAATAAGTTAGCGAATGTAACGTGTATCGACAGGTGATCCGCGCAATGGCGGTTGACATGACGACACACGAAAAGGACGTAGAGATCAGTCTTATTCTTGTCCGTTCTCACGGTTCTTCATCACTTTCTTTATCTTCTCCTTTTTCTTTATCTTTATTTTTTGAGGGAAAGATTTGCCGGGGTTTTCCTCGACAGAGAAATGTAATTTAAAGCGAAATGAATCGTAATCTTTCCATCACAACCCCCTGCCGCGTCGTTTTCACCTCTCCTTCAACTGCAGCTCTTCCACCGATGGAAAGTAACCGAGTACAACTTCAAAGTATTTTTACTTTTATTTCCTTTAGTTTACTCCAGTTGGAGGAGAAATAGTTTAGTTTAAATTCATTTTTATACACTTATCTTGCAGCTGAAGCTGCTTTTCAGACTAACGTTTAATTTTCTCGGGAAAACACTGAATTTATAAAAATGATGTGCTGCAGATGAAATTACCCAACAGCATATAAAGTTGTTATATTAATGCATTCGTGATAACATTTCAATCATGTATTGTTATATAAATATATAACTTTGTAAGCGACCTTGTTCAAATTGTAATATTCTAGAGAATATTTTGCTTTTAATTGCTTTTATTTCTTGTTTTTTTTTACGACTATAGTTAAGTCGTGACTACCAGTCATTTAGGTTTGGGCCCTCCTTTTGTGACTCAAGCTGTTTCTTTTATTCTCTCGTCTTGGCATTACAAAGCGTGTGTTCATCCTCTTACTCAAAGCAACTTCCCCAAATGTCTGTCTTAGCTTTCTATTTTTCTCTTTCGATCTCTCGCTCTGTGTTTCCGTTCCCTCCCCTCATCGTGATTGAAAGGGTATGCATGGTTGGCACACCAAGAAAGAAGGAAATAGATAATGATACCAGACTGCATTGTGTGGAAAACCCTGACCTCTCACGTACCCGATCTGTCTTTCTTTCTCACACACACACACACACACACACACACACACACACACACACACACACACACACACACACACACACACACACACACACACACACACACACGCTCACTGAGGAGAACATGTGCACCCTTTTATAGTTTTCCTACTTTTTTTTTTATCACAAACATACTTGTTCATCTTCACATGTGCATGCTAAATGCTTTCGCAGAAGACAAAGATCAATTTGGGGAACTTTGTGATACCTTGCAAGAGCAGCAGAGGTTAGATTATTTTCTTTGTTCCAAAAGTAAAATTCCAATCATGTTCACCCAGTTTTTTGTTCAAATTTAATGCAAAAACTGGGAACTTTAAAGAAGTCTAACTTCAGACAGTGGAAACAATACAGATATCATGATTCTGCTGGTTGATGTGTTAATTTTTCATTTATTTAGGTTTTTTTTTTTCTGACGTAACAGGCTTCACCCTTAATCATAAGAAAAAAGCGATCTAATCGTCCTCGTACAGATTCTCTTGATTTGCTGCATCAAATTTCGCTTTTGAAACTCATTTTGTTTTCTTTCAAAATATCAAAGTTCACCAGGAAAATTCTGAGTATGGATAGTATCACAAATTCTACAATCTATAAATAAAAAAGCATGAGCAGCCTTCTCTTAGGTGTTCATTTCTGCCTTTTAAATGTATTATATGAATGTATGAATAGTTACAGCACACAGTGTAACTCCTCCCATTACATTACTGCTTTAGAACAAATGATATGTTGTCTGTTCCTACAGGGTGTAGCTGCATCCGTCTATTAAAGTGATTTTGAATGTGACAAAATGATTGACTATCATTACCATCAAGGAAAAGCAGTGGTTGTTGAGGTTACGCAGGTCCTTATTGAATGTTACATCCAAGAAATTCAATCTATTCCTTGACATTTCATATGACTGATTGACGCAGAGGTTGTAATCATGGTTTTTAATGCTATTTATTTACCATATTCAGAAATACTCTTTTCCAACGTATTTTATTCCTCTGCTTTTGTGCATCTCAGATCAGGCGCAAAATTTAGCCTTTTGGTGTCTGTGGCTGATGTGTAATTCCTTCCTGCCACAAAGCCTTTATGAAGCCTTTTTGACATGAAAGAGGACGTCTGTAGTCTTAGGAACAACAACTGTGTGGTGAGGTTTGAGAACAGACTGGGAACGTGTGTTTACTTTCACACAAGGCATGATCTCTTGTCTCATGAGTGGAAGTCCCAAATTCTAGCCCTCCGCTTAAAATATGCTGCATCCGATCCCATCGACGCATGTGTTGCGACTGGAGGAACGCTTAGAGCTTGGTTCCTCATGTCAAGACATAAAATGGTACTTTTCGCATCTGAAGAGCCAAGGGATGTGGCGAACGTATAATAAAACTACAAGGATTTCTTATTGTAAAGCTCAGAGCAGGAAAAACGTCCCTGATTTCAATACTTCTGTCATTTATTGAGTGATTTCGTCATGGCTGCTCATTTGCACTGTTGTTGTCATCATCTTCAAGGTTGCTTACCGCACCTTGACGACGACTACATGCACAGCTCTTCAGTATCATTTTCAATTACTTTACTAGTAATAGAACTACAGCAGGAGGACAATTCTTGAGACTCTGTATTTTTTTTTTAATATTTCAGCCCAAAATAATTATTATTTCTTGAAATGTTAACATTCTGCAGAATAAGAATTCAGATCTACATCTTAAGGATTGTTCTTGCATTACTTTGATTTGTGCATGTTTTAAGAAACCACACTATCTTGAAACATGTAGTTAATCCATTCTGCGTGATATGGTCCAGCACTGCAGAAATGCTTGCTGACATTTTTGCCTTTTTTTTTTTTTTTTCCAGAAGTGCAACTTTAAAAGTACACTCATAACTGTGGGATAGCTATCTGTAAAAATATACGGTTTCTGGTTGGCCATGTTCTCGATACTTGAGATCCTGCAGAGCTGAAGGTAATTGACATCATCTGATTTAAAACCTGTTATCTGCAAGATCCATGAACTCATTTCCGTGGCAGCGACTACTTCATACATAGTTTTCAAGTTTTCATTGTTATGACACCAACACCTGCAAACCCTGAACGCCTTTTCACACTCACGCAGACTTACTTCGCCAGCCTGTAAATGTGAGTGCATCGAGAGGTTGTAAACTCTTCGGATGTTCGACAGTTGTGCACACAAAACCCTGACTTTTCTGCAACTGAACTATTTATAAATCTGCTTTCTGTGATGTGTGCCTGTGTAAAGAGCTCTTAGAGAAGGAGGCAGCATCCAGTACAGATGTAGGCTGTATGTTAGTCCTGTTATCAGTCTGTAACTCAACCATAGGTAGACACACTATTCATGCAAACATGCACATTCACCTCCCTTTTCATATTCCTCATGGGCCCTTTGCAAAATAAATGACGTCATTATTCATGTAGGAGAGAGTGGAAGGAAAAAAAGACAAAGTGATGGTGAAGGACTCCAGAAAGAGACCAAGGTAAATTGAGGAAGAGAGAACAGGATGATGGCTAGAGATGGAAGAAAGGAAGGTAGAGGGAGAGAAAAAGATATTAAAGACAAAGTGGGACAGAGAGCAAGGCTGTAATCTATTATTTTGACAGAAAATAAACATTCAGAGTTCTAAAGATGAGGAATTGGTAAATATCAGAAAGACAGATGTTGTCTTAGAGAGAACAGAAGAGCAAGGTTAATGACTAGGACACATATAACGCATCAATTTTGATTTGTAGATTACATCCCAGATTAAAAGAAAACGTGGATAGAAAACAGAATTCCTTAAGAAGTCTTCTTGAGTCTGTACCCAACAATCAGTTTGTCAGAAAGTCTTCAGTGAGATGACAATTGAAACGCACCTTCAAGGAGCATCAGCGAGACAAATCTCCCAGTAGAGTCCAAGTGAGGGAGGTGGTGGCTGATGGCCCTGCTGAAACCCATGAAACAGTTAAAGTAGATGAAATAACAATTGGTGAGGATGCTAGTGATATAATCCTAAATGAACGGGAGTGAATGAAGCAGAATGGCTAAAAAAAATGAACAAATTATATTTTAGTTTGTGTAAATATGTTATGATATACTGTATTTTGTTTTTTCTTACAAAGACATCAGTTTTGCCCGTAAACCACAAGCATCTTGCCAATGAATGATGATTGGTTCAGTGTTTGCGACCCGACACCCTCCCTTGAAGTGTCCCAGAGCTGATATATAATTTTGAAATGAAATCAGATGAATGTGTAAAGGAGAATCTTCCTTTCTGAAAGCCAAATGTAGGTCTGGTTAATCCGGTGCTGCTAGAGAGTGCTAGAAAAACAATGATATTTCACAATTTAAATAGAAAAAAAATCCCATGGACTTCATTTTATGGTATCAACCGGTTCCATCTAAAACATCACAAAAACATTTTTATCCTGGTAAATATTTAAATTTGGGTGTTTTAGGGCACCCCTACATACTCGGAAGTTAGGAGTCAGAGTATATCTCTTCCAATATTAAAATAACCTCCGTTATCAATGGCAGAATATCATGTGTGTGAATGATGGGATGCTGTTTACTTATTCCCATCATGTACTATTTATTTTCTTATTGATGGAACTTTATTTGTTCTTAATCCTGTCCTCATATTGCCTAGTAGTGT
The DNA here is from genome assembly GCA_013358685.1 of Antennarius maculatus. NCBI lineage: Eukaryota > Metazoa > Chordata > Actinopteri > Lophiiformes > Antennariidae > Antennarius > Antennarius maculatus. Next base: position 18,328,515 of record CM023616.1, read on the forward strand.
TAAAACCCTTCTTAATGAAGCCTGGCACGAGAGAAATTATCACATCACCCTGTTGCTATTCTGTGTGTGTGTGTGTGTGTGTGTGTGTGTGTGTGTGTGTGTGTGTGTGTGTGTGTGTGTGTGCGTGCGTGTGTGTGTGTGTGAGCTAATGAGCCGAAACCTTTTATTCAGTGATAAAATGTAATTTATGCCTGATCTGTGTCTGTGTGGGTGTGGTGTTCTGTCTCCACAGATTCGTCCTGGTGTTTGGATGTCTGGTTCTCTCTGTGTTTTCCACCATCCCCGCTCACCAGGAACTTTCCACGCACTGCCTCCTCATCCTGGTAGCACACATACTCACATTCGTAAACAAGCACGGACACACCAGCGTGTTGACTCTTGACAGGAGGAGAGTTTATTGAGTTCATATTAGTTGATGTTGGATAAGGACAACGTTGCATGGTGAAAAATTAGAGTTGTTGGTTTTTTGTGAGTAAAAAAAAAACAAACAAAACAGTCAGCGTATTTTTAGGATTTGTTTAAAGTAATGGTGGTAAAACGTACATGCATATTTCAGTTTAGCTGCTTTATGGTCATGGATGCAGTTTTTCCTCCTATATTGTTGTAACATAAATACTTTGACCCTCTGGTGTGACTTATTGTCATTTGTGCTTCTGCATTTGTAGCATTTAAAGTTTTAAGTACGTGGGGTGTGTGTGTGTGTGTGTGTGTGTGTGTGTGTGTGTGTCTCTTTTTTTTTTCCATGTGTGTGTCCTGCAGGAGTTTGTGATGATTGTAGTGTTTGGTCTGGAGTACATCATCAGGATATGGAGTGCTGGCTGCTGCTGCCGCTACCGAGGCTGGCAGGGACGCCTCCGGTTCGCCAGGAAGCCGTTCTGTGTCATAGGTAGGTCTGTGTGTGTGTGTGTGTGTGTGTGTGTGTGTGTGTGTGTGTGTGTGTGTGTGTATAAACTAAACTCTTTAATAAGAACACCTCTTGATATCGTCGCACCTTGCTTTGCTGCAATGATGCAATGGCCGGACGTCATTGGATGCTTGGGTACAAGTACAGATGATACAAACTTCCTGCAGATAGGAATGTGTGTGTGTGTGTGTGTGTGTGTGTGTGTGTGTGTGTGTGTGTGTGTGTGCGCGTGTCCAGGTCCTAGACAGTTATCGGTATCTAAAGAGTCTGAAAATACTGACATGTAACGGATCTTGATATTCAGCTTACTCCACCAGAGTAAAGTCATCAAGTGGGAAACACAAGGAAACAAGGGTGGTATTTTGGGCTTGGGCTGAAGAAAAGTAGGGATATAAACTGAGATACATCCCTCATTAATCAAAACCTGTGTTCCTGTTGTTTGTCGTGTGGAACCTGTGACCTTTAATTTCCACTCTTTTGCTCCCCAGACATCATTGTACTCATCGCCTCGGTTGCTGTGGTTTCAGCCGGTAGCCAGGGTAACATATTCGCCACCTCTGCACTGCGTAGCCTTCGCTTCCTTCAGATCCTGCGCATGGTGCGTATGGACCGCAGGGGAGGGACCTGGAAGCTGCTGGGATCTGTAGTTTATGCACATAGTAAGGTGGGACGTTTTCCACCGTTTATCCCCTTCTGATCGCTAATCTTTTACCCATTTAAAGCAACGCTCAGATAATTCTGTGTGTTTTGCAGGAGCTGGTGACTGCCTGGTATATTGGGTTCCTGGTGCTGATCTTCTCCTCCTTCTTGGTTTACCTGGTGGAGAAAGAAATTAACAAGGATTTTGCCACCTACGCCGACGCGCTGTGGTGGGGCACGGTGAGCATGACCATCCAATAAAATCATTCTGATAAAGAATGTCCAAAATGATCTCCTTCACTTTATTACAGGTCAGAATTTTAAATTCATTTAATTTTAATTAAATAAATTAAATAAAAATGTAATAAATTTTAATTTAATTTATTAATATTATAGCCATGACTAGTTGTGTGGTTAATTCAGCAGCAAAGTGTAGTGTTTTTAATTTTTTTTTAGTATTTAACTTTATATATACTGTTTCTACAAAACGAACCAAAGTAAAACTGCATTCAATCCCAATCCAGTGATTTATCTGTCATTGATTTTTACGCGGGTCCTCAATGGCGACTGCAGTACAGGAAGCTGACAGTAAACACCTTTAAAGTCACACGTGGGTGGCCGCTCCGCTCCATTTCCTCCTACATCTAAAGTCCATTATACTTTAACGACGAGGAAACACCGTCGTCAAGAACCGATGTGATCGATTCGTTCAATTTCGCCCAGCTGACGCGTGGGGCTGCCTCTAAGGCTTATGGGATTGACACTCAGGCACGAACTTCTGATGGATTCTAGAAGCTTGTGTGTCGTTTCCGTGAAAAAACGAAGCTTAACTCCTCCAGCTTTTAACATTTATGCATCAACAAAAAGGTCACAAAGGAAAAAAGCTGAGAACCGTCGCCTCGGGGAACCGATACTCCATCAGCCGTGTACATCTGCACTGTCGGAGTTGTCTCTTTCCTTGATTACATCTCCGTCCGATTTTGTATTTTCAACCACATTTCGTAACCCTACACACTCCACCGGTTGTATTCACCAGATCACCCTCACCACCATCGGTTACGGTGACAAGACCCCGGAGACGTGGACGGGACGGTTGCTATCAGCTGGCTTTGCCCTATTGGGGATCTCCTTTTTTGCCTTGCCGGCTGTGAGTCCAACACACAGCACATTTTTTTTTTTTTGGCGTTATTTTTATATTCTGCCTGCTTAACCCTCCCCCCACGAATCACGTATGTGCGCGTCTCTGCTCTGCAGGGCATCCTCGGCTCAGGCTTCGCCTTGAAAGTGCAAGAGCAGCATCGTCAGAAGCACTTTGAAAAGAGGAGGAACCCTGCTGCCAGCCTCATTCAGGTAGACACACACTTATGCATGCGTGGACCCACACACACACACACACACACACACACACACACACACACACACACACACACACAGGGGAGCAAACAGTGAAAACAGAGTTTTTTCCTCCTGTTTTATGCACCCATTTTCACACACATATGCACAAAGTGTCTCATTGTGAGTCTTTGTGTGTCCCTGTGTGTGAATGAAAGCATGAGTGAGGTTTTTTTGTCCACTCTTTGTAAGTGTGTGTTTGGGTGCTGTCATCATCTCTCCTTCCACTGTGGGAAGGGGTTTCATTAGCTCTTGTGTGAGTATGAGACAGAGATTGTGTGTCTGTGCGTGTCTTTTTGTGTGTGTTCTGTCCCCTCGAGCTGTCAGAGAGTGTAGCTGGTGATGACTAGCGTTGTGTGACGCTGTCATCTCTGGGGGCCAGCAGTGACACACACAGCTGGGGCTTTTAAGTCATTTCCAACGCGATCATCCTCCAAAATGTCATTTGTTGGAATGGAGACGTCTGGCTGAATTACTGTGGAATCAAGGAGAAATATCTGCAGTGGAGTGTTTTCGTGAGTGTGTGTGTGTGTGTGTGTGTGTGTGCGTGTGGGTGTGTGTGTGTGTGTGTGTGTGTGTGTGTGTGTTTGTCACATCATCCTTGATCCGCTTTTAAAAATTTACATCAACTAAAAGTACCTTTTTTTTATTACTAAATCCAAACCTCCAAAACCCGGGCCTCATTCTTTGTTAGCTCCAGGCTAAAGGAGCGATTTTTTTTTCGGAAGGATGTACTCGGTTTCTTCTTGCCCAAGTAAGCGGGAGCTCCCGTGAAAAAGATGCCATCGCTACGGCAACAGATGTTTTCAACTGAAACTGCAGGTTGCCTTTCCGAAATATCTGGATTTTATCAATACATGGCTTGACTTTTCAAACTTTTCCAAAGTGGTCCAGAACACACCCACACCTGAGGGGTCAAAGGTCATTGCCCCGGAGATGAAGACGACTTCAAACACCTTCATCTTCAACTGCTGAAATATTCGCACATGTAGATTTACACATTTAAGAAATGACCACAGTCTGCTGTTATTAATATTTACGGAGCATCTCGACTTTTAAAATCCAGGTCGCAACGATGTCACAAATTAAAAATCCCGGAAAACATATGATCATGTAGGTATAGAATCTGTCTGTCTGTCTGTCAGTCTTAACATTTTCCTCAACAGGTGGAAGGACTTTTGGAATCAGCTTTAATTTGTCAAACACGTTGCTGTTACTATTCCGTCTGTCTCTTCACTCCCCATCTCACTCTGCTCTCCCTGCTTACACGCCACTGTGTGTTGTTGTGTGTGTCTGTGTGTGTCTGTGTGTGTCTGTGTGTGTTGTGTCTTAAGGGTAGGACATTTCCACTGTCTTCAAGCCTCACCAGCAGGTCGACAGTAAATCCCACCTGCTCCAGATGATCTGACAGACCAAACCGACCGGCATTGAAGTCGGTGTTCATGTTCTTCTTTGGGTGTGTGTGTGTGTGTGTGTGTGTGCGTGTGTGTGTGTGTGTGTGTGTGAGGTGTGATCAGAAAAACAAAAAGTGTGACCACACCTGGAGCCACGAGGAGGTTTAGTCAGCTGGAATCAAGAGAGGGTTTCACGTTCAGTCAATTTGTCGTAATTCACCATCAGTGCAAACCATCAGGTGTTGTTTGTTTGTTTGTTTGTTTGTTGTTGTTTAGATGACCTTTAGCTGTCAGTGTGATGATTATAGACTCAAGCTGCCACTGCTGCTTTAAATACATCTTGCAGTGTAGCTGAAACATCAGCCTTCCCCTCATGGTAGCCTACATTCTTACTGTGGTGTCACACACACACCGCATTCATGTCACAAACAAAAAGACACACACACACACACACACACACACACACACACACACACACACACACACACACACACACACACACACATTTTTTCGCATCTTTTCTGATCAATAAGTGTTGTTTAGCGGAAACGCAACCCACTTCCTCCACGCCGACGACCTCCAGCGTGGCTTCCTGTTGGTCCCGTCAGACGTCCCGTGTTGTTGGTCACATGTTCACACATTCTCAGCCCCTTCTCCTCACCATATTTGTGCCACTACCCTTCTGTGTCGTGTGTGTGTGTGTGTGTGTGTGTGTGTGTGTGTACATGTGTCTGTGGGTGTACCCCGCCCCTCTCTGCTCCCCCCCCCACCCCCACCCAGGCGGCTTGGCGTCTGTACTCCACCGACGGCGCTCGTCCCTACCTCCGAGCCACCTGGCACCACTACCAAAGCGCACTCCCCTCCCTCAGGCATGTATCCTTACCACCATCACCGCCCCCCCACCACCCCCCCCACACATCCACCTTTAGTCTGACAACCCCACCCACCCCTCCACACCCACCCCCTCAAACTCAGTGCTTCAACATCACTCCCCAAAAACTAATCAGCTTCTACTTCCTTCCTTCCCCTCCTCACCTTCCTTCCTTTTTCCTTCCCTACTCAAATGTTTCTCCCTCGCCCCCGCCCCCCTTTTTTTTTGTCCTCCCACCCTAACCGAAACCCTCTTAATTGTTCATTTATTTTATTTATCCTGTCGACTCTGCACGTAGTGTGTCTGGCGTAGTTATGCTGCTGATGAGAACTCGGTTTCCATTGCTACCTGGAAGCCTCATTTGAAGGCGTTGCATACCTGCAGTCCCGCCAAGTAGGTAACAACTTACAGACTTACAAACATGGCCGCTGCTGCTGCTCAGCCCCCCTCCCATCGTCTCTTCCTCCTCGTTTCCATCGGCGCAGCTTCAACTCTGTTTATATCGACTTATCGTTGTCGCCGTTCTTCCATAAACGCCACCTTCGTTTGCTTTGTTCTGGTTTTTTTTTTTTTTTTTTTTGCCTGCATGACATTTTTAAACGCCATTTCTGAAGGGCTCAGTTGAATTTACTCATGTGTGATTAAAAACCAACATATCAGTTCAATTGTAACAGAAGAAACACTTTTTTACGAGTTAAAGCGATGTAAAAACAACACACACACACACACACACACATGATTCTGAGTCACCCTCGCTCTGCATGGCCGACTGTAGCTTGCATGTGCTTGAAAAAAATCCACCCGATTGAACATCTTTCATTTTGTGTCTTGTTGGCTTGATTCCTCCCATATCCAGAAGTTTTCAAAGTTTTTGTCCAGGACTATTTCTGATCTGCAGGAGAACTGATTTGTCTCCCTTTGTGTCCTCCTCTTCATCCCACTCACTACTGAAGAAAAGAGCAGGGAGAGACGACTTACAGGTTCGTACAACTTTCACGTTTTGTTTGGTTTTGATCGTATTTAAAATCACTTTTCTTCTGATGGCAGATTTAAAGAGGAATACATCTTTTTATTTACCAGTTCATATCTGATGGCTTGTGCTGATCTCCATAAAAGGATATCAGTGAATTGATTAGCTAGTTGCTAGGTTTATGAATTGATCGGAGGAGGTCTGACACCTTAAATGCATTAAATTAAAGCAGGATTAGTTTTTGCTATAACAAGCTCTGATAAAAAGAAACCGGAGGTGGAAAAATTGCAGTTTATTTCCTTTTGTGTAGCTCTGGAAAGAAGCTAAGAGCTGCTTAACGATGACATGTTGTAAAGATAAAACACACTTGCTTTCCCCCCCCATCGTTCATATTCCCTGCCTCATTTTTTTCTCGCCGTTCTCTCTCCATCTTTTATTTGATCCTCTTCTCCCTCCGCTACCGTCAACTTCTTTACACTTGACTCGCAGATGGAGAAAGATGACGGCTTTTCTGTTTTGTTCAGTGCGTGTGTTCATACGTGTGTGTGTGTGTGTGTGTGTGTGTGTGTGTGTGTGTGTGTGTGTGTGTGTGTGTGTGTGTGTGTATGTGTGTGTGTGTGCATGCACACACGCCTCCAAGACAGGAGTCTGTACCATGTCTGTACCATGACGCAGTTTTTCCATTGGGATGGTATTTATATAACTCATCAAACACAAGTCTAGGAAAGACAGAGCGATGTTGAAAAGGAGGAAGGAGTGGGAGGGGGGCGGTGGGGAGATGGGAGATTTCAGAGAGGGTAAGAAGACACAGGGATTTGTGAGTTTAATTGTCCTAGTATAGTTTTTACAGTGCAGCACTGCTTTTTTGAAACATTTGGGGGCCTTATGTTGAGCCAGCAGCTTCTGAGGCCTTTAAACTTAAGACAGCCACACACACACACACACACACACACACACACACACACACACACACACACACAAGCATGCAAATAAAGAATAAGTTTATTCCCTCAAACAAACACGCTTCTTCTACTTAAACAAAACAACATTTAATTAGGTTGTGTTGCGTCCACAACAACGTTTATCCGCCACAAATCCTCCTCTTTACGGCCTGGACGTAATTAGGCTTTCCTTTCTGAGAAACTTTTTCTCGCAGCCGGTCCCATTTTCACTTGTGAAATCATAATTATGAACTCTTTTATGGCACCGTTTCTCCTCTGTAGGTTCCTTCTCTATAAGCGAGAGAACACACAGCCCTACCGTCTTATTGGCGGTTTTTACACGCCGTCGGCTGCTTGACGGCGGTAGGTGTTGTGGTAAACTGCTTGTGGTTTTCGTTTTAAGCAGACTTGTAAACACCAGGAGTTGTAAACATTAGGCGCACCACTACAAGACATCACGCCGCGCGTTAAGTGAGTTGGATGTTGGCAGCGAGAGGCGACGTGAAATAAAGGAGACTGTGGAGTTTATGCGTTTGCAGGTGTGTGTACAGTTTAATTCAAGACCCAGAGATGTGGTTTAAGAGAGGAAAAGAGAAAGTCTGAGGAATATGTTATTCTTGTGTTGTTTCTTAATGTTTTCAAACCTGAAATCTCATTAGATTTCATTTAAATTACATCGTAGTGAAAGATTTATTTATTTTTTGTTCATTTTTAACCTTAAAGTCAGAATGTGTGTTCACCTCAGGTCTAAAAGTGTACATCTCTTCCACTACATCTCCAAATTCCGACACTCCTCTGAAACTTGTTCGTAGCTTTTCCTCCATGGTTCATTTGCATCAGAGATGACAGCAGAGAATTGCTCCTCTTCATCATCTTTTTTTAATTTCCTTCCTCCTTTATCTCTTTCTTCTACATCCTCTCCTCCATCCATCTGCCCCCTCCTTTGTTCTAGTAAGGGTCTAAGTAAAGGAAGGCTCTTCAGGAGGTACAAATATAGGAGGTATACCTGCAGCGTTACCCAGCATCCTGTCTGCTCTGCCCTTCACCCGGTGGCCTTTTGGGAATGAGTGACTAATAGCATGGAGGAAAGCAGCGAAAACAAATTTGCCTTGTCATCGTTCAGCTCCTTCGTCTGATACCCGTTGCCTGTTGAATGCGAGCAAGACTTTAACGTGGTTTTAGAAATAAAAGATGAAATTTGAAAAGCACAATGTCGCGTTTTGTCTCGCCAAATTGCATTTAATTGGGACTTTTTAGTTGAAAATTAAATGTTATGTCCTGTGCTGTTTTCTCAGAAAAAACAGGGTCCAAATTCCCCTTATAATTTATAATATTTAATCTTTAATCAATACGTGCCTCTCGGCTAAACCTACAAATGTTCCTGTACCCTGAGAACCATAGGAAAGTTCAGCCACATGAGTCTTTTCTTCATTCATATTCTTCAAGAAAAGTCGACGACTCCCACAACCCCTGGCTCCAGAGGTTTTTTATTCATATGCTTAAGGATATTTAGAGGTCTTTATTTAAAAAAAACAAAAACTTTTGAAGTCAGTCTTATCAGCTGTAAAAGTAAAATTGATCCGTGAAAGAAAGAAATTCAAATCAAAAGATCCATTCATGAGACTGGACCCACTTTACTGTAAATTATCTCGACAACACACATATTGTTACTGTACAAATTGGAGTATTGAGCTGTCTCTTGTTTTACTGCGTGTCTCATGCGTTTGCTGCTTCCGTCCCTTACCACTCAATGGTAAATGAACATGGCATCATAAGACCTGTCCAAACCAGCCCCTGAAGAAAGAATTAGTTGTTGAAGTGTTGGTGGAATGTGCACATGATACAGGAAACCACATTCAGAATGGGAAACCAGTGTACTGCTTAACAGTAGTGTTTGCCTTGAAGAAGTGTTGTCCTTATAATTAGTCTAGAACAGGTTTGAGAAAACAGAGCCATCAAACAGAAGGTAAAACGGTTCCTTTACGTTTCAGACGGCCACGGACGATAAACCATGTTCGAATTTTTGAGGAATTGTTAGAGGTTCTCTATGGCGGCATAATAATAAAATACCAGGAGGATTACATGACCTGAAAGGATGGGGACCTGAAAATAAACTGCTTTATATCATATATCCATTCGAACGTGGTGTCAAAGGATGTTAATCATTATGATGGAAGTTTATTCTGCCCGTCTCTTAGTTTGAGTCATTCTTACCAGAAAAAAATCCTCCTCCTTTAAAATCCACACTGTGATTTGGTTTCTGTATTAAAAAAAGAAAAACTGCTCATCAAGGCTCGTATTAAGCATTTTATTATAGGAGGTAAAGTCAAGTCGGTACGTCTTCTGATTTTCCTCCTAAACTTAGTCTCTGAATCTAAAATTCACGTAGTGGTGATGCCTCAACGTTCCGTCACTGATTATCTTTACAAACATCTATGGATCTATGGATAAGTCATCATTACGAATTTCCCAATTTGGGTTCAATATAGTATATCAATCTATCTGTCTATCTATGATCAGTACTGAGGGTGTATTCTGGACGGCGGTCTGGCTGTGTTTCTGGTGTTTCTGGGCATGTCAGCTTGAAGATGCTGCTCTTATGATCTGACCTCTGCTTCCTCTGAAGAAACATTTGCTGACATCATCTCTTTTCTTCATGTCTCTGTGTGCCCATGTCACCTATTTTTCTGTCTGCTCCTTTTCTCCTCCTTTGTCTCCTTCCTTCCTTCTTTCCCATCATCCACGCAGTCAGAAGTTGAGTTTTAAGGAGCGGGTCAGGATGGCGAGCCCTCGCGGTCAGAGCATGAAGAATAGACAGATGTCCATCAACGACCGCCAACGCTCCTCCCCCGGCAACGAGGTGGTGAGCGGCTCGGACATGATGGGCGGGAGCCCGGCCAAGGTGCAGAAGAGCTGGAGCTTCAACGACAGGACCAGGTTCAGGCCTTCGCTGAGGTTAAAGAGTCAGACTCGCACCGTCGTCCCAGATGGTGAGCCATCCAGAGTGTGTGCTGTTTTAAGTGTGTACCAATTTAATCTTAATCCAATTATAATCAAATTATATCATTTTCATTCTTTCTTTATCTTTCCTCCATGGTTTACACTTCCTTTTTGTCTCCCATTATTACTATCAGCATAAGCCATTCGCCGCTGAGCTGGCGAAACGCTGCGGATTTAATCCAAAAGCTCATCCCTAAAAGCTCAAACTGAGTCCATTCAGAACTTTTTTTTTTTTTTTTTTTTTTTTTATGGGAAAACGATTTTGAACGGAAGTACATTCATGAATACAAACCCGGTCTGTCTCTTTCAGTGGACGCAGGCATGACTACAGAGGATTCGCTGGATGAGAGAGGATGCCATTGTGACGTCACGGTGGAGGATCTTTCTGCTCCTCTCAAGGCTGTCATCAGAGCTGTCAGGTGAGCCGTCGCCTCACATTTCAGGCATTTCAGCTGAAAATGATAAAGAAAAAATATGTTTGAAAGGCCGAAACCCTGCAAATGTTGGAAAAGTTTTTGTTTTAACTTAATTTTTGTACTACAAAAAACTTTTTAGAGAGTATAAACTTGGTGTGTTTTGGTAAGATCTGAAAACTAAGGTGACTCTAGCTTCAGACGTAGTTTTTTTTTAACATTTGTTCCTCATGTGTCAGCGGACTCTGAAAAGGCCGAGCTGACCGAATATGAGCTACTCGTCTTGTGGTGAACTTATTATTGGCTGTTTGCTGATCGTGGGTAAGATCTGAGCTCTGGGTCGTTCATCCTATTGATTGATTGACCCCCGCACACGTTTTTTTTTTTTTTTTTTTACGAGCTGTTTATGAGCTCTGCTTATTGATTGGAACATGTGTGAAAATACCCCTGGCTGTCCGAGGGGTTTTTGAGGATACAAATGTGTGGTGTTTTTTAAGATTTGTGAGCGTGTACCATAGGTACACGCTCACATCGATCCCTCTCCTCATCGATCCCACAGCAACACTGTTTGTATCCCGGGAGAGAGTGGGATACATAATACAACACGGCAGCGCAGCGCCGGCGTTCCTTCACTCACTTCTAAATGTAACTCGGGAGGTGAAAAACATACATTCCCACAAGACTGTGCATAGTGTTTGTTTTATTTTTAATCTTTTTTCTTTTGAAGGTTTATCTTTATCGAGGCGCGCTGCACACTGTGTGTGTGTGTGTGTGTATATGTGTGTGTGCGTGTGTGTGTGTGTGTTTCAGCTGACCATGCTCTCTTACAATGGCACCGGCACCCTGTGAGTGAATGTTTATCCAACTGGCGCCAGCTGATTCTCTCACTCTGCTGCTTCTTCTGAGTTCTTGTCATATTTTTAATTGTGGAAAAAAAAAAAAAAGACTTTTATCATTCAGTTTTTAAAAAATGCATGCGTAAAAAGCTCCTCAGGTCGGTAAGAGTTCAGTTTTGATTTTATTCTATAAGAGCTGGGAGAAAGAGACAGATAGATCCTCACATAGAGCTAATCCAGCCATGAGTCGGAGTGTATTTACTCAAAACTCTCATTAAACTTCACTTAATAAATGAATGGGAAGGAATACAAGTTCATTCACTTGCACAGTCACTGATAATAGTAATAATATGTAAACGGTTCATATTCTTCAAATGTTTTATTCATTATGACAATAATCCTTATCTGTGATTATTAGCTGTACTGATATCTTCAGGATGAGTTTATTTATAACTAAAACTTTCTTTCGGTTTGTCCCGTTGGGATTCACCACAGCTTGTCATCCTTTTTCCATTTAGATGAACACTCATATTTGTTTGACAAAGTTTTTTATGCTGGATGCCCTTCCTGCAGCAACCCCCTGGCCTGGTGCAGCATACATGGGAAGCTTGCGCTCTACCACTGAGCTGCATCCCCGACTAGTTTATTTCTAACTTAAGGGCCTGAATTCTTTCCAGTTGGAATTTTGCAGCTTCTATCGTAACAGAGCACAAGTTGTGTGAGATTTTCCAGCGGATCTTTACGTACTTGACACAAATCAAATAATTTTCTGCCGCGTCCCCTCCTAGAATTTGGTAATAAGATCCAGTCAGTCGTCACTTCGCTTCTTCTCATCTTTTATTTTCCTGCAGGTTAAGAAAGATAAAACTCACCGAGACATGAATCTGCTTTTGTTTCATGGTGAAGTGATGTCAATCAAAACCCCCACTGTTTCTCCCCTCGTTGGATCACCACCAACAACCAGCCCCAGCCGACCTGCCCACCCAGCAGGGCTTCCACCGTGGGCAGCCAGAGCCCAGGGCTTTCCCAGGGTGTCAGGTTGAGGGTCTGACAACCCTTCCCCTGTCTGGGCTGTTATTACAAAGGTTCCTCTGTCAGTGTTGTCTCCATTTAGACAGTGGGAAAAATGGGCAACTGATGTCTGGTGCTCAGATCCCTTTACCTGTATCAATATTATTCACTCAGCAGGGATTCAGCTCTCCAAATATGAACAGATAGAAGATTACTCTCGAGTTTCACCGTTAATACTTTTGGTTGTTATGGATTTGACAACAGAACAAAGGTGCTCTGGATTCCCATTAGGCGGAATTTGAGTTTGATAATGTGTTATGTTATTATTTGCAAAAGAAGGTGAACAAATCAGGGGCTTGTGATTTAGCTTTCCCAGAGTTGGTGCTTCCATCTAGTGGTAATTTCTGGCAATTACAGCCCTATTGCTTATCAATCGTCACACCCTGTTGCACCTGTCTTCTCTAAGTCTTTCCACTTCCCCTAATTACAATGCTACCATGCAAACAGGAACATCATGTAGATAAATTTAACAGTTATCTGATCAACAAATGCCTCGGTCCATCAACAGCCACTGCGTCTTTTGCTCCATATCTGAACATCACTTGAAAACATAAGGTTCACTTCGTGTGTGTGTGTGTGTGTGTGTGTGTGTGTGTGTGTGTGTGTGTGTGTGTGTGTGTGTGTGTTTCCATAGGATCATGAAGTTCCACGTGGCAAAAAAGAAGTTTAAGGAGACGCTGCGCCCGTACGACGTGAAGGACGTCATAGAGCAATACTCTGCAGGACATCTGGACATGCTCTGTCGCATCAAAAGCCTCCAGACAAGGTCGGTACAACTGCATCAACACACACCTCATTCAATCTGCCTGCATCGGAAAGTTAATAGTTGTCATTGATATCTGTTATTTATTAAGAGCCGTTATTCTTTACCAAGGACTTACATTGTTGGACCAAGAGGTTCTCACTTCATACATGATGCTTTTGAATCCAGTTTCCCACTGCCTCACCTCCCACATGTGTGCCTGTGCTGCATATGTGTCCCCTCTCTCTCCCTAGACTAGACACTGTAGTGGGTCCCCCTCCAAGGGCTTTCAGCAGCCGTGCCAAGACCTTTTCCTCTCCCTCCCTGCGTTTATATTACAGCCAGGCACGGAGGAAACAGTCTGCACCAGGGTTAGACTGATCCGCTACCCCCAATGCGCCTGTACTAACAACTAAATCATGGATGGGATGGTCAAACCCGGGTCAAGCAGCTTGAAATCACTTTTTTTTTTTTTTAATTCGGTGATCCTTATCTGGTCTTTAATCTCGAGAGGAGTGTCCAGCAAAGAAGTATTTTTTTGACTTTTACTTGCTTTAGTGAAAAATGACCAAAAACAGCTGTTTGACCCGGGTCTGTCTGTGGAAGCCATCAAGAAGGTTAAGCAAAACAGACACCGTTTTTGATTCAGGTTTATGTTAATAGGTAGAAAATAACTGCAGTGATCTGACCCTCCATTGCATGCATTGAGAATGAAGCGCTGACAGCTGTAGATGGATAAGATAAGCTTTACAGTGCTAGAGAAGCACCACATTTAATGCATTTAGTGTACATGTAAAAGGTAAAATCCTGATTTATTTTCACTCATTAAGCCAAATTTACCAAGTCAGATGTGTTATCAAACAGACTTGACCTTCGTTGTTTTTTATTTGAGCTGCTTTGCCTCAGTTCCTGTTTCCTTTGACAGCTTGGAGCCAATATTGAGGTTTTGAAGCCTGTAATCACTTTATTGGTGGAAATATTACATCAGCAGGAGGCACTGCAGTTCAGTCTTAGTTTGAAACTCATACACAGGCGAGGCATCTTTTAATAGAAGAAATGAAATTTTAGATTTTATCTTTCACCTTTTTGTCATGCTGGATGGATTGCAGTGCTGGGGCGATGTCATTGTTAGAAATACCTTAACATAGTGTGTATATGTGTGTGTGTGTGTGTGTGTGTGTGTGTGTGTGTGTGTGTGTGTGTGTGTGTGTGTGTGTGTGTCCTATTTCATTGAGTGCTGGTATGAAGTGTGACAGATTAATATACAGTTACTGTATCTAAAATTGTAATCCATTATTAAAGTTTAATTCTATGAGGATGATAGAAAAGCCAAATGTAATCAATCATGTCAATATCCTGACAATCAAGGGGAAGTGGATGCTTTGGGTTTGTATTGGCAAGCTGTGATACTAAAGTCATCCTCTGCTGAATGTTCGTACTTCATAAGAACAAACTCAAGTTTGTATCTTTTTAAAAAATCAACTCTCCATCAGTGATGATGAATGTGCTTTAAGACTGGCAGACATTGTTATTCATTAAAGCTTATCAGTGTTTATTAGAGGCAAATTTTAGATTAATGCTGTTTTTTTCCTTCTGCTCTGCCATGAATATTAATTATGGAGAATAATGCCAAAACATGGCATGGTGTGTGTGTGTGTGTGTGTGTGTGTGTGTGTGAGAGAGAGAGAGAGAGAGAGAGAGAGGGAGAGAGAGACTGCTATATCTGACCCAGCCTTTTCCGTGTCTCCAGACTGGCCAGTGCAGCTGGTCCCAGCCTGAGTAGTCGATCCAGGAACATGTCCTCCCCTGCCCTCCACTGCTATCACACCAACGGCAGGATGAACCTCGCTGGCTCAGGGTTACTTTCGTTTTACTTATTCTAAGTCATCCCGCAGTAAACCCCCGTCCCCCCCAGTTGTCGTTATGGCAACCATTAGGTCCTTTGCATCTCCTGAGAGCGCCTGGCTGGGTGTGAAATCACACATGCGAACAGGCGTGCCTGTAGGGATGCAAAGAGCTGTAATTTTAATGTAGTTATACAGGTACTAGGTAGTCCGGGTTTGCATTTAATGTTTGAAAATTACAGTGGTACCTCTACTTGCGAAATTAATTGGTTCTGGAAGAAATTACGTAGGTAGAAAGTTTCGTAAGTAGAGATGCGTTTTCCATGCAAATGCCCTAATCCGTTCCAAGACCCCCAAAATTCAGACATAAATGTTTTATAAAGCATAAAAATGCATCAAAACATGTAACAAATACATGTTACGATTTGATTACTACACAATAAATGAGAGTTGTGCATAATGTAAAAAGCAAAGAATAAAGAATAAATATTATAGCCATTTACCTTTTAACTGCTGTCCTCATTGTTTTTTGCCCTCTTTGGTTCATGCGCTCTTGCCTAACAATACCTAACAATAGAGTGAATTCCAGTCCTCCTTTTGAACTTCTCCAACCACCTCACGCAATGCCTTAAACTCCTTAAGCGATTGTAGATGCATTACGGCCATATTCATCCAAACGCATCCCTTTTTCATGCTTTTCTATTATCTCTTGCTTTGTTTGTACGGACAAAAAAACTCTTTTCTTCGTCTTTTCTTTTCCTCTTTTCTCCGTCACTTTCTTGGGGTCCATAGTGAATACTCTAAAAGTAAATATACGTAAAATGCGTAAAACTATCGGAACACGTCATGGGTCAGGGCTGAATGACGAGGACTCTGCATAGAGTCCTACACACAGAGGTCCCTCTTAGCCAATGGGATGCCAGGATGCTAGGTAATAGCCAATGGCAGAGTAGCTATAAGAATGTTGCGTTCAGGAACCTTTGGGAGCTGCGAGAAGCAGCCCATGATGTATTTTTACCTTTCATAACTTGAAATTTCTTTCGTAACTAGAGGCAATATTTTCCTGTTGAGGCGTTCCGTAAGTAGAAAATTTCGTATATAGAGACATTCGTAAATAGAGGTGCCACTATATTTTTCTAACATGTTGAGTGTGTCTGAGTGTGACAGACAAACGTTTGTATTTTTGATGTCGAACGAACTTTTTCCCTTTCCCAGAAATGGGAATCGTTGTTGTGTGTGACTGTTGTCAGCTTGTGTGCTGTTGTGTTGGTGTTTGTGTAGGTGTTGGCTTCCACTGACCAGATGCATGTTAGAGATATATAAACTAGATTAATGTGACTAATTCAGTGCTCTTACCAGGTTTGGGTAGTAATGCATTTCAGGTAATCTCAATTATGCAACCAGATTAAAAACATTTTTCATTCCTTTTACTGTATATTAATAATGACAATGGAACCTGAATATTTTTTTTTTAATTTTGAGATTCTGAACACAACCTCCTCAAGTGTTACAAAACCAACGATCAAACAGAAATAATACACATTGTATTTTGTACAGGTAATTCAGTTTGACCAAATTTAAATTCACAACATCGTTGTATGTCACATACTGTAAATATGAAACTGAAAACATTTTCAGATATTTTAAAAGAAAAAATAAATAGAAGTCAAACAAATTTTAAATTTTTAAATTTTTACCCCAAGTGAATCCCTAAAAAGAAATCATGAAAAGGTTATCAAACACTAATAAACATGTAAAACATAAATTAAAAAAAACAAGTAATAGATAGATTTGTTAATACAGCATTTAATTACAGAAGATAAAAATTAACAAAGCTAAAATAAAATATTTATAAAACCAAGACTTAGAAGTACGAAACAAATAAAAAATATGTATGATTTAGAGGTCATTCAATAATATTCTCATTTCCAAAACCAAAATTTTTATTTTTATTGATTGTATTTATTGAAAGCTGACTCATCCCTGATTCTGTGTCATCACTATCTGTAACGCTGGCAACTGATTCAGTGGAAATTTGAATGCAGCATTTAAGTATTCAAAACAAGTCTCTAGTATAAGTACTGTATGTCTCTGCTTAGAATATATTTAATAACCTGCTTTTAAGATTGAGAGTCCAAACAGCTTCTGCTTCGATTCCATTTCCTTATGACTTGTGAAATGTGAACCTTTTTGGTTTTCGTTATGAAATTTTGCACTCTGACAATATTTATATATAAGGTCTGGGAAGCCGTGAAACCCATGCGTACCATGTAACATGAAATCCAATCTGAATATGCTGTTTTCCCATGATCCTGGAAAACCAATTATTTGGGAGACATGGAGGGAAACATGTCTCCCATGTGTGTCGTGTGTTTTACTAATCTGAACCCTTAACACCCGACTGCTGCTTTAGATTTGCTCCCTGACGTGGGATGTCTTAAAATGAAGACTGGGATTTCTGCTTAAATAACAACACCATTGTTTTTTAACACCGATGTGTGTGTGTGTCTGTGTGTGTGTGTGTGTGTGTGTGTGTGTGTGTTTGTGTGTGTGTGTGTGTGTGTGTGTGTGTGTGTGTGTGTGTAATAGAGTGGATCAGATTCTGGGAAAGGGCCAGATTCCTGTGGATAAGAAAATACGAGACAAACTGAACCCAGATGGAGAAGCTCTGGAAGGCATGAGCATGCTGGGACGTGTGTGTAAGGTGGAGAGACAGGTGGGTGGAGGAGATAAGAAGTTCCATCAACGTTATTCTTTTAATAAATGCATTTGTGTTAATTGTAATATTAAAAATAGAACCTGGTTCGGCCAGGATTTCGATTCCCCTTGCCCACCTACCACTCTTGTTCTTCTTTCTTGATCAAAGGTGACTTCTATTGAATCCAAGTTGGACTCTTTGTTGGACATTTACCGCCAGGTTCTACAGAAGGGCTCTTCGGCGCTCACCCTGTCCTCCCTACCCCTGTTCGAGCTGGACAACCACCAGCATCACAACCTGGACTACCAGGGGTCTATCATGAGCAGGGATCTCCCCTCTCCCCAGGAAGGGGATCCTATCGGAGGTGGAGGAAATAACAGCGGCGCCAACCCGAGAGGCCTTCGCCTCATCCTGGCACCGGCAGATGATGATGGCCCCCCAGACTCGGCGCCTCCATCTTACCCCCCGTCCACAGCCTCGCTCTCTCCATCGCCCTTGCTGCCTCCGGATAGCCCCTACCCAACCAAAAGAGCAGACTTCCCTGACCTGCCGCCTCCAACCAACGCAAGCGGAGGGTTTACCCTCCAGCTGCCCCCCATAATGCACCCCTCCCACCACCGGTACCCCGCTGACCCCGTCAGAGATGACAGGACAGATGGCGTGCCGGTGAATGACGGAAGCCTGGGCCCGTATGTCGTTGTGGGGTCTAGCGTTGATGCCGACCAAGAAGGGGGCAGTGGAGCAGGCGTTGCCCGAGAAAGGGTGCAGTTGCGGCAGAAGCCAAGCTTGAAACCAGAGGGGGTCTGGAGGAGGCACATGAGCCTGGAAGTGGACCCCCTGCTGCTCCTCTCATCCAGCCAAGACGAGATGTCGCCTGACTGGGGAGGAAATATTGGGAAGTCCTTCTCAGCGCACAATCTCAGCCAGCCTTTGATCAACCGTACCCCTGATCTGAGCGACAGCAGCGACCGTGGCAACGCTCACGGGGTCCTTAGCAACTGGGACAGAGCAGACCTCTTCATTAGTGACTGCAAAGTAGAGCCGGAGGAAGAACATTTCAACTTCCTATCCCAAGAGGCAGGCGATGCTCTTTTACAGAATGTAGAGGGTACTCAACGTCACCCCAGGGGAACCTCGGAGTTTCTGAATCAGTCCCCACACATACAGCTGACATAACTCCACACACACATCCACACACACGCTTGCATATTATATTTACACACCATCGTTGAGGAAGCCACTTTACATTGTTTTTGCAGGACTGTGTACAAATTATTTTGCAAAATGTCCGATGCCTTGAATATTGACAGACAATGTTAAAATTCTCTGTAACGTAATTATGTCCACTTTTATACAGATTTTATTATGTTGTATAATTTTTACCAGGTGGCAAGAAATTGTTACAGTGATGATGAAATCACAGGTATAACGATGAAGAACATATTTATGAAAGTGGTCATAATCATGTCAGACAAAACACACCAACGGTACGCAAATACACAAACGTTTCCTTTAAGAGGAATCACTTTGATCTTTATCCAAAGAATTCATGAATGTTGCATTTCAGTAACTTTACACAAAATGTCACGTTTTTCATACAAGAAGATAGAAGAAGGAAGGAATATTAACTGTGAGAAGACACCTGCCTACTTGACATTAGAGCGTAGAGGCATATCAAATAATTTGGATTAGGACAAGAAATAGCTGTTATTATTTTCTGAAATGTCCATTAATCCTATATTTTGACTTATATGAGTTGAGCCCCACATCAAAGACCCTACTCTGGGTTCACTGCATGAATCTAACTTTTCAAAATACTAATAAAGAGATATTCTGTTGACAAGCGAGTTAAAAAAAATAATGAAGAAGATGCCATATGTCGCTAAAAGTTGTAACAAAGGTCAAAAATACCACAAACAAGCCGCTGGTATGTGCTTCTCATGAGCACATCAGCATGTAAATATATACATGTGCACACTGAAAAACAAACTGACATCCAACCACAAACTGAGTTCTTTGAGGAGATCCAACCTGACAAAAGAGTTGAAACAGACTTATTTGCTTCTGTTTGAAGAAGAAAGTCGCTCCTTCATTTGGAAGTGTAAAATATCACTGCATGAACCATATCTAAAAACGAATGCATGAATGATCGATAATGGGCGAGGTCTGATGGGATGGGAATAGCTTGAAATAAACTGATGAATGACTCACATACTGCAAGGCTGCTAAATCCACCCTTTTAATGCACCCAGGTAGGGACGTGGTCAGACTAGCTGAAGTGTGTGCGACTTGAAGGTCAAGCCCTCAGCGCGTGTTCTGACCGCAATCATCTCATCCTAGTCATTTTAACTCCACCTCCCACTAAGATATCAGTGAAATTGGATGCGACAAAACTGAGAAAATGGCCTTAGCATAAATATCCATGTCCATCTTGGTTTGGAGAACAGCCCGGCCTGCTTGAGGCTCATCAATCATGAGATGCTGCTTGTCTAAGCTGTTAAAATACATAAAAATCAAAAGCTGTCACGCATTTGCTTGTGGCGTGGACGTCCTTTTGCATGTTAAAAAAATCCAGATCTCCAGATCTTTAAGAAAAAGGTATGAACTGAGTCTACCTTGATGAACATTATTATTATTCTAATGTGATCTCATTTGAACGTAGTTAAAAATATTCTTCTGTTGTATAGATAACCCTCATATTAAATTTTATGACTAATATAATTATGGCCATTTAATGCTCTTTGACAAACCCTAATTTTTTACTGGGCGATGTTGCACCATGTATATCGATAATGATTCAAGGCTGCTGGACTGACCTTAATCCCTCCTCCCAGTCCAGAGCAACACTAGGTGTAGCGTTAGTGTTACTGGGCGAATTGTGCAATGCACAGGTACCATTTATAACATAGCTGGCTAGTGTGGATTTACTTGAGGAACCCGTGATAACAAGATACTGTACACTGTTGTTTTTATGTCGTTACTTTATCCATTTGTCCATTCCGCTGCTGACTATGTCAAAAATTATATGTTCACATGGTTAAATAGAGGAGAGTTGACAGAAATAAAATGTTCCCTTTGGTACCAAACATTAATAATATTTTCATAGACTTCTGGATTGTTTGCATCCATCTGACACAGAGAAATAAAATCTCACTGAAGGTTGAGATTAAAATGTAGGTAATTTATGTTCTTCCAAATCTCTCCTTTTGACCTGAACAAACATTTCTATTTTACCAGGACACTGAATTAGTATACACTTCCTCCTTACTGCATGCATTACAGGTACAATTTAGAGCGGTCATAATTTCCATAAAATGAAAAGTGGAAAAAGTTATGTTTTGAATGCATTTAGTCCATGTTCGTGTTGAAAAGATTCATTAGCAGGCTTTTGAAAAAATGGCGATCTTAAAACTACACTTGAATTATGCACAAACGATGTCAGCCAGCTTCATTTTTGTCAGCAATTTTAATTTGTTTTTGCATGTTTATGTCTTAAGAGAATGCAGTCTTAAAAGCAATGCGTTTTAATGTGTAATGGATCATTGATATTCCCTTTGTTTTGAATGGTGAGTAAGTGCTTTGTTTAGCAGATTAACATTCTGTTGCATAATATAACAAATATTACCCTCTAACAAATTACAAATGTAATTGATTGAGAAATATTCTACAGCCATGCAGAAGGTGGGATATGATGAAAAATGACAGTTGTTGATGGCGAGTTTGTGGAGCCTGAAAATGTGACATGGTAAAATGTAATGTAGAAGTATTGGAATAGATTTGGTTTAGAAATTGACAAGAGTTTTGTTGCTTATGAAAAAAGCCCAGCCAAAACATTACTGTAGGTCATAGTGTACTAATAATAATAAGAGAAACCAATGGAGTCAGGAGTTAGGATGCTGAATGGATTATTTCCCTGATAAATGCCCATTTTTGCAATCTGAAAATTGCTTCAGGGTGCCTTTCTTGCATATGACAAAATCATACGTTTTTTATGCACATGGCTAAAAAGGTCTTGTTTTTCAACAGACTTCAGAACATTCTGGTCAAGGTAAAGTTTATCATTTTGGGTCCGATTTCCCTGAAGTCGTGCAGCATGAGCTGCAGACTTTGTATGGTTTGAATGGCCAATATTAGGCCTACCATTTCTCTACTTCTTGAACACAACTGGCCTTAAAGCTTGATAATGTTAACATTATTTCTTTTACATTAATTTATTAAAATGCACAGTAACTTCTCTGGATGAGAAATGCAAAGAATGATTTTATTCTTCATAAGTAAAGTACAAGTTAACTAAATGGTTGTATTGTGTCTTTTTTGAATGAAATGTCAAAGATATTCTGTTTTGCAAAAGAGGTCGCGGGAGAATTTGGTGAATTTAAAAACATAGGATTTTATATAGTCAAGGTCGTACATAACGTATTTAAAAGGTTTAGTATCTAATAATTGATTATTTGGGCAACTTATATGAATTGCTATGCTAAAGTTAGATATACATATTTACATAGAATTTTATCATTTATGTATGCGGTATTTATCAGAATCTATGACTTATCCGGTCAAACTATATAGAAATATTGAATATATAAGATTACCGATGGGTCCTGAAGGTGACATGCTCTTGATAGACAAATTAGCAGAAAGTACGGCTCGCGGACAGGCGCGTGACAAATTTGCAATGTCTGACTGGGAAGACGAGTCCGATGCTGCCGAGGTTGACATCCAGAAACCAGTCTCAAAATCAGCTCACGGTGAACGGAAATGTCTTTATAATGAACGTCAGAGAGAAGGGGTATGTTTTGGGGTAAGAAATGGAAGCAAGTTTGGGAGTTGGCGCGACGGCAAAGCTGATCGTAAAGGCGACGGACCTGAACGCCGATTTCCGCGAGGAGGAGGCGAAGGATGGCCGCGTCACCGGAGCACAGGACGAGGCGATGGAAAGTCGGACTTTTCCGCGCCAGTAACAATCACTGTGGAAAATTCTGTCGTCGGAAGGATAATAGGTGGGTTTTCACGCTATAATTTTAAATTTAGCGGATGTCTAAATTTAAATTTAGCGTACTTTTTGTCGACTTATACTAGCTACATCTCACAGCACGTCGCTGTTAGCTAGCTTAATCAACGCTAATAGATCAGCTAACTTGTTAGCTTGGTGTGTCATCATTTATAATCTGTTTGTGAAGTTTTTTCATTGACGGGACTCTAGGTGTTACATATATGTGACTAGCAATGTGCAGCGTGTCTTCGGACTCTGAAAAACGTTTTTTTTCGTCACGTTAAAGGTCGCGGAGGAGCCAAAATTCGTGAACTTGAGGAGAGCACCAATACAAGAATCAAGGCGAGTCGAGGCAAATCAATACATACACTTTTGGTCCGGGCGTTATTATAAAGTACACTTACAAATCGTAGCGAGTTTATGTTTTGGCAGGAATTAGACTGTTTTCTAAGTCTGTTACTTGAAAAGTGAATTCTTGTAAATTTAATTGAATTATGTCATTATTCATTATTTTTTTAATTGCCATTATTCATTACTTATTTAATTGCGTGAAGCAAGATTATTTCAAATGAAGCCCGGTGTTTGTCAATTTGCAAAAGTAGATGTTTAGAAATACAGATTCTGCTTTAAATTATGTTAATAATGATAATACTTGTCTATTCTGTGTGTAACTTAGATTGCTTGTTTTTTAGATAAATAAGGGAGACTTTGAAAATGAGGTGGTCATTTTTGGCTCCTCTGCTGCCCAGCAGAAAGCCAAAGATATGATTGAAGACCTGGTGGCCGGTGGCAACTATGGATTTTCTGGTGGTATGATATTGTTTTCCATGTGACCTTAATAGTCAGTATTAACCATATGACTGATCCCAATCCAGAGTTGCCTGTAGGGGCAGCTCCAGGCCTTCAGTTTATGTTCACTGTAAGTGTTTTTGCTGATTGAGTACTCATTATTTGTCTGAAAAGAGTATAGAAATAATGTATGGATTCAAGTCTGCTTTGTTTAAACCAGAAAGGTCAGTCATGCTCAAGGATAGGTGTAGCATTGTACCACTCAAGAGGACTGTCAATATTATTACTCATATTATGAAGTATTCATCCATAACATTGGAAGTGAACTCCTGCTAGCTGTAGGTGCACTTCTTTCTAAAGATGTTTCCTGTAATAGATGGATAGATATATATTTATCCCGGTAATAACTCACTTTGTAAGGTTTTAGTGCTTCTCCTGGAGGGAATGGTTTTACTCGTTAACATAATGGTTTATCGCCGTAGGAATTCTTTTTGTCATGTCGTCAGACACCACGATTCACAATCCCATCCAACAAGTTGGCATCAGAAACTGCTGACCTAACTTTGAACGTTGCATTGGTAACCAAAAGGATTAGACTGCTGACATGTCATTGCTGTTCTTCAGTTGATGTTTGAGGTGACACTTTGAATGTTTAGTCAAGTATCAAGTATCTACATTGTTCTTTGGTTTTTTAAATCGTTAATATGATGGCTTGTTTCTGGACAACACAAGCGAACAGCAACTCCTGAATGAAAACGAGTCTGAGTGTGTCATACTGATCTGTTCCTCAGGTCCTCATAGGGGGATCAATCATGGAGGAGGGGACGGCTCGGTCTGGTCTGAGAAACAGTTACAGGCTGCGACCGTGGCGCCGCCTCGTCCGACCATAGACTGGAAAGAAATCCGGGAGAACAAGGAGAAGTACCAGGAGCTCAAGTGGAAGGGTGAGGGTGTAGTTGGTCACTTCAGGTCTACTTTAATGGCCGTGTGTCTGCAAGGCCTTTAAGATTAAGTCCTGTCTTTAATTTCGTGATAATTATTTCATGTTATATTCACCATCAAAGGCTTAAACCAACTTTATTGGCTTATTTTGATTAGTTCAGCTTTGACATTTTGCTCCAGAATTCTATTTGTGAAGGCATTTTATGTCAGATTTCAATAATTTCTGTCATCTTTGCATTACTCTCAGACCTCCCACCCATAAAGAAGAAGTTTTACACAGAGGCAGAGAGCGTGTCCACAATGACAGTAGAGGAAGTGATTAAATGGAGGTAATCACACATGTGTCAAGTATCTGAAAAATGTCTGATTTGTCAATGTTTTTGTCCCTTGTTTTTATAGTTGTTGTTTTTTTGTTTTTGGTGCATCTTTTTTATGAGAATGTTTCCAATCGTTTCTCCTAGCTCTACATGAAGGGAGAAATTGTGTCCTTGCAGATTTGGTTTTCTTATCTGTGTTCTATTCTTTCACAGGAAGGAGAACAACAATATCTTTGTGGAAGACCTGAAGGAGGAGGGGGAGACGCGGCTCATTCCCAACCCTTGCCGAACTTTTTTGGAAGCCTTTGAGCTTTATCCAGAGATCATGGATAACATTGAGCAAGTCGGCTTTGTCAAACCGACCCCCATCCAGGTATGACCCGGCACCTGGACGTCTTCAGCTCAGCTCAGTCAACCCATCAAGTGTTACAGCCGAACGCATCGGAATGAAACAATTCATTTATGGTACTTTTTATCTTTCGTGTTTAAGTCGCTGTGACTATAACGGGTGCAACAGCCAATGGTGCAGTGTAGATTGTAGTGTTGGGTGTTACTATGTCCATATCCAGCAGATGAGACATGAAAACAGAGCTTGTTTGTATTTCAGGAGAATCACTATGTAAGTAAGAGTTAAGTCAATAGCATTTACAACAGTTGTTTGTTTCATTAGTTTACAGTGGTGGCTGTTGCTTCCGATTCAAAGTTTGGTTACTCCATGTTCTGTGCTCGTAGCGCCCTCTAGTGGATGTCAGCAGCTGTTCCTTTCTTTGTCCTACAGTAAAAAAAATAGGAGGATTAGAAAATAAATTCCTCCTTCTGTCACTTATGTCTTGCTATCTTTGTGTTTGTAGAAATGTATGATTGTGTTTGTATTCTTTTAATCAGTCTCAGGCCTGGCCCGTGTTGCTGAGCGGGGAGGATCTGATAGCCATTGCTCAGACAGGAACAGGAAAAACCCTGGCTTACCTGCTGCCAGGGTTCATTCACATGGATGGACAGCCTGTGTAAGTCTTGTTTCAGCACATGTTGTCTTTTCCCGATGATCTTGATGTCCCTTGAAGCAAATTGCTGCCTGTTCTCATCACCTCACGGGTTGTACAGCTTTGATAATTGTTGCTCTATTTCTCTGAAGCTTTCTTTTCACTCCACCTTCCTTGATAGAGCTAGAGCTGAGCGGGACAGTCCGGGCATGTTGGTGTTGACTCCCACCAGAGAGCTGGCCCTGCAGATTGAAACTGAATGCAAGAAGTACAGATACAAAAACTACACAAGGTCCAGCAGCCTTTTATTAACAGCAGTAGGATTGGATTTTGATGTAGAAGCAGCGTGATCTTAACTGCTGCCTCTTTACCCTCCTGTCAGTATCTGTATCTATGGTGGAGGGGACAGGAGAGGCCAGATCAACATGGTGAGGGACGGGGTGGACATAGTGATCGCCACACCAGGCCGATTGAATGACCTACAGATGAATGACTTCATCAATCTTCGCTCCATCACCTACTTGGTGAGTCATTTATAAGCTGATGTTTGTTTGTGTGGCTCCACATAAGAACATTGTTACTGTTATTTTAACAGTAACAGAAAGTGTTACTGTTACTACGGCCAGAAAGGGGTAGTTTCTCGTACGCGTTGTGTGTGGGAGTGACCCCGACCCTCTGATCGCTACGACAAGGTGCTGGATGAGGCTGATCGAATGCTAGATATGGGCTTCGAACCCCAGATTATGAAGATCCTCCTAGACATCCGCCCGGACCGGCAGACAGTCATGACCAGGTAAGAACTGGGTCACATGGTGCACCAGCGTTGTCAGTGTTTCCAGGATTTTTAAGGGAGTTGCCTTTCAAATATTAATAATTACGGAAGTGAATAAAGGAAAGGACGATCTAGAGGAAATGTTGATTTACTCTGAAAAGATCCATCATCTTTAATTTTGTTTAAATGTTCCTTAGAAAGCTTAAAAGCTGTGAAGACTTTTTTTACTTGCATCAGGGTGATACTCTAGAACTAAACAACTGTGTTTCAGTGCTACTTGGCCTGATGGTGTGAGACGATTGTCCAAATCCTACTTGAAGAATCCAATGATGGTTTACGTTGGTACTTTGGACTTAGCGGTAAGTAGAAATTAAGAAGTCATCGATTCGATGTTGACTGGCTAATGAACAAAATCCATTTCCTTGATGGAAATCTCAAATATATGGTCATGCTTTGTTCTTACGATACTTATGTATAACAAAACAGCAGTCTCACACACAGATTGCTGAAATAGAGCCGCTTGGAATCACCTCTAGTCAAATTTGGTAACAGTTTGTGGCGTGAATGTAATAAACCAACTGTATCTTCTGATGCCACACATGCAATTTTAGCAATTTGACTGATAATTCATCTGCTGCCTTTGAAATCTCTGCCAGAAAGGATACTATGGATGAAATGTATGTCATGTCTCTCTACCTGTCATGTTAGCAAGCAGTCGTTATGCAGTGTTAAAATGCTTTTAATCACTCCTCTCTTCATGATGTCTTTGTGACAAACAGGGTAAATGCACACACAATGTTGCAGAAACTTGGTGTCATCATAAGTGGATTTGTTCAAATGTCTCTCTCTGGGTCCTAGGCGGTGGACACGGTGCACCAGATGGTGGTGGTTGTGCTTGAAGAGGAGAAAAAATCTTATATATATGACTTCATCAGTAACATGGCGCCTCAGGATAAAGTCCTGATCTTTGTTGGCAAGAAACTTATGTAAGTCTGAAGTCAGTCAATAAATGTATAGCTTATAAATAAGGGAGTTAAAATGCTACTGACTGGTAGACGAGTCCTATTGCTAATAAACAGCTAAGCACGGATTGATGCTGGCACTGCTTTGCTGTTGTGGACGTGTGTGTGGGTTTATGTGGAAACGCAGGGCTGATGACCTGGCCAGCGACATGTGTCTGC
Source organism: Antennarius maculatus (assembly GCA_013358685.1). Classification (NCBI taxonomy): domain Eukaryota; kingdom Metazoa; phylum Chordata; class Actinopteri; order Lophiiformes; family Antennariidae; genus Antennarius; species Antennarius maculatus. Next base: position 18,356,204 of record CM023616.1, read on the forward strand.
AAGGTCTGTCTGTGCGCTCTCTCCATGGCGACCATGAGCAGTGTGACCGTGAAGGAGCCCTCGAGGATTTTAAAAAGAGTATGTAGCAGGAAGGAATAGATGGATTTAAAAATGATTGGCACATGAAGCTAAAATGTTGTTTTTAAATTCTGACTGGTGTTTTATTCTCTTCCAGGTCGAGTTCACATCTTAATCGCCACTGACTTGGCGTCTCGGGGGTTGGACGTCCACGACATCACACATGTCTTTAACTATGACTTCCCACGTAACATAGAGGAGTACGTCCATCGCGTGGGCCGCACTGGCCGAGCAGGGTGAGCGCATCTTTGCGTTCTCTGGCAGTGGTATGGTTTTTAAAATCACTGCTTCTCTTGTTACTCTGTGACGTTGATGCATTTGCATTCCAGACGTTCGGGCGCTGCTGTTACCCTGGTAACAAGAGAAGACTGGAGGATGGCCCCTGAGTTGATTCACATCTTGGAGCGAGCAGGACAGGTCAGTCGGACAGGAAGTGGATTAGATATGAAACTATACATCAAGCATTCAGTACTTTTGTGGCAGACGGACCAATAAGGTTTCAAATTGGTATTGAATCAGCCAGAATGACAAATTCTTGGTTCCCAGTTGGGATTTTCAGCCTGAAGATGAGTTCTTGTCTTTAGATTTTCACATTTTGAATCAGATTAGTAAAACCTAAGTAATTTCTCTGGTGAATCCTGTTGCAGGACGTGCCTGAGGAGCTGGTCTTGATGGCAGAGAGATACCAGAAGCACCTAAGAGAGAAGGAGATGAACAACCCAAGGGAAGGAAGGGCAGGAAGAAGAGGTGGAGGAAGAGAAGGAGGGGGAGGAAGGGGGGGAAGAAACTCTGGTGGAAGAGGAGGCAGGAATCAAGACCAAGGGTGGTGGTTCTAACAGGTACAAAAGGTTTCATGCACACATCTGAAGTATGAAAACTTTATGTTCATAATGGAAAATCAGTCAGGAAATCCAGAATTTTAATTTACTGTAATAGAATTTATCAATGTTCTGATTTGGTTACAGATGAAGACAATTGTCAATTTTCCTGCTCTTTTCCTCTCCTGGCAGGTTTGAGCCTGATCCCACATGACACCTGACTGATTGTCATTTCTTTTCAGTCCCTCTTTTGCCATTTGATTTTCTTCGAGTTTTCCTTTTGTTGTTGACAGGATTAACGTCTGTTGTCATTTGACAGAGATCTAACTCGGTTTGTTGTCATCCTGTTTTTAATAATGTTCAAAATGCACAATGTTGAATTTTGTCCTGCTGCACCTCACCAACTGGAGCAGCATTAAATATCACATTGAATATCTTGTGAAATTGATTGTGGATGAGAAGAGAAAAAAAATAAACTGTTCTTTTACAGAACTTGACACCCAGTGTAATGAATTAAACTCCACAAAATGACGAGACGAGACTGAGGCTTCTTAGCTTGCCTGCTAACAACAACGATTCTTCTTCTACTTCTTCTTCTCTGCACCTAGTGCGTCACTGGAATCAGACCACCATAAACAAGTAATCAATTTCAATTTTTAGCTCCTAACTTATTCCCCTTTTCCTAATAAAAATACTATGAAATGCATATGAAATAAAATATACTTTTAACTACATATTTAACATATATCAGATGAACTGTCTGACATGAATTATTAACTTATAAATATGTAGCAAATCACATCCTTCAAATAAAGTCACACCACCCAGTATCTTGGTAATGTGAACATTTACCGGGTGTGACAGCGGTTGTTTGAACTACATTTTCCACATTAAAAAATGTGTGGCTTTATGTTGGAATATGTGTCTGCAGTGCGCAGACAGGAAATGACTCCGAACTTGTTGGGATTTACTGGAAGAGATGTGAGAAAATTGCAGGAGATCTACAGCAGTAGCTTCTGTAACGCCTTGTCTCAGTCACTATTCTTTGTACTGAGTTCGACCACCATGTCTGATGGATGTTTGGATTTCACAGCTGCTGGTAAAACACAATTTTTAAATTATCCTCAAAGAATTATCAGAAATCATATCTAATTGATACTATTGATTTTTCTGTTGATTTGTTTCTGCTGAGGTTCCTTTGTGGCGTCCTTTGACATCTCTGGCTGCCGCCTCATTACCTCGTCTGCAGACGGTTCTGCTGGTTTTGATTTTTTTTTTTGCCTTCTGCAGGAGCCATTGTGTCGTCCTTTGCTGCTTGTTGATCCCTTCAGTGAAACGTTTTCCATTTGAACATTATCTTAAATGTGGTTTCTGTTCGTCCTCCTTTAGTTTCTTCCCCCTTGTGGTGCCTTTCAGCCTCTCTGAAGTCTTTTCCTCTACATTTCTGCAGAGGGTCTTGTTTCATCTTCTCAGTTTCAGTTTTACTCGCAGCACAAGACTCGTATTCTGGCCTCGTCTACCTTTACCTGTCATGATGGTGTTCTTAGAGGAACTATTCCTTAATCTTACAATCAATGTAACACCAGGAGGTGTGTGAGAACACATCTGTTCAAGACGTTCAAGTTTTTAGCCTTTAAAATCAATTGATATGCGGGTATTTCGTGTTTTGTAATGGATTAAATGTTAATTTTTAATGTTGATTCATTATGGTCATCCTGCATTTCGCCTACCACTGACAACAACTTTATTCCTCTGCCAATAGCGGCATCTTGTGGGTACAAGGGTAAATTTTAGGGGTTTTTGTCAGACTTGATAGAATTCAGGCCTTCAAGGTGTGTGCTGCGCTGTCTGTAAAGCACACTGAAAAATAAAGACCGCTGGCCAACATTGGTTGAAACATGTTTAATGTTGCAAAGATGCTCATGCCATCTTACAGTAAGGTGCGGTAGCATTTTCCAATTTAAGCTTCTTCCAGTGCAAGTGCAAAGTTCGCAAATTTTTCCAATCAAAGTGCCTCAAGAATTAACAGGTAGCCCCCCCCCCCCCCATACCCACACCCACTCACCCCTGAGTCCCTCTGCAAGGACACATTTGGGACGTTTGCTTTAAGTGCTTTTTAAAGCTTGAACACAACAAATCACCAATTTCTACATTAGCTACCACGCAGAAGAAGAGCTGTAACATCTTGTCATAGGCTCCTACTGAGCGCCATGTCATTGCAAACAAACACTAAAAGCCAGACAACATGTACAATGTGACAGTGATATATTTTAGTACTTCTAATTGTCTAACAGCTTCATATAGAAATGTTTCCATGAATCAATTTGACAGTGAACACTTACTATTTTGTACGTAATGAGAATCTAACCGCTGAAACGGCGACCGGAGTGCCGCCTCAAAGACTCTAAACTTTGTTCTTTCCTTCGAATGCTTTTGCGATGCATTGTGATGATTAACCAGTCTTTGATAATTACGTTGAAATAGCCAATTGTAGGATGACGTTGGATGACTGATGTCCTGCCCTGGGAGACCTTCGGGTCGGCAGAGTAGCACAACATTCATTTGTTCCTCTGGGCCTTCTGGGCGGACTTGGTAACCTTACCGGTGGTGGAGACCTTCTTCTCCACGCCCTTGATAACGCCGACGGCCACAGTCTGCCGCATGTCACGCACAGCAAAACGACCTGCGAGATGAAGAAATGTTTTAGAAAGTGATTTCATCTGGCGGGACTTGATAACGGAGTGTTTGATGTGGGGAAGAAGACTCAACAAATCGGCCTCTTGAACTCACCAAGTGGAGGGTACTCAGAGAAGCTCTCGACGCACATCGGCTTGCCGGGGATCATGTCAACAATGGCGGCGTCTCCAGACTTCAGGGATTTGGGATTGTCTTCCAGCTTCTTGCCAGAGCGGCGGTCGATCTTTTCCTTCAGCTCTGCAAACTTGCAGGCGATGTGAGCTGTGTGGCAGTCCAGAACAGGAGCGTAGCCGGCACTGATCTGCCCAGGGTGGTTCAGGATGATGACCTACAAAGAGAGAGAATTTCCTGTAAAGAACCAACTGTTTGCTTTTTGAGTGATCAGTGCTGTGATTTTCTTTGACAGTCAAGACTAGAGAAATCGTCTCGAGCAAGGTTGTGTGGTGAGAACTGACAAGTTTGCAGAGTGATGATCCAGCTGTCTTTACAGATTCATAGATAACTTTGATATCAGGCACAGAAATAGATCTGTCTTGGGACTGGAACGTTAAATCACGCTCCTGGTTTGTGTCTATAAATGGATCGCTCCTGGCGCCTACCTGAGCAGTGAAATTGGCAGCTTCTTGAGGCGGGTCGTTCTTGCTGTCTCCGGCCACGTTACCGCGGCGGATGTCTTTGACTGACACGTTCTTCACGTTAAAGCCCACGTTGTCACCGGGGAGCGCCTCGGTCAGCGCCTCGTGATGCATCTCCACCGACTTCACCTCAGTGGTTACATTGACAGGGGCAAAGGTCACCACCATGCCAGGCTTCAGTACGCCTGTTTCCACACGGCCGACGGGCACTGTTCCAATTCCTGAGATGAGGTTCAACAAAGAAAATTGTCAACTAAGGACAATGAGATGAGCAAAACTAGTTAAAACCTGTAATGGAAAGCAAAAACTGAGCTCATACTACATGCCTCCAATCTTGTAGACGTCCTGCAGGGGTAGACGTAGAGGTTTGTCAGTGGGACGAGTGGGGGGCTGGATGGCATCCAGAGCTTCCAGCAGTGTGGTTCCTGATGCGTTCCCATCTTTCCTATTGATCTTCCATCCCTTAAACCATGTCATCTAGAGAGGAGAAGATGGAGTTGATTAAATTGATCAATCCAGCAATGATGGGGCATGAATATCCATCAGCTGGTACCTCCTAAAACCTTTTGACCGTCCAAACAAACCAGGAACAGATTTAAACAGGCTATCTGAATTTAGTCCCCTGTGCATACATTCTGAGGAACAGATTTAGCTGTAAATGGGTTAAATTCAAGTGTTTTTCTGCTTTTATAGGGTCAGTTTTAGACACTGATCCTGGTCCTATACCTGTCTCTTGTTGAGCAGTGGTTGTACAGCTTCTTTAAAGGAACTTGTACTTGAATATGATACACAAAAAAGTTCCTTTTATTCTTGATTTACTCTTATTTTAGTGTCTGGCTAGTTAGCCTTTGTGGTACAATCCCCCCATTGTTGGCAAAAGGCATGCATGCATGACAGTATTCAGATTTACTGGTGCAAATTACCCAATTGATTATAGTAACATTTCCATCACAATTGTTTTGGTCACACTCACATTGGGGCTCGGCTCCAGCATGTTGTCTCCATTCCAACCTGAAATGGGCACGAAGGCGACCGTGTCGGGATTGTAGCCGATTTTCTTGATGTAGGTGCTCACTTCCTTCACGATCTCCTCGTAGCGCTTCTGGCTGTAGTTGGGCTCGGTGGAGTCCATCTTGTTGATGCCCACGATGAGCTGCTTTACTCCCAGAGTGTACGCCAGGAGAGCGTGCTCACGGGTCTGTCCGTTCTTAGAAATGCCCGCTTCGAACTCGCCCACGCCGGCCGCCACGATCAGCACGGCGCAATCAGCCTGGAGATGTGAAAATCAGATATTAGCACGGCTGGAGAAGCCTGAAGAAGGGTCATTATAGGATTGCCAGCCATCCTGTTACAAACCTGGGAGGTCCCAGTGATCATGTTCTTGATGAAGTCCCTGTGACCCGGGGCATCGATGATGGTCACATAGTATTTGCTGGTTTCAAATTTCCACAGCGAGATGTCGATGGTAATGCCGCGCTCCCTCTCTGCCTTCAGCTTGTCCAGCACCCAGGCGTACTTGAATGACCCCTTCCCCATCTGAGAAACAGCACAGTCAATACAGGTTTTACCTTTTTTAGCGAGAGGGGTTGGGGATTCCTGTTCTTAAGGAAGGACATTGTTTGTTCGAGATGGCGTCTTCACCACCACGCCTGTATCCTCTTACCTCTGCAGCTTCCTTTTCAAACTTCTCAATGGTTCTCTTGTCGATGCCCCCGCACTTGTAAATGAGATGGCCGGTGGTGGTGGACTTGCCGGAGTCGACATGACCAATCACGACGATGTTGATGTGGAGCTTTTCCTTTCCCATGGCGACTGGAGACTAGAGTGTCTGTCCTGTAAGAAGCAGTGTTGAATTGCCGTTAGTGTGTGTGGGGGGTACTGTTGCTCTCCTGGACAGGAAACGGACATCATTCATGCGCTGATGATTATGATTGACAGTCTGTTGTTGAAACAGCTATAAGATGTGGTAATTGAACGCTGATGGATGGAGTAAACCGCAAAAATCACACAGCTGGAGATTGGACAGATGTGCGCAGAGTCCTGACGCCTCCCTGGGAGAACGTGGCGCAGACAGAATTAGAAATGCTGCTCAGGGGAAAAAGATGAAGGAAGACTCTCTCATCCACCAGCCATTCAACAAGCAGGGTGATTGTCTGTCCTGTGACACACGTGTTTGACTGTGCTCACGGACAGGGACGCTTCCTGACTAACTGGATATGGAGATGGTAACTGTGCAACTCAGATATGGAATTGGATCAATGGCTGCTGGAGCTGCACCGATCACGCCACCCTCCGCCCCTCCTCTCTTTTGCTCCTGCATCCATCCACACCCCTGATGCTCCAACATCAACATCCCTTCACAAACCACATCTGTGTGTTACAGCTTTTTTTTTTTTTTTTTTTGCAGAGCCAGAATCCACCATTTTGTCTGGTTCAGTCCACACTGATGGTGTAGCAGCCATTTGTCAGACACTGCAGTGCACTGCAACACAGGTTAACGCAGAGGAGGACACAAACACACACATGCATGCACGCACAGACACACACACTGCAGGAGTGTCATGGTGATAATGTGCACTATTTACAAAAGCATTACAAAGTCTTCTTTTTAACGAGTCGAATGAAAGAGGATTTATCTGATCCGGCTCTGCTTCGCCCTTGACAGTGAAGCCCGGTGGTTTTAATTCGGCTGTAACATGAAACCCACTTGATCCTCAGGTGAACTCGGCCACACACAGGACAGACAACTATCTACGTGCGCATCATGATCTCATCCCTCAGACAGAAACATACGGACATGCAGCAGCAGAACCGGTGGCGCGCAGCGCGCTAGGGAATAACAGCACCGAGCAGAACGAACGAGGGAATATTATCAGAGCCGTGATGAATGAAGTGCTACAACGGTTTAACGGAAGAATCCACCCTCCGCCATGTTGCTTCATCTGGCCGTTTACCGACACCGGGATGCGCATTAACCAACAACCGCTCGCCCTCATCCTCCCCGCATCACCAAAATACTCCGCAGCGCTGACAAGGGAGCGCCCTTTGTGATGGAAACTAAAAGTAAAAACCGCCCCATCGGTGAACGATTTCATGCTTGATGGTTGTACCTGAGAGCTGTCCGGTGGCAGGTTGGCTGCAGTAACGGGGAGGAGAGCCGCTGGTCTGGATAAAGCGCACTGAACGGGAGGGGCTGTTGCGTAATTGCGCGCGTCCGCTGCTCCACAGCGTCACAGACGGGGAGCAGGAGAAGTTGCTGAAAATGTTTTATCAGCTCCCGGCAGAGCATCCGTGACCGGGCGCGTCCCCGCAGCACGTGGAATTTTATTTATGGAAGGCCTAAACGTTTGGGTTTTTTTTTTTTTTTTTTATAACAAGTTTATAAAGTTTACCTCTCCAGATAATCCCTAGTTGGATTAAACTAAACCCCACGCGTCAACGCGCGTCCATCCACAGGCCTGTCTGTAAAAATACTAGAAGGAAACACGGGTGAGAGTAAGAGACGAGCCGTTTATTAAGACCTTTACTCAATGTGGTAACATTTAAATATTTTTTATAAATGTTTTACTCTCTAGGGTTTGCCTGATTTCCACACACACACACGTATGTATGTGTGTGTGTGTATATATAATCAGTGATTTTGAACAATTCCTGAAAGTTTCCACTGTGACAGTTTACAATGATGCACTGATTTTTAGGTAATGAAACAAGGTAAAGTAAAAAACAAATATTGTATCCAATCAGCATACTTCATATTTTAGTCTTGTGATGTTTTCAATCATTTTAAAATGAGCTCTCATTCCGGTGACATTTAAACATTTCCTTCAGTGTGGTCGATGTGACTTAAAGTAAGTCCTTTTGTTTATCATGTGGGTCCGTTTCACGAAGCGAAGTAACTGATCCTCTGCGTTTGTTACCATAGTAACAACGCATCTAGCGCTAACCTAAACAAGGGTTTCCTCTGACTCCGCCCCCTTTACCAGCCCACTCACGTGTCGTTTCCGGGTTCTGTCAGACGGACAGCTTTACCGTTGTTCGGTTTCAGTCGTTGTAAAGACACTCGGTCCGAATTTTAGAGGTATTTTAGATCCCATTGATGGAGGTGGAGCATTAATTCACAGAGAATTAAATATTTTTGTATCGTGTTTAGGTGTCCTTTCATATCGAGACAGTTATGCATCCCAATCCATCACACACACACACCCACGACCTAATTCATCCTCACATCCGCAGTACAGTTTAACAAATCATTCATGCTTTCACATCCCAACAATATTGTGTGTTATTACTTTTGTCGTTGCCAACAGTAGTTTTCTATTCAAGGTAGGAGATGCTCAGTGCGCCTCAGTACCCATTTGTCAATTTCCCTGAAGATAACCTGTTACAACATGTTAAAGACTGCATCATAGATAAACTAACATCTGTCCAGATCATGTGTGATGCTACAGACAACATTTCTGATGTGGAGGCAAAATGTTCTCGGTCGGTTCCTGACTCACGGATGTACTGTATGATGAGTCTTACCTGAGCAGCAGACTGTAACGTGGTAGGTAGTGTAAAGGTTTGCAATAACTGGCTTGTCTCCCCTTTAATCCACTGTAATGCATGCACTAAACATCACAGGAGACTTTGATGGCTTTGAGACTGATGGCTTTTATCTAGAGGACAGGGGTTGCCCATGACAACCGAGGCTACTGACCCCTTAACACTGAACACCCCCCCAACAAATTTCAATTGGGCTCACTGCAGGACCAGAGGACGGTTGGAGATGACCGCAGGCCTGCTGAAAGTCTGTAATCAGCGCCTACATCACCTCAGGATGACCCCTGAGAGAGCCTGCTATATATTTGTCTTGTCCTTCATCCTATTTCCTCTGTTAGAGGTGAACAACATGTGTATCATATGAACACACAGAAAATAAAACTTGGAATGCCTAAAAGCTGTTCTAAACAGTACAATGCCAAAGTTATTGATGTAAGAAGTAAGGCAGTTTTAGCTATTATCAAGGAAACCATGCAAAATGGCTAGATGTCAGTTCTTGATTTCAGTTCTTATATAGGTATATGCAGTGGTATGAATATTCTTCTTGTGATGTGATCTCGTCATGTGGACATAATGATTTACTGTTTCAACATGTTAAAGATTGCATCATAGATAAACTAACATCTATGCTACAGACTACATTTCTGATGTGGAGGCAAAATGTTCTGGGTCGGTTTCTGACTTACCTGGGCAGCAGACTAACGTGGTAGGTAGAGAAAAGGCTTGTGATAACTCGCCTGTCTCCATCCTTGGATCCACTCTTAAACATCCACAAAACATCAAAGCAAACTTTGATGGCTTTGAGACTTCAATGTCTTTTACCTGGAGGAAAGGGGTTACCCATGGCAACCAAGGCTGCTGACCCCTAACACCGAATCGGGCCTCCCACAGAACATCAATGTCACCTCAGGATGATTTCTGAGGGGGCCTGTCATATAATTGCGTTGTTCTTATAATAATAATAACAATGGATTTGATTTATACAGCGCTTTTCTGGACACTCAAGTCGCTTTTACATTGGATCCATTATTCATTCACTCCTCATTCATACTCGATGATGATAGGCTGTGTATGTAGCCACAGCTGCCCTGGGGCAGACTGACGGAGGCGTGGCTGCCAATCTGCGCCTGCGGACCCTCCAACCACCACTGGAACAGTCACACACATTCACACACCAGCGAGCGCCTCATTGGAGGCAAGGAGGGTAAAGTGTCTTGCCAAAGGACACAACAACAAATGACATAGCGAAAGCGGGAATCAAACCACCAATCTTGAATCATTGGATGACCTGCTCTACCACTGAGCCACTGCCGCCCCTTCATACTATTGCCTCTATTAGAGGAGAACAACGTGTGTATCATGTAACTAAAACAGACAGATACAAGAACCAAGGCAGTCCGAGACTGCAACCATCTCGCAACTTACCCTGACGTACTTCCAGGGTAGCTTTGACCTATGGTCTTGGCTTTGAATATTCTTCCTATTGAATGTTTTGTAAAGTGCATATGCCAATTTACTCTTATATTTTAATAAAATGTAAAAAGTTTTAATTAGTTTCATTATTTAACAGAAGTTGACATACACGAGAGCACATTTATGTGTAAAGAGTTGTTGGTGATAAAACAACTGAACAGTCAAACGTCCTCCAAATGAAACAAGGCTTTAAAATAGGAATCTCTTTGAAACATATCTTTCATTTCATTTTTGGTTTTATAAGTTGGCAACAGCCTCACATTTTTGTAATGTTAAAAATATGATCTGTGCATCATCACGATTTAATTACTGCCCTTTGGAAGTAATGATAGAACCTGAACTTCAGAAAGAACATTGGGGACATCCTTCATAGCTTATTTACCCTGCAGTTCTCAATGTAGGAAAACCATGGCTAACTTAACATAGCTTAGGTTTAAACCAACCATACTGGCCTGTAGCGAAGCAGCTATGTTTCACTTGCCAGTGCCATCATTAACAATTCCCTGACAGTCTTAGCAATCTGATGATTCTGGTTTTGCTCGTGGCTGGAGCTTGACTTCTTCCTCTATATTCGTGGCGTTGGGAATCGTGGGGACGGCCCAGGGCTGCACCGTTCCTTGGCCAAAGAAGGCGTAGATCGCTGCTCCGACCACGTTAACAGTAGCAGCAATGTAGAAAACAAACCGCCATTCTTTTATGGTGTTCTAGTGGAGCACAGGTGATAATGAGTATTGGAAGGAAAACAAAAGGACTGATATCCCATAGTAAATCTAAAATTCCACACAGATAATATTACCTGAAATAAATCATTTACAGTATGTGTGGGTGTACAGATCAGATCTGATTATCTTATTATTTCTCGTGTGTGTGTGTGTGTGTGTGTGTGTGTGTGTGTGTGTGTGTGTGTGTGTGTGTGTGTAATTTTCTTTTTGGATAAAACTACTCAAGTAACTGTCCTCTACAGTCTACAGGGGAAGTCTTTACTTTGGGTCTCTTTTGGCCATACAGGAGTTCGCCCCCTGGTGGCCAACAGGAAGTAGAGCATCTGCCACAATCAGTATACTGTACAGTACATTTAAACAGGAACATGATAGCCCGAGTTTGGTGTATCAACATGTCTGACATGAAACCAGGCAAGATAACTAGCATTAATTGTTAACATGATGTTTAGACCTAAATCTGTACCTTTGATCGAACCCACTGTACCAAACTATCAATAGAATAGACATAATAGTCACTGTACATGTGTCTCTTACATGTTTGGTTAGCGATCTGGCAATGACTGGTCCCACCATGCCAGGCAAGGTGCCAAAGCTGTTGGTGATCGCGAGGAGGATACCAACATACCTGCAGACACAGTGTATTTGTGATCAATCAAAATAGCAACAAGGCAGTCAGAGATTTCAACATCCTGCAACTTTCCTTGACCTACTTTCAGGGTAGGTCAGACTACCCTGAAAGCAGTACCTGACTAGTGCATAGACTAGTGCATATGGAGAAGGCCAGTGTGAGTAAGACCATAGATCAAAGCTAATGTATAGATAGATCAAGGCACTACCTTTGATCTATGATCTTACACTGGCCTTCTCCCTTGTTTTTCTATCTTACCCGGTTCCTGAGTATACAAAAGTTGAAATTTGACCTTGACCTAGCTTTCTCAAGGTCAAGGTCGTCATCTCATTTTCATCCTCTTTGCCGCCCGAGTAATGTGCTTTTTGTTTCATCTTTCTGTCTGCAACGGTTGCGAAGATATTTGGTGGACATACGAACGAACACACGAACACTGACAATTATAATACGTCACCGCTTTGAAGCAGGATGTAATAAAGTTCCCAATATTATTGAAAGCTAAAAATAAACTCCTTTTGATAACATGAGTCTCCTAAAAGTCATGCATTATTTTTTCAAACAGCATCATTATTGTATGTTAAGGCTTAAAACCTGGAAAAAATCTGGCAGGCAAAAAGACGTTCATCAACAAGTCTTACCCAAGAAAAGTTCAGATAGAGAGCAAATAACTTCCATGAATATCCTCCTTAAAGATTTACTTTCATAGACAGTAACTCACTGCTACTTTTGCATTTAGGGGTTATTTGGGTGAGTCTTGTCATTCTTACGAGGGAGCGATGTCAAGGTGGTTGACACTGAAGCCAGCAGATGCTGCTCCACCCAGAGAGGTGCAGATGGTGAGGAACGCCACAGCTAAGGTGTAGTTGCAGCCCGTGTAACCTGCTGCTACCAAGAACACTGCTGGCCCGATGGTGCCTACAGAGACAACATAATAACTGTGACATCATCCTCTGAAGTACTAGACATGGTTTGTTGAATGTCCCAAACCACAGCCCATAGTTGTTGGGATTCTTTACCAACAGTGTTGAAGATTTTCCTGACAATGGTGGTCTGGTAGAGGCAGGTTTCCCTCAGATAATCTGCCAACTGGCCACTAATCAAAGCTGAAAAACCACTGCCCAGGTAAGGAAGAGCTGATAATATCCCATTCTGTTATAGACAGGAGATAATATAATTTAATGTCAACTCAATATAGGCACAGCATCAGTGACCAGAAACCAATCTATGACGTTGAGATCATTATAAAGATCCATGTTAAGAGCTAAAACTAGTCTTTGTAGCTGAACTCTTTGACAGTGATGTTTGTGTCCAGGTCGAGATAAATCAAGAGGAGTAAAAAACGAATCAACTGAATTTTCTTAATCATGGTTTGTTGAAGACATTTCATCTCTCACCCAAGAGCCTTGTTGAAAACGTCTTCGGAACTAAAGAAAAGTTGAGAGGGGAAATCACTTTAACCAACTTTAAGCAAGTCCAGTTGATTTTTTGCTTATTTGCTCTTCTTGATTTGATAGTGATATTTCCTTATTTATGAATATATTTTCAAGAGCCCTGTGATGAGCTGGCATTTTATCTGGGGTGTACCCCACCTCTTGCCCATTGCCAGCAGGGATAGGCTCCAGCAGACCTATGATCTGCAAAGCGGACAAGCGGCTGAAGACAAAAAAAATCACAATGGTCTCATCTTCAAGATGGATGGATGGATGGATGCATGTTTTCAAAAACAAATGACCATGAACACAGCACCTTTTGATTTACTCAACTTGTGGCCAAGCAAGTATGTAATGTAATGGAAATACCACTAAAAATAAGCTATAAAAACTAATTTCTTCTGCACCCAAAAAATGTAGCAACACCTTATCTAAAGTTCCAGATATTTGAAGACACTGTCAGAGCTTGAAAATAATATTAACAATAATAAAAATATGGATAAAAAAATAATTGCAATTATCTCACATGCTGTATGCTAAAACCCAGTATGTTATTCATGTAGGTCGGCAGAAGGGTGAGGAGGGTGTAGAAGGTCCAGTTAAAGGAAAAGTGAGCCACGACTATGGCCCACAGCGGTCTGGATGTCACTATGGCTCGCCAGGGGATGTTTGTTGAGCTGGAAAGCTGTTCCATACAAGTTGGAAATTGATTCATTAGAACATTCTTTATTACAAACCTATGAAACTGAAATGATTGCCTAAACACAGTATTTCCAAAGATTGTCCAATAATAGTACAATAATATGAATTTTAACAAATGTGTGTGAGTAGTTAGGATATACAGTCTGTTTTTTAGTTTCTCACCTCATGCATTAGTGAGTCATTTATATAGAGTCTCTCCTCCTCTGATATTCTTGGGTGAGTGTTCGGACTGTCAGAGACCAGAAAGGCCCACAAGACGAACCACACTAGACCCACAGTACCTGGACACATAGACAAGCTTTCATTTAATCACAGACCACAGTGTCTCTCTCTCTCTCTCTCTCTCTCTCTCTCTCTCTCTCTTGGAGATAGAAAAGCAGACTAAATCAGAAAACCCAAACCCATATTGCTAATTGCTCCACAGACACCAAAAGTGCACAGCAAAGTTACCCCAATAGATGTCTATAAATAGTCCCCTATTCTCCCCCATTATTACCAAACACATAGAACACGTAGGTCCAGCCCAGGTAGAAGCAGATTTCACCAGAGAGAGGAAGAGTGACTACCGTCCCCAGCTGGGCTCCTGAGATGGAAAAGACATTTTGTGAAACCATTCAATGGTCAAAACACAGAGCGATAACTTACGACTAAAAGAATACACCATGCAGGAACTGGTTCATTCCAGATCCTTTGATAGAGACTGTTTATGCAGTTCACACAAGGACATGCCCTTATACACACCCAATGACACAGGAATCCACTTATTAACCCATTGTATTGATGTTGTGTTATTGTGTGTGTGTTTCTCACCAACGTAAGTAATTGTGAGCAGTCGACTCCTCTCCAGAGGGGGGGCCCATGATGCCCACATGGTGTACATCGCAGGGTATGTCACTCCCTGAAAACAGAACACAACAAGGTAGTCAGAGACTGCAACATCCCGCGACTTACCCTGACCTACTTTAAAGGGAGGTCAGGGTCAAAGCTTCAGGGTAGATATTCAAAGTTATGCACTAGTTTTGACCATTGATCAAAGCTAGTGCATAGGTAGATGAAAGCACTTTGACCTTCACCTAGTTTTCTCAAGGTCAAGATCATCATCTCATTTTCATCCCCCTTGCCGCCCGAGTAATGGACGAACAAACGAATGGATGAACACACAAACACTGACAATTACAGTACATCACCGCTTTGAAGCGGGCTGTAACCAGAACCTCAAGAGACATGGAGGTGAGTGTCTGGTTGTTTAAAACTTCATAAACGCCACTTTAATGGATGTGAATGTGTCATGTGGCTGATCCTACCTCTCCTATCCCTTCCACCACCCTGACCGCTATCAGGAAACCTGCTCCCAGGTCAGCAGCCACAGGGGTGAGCAGGGTAAAAATGACATTGACCAGGATTCCCAAGCCCATCACCCACTTGGCTCTAAAGCGGCTGGCCAGGTAGCCCCCGAGCACCTGTGTCGTGATGTAGCCATAGAAGAAAGAACCCAAGATCCAGCCCTGTGTTTCAGAGTTCCAGTTGTACACACTGGCCTGGAAGAGGACGATTTGAGCGAATTCAGTATCAAGATATTATAAAGCCCCACTGTTAAAAACAGTATCATAACAGTGATTATTCCCCCCATTCTACCATCACTGCCCCGTAAACAGCACCTCTCTACAACAGCAACACCCAACATGACCTTTACCGAACTGCTTTTACATTCCTGTGACAGCAGTGATTGATTCATACATACTGTAATTCAAACAGGTTATGTCAGAGCAGATCACTTTACGCATTGTAATATACCAGTTCTGGTGATGTAGTGACACAAGTCCAGAGTGTTGTATGTATCTAGTTAATTTTTTATAACATTGAAAAACTGTTGTTGCCTTCCGCTTCGAATCAAAGTATGGCTACATCTCTAACTGTTGCTTTCATACGGGAAGATATGAGGCTAGCCGGTCTTAAACAGGTACAGTGTGCAATTGAAAGAACTTTCAACGGATGAATGGCTTGAAGAAAAAAAAACATGAGCAGACAATCACTGCCTTACTGTAGTTAATTCTCTCTGGTAATTCCAGTTTTAGGAGTTGGAGATTTTTTTGTTTTTTATCTTTGTTTATCATCTGCCGGCTCTTTCTCACCCACCGTGAGATTGTGGACGGGCTGTGAAGGCGTATCATGAGCAGGACACACAGAGCTGCTGTGGTTGGTGCTGGACTGGTGGGTGTTGTTAAGCATGTCTACCAAGGCTACACTCAGGTTCACTCGCAAGGCATAGGCCACAAAGAAGCCATAACAACTCAGCAGAGCTAGACCATAGCGTGACGAACAGCATGCTGGGGCTGCAGAGAGAACAAGTGATGACACACGATCATGAGTGTTGATGCAATTCAAGACAACCTTTGCAGAAAAGATATGGACAATTTTTAACTTCACTGTAAATTCTGTTGGGCTACAACTTTAATTTAGCCTTCAATCTTCTAAGTCACTGAAATAGTCGGTTATCATGATCAATCTTTAGTGCCCGAGAGACGGTAAAACAGTGACGGTTCCTAGAGCTGTTCGTCTCAACCTCATATTTGTTTGTCAGGTAATCGTCAGTCAAAACCCAAACACAACAGAGAACTTACCTTTGTGTAGATTGTCTTTCACGTTAGTCATGATAAACCCTGAAGGTTTAATAAAATGCACAACAGCTTCTTTTAAAGATACGGAAACCTTTCCCTTCTGGTCCAACAGGCTTCTTCACTTCAAACTGACTGATGGGGAGTTTCAGGAAAGAATACGCCTTAGAGATTGCAAAACATTGACAGGTGTTAATGTTTATTGTGCAATTGTGTGAGCTGAGAAGGGCTTTTTTTTCCATCCATGTTGTTAGTTTTACATGATTCAAAGTGTAAATGCTGGAAAATACCCCCAGATAATGTTTTATGTTACATATAGTGGTGGGTAGAACCACACCTTCATGCACCGGTCTGTCAAACCATCAGTCCACAGATGTCCAGGCTGTTGGTTTTCCTTTTTCCTCCGGATACGGGCGGACTGCTGAGACTTCACTCAAAGATCCAACAACCCTAAAGACTCACAATATTGAAGGAGGGTCAACCTGAACTTTGTGGAATCAACGTTGCTGAAATCATGAGTAAGTGTGTTGGAAGGAAGTGTTATTTAACCTCTTGGAATGAAAAATAAAAATGTTCAATATGTTGATTGTATTCTGTACTTCCTGTCTGGTCTTATAAATGCATGCAGCTGACCATCGTCACGGGGATCTGCATCAAACTGATCTGTGATTGAGGTCACAGCATAAGTGTAACGTTACAAGTTTTAGCTTCTACAACTTAAAGTCAAATCACTTCAAGTCAGGACCGGTTCCAGAATTGCTCGATGCATCGACCGCAATTGCCCGGCCAACCCGGAAGGGATGGGAAAAGTAGATCACATGACGTCCATTTCATCACTTGCTGACGTCTGTGTAGGTTCTCAGTCATCCAGGTCATGGTTATCCAAAAGCTGTTGAGTCGATCCACAGGACGTTTAAGAAAGTTCTTGAAGATGTTTCGTCTCTCATCCAAGAGAATTCTTCAGTTCAGATAGTGGCTGATAAAGTCCCAGCTTATAAACCCTGTGGGGTGTGGTCAGTGATGGTTCAGAGATGGCTTCTCCACTTTCAAGAGGCCTCTTTCAAGAGGCCATCCACGTCAAAGTGGAGAAGCCATCTCTGAATAGAGGGGATGGTCTGCGACATCACCTTTCTCCCATTTATAATCATGTCCTTTCGACACTCCCAAAAAGATTGTCTCAGCAGATTGACCCAGGTGATGTGTCTCATGCTAATGACCCTCATTAGCATACAAAGGTGTAACTCACATCCCAATGACCCCCTTTGGACCCCCATCAACAATCGTTGAGCCAGACGGGTTTTGGCGACGTTCGTTGGAATGTGAATAGCACTGACCACACCCCACAGGGTTTATAAGCTGGGACTTTATCAGCCACTCTCTGAACTGAAGAATTCTCTTGGATGAGAGACGAAACATCTTCAAGAACTTTCTTAAACGTCCTGTGGATCGACTCAACAGCTTTTGGGTCACTTGCTGACATTCATGACAGCCAACCAGATCACTTCTTGAGGTTATCTCGCTACGCATGCACACACACAGCTGCTAAACAGCAATACTGACAAGCTGGCTACCAATTGGTAGATCGAATCACATTAAAATAGATGTGAGCCTATCATTCGTCCCGTCAATTGACTTTTGACATTTAGGGCAGACGGACATTTAGGGCAGCCAATCATATGACATCTGACGTTTTCTCGGATTTAGGTAAGAGCACATGCGCAGACAGTGCCACAAAACTGGAAACACTAACAAGTTAGCTAGCGAGTTATGGATAATTTTTAGCACTCCAATTTTTGCCTTAATAAAGTATTAAAATGAGTGCGGGAGATGAACCCAGTACGAAACAAAAACTTAACACTTTCATACAGAAAGGGAAGAGGAATTTGTTTTTCACAATGATTATCGAAGTGTCTTCTTCTTCTTTTCCTTTCGGCTTTTCCCTTCAGGGGTCACTACAGCGAATCAGTTGCCTCCATCTAACCCTGTCTTCTGCATTTTCTTCTCTCACACCAACTACCTTCATGTCCTCTTTCACTACATTCATAAACCTCCTCTTTGGTCTTCCTCTAGGCCTCTTGCCTGGCAGTTAAAAACTCAGCATCCTTCTACCAATATATTCACTATCTCTCCTCTGGACATGCCCAAACCATCTCAGTCTGGCCTCTCTGACTTTATCCCCAAAACCTCTAACATGTGCTGTCCCTCTAATGTACTCATTCCTGATCCTATCCTTCCTGGTCACTCCCAAAGAGATCCTCAGCATCTTCATCTCTGCTACCTCCAGCTCTGTTTTTAGCTGAAACTCTTCTATCACACATCACACCTGACACTTCACTCGTACCATCCTGCCTGTACATGCTTCTTCACCTGTTTTCCACACTCTCCATTGCTCTGGACTGTTGACCCTAAATACTTAAAATCTTCCACCTTCTTGATCTCTTCTCCCTGTAACCTCACTCTTTCACTTGGGTCCCTCTCAATCACACACATGTACTCTGTCTTACTGCGGCTAACCTTCATTCCTCTCCTTTCCAGGACAAACCTCCACCTCTCTAGCTTCTCCTCCACCTGTTCCCTGCTCTCAATGCAGATCACAATGTCATCTGCAAACATCATAGTCCATGGGGATTCCTGTCTAACCTCGTCTGTCAGCCTGTCCATCACCATCTTTGCTACTTCCAGGTCCACAACAGCCACCTATTTTAGTCTTTGTTCTCTCTCATTTTCCACGTTCATCAACTCTTCAAAGTACTCTTTCCATCTTCCCATCACACTACTGGCACCTGTCAATAGACTTCCATCCCTATCCTTAATCACCCTAACCTGCTGCACGCTATCTCTACCTTCACGGTACGCTGCATCTCCCTGTACTCCTGTGTATTCTCCTCAGTCCTCTCAGTGTCCCACTTCTTCTTAGCTAACCTCTTTCTCTGTATACACTCCTGTACCTCCTCATTTCACCACCAAGTCTCCTTATCTGCTTTCCTCCCAGATGACACACCAAGTACTCTCCTACCTGTCTCCCTGATCACATTAGCTGTAGTTGTCCAGTCACCTGGAAGCACCTCCTGACCACCCAGAGCCTGTCTTAACTCCTTCCTAAAAGTCATGCAACACTCTTCCCTATCAGCTTCCGCTATTTTGTCCTCCGCTCTGTCTTTGTCCTCTTCATCTTCCTCACCACCTGAGTCATCCTACACACCACCATCCTATGGTGTTTGGCTACACTCTCGCCTACCACTACTTTACAGTCACTGATCTCCCTCAGATTACACCATCTACATAAGATGTAGTCTACTTGTGTGCTCCTACCACCACTATTATAGGTCACCCTATGTTCCTGCCTCTTCTGGAAGAAAGTATTCACTATAGCCATTTCCATCCTTTTTGCAAAGTCAACTACCATCTGTCCTTCTGCGTTCCTCTCCTGGATACCAAACCTGCCCATCGCCTCCTCATCACCTCTGTTTCCTGCACCAACATATCCATTGAAGTCTGCACCAATGAAAACTCTCTCACTTCTAGGTATGTTCTGCATCACTTCATCAAAGTCCACCCAGAATTTCTCCTTTTCCACAAGCTCACATCCTACTTGTGGAGCATACCCACTAACAACATTGAACATCACACCTTCGATTTCTAGCTTCAGACTCATCACCCTATCTGACACTCTTTTTACCTCCAGGACATTCCTAGAAAACTCCTCCTTCAAGATAACTCCTACTCCATTTCTCTTCTTATCTACACCATGATAGAACAACTTGAACCCTGCTCCTAAACTTCTAGCCTTGCTACCTTTCCTCCTAGTCTCCTGGACACACAGTATGTCTACCTTCCTCCTCTGCATCATGTCAACAAACTCTCTACCTTTTCCTGTCATAGTTCCAACATTCAACATCCCTACTCTCAGTCCTATACTCTTGGCGTTCCTCTTCTCTCTCTTCTTACGGGCACACTTTCAACCTCTCCTTCTTCGACCCAAAGTAGTCCAATTTCCACCGGCGCCCTGTAGGTCAACAGCGCCGATGGCGGTCGTTGTTAACCCGGGCCTCAACCGATCCGGTACGGAAGTCATAGGTTTGATTCGCATGTTTGATTTGGCAAAAGTTTTATTCCGGATGCCATTCCTGATGCAACCCTCTGTATTTATCCGGGCTTGGGACCGGCACAATAAGACACTGGCTTGTGTCCTCTTGCGGCTACACTGATGATTATCGAAGTGTGTTGTTGTAATTAGTGTGTTATTGTAATTATAATTTGATTGACTTGTTCATCCTTTTATTAGAAATGATCAGTATTTCTCAAAATTGAAAGTCAAGCAACACAGAATCCCTTAAAAACACGCAACACAACTAAATATGAATTAAAAATATTTACTCTTCAGTACTACAATAAATCAACTAAACTAAACTATAAGAACTGCCCCTCCCTCCTCTGCTCAGCGCAGTGAGCGCACTAAGCGCAGACACCGAGGCACAGAGGAGCCGGTTCCCGTCGTTCACCTCAAAGAGTGCCGTTGTGTTCGCAACCGACATATCACTACCCGTTACCCCTAGATCAACGGTCCCCAACCACTAATTCTCATTATTGTAACTATTATTATTTGATTGACTTGTTCATCCTTTTATTGGAAATGATCAGTATTTCAGGGGTTAGAAGGGGTTAGGGTAAGAAGGGGTTAGAAGGGGTTAGTGATATCATTTAACAGAAGTTGATATCCATGGGAGCACATTTATGTGTGTGTAAAGAGAATTATGTTGGTGATAAAACAACTGAACAGTCAAACGTCCTCCAAATGAAATAAGGCTTTAAAATGGGAATCTCTTTGAAACATTACTTTCATTTCATTTTTGGTTTTCAAGTTTGGCAACAGCCTCACATTTTTGTAATGTTAAAAATATGATCTGTGAATCATCACGATTTAATTACTGCCCTTTGGAAGTAAAGATAGAACCTGAACTTCAGAAAGAACAGGGGGGACATCCTTCATAGCTTATTTACCCTGCAGTTCACAATGTAAGCCAGTAGGAAAACCATGGCTAACTTAGCATAGCTTACCTCTTAGGTTTAAACCAACCATACTGGCCTGTAGCTAAGCAGCTATGTTTCACTTGCCAGTGCCATCATTAACAATTCCCTGAGTCCATGACAGTCTTAGCAATCTGATTCTGGTTTTGCTTGTGGCTGGAGCTTGACTTCTTCCTCTATCTTCGTGGTGTTGGGAATTGTGGGGATGGCCCAGGGCTGCACCGTTCCTTGGCCAAAGAAGGCGTAGATCGCTGATCCAACCACGTTAACAGTAGCAGCGATGTAGAAAACAAACTGCCATTCTTTTATGGTGTTCTAGTGGAGCACAGGTGATAATGAGTATTGGAAGGAAAAACAAAAGGACTGATATCCCATGAGAGAACATTTTGAGAAAGAAATAGAGCTACACATGTGTTTTTAAATTGAGTCTTAATTTCTAATTCCACGAAAGTAAATCTAAAATTCCACACAGAAAATATTGCCTGAAATAAATCATTTACAGTATATGTGGCTGTACAGATCAGATCTGATTATCTTATTATTTCTCGTGTGTGTGTGTGTGTGTGTGTGTGTGTGTGTGTGTGTGTGTGTGTGTGTGTGTGTGTGTGTGTGTGTGTGTGTGTGTGTGTGTAATTTTCTTTTTGGATAGCACTACTCAAGTGTCCTCTACAGTCTACAGAGGAAGTCTTTACTTTGGGTCTCTTTTGGCCATACAGGAGTTCGCCCCCTGGTGGCTGGTGTATCAACATGTCTGACATGAAACCAGGCAGGATAACTAGCATTAATTGTTAACATGATGTTTAGACCTAAATCTGTACCTTTGATCAAACTCACTGTGTCAAACTATCAATAGAATAGACGTAATAGTCACTGTACATATGTTTCTTACATGTTTGGTTAGCGATCTGGCAATGACTGGTCCCACCATTCCAGGCAAGGTGCCAAAGCTGTTGGTGATCGCGAGAAGGATACCAGCATACCTGCAGACATAGTGTATTTGTGATCAATCAAAATAGCAACAACGCAGTCAGAGACTGCAACATCCTGCAACTTACCCTGACCTACTTTCAGGGTAGGTCAGACTACCCTGAAAGCAGTACCTGACTAGTGCATAGACTAGTGCATATGGAGAAGGCCAGTGTGAGTAAGACCATAGATCAAAGCTAGTGCATAAACTGATCAAGGCACTTTGATCTTTGATCTACACTGATCTACACTGGCCTTCTCCCATGTCTTTCTATCTTATCCGGTTCCTGAGTGTACAAAAGTTGAAATTTGACCTTGACCTAGCTTTCTCAAGGTCAAGGTCGTCATCTCATTTTCATCCTCTTTGCTGCCCGAGTAATGTGCTTTTTGTTTCATCTTTCTGTCTGCAACGGTTGCGAAGATATTTGGTGGACATATGAACGAACACACAAACACTGACAATTATAATACGTCACCGCTTTGAAGCAGGATGTAATAAAGTTCCCAATATTATTGAAAGCTAAAAATAAACTCCTTTTGATAACATGAGTCTCCCAAAAGTCATGCATTATTTTTTCAAACAGCATCATTATTGTATGTTAAGGCAAAAATCTGGCAGGCAAAAAGACGTTCATCAACACGTCTTACCCAAGAAAAGTTCAGATAGAGAGCAAATAACTTCCATGAATATCTTCCTTAAAGATTTACTTTCATAGAGTGTAACTCACTGCTACTTTTGCATTTAGGGGTTACTTGGGTGATTCTTGTCATTCTTACGAGGGAGCGATGTCAAGGTGGTTGACGTTGAAGCCAGCAGATGCTGCTCCACCCAGAGAGGTGCAGATGGTGAGGAACGCCACAGCTAAGGTGTAGTTGCAGCCCGTGTAACCTGCTGCTACCAAGAACACTGCTGGCCCGATGGTGCCTACAGAGACAACATAATAACTATGACATCATCCTCTGAAGTACTAGACATGGTTTGTTGAATGTCCCAAACCACAGCCCATAGTTGTTGGGATTCTTTACCAACAGTGTTGAAGATTTTCCTGACAATGGTGGTCTGGTAGAGGCAGGTTTCCCTCAGATAATCTGCCAACTGGCCACTAATCAAAGCTGAAAAACCACTGCCCAGGTAAGGAAGAGCTGATAATATCCCATTCTATTATAGACAGGAGATAATATAATTTAATGTCAACTCAATATAGGCACAGCATCAGTGACCAGAAACCAATCTATGACGTTGAGATCATTATAAAGATCCATGTTAAGAGCTAAAACTAGTCTTAGTAGCTGAACTCTTTGATAGTGATGTTTGTGTCCAGGTCGAGATAAATCAAGAGGAGTAAAAAACGAATCAACTGAATTTTCTTAATCATGGTTTGTTGAAGACATTTCATCTCTCACCCAAGAGCCTTGTTGAAAACTTCTTCGGAACTGAAGAAAAGTTGAGAGGTGAAATCGCTTTAACCAACTTTAAGCAAGTCCAGTTGATTTTTTGCTTATTTGCTCTTCTTGATTTGATAGTGATATTTCCTTATTTATGAATATATTTTCAAGAGCCCTGTGATGAGCTGGCATTTTATCTGGGGTGTACCCCACCTCTCGCCCATTGCCAGCAGGGATAGGCTCCAGCAGACTGGTGAAGACAAAAAAAAATTGCGATGGTCTCATCTTCAAGGTGGATGATGGATGGATGGATGGATGGATGGATGGATGGATGGATGGATGGATGGATGGATGGATGGATGGATGGATGGATGGATGGATGGATGGATGGATGGATAGATGGATGGATGGATGGATGCATGTTTTCAAAAACAAATGACCATGAACACAGCACCTTTCGATTTACTCAACTTGTAACAAAGAAAGTATGTAATGTAATGGAAATACCACTAAAAATAAGCTATAAAAACTAATTTCTTCTGCACCCAAAAAATGTAACAACACCTCATCTAAAGTTCTAGATATTTGAAGACACTGTCAGAGCTTGAAAAATAATAATTAAAAAAATAAAAAATATGGATAAAAATAATTGCAATAATCTCACATGCTGTATGCTAAAACCCAGTATGTCATTCATGTAGGTCGGCAGGAGGGTGAGGAGGGTGTAGAAGGTCCAGTTAAAGGAAAAGTGAGCCACGACTATGGCCCACAGCGGTCTGGATGTCACTATGGCTCGCCAGGGGATGTTTGTTGAGCTGGAAAGCTGTTCCATACAAGTTGGAAATTGATTTATTAGAACATTCTTTGTCACGAACCTATGAAACTGAAATGACTGCCTAAACGCAGTATTTCCAAAGATTGTCTAATAATAGTACAATAATATGAATTTTAACAAATGTGTGTGAGCAGTTAGGATATGCAGTCTGTTTTTCAGTTTCTCACCTCATGCTTTAGTGAGTCATTTATATAGAGTCTCTCCTCCTCTGATATTCTTGGGTGAGTGTTCGGACTGTCAGAGACCAGAAAGGCCCACAAGATGAACCACACTAGACCCACAGTACCTGGACACATAGACACATAGACAAGCTTTCATTTTATCACAGGCCACAGTTTCTCTCTCTCTCTCTCTCAGACTAAATCAGAAAACCCAAACACATGTTGCTAATTTCTCCACAGACACCACAAGTTAACCCAATAAAAATTACCCCAATAGATCTCTCCAATAGTCCCCCATTCTCCCCCATTATTACCAAACACATAGAACACGTAGGTCCAGCCCAGGTAGAAGCAGATTTCACCAGAGAGAGGAAGAGTGACTACCGTCCCCAGCTGGGCTCCTGAGATGGAAAAGACATTTTGTGAAACCACTGAATGGTCAAAACACAGAGCGATAACTTACGACTAAAAGAATACACCATGCAGGAAGTGGTTCAGTCAAGTTCCTTTGATAGAGATATTTATGCAGTTCAGACCAGGACGTCCCCTGACACACACCCAATGACACCAGGAATCCACTTATAAACCTATTATGTTGATGTTGTGTTATTGTGTGTTTGTTTCTCACCAATGTAAGTAATTGTGAGCAGTCGACTCCTCTCCAGAGGGGGAGCCCATGATGCCCACATGGTGTACATTGCAGGGTATGTCACTCCCTGAAAACAGAACACAACAAGGTAGTCAGAGACTGCAACATCCCGCGACTTACCCTGACCTACTTTAAAGGGAGGTCAGGGTCAAAGCTTCAGGGTAGATATTCAAAGTTATGCACTAGTTTTGACCATTGATCAAAGCTAGTGCATAGGTAGATAAAAGCACTTTGACCTTCACTTAGTTTTCTCAAGGTCAAGATCATCATCTCATTTTCATCCCCCTTGCCGCCCGAGCAACGTACTTTTTGTTTCATCTTTCTATCTGCAACGGTTGCGAAGATATTTGGTGGACATATGAACGAACAAACGAATGGACAAACACGCGAACACTGACAATTACATCACCGCTTTGAAGCGGGATGTAACCAGAACCTCAACAAACATGGAGATGAGTGTCTGGTTGTTTAAAACTTCATAAACGCCACTTTAATGGATGTGAATGTGTCATGTGGCTGATCCTACCTCTCCTATCCCTTCCACCACCCTGACTGCTATCAGGAAACCTGCTCCCAGGTCAGCAGCCACAGGGGTGAGCAGGGTGAAAATGACAGTGACCAGGATTCCCAAGCCCAGCACCCACTTGGCTCTAAAGCGGCTGGCCAGGTAGCCCCCGAGCACCTGTGTCGTGATGTAGCCATAGAAGAAAGAACCCAAGATCCAGCCCTGTGTTTCAGAGTCCCAGTTGTACACACTGGCCTGGAAGAGGATAAGTTGAGCGAATTCAGTATCAAGATATCATAAAGCCCCACTGTTACAAACAGTATCATAACAGTAATTATTCCCCCCATTCTACCACCACAGTCCCGTAAACAGGACATCTCTACAACAGCATAATTCAACATGACCTTTACCGAACTGCTTTTATATTCCTGTGACAGCAGTTCATACATACTGTAAATTTATACATACTGTAATTCAAACAGATTATGCCAGAGTGGTTCACTTTACACACTGTAATATACCAGTTCTGGTGATGTAATGTCACAAGTCCAGAGTGTTGTATGCACCTGGTTAATTTTTTATAACATTGAAAAACTGTTGTTGCTTTCCTCTGCCAATCAAAGCATGGCTATGTCTCTAACTGTTGCTTTCATACGGGATGATATGAGGCTAAAACAGGTACAGTGTGGGATTGAAAGAAGTCTTTCAACGGACGAATGGCTTGAAGAAAAAAAAAAACATGAGCAGACAGGAGGAACAATCACTGCCTTACTGTAGTTAATTCTCTCTGGTAATTCCAGTTTTAGGAGTTGGAGATTTTTTTGTTTTTTATCCTTGTTTATCATCTGCCGGCTCTTTCTCACTCACCGTGAGATTGTGGACGGGCCGTGGAGGCGTATCGTGAGCAGGACACACAGAGCTGCTGTGGTTGGTGCTGGACTGGTGGGTGTTGTTAAGCATGTCTACCAAGGCTACACTCAGGTTCACTCGCAGGGTGTAGGCCACAAAGAAACCATAACAACTCAGCAGAGCTAGACCATAGCGTGACGAACAGCATGCTGGGGCTGCAGAGAGAACAAGTGATGACACACGATCATGAGTGTTGATGCAATGCGAGACAACCTTTGCAGAAAAGATATAGACAATTTTTAACTTCACTGTAAATTCTGTTGGGCTACAACTTTAATTTAGCCACCTTCAATCTTCTAAGTCACTGAAATAGTCAGTTATCATGATCAATCTTTAGTGCCCGAGAGACGGTAAAACAGTGACGGTTCCTAGAGCTGTTCGTCTCAACCTCATATTTGTTTGTCAGGTAATCGTCAGTCAAAACCCAAACACAACAGAGAACTTACCTTTGTGTAGATTGTCTTTCACGTTAGTCATGATAAACCCTGAAGGTTTAATAAAATGCACAACAGCTTCTTTTAAAGATACGGAAACCTTTCCCCTCTGGTCCAAGAGGCTACTTCACTTCAAACTGACTGATGGGGAGTTTCAGGAAAGAATACGCCTTAGAGATTGCAAAACATTGACAGGTGTTAATGTTTATTGTGCAATTGTGTGAGCTGAGAAGGGCTTTTTTTTTTTTCATCCATGTTGTTAGTTTTACATGATCCAAAGTGTAAATGCTGATAAAACTGTCTGGGAAGATACCCCTAGATAATGTTTTATATTACATTTGATGGTGGGTAGAACCACACGCTTTCATAGAGTATAACTTTATTTATCCCTCAAGGAGGTTCCGTCTTACTGTGCTGTCGCATACAGCACAGTAAGTACACAAAACACAGAAAAAGCACACAGAAAGCACCAGCACATACACAGATTCATGCACTCGTCCGTGAAACCATCAGTCCACAGATGTCCAGGCTGTTGGTTTTCCTTTTTCCTCCGGATACGGGCGGACTGCTGAGACTTCACTCAAAGATCCAACAACCCTAAAGACTCACAATATTGAAGGAGGGTCAACCTGAACTTTGTGGAATCAATGTTGCTGAAATCATGAAGAAGTGTGTTGGAAGGAAGTGTTATTTAACCTCTTGGAATAAAAAATAAAAATGTTCAATATGTTGATTGTGTTCTGTACTTTCTGTCTGGTCTTATTTTAAATGCATGCAGCTGACCATCGTCACGGGGATCTGCATCAAACTGATCTGTGGTCGAGGTCACAGCATAAGTGTAACGTTACTAGTTTTATTCAGAAGCTTCTCCAACTTAAAGTCAAATCACTTCAAATCAGGACCGGTTCCAGGGATGCTCGATACATTGACCGCGATCGACCGGCAAAACCCCGAAGGGACGGGAAGAATAGATCACATGACGTCCCTTTCGTCACTTGACTGACATTCATGACAGCCAATCAGTTCACTTCTTGAAGTTATGACGCTACGCATGCGCACACACAGCTACTAAACAAGCTGGCTACCGATTGGTAGATCGAATGATATTAAAATAGATGTGAGCCTATCATTCGTCCCGTCATTTGACTGACATTTAGGCAAGCCAATCATATGACATCTGACGTTTTCTTGGATTTAGGTAAGGGCGCATGCGCAGACAATGCCGCTAAACTGGAAACAAGGTAGCTTGCGAGTTATGGATTATTTTTAGCACTCCAGTTTTTGCCTTAAGATAAAGTATAAAAATGAGTGGGGGAGATGAACCAAGTACGAAACAAAAACTTAACACTTTCATGCAGAAAGTGAAGAAGAATTTGATTTTCACGATGATTATCGAAGTTTGTTATGGTAATTATTATTTGATTGACTTGTTCATCCTTTTGTTAGAAATGATCAGTATTTCTCAGAATTGAAAGTCAAGCAACACAGAATCGCTTAAAAACACGCAACACAACTAAATATGACTTAAAAATATTTACCCTTCAGTGCTACAATTGATCAACTAAAACTAAACTATAAGAACTGCCCTCCCTCCTCTGCTCAGCGCACCGAGGCACAGAGGAGCCGGTTCCTGTCGTTCACCTCAAAGAGCCGGCTCTCAGTGCCGTTACGTTCGCGACCGACACATCACTACCCGTTACCCCTAGATCAGCGGTCCCCAACCACTAATTCTCATTATTGTAATTATTATTATTTGATTGACTTCTTCATCCTTTTATTGGAAATGATCAGTATTTCAGGGGTTATTAGGGGTTAGGGTAAGAAGGGGTTAGAAGGGGTTAGTGGTATCACTGCAAACGAGACTCTATTAACAGGACTGCCTATCTAAAAACAGATATGAGGAGAGGACACATCTCTGTCGTTCAAAAACTTGACTGAGAAAACCCAGCTCCTGGTGTACAAACTGGTGTCCAACACCACGGATGGAGCCGCCTCGATGGTTGGCCGCTGGAATGGATTTACTGCCAAGTGCAGGCAGGCAGATGCTTTCCCGGACTAAAATGTTCAATATGAAAGAAATCATGTGTGTTTGCTACACAATGATGTGAGATCACTTAGTCGAGGGAAGTTCTTGCAAAGATTTCTAGTGCTCTGTCCGGAGATGAAAGCGTTTTTCCATGTAGCTGGACATGAATACAAGCAGCTGAATAACAGTCGGTGGTTAAGTTCACATACTGTTCCACCATGACTGATGACCATTTGTTAGTGTGTTTGAGGCTGGTTGTCAGCAGCTACTGTCACTGCAAGTCATCAGAATAAACTCAGGCTTTGACAAGTAATTTGCAGTTAATTATGTTGAATTGTGCAATATGGGCTCATACTTTTATGCAAAGTACTTTCCCACATAGCACCCGACGCCAGGGCGGATCCGCCCTTAACACGCGCAGTTCCGCCTCGGCGGATCACCCGCTTCGGGGAAGCGCACAGGAAACGGAGCGGTTGCGGGCAGCGCACCGTCATACAGCGGGTTCGGTACGGGGGCCGGGCGGATCCGCAAAGCGAATGCCTTGCGAATCTGCCCGTCTCAGTCGTTTGGGGGACTCGCACGGGAGCCGGGCCGGTTGCATGCAGCGTAACCGGGCCGTTGCGTGCAGTGTTGTGGTTTATACACAAGGTGGAGCACTACTGACTTCCTCAAGCGAAGGAACACAGGTTATTTAGGGAAGGTGCCGGTGATGAGCAGCAGGTGTGTGTGGACGAGGACACGCAAACAGTTTGTTGATCGTGTGCGTGAAAGTTATCCCACATAGCACCCGGATTCGGTACGGATGCCAGGCGGATCCGCAAAGCAGACGCTCCTACCAAGATAGCACCTGATACCGATGATGATGAGCTGATCGGTAATGAGCTCCAACACACCTGATCCTCATTCAAACGATCAGGTGTGTTCGAGCAGGGAGACATCCGGGGGGCGTGGCCCTGTGACGAAAACCGGCTATTTTCTGACGTACAGCGGCTCCACGTAGAAGAGTCGTTAATGCTTGACAGTTATAAAGGTTATAAATGTATTATTCATTCATTCATTCACGTTCCTCGCCTAAGACGCCGACGCCAGTTCTGTGTCGGACCGGGACATGTAGGGGTTCCGTGATTGGTCATACGACATTACGAGCCTGGATGACCGCATTACGTACGCACCTTTCTCCGCCCACAGACTCCAGATGAGCACGATGCTGAACAAAGTAAATTCTGTAACTAGACGACACTCAGATATATCGAATATGTACTTTCGTCTTACTGGCAAAATTATATTCATCATAGATGTTAAGCATAAGTATGTCACGCTCTTATTTTGGTACTTCCTGTTGTGAGCGGAAGTAGTTGTATGGGTGTGTAAATGTGATGGGCTTGACAGTTGTAATGCGGCATAATTACTGTGGGAGTGTTCTGGTGACGTAGCAGGCGCATGTCCAATGAAGAAAACGGATATATACTCCGCTCCGCTTATTATCTTTCCTGCGTAAGTCGGATATCGTAACGATAGATAAAGGCCACTTGTTTCGTTGTTTCTGAAATGTTCAATTATGGTAAGTTAGGCATGCTAACGGTACAGAGCTAGCATCAACGTTAGCTTAAGAGAGTCTCAAACTTATTAAGGTAACTAGCTAAAATTAACTGAAGGGAGCTGTCAAAGAGTTGTAGAAGTCATCCATGAGTTTAGACCAATGTGCAGGTACCTGATTGTGTGTGTGTCGGTATTGGCTTGTGGTGGGGGGGAGTGGCACGATGGTGTGTCTTCAGAAATCAATAAGTAATGCCTCTCACCTGAACGCTTTGAACGCCTTTGGACGTACGGTAATGTGACTGCATTTGACATTTTGGTAATCTGTATTATTGTCTCTGTTTTATGGGCACTCAGATATGAGTGGCCGTAACATCAGCTGCAACAAGAGAAAATTGGAACATGTTTTCAGCATTTCCACTGAGTTAAACCAACAAGTGTCTGGCTATAGATTTAAATTCACTCTTCAAACATGAGATTTGCTGAGTTTTGTCAACAATGCAAATGGGAGCTAATGTCAGGCAGCAAAATGTCACTTGATAAGCCAATGGTTATACACGTCTTTTTAAAAACATTACAACTGGTGTCTTGAGGTCATGGAATTTTGTGTGACATTTGTTTGTGGGATTTCAGATGCTGTAAAAGAGACACGGCTGTGTTGGGACTGAAGACCTAATCAGATGTGCGATTTGTTGGTTCAACCTCGCAGCTGACGGTGGGGGGGGGACTCCAGAGGTGTCCTGGTAGTTCAGATGAGGACCCACCAGTTCCAAGTTAAAGCAATGTTGTCATGTTTGGTTTTCATGTCTTCCTTTCATGATTATCAATCGTATTCTTTTGTAATTGATTTTGCAGGGAGACGTGGCAGTAAAATGTTTTGGATACAATTCATGGTGGTTTCATTTTTCCATTTACAGTATTAATAAAGGCAGACTGGTTAAGTATACAAGCTTTTTCAGAACAACGTTGATGTTGGATATTTCTGTTGCTAGTTATGGCCAAATGAGCTATTTTGAATAACGGATCTGGGCCAGATGAGCAACTTAATGAATGGTCCCGGACCGGGTCCACACCGGATCAGCCGGGTCATGAACGGATCCGGATCGGCTCCGCGCCCGAGTCAAAGGGCTATCTGGTTTTTACTTGGTCATTTTATAAGTAGCTTGCATCTGAATAAGCATGAGCACCCATTCATTACACTGACCTCCAGCAAGGAAAGTCTGCTGGATGTCAGTCCAATGTGAAAAGTAACCTGGCCATGCAGTCGTTAAGTAAGACCACCAGGGGTCCCTAAAACTATATAAAGAGATATGAAACGCAAATGTTGCAGAAATTCAAATAAAATCAGCTGCGACTCTGTTACCTTTGCATTTAAAAGAAAAACTTTGGTCTTTAAATGTTTCTAGTTGGAGATATGACTCTTTTTGCCTGCTTGAACAGAGAAAACTGTATGATCATCAACCTGATTAACGAACTTTGTCCTCATAGCAGGTTGTCATACTTCTATAATTAACATTTACGACTCTTTTTACCTTCAGTCATAAAGAGATCGGTGTTTAAAACCTTTAGACGTATATTCCTTGTCCCAGACGTTTAAAAGCGATATTTTTTTATCAAACTGAATTTTAAGTAAAGCTCAAGCAGACCATCATCTAGAGTAAAAAACATAAAAGCAAGAAAGAAAAACAAAGCATATAAAGAATATATATGACAGGAGGCGAGACTCTGACAGAATCATGCACTTTTAACCTTTCTTAGTTTTGTTCTCGTGTCCTCGAAGCAGAGGCGTCTCCAGGTCCTCCGCGTCCGTGTCCTCCCCGAACAGATCCATGAGTGGGGCCCCTCTCCACTACAGCATCAGACCAGCAAACGGAGTCTCCACCAGCAGCATCAGGAGCGCAGTCACACCTGGAGCCTCCGGTCAGCTGGACTCAGCGCGAGACGCGATAAACCGTCACGAGACAAGCACCAGACAGGAAGTGCTGATCCAGTCACGCAGGTAAACAAAACATTATAATATCGTGATGCACACTAGGAATCAAACCGGAGAGGC
Source organism: Antennarius maculatus (assembly GCA_013358685.1). Classification (NCBI taxonomy): domain Eukaryota; kingdom Metazoa; phylum Chordata; class Actinopteri; order Lophiiformes; family Antennariidae; genus Antennarius; species Antennarius maculatus. The sequence continues at coordinate 18,389,032 of CM023616.1, forward strand.
AACCGAGAATAAAAATAAAGATCCCAACACATCTGATTTCAGCAGTTTTACTTAATTCATGATTTTATACAAGAAAATTCTGGAATGTGTACAGTACAATATATTTGTGTTCTCAACTGTTCCCATCCGATTAAAGACTGTAATAAAAATCAAATTATAACCTGGGATAATGCTATAAAATTATAACGAAAAATGATTAATTTATTGGTTAATTTTTAAGACTAAAAGGACACATTATAGACAGTAACTTCAATAAGGGACCTGGTAGAATACAAATTGAAAAATTAAAACGGCTAGAACTGTAATTACAATTACAGAACTTTTTTTTTTATCATCATTCAATTCACATTTTAAAACATCCCTTTTAATACATGAGACCCCTGAGAAGACACAAAGTGCAAATCCTCTGAATGACACAAGGCGTTCCAACAGCAACGACTTTAAAGCACGTTTTTCTTTCCCTTTTTTAAGTTGGACAACTGCGTCATCCCTCTTTCATGTTAAGTACTGAAAGTGACATGGCCTCTGCATCATCACAAGTTCATTTCCGCTACATAAAAGAGGTATATTGTTTTAACTCCCTTAACTCTATTACAGGTTAAAAAAAACCCCCAAACATCCATTTGCGACAATACAAAGTAGCCTCAAAATTACATTTTTGCTCATAGGTTTACATATGTGTTTACAGAAATAATAATCTCTTGGCCATTTTGCAGAGAATGTGAATGAAAACACAAAATATTTTCTTTCTCTTCAGTTCGGGTGAAGCTTGAAGAAAAATCGGCTGCATGGTCAAGTCTCCAGAAAAAAAAAGCATCTCCCACCCAAAATAAAAAAATAAAAATCATGCCTTCAATATGACAAACATCACAGATACAATCCTCCAAATTTCTGGAACCAAATCATTTGGAATGATGAAACAAAAATTGAACTTTTTGGCCACAACCATAGACGTTGACACGTGCAGAGGAGTCAAAAACGCCTATGATTGAAAGGTACACCACTACAGTGTACAGTTCAAACAAAGCAGCCCAAGAACTTACAGGAACTTTGACAAGAATTCTTTGACAAGAGTTGCTTGTCAAATGCAATTCTTCTTGGCCTTTTACCAAGAAGAATGGGCAGATTTACCATCAGAGAAAATGAAAAGCCTCATCATCAACTACCACAAAATACTTCTGGCTGTAGTTGATGTTAAAGGGAGCAATACACAGTATTGAAAAGTGTAAACCTTTTGGATTTTTCTTGGAATGCCCTTTCTGTATGCTGTGAGCAAAATATTAAAACTTTTTTCCCCACCAAACCTCCACATAAAATGACATTAATCGTCTCAAAAAAATGAATGACCTTAACGATTAATAAAATGTGAAAGATAAAAGTTGTCTTAAGGCAGAAACACCAAGTGGCTCAGCAATCTAATGATCGAACCTGAACAGTATGAACAGTTTAACATACCTTAACATACCTAACATACCTGCTCTGATTAGCATAATAGCTCCGGTGGTTGGTTGTTCATTGTGACTGCATGTCTTTCTGCATAGAACATTTGCAAAAGGTGATACGACCATTAGATATCTGTTAGATAACTGTGGTTTGAGAACCCTCGGTGCAGCCAGATTACTTCAAGGGGTCATTAAACACCCCCTGAATCCACCATAAGAGTTATAAGAATTTGATGATTCCTGCTGAACGGGATTTTTGAGATTGTTTTCTGCCTCAGTCTTTCTGAGAGTAGGCCATGTTGATGGCCCAGCGCTGCACATTTCCTTGGCCAAACACAGTGTAGATTACTGCTCCAAAGACATTGATGCCAGCAGCGATGTAGAAAACAGTCTGCCATTCTTCCAAGGTGTTCTGTAGAAGCACAGATGATAATGAGTATGGGAAAGACAAACAAAAGAACTGAACGCTTTTTTTATTTGACTAGTCAGTCATCAATGAGAGCTCAATTAAAACAAAAAGGTGTGCATCCTGTGAAGGTCCGAGAAAAAATCTTTAGTTTCTTGCACTTCTTCAAGTTTAAAGCTCTTATTACACTCTTGACTTGTACTTGTATCCCTGTTGGATGTTTGCACACTCGTCTGCTCTTTTAAAGTTTTTTCATGTAACCGTTTGTTTGTGAGAAACAAATAAATGTTTCTCACACATATACCCAACTATCCTGTACAGCAGTTATCAAATCATCAAACAACCCCCGGGGCCTGACTGTGTCATGTTTTATAAAGGAGTTCGCCCCCTGGTGACAGATAGCAAATGGAGCAACATGCTAAAGTCAAAACTACTTGTCGCAGAAGAGCAACCTGCACATGAGTTTCTTACATTTCTGGTTAGTGATCTTGCAATGACTGGTCCCACCATTCCAGGTATGGTGGAAAAGGTGTTGGTGATCGCCATGAGGATACCAGCATAACTGCAAACCCAGGATCATCATCATCATCAAGCTCACACACAATTATCAAGTTCTTCTTAAGAATCATTTTAGTATTTTTACATTAGGGGCTTATTTCGGTGATTCTTAGTCATTCTTACGAGGGAGCGATGTCAAGGTGGTTGATGTTGAAGCCAGCAGATGCTGCTCCAGCCAGAGAGGAAGAGATGGTGAGGAACGCCACAGCTAAGGTGTAGTTGCAGCCCGTGTAACCTGCTGCTATCAAGAACACTGCTGGCCCGACGGTGCCTACAGAAAAAACACAACAGCTGTGAAAACATCCTCAGAAGGGGCTAATAATTATGTTTTAGACGTCCCAAGTCAAAGTCAGCAGTTGTTGGTATTTCTTACCAACAATAGTGAAGATTTTCCTGACAATGGCGGTTTTGTAGAGGCAGGTTTCTCGCAGGTAATCAGCCAACTGGCCGGCCACCAAAGCCATTAAACCGGTGCCCAGGTAAGGGAGAGCTGATAGTATCCCATTCTATTGTGGACAGGAGATAATAACACAATGATATTAAATAATTTTATACAGAGCTTTTCTGAAGAATCAAAGTCGCTTTACATGTGGAAACAGATAATGGGTTTAATGGGGGATTTTCACCAAGGGTCAGATGTAACTTATAAATGTGACTAAATTTAACTCAATGTAATGTAAAATAGCAATGATAGTCCATGGTGGTGAATGATTTGCCCAAGGGGCAGGTGGAGAGTTTGATTTTAGAAAAAAATTTGTTCAACTCGGGGGTTGTTACGGGAGAGAAAGAAGTGAGAGTAAACTGGGATTCCGGGGCAGATGGGGTGTGGAACTGGGCAGGAGATTGAAGTGATGGTGTATCGAATCAATCATAACTGAGACTGACACACAAAACACCGCACCAGATGTAAAAAAAAATAAACATCTATCAAGAAGGTTTTCGGAAACATGACCATAAAGGACTCATGATTGTCAAATGCAGTGATCTCACCTGCTGTATGCTATATCCCAAAACGTCCTTCATGTAGGTCGGGAGGAGGGTGAGGAGGGTGTAGAAAGTCCAGTTAAAGGAAAAGTGAGCTACAACAATAGCCCACAGTGGTCTGCAGGTCACTATGGCTCGCCAGGGGATGTGTGCCGAGCTGGAGAGCTGTTACAGCAGAGTTGAAAGTACAACAGACTCTTAAGAAACGATGAATCTGAAATGACCACCTAAATGTTCATTGTGCATGGAAATAAAAATAGGGGAACTAAAAATATTAATCACTGCCTGTTTATGTATTTATCTGTGCTTCACATTTTCCAGAAGTTGTTTGTTGTAGCATTGAGGAACATGTAGTCTGGCTGTTGACTTCTCACCTCCTTCTTTAGTGATGTGGTGATATAGAGTCTTTCCGTCTCTGATATCCGTGGGTGGGTTTCAGGTCTGTTGGAGACCAGAAATGCCCACAAGATGAACCACAGCAGGCCGACAATACCTGGACACAAAGACATGACCGACAATTTATCAGGTAAAAATCCCCTAGATCCTACAGAGTAAGGAGACACGTTGATTTTGATTATCAGAAGACTGTAAGTGTCTTTTATTACCAAAAATGTAGAACACGTAGGTCCAGTCTAGGTAGAAGCAGATTTCACCAGAGAGAGGAAGAGCGACTACCGTCCCCAGCTGGGCTCCTGAGATGGAGAAGACATTGTGTTTAATGGAGACTGTTCATTCAGTTAGTCTGCTGACCTGCTCAGACCAGGATGTGCCCTGATTCACAGCCAATGTCACCAGGAATCCTCTCATAAACATTATCTTTTCTTGGTGACACTGTGCGTGTGTTTCTCACCAATGTAAGTAATTGCGAGCAGTCGACTCCTTTCCAGAGGGGGGGCCCATGATGCCCACATGGTGTACATTGCAGGGTATGTGACTCCCTGAAAACAAAACACAATAAGAATCTCAACAGTCATGCAGAAGAGAGTCTGGTCGTCTAGAACAGGGGTGTCAAACTCATTTTCACCGAGGGCCACATCAGCATAACAGCTGTCCTCAAAGGGCCAGATGTAACTTATAAATGTAAGTAAATGTAACTCAATGTAATGCAACATATACTATGTGACTATTTCTTAATTTTAAATAACTCCGAATTTATTACTTATTCAAGTTACAAACATTACAATCATACAAAAAAATCTGTTATAAATCATGCTATTAGGTTATGAAACCCACAGAACTCCATTAATCAAGAATCAAACTATCCAAGTGAATAAAGAAAAATAACATGGAAGACAAGTTAATTACTGCATTGTGGGAAATGTAGTTTCTGCTCAAAGCACACTTTTGACCTATTTATTTTTAGATACTCTGACCTTTTATGCTTTCATGGGCCACCTAAAATAATGTGGCGGGCCACATTTGGCCCCCGGGCTTTGAGTTTGACACATGTGGTCTTGAACTTTATAAACGCTACTATAATGGATGTGAATGTGTCATGTGGCTGATCCTACCTCTCCTATCCCTTCCACCACCCTGACCGCTATCAGGAAACCTGCTCCCAGGTCAGCAGCCACAGGGGTGAGCAGGGTGAAAATGACAGTGACCAGGATCCCTAAGCCCAGCACCCACTTGGCTCCAAAGCGGCTGGCCAGGTAGCCCCCGAGCACCTGTGTCGTGATGTAGCCATAGAAAAAGGCACCCAAGATCCATCCCTGTGTCACAGAGTCCCAGTTGTACACACTGGCCTGTGAGAGAATGAGTTGAGAATGAGAAATTAATATCAAGTTATCATAAACCTCGCTGTTAAAAACGGTATAAGTTCAAGTTTGAGTACAAGAAACTCTAATAATGCAAGTTTTAAATATGCCATCTGCTTCTAAGTATCAGCAAGTCATGAGGGCTGATTCCATGGCTAATAAGCTACTGAACAACTTCGTTGTTGATTTCAACAATAGTAAAACATCTTTGACATGTACTGTAAATGGAATGCCTGGCATAGACAACATTGGCGAATTTTGGCAACAGCATGACAGGTTAGTCAGCTGTGTCAAAAGTGGCACATTGAGGACAGCTCCTCTCCTTGCTATATGTTTCACTGGAATTATGGTTCATGGAGTGTTACCAGACTCTGTCTGTACTACTAGTCCCAGTAGTTAAGGACAAGGCAGGTAAAATAGTCCCAAAAACTTCCAGCCCATTGTGTTAGCCAGGGTATGGTCGAAAGTCCTGAAAAGAAAAGAATCCTGATGGAGAGAATAAACGAGCTTATGAACTCCTCACACAACCAGACTGGTTTGAAAGCCAAACGTGGCACTGATCTGTGTGTTTACGCATTAAAAGATTTTGTGATTTTGTGAGAATCCTGCCTTCATGTTTACTCACTCTAACCCTAAGCAGCTAAAATGGCGCAGCAGTGTCTCAGCACCGTTTAGGTTCAGCAACAGTGTGAGATAAGGGGGGGTCCAATTCTGTTTGACTTTTTCTGTTTGACTTATACATTGATAATCTGTCCAAACAACTGAATGTCTGCAACATTGGATACATGATAGGAATTTCTTAGTGAACCATATTATTATGTATACAGATCTTGTATCTTAAGTCCAAGTAGCGATGCTCTACAGCAGACCCTTAATGTATGGTCTGAGTATGACGTTGAACATGATATTTAGTACAATGCCAGTAATGTAGTTATGATCTGTAGAACAAGGGGAATAGATTTTTAGAATTTCCAAACTTACTCTTGTCTGTTGATGTAAGAAAAGCTATTGAATTTTGGATTCGAACACATCTTTTCATTTTTCAAATCAGTTAATTTGTTGAAGTTGTCTTATGCCTTATTTGTAGCTTTATGTTCCTCCTTAGTGCAAATCTAACAGGTAACGTCAATGGGACAAAGGCTACCACACACATAGGAACACTCACATTCAATCAGTTAACATGGTAAATATTGTCAGTGTGGATTGTGGGTTTGCCTTTTTACATCAGAACAGCCCACATGATCGGTTTACCCAACCTTTAATTTAAAAATCAATATCTGGACAGGGACCATTCAGCGTGGGGGTGAATCAGTCAGGGACCCCGTTCACTTCATGTAAAACTGACAAACTCTTCCAGACTTCTTCTTCACACAATCCTGACATGTCTTTTTTTCATTAACAGCAAACAGTAGAAAAATATGGGGACATTTTTAAGCTTATGAGTCTGAAAAAGGTTTGTGTGCAAATGCCAGAACATTTAAAAATTAAAATAACGTTACGAGAGTAAACAAGGAACACATTAATTACAGCTTACCTTTACTGAACGTTGTAATTGCAAGGATTTCAAGTCTATCAGGTTTTCATCTTTCATTCGTTCCTTAATGCAGGCTCTTTCACACTCACCGTGTGGTTGTGGACGGGCCGTGGAGGCGTATCGTGAGCAGGACACACAGAGCTGCTGTGGTTGGTGCTGGACTGGTGGGTGTTGTTAAGCATCTCCACCAAGGCTACACTTAGGTTCACCCGCAGGGTGTAGACCACGAAGAAACCATAACAGCTCAGCAGAGCCAGGCCATAGCGTGACGAACAGCATGCTGGGGCTGCAGAGGGACGTAGAGACATAAGTGATGAGAGATACTACTGAAAACTGAGTGTTGTAATTGTAATTCAAGGAGACCTTCACAGTTCAAGTTTAACAGGACATTATTCATGAATTATGATCGCTGACATTTTGCAGAAAAGTTATGGATCGGTTTCCTGAAAATGGCTTTTAAAAAGTGTCTGAGTGAAAGTAAACAGATATCGCGTGATTCTCCTGGCATTTCTTTTCTTCTGGTTTCCAAAACAACTCCAATCGATTCAATTGGCCAACGATTCTACTTGCAAATCCTGTCACGCGCTCAGGAACCAACTAGGAATAGTTAGCTTAATGCTACATTTTTGTTTATACAGTAACCTTTAAAGGCGTTTAAGTAATTTGTACAGAAACTGTATAGAATTGCGCAACATCTTCCTGAGAAGATAAAATTTACTATTTCACCAAATAACAACAGGCCATCCAAAAACCGTTCCACACTTAAGTTCGAAGGTCTTTTCCAAAAGGAAAAAACAAACATACAAACTGACACCGGCTAGCTTCACTGCTAATTTTAACCTTTTCGGACGCTGTCTTCATTTCCTTGTTCAAGCAGTGGTGTCTCCTGCTCGTCCCCCTCCGAGTTCATTCTGCTTCGCTCCATTTATTAATTGACGCTGCAAAAATGTTTGTTGTTACAGCATTGCAGTATCCGTGCTGCCAGCGCAAGAAATCTGAAGGCATGTTTACAAGTCAAAACCCTGGTGCCGCTATGACCCGCCCTCCTCAACATTTGATTGGTTTATTTGACGTTCCCTTTCAGATATAACCAATCATTGCCCCGCTTAGCTCAACGTGACCACAAAAAGGCAACGTCAGCGAACAATTTGGGAGGGGCGCGCCTTCACAATAGTAGGAGTTTGGTCAGGCGACATCTAAACGATAAAATATACGTACACGACACAAGTTAACGCCGTCACGTGACAAGGTTTTATTTTTACTCAATGTGATTAAATTTTTTATTTTTACCAAATATGACTACATTTTACTAAAACAGTATTCACACACAAAACCGAGGAAGTAATTTGTTAATTTCCCTGACGGAACCTCCTTAAGGGATCAATAAAGTTCTACTACTACTATTAAAGATAGTAAGCAGTATTGTGGTAAATAAGATAAATCAAGCGAGGGAAAATGGGAATTATTTGCAAATGAACCGCTGTACTACATTTAATTATAAATATGCAGAAAGAGCAAACACCAGTATAAGTAGATGGCATTGTAAATACAAATGGTGGAGTTACATATACAAAATCTGCAAAGTCAAATCTGTTATGTGTTCTATAAAAATGGCTCCATGATGCACTCAAGCTGGTACTTCAACTGATCTAATTAAACCCCTGCTCCTTTCCTGGATGGTGTCTATGAAGGTTTCTTGCATTACTGCTCCTGCAAGTCCTGTATTTCTCCAGATTTGACTTTCTTAGAATTAAGGCAGACATACTCAGAAATGAGTTTTGAATACAAACAAAAAACTATGGGAGTTTGCTAGAATCATTCAAGTGGTTTCACCATGAATTGGAAACACAGCAAACATTGACGAATGCACTGGGGTCATACTTTTGAAAGGGAGACCCTTAAAGCCTACCTGTTCACCACAATGCTCTACCTTTTCCATGTTCCTCTCCAGTTACAATACAACACACAAAAATAATCCTATGAATAGCAAACATGATTATATCAACCTCTCACCTATTTCAAACTCAACACCAGTGTTGCCTGTAGGGCCCAAACTGTATAGTTTCATTGACTAGTTTAAACATGCAACATTCTCAATAGAAAAAGTCTAAGATAAAGACGCCAACACCCCTCTGTGTACCTGCAACAAAGCGCCTTCAATGCCTTACAAAACAATAATCATTTTAACTGCACACTCCAGTTTATGCATGAATTTGGATAGGTCGCCAGGTCTGGGCTGTGTGGACTCATGTCTTCAGCTACCCCTGCTGCCAGTATTCAGACAATTTCAACCAGCAACACGACAAGTCGGTAAAAACAGCACATTCCCGATAGGTAGGTTTTAACACGCAGTGCACTGACAATAATAAATGAGCAAATATTTGAATTTTGTAGAGGATTCTTTTTTTACATTAGGAAAAAAGAGAATCTTGTTGGTTATTGCTCCTTCCGCACTCCTTGTTTTGATGCACTGCATCAAAACAAGGAGTGCGGTATTGCTCTATGTCGCTTCATACTACATAACAAGCTTACCTAATTGCTGAAATGTCATCTGGAACCAACGTTGTGTTGTTTGGACAGGACTCTGCTCCAATATCAAGCTTCCTCCACATGCAACTGAAGCTGACTAAATCAACCAACAAAGTCAACTTGTTTTTTTATGTGACTTGGTGTAAAATTTCTGCTCAAGGGAAGTCAGCAGGTTAGGAACAGAAAGAGAAAAATGGGTGGTGCAACAGTAGTCAAATGCACCTTCACTATCAAATGACTGGATGACACAAGACCTATTTGACAGAGAAGACTGTGACCTCAACACTTTGATATTATAGGAAGGGAACACCAGAGGTTAAGAATGAAGTTTAAGTTTTGGAAAAGTCTTTTTTTTTCTCTGAACCCCAATACAAGAATTTTCTTTTTTTTTTTTTTAATCAAAGGCCTTTGTAGAATGCTAACCATCATAAGAGGCCAGTCTGTATTCTCTTCAGGCTGTACTGGCTCCATATGAAGAGACGCAAAGATTTAACAGGAGTAGGGGTCAGCCATGGAGTCAATGTGTTCCCCTTGCCCTTGCTCTAGCACTGGCTCAGATATTGAATATCTCACAAATAGTGTGATAGACATACTAAAACCAACTTTGGATGACATAGTGCTGTTAAAAATGAAAATTAGAAAATAGGAAATGAAAAGGAACTTGCAGACATTGCTACTGGGGCTGACATTGTTTAACTTGTTAGTTCGCAAGTTTATACAACGCTCCCACCCGCAGGCTGGAGAGATTACGGCACACAGCAAAATCGGACGTAACCTATGCAACCTGGAAAGATAGCTTTATAACTTACAAGAAGGGTATCTGTTAAGAGAAACATTTACTATTCTACACTAATAGAGGTAAACAAAGACAGCCCTCAGGCCTTTTCAGCACTGTAGCCAGGCTGACTAAGGAAAACAACAGTATTGAGCCTACCATCCCTTTGAATTTGGACAGTGTTGACTTAGGTTCTTTCGAAACAAAATAACAAGACTTAGGGATGAGATCCGTCACACACTGCCATCAATCTCATAGCAGAGGAATTGATTAAAACTAGCAATATTCTGGAGTGCTTTCAGCAAATGGAACTCTCCAATTTAAGTTTTTTTTATGTGACTTGGTGTAAAATGTCTGCTCAAGGGAAGTCAGCAGGTTAGGAACAGAAGGAGAAAAATGGGTGGTGCAACATTAGTCAAATGCACCTTCACTATCAAATGCACCTTCACTATCAAATGACTGGATGACACAAGACCTATTTGACAGAGAAGACTGTGACCTCAACACTTTGAGGTCACAGTCGGTCGGTTTAGCAGATTTTCCTCTGCTAAACCGACCACCAGTCTACCGGACAAAAGTCTGACTACACTCCTCAGGAGATTACAAAATGATGTGGACATTAAAAACTGGTTCAGATCATATCTCTCTGATGGATTTCAGTTTGTTCATGTAAATAATAAATCTTCAGAACAAGAGAATCTTAGTTGTGGAGTACTTCAAGGATCTGTTCTGGGGCCAGTATTGTTTAATTCAGATATGTTCCCATTGGCAAAAATTATAAGAAAACATAATGTTAATTTTCCCTGCTATGCAGATGATACCCAATTAAATTTTTCAAACAAACAACTCTGACTAATTAGTCAAATTAGACACTTGCCTCAGGGTTATTTATTCTTGGATGCTTAAAAACTTCCTAATGCTAAACAGTAACAAAACTAAGTTATAATTATTGGTCATGCGACAAGAGCCAGACAGGAAGTGCTTCTCCTGCCATTTGATGTTGCGATGCAAAGTCATCGAAGGAAAACAAAACACCGCAGTATCGTGATACTGAGCAAACCACTGAGCAAAAAAATTGAGAGCCCAACACAATATCTGATTTCAGTATACCTTTATTAAATTAGTGATTTCAGACATGAAAAGGCTTTAAAAATTTTGGAATGTTTACAGTACAGTATGTTTGTGTCCAGAATTGTTCCAATCCCATAAAATTCAACTACGTTATAATCTGGGATAATTCTATCAAATCACAATGACAAGTGTTTCATTTATCACTTAATTCTTATGACTAAAAGGACAGGTTATATAAAACAAGTGACCTGATTAAATACCAACTCAAAAATCATATCAGCTAGAACCAGGGTGTGATTCTTCAAGTAAACAGAGGGGGGATAACCCAGCAAATATCAGACTAAGTGAACAGTTTGATCTGATGTCGGACTTCATGTGGCCTGTCCAGCTGTCCTATAGGTGTGTCATCTGCAACGTTTTGTTCTTCTTTTATCCACATCTCTGTGAACTTCTGGCAGGGAATGAACAACAAATATATTAATGTGCATGGGGACATTTGCAAACATCGAGATCGCCTACAATTCGGGTCTGGTTGAAAGTTAGTGCCAGCAATGTTAACTTTAGGCTACCTGTCAGAAGACTCTGTCACAACCTGCCTGTTATTTCATATTCTTTTAATTATTGGCAGGGTTATCCCCCAGTAAATGATGTATTGAGTCTCCAAGGACAATTGGTGCTAAGGTAAAAGTAGGAAACCGTGTGGACCGGGTTAAGCTTCTGCCGGAAGCATTAACAGTTTCTTGATTGCTGAACTCTGAATGTTTTGCTATTTTTTCCTCATTAAATATATTACAATTCTGGTTGAAAAAAATGGTTGATTGCAAAGGGAGGCACTGATGGATTTTTCTTGGAATGCCCTTTTGTTATATGGCAAACAAAATATTCATTGACACATTTTTCCCATCAAACTTTTACAAAAAATAAAATAAAGTGACATTAATTGGCTCAAAAAATATTAACAAAATCAGAAAAATAAAAGTTATCTCAAGGCAGAAAGATCAAGTGGCCCAGCAATCTAATGATCAAACCTGAACAGAAGGAACAGTTTAACATACCTTATTTACCTGTTCTGATTAGCATAATACTTCAGGAGATTGTTTGTTCATCAAATCACCTTTTGCATAAAACATTTGCAAAACGTGATACAGCCATTAGATAACTGTTAGATAACTACACTTTGAGAACCCTCAGTTCAGCCAGATTATCTCAAATTCATCACCAACGGAATCCATGACAATAGTATTGAGAATTTGATGATTCCTGCTGAACTGGCTTGTTTACTGAACTTGTTTTCTGCTTCAATCTTTCTGAGAGTATTCCATGTTGACGGCCCAGGACTGCACGGTTCCCTGGCCAAACGCAATGTATATCACTGCTCCAAAGACATTCAAGGAAGCAGCAATGTAGAAAACAGTCTGCCATTCTTCCAAGGTGTTCTGTAGGAGTATTGGAAAGACAAACAAAAGGACTGAATCCTTTAATTGAGTGACTCATGAATATTTTTTTTAAAAAAAGGTGTGCATTATGTTAAAGTCTGAGAAATAATCTTTAGTCTCTGGCAACAAAAGCAACAGTTTGATTTGTGAGCACTTCTTCAAGTTTGAATCTGTAATTACACTATATGTCTTGTATTTGTATCACTGTTGGATGTTTGCACACTCGTCTGCTCTTTCAAAGTTTTTTCATGTAACCGTTTGCTTGTGAGAAACAAATAAATGTAACTGTCAAAACGTTCATCTATCGATAAATAAATGTTTCTCACATATATTCAGTATGTGTATGAAACTATCCTGTACAGCAGTTGTCAAATCATCAAACAAGCCCCGGGGCCTGACTGTGTCATGTTTTATAAAGGAGTTTGTCACCTGGTGGCAGATAGCAAATGGAGCAACATGCTAAAGTCAAAACTACTTGTCGCAGAAGAGCAACCTGCACATGAGTTTCTTACATTTCTGGTTAGTGATCTTGCAATGACTGGTCCCACCATTCCAGGTATGGTGGAAAAGGTGTTGGTGATCGCCATGAGGATACCAGCATAACTGCAAACCCAGGATCATCATCATCATCATCATCATCAAGCTCACACACAATTATCCAGTTTTATTTAATCATTTTCATAGGCAGTAACTCACTGCTACTTTTACGTTAAGGGCTTATTTTGGTGATTTTTAGTCATTCTTACGAGGGAGCAATATCAAGCTGGTTGATCAGGAAGCCAGCAGTAGTTGCTCCACCCAGAGCGGTGGAAATGGTGAGGAACGCCACAGCTAAGCTGTAGTTGCAGCCCGTGTAACCTGCTGCTACCAGGAATGCCCCTGATCCGATGGTGCCTACAGAAAAAGCACAACAGCTGTGAAAACATCCCCAGGAGGGGATAATAATTATGTTTTAAAAGTCCCAAGTCAAAGCCAGCATTTGGGAGAAATTGGTATTCCTTACCAATAATACTGAAGATTTTCCTGACAATGGCGGTCCGGTAGAGGCAGGTTTCCTGCAGGTAATCACTCAGCTGACCTGCCACTAAAGATATTAAACCACTGCCCAGGGAAGGAAGAGCTGATAGTATCCCATTCTATTGTGGACAGGAGATAATAACATAATTAAGACTGATCCATTTTAGCTGAAATAGCTGAACCTCAAAGCAGCACCTTAATTATTTACTTTAAGACATGCTCTTATTTATTTTTGTTACATTTTACTCATTCTATACTATCTCTGGTGTGATTATTCCATGTCCTTTTGTATATGTTATTGCTATCCAATGCCCTGTTCTGCTGCAAATCCAATTTCCCCTGGAGGGACAATAAAGATGTGAAATTAACTGAACTGAACTGAACTGAACTGAACTGTAGTTGCGTTTCATTTTCAATGCCAAAATATGTTTTTGCAAGTTTGAGCTAAGTTTGAGCTGATTGTAAAGTCTTAATAGGGGAGCTTAAACAGCCTGATATTAAGTAATTACAGTAGTCAAATCTAGAAGTAACAAAGGCATGAATGATTTTTGCTGGGTCTTTAAAGAATAAGAAAGATCTAATTTTAATAGTCTTTAGCGATGTATTAGAAAAAGCGTCTCTAAGGTGTTTAGGACCAATAATAACTTCAGTTTTATCAGTGTTTAGCATTAAGAAATTGTGAAGCATCCTAGAATTAATATTCCTGAGATCAGTCTCTAATTTAACAAATTGTTCAGATTCTTTTGTATTTATTGACATATATAACTGGGTATCGTCTGCATAGCGGTGACAATTAATGTTGTTTTCCTATAGCATTTCCCAATGGTAACATATCTGGATTAAACAATATTGGCGCCGGAACAGATCCTCAAGGTACTCCACAACTAAGAATCTGTCACTTAGAACATTTTTAACATGAATGAACTTGCAAACTTGCAACAAACTTGCAAACCCTTAAAGACTCATGATTGTCAAATGCAGTGATGTCACCTGCTGTATGCTATATCCCAAAACATCTTTCATGTAGGTAGGGAGGAGAGTGAGCAGAGTAAAGAAGGTCCAGTCAAAGCAAAAGGTAATGACGATAATGGCCCACAGCGGTCTGGACGTCGCTATGGCTCGCCAGGGGATGTGTGCCGAGCTGGAGAGCTGTTACACCAGGAAGTTGAGAGTACAAATTAGACTGACTGTTAAGAAACCATGAATCTGAAAGGGCAGCCTAAGTGTTCTTTGTGCATGCAAATAATAATAAAAGAAGTTAAAATATTCATCACGTTAGTGTATTTGTCAGTGATTCACATTTTCCAGAAGTTGTTTGTTGTGACATTGAGCGAGATGTAGTCTGGCTGTTGGCTTCTCACCTCCTTCTTTAGTGATGTGGTGATATAGAGTCTTTCCTTCTCTGATATCCATGGGTGAGTTTCAGGACTGTTGGAGACCAGAAACGCCCACAAGATGAACCACAGCAGGCCGACAATACCTGGACACAAAGACATGACAAGACATGAATTTATCTGGTAAAAATACCCAAAGCTCTATACATGGTAAGGAGAAACATTGATTTTGATCATCAGGATGCTGTAAGTGTCTTGTACGGTATTACCAAAAATGTAGAACGCGTAGGTCCAGTCTAGGTAGAAGCAAATTTCACCAGAGAGAGGAAGAGCGACTACGGTCCCCAGCTGGGCTCCTGAGATGGAGAAGACATTTAGTGAAACCACTGAATGATCAAAACACAGAGTGATAACTTGTGACTAAAAGAAAACACCATGCAGGGAGTGGTTCACTCCAGCCCCTTTAATGGAGACTGTTTTTCAGTTAATCTGTTGACCTGCTCAGACCAGGATGTACCATGATTCACACTCAATGTCAACATGAATCCACCCATAAACCCATTGTGTTTTCTTTGTGTTATTGTGTGTTGATTCTCACCTATGTAAGTAATTGTGAGCAGTCGACTCCTCTCTAGAGGCGGGGCCCATGATGCCCACATGGTGTGCATTGCAGGGTATATGACTCCCTGACAACAGAACATAACAAGTACCTCAACATCCATGCAGACGAGTTTCTGTCCACCAAGAACTTCATAAACGCTACTTTAATGGACGTGAATGTGTCATGTGGCTGATCCTACCTGACCTATCCCTTCCACCACCCTGACCACTATCAGGAAACCTGCTCCCAGGTCAGCAGCCACAGGGGTGAGCAGGGTAAAAATGACAGTGACCAGGACCCCTAATCCCAGCACCCACTTGGCTCCAAAGCGGCTGGCCAGGTAGCCCCCGAGTCCCTGTGTCGTGATGTAGCCATAGAAGAAGGCACCCAAAATCCAGCCCTGTGTTTCAGAGTCCCAGTTGTACACACTGGCCTGTGAGAGAATGAGTTGAGAGAATTCAATATCAAGATAACATAAAGCCCCACTGTCAAAACAGTATGAAACATACAGTATTTTCCGCACTATAAGGCTCACCTAAATGCCTTTAATTTTCTCAAAAACTGACAGTGCACCTTATAATCCAGTGCACCTTATATATGAAAAAAGAAACCCACACAGTTGCCTATCTGGTCAGCAGCCCAGACAGAATACACAAGTCTAAGCTGCACCCTCTGCCCAACAGTTACCTACTGTTTCAGGTGTCAGCAAGATTGCGAATCAATTGTAGCATGCCAGGCACCTTTGGCTAGCAGTAACTTGACACTTGGGAATGGCTGCAGAGTTGTGAATGCAATCCTTTCAGTGCAGCTCTATCTAGTGGATGAATAACGCAACCACAGCCGCTACAGTAGTTTCTATTCTATGCGCCTTGTATTGCTGTGCGCCCTATTCTGGTGAAAACAGTTTTAAACTAGGCTACTCGTTGGAGGTGCGCCTTATAATCAGATGCACCTGATAATCCAGTGTGCTTTATATAGGAAAAAGGTTTTAAAATAGGCCATTCATTGAGGGTGCGCCTTATTATCCAGCGTGCCTTGTAGTGTGAAAAATACTTTACTTGTTTATCACAAACATCTTTTCATTATTGAAGTCAGTAAAAATGTGGAAGTCGTTTTATGCCTTATTTGTTGCTTTATGTTCCTCCTTATTCAGAAAGTCCCACATCAGAACATCAGAACGGTCCACATGATTAGGATTACCCAACCGTTTTCCTTTTAATCAAAAATATTAATATCTAGACATGGACCATTCAGGGAGGGGGTGAATCATGCATGCGATTTCCTGACCTCTTAGAATTAACTTTAGAAGAGCAAACAAGGAGCACATCAATTACAGGTGACCTGTACCAGATTTTTATCTTTTTTGCGCTCTACTGCAGGCTCTTTCACACTCACCGTGTGGTTGTGAACGGGCCGTGGAGGCATATCGTGAGCAGGACACACAGAGCTGCTGTGGTTGGTGCTGGACTGGTGGGTGTTGTTAAGCATCTCCACCAAGGCTACACTTAGGTTCACCCGCAGGGTGTAGACCACAAAGAAACCATAACAGCTCATCAGAGCCAGGCCATAGCGTGACGAACAGCATGCTGGGGCTGCAGAGGGACGGAGAGACGTAAGTGATGAGAGATGATGTTGATGCAATGCAAGGGGGGACTTTCCTCCCTGCCACTAAGGCCACTGTGCCAGTTGTGAGCTGATTATTAGGTGTGGTTGCACCTGTCTCTACTTCTGCTCAGCTGTGGTTTAGTGTTTTAACCATTGTCTGGCGTGGCACCAGCAGCCCGTCTTGCTTGCCAGACCAAGTTCTACTCAGCGTAAAGGCTCTGTTCTTGGTCCACCCTGATTTAAAATAATAGTTAGCTAAATGCTACATTTCTGTTTGTATTCTTTTAAGGCATTTTAGCTTTGTTGTATAAAATGTAAAAAAGTTTCTGGAACAACATGTTCCAGAAAAGACAAAATTTACTCTTCCCACAAAAAAAAAAGGCCCTCTAAAACCTGTTCAAAAGTAAAGTTCAAAAGTTGCGTTATGTGACAAGGTTTATTTATATTATGCTAAATATGACTCGACTTCAAGGGCGGAACGGTGGCGTAGTGTGTAGTGCTGCCGCCTCACAACACGGCGGGTTCGAGCCCCGCTCTGTGCGGAGTTTGCATGCTCTCCCAGTGTCTGCGTGGGTTCTTTCCGGGTTCTCCAGTTTCCTCCCACCTCCAAAAGCATGCGCTTCAGGTTGATTGGCCGGTCCCAAAATGCCCTGAGGAGTGAGTGTGTTTGTCTGTCTTTGTGTGTAGATAAGATAAATTAAGCAAGGGAAAATGGAAATTATTTGTAAATGAATTGCCAGACTACTTTTAATAATAAATATGGGGAAAAAAGCAAACACAGGTAAAAGTAGATGGCATTGTAAATGGAAATAATTGGGTTATTAGGTAGTCGCAAACACGCACATAAAAATTGGTTAATAGCTCTCAAAACAATTTAAAAACACTTTAAATTGGAGCTCGTAGGTCTATAAATGGTTCCGTGACTCGCTGGAGTTGATACATAAATTAATCTGATTAAACCCCTGCTCCTTTCCTGCATGACTTCTCTTTTCCTTTCTCCTGTAAGTCCTGTCATTACTTGCTCAGACATGAGTTTTGAATACAAAAAAAAACACTATGGGAGTTTGCTGGGACCATTCTAGAGGATCAGAAGTGGTTTCACCATGAAGTACAAACAGTGAGGAATGCACCGGGGCCTTACACTTCACTGGAGTCATACTTTTGACAGGGACACCATTAAAGCCTACCTGTTCCCTACTTTGCTCTACCACTTCCATGTTCCTCTCCAATCGCATTACTACAAAAAAAATAAATATAAAATAAGGCTATGTAACATCAAACCTACTTATATCATCAGAGCCTCTGACCTACTTCAAACTCAGCACCAGTGTTTCCTGTAGGGCCCAATATGTACACAGTCATTAATGTAATTTAAATATGCATAATTCTCAACAGTATAATGAGTCCAAAATAAAGACACCAACAGCGCTGTGTACCTGCTACAAGGCGCACTTCGAGGCTTTATGAAAATCATTTTAACTGCACACTCAAGTTCATGCCCTGACCTGATGACACCAGTTCATGCATGAAGTAGAATCACCAGGTTTGGGCTGTGTGGACTCATGTCTTCAGTTACCCCTGCTGCCAGTATTCAGTCAATTTCAACCAGAAACACCACAAGCTGGTAAAAACAACACGTTCCAGAGAGGTAGATTTATAATAAGAAATGCACCAATGATAATAAATGCATAAATATTTGAATTTTTTGAGGGGAAAAAGGTGATTTCTTAAGTCATATCTTGTAATTGTTCTTTCTTTAAAAAAAAGGTAGTACTGCGTGAAAACAAGTACTGCCGTATTGCTTTATGTCGCTTTACACTACATAACAAGCCTACCTAATTGTTGAAATGTCATCTGGAACCAGCGTAGTGTTGTTTCGACAGGAGGCTGCTCCAACATCAAGCTTCCTCCACATGCAACTCAGCCCGTATGCGACAAAATTAAAAGTCAACTTGTTTTATTGCGTGACTTAATGAAAATTTCTGCTCAAGGGAAATTAGAATGTTGAGAATAGAATAAGAGACATGGGCGGTGACACATTAGTCATATGCTCCTTCAATAATTCTAATGAGGAAATATGAGACAAGGCACATTTGACTGATTAGAGACTAAGACCTCAATACTTGGACAGGACAGGAAACGAGTTTTTGAGTGAGAATCATCCAGTTGCCTCTGATCTGTCCCCATTTCTTGCAATAACTGCAGCATATCTGAACATTCAATAAAAAGAATCACTTGAAATGATGCACATTTAGATTAATATTCATACTTGTTTGAGAAAAATCCCATGTGGAATGAAGATGAAAGAAATATAAACAGGTAAAGTTGCCAAACAGTATAAGTCACCACTTCAGTGTTTCATTGAAAAACGAAACGTGTTGGACGGACGACAGGAAACCCTCTCCTGCTTCAGCTTCTTGGAACTCGATGAAGGGATTCCTGATCAGTGTGAGTCTCCCTTATCAATATCCATCTACACCTCCTTCAGTCTGATGGTTTCACTACAGTAAACAGCTGCGTGATGAACTCCCTCTCCTCCTGATCTTTCCCTTCTGACCCACTACTCTCGGCGGACAAGGGCCTCATTGTGCGAAGGAGGAATCATAGGACTCACATGCTTTGGAGCAAAGAGACTGAGTGATAACAGCAAATAACTGTTAACAGGAAAGGAGTGAGGCAGAGGACCTAACACGTCTATAGCTGGATAAGGACCTCAAAACCGGAGAGCTGTAAACCGGACCACGGGATACGGATGCCTGAACATGGAGAACGGCAGTCCAGAAACAGAAGAGAAGCTGGGAGGTGAGCTGGAAGGTAAGACGGATGCTCAGAACTGAGCTGTAACTTTTGCACAGTGACTGCAACCAGTCAAAACATGCAGAACAAAATAATTACTGCTGATACCAACTCTTGACGCTCTTGGTCAACGTCAATCTTTGTGGGTTAAAAAACATCAATACTTATCCCAATATTATTTTTAACGTACTGGCTGATCAGACCAATCTGCACTCAGATATGAGTGATCAATAATATCTGCCCTGCTAATTACTCAGTCTGGGTCGAGGTGAAAGTAAGCATGAGTCTCTCTGGTCATGAAAATTTGAACCTCATCATTTCAGCAGAAATCAAATGTATTTATTTGACCGATCAGAGGATTTTCTATGAAAGCATGAGCCGTGGTACTTTGTGTCTGCTCTCCAAATCAATTATGCATGATAATATATGATAAGCATGTGTACAGCCTTGACCTGTAACATTTCCACAACAGGGTCATTCTGCTCTAATATAACCAGTTATTTGTCTCCGACCGCTTTGCATTTAAAAATCATAAATCAGAATTTCGTCATATGGCACTTGGTCCTGGAAATCGTGGTGACGACATGAGTCAGACCTCAGAAGAAACCTCCATGTGATTCCTTCTGGAGACCTTCAGCCCTACGGTCGTCACAAGTCACAGGAAGAGTGACATAATGCACGCCGAGCAGAAGAACATCTGGCTTGTTCTCATCGCTGGACGAACGCCTTTCAGTTTCACATGACCGCTGATGGCCTTCAACGCTCCTTTTTCTAGCCTTTAATTCTTTACCTCACATTTGTCACATGAATGCATCCGAGCCATGAGTAAATACTTTAAGACTATAAACATAATATGTTGGAGTAAAAGGTGGTCTGCTGTATATAAGACTCGTCAAGGCGCTGCTAAAATGGAATAATCTTTTGATTCATCTTACATTTAATTAACAGATAATGAGACCTTATTACTGGTAGTGCTGAAGAGAATGTTTACATTTTTCATTCTCACAATATTTTGAAGTCTATGTTCTTAGAATTAGTAGAAATGCAGCCTTGAATATTCATTTTTCAGCTCGATACTACATTTTGTAATTAACATGATAAAACCTGATATTTTAAGTCTCATCTCTGATGACACCGAGCTTCTCTATTTTGAAGTTTAACTACACTTCTTTGCAATGTTTGAACAGAAAATCCTTTTATTTATCATGTGTTAGTGATAGCATGGAATTACCTCATAGCTTGTTTGTTTGTTTTTTCCTTAAGATCAAGTAGAAAACGTGGAGGAGGCTCACCAGGAGGTTGCTCAGGTAATCCGTTAATCCCAGAAACAGACTTTGAAGTGTAGAAGTGTCTCATTTTATTTTGCATTAGTCTTATGACATTTGCTAAGTGTGTGCAGAACACAGGAGAGCAGCTCTGTTCACATTCCCTCATGGGAGGAGTCACTAAATCCACCTAAAGTCAAATATTGTATTCTGTGTCTCTAGCTTCCTCCCAGCTCCAAAAATATGCAATTTAGGTGGATTAAATGGATGCTTAACAGGAAATAACCAACTGAGTTTCAACCAGCCTTATTAAATAAATATCATAGATTCTGGACTATTTAGCACACCTGAATAAAAGCAGACCCAACTAATTTTTAAAAGAAAAAAAGCTGTGTATATGTTAAGCCACAGATGTCGGGGTGTTGCAGCATAAGATATTTACACGGAAAGATTTTTGAAAATTTCAATTATGACTTTTTACCCGACTTGAAACACGGTAAAACATCATCACTGTCTCAACGAGTCGCCATCAATGTATTGATGCCAAGCGGCTCTGATCCCTAGTTCGCCAGCCAGATCGATTGTCTTAAACTTAAAAGCTGCATCATATGGCTTTCTTCATGTGTTTTCCACCATAAGCGGTGTGCATGATGTGCAAAATGTATATTCAAAACATAATGAAACTGCGGTAGCATCTTCCTCGTCACGTGGTTCCTGCGGGAGCGCCCTCTAGAGGCTGTAAAGCTGCAGCACCCTCGTTCAAGCTGCTGGGTGCATGTGAAAAAAGTAGCGGTTTATAGTCCGGTATTTTTAATTCTAATAGTAATGTGAGGTGTACGTGTTGAGATGTTGACTGCAAGTAGCATCAGATGAAGGCGATAAAACCAACTGGACAGATGCTCCATTCAGTCCACAACCTGATTTCTTTCACATGACCGAGACAAACAGTTGGAAAGATTGGCTGAAACTGAGTTGCTTTAGTTTCTCCTGCCGGATCGCTTCGATCACTACATCCCTCAAAGGGGATCTATTGTAATTGTCAGTGTTTGTGTGTTCGTCCATCCGTTCGTCTGTCCACCAAATATCTTCGCAACCGTTGCAGATAGAAAGATGAAACAAAAAACACATTACTCGGGCAGCAAAGGGGATGAAAATGAGACGATGACTTTGACCTTGAGAAAACTAGGTCAAGGTCAAATTTCAACTTTTGTACAATCAGGAACCAGATAAGATAGAAAGACGAGGGTGAGAGCCAGTGTAAGACTATAGATCAAAGCTAGTGCTTTGATCTACCTATGCTTTGATTTATCCTGACCTATGAAAGTAGGTCAGGGTAAAATTTTGAATTCAGAGCCCGCAACATCCTGCGTCTTACCCTGACCTACCCTGAAAGTAGGTCAGGGTAAAATTTTGAATTCAGGGGTGTCGTGGGATGTTGTAGTCTCTGACTGCTTTGGTCATCTAGTTTAGGGTGAAGATGAACTGCAGTAAAAAAAAACAAGTGAAGAAGCAAAAATATTTGGAATTTTACTGATATCTGATGTTTTCCAACTCTATAACCACATGACGGTTGAGAATTATTTACATTTTTTTCATCACTGACTGGTTAAAGGGAGAAGATTCAATCATAGTGTATATTTCACGAAGATATGTTTAATCTGCAAGGTTTTATTGAATTAACACTCCTATCTGGTATGCAGGAGATAATAACGATGGAGTTTGCGGAGGAAAATCAGAACAGAAGCATGTGGAGCAAATAAAAAAGAGGCAAAAAAGATGTTTGAGAAGATCCAGACGAGGACATATTAAAAGAAATATAATTGAAAAACAAGAAGCAAAAAGGAATTTGCTATATTTGTGCATTGCATGAATAGGTGGAAATTCCACAGCCTCAAAATAACCAAATTAAGAAAATAAAAAGAATATAAATGAACTGCAAGAGCACACAAATAAATAGTAAGCCTTCAGTCTGCTCGTGAAGCATGTTTTTTTCACTTTGGGTCTTGCGATGCAGCTGCAGGGCCTGGTGGTTGAGCTGCAGGAGGGGCTCCACGCCGCCTTGACGGAGCTGTGCCAGCTGCGCCACAGGGACCACGGCCTGGAAGAGAAGCTGCAGGCTCATCAAACGGATGTCGACGATAAAATAATGGGCCTGAAGAACTCCCTCAACACATTCAAGGTGCTGCAAACACAGTGAAGACACTCCAATCCTTTGCAGGATGGAGTTAGAACATCTGATGACGACTAAGCTGCTAATTTCATTTATTACACAGGAACGAATCCTTTACATAAACATACATCCAACAGTGTTGTCTTCCCCGAATAAGCTTCTTCTTGATTTGCACCTCATCAGATTTCACTCCAGACCAGACTGATGCACCTCTCTGGTATATTCTTCTGTTCTTGCAGGAGGAACTGAATGTGGCGTTGTTCCACATCAAGGACGTCTCCAGCAGACAACAGGAGGTGCAGAGGAGGATAGAACTGCTGCATGCAGAGAACACCAACAGCATCATGCCGGTGGCGCACAGGCAAGGATGTAGACTAGCATTGGATTTAAAGTGTTATCTTGTGTAAATTCAGTTTCAAGACATGTTTTTATGTTTGAGTTTTCAAGCTACCAAACCAGCCTAGACCTAAGAAATATCTGAAACAAACCTTGATCTCTTTACACAAACCCTCTTTAGAGTATGTGTGCAGTGTAACCAGTGTTGTGTAAATTGGCAAACATCTGTCTCGTCTGTGAGCAGAAGGAGCTCAAAGGCAGAAGTGCTCACGCCATCCGAAGACGACAGCATCCGTGCGTCCAACCAGCCGGAAATCAGCGTCATCCAACACTTCTTCTCCAGCCTGCCCCAAGCGGGGTCATCGCAGAGGATCCCCCCGGGGACCCCGAGTGAGTCTGGGGACACACTTAGAACCTAGGAAGAGCTTGTTCAGTCAGTGACCTCCCTATGTGTGTGTGTGTGTGTGTGTGTGTCTGTGTGTGTGACAGTCTCCACCTCTGATCCAGACATTCAGCAGCAGAGAGGATGTCCAGCGTGGGTCGGGAGTAAGAACAGCAGAGATGAAACAGAGACGCACAGCAGCCCGGCTGAAAACAGTGAGGCAGATGCATTGTTGTTGTTTTTCTACTAATATAAAACCATTATTTACAATCGCTCTGCGGTGCACCGGCGACCTGCCTGGAGTGTCCCCTACCTCCAGGCTCTGGCTGTGACGACTGTGAGGCCTGTGATGGCCTGTGCTCGACTTAGACTGTGTTTGCATGTCGGCAGGTAACAGACAGAAGGTGGCTCTGGATCTGCTGGAGTCAGAGAGGGTTTACGTGTCCAATCTGTCTTTGTTACTGAAGGCCAACATCTCATTTAATGGATCAGAAGCACTCACATGCAAAGATAAACGGTAAGGACAGCCGGTTCACAAAGCGAGAATCGCACAAGGATTTTAAATTCATTGAAAGATGTGACGTAAATCAAATTAGACGTCAAAGTTCATAGCTTTTTTTTTCTCTTCCTCCGTGTCTTCAGTCCGTTTCCCAGTTCCCTGAGATTCCTGATCCAGCAGCACCTTGAGCTCCTGCACACGCTCCAGGAACGGGTGCTGAAGTGCCAGTGGCAAGGCATCGTGGGAGATGTGTTTATGAGGCTCACCAGCACAGAGGTGCACTGCAAAAACACACAACACAAGGAGTTCGAAACTGAACATGTTTTGTACAAGGATTTTCAAAAATTAACAAAATGTAAAAAGTGATTTTCTATTTAGCAAGCGCTAAATGCTTTTAGCAAACAAACCCATGATGCAACACGGCAGGCTTCGACTGCAGCGAGTCTGACAAAGCACAGACAAAAGTCTAATCTTTGTGTAACTTTTGTCACCATCTTTCCACTTGAGTTGAGCCTCTACTTGCACAAACTTGTGACGCATGTTTCTACCCAAAAGCAAATACCTCGGGTGTTAATTTGATGAGTGTTTTTGTGTTTGCTTTTGATTGTTCAGCTGATTTTCATGTGTTTATGACATCGTGCTTGTGTTTTGTTAGTGAACCACAGTGCATGTGTAAGATATGTTAGTTTTGTGATGACAGGTTGCCTTGTCAAACCCGTTTCCTGCATTTGCAAACTTTGGCGGGAATAAAATCCTGCTGGGTATGAACTCCTTCGTTTTACAGTATGTTAACATTTGTATGAACAATAAGGTTAAATTAGAGGTGTTCGTGGGATGGAAGGCTACAAAGATGTGTGAGCAAACTTTGTTTGCGTATAGTTCCTGAACTACTCAAACGCTATCCTGCACTAATTACTTAGCTGTTAAGTCTCTAAACTTCAAAACTGCCACCAACACCGCATGAAGTGGAAAAATTCAGCACTTAATATTTCATAGTCGTTTAGTTGATAGTTATCTTTACATCTCCACAAATGTTGGATAGAGCCGGTATCTCAGTTTTCCAAACAACATTTTTGTCAAAGGTCCCAGACCTCCGGTTTGCTCACTTGTAAGTTGAAGTTGTGACATTCATAAGGCACAGTCCCATTTTACGCCAGCCAGTGTGAAGGGGTCGTAAGGTCTGGATTGCTTTCGGCAGCCATGATGGAAATGAAATGAAATGTCAAATTCCAGCAGAGTCACGTTGGGACTTGGAATAGGGAAGTAACACAAAGACAACAGAGACGCTTGTTAGCACTGGACATCATAACAGACAGAAAGGGATTCTAATCTTTAGCAGATTAAAACTAGCTCCAAGTGTAGGTTGAACCTAAGGCGCCGGTACTATTAAAGGCAGAATGTGGCTAATTCTGAGTTAATGTGGGGGAAACTACAGTAATAGGTTAAACAGGATCATAATTATTTAACTGGTCCTCAGTCGATTCACTGGGAGCATGGGGTAGGGACCAAACAGGAAATTGAAAATAATGGACCAAACAAGGAAAGGTAGGACTCCAATCTATTTGCAAGCTGGTTAGCTTACAGGCTAATTATCTAATTTCTCAGCAGCAAGAGACTGACTGAAAAGGAAATGCGTAACTCAGACACGGTGTCTCCATCTCCTCACAGAATGAGTTCCTGGACTTCTACGTGTCGTACCTGAAGGAACTTCCGGAGTGTCTGTTGGTTATCTCCATGCTCGCCTCCAACTCCTTGACATCATGTGGCTTCGTGGAGGTAACAGAAAAAGTGACGTAACACAATAAAGCTTTTTTAAAACATAAACATCCTAAAATATTTAATATACAGTGCGTCCTCGTTACTCGCGGTTAATGCATTCCAGGAACCACACGCAATTGACAAATTCCGCAATAGGGCGACAAACTATTTATCTATTATTTATGGTAATTTAAACGATGGGAAGATGGAAAGAGTACTTTGAAGAGTTGATGAACGTGGAAAATGAGAGAGAACAAACACTGGTGACTGTTGAGGTGATGTTGTGAACCAGGAAGTAGCAAAGATTAGTCAGGATGAAGTGAGGAGAGCACTGAAGAGGATGAAGAGTGGAAAGGCAGTGGATCCTGATGATATACCTGTAGAGGTTTGGAAGTGTCTAGGAGAGGTGGCAGTAAAGTTTCTGACTGGGTTGTTCAACAGGATCTTAGATAGTGAGAAGATGCCTGAGGAATGGAGGAGAAGTGTGCTGGTGCCCATTTTTAAGAACAAGGGAGACGTGCAGAGTTGTGGCAACTACAAAAGAATAAAGCTGATGAGCCATACAATGAAGTTATGGGAAAGAGTAGTGGAAGCTAGACTAAGGGCATAAGTGAGCATTTGTGAGCAGCGGTATGGTTTCATGCCAAAAAAAGAGTACTACAGATGCAGTATTTGCTTTGAGACATGAAGGTAGTTGGTGTGAGAGAAGAGGATGCAGAAGACAGGGTTAGATGGAGGCAATTGATTCGCTGTGGTGACCCCTGAAGGGAAAAGCCAAAAGGAAAAGAAGAAGAAGAAACGTTTATGACCCTCCCCAGACTGATATTAAACCACCTTCTATCTGTATTAACTTTTCCCCACACTCTGATACTGTTTAGGCACTTTTGTGTCTCACATAAGTCAGAGACTGGCGGAACTAGGGCACTTCTGGATGCCGTCAGTCAATAGAATGCGCATACGGTATCACGTGACTACCTACCAAAAATCCGCGATGAGGTGAAGTTGCTAGTGTTGATGCGCAAATGCACGAGGACGTACTGCATACTGTATAAGAAAGCATGGTGAATGAACAGTTTAGGAATCACCACAGATGGCTCAATCAAGTCACGCTGTTCACACCTGCTACGTCCGTGTTCCTCTATCTTGATTGACTGACCTGTGCTGCTCTGTTTGGTCATATAATGCCTCTAGAGTGACATCACAGGCGATGACTCCAAATCTTCCCTACACAATCTGCTCCTGCAACCGGTCCAAAGGATCCCGGAGTACCTTCTAAGGCTGCAGGTTAGCGTCAAGGATCACCCTTACTCCCACAAGATCCTTACATAAAAAAACCTCCTGATGACTGGTCCGACCATTGGCGACTTAGCTCTATCTTTCTGTTTGAAGGGGCTGTTGAAGCAGACGGAGGCGGACCACCCGGACTACTACCTGCTGCTGGTGTGCATCCAGCAATTTAGGGCCTTCACCACGCAGTACCACCACCTGCTCCAGCACAACCAGGAGCTGCTCATGCTCAACCGTAAAAGGTCAGGAAGACACCCGCCTGAGGAAATAAGATTCCGTTCATGCTCAAGTGGTAGACGTGAAGGGGAGGTCTGCTTAAACTGTACTCGACATGCATGCTACAGGTATACCATGAAGCAGCTGTTAAAGTCAATGGAAAGTGGGATTCAGGCAAACAACATGGGATCGCCATACCCTTGCAGCAGCGCCATGCTGTGAGTACACTGGACCGTCTCTTATTGGTTGTTTATTCAGGTTTGCTACACGTGGTCAATCAGTAGGCTGTTGCTGGAAACAGGGCCAATAATGAATCACACATCCCTCACAGAGAACATGCAAATCAGGTGAAGCGAAGCAAGCAGCGTCTCCTCGAGCAGATCCAGTCTCATCGCTTCCAAAACTGGGATCGGGACCAGGATCACGAAAGCCAGTGCTACGACATAGAGTGGCCCTCCCAGATGTCGTACTTCAGTCCCGACTTGGACTCACGGAATCACAAATCAGCAGGTCTGTGGTCAGGAAAGCTTGCCAGGAATTTGGATGGAGTCTGGAATCCAGTTGTCATTTGTTATGGTGTTGTTTCTTGCTTGATGACCATGTGATATGTTGGTGTTTGTGTTTTTGGGATATTTGAGATGGAGCAACCTTTCATAATGCTACCATGACACGATTGGAGGGTGGGACCCATGCCAGATCTTTAGGAGTTGCATGCCTACAATTGTTACGTTACTTTTTCTTGTTTGCGTATCTCCCGTAGGGATTCTCAAGCATTTAATGCGTTAATTGGTTTTCAGGTCTTGGCAGTATTCCAGAGAACGAGGCAGCCGATAGGTCCGTGTCCTGCCAGCATCACCAGCCCTCTAGACCTGCAGATGGTCGTCAGGTGCAACCAGGTTCTGCTCTGGCCGACGCCCTCGGAGAATTCCTTCTCCCCCCAGACCCCTCGGGGATGGACAGCTTCTACGAAGAGGACAGAGGTTCCTTTCACGACGTCACCGTGTTCGACCACTGCTCCTCTGCCTCATCAGACTCCTCCATCGACATTGCCTTTGTAAAGTGCCCCAAGGGTCCCCCAGGATCGCATCACGCAACGGCCGTGAACGTGTCAACGACCCATGATGTGTTTGCCGTGGGTAGGAGTCACGGTAAAAAACTACCCAACAGAGGCTGCGTGTCTCCAGACGAATCGATAATCATGCGTCACAATCAGCATCGCCCCCTTCAGGCCAGCCAGAGAAAGAGCAAGGTGAACTGACTTGTGCTTAAATGTTTGGGGAAAGAAATTGAATTTACACGCATGTGGTCATAAAATGCATCTCTTTCTCGTTGTCTAGTCGCTGAATGGCCTTCAGATGGACAGCACGGTAAGTGCTGTGGATGTGGGTCCTCTGTCAGAGAACTTCCAAAAGGTGGGAATGGGCAGCCACGCCAAACTGGAGCGCCAGGGCAGTAAGGGCAGCAAAGGGTCTTCCACCCCATCCCGTAGGGTCCAAAGTCCCCCAGGGAGCAAGGCGGATAGCGACAAGCAGAGCGATGATGTCCACGGTCTGCTCAGCATCGTGAGTGTCGGCAAAAAACGTCTCTGAACAGATATTTTTTTAAATTCAAGGTCTGATTCTTTATCATTCAGGAACTCTTTTGTGTTGTATTGTTACTGTGGTCTCCTGGAAATGGAAACGCTGTGAATGTTGAAGCTTTACGTGAGGTAAACTTACAGTGTTCAGTCCCACCAGGACCATGGGCTCCAGTCATGGGGGGAGGAGTCTAAATGGAAGGGCGGGACAGAGGAGTATAACCACACCCCTCTCAGCGAGAGGAGTCGGAAGCAGGACAAAGGAGGTTTCAGGAGCTCGTTCAAGAAGCTCTTCAAGAAAAAGTGAGAACGATGATGACTATGCATCTTTTTGTTTTGCACAGTTTATTTTATTATTACATAATAATAAAATAAGCTTTGCAAAATTAATCTTTTTTTTCTTTCTTCTCACAGGGGCAGCGACGAGAAGAAAGAGAAAGGAGGCGAGAAAACACCGGAAAACCAAAATGATGACGAACACGAAGCCCCGGGGAAAAATTCCAAGATGGTTCATGTGGAGATAAACCGTGGCACGGCTGTATGAACACACACACACACACACACACACACACACACACACACATACGATTGTATAAACGAAGAATTTACTATGTGCCCTCTCTCTTGAAATGTAGGTGATTTATAAAGTTCATTTCAACAAGCTTCAACACTTTTACTCCCTCAATCTGCTAAATGTCTCCAGCGACAGCCAAATATTATAATGGCGTGCGTATACACAGGAGAACAAACATTAAAGTGTTTATTTTTTCATGTTTATTTGAGCATATGGTTTTCTTTCTGTGACTGTGTACTTTTCTTTCGGTCATTTCTGTGATTTGAATGGAATTGTTTTGGTAAGATGAATTTGACGGTCATGAGGCATCAAAAATGTTGAATAAAAGCTCCACACTTAAAACACATAATGCTGTTGGCTATTAAATTATGAAACTAAAATAACTGGACTTCCTTTTTTCCATGTAGTCCATTACATCTGAGATGATTCGTGGTTCGGGCTTTTTTTTTTTTACTAGATTGGATCAAGTTCTAAGAATATTTTTGTCGTTCCTGACCCACTTAAATGAAAACTTATGAAACATTTTAATATATTCTTGTGTGACTCATCGCAGATAATTCACAGATGACTTCATAGAACTGATTAGTTCATTGAAAACACACATTTTCACCCTTTAAAATCAGGTTTCTCTTTACAGACATCAAAAATAACCACCATGAATGTTTCTGTTCCTTCTTTTTAATGTGTTAACCTGTCATTTCATAAATCTGTTACACTTCTGAACCAAAATATAGGCAATTGTACAGTATGTAAAACAAACCCATTTTTATTTTACACTATATACATTTACAGAACATGTGCATTACACGATGGAAACTAAAGGTGATGTAATAACGACAGAACAGAGGAGGAGTTTTGTTTTATATGAGGCGACCTGGAACACACGATAATAAATCATGTTTTTTACATTAATCTGATCGGAGCATCAGATCGATGGAAACTGGGTCTGCCAGGTAATCACTGAAAATCCATCTCCGTGCTGATCAAGCATTATTCTCCGAGACAGAATTCCACATACCCAATGCCCGAATCATCTTAAAATAATCCCTATGTATTACAAGTCATTCGATCCAGGCGTACGTGACATATAAAACAGACTTTTGACAATTCAGCAAAAAGTCAAAAGAGAGAGAGCAGCGTCAGCCCCCGCTCTTGGCATCGTAGTTTAAACTCAAATCTACGACGGCAGAAACGATGTTGGTTTTAGTCGACTGAATCCGAGTATACGACAGTTCCAGATGTGCAGCTATGACACAGGATGGGTTATTTCTTAGGTTTAAGATCTCAGTTATGCAAATATGTCACTCAACTCATTTTCAATGGGATCATTTGCTCATTCACACAAGCCGGTAAAGAGATTTCAAAGAGTCTGGATGAGATGCTGTTGATGGCATTTCCAATCAGATACAGACAGGTCATGTTAAACATGATTTTTGTTTTCATATAAAAAAAAAAAAAATACCACGAGGTAGACTACATTCTAAACTTGGCCGTAGAATTTAAAACACCTTTTGGCATTGCATCCAGAACGTAAAATACACACTGCTGACAATAAAACAAAGCATCTTAGGAATGCGTAGCACATTTTTCTCAAAATACACGATCGTATGATTTCAGTGACATCATTACATGAATAAAACTAGGTTTACAGCCCTGTAAATATGACACATCTGTATTTAAGGTTGGCTGGGAGCACATACGGTAGCAGGACTGTGGCTCAATAAGTCACTGAGGGGGTGATTCACTTCCATGGCAAGTGAAACCATGGCAACTTATTTTAACTTGAAGGAGTGCAGCATTAGGTGCACCCCAAACTCACACAGAAATTAGGTGTAGTGTCTCAGTGTTTTGTATAATCAATATTCATGACATTTGCTTTCCAGGTGCAACAAGTGACATTCTATAGAAGAAAAAAACTGTATAGTTTAAAAAAACAAAAAAAACAAAAACCAAAACTTAGTGGATTTTAGCTCTCAGCAACCAGAGCTAGCATTCAAAGTCAGATTGTGCTCATCCACAAATAAACCCTGAAGACACATCATATGGTGGTAATTTGACATGAATTTCACAGCTGACTTTATATTTTCAAAGAAATTATAATTGTTCCCGTTTCTATTTTACGAATTGGAATTCTTTGAATTTTATAAATTGAAATCCACTTGTGGAACAACTAGTAAGTTCGAGTTGGGTAACTTTGGATGAGGGATTGATGTCACATGGCGAGAAGTCACCATCGGATGATCGCCACACGCTAACTGCACTTTAAGACTCGTGAGCTCAAATCAGTCTTGGACTAATTCAGTCACTTCCATCGCTGTGCTGGATGGAAAGCAGTTCATTATTTAAAAGAAAAAACCCCAAAATGTTCCAGGGTTTTTCAGCTTCAGCTCAGCTAGCGACTCCCTCGTGACATCTACACACACGTAGACGTCAGGCTGTCTTTAAAAACTCAATCACAGCTTGACATAAAAACTTCAAATGAGATTAAAATGGATAAATCTCTGGCCTCTACTATTATCACAACACAAAAGTTAAAACTTTCCAAGCACAGTGCTGTTCTGTGTAAGGCTGGAGAGATGTTTAATGCTAACAGCAACTTTTCTAACGATCATAATCTTTGTCTTTGGAAGCTAGTGGAACAGAGGTGAGCTAAGAATGGGAAGGTGATTAAAAATATTTATCTTCAATAAGTGTTTTATATATATCAGAAGTGCGAAATTAATGCAAATAGTTCTTCCTGTTGTGGAAATCCAGCTTTCTGTCTTATCTTTAAATAATTGTTAGTGTTTTTCTCAGAGGCCTCGAGCAGAAACTGTCAGCCGGCTTAGACCAGAGCTGTACAAGACGCATTTATATCAGCATAATCTATGTCTACACACACATACACATACACACACTCGCACACACACATTGTGCAGACACACAAGATCATATATTATGACATCACATTTTGTCAAATACCTTTTCCTCTGTGCAAATTTTTAACACCAGTGGTTCAATATATATAAAAAAAAAAACTTTTTAAAGAAAACAAAACAAACCAAAAACATGGATTAAAAAAAGCATTAAAAAAAACATGACTTCAAAGCTCGAACAGAAATTGTGAAATCCATCGCCCTGGTGACAAGCAGGACGTTCGGATGGTGGTGCATGCAAAAGCTCCGGAAGTGTTTCCTGTGTTTTCTCTGTCCAAACGTTGACCAGATTATTACAGTCTAATCTCAGATTACTGAAGCTGCCCATCCGAGAAGGAGACTGATGGGCTCCCTGCTTCCTGCCTCTCGTCACATGACAGGAAGTGAGTTCACCTGTCTCTCT
The DNA here is from genome assembly GCA_013358685.1 of Antennarius maculatus. Lineage (NCBI taxonomy): Eukaryota > Metazoa > Chordata > Actinopteri > Lophiiformes > Antennariidae > Antennarius > Antennarius maculatus. The sequence goes on from CM023616.1 coordinate 18,422,258, forward strand.
GTTCGCCTCCACAGATGTACAACTATACACATACCTATCTACATGACCAGCCGTTTTTAGTGATCGTCCGTCAAAAAAATACTACATTTAATATTTACAACAATTAAATAGAGGTCAATTAAGCACTTATGTGGCGCGGTGGTGGGTGTGGGGATTCAGTTCTAGCAGAGGTGGCAAGGTGATTTAGTCAGCTTTCTCTTTTTTGATTCTTAAAAAAAAAGAGAAAGAAGGAAAACGATCCTGACTGTTATGGTTACATCATGCCACAATAAATAAGAGTGTAGTTTAATTAAAAAAACAGGTAAGAAAGTTTGAAGGAGAGAAAGATTCTCTGCGCCAGCTGGCTCTTCTGTGAAGCTTTAGCGCAGTAGCAGTAGCCGTAGTAGCATGTGTAGGCTAGTAACAGAATTAGCGTTGAAGTCGTGCTTCTGTGCTGGACGGGATGGCGGAGTGAAGCATTCTGGGTTTAAGTCGCCCTCGTCTCTCTCTCTCTCTCGTGCGGAGGAGTGACTCCCTCACTCGGTCAAAGCGGACTGGTCTCAGATCAGCCATCTAAACCCTGACCCACGCCCCGGCCCCAGCTGCTCTACTACAACACGCAACACGGATCTGATGGGAGACGGGGGTTGGGGGGGTGGGATGGGTGTGTCTCTGGGTTGCCCAGTCCCTTGCTTGCTTGAGTGTTCTAGAGAGGCGTGTTCATGTGCACGTGTGCTCATGTGCGTGTGTCTCAGTAGCTGTTTTCATGGCCTGCCAGGATGTAGAGGTTGCTGTGGGCCGTGGGGTTGTCCGTAGGTCTGCTCTCCAGGACCACCACCCTGCAAGACAAACGCACGACCGATCAGAAACACACTCCACAAAAGGTTCATTTCAAGGGTTAGTACCAGCCTTACAAGACACCCCCCCTCCCCAAACCTGAGTCAGTGTCTGTGTTTTCACACTGAGGACGACTCGGTGTGGAAACAAAAAGATCACGACGGAAAAGAAACAACCCACACAAGATTCTGAAGATCCCAAGACAAAATTTCCTCCGACACACTTTCCTCTTCCTCGTTGTAAAGCTCCAGATCAGAAAGGTCCCGAAAGAAACACAGAGTGGGGGGTGGGGGTGGGGGTGGGGGTGGGGGTGGGGGGACGCGCGTGGCCAGTGACCGTACCTGCACGACGGGCGACCTCGGGTGGCAGAATCTGGGTCTCTACAGTCGGCTCGTCTTCGGTGACAAGCATCAGAGAGGATGTTAACAGGCAAAGAGTGTGTGTGTGTGTATGTGCGTGTGTGTGTGTGTCTGTGTGTGTCTCCTCACCTGTCTGATCCCAGCAGTCTGAAGATACGCGTACTGTCAGAGATCTCTTGAGTGATCTGAAGAACAAATGGGAAAGTCAAATTTTAGGAAAAAAAAAAAAATCAGTTAAAAATTCACAGCCTGGAGAAACGGAGAAAAGAGATGATATATTGATGAAACACAAAGGAAACATCATCGTCGTTTCCTCCCTCTGCCATCCATTTCCTACTTTTCTTCCATTTCCTTCCTTTCTCAACCCTCTTCCTCCATCCTTTCATCCTTCTTCCATTCTTGTTTCCTCCCTCTTTCTTCACGTCAAACACATCACAATCATCAGCAGCTGATTCAACATTACCCATTGATATTTTCCTTGACTAAAGCACAGAATCATCCCTGAATTAAGTCAATTCCTATCAATAAATGCATCTACATATTTCAGTCATTGCTAATGAACTCAGATTTACAGTATTTTCCGCACTATAAGGCGCACCTAAAGCCTTTAATTTTCTCATAAACCAACAGAGTGCCTTATAATCCAGTGCGCCTTATAGTGCATAAAATACTGTAAGTGTGCGTGTCTATCAGAGTGGAGATCCCACCTCATTGGTCTTGAAACTCCGCCCCTGCATGCCGTGCCTCCAGAAAGCCAACACACTGTCTTGGAGACAAACTGCAAAAAAAAAAAAAAAAAATCAAGATTAACGACAGGACGGATTCTTAAATTTCAAAATTTGAAATGTAATTTTGTATGAAATATTGTTTCAGCTCCTGGCTTCACATCGTCTGACGTTTCTTCCCGTTTACCTGTGGCCTCGATCTGGAAGTTGAAGGTGAGCTCGGCCGACAGCTTTCTGCTGGATTTCAATCTTCCCTGGAGGTTCACGATCTTGATACATCCTGCACAGAGAGGAAGGAAGAGAAAAGACGAGAGCAGACTCAGTTTGGTGAAATGTTGGGAACAAAAAAGCTTTAGAACCCGACTCACTGTCCAGGCAGACCAGGATCGTGTCCCTCTCCAGCTGCGTGACGTGTATCACGCACGTCTGAGGCGTGTCTGCACAGAGGGAGACGAGGGGAGGAGCATTTAGGAGCACAATCTCAACATCCAAAATCAATCTTGGAGCCGGTTCTGTTCTGACCTGATTCTGTAAACCAGGACGAGGCCGTATTTGGGTTGACGGTGCCGAACCGGACCACCTGGTTCAGTTCGGTTCCTTTGCTGACCGCCACACATATCAGAGGGTAGATCTCCTCCGGGACCACCAACATCTCAAACACCTCCAATGGACACGGCAGAGGGAAGTCGATGTTCTGAGGAGCCGAGGAGGAAAAAGGGAAGCCTCAGCGCCGTCTGCTGCGTCAAATGTTTTTAAAGTTGGAGATGTTTGGAAGAACAGGAGCTGACCTTGATGAGCATGAACTTCTGCATAGATTCCACCCACTCCAGCAGCATCACGCTGGACTGGAAGGCTCCACACAGGTACTTGTGGCCCGTGTAGGGGTTCCGAACTGCACGGAAGCAAAACCGTTTATCTGTGATTTTTTTTTTTTTTGAAAGATTTCCAGCACTAAATATCACGCTAAGACTCACCTACGCAGCACTTTTGACACCCTTTAGTGTCTGGAATCTTATTGGACACAGCAAACTTCCTGTAAAACACACACACACACACACACACACACACACACACACACACACACACACACATCAGCATCATGTGGCACAGGTCTGATCCTTGTGCTCTTTAAATAACACATCTGACTAAAAACAAGCTTCAGCTGAAATACTGTTATTATAGGGCGATAATTAGAATATCTATCGCCCCTCCTCCCAAATAGCGACTCCACTCCTGTGCTTCCTGCTTACAGTTACCTTGGAATCATCTTATCGGGCAGTTTGTGTGTGGGAATGGCTACTGGTAACTTCTGCAACTGCCTGGCCTGTTCGAACAAACCGCTCAGACTGTGGGAGTAGAGCTGAGAGGCTTTTCCTGCAGCAGAATGAAACGGATCAAAACATTTTTATATCATGACTAAACCCAGACTTCTGACGTGGATTGTTAGCGATCGATCAGCAGAGTCGTAACGCTCACCAGATATGGAGAGGAGACAGTTGTTCATGACATACAGCCACGTACACCGCCGTGGAAAAAGCTGCAGACGTACAAGTTCGAGAAAAACAACGTCAAAAGGATAAATTAAATCCTTTTCATAATTTTCGAGTTTTTTTTTTTTTTTTTTTTTTAAGTGCGAGTTCATCGTCTCACCTGCTCCATCGACGTCTCGTGCAGCTCGTTGAGGTTTAACGTGTAGATTCCCTCTTCAGCGCCGAATATCAAATACTGGTCTGTAACACACACAAGATAAATATTTAACAATGACACGGTTGTTAAAGTCGGTTCATCAACCTGTAAGATGATACTGAATAATGTCTGCGGTTTCCTGTTGGTTACCTCTGGTGTCAGGATTGATCCAGGAAGTGGCGCAATGGATCTTCAAGGGGCAGCCGTTGAACACCTTGGAGAAACACGCACCCATCTGCGGACGGGTGGAAGGGACAAATAAACGCGAAGGAAACATACTCTGCATATTATTGGCTGATCTTTAGGTGCGTTGGTTGAATTACGACTCGATTGGGATGTCATACATGTGATTAAAAACAATAAATGCTTGTCTCAGTCCAACACCACTCACAATAAACGTGCTCCTTAGAGAGGCTGATACTTACGTGGACTTTGGGTGTGGGCGGGAGGCCATTACTGATGGGTTTCTGGAACAGATGGATGAACACGTAGAAGTTGATGGTACATTTACATAGATCTGTATTATGTCATTGGTGTAGGGCAGTCAGTAGGAGACTGTGGGTAAGTATTTAGCTCAGCATCTTATGATGAGTCACTTCATAAAAAAGCTTTTACTTTGAAACATCTGTGAGAATAAAACTCAACCTGTTATATTCTCCTTCAGTCAAAATGTAACAGCCGTAATAAATAAAATCAGTGTTTCCCCAAGACTGATTTTATTTATTACTTCTTCCCAAAATTTTGGAAACACATTTCTGCACTGACTGAAACTCTTCTGTATGACAAAGTCTCCTTACTGGAACGTCCTTCTTGTCTTTCCGTATTGGGACACTTGGGGGCATCGTGAACTGTCTGTCTGCCGGCCCCTCCCTGTCTTTACTATGTTGAGAGCTCAGCCCATTGCCTACGACAGAGGAGACACGTGTGACAGAGAAACAGAGAGTGGAGGGAGAAAGAGATGTTTTGTCAGACATTTAGTCAGTTTAAACGAGGGAAATCTGATGACTGGAGACACAGAAAAGAATTAAAGCAGAAACAAACTACCGGGAGCAGAAAGAGGGAGGCAAGGAGGGAGGAGGCTGGCAGGAAGAACACAGAGGATCAAATAGAGTCTTGAGCACAGAAGGTGATCAATCATTCACCACGTTTACGGCAGCTAAATTATAATAAACAGAATTATATATGGATGAAAAAAAATCATATCAAATAAAACTGAAAACAACCTTTAATTGCTAAGTTATAATGCAATATTTTAAAATGTCCCTTTAGTGAAAGTCAAATATATGAACTAAATATATTTTTTGCACGACAAAGGCAGTGGAAATTATTCAGTGTGAATGAAGGGTTGAATTTCAAATGCTGGGTATTTTCTGATAACTGAATTCCTTCACTAGTTTGGTGCGTCTGTTCAAGTTAAAAAAAAAAAAATCTAAAAATCAAAAACAACAAAAAAGGCTTAAAATTAACGACATTGTCACATTATTTATGGTTGATGTGTGTCAAATAAAACTGAATAACTAAAGTTGTTTTTAGAACTTACATTTAAAGTGAAACAAACAGCAAAAAGCAGAGAAACAAAATCTTTTTCTAGGACTTCAGGCCTTTAAAGGAGAAACAGGAATGCTAACAGAGCTAGCGCACAGAATGACTGATGTCATCGTGTCGCCATTGACGCCCGGGTTCAGAGAAATCAGGACAATGTTTTCTCCTCGTTCTTCTTCCTCCCAGGAGGTGAGGGGGGGAATGATAAGAAACTACAAGCTTTAAGCTGATTGGATCAGTCGACCAATCAGACGTCACAAAAACTGACAAACACGTAAACTGAGCAGCAGCAGATGGACGGAACAAACAGAAGGTTTGAAGGGCTGTTACTGAGGGACTGATGGGACAAAGGAATCAGACCAGGAGGACTGGGACACAATAATTCCAACGGGATGACGGGGGGGTCTGCGGACACTACCGGTGGCTGCTCTTACTCTCTTCCTGTTCCTCCTCTTTTTCCTGCTCCTCTTTCACCTCCTTCAGCACCTCCCACGCCTCCTCCAGCTCCTCTTCCGTGTGAGGCGTGTGGAGCCACTCCCAGAAATGCCTAAAACTCCCATCATCCTCTGGGCCAGAGTTCTCAATATCCGTGCGATTGGGGCTCTCATTACCTAAGCTGCTGCGGCGGTGGGGCGGCAGCTTCGGGGGCGGGGGCCGCGGGGGGACGTTGGAGGAGGGCTTGGCGGGGCTCGACGTCTGCGGGACCGGACAGCGTTTGATGGTCCCTCCTCCTCCGGCGTCGTCCTCGCTGTGTGACTGGCTGTCGTCGTGTTTTTGCTGCTGCTGAGACGTGCAGATGGACTTGGGCTGAGGAAAGATGGAGATGATGATTTTATTTATTATTATTCTGGGCTATAAATTCATTGATTGGTGGAGAGACTCGTCTAGTTTGTCGTACCTTGGGAGGAAGTGGAGGCGGGACCTTTGGTCGCATGATAGTGCTTGATTTACTGAAGGAGAAGAAGACAGAGCATTTGAGACTCCTAAGTGAATAAAAACACTATAAAATGGATGAAAACAGATTCTTAAAATAAAGGGTCAAACAGGAAATATCTTCCCCGACAGGACAGAACTGACGTGTGGTTTAACTTGTCATTTAAATGAACACATTTCACACAGTTTAATGTCCATTCTAGCCCTAATTATTTAATGATAACTCTTAAAATGACAGAGGAGACCAGAGAAATTATTTCAAATGGAGCTCACAAGTTAAAAGAAGCTCTTAAATAACAAGTATAACCACAGCCTGACATTATCAGTCACAGACCGATATGACAGAACGGCTTTAAAGGTTGAGAAGTGAGGCTGGCATGTGTAAAGTGTCTGACAGCAGCAGTGCTGATTCTGGAAAAACATCAAGCATCTTTGGTTTTTGGGCTTCTGCATCTGCAGCCCTACAATCTGAAGCACTTCTTAGCGCCGTAAAGGATCAGCGCTGCTTTTTGCAGAGACTTTATCCATTTTGTTTTGCTGAGCCGATTGTTAATGACAGACAAAAGAGAGAATCAGAGCACACAACTCAAACACAAACACAATAATACTGAGACGATGATTCAGCTGAATGGCGATCAACACACAAATGGCCGACCAGTTACACGTCTTTGTTTTTGCATAATAACGGATTGGTAAAGGACAAAGTGTACACCTCTGGTTTAGCCGACAGATCCCACTGGGTGTTCGCGCCCGACGGAAACGTTTCTCAGCACTTTACTCTGAAATAAGTTGTGAATAAATCAAACAAACGTGTCGTTACGGCCTTTGTTCGAAAGATGGAGTTTGAAGCCTTGGGTGAAGCCGGAGGAGCGGTTTTAAATTATCCTCAATAACTAGAATATAAGCAAACTAATTGAGTTGATTAATATCAAGTATCTAGTATAATTAAAATCAACCTAGAATTAAAAAAGCATGACGATTAGCAGAGAGCCGTGATTTGTTGTTGCAGCACAGTGCATCTTATCCAAAGAGCTGTAGTCGCACGTTAAGTTGTTAATCATATTTCATATGCTACTGGTTTCATACATACTAAATACTCAATAAGATGTACGGAATTATTTAAATGAGTCGATGGTTGGTTGTGTTGATTGACCGTTTGTTAGCTACTGATAGTAGAAATGCTCAGCTAATGTTCTCCAAAGACTTACAACTTACAACGTATCTAGACTTCATTAGCCAATCCTACACGGAACTATTCAATTAAAGGGGCTAAAATATTATATATACAGTATATCATTATTATTTATCATCAGGACCCCTCCCTCTGATTCCAACCTCGTCATCACCGCAAATATATACCTAAGATGAGGCCGGATGCCAAAGAAACAGTCTGATAGGGGCGAGAGAAGCACAAATGCACACACACTGTGAAAAACACAGATGGCGAGTGGAAAACAAAACACCCAATCAGACGTGGAGGTCATGGGGATCAGTTATGTAAAACAAAAACACACCCGTAACCTTTAAAGGAGTCAAAACGAGGCTCGATGCAGAAACAAACAGGGAGTTTGTTCAGGGGGAGTTGGGGTTCAGGTTAGTAGCCGTTAAACGTCACACAGTGGCACCAGCGTAGAAAGCAGACAGGGTGTGAACACACACACACACACACACACACACACACACACACACACACACACACACACACACACACACACACACACACACACTGGAGGCATGAGTGGCGTGACGGTGGGGTGTGCTGCACAGAGATGCGTGGATGAAACTGAAGGAAGACAGGAAGCCTTCCACCTCGTCTCACTTTCAAACCGGGAAGAATAGGGGGGTGGGAGTTGAGAGGGAAGAGAAAGAGACCGGGGGGAGAGGCTTCCTCTTCTCAGACTAGGAGGAAAACTTACTGAGTGTGAGTTTCATCATCATCTGCATCATCCTCATCCTCATCATCCCCTAAGTGTGCCACATGGCCCCTGGGAGAGGAGGTGAAGATAGGGGATGGGGGGGGGGGAAGAGTTGAATTAAGAGGGTTGAGGTGAGTGGGGGAGGGGGGGAGGCGTTCGATTGGGGAGGTTAAAGGAGAAAGGGAGCAAACAAGGGTGACAAGAGGAGGTAGAGGAGGAGGTGGAGGATGATAAAGGAAGGGCGGGGGGAGGGGGGGGAGATCTGAGTGAAGCTCCGTTCAATCTTCCAGGAAAAATTGAAAAATCAGTGAACGTCTGATCTTCCTGCTGCCACGACAACCACAACTGACGCCCCTGTCGATGCCGTGCGTTTAACCTCAGATTCAAATATACTATATTTTGAGACTACGGCAATATCGACTCTAGTTTTGAGAATTTACTGCATACTACAGTCATCTTTTCCTTACATCAATAAAAAAAGTGTTTCATGTGACAAAAGAGGACAAAATAAATAGCCAATAAGTAAATGCTATTGGTTTTATTCTCTTTTTACAGTCAGAATAAATAATAATAAAATGAAATAAATAACGCCCATCTGTCACAGCTCCAAGAGAAATCAGTCACTTCCATAATTTCTCAGGTGACAGAACTTTAAATATTGAAGAGAAAATCGATGCACCAGTGTTAACTTTAATGACAATGACGTGATAATTTCATTTATCACTTATGCAAAACAGTTGAGAATGAATTTAGTTTCTGGTTTCTAAGAGGGAGAGCTGAGATATTTTGACTCTCTGTTTATATCACAGAACTCTTGTGTGTGTTTTTAAACTGAAATACAGTAAAATGATTCAGAGAAACACAAAGATTGCATCATTAAAATCAGCAAATGCCCAAGGATACTGATCATTAATATCCTTGGCTTGATTACAGAAAAAGGTCTCCACAAATTTGACAGAAAAATTGTCATTCCAGCTTTGACGCAAAAAGAGAGAGTGTGTGTGTGTGTGTGTGTGTGTGTGTGTGTGTGTAAGCCATGCTCTACAAAAAGCCCCTGAAAGCCACTGCTTTTCCTGATGACATCAAAGCGTGAAGCAAGCCGCAGACGGAAAATAACAGCCGCAAGAATCCAAGATTCCGTGATGAGCAAAAACAGCCTGAAGTCATTAAGACGCTGTTAGCGGCAGGTGATTGGCTGAGGTTAGTCCTGCCATTGACAGACACTGGCTGCTGAGTGGTCATGGATAGAGCAACAGCGAATTAAAAGGTGTTGGCTGAATAAGGGAGTGACTTACCTCTGCTGCAGCTCCTCCTCCACAGATTTGAGAAGACTCCTGAAGGGAAAAATGGGAAAAAGACAAAAGATGACGTTAATAAGGGAAATAAACAAAAAAAAAAAATTAACACATCTCAGATGTAAGAATGTGGGTCTGATCAACATAATCGAGGAATCCTACTGCCCTGACTAGACCCTGAGCTTTCCAAGACTTGGAAGCGGAAAGTTCACGCAAACACACAGCTAAGAGACTCCAACAGATGAAGGAGCATCAAAATAGAAATAAGACAAAGGTGTAAAAAAACAAAACAAAAAAAAACCAACTCACTTGTTTCCTCCCAGCAGACTCGGTGAATCGTGCCCGTACTCCAACTGCAAGTCCTACAAGAGAAACAAACTGCGTTACGACTGGAGGAATGAGGCTGCGCCGCTGGCTCCTTTAAAATACGTGCTTTGTGTTGTCAAAGCTGTCCATGGACTGATACTGTAGTCGCCGTGGTGACAGTTATAGCAGCCTGCAGGAAGTAATCATATCCCAAATTTAACAGCACCTTCAATCAAAAGCTAAACTCATCATCACAGACATACACAGTGAATCAGACTGAGGCTGTGTGGAGATTTGCCTCTGGCTGAGTTCACATTGTGGCCTAAACGTTTCAGCCACACCTTCTCTTGTTTTCATAGCTTTAATGAAGGAAATGCACCTTTTAAATTAAATTATAGGTGTAATATTAAGAATTAAATATCAAAAGCAAGCCTTGGAGTCAATTTCTGAAATGTGGAAAAGTAAATTAATACTTCAACGTCATTAATTTGAAGACAAATAGCAGTATGAGACATGCTACCTGCGGTCATCAGTCAAAGCTGATATTAAAAGCTATCATCGTGTAGAAAAAGTTCAAACGTTTCATTTTAGGCCCCAGAGAGAGCTTTAAATAATTCAGAAGAAAAAAAATGTAAACACAGGACGGATTGGACAACAAATATTTGAGCGTTTTGCTGGCAGCGGATAGCTGGAAAATTAAGCTAGCATGAAGTTACACTGAGGGTGAGCTGGACGTGAATCAAGATGACTGGAGGTAACCGTCTGCTTCACCACACGTTAACGGTTGTCCTTTACAGCTGCAGGGCAGGGCAGTTAATCCCAAGGTGTGTTCAGCTTTGAATGAGCAAAGGATTCTTTACACAAACAGGATCCTGATGCATCAGAATTTTGCAAAAACGCTTTGAGCAAAAAAAACGGGGAACCAATATTGGTTCTCCATTAAACCAGCAGCTGGACTTGAACCAGATATGACTCAATGTGTTCATAAAAAAAAAAAGGGTGACACGTTATTAGACGTATTGTGTTCCGTGTCCTGCCTCAGAGCGCACTTTAGCAGCAATGCTGACACAGTTTTACTTTCATGCATCAGCTTTCAAGGCGAAATGAAGTCTCACCTCTACCTAACGGGTTTCGTAAAACCACAATGTGAATGCAGCACTTTGTCAGAAAATAATTTTAAAGACATGCATGCAGAGGGAGAACACACATCCTACACACACACACACACACACACACACACACACACACACACACACACACACTAAAGACCTCAGTCCTGTGATGAACTACAGGATGGAAGAGGTTAGTGGATGAATGCAGAAAAGAGACAAATTCTGCAGAGAAATATTAAGAATTCAAACAAATATCAGGTACAATACAGGAAACATTCAATGATTAGTGTGTATGTCTGTAAATTTCAAATTAAAACGATCAAGTTTTGTGACGAAGGTAAGACATTACCGTCAGACATCATCATTGACATCATTGTCCCCCACCCCAAACATTTGATTATTTTGTTTTAATGCCTGTGCTTTATGGATCAAACTAATAAAATCATGGATCATTCCTATCACCATGACAACTACAACACCAGCAAAAAAAAAAAAAAACATTAAAAAAAAAAAAAACAGGACTGGAATAAGATAAACAAAATGAACAGAAACAGATGGATGGAACAGAAGAGGAGGGAAAAACTGAAAATGAAAAGAGAAGCATGTTGGACACGGAGCGGCCGAAACAATCAGCACTCTGGAAAAATATGAAAATGAAATAAAGACAGTTGAGGCTCAGACGGCGAGAGAGAAGTCTTTCAGAAACAGAGTCAAGGAGGTGTGTGAAGAGAAAAGACAGGTATAAATGAATAAAATGGGAAAAAAAAAACAAACGTATTAATGTAGGTCACAGAGGAGGAGGAGGCCGGACGAGAGAGACAGAAAGAGTACTACCAGATTAGATCTTGCGGTATAGTAGAGCTCCTCAACACAGTCCAGATAGGGCTCAGAATCACACTGGTCAGCAAGACAGAGCGAGAGAGACCGTAGTTAATACATTAACCTGGACTCATGTAGGGTGGGGGGGGGGTGTACACAAGGGAGAGGTTGATGGGTGAGAAAATGGATTGAGGCCAAAATGGGCTCTGAGGTGTGCGAATCGGCGAGACGAAGAGGACGATACTGAAATAGTCAGACCTGCCAGCCGGTGGGAAATAATGAGAGAGGCTGGAATGCTGAGTTGACATGTTTTTGCGCCACCTGACTCACCAGCTTATGAAGTTATTCCATGTATAATTCAGGTAGGAAGTGATTTTAATCATATATATACAGGAGAATCAGGTAGCGAAAAAAAAAAAAAAAGACAAACTGACATTTGGGAATTGAAATATCTTACAGTAAAATATGTGATGATAATTCATTGAAGTTCCAGTTAAAATACAACACTGAGGTTATTTTTCTATCCATCGCTTAAATGATCAGTGTTACGTATTTGTCAACGACTCCCACTTCAACTCAACTTCAATAGCGTTCAAACTGTTCTACTGTTGCTTTTTTTGTGCGTACGGTAGCTTAGAATAACAAAACTATCAGCGGATAATGATATCAAATGCGCAGCGTAACGCACGGTCTGACAATTAAGACATGAGAAATGGAGTGGGATCAACGCCTGAAGATGGAGTTTAAACTCTGTATAACAGGAGAAAAAATAAATGACATTATTACATTTGTTTCTGTAGAACTTTCTTTAAAACTATGTTAACCTTATCAGTTTTACACTCAAGGCCCGTTTTATATTCCATGTTGCAGACGGATACGGAGACGGACGAACTGCAACACGGATACAGATCAGACGGGAGAAACTGAGCAATACCGCTGGAGACGGTTGAGGGCGGTTTAGCTACAGCACAATTCATGCAATGCACAATAAACATTTAGACACGCTGGGGGAGCAGAAACGGGCCTTTTGTGTTTCACAAGACCTTAAACTCGCTCTAGTCTTGACTCCTCGCAGCATCCTTTGAGCTGCTTTGAAACCCTGCTGCTAATCCTTGAGGAGAGTTCTATTTTATTGCAGATTATACATCAGAACATTAATGTGGTTAAGAATTACTGAATCTGAAATGCTCTGCACGACACAAAAAGAATGATGTGTCAACCTTGTGTTATAGGAAGAAACCAGTGTAGAAAGGGGTGAATGTAGAAGATGACTGTGTTTTATAACATCACTCCAGAAGTCAGTGAGAGAGAGAAAAGGGGGAATTTTTGGATTAATTGGACGGATTTATGTGGAAAGTGTGAGCGTAAAAGAAAGGATAGAAAAAAGTGGGATGGGGTGAGGAAAGTGGTGTGGTTGTGCAGGAACCCTTTTACTATTCCTTCTGGCCAAAAGTGAAACTTCTTTCTCAGAATCAGGATTGGTTTGTAACAAATCGACTTAACAAGAAAGCAGGGCTCAAACCAAGATGTCGTTTTTAGGTTTCATTGATTGATTTAGCCAAAATTCAGTATCTTCAATTAAACTTTGCCCTGATTACAGAAACCAAGGATATCAAATCTGAAATAAATACATCCACTTTTACGAATAGGATAAGCAAAAAAAAAACCCAAAGATCACATGTGTTCGCCCCTGACGCGTTTATATTTACAACGGGGAGAACATGAAGCATACCAGGCCAGCTGAGAACACATTATCACTCCAGCCTGCTATTGGTCAGTCTAAGGGTCTCAGCTCAGTTGAACATGCCCAGAATTCCTTCTCTTGATTAGATGCCTGTACCACCTTGACTGGAGCGTTAAAGCAAAGAAACAGTGGATCCAGCAACAAAAGAGAGGAAAAATTATAACCAAAAGGAAAAGGATGGGAATTCCAGGTCCAGGCACTCAAGATGGTTTGAAAATTAAAAGTCGGGATAGAATCTAAAGCCTCTTCAGTGACGTTTCTACTCTGAACATCTTATCTACTAAAAGATCTTTCAGAGGTTCAATCTCAACTGAACACAGGGAACTATGTGGATGGGTTTGGTGTTTGGTTTGACACAAACTGACAACAACACGGACTGATGGAGTGCTTCGTCTCATTTAGTGAGGATCATCCATGCTGGTGTTGGTAAAGTGATCGTCCCCAGACGTATTCCCATCTCAAACACACATCTTCATACATTCAAACATGCCACATCTAATAACCCACCGGTTCGTGATGAGGCTCTGTCTCCTTTCTCAATGGCGGATCGAACTTCACCTGACCGACTGAGGAAAGTTGAAGGAAGGGATGGAGAAACAACAGAATTTAGAGGAGAGAGTTAACTGAATGAAAATGTTTTGATCCACGTCCACATTGTGTGCGAACTCACAGTTAATCTCCGATAGTGTTTTTTCCTCTCTGGCGCTCCTGCTGGTGGAACGAATACGATGAGGAACGGAGACGGGAGACTGTCAGGAAAAACAAGGACACACAGATAGAGTCACACGACTGCTCAAATAATACACAGTTTACATGCTACCAAAAAGAAGTTTGTAACACCTATGCAAAAACAAATCACTCAGTTTATTTTCCCATCGCTGGGATATGATGACACAGCAAAACAGGCAGCAACCAGTCTGTAACCAGACTACTTCTTAAAAGAAATAAGGAATAAATTGTAAAAAAAAAAAGAACAATAATGAGATGCAAACATTTATGACTCTTACATATCACATGTGAAAGCTCACTGAAATCTGACTAGCAGTTTTTGAGTAGGCCAAACCTCCCTGTTGATATGGACAACTGAGAAGGTCAGGGTAACCCTATTTGAATGCTGGTGTAGATACATAACAAACTCGTTCTTGTAGAAAAAGCTAAAAACACAGCAACTTGAAACCATGCTTCAAGACACAAACCGTCAGAGCACAGACCCATAAACAGACTGAATGATTTAAACTGTTTGTGATCGTAGCACACAACTCACAGTTAGTGACTGTAATGACCTGATGATGGCGACCTTAAGTGACATTTATGAGCACCAAAATTCACTCAGTGTTTCCAAACTAAGACTCAGTCCTCCTTAAATCACCGTTAGGTTTTTATTTCAAGTGAGAAACTCTCTAAATCTCTGACAGGTGGACAAAAACAAACCATGGTGTTAATAATCCATCCTGGATGAGGTTCGGGTGCGTTATTTAAGAAGTGTGATGATGTCACAGTTCAGTCGCCATCGTCATGACCGGAGCCATTTTTTCCTTATTGCTGCCACAGAACTTGAATGAAAAGAGCTTCGGCGATCTGCAGCGGTTAAGCCGAGACCTCGACGGCATTGCCATGGAACTGAGCGTGGTTTGTCACTCTCATATTCAAATAATGGGTGCAGCTATGTCTAAACTGGAGCAACAATTTGACATTATGAAATCTTCTTTCATGTTTAGTTAGATGTGAAGGAGGAGAGGCCAGCAGGCTGGATTCTATCCCTGGTGTCAAACTCTTTGTAACTGTACGTCCACATGCCACACCAACGGTCAAAAGTGCACAGTGGTATGTTGAAACTATTTATGTCGGTGTCATGGTGATCCAAATCTCATGCCAATGCCGGTTTCCATGACAACACCAGTAGACACTGAACCGAGTGGAAATCCAGTGACGGTTTCTGTTCATTCAGTTCTGTGGTTCACCCCAAAGTCAAACAACAGCTGACAGAGTCGCTCGTGTTACGACGACATCACTGCAGACACCGCAGCCTGCTGCCGGTACCTTTCTACGGGCTGCAAAACGGGGTGCACGCCGGGCACCGGGGCTTATGGGTAGGAAATATCCCCTGTACTTAAACTGAGGAGGGGGGTAGAGGACAGGGGGTGGGGAAAGAAAACGGTGTAAAAAAAGGAAGAGGGAAAGAGGGAGTAAAAGGGAGAGAGAAAGGAGACGTGCTACAAGGAGGAAGACATGGAGGAAGATGAGCACAAGAAGAACCAAGGTGAGAGGAGTGAAATAAGAAGTGATGAGGAGGAAATGATAGAAGGAGAAGGGGAAGGACAAAGAGCAAAAAGATGAGTCATATGCGCCAAAGACAAGAGAGACTGAGGCTGAGGAGGGTGGATGGTGATTGATGAAGGAGGATTTTAAGGAGCAAACGAGGAGATTGATGGGAAGGAAGCAACATGAATCATCACTCTGTTGACACATCTGAAAGCTTCGCTATCCAAAACTGGGGAAGGTCAAAGGTTACCTCTGGTTCAGGGTCGTCGTCGTCAAAATCGTTGAAGGTGCTGTGGTCGGGGTTGTTGGATTTGTCCAGCAGCTCGATGGCCAGCGTCCTGCTGAGAGGCTGGGACACGAAGGGGTGCTGGAAGGCGAGGAAAATGTTCAGTTAACGTAACAGACTAACATTTTTACAGAACACCAGAACACGGGTCTAATCTGCATCGTTTACGTGTTTCCTTCCTGACCTGCAGCAGTTTTTCTGCCGTGGGCCTCTTTTTGGGGTTCTTGGTCAACGACAGTTTGACAAAGTGGTGGAAATTGTTTGTCCTGTTGTTCAACAAAGGCAGAAATTTTAGAATGGTTACCTGTCGGCCTTGAATCAGGTGAGACACAGATTAAAATGAGTGACCTCAACAGCAGAAGGGAAAGTAATAAAAGAATCTCCTCTTACCACTTGACTTTATCTTTTAACTTAGGTGGCTGGAAATTACTCTTGGTCATTAAAAAGAGAGCCCTAAAGACAGAAACCAGACAAAACTTAAGCATCTGATTGATGTGATGAAACATATAAATCACAATTATACTTTGTAAATCCACCATTCTTTTGTGTGTGTACCTCATTGGGTGCAGGTCAAACATGGGAGGCTGCAGCTCAGCCAGCTCTATTGCTGTAATTCCCACTGCCCAGATGTCACACAGCTGGTTGTAACCTCCTTTCCTCTCCACTGCTGCAACCTCTGGAGCCATCCTACGGAGGGAGGAGGGAGAGAGAAGCACACAAACAGAAGTGTTTGTCAGTAAATCTGTTCAGTTTCTCTGTAACAGATTATCAGCATCACAACACTGACCTAAACTCGACATAATGCACCTGCCATGACTCCGCTCTTTTAATAGCAAACAGAAGTGATTTGTATCCCATAGTTGTTTGGGTTTTCTTGCAGCTACACTGACAACTGTCAGCTTACACAATAAACACAGGAAACATGCAATATAATATACGATGTTATTGAATTCATATGCTTTCCCCCCCAACCGCTCAGTCGCCTCTTGCATTGCAGTAAGACGTTTTTACACACTCGCTCTGATTGTATGCATAACCAGCGCAAACAAACAGCGGAACGGATGGAGAAAAACAAGCCCGACTCACCAGTAAGGCGTTCCAATGAATGACTTCCTCTTGGCTAGAGTTGCAGTGATCTGGGCCGATACACCAAAGTCAGCTGGAGAGGGGAGGAATTGAAGAGAGAAAGAACAGAAACAGATACACAGTGATGTGTAAAAACATGTAAATGAATGATGAGCAGAGACAAAACAAACCCTTTTCAGATTCATTCGGCCTCGATCGCTGCTCTCACCTAGTTTAACGTAGCCGTTGTCTGTCAGGAGGATGTTGGCTCCCTGTCAGAGACAAACACACAACGCATCAGCATCACAGTCGATTCAAATCAACCTGTGAAGGAGGAGTGCAGCCTATCTGTGCAGTGGATTAGCATAGATCAACATAGCCTGCAGCTATGAATCAATAATAACGTTATTCATCACAAACACAATCAGCACCAATAATGTGGGGATCAATTTACACCTGACAGGTGGAATATTTCATTTTCCAGGGTTCTGCAGACTCACCTTGATGTCTCTGTGCATTTTGCCTTTATTGTGTAGGTAGTATAAACCCTGTAAACACAAACACATAGCAACTGGTGTTACCAACAACAGATGCTTTTCACTTTCGAAACATTTTGAATGAGATACCTCAAAGAAGAGGGTTTAAATAAATAACTTGTGGCGGTTTTGTGACTTGAATGCACGACAAATCTCATTGCTAAAGCGTTAGCACGAAGGACTAGCTCAAACAGTTGAGATTGGCGCCTGCGTTCAGTGTGACACGCTGAACTGAAACAGTTGAGTAAAAGTACATTCTGGTATATTTATCTCCCTGTCCTTCAAAAAAAAAAAAAAAAATGCTACCGGAGTGAAAATAAATACATGCCAAACGCTACCTGCAGGGTTTCCCGTGACATGTAGGCTATCTGTGACTCTGACAAAGGCCCGGTTACTGCAGGAGGGTAACAGAGACAGAGTGTGAGACAAAGAACAACTCGTTCAAATATCAAAATGTGTGTGATTCGGTGTGTGTGATTCGGTGTGTGTGTGTGATGTTCTTGCCATGATAGATATCCTGCAGAGAGCCTCCTCCGCAGTATTCCATACTGATCCATAACTTATCTCTCCTGCGCAGAGAACACAGAGTCAGCACATATCAACACAATCCTCTCACACACTGTGTCGACTCACTCATATGTAGTGTGTCTCTCAGGTGAGATGACATCACGCGCTTTAATAACAACAGTTTTTACACTTACCGCAGATAACTGCCAAAATACGCTACGATGTTTGAGTGTTTGCAGTCCTTCATCATGATAATCTCCTGCTGGACAACAGCAAAGTCCTCACCTGGAGTTGCACACACACAAGTTAGTGTTACATTTGTGTTGGAGTGTGATTACATGATGGCGGTCTAACTCATGTAAGCTGGTGGAAAAAAAGGACAGAGAAAAGCTTTTTCTCTTTCTTTAGTGGAGGAAAAGGGGGATAGGGCATGGTGACAGAAAGAGGCTGAAGGACAGTGATATCAATCTTTCAGCTTGGGAATTGTGGAAATAAAGAGTTGAGAGGAAAAAGAGGAGGGAAGAAGCTGGTAAGCAAAGAGAGGGGAGAAAAAGAGGAGCTTAAAGTGGTTTTTATGTTGGATAGAGCGACACATGAGATAGAAAGATGAAATGGCTCACCCGGTTCCAGTTTGATGACTTTGATAGCAGCCAGCTCTCCTGTGTTTACATTACGAGCCTAAAGGGGGGGAGAGAGGAGACAAACTGAGTTTATGGGGGCTCTTAGTGAAAAAACTGACAGACAGATCTGAGACAGGAAGAAAAAATGAACAACTGTATTCGATTACATCCAAATGCAGTGGAAGACGATGCGGCGATCAATGGACACAAACTCTATGTACAGTGTGGTGAAATGTCATTAAAGTAAGGATGGAGAAGGTATCAAACTAATTAATGATCAGCTCAATCAATATTGTTAACTATCAGCGATTAAAACATAGTTGATAATTATAGTCAACAACACGAGGCGGTGCTGCTTTCATTGACTTTATCACAGCGGCTCCACCCTCAGATAACGCACCAGGAACCTGTAGAGGAGGTGTGCTAACACCAATACATGGAAAAGATGATGAAACAGACGAGGAAGAAGAAGAAGAAGCAACCAATCAGAGAGAATCAGCCATTCACGATTTGGTTTGTAGCCACTTCTGCAATTTCAATCTTTCATGAAAAGCTGACATCTACCAAAAAGTGTGGTTTTTGCAGGAATCTGACATCTACTTTCTATAAATAGCGTGCCGTGTTTACATCCAGCAGCAGGGCTGGTGAGGCTGGAGAAGAATTCTAGAAGAAACACACATGAATAAAAGATGGTGTTTCAGAGGAAACATGAAGTTCTTTCTCCCATAACGCTGACAACGTGAAAGTACGAGCGCACGTGAGGAAGAAAGAGACGGTTCGCACTTACAGATAAAAGCAAGGAATAAAATAAGAGCTTTTGATACTAGGAGTCGTGACAGAACGACGTGTCACGTCTCGGACACAGCAGCTCTTTCTATAGTGCTGACTTGTATCGCTTTGCAATTTCTAGTTACCATAGAGACTGATGAAAACATCCTTTCTGAAGCTGAACCAACTTAATCCAGCATTAGGAACATGACATCGATGACTGCTTACACATAGAGCCAAATCATTCAATCTTGAATCGCATTGGAATCATTATTCAAGGAAAAAAAACATCTGAAACGATTCTAGATCCAGACGATGATCTGGATCATCGCCAAAATCTAACCTAATGCTGAGTCATCATCATTCATAATCAGGTAACCGGGGCTTTGTCGAGTCGATGTGGAGTATTTTTAATCTAGTTGAATATTAACATAAGAAGATTCAACAACGTCAAAGTAGGTTTTCAGTGGCACTGTTCTGTGCAAACTGAGCTGTTGAACCATCTGTTATTAGGGGTTGTCATGGTTACAATGGCTTAAAGACAAGTTTGTAAAGGAGGTGCCAACAGTAACCCAGCTTCACCAGCATTACACCAGAGTTCTGCCCACACAAGTGGAATGCACAAACACAACACACACGAAGGAGAACGACTACGGGACAAACAGCTGCATCACTGTCAGGAATCTGAAACATTCCAGATGAAAACATTTATCTTTTATCATTAATTTCTTACACATGGAGGCAAAGATTCCTTTCAGGAGACAACTCACGCTTGGAGCAAAGCTGTGGTGAGAGCGAGGAGATATAAATTTGGATAAATGGTTATTTTTCTACCCATCTATCTATCCATACAATGAAACGCACAGAGAAAGGAAAAGGATGGCGAAGACTGAGAACAGAGACGGCGTGTCTTCATCAGCTGACAGCCCAGAGATGACTCACGGCGCTCGATGTCAATGTCAGCGGCAACAGCACACAACTGGAGTCAACCGGCTGGTTGGTTGAAGCGTCTGGTGTAAACAGGCGAGTAACATAACCCTGTATTTAACAGGTACCTTGATATCAGGCTGGACGACTTGATGGATTTTATTTCATAAGCTCTTGCTTTCAGACGCTAAACATCTGTTACCAGTGACAATAAGCTCCTATGAAGTGACATGATCGTCAGTAATCAATCAGCGATGGATGAGATCACCAATCAGTCACAGGCCTCACTTTTCACGTGGATGTTATGACGGCCTGAATAGGCGTTCTTTCTGTACGTTTTCTCAGACTTTTTCATTTCTAGAAAACGAGCCGTTACACAAATGAGGCT
This sequence comes from Antennarius maculatus, assembly GCA_013358685.1. Lineage (NCBI taxonomy): Eukaryota > Metazoa > Chordata > Actinopteri > Lophiiformes > Antennariidae > Antennarius > Antennarius maculatus. The sequence goes on from CM023616.1 coordinate 18,442,870, forward strand.
TCGGTCTCCACAGTACCAGAGTTCAGCCGACACCAACGCAAAGCTGACCGGAAGGGTAAAAAGTGAGGAAAAAAAAAAGACAAAGAAGTCCTGTTGGTCTGTGAGTAAAATACTGACTGATGGGAGTCCTTCAATACCACATTCAGCATCACAATCCTTCCTTTGAGGAAAGCAAAGGGCTTCAACTATTGAAAACTAGACAATCTGTGGCAGAGAAAGACAAAAACACCACAGGAATATTGCGCATGTTGTAGTTGGAGAACTTAAAACCATTTGAGCTCATCACTCGGCTCGTTTGGCAGCATTCTTGACTTTCAGGTTGGAGTTAGGTTTTACAGATGTTATGTGACATGGAATGAGATGGCAGTGACTGATCGTCCCTCTGCGCCGGTGACATACATGTTCAGACACACTCCTGGGACACTAACCCTAACCTGAACACCACGTCTCTGAAAGTACAGGTACCGTAGGAACATACAGCAGGATAGACATCCCGTTTCTTAACAAGCCTTCGGTTGGCTTCGAGCACTCTCAGCCCAATCACATGAGTGCACAATCTCAAAATAGGATTTGACACTTTTACCCACCACAGTGCCAAGATTTTCCTTAACCTGTTCAGCAGCAGTTGCTCCCTGGAAGAAGCATAAAAATGAAGGCGCTCCAAATAAGCCTCCACATGTTTTCCCTTCCTGGTTACTTAGCAATGATTTAGCTTTGAGCCAAAGACATAAATCATTGTAGTAGGAGCGGTGGTGCCCATGATCGACTGCAATTTAATTGGGTGTCAAGATGCATTGGGTTTTTTTTAAACTGGGTAACTAGGTCATCAAGTCCTCTTGCTTCTGACGAGTGCCCTTCTACTACAATGCCGGTTTAGCCTTAACTACTTTACATAATGCTATTACACAACATTTAATCTCACCTAAATGTTTTCTTTTTGGTGAACCCACTAAAATCATGTCAGTAAACCATTTCTGTTGATTTCTGTTGATTTTAAACAGCGCGATAACCCCAAAATCTGTGGCAGAAAGACAATGGAAGCCAAAGAGTATACGAGGAAAATGTTTTCCCGCTGTTACAGAGTTGATAAAGACACCGCTTGAGGCGAGATCGTGACAGTCGAGCGATCAATGGAGTACAAATAGGAGAAGCAGCAATAATTTCCCTCTTAAGGAATCACAGATTTTTGACGACCTTTATTTATTCACAGCCCTTCTGAAGTTTCTGGATCTGTGCATCCATCTTGGAAAGCGACTGGAGGAAGAGTGACAAAAACAGGATGGTTCTGGCCCGGCCACATCGACGTGACGACACCATCATTGGGTTTTGTGGGTGTTTGTGTTTCACTGTAGGCCACTGGAATAGTATGAAACAATAGGACACACATGCACACAGAGGAAGTGACAATTCCTGCATTCCCGGACTGTGGCTAACCAGCTGTACCCACCACGCAAATACACACACACACACTGAAGCCGATTTGCCATTAACTGATCTCTATCCCTGCCGAAGGCTGTTGTCAGCCTCGACTTCCTCAATCCAGAACCAAAAGCACTGTCACCTTGACAAAACGGGCCAGCCATCCTATCTAAACAGAAGTTACATCAGAACCAGGATATGGGTAAGGATTCGGCCATGAGCTATGGCTGCTATAACAACAGCCGATTGCCTTTTTTGTGGCTATAGATTACAATACTAAGGAGACACATAAGATAATTGAATTTTGTTGTTTGCTGCTAGCTGAAAAATCTGCTGACAGGAAATTCCTCACACTGCTGGGAGTTACACCTGAAGGTCTGGATGGAAGGACCAAGAAACACCTTTTAAACACATTATTTAATGCTTCCTTCAAGTGTATAACAACAAGATTGCAACCACATTCTCCCACCTGGATTCAAAGAGTATAGATCAAATGACCTATTCATTAAAAATCTGATGCTGGATTCACACTGTGGGCGTACAGATACAACTGCAAAGGGAAGCCCTGTCCCTTTAGAGGTGTATTTTCTTCATACAAGTGACATCTTATATATAACTAACACAAACAGTTCCATCTGCACAGCATTTCAAGTGACCAAAATGACGCACAGCCCAAAACGAGGATAAACAGTTGGGATCAACTCTGTGCTGTTAGTGTGTGAGATGTTTGGCTGGATAACATCAAATCAGAAAATTTCATGACTCATCCAGGGACAAACCTGAACACAGCAAACAGGTGTTTACAAAGTGCCTCATCTCTCCCTGGGGAGAGACTAGATAATTTCATCTGAGTTTGGTACCGAAAATGCTTCAAATGTGTCGGTGGTGGAAAAATTACTGGTGCCAGGCTTCATACAAGAAAGAGACCAGGTCAGTGTGTCCCACAGGAACCTCCTATGGAGGACAAGGAAGGTTATACATCTGTGATCTTGTATTTGGGAGGATTGCCACGATCTCAGCCGATCCTCCTTCAGTTAATCGATACAGACTAAGAGGCCAAGGAGACAACAAGTGCCAACACAAGCTTGTCTGCTCAAACATTCCTACCCAAGCCACAGATTTTCACACAGCAGAACAGCCAAATATAGGCATTGAAGAGGTTTGCTCAGCAGAGCCCCGGTGCTCACATCCCTTAATCCGAGGGTTTCAGGTTTGAGCCCCCAAGTGTCCTTCAGCAAAACCTTGGTTCGCTGTAAGCAGAAACATTAAGGGCATAACAATTAGTGTTGTCTGCAGTATATCAGCAGTGTGGACCGCTCCACCGACAGCCAGCAGTCTCCTCAAAACTCCTGCCATGATTATGTAAAACAGATGACATTTTTTGCCCTTTTAAGCTGTTCAACCTCAGAGAGAATTATTCACCTGTGTCAGTTGTATTGGCTGATAATGATTAAGAATTATACAAAGCAGATTTTTTTTATTTTAACATAAAAGAATCTTAGAGAGAAAAGACAGTATATAGGATGGAAGCGGAAGGAGCAAAGAAAGATGGAAAATGATACTGAAGAGAAGACCAGAAAGAAAGGGATTCAAAAAGGGGTAGGGAGGAAAGTAAGTAGTGAAGGAAGCAAACAGGTGATGAAGGGGAGAACTGATTTAAAAATGTCAACAGGAACTGAGGTGGGAGCGAACTTCAGCTACCTTTTAACTACTTTTTAAATCCTCTCTTACAATAATTATGTGAGATTTTTAAATTTATTTTTTAAAAAAAGCCTCAGGCACCTTTGAGTCATTATTGGTGGTAAATGTAATCACTTTCATTTCAATCTTTGTTGGGAAATTTGAGTTCTGTTTGCATTTTAATTCACTGCAATTTTAAATGTCAGCAAAACTGTTAAGCAAATATTTTAGTTACCACTGCAAAAAAAACAACAACTATTATAATAGCACTGTAGTAGAAATGACTGAAAGATAATTATAGTTTACTGGAAAATGTTGAAGAACACTCGGGCTAGAGCTGTCTCCTTATCTGTCACTGATTAGATAACAGGCATTAGAAGAATAAAACATGACGGCATTTTGAAATGCATGCTTTCCAAACATCTAGACAAGAGAGGAAAAAAATTAAAAAAATAAAAATTTTATCAAATATGAAATCATCCATACCCGGTGAGTTCACCTTAGGTTGCATAAAGACAAGACGTGTTATAAACTTCTTTTAAAAACACTATAATAACAAATTGTTGGCGCAGGCTACGAGAAGCTAAATTATCTTTATTAGCAGAGAAAAATCCATATATAACACATCCCTAACTGGACGTAACCCATAGCAACAAGGTGATGACCTTTAGAGGAAATAATCAATGGACGAGAAGAGAATCCTGGAAATGTCAAACATTTATATGTCAGTAATAACTAAACAGAGCCTAGAAGTTAATCAAACTCAATCTATTCCTGTTTAACTTTTCAATGAGTCTCAGAATGAACTCTAAAGGCTCTCCATCGTTCAGCAGTGAGATTAAATTCCTCACAACACAAACAACCGCAGACATAAACAGTGTGGATGTTGAACTCCAATAATCTGGGAAGCAAAACTGTCACCAGAGTGAGGCATCTATAACGTGTTATAAGTATAACGTGTTCTAATCCTCTGTAGTGCACTTGACATTTCTTGTATTTTTAAACGCCAGAGTGTGAATAAAACATTCTAGAGGGACTTTTTAAGATGTATGAAGGTATTTATTTACACGCTCCTGTAATGTTATGCCTTTAGCATGACATGACGACTAAGTATGCGACCGTGGCTGCGTTTATCCGATGTAGCCTGTAAAGAACGCAGTATGTAGCCGAGACTGTATTGGACTTAGGTCGCAATTCACGAACTTCCTTTCCTTTAGAGGATGCAGGCTGTTCCAAGCACAGGCCCCGAATCAGGAGCGAGGCTAAAGCAACAGCTCAGCCATGAAACCCCACAGCTTCGTAGATGTTCGCTAGCTAGCTTTAGCTGCTGTTAGCTTAGGAATGCTTTGAGAGTGTTGTTGTAGCTAGCTTAGCTTGATTTCATCTGTCAGTTTTCTGTTACGGCTATACGGAGTTATCTTTAGCCACTTGAACAAAAGCTCCTTGTTATTAAGTTTAATAGCTGAGCTAATAGTTTATTTTTGATTCAGTTGTTTTTTTTCCGCAAATGCAGCAAAATTACTGCGTGTTGTTATGTTTGCCTCAGTGCCCCCCCCCCCCCCCACGAAACAACCAGAGCCTAGTTAGCTTCTAGTTGCTAACATGTTACCTGCGCCCATTGTCGGACAGCTAGCAGTCAAACCTCCGTATTTCTATACGTCTTGGTTAATTGTTCTTTTCTTCAAATAGCAACGTTGCTAAATCATCGCAGTACCCAGACGATTACTGCAAACTGAAACGTGTTGAGAGGATGTCACCGAAACACACGCAAAATCTTTGGAAACGTCTCACACTTGTAGAGTTAAGACTTGGTGATTTTTTTTTGACAAATTTACCCGAGGTCCAACAGATTTACAGTTAACGTTAGCAACAACTATATATGCTTTCTTGACAGCAGAACATTATTTATTAAGCTATATCCATGATGTCCAAAACGTCTGCTCAATAATCTGGAAATAAGGCCAAAGCAATGACACTTAAAATTACAGCCTCGGCTGTCAAATATGGAGCGTCAGTGGAAAGAAGCAGTATTGCATCAGTAAACGGCAACACTTAAAAACAACCCATTGATTCGGCACTATCTTATTATGCATACATAATGTGCATTCAACGAATGAGTTACGACGGGAAGCTAATGCATAACAAATATTTGTCCGATAATGGAACTCTGTTTTTGCAGCCGTACTGCAGCTTTACCTTGTACACATCTCCGTATGTGCCGCTTCCTATCCTCTGGATCAGCTCGAAATCCTCCTGCGGATTCCGCCGGGACAGGTCGACACTGGAGTTCATCATTTCCACTACCGTTTACGGCGCCGAATGCGCGCCTTTGACGAACTCCGACAATGTATGAAAACAGATATTGAACAGAAATAAACATACGGCGTCAGAAAATCCCAGCCCGAGCCCAACGTAGCTCCAACATGGCTTCCACTGCGCATTGCGCATGCGCAGTAAGGTATTATGGCGTAGGCTCCACAGACAAGCGGATGGTTCAATTTCAAGTTGCGACTCGTCTCAAAGTGCGATGATAAAATAAAAAGAACAATAAATACTTGTTTTGTTGGGGGGGACCTATCTTATTTGATTCAAACAAATTGATTATATTTTAACTAGTATTCTATAACCAAAGGAATAAATTGAACGTGGAGTTGCTTTAAGGAACGTTTTAATTCCAATCTGCCCATCAACTAAAATCCCGGACAGGGAAATGAATGAAAACAACAACGCGTTGTTTGGCCTCATGTGGCTCCGACGCAAAACTGGGCTAAGTAGGGCTAACAGCAGCATATGGAGACATAGTGCTCCAGCCTACAGGCTCTGAAAACTGGCAGGACAGGAGTCCCTAGACAGTCAACAACACAGATGTCGTTCCAGTCTGCTCAGAAGAAAATGTACGGTGTTACGCCACATTTTTGTGTCCATTAAAAATTTAACTTAAAAATAAATTCCCAGCTGACGCTTACTTTAGAAAAAACTTTGGATCACATACCAATTTAGTTAAAAGATCTCCAACAAATGTTTCTTAGTGCTGTTTGAGTTCTTTTTAAAAAACATTTCCGTTCCACCTTTCTTACAATTTAAAAAAAGGTACATAACTCAAATTCAACATTATTAAAAATATATTTTCATATTGTTATGTATGTTGTTATGAATAAGCAATGAAAGGTAGCTATTTACATTGCAGTGTAACTTCCACCAAAGCTTATCAAGTGTCCATCTTGACGTATTTATGGATAAGTCCATCTATTAAGCCTAAGCTGACTCTCAGAGTGGCCTCATGCTTCAGGGAGGAGAAAACAGGAGGCTGATTGTGCTGCTTTCCAGCCTGATGGTGCGGGTTCTGTGTCGGTGGGGAATTTATTCTCTGGTGGACTTGGATAGTTTGCTGCCTGGTGGAAGATAGAGATGAAGACGTGCACTCAGGTGTCCCAGTTTGAAGATTTGTTTCCTGGTTACATGATGCAGCGTCTTTCTGCATCGTGAGTTTTTTCAGCTGACAGGACAACGTAGGACTCAGAAGGAGAACCATGGTACCTCCGACACTGAGGACCCTAGACAAAGAATAAAATCACTTTCAACTTGTTTTTTTTAAACATCAGTCATACTGACAAATGTAAATGAAATTCATTTAAAAAATAACAGGACAGAATCCAATAATTACATCATACAGTTTATGATCTGTTATGAATTCTGCACAATTCATAAAAAAGCACAAAGAGAAAGACGTGGCTTTGCAAAGGAAACTTTGTGATTTTCTTGTTGACTGCCCCGATCTAAATGAAAGAGTGGAGACAAGCAGGTACAAACCTCTCCATCTCAGTGAGGATAAGAGGCAGGTTGGCAGCCATATCTGCTTTGGTGCCAAACTTCCTGCCAAATGGCAGATCAGAGATGACAGCATCCACACTGGCACTGGGCAGAGGCAGCGCTGCACACACACACACGGGAAAACAAACCAGCCAAGACGTAATGTGATACATGTCGGCAGAATACACACACTATTTTTCACCAACATGTTTCCTCCTTCTGGCCTTTCAACCATTTACACAACCTTAGTGGACAGATCTCTCTAGATATGAACATAAACTCTGTCAAAAATATAAAAGCTTTAATGATACACATCCATCATTTTTCCAGGGATCATTTTGTGCAGGTTTCCTACCCATGGATGAAGCTTTCAGCAGGTGCACTCTGTTTCCCAGCCCTGCAAACTCTACATTCTCATTGGCCTTCTGCAGCTGTCCATCATCTATGTCCACGCCCAAGAAGCAAGCAGCCTGTAGATCACAATGAGGGTGACAGATTGTACACAACAAAAGTCTCACCATCATTTAAAATTTTTTTTCTAAAACCTGAAATGTTAATTTTTTAGGTTTTTAAAGGTTTAAATGAGATCACCTGGTGCTCCTGGGCTGCTTCTATTAAGATAGTTCCCACTCCACACATTGGGTCGACCACACAGGAGCCTGGCTGGGAAAAAGGAGATAACATCCATTGCGACTGTGACTGAAGGGTGACAATAGATTACATTCCGATTGTTACATTCATTAGGTTCAATTTTCCCAATGATTCGTCTTTGTTTTTTGGGGGGGGATTGGTCAAGGAATCATAGCTGCTAAAAATGGAAGATCTCTACCTGTATCTGAACCAGTGAGGACATAGCCCAGGCTACAGTAGACCTCAGCCCTGTGGTTTTAATGTAGCACCGATTAGCCAGAGGTGACCTGAAGTAAAGAGACAGAAGACCCATAAAATATGACAGCCAATCAAATGAACTGGACCTGCCACGATCATGTGAATTCAACAGTAAATCTCAACTGTAGAGAAATAACCTAGTAAGTGGGATTCCCAGCAGGCAGAGGTCATCACTCAAATAAACATTCACCTGCAGAACAGAGTAAAAATACCTGTTAGATTTGAAAAGACAGACGTCACCAGAAACAATAATAGTGATAATGATCAACCAAGCAGATTTTATTCCACCTCCAGATGTGGATTCTTCAGGTCACTCCTCCATCCCAGACGTCTGCTCACACCTACTCCAATCACTTTACTCACCTCCTACATTAAAACACAAAAAAATCCAGTTAGTCCTATGAAAACGTGCTCCTAGAAGCTGAGATCCATCTGTAATGTCAATGGTTGGAAGAAACAACGGTTCTGCAAGGGTCATATAGACAATGGCTAAACTTCAATGCAAATGGAGTAGAATGCTGAATAAATCAGGTGTGAATTCATTTTGAGATGCACTACCTTTGTTTTAATTATACACTTTGGATTTAGAACTCTATGGAAGATCTGTTGTTGAAGCATTATTTATTCCTTAGTACAGAATTCAATGCAAAGCTGTCAGTAACATTTTGAATTAAATGACCTGCCTCAGGATTCTGAGCGTCTAAGAAACAAAAAAAGCAAACGTTCAAAGTATACTTCTGATCTAATCCACAATTCAAAGGTTCCCTATTCAGGCAACTCTTCACCACGTTTCATGGTAATCTGGCAAGTAGTTTAGGCGTAATTGACAAAAACGGTGAATCACAGTGATCACTAACTTCCTCTACCTGTGAGCTGAAATGTCGGGACAGAGATCCTGTACACTTGCAACAAATCCGAAAAGAGACTGGGATAGAAGGAGGCTCCTGAACGATCCAGCTGTGTCTCAGTAGATTCTTATCGTTCCCCGCGGTAGTTTTCTCTTTATTAACACGAGGGCAGACATGCAAAGACAGAATGAAAAGCAGCTAAAAACAAAACAGACATGAGATCTTAACCTTTAAATTTGATGTAACAAAAAATGAAGTAAAATTTTACTGAAATAAAAATCTTCTCACCTTTGACCACTTGTTCCAAAGCTTCGTCTTCCACAATGCCACTCATCCTCCTGTTATCCTCCACATTTTGGTCTTGTCCTGGTGTCTTACGGTCATTCTCAGTGTTCACAAGTTTCTCAAGTTTAACATTTTTTTGACTCCTGCAGAACTTTGTAACCATTTCATTCTCTTCTTCTCCTCGTCTCCATTGTTCCTCATAGGTGATCTCCTTCTCTTCATGCTTTTCATTTGTAGAGTCATGAACTGCACTCCCTCTTTCCTCCTGCTCTTCTTCATCATCCCTCTTTCTCTTTTCTCCCAGTCTTTGTTGGACATTTCTCTGGCAATCACTTGCCTCCCTCTGTCCTCCTGTACAGTTTCCAGACTGCACTCTGCACATCCTTTCAGCTTCGCTGCTTCCCTTCTCCTCCCCGCCCTTTGTCGTCACCCCCTTAGTCTTTCTGTCTTCCATCTCCCCCTGCAGGTGCTTCCATGTCATTACAGCACTGGTCCACTGTTTGCAGTCACCCAGCAGTCTGGACCTCAGCACAGAGGCAGCTTGAATGGTAGAAACACAATAAGTGGAACCAAACAAGCTCATTAGCCACTCGGTGTTTTTTTTTTTTTATTATAGAATTTCATTTAAGTGTGAAAGGATTATCTGTACCTGAGTGGGAAGGAAGATTCACAGGTGAATCCACCTTCAGTAGGAGAAAGAGTCTCTCTGCAGCCTTCAGCTCACTGATTCTACTGATGTCTGCACGGGAGCTGAACAATACTTTACCTGGCATTTGACACACCTGGACATACACAACAAAACAACATTTATGAGATGATAAATAGACCATAAGGAAACATATCGGCTGTTGACACACTGGTGATTCATCAGGATTCCAGCAGCATTAAAAGCACAACAGTCTGCCTCATTTGTAAGAAACAAAACACTGGCCTTTTATGTCCTCTTTATTTAATCACTTAAAGTTTGACATGTATCTCATCGAGTACATCCACTTTGGTTATTTAGTTTAATGAACTTGAAGGGTTCATCAGGTCAGGTTTATGTCCATTTTGGCAGAATGCCTGAAGCTTAAATAAATGGACGTGTGTTGTCTGCCAAATCAATTTATGCTGACTTGGCAGACAACATAAATTATGTCAAATAATGCATTCAGCTCGTCACTTCATCATGGATTATAGTTCTAAGGAGCGGACAGCAGATTAATATTAAGCATTGATGTCTATTTACTGTAAGTGTCAGATCCATCATTAGTGATGAACAGTCAAGGAAAAAAATATCGTTTTGAGCCGTGGAAATCATTACTGAATTGTTAACACTTTGGAAGGGACACCCTCAGCGTGGTGCGGGGGTATGAAAGGACAGTGAGAAAAATTAAAACAGGTCCTTTCAAACCTCTCCAAAAGAACAACTCAGCAGATCGACACTGATACTCACATCTTCAGCGGCCAGTTTCTTCTTCACCTCCTCCATTAAGAAACGCTCCATCCCGTTCCCAGCGGTACAAAAATAACGAACTAAACTCCTCTCTCCAACTGGTTCGGTCATTATGTTGTATAACCTAATTTAGCGTAATTAAATAGAAGTTTGATGTAGCTTCAACTTCCTCCCGAGTGCGGCCATATTGGATTTCTTGTTTATACCGGAAACGGAACTGCGTCATCAAATTGTAGTGACTAATCTCTGCCGGCAGGGGTCTCTCTCGCAGCAGAAATCACAGCTTAAAAAAACATGTACCTGTATAAGCAGGTATTAACCGTAAACTAATCACAGACTATATTTATATATATATATATACACACACACACACACACACACACACACACACACACACACACACACACACACACACACACACACACACACACACTCACACACACACACACACACACACACACACACACACACACACATATATATATATATATATATATATATATATATATATATATATATATATATACATATATATATATCCAAATAAACTACATCTAATTGTATTAATTGTAACCCCACAACAAACGAATAAGAAATAAATCAGTCTGTAATAGATAACACGGGGTGCACCATCATCACCAATGGAAACAGTAATGAACTCTCCCAGAAATTTGCTCTTCTGCATGATGAAGGCTATTTCAGCAGGTCACACACTTAACACGTAGTACGTGTTCATAAGCACCTTACGCCGTTGATAGTTTTAATTTAAAAATTATAAAGGTTGGATTTATTGAGTTTTCACCCAACAATACACAATTCAGGCAAACCCTTTTCTTTGTGATTCCTCCTTTCCTTCAACTCCTATATGCCATGACTGTTTTCATTACTCCACAATATTGGATGTATCCATGTAGAACGAAGACATTAATATTACTTTCAACAGCTGCCATTTGAAATAATTATCTCACTGCTGCTAAGTGAATAGAACATAAAATGGATGCTCTCTGACACAGCAGCCATGGCATGATGTATTACTATACATTAAGCTTGTTTTTAATCTCTTCCACACCCCATAAATGGTCTGAAGTGGGAAGATAAAGCAAACAGAAAAGAGAGGATATCCCAAGCAGAGTAGAGGAGGAGAAATGATGAAGAATGCACAGAAAAGGTTAGTTATGTATGAAGCAATAAATTAAAGACTATTAATGACAGTAAACTTCATCATGTTGGAATAATAAGTGCCCCAATTTTTTTTTAACAACTGATAGGTTTTTCACATTAATGCACAAAATACTTTTAAAATTCCAAATAATGAAGGAAAAATCTGATTTTTGGATTATATAGATAATAAAAGACTTCAATGCACACATGTGACCTTACTTGTCAGGTCAGCCTTTTGTATTTGCACCTGTGGTTAGATTTGTTTGCATTGAGATGCAGATCGGACAATACATAAAAACACAAAACACCCACAAAGAAAGACGAAGAATGCAAATAGTGCCCAGAAGTTTAAATCATCCAACAGAGGTATGAAGAGGCGAATATCTGGTAGAATGAGTGCAGAGATAAAATAGATAAAACAATGTGCATCAGGGAGCAAAAATCTCATCAGTGGTCTGATTTGATCTACTCAATAATAAACAGAACTATTTCTATCAGGCCTTGTTCTCCCCTCCAGGATGGAGAATTTACACCCAGGAGGAAGAAATTGGAATTTGTTCTGCAGAGGGTAAAACTCATCATTTAAGATTGAGTTAGCTACTCCCCGTGACCGCCTGATATATAGAAACTCTAAGGTGAACCATGGGTCCCTGATCAGTTTACTCAACAATTTCACAATGTGGTTAAGAGAGTTTCAGCTCTTCAAAGAAAGGATTCCAAATTGTAATAGAAAATAAAAAGCCCGTATCAATTCTATAAAAACATGATAGAATGAGGTCATTGTGTTTTCATCAATCTGGAGTGGGAACAATTTTCAGAATCAGAATTATCTATGGTATCCCTTCTTACTCAGTGCTTCACAATTTATTTTAAACTTCGATACTGGATCGATAATTGTACCAGTAGGCTCCGGCAGATCTATGATCCACAAGGTGGATAAGCAGCTACAAGAAAATGGATAGATGGATGGATGGTCTAAGCATCTATCTATTTCCTCTTACTCTTTTTTATTCAAATAAAAAAAAAAAAACTACAAGGATAGGATAAGAGAAGACAAGTGATGGAACTTCACAACACTGTTCTGTACAGCTGTCCACTGATCCCTAAATCCATTGTGATGGAGGATTTCTGACAGGAACAAAAGGCCATTCGTTATCTTTCCTTTGTCTTCATGTGTTCGGATGCTGATCTATTTAAACATACCGACACAGGGCACATCATCACTTGAATCCAAACTAACAGACTTAAATGTCAAAGCTCCAAACCCAGAATTCTCTCACGCAAAATCAGATTTGAGTTGAGGGTGACATTATCGCAGGAAATTAAACATTCTGCTGTAATGATGTTGAGCAAAGGCTTCAAGAGGACTGATAAAAGGAAGCCTGGCAACCTCCTCGGAAGTTTCTCTTCACATTCAGTCCACTCTCTGATGGAAATTGTTTTTTTTTTTTTTTTTTACAAAGACAGAGTGGAAAAGTCAGAGAGAAAAAACACGAATGAGGAGGTGCTGAATATTCAACGCGTAACCACATTTTTGTGCATCCATGCTCATTTACGAAAACTGACATACGTTCATGTGTGTGCATGAGCATATTTAAATATTTGCTGCTTCCAGAGTGTGAAGAGAGTCAACACAGCCACCTATAGAGACAGAAAGACTCCCAGTGGTTCTCACACAATCAGTAAAAACTGCATAAAACTCGCAGAATCCATCAAAACCAACGATAGCAGGAGAGAAAAAGAAGAGCAGGAGAGCATGTATGCGCGTTGTTTCTCTCTGTAACTTAAAGGATGACTGTCTTTGTCTTTTTTAAACATCACCGTTGTGATGTCAATTGTGACATCTCAGCATGTTCGCTTATGCTCACTGGTGAAGTTGAAGGTCTAGCAGGTTTAACCCAGATGATTAACAGTCAGCCTGGAACACATTATGGAGGATTTCATTTAGCTCCACGCTAAACTCTGAGGCCCAGCAGTGCGAAAGCCTTTGTCCCTGTTAACAAAGAACGTCTCTCACTTCATAAAATCCCAAATCTCTTTACCCCATATTTTACCGAGTCAACATGTAGCATTGCCACTGAGGTGGCTGCTCCTTTTAGCTGTTAAAAAGTTGAAATGCATTGGCCCAATTTATTTCGATGTTTAGCAAAGCCATAGAGTTTTTAGCTATTACTTTGTGTTGGGGGACTTCAAGGGAGTCCCCCAACACAAAGTATTAGTTTACTTTATTTTAATACTATAACAAAGACTAAAAATAGATGTTGACAGATAGATGATAGATATAGATAGATATTATCAATGGGTGCTTGTGTTCATTATTTTTAAATGGAACAAATGACAATGGGATTCGGGTTTGATGCGGACAAGGTGTTTTACCTCATTTTTATTACTACTATAACTAAAAGAAAATACTGTAGCTGCAAATCCAAGTGTAAGTCAAAAACAGCCTTCATAAGAACAAACTGCTGTTATCTAAAGTTGTGTAAAACTAACAGTCCAGTGGCATTTACTTGACATTAGGAGCACCGTGCATTTATTCATCTCTACATCTGATAATAAATACAAACACATCAAAAATGTAAATTGACTTTAAAACTGATTTCATTTTGTTTCATGATAGAAAGTTCACCTGCACATAGTGCATATACAGAAAATCTAATAAAACGTAACGCTGGACCCCGTAGTGAGTTTTAAAAATAAGAAACAGACAAACACTGTTTCTCTGTCAGAAACTTCCTCCACAGTTTCCCTCTGAAACATTAAGTCTTTTACTCAGAACTAATCCGTCTTTTAACAGATGATTTTTCATCAGCTGTTCAAGTCATCGCTCAGTAGTGAGGGTCGTCCGTCCTTTATCTTCTCTAGAAACCACCTAGGAGAGAAAAGACTCTGAGGAATGTCTGGTTCTGCTCATTCCCAAGCAGGTTTCATGCGAGTCTCATCCGTCCACATTCAAGCACAAGCAGGAGGCTTGCGGATTAGCTTGCACACGACTGCTGCCATGCACTGTGATGTCACGTCCTCGTGCACTGCAAACACGTTTCACCCCAAGCCATCAAATCTCCTAGGCCTTCTCTTTTCCGCCCCTCCTACCCTCGAAATCCACTCCCAGGACTATCCTGGTGTATTCGTACACCACGTACGACACGCTCACAGCCGGGATGACTTTCAGCAGGTTGGGGGAAATTCCCCGGTAAAGTCCAGCCACCCCCTCCTGGGTCACGATGCTGTGAAGCAAGGTCAGCATGGAGGGTTTAGGGGCTCCCTTTACTGAAACTGTGGGTCGATAAAAGGACAAGCGTCAGGACAAGTTTTCACGTTAGTGTAGCACATTTGTTCAGATGTGGTGAACGTTGTGTCCCGACACCGATCTATAGCAGCAGCACCACAGCCATCCTGACCTTGTGCCTGCATTCTTGTGCGAATCAGAGCCAATGGGTAACTTGCCAACTGTCCACAGGTGCTGGAGACGGCGCCGCAGCCGACCAGCACCATGACCCCCGGGTCGGCCAAGCCTTTGTTCCTGTTGAGCCAGGAAAACTTCAGAGTCTGCGGAAAAGAGGCAAGTAGAAGTGAGTCAGCGCTAAGAGAGCACGAACACTGCGTGATGTCACGTCTCTGACCTCATAGACCGCCAAGTCGATGCCAGCATAAGGAACAATGCTCAGCATGTTGGGTAAATAGCCCTTATAGAAGGCGGTGACACCCTCCCTTTGGAGGATCTGTTTGGCGCAGTCTGCTATTCCTGAGTACTGACCCGTTTTCCTCAGGGTGAGACGAGTCTTCAGAACCTGTTGAAGCAAAGAGATGGACAAGAAGACAGGGATAAAAGAGAAATGGAATGAGTCCCTTTTTCCTGATCATGCATCCAGACAGAATCTAGTTCCAGTTCCGGTGAGTTTATTACCCTGGTATTACCTCCATGGGGTAGATGACGGTCTGAGCTGTCGCTCCGGCCAAAGAGCCGGCCACAAACCTCTCATGAACCCTCAGGTGTCTCTGATCATTCTTGCCTCGCATTACCTTCTTGATCTAAGCATATAGGAGAGAAATAACAATCAATAGTAATCAATAATCTCAGTCAATCACAAAGAGCTAGCTTAGGTTAGCCTACCAAAAGAAGACAGGCTGTTTTAGCTAACTTTAGCTGAAGTTTACTGATGGTCCACATCAGTTCTTACCTCTAACAGTTTCAAATTTTCATTGTAGCTCCTGAATTAATACATATTTAGTCTTTTTACTCCAAATGCAGACGATCGTAAAGAATTTTTGTAACTTTTCTGATGTTACTACACAGGAAAAATTGCGGTCTGTACTGATCGAGTTTCTTATCTGAGTTCACTGTTCTATTCAAACATGACTCTGAGGTGTTTGTTTAAGCTTCACTTTTTAGCCTGTGAGATGAATATTTGTGTGTTTTTATGTTAATGCTGAATGAGTGTTAGAAGTGTGTGTGTTTGGAAATTGACTGTAGGGATTGGAGAGCTCTCTAGTTTATGTAACCCTTCCTGCTGGTCCAGATCAGGTCTGCTGGTAACATGTACACAAACAGAAAAGGAATGTCATCCTCTAGGCCTCTTGAACAGCCTGTTCTACACGGGACCGCTGAGTATAAACAGTACAGACGCGTAAGGGGGGCCGTTACGTTCTGCTTCTGAGCTTCTGAACAAGGTAGCAGAAAGGAAAGAGGTGGGATGATTGGACAAATGTAATATATCTGCGATGTCTTAACCAAAGACGTGATTTCACGTGGATGGTGTGTCAGATTATTCCTCTAGAGGTGGTCAGGCTGACGTGACACAGGTGGATCCTCCGGTTTTCATGCTAACTTTTCACTGTCAGGCTAGATTGTGTTAGCTGGAATCTATTATAGGAATTGTTTTTATTCCCATTCCTTTAAATATTTGACAGGACATTGCATTAGAAAGAAAAGGAACAATAAGATTTTTTATATGATTGAATAACTAAATTATTAAAATACAAACAACAACAGAAGCAGGTCTGATCTCTGCCCCACCTGATCGTATGCTGTGAACTTGATGGCTGTCTCTGGGGCGATTTTAAGGACATTGACTCCATTGCCCCTCCATAATGCCGGCAGCCCTCCTTCTCTCACCATGTACTGGAAACTGCTCCGGACGTTCCCTTTAAAGTCACTGGAACCGTGGACCTGGAATCAGAACAAATGGCATCAGCAACACATGAAACAACGTTGGTTCTAGATTGATCTGAGAGATGATGTCATAACTCCCCACAGACCTGTCGGAAAACTTTGACACGATCTAAAGGGGCGGTTCCGGTCCGAGCTACGCACCCCGCCGTGACTCCGGCCATCAGCTGCCGCCACACGTAACCGGACTTCTTCTCCTCTTCTGAAAACTCATCTGGGACCGTCAGCTGCTCACCGATATCCAGCATCTAAGAGGAGAGAAACGACGATGATGCAGTGGAAGAGATGCGCCGTCAGTCAGAGGAGAAAACCATCACATAAATCACTCTCTTTCCTCCAGAACCCAGTTCTTTTTATTGAACGTCATGTAATCAATGAGGCATCGATTGTTTTCGTGTTTCACTCTTTACTGGATTAACATTTTAAAGCAGAAGCTTCGGTTCTGTGTGACTAAAATCCAACAGTGTGGTTCTTTAAGCATCCCAGCGTCAGACTTCACCAATGATCGTTTCCAGTAACGCGCCACGTCCTCCATGTTACTGAGAGGGTTGAACAGGAAGTAGTCGCGCCACTCGCCCCAGTCAATGGTCATGGTGCCGTCTTTGTCCATTCTGAGCAGCAAACACACAAAGAAGATCAGACACTCATGGAATCAGAGGGTAGCAGCAAAAATCTGACCGATCCCTTCATGTTAAGCACAACCAAAGCTAACTGAAACGACACAGACGTTTTTATAAATATAAAAACGGCAGCAGTGCGAGCAGACCTTTGCAAAATCTTGGTGGCGTCCCGAAGGCTGATGTTCACGCCGATGGAGCGCAGAGAGTGTTGGATCTCTGATGCATCGATCCGTCCTGCAGAGATCCACAAACACACAGAAGGATAAACCACAGATTAAAGTTTCAAACGATTCCGTCGTGAATGTTTTCACCAGGGTGAAGCTACTAACCGTCTTTGTTGGTGTCTAAACTACGAAACACAATTTTCAGCTGTTTCTCGTTGGTGCGAAGATACTGCATGAACTCTTCAAAGTCCAGCACGCCATCCTGGTTCGTGTCCCCGACCTTCACGATCTGAAAATACCAACAAACACACCAGCTACTATCAGATGTAGCTCATTTAAACCGGGAACACCAGGTTGTTGGGTTAAATACGATGATTTCTACGTATGAGCATCATCTATCGATGTCTTGTCTACCACAACATCTGGTTTAATTGAAATTTCGTGATGAGATGTGGCTCCAGACTGAAAGGAGAACCAGCAGGAATTCCCAACACAACCAGTAAGGAATGGCCCTGAGGCAGAGACCGACACCCTGGACAGGAATCCACGAGGGAGGAGGGATCAAGTGTTGGACAGACAGAAAGGTTAGAGTTCTCATCTTACAAGCAGATCCTAGTTCAGAAATAGATCTGTGATCTTTAAACACACACACACACACACACTCAATCGTGTTCACACACAGGTGTGTGTGTGTGAGACACGGGGGTCCCGTCTTACCCTCTCAATGGAGCCCCTGGAAAGCCCCCGTCCTGCCAGCCCCGTCCTCAGTTCCATGATGTCGATGCGTCCGTCTTTGTTGAGGTCCAGCTGGTCGAAAAGCTCGGCCCAGAGCTTCTCCCGGTCCGGGTCTGGACCGGGGGCTCTGCTGTCCTGGCAGTGAGCCACAGGGAACCAGGGCCAGTGGGGGCCCATGACTGGAGCCGATCAGGATCTGTTGATCAACCACAGACACTAGTTCTTAATCTGCTGCTTAATCTGCGCCTGAGTCTACAGTATATGTCTGACTGCCTTCACATGAGACATCTGAACACGATAAATATATATTTTTTGTTCTTGCTTAAAAATTACGCGTCATTAGAAATTACTGGATAGCTGGATAAAACTACCATCAGTATGTAGCAGACACACATTTCCCTTCGCCACATATTCACATGCAGGTGTCCTTGATACCCCCCCCCCCTTCCACACACACACACACACACACACACACACACACTAACCTGGCAGGATGACGGTCAAACGATACCCGAACACAAGACCTTGAATGTCATCGTCCACAATGATGAAGGGGAGCGAAGCCAGGAACCTGACCTTGAGGGACATTTAAGGACGTCATTGCTGGTCTGGGATGTGTTCACACCGTTTAAATAGTTTCACAACAAACTGTTGAAAACTGAAGCTAAATGGTTTGAGGACTGGTTTCACTCAGAATAACACCAGTATTATTAATAATAACACTTTAATTAATAGTGATAAAACTCGTCTTAATAATAATAACAAATATGTTAACACTACCAGTTGTATAAATAATAATAAAATTGGTTTTACTCAGAATAACACTAGTATTAATAATAACGCTTGTTTTACTAAGAATAACATTATATAAATAGTAATAACACTTTTGTTAATAGTAGTAAACTAAAAATAACAATAACAGTTTTGTTATTAATGACAATAATAACACTTGTATTAACACATAACAGAATTATTAATAATAATAACAGCTATATTAATGATAGTAATAACACTTCTAATAATAATAATAATGAATAACATTACTAATAATAACGCTAATATTACAATTATGTACCTATAAGAGGAGTTCAGGTCAGTGAGGCCTACAGATAATAATTAATAGCTAATAGAAGCTAACAGATGTTCGAACGTCATTTTCAGAAGAACCTGATCGACAGAAGGATGGAAGACAACACGAGGCGATAATCGATATTATGATACGTATCGATAATCAGCTGTCGCGGACACAAAGTAAACAAGAAGCCAACACAGCTGCTGATGAGGAGCGTTTGTTGTTTATGTTTACCGACATTTTTTGCAGTGTAGTCTAAACCACCGCTGATCAACTGATCGATAGATCGATACTAACACCACCAGCTCCGCGTTGGTTTCCTGACCTGACATTCTCCGGACGGGGCTCTAATAATAAACCTCCAGGAGCTCCTGGAGTCTCACCGTCTACACGTCCGAACCGACCCGTGTTCGGGTCCGGGAGGAACCGGGACTGGATCGGAGCGTCCTGGAACCTCGTAGCCCCGTCTGGAGTCAGCAGAACCCGGGTCGACCTCCGCCCACCATGATCGCCCTGAGACGGATCGGGAACCTCAAGGCGCGCCTGGTTCAGGAAGCAGGAAGAGGGAGGAACGCTGCGGGCCTCCTCCTCTCCCCCCACCCCCGGTGCGGGGCCCGCTGGTGGCCGGGCTCCGGTCCCCTGGAGGTGGCTCTCGGTTCTATAACTCATGTTATATCTGCAGGATGCGTGTATTAAATGAGGATTGGGTTTGTTTTTAATTGTCATCAGGATAAAATGACGGAACAGATTTACCATGAAGCTGCTGGAGATCAATGACCTCAGTAGATTATTATTATTTTATACCGTCTGCAAAGGAAAACACGTTTTTTCATACATTAATGTGGATATCACGGTTCATCTTCCAGGATGTGATCAAAATGCTGGTTTTAAGCACAGGTGATTCAACTTGATCCTCCCCTCTGATTGGTCAGCCACTCCTGACGTTTCCACAACGACCAGGTAAGGAACAGAGGAAAGGAAAACCTGCACAGGTCGTTTATTTCTGACCTCATGGTGTTTTATTGTCCTTTCTCTTTGAACACATCCCTCTGTCAGCAGCTCTCTGACTCCACAGGTGAGTGATGTTGTGTTTCGGGTGAAGTTCACCCATCATCACCCATAATGATCAGAATAATAATGATTCGCCAATACAACACTGATCACAAACAGTACATTTAAAATAACAATATTACATGTGATATGTAAATGTAGATATCCTCTGGATTATATATATGATTTAGTAGTTTTCAGAAACATGGCCTATAAAGACACACCTCTAACATTCTTAGTGTCGACTTAACAGCAGCGATCATGTGTTTCTACATTTGTCACCTTCAGAAAATTCCCATGCGTTTACTTTATACACCAGAGGACACGCCTCAGCTGGAGCTTAACCTCAGCTTTTCAGGCCGATAAACAAGATGTTTGAGATATGATGTATAGAATTCTATAAGGACTAGCTAAGGACCAGCTTTCTAATTTTACCAATTTACGGCAATTGGATAATTAGTGTAAACTCGCAGACTGGAAGACAAGAGGAACATGGTGGTCGTAAACAAGACGCCTTGTTGACACTGGCAGCACAACCTTTGGAATGTGCTTTTATTGTGAAAAGCTGTATCACTCGTTAACTTCAAGTCTTTGAATTGAGTTCAATCACAGAAATTATTTGATAGCTTTACGAATTAAATTACAAAACGATAAAGAAGTGGTGGAAAATATCATAAATCTCCTCAAGTTATGTCACTTGTGTCCAAAGGTCAAGCAGAAGACCATAACTTTAAAAAGATCTGTGCAGAGTCAAGTCTATCCACTTTTATTAGCATAACATTAACATGTTAGAAGGCTCAGATCTCTGCATTAATCAGATCTGAGTCAAATAAGACTGTTTAAATATTTATAATGCATAGAGAGCAGATTTTAAGTGTCTATTTGTTTTATAAAAATTATTTATAATAGTTTATTTTAGAACATCAAAGAGATTACAAGAGACTTTTAATCATTTCATTTTAAGCTTTGTGGAAAGATATTTAAAAAAAAACCTGAAGGTGAGGAAAACTTAAGGTAAAATCAAATCAAGCTCTGTGGTACCAACTGTTCTCTTATCCGTTTGTTTGTAATGAGACGGCTCGATGTTTTCTACATCCTTGAGTCAGCTGAGACACGGGACTCTAAACCCAACAGGCGCTAATGAAGTCCTCTGATCCCGTCCACGTGTCTCGCTTTGAACGGCCTCAGATCTGCCGGTGTGTGGTTGTACATCAGGTCCTATTTGGAGCCTGTTCCTGAACGTCCCGCTGCCGGGTTGCCTTTTGCTTCAGACCCTTTAATCACGTTCAGTGGCTTGTGGAGGGACGAGCTCGCCTTCTGAGTCACCTCTTGCTCAATCTTGTTCCTGATGGCAACCTCCAGACCCTTCAATGAAAAACAGAGGAGGTCAGTGAATTCTACTGTTAATTTTTTTTTCAGACTGAAACATCTGGACAGGTGAAGTTGACACTATGATACTGTCATTATCTTTAACTCTTCCTCACCTTCTTCAGCTTCTGTTGCTGAACCACTTGAGCCTTTTTTGGTGCAATGATCCTCCCTTAGAAAAGAAAATAGACTTTAAAACATGGTGACCTGAAATTCGTTTCATTTTTTCCATTTTATATTATTGCTTACTGCTTTTTTGTTGCTTTGACAAATATGCTTCCATTTTATTTTTCATGTAACTTCAATGGAAGTTTAATGCTTCCATTAAACCTCAAATTGCAACCAATAAAGGTTATCTAATATCATCTTTTAGTAACCTGCATTGCCGTTTCAGAAAAAAATAACTTATACACACTAATAGAGCAGCACTAACGTGGTTAAGGCCGATATATCAGAATTACAATTTCATATTTGAATATTTTATGCCAGTTTCAACTCCACTTTTTGTTTTTTATGTAACCATATCCCAACAATTAATTCAAACTAAATATTCGAACACGACTCATTTCCGTACAGTCACGTGTCGAGTTATTCAAAATAATCTCCAAGTTTTGTTAACGACTCTTCACGTAACACGACAGATTAATAATCTATACCTCCTTTCTTGGGTCCTTTATGTTTGTTTTGCTGTTTTTTAGGGGCTCCTGGCCGCTGGGCTTTAAACTTATGTGAACCTTGCGCCATTGTTGTTTTTAACCGGAAGAACAAGGTTCTTCTTCGTTGTTTCGAATACGGTTAATTTCCCCTCTGTCGCCCTCTACAGGAGGACCAGTGAACAGCTGGTATAATGCGGTGTGGTTGAGAAAGAACTCCAATGTTTCACTGAAAGAGAATTTTTGTACTTCATGATTAAAGATCAAAACATTATATTAAATGCATCTATTTTTGATTCCAGTTTTAAGATTTTCTCACATTACAAAATAAACCCAGAACAAATGATTATCAGCAACAATAACATACGTGCACTGAAAGAGGTCATCTGCACAACATTATAGTAATTGCAAGCCACATTAATCACCAAAATTATTCACAAGCTTCTGTTGTAATTAGTTAAATTAATACGAACAACTTCCGTGAAGAAACACTTAAATATTTACAACAATTTGTTTGGCATGTGTCAGGTTGGGGGAACAACTTTTTAAATACTGTCATGTTGTTGTTTAAAGGCATGGCAAAAAACAGATAGCATTATGTAGAAACAATTCAGTGGCCACCCACCATGCTAATCTAAATATAGATTACTCTGGCAAACTGAAAGCACTGCCACAAATTATGTTACACAAAAGGGACCAAGATACAAACATGAGTTTGATATGGAGAATTTTTCCAGATCTTTTCCTGCAGCCTGTCTTGTACACATGTGACTAAAACAGTTTCTTTGTGAGAAGAACTTTGATCTGTGGAGGAAGTGAAGGATGAATTGAGCTGCTATTCTAAATGAAGTACTGTACGTGGACACACTGGGTACTCAGTTATTATCAGTGACATTTATCTTTTCTGAGGGTTTTCTTTGAACTCCTCAGTGGCCCTTCATCGCTATCTTATGTGAATGAAGGTGATGAGGGCAGTGTGTGGTCAGAGGGCTGTTAAGTTGACAGACTTGAATATTATGAGCCCAGATTGTCTCATAACATTAGAGAGTGATTCAAACACAAATGACAGTGCTATCTTCACAGCTCATCCAGGTTCTTCCTGGTGTTCTACACACTCCCTTCTAATGAAGTGGAGACAGGGTGAGCTGCAGCAGCGTCTGAAGGCAGCAGTAAATCAAAAGGTTGCATTAACAGTCGCTCCGTGACACTTTCTCCACTGAACAGTGTGATGGCAGTCTGACTACAGAAAATAAAGCAGGCTGAAGGGAAGCCTGGGGGCTTGCTGTCTCTCTAACTATCATCGGGCCACACCTGTAAGGCAGTGTGTGGTGAAGGGTCCTAGGTTGGACTTGTGACATCTGACGCAGCTGGTAATGTGTCCCACGTCATCCTGAAAAATCCAAGACATTGTACTATGACTCACAAAATCTGGGAATCACAAGAGATATCAACATGAGTTCAATTTCCATTTCAGCAATGAACACTATCAGACATGGTAAAAAATCCCCTAAAGTAGAACTACCAACGACCCAAAACTCAGATGCTTTTCTGAAGTGATCACACTAAGAAAAACAGCAAATAGTATAATAATAATAATAATAATAATAATAATAATAATAATAATAATAATAATAAGGCAGTCACAGACTGTAACATCCCGAAACATCCCTGAATTCAAAATTTTACCCTGACCTACCTGCACAGGTCAAAGATCAAAGCTAGTGCCTTGACCTACTTTCATAGATCAAATCATTAGCTTTGATCTATGGTCTTACTCACACTGACCTTCCTTTCTTTATACAGTTCCTGAGTGTACAAAAGTTGAAATTTGACCTTGACCTAGTTTTCTCAAGGTCATCATCTCATTTTCATCCCCTTTGCCACCCGAGTAATGTGTGTTTTTTGTTTAACCTTTCTATCTGCAACGGTTGCGAAGATATTTGGTGGACTAACGAACGGACAGACGGACAGACGAACACTGACAATTACAATACATCAATTACAATGAAGCGGGATGTAATAATGCTAGTTAAAGATTCTCCATGCACCAACAACTGTCAGGAAAAAAAAAACCTTCTAAACGTGCAGAAATTACAGCAGATGCAGTTCCATATCATTGCCACTAGGAGGCAATCTAAGTTTTACAGCAGAGCTGCCGCCTGTCGCTGTGTTGTCTTGGCTGATCTCGTCGCAGCATCAGGAAGAGGCGAGGCTGCCCATATAAACAACTCACTGCAGAAACAAATGAGACGAGGCTAAAGTTCCAGGGGAAAGTTAGTCATACGTGTTATGGCGTTCTTTAGGAAGCATTTGGTAAGTGTTAGCCTGTCTTTATGATGAGTTAAATATATTTCTGTCACGTGTCTACGAGGATGTGCGCTGTAACCTTTAAAAATAAGCAAATCACAGTGTAATTAAACACCCCTTATCTCGTTGAATTCATCAGAAATTAGTTTCCTAAGGGTTGGTTCTTATGCTGTATATTTCTTTTCTCTTCTCACAGACGCTGTCATAGATTTAAAGTATTTATTGGTTCGTCATCACACGCAGAAATATCACTATGGGCCAGTTGTTCTCCTCAGAAGAAGAGCTAAACCGAACGAGGGCTGCTATTGGTTCTCTCCTCTATGACGCCATGTTGGAGGGCGGTGCCGTACCCAATTTAGGAGTTGTTCACCCTCTCCTCTTAGCCAATCACGATGAACAATTTGACTCCGGGGCGTACCTCCAGTCCCAACTGAAACAGGTGAATGAGTTTTAAAAGAAAGTGTGAAGAAGATGCTCCAAGGCCCATCTGAACAATAATTGCTCATTTTTTTATTTGGGATGGATAGTGAGAAGTTTTTCCAATTTATTTCTCCTCATCCAGCTGCAGGGCACCATTGGGAGCAGGGCACCCGCCTACCTGAAGGATCTGATTGGCCGACTGACGACCTTCTCTGATGAGCCCCGTTTGGCTGGCCTTGTGGGATTAGTGGTTTCTATGGTGATGGATTTGGTCTACACATCATCAAAACAGCCATCAGGTGTGAAAGGGAAGTCGGAGGGGTTATCATCGTGCCAGGTAAAGTCACTGAGGGAAAATGATGTTGGTATATAAATTCAAATATGTAATCTTTATTAATAAAAACTGCATTCCTATATATATAACTAGACTGCTTGAAAAGACGTTACTATCCCCACCTCCAGCACAGAGTCTGGAAGCTCCAGGAGGTGATGGAGGAGTATCTCAAGCGCTGTAGGATCAACCTAAGTGACGAAAGCAAGCTAATCCAGGACTCCATCAGGCTGGAGGCCCAGCTCAGCCTCACCCTCACCCAGCTGAAGACCTGTCTGCTGGGGGGGGACTGTGACTCAGGGTGAAGAAAATTCAGCGGAACGGAGCATGAAGCAAACAGCGGGGGTCTCAGTGGGTTTCTTTATGTCTGTGTGATCCTTCAGGTCTCTGAGGCACTGGGCCAGTGGAGCGGCATTTCACGCCCAGATGTTGCTTCACCTGGCTGACCTTGAGGGGAAGGAAGAGCCCCTGACAGCAAAGGCAGCACTGGAGCAATACAAGGAAGACCTGACCCAGATCATTCCTGCTTACAGGTAACAAAGTCCATCCAGCAATCTGCCAATCAAAGATAATTTAGGTCAGCATCACTTTGAAATGGCTTGATATTGTGCCCAATTGGTTCCTACCAATTGCATTTACTCATATGAATCAGTAACTGGACAGAAGAGGGCCATAAATATGAAATGAGTCCAATCATTAATGACCTCTGTGTGAATATAAAACACAAACGTGTGGATAGAAGCGGATGATGATTCGAAGCGGTGCATCTAATTGACTGTCGATGTTCTGGCACAGCTGGAGGATGTGCATAGACGGCGTTTGCTATACATTTATGGCTCAGAATACAGTCCGATAACAAAGGTGAGGTGTTTCTGAGGCTTTGCAGTCAGACGGCAAACATCCATCCTGCAGAGAAGTGTCATAAATCATACTGGCAATGAAAAGCTCGGCCACACAGGCCCGTCTGTCTGCTCCCCTGCTGATCCAGGTCTGACTGCCAAAACAAAAGCTGTCAGAAATCTGTTCTCCTGAACTTTCAGCTTACATTTATTCTTCCTGTTTCATCAGGGGACACATTCACGGATGAGTCGGCTAAAAACAAAAAAAAAGACATGAATTGAAATAAATTTTATGTTATTTCCCAAATCTTCATTATAGGCTTTATAAGACTCGCACGGTGTGCGTGGTGAAATGTCGAGGAGGCCCTCTGGAATCATTTGACCCTTCAGGAGAGAACCTGGATGAGGGATCCATGACGGGACTTGCTGTGACAGACAGAGAGTTGGGAAAGAGTGTGGTCATCCCGCTCTCCGCCTTGGCGGCCGAGACAGGTAGTCGTTTCTGGAAATTAACCAAGAAAGCTTTTTTTCGTGATTGAAGTTATACGTTGATTTCAACAGGGACAAGGAGCGCCTCTGGAACTGCATCTCCATCCATGAACTTGGACCTGATCACCTCGGATCAGTACGCCCAGGCATACCTGGACCATTTCTTCTCTGATAAGGGGCCTGTAGCACAGCTGGAGGACTACTTTGTCAAATCTAATGACGTCCTGCAAAAGCTAAGCCCTCACCCCGGCTGTGAGAGCAAGACTGGGGTCAGACATCAGTCATGACTGCATGATGGAGCGCCTCTCAGGGATGGTGGAGAGGGCAGAAGTGGAGTGGACGTGGGAACCGATGAGAAACAGGATGAAGCAGACAGTTGAGGAAGAGAAGAAAAGATGGAGGAACCAGAGCAGAGAAAATCCTATTTATAACTATCGATGAGTCGCAGCTAGATGAGCACCTCACAGAGCAACAAGCACACAAAACCCACAATGAGACGAGAGGAAAATAAAATTTTCTTCTAACATTGTCTTCACTGCGTATCTGTGACTTTTTTCTGAGACGACCGACTGTGTCGTCCACCTGCAGCAAAGCATTATGTGACGAGTGACGGGACGAGCTGGCACTTCCTGCTAAGTGTTTCTCACTTAGCCATGCGACAGGTGGGCGACCAGCTAGATACAGAGCTTGTGTGGCGGAGCTGGCAGTGTGTGAACCTGGGACAAAGAGTGTGTTTGTGTGTGTGTGTCCCATTTGTCAAATCGGTCGTTCAGGGTATCCAAAATGAAAATTTGAACCACCAACTTCCTGTTTTGAGAACAATGACATTCTGACTGCACCATCATTTGTACATAATTGTTTATCAAATTTAGTGATAAGGTTTTAATGAAAAGATGAAGATATAATGTGTGTGTGTGTGTGTGTGTGATGTCATTGGTGCACAGTGGGAATTATATTTCCTGTTTCAATAAAAGCTTCTGTGATTCTATGGATGACAAAGTTTTCACCTGCCCTCAGGTGCAGCCCTTCACGGATGATTTTACATTTTTTCACTCTAAGTGAATAAAACTGAGAATAACACTTGAAGAAAAACTGATGTCAGGTAGGTGAGAAATATGTGATAATAAGGATGGCGGCACAGACTGAAAAAGCGCCGTATGAGCGCGTGATGATTCCTGTGTGGGTGTGTGTGTGTCGGGTCAAAGCTGCCGTCGATTAGTCACACCTCACAGCCCCAATCACTTATCTGTACTCCGCTAATGCTGTCTGATTGCTGTTATTACTCTCACTCTTTCTCTTTCTTCTTGTTGCTCTCTGTCCCCCCACCCCATTTCTTCTTCCACTGGCTGTCAGATTAGTGTGATATTCAGGGAAATTAAAAGTCTGTTTTTACCCACATGCATATCTCGAATGGAGATTACCTGGCATAAAGAGAGACTTAAAATAGCAGCGTTTCACACATCAGATCAACTGCAGAAGATGGAATTACATTTTAAAATGCATGCATACAGTATGTTGTTTTGTTTGTGGTAGTTCTGCTTATGGTTGAATGAAAAAATCTTATTTTCATAAGTGGTTTTGGGAAGTATGATTGAAATGTTATGATGCAAACTAGAAACCTTGGAAATCGGAACACCCTGAGGAAAAAATCTTCCCAGTTGGATTCAAACCAAGGAGCAGTTCATTGTGCAGCAACAGTGATAAAAATACATTTCAGTAAATAGCATCATTACACATTTCATGATCATCATCAGCACAAATTTAATCTGAAGGATTATAATCCTGCATCCCTGACCTCTGACCCGCATTTAAACTGAAACCTGAACAGTCTGGACTCTTCTTGGCTAATGTGGGAGTACATTCATGGTTAACACAGATAGATGTGTGTGATGCCATCATGTTGTTCACCAGCCCACCAGCCTTGAGTAGATCTGTGTATGTGCATGTGTGCGGTTGTCGCCGCAGCAACGGAAAGTCGCTGCGGCAACTCGACATCATCACAACGCCCACGGACTCAGCAGAGAACAGCCGATAACACAAAGTAACCTACAGCAGACTATGTGTGTGCGTGCGTGTGTGCGCGCGCTTGTGTAAAATCACTTGTGTGCTGTTGAAGTGTGTTCACTTGTGGGTGTGTGCAAGTCAAAGAGCGGAGGCCTTCTGGCGAGAGAAAAGTTTGAAGAGAATGAAAGCCATGCATGTGAGAAGAGAGGAGGAGGAGAAAGGTGTGAGAGCAGAGCGATGAAGGAGGGAGAGTTTTTATTGGAATGGAGACGACTGAATGGATAATGGTTGTCATGCTTAATTTTGCACATTCATATGTTGTATCCATTCTCCCTCCTTTACCAAAATCAAACACGACGGAATTATGTAAAAGATAATAAGGGTCAAAAGGTCATTTCAGATCTTTGTTGGTAATGAAAACTGATCTGTAGAGGATTGATTAATGGTTTATGCTGCAGCATCAGAAACTCACGCTCTGCTTGTTTAAAATGAAAGCTCCTTTGTGAACGCTGTGAGTCAGTTGACGTAATTCAGCTCCGATACAGAAAGCAGATTTAATTAGTCCATTAGTCAAACACTTAATTCTCTGCAGTGCTTTGGAAATTGAAAAGCAGCTTTTCTTTTTAAAACAAATGAATAATTTATTTCTCCTAGCTTTCGTTGACAAAGAATTGGTAATGTGTGTTTGAAAGAAAAAAAAAAAAAAAAAAAAAAAAAAAAAAAAAAGCAGCAGCGCAAATGGAGACAATGCACAGTCATTATATTTTCATGGACGCACTAAAAAAAAGTAATGCAGTGAAGTCTGCTGAAACTTCAAGCAAATGTCATGTTCATTATCAACTGAATATGTGGAAGAAAATTTACACTGGTGTGCTGTGGGATTGAGGGAGAGAGCGGCACGCGCACGCGCACACACACACACACACACACACACACACACACACATATTACAAAGGCAGTGGACTCACAGGCTCTCTGAAACAGGGTATCCCAAACTTTATTTTATTGGTATTATCAGAAGTACCATCAAGAGCAGTCACAGTTAGTGGCAACACACATACAACAACTTTCCCCCTATCCGTTTGTTTTCCAACAAAAATTAATAAAGAAAGAAAAAAGAAAATGGACACATGCACGCGCGCATGCACGCACACACACATACATACGCGCACACACACATAAAGGGGAGTGGGACAAAAAAAACAAACACATCTTTATAATCACCTTCATTTTAATCGCTGCAGTTGTTGTTACATTTAAAAAAAAAAACAAACACCCCACACCAAATCTAAAAGAAAAAGAAAGAAGGAAAAGATGGCAGCAAGTAAAGGGTTAAGTTAAGAAAGATGAAAAGAGGGATTTATCACCCACTGAAAAACGACAGTTCTGAATCGGACTAAGGGGATGGGAACACGGGCAGGGTTTTGAACTAAAGATGGCCAAAACCTGGAAGGAGAGGAAAAAAAACGGAGAGAACGAGCAGGTAAGAGGACAGAGCTGAGCCGCTGGGATAAACAGCCAGACAACAGCAGAAAGTCTGAAACAGACAGTAAAAAGATAGACAAAACCCCATCTGGAATGTCCCTTCTATAGAAAAACAAGATGGAGAAAGGAGGAGAGATAGAGAGAGGGAGATGGGAGGAAACAGGTAGACCAGTCAAAGAAATCAGCCATAGAAAAAAAGAAAGTGACAGATAGAGCTTGAAGCAAAATCTCCAAAAAGGCAATATATGTCATTCTTGAGTGCAGTGAGTGTTCCCTCAAAATAAATATGTAGAATTCATTCTCTAATGTCAACGCGATGGCCATATTGTCCACCTCATAACACTGTACAAATATATACACATTATTATTACTATTTCTTTAATGACAAAATAACCTTTAGATGTACATACAGTATTCCTCTCCCTCTGTCAGAGAATACAGCCACGGTATTAGAAGTAGCAAGCAGTGTCTTTTTTTTTTGTACAAATACCCCATGCAACTCTCGTATAGATTATTTATTATTTATAGAATATTTAAGATACACAACTCCTTTTAAGATCTCATCTCTCATTCAATAACAGCAGATATTGCCTTTTTAAAAAAAAATAAAAAAAAAATTAATTCATCAATAATGTGCAAGTTACTCCAAAACAAAAGACATCGCCGTTTCTCCGTTCGAACTCTAAACTGTTTTCAAGCTCTAAGTACATTTTATTTAAAAAAAAATTAACTGAACAGAAGAGAAGATGAACAGAAAAACCTGAATCTGTACAACATTCAAACTATTTTTTTTGTCAACAGCGGGGGGGGGGATGGGATACGATTCTCTATAACTATATACAGACATGTTATCATTCATGCACAGTGTCAACAAGTAGCACATTGACATTCCAAAATATGAAAAAAAACATGGCATAGGAAGACAGGGAAGAGTTGGGCGAGTGGTTGGGGATGGGGCTAATTAATGGGAGTTCGGGCAAGAAGGGAAGGAAAGACATAAGGAAAGCATCGCTGCTTGTTGGTTGCTTTGGCAGCAGAGAAACAGAAAAACAAAGACGGAAGAGGAAGAGGGGGAACAGACAGAAGGACGGATAGACACCATAACAATACACATGCTGGGTAGGAGAAGTCCATTTCAATCTCGCTGACCCAGAAATCAAGGTATGGCTGTAACTTCATGTTTTTTTTATTTCTTAAATATTCATCTTCCTCTTCATCTTTCATCTCTTCTTTCCACTTTTTATTCCCATCCTCTTGGATCATACTTGATAAATGTTACTTTTAAGGGTAGAGAATAGGTCTAGTATATTTCCAGCAGTACAATAATTTCCATGGCGACATCTCGGCATGATGTCACACAGCTTGTACCAGCAGGCTTGTTTGTCCTTCCTTGTTGTTGTTGTTTGTTCGCATCCTCGTTTGGCGGTGCGTTCTTTCGTGAGTCAGTTCCGAAGTGGACGAAAACGTCAATCTTTACATCTGAAGCAACATTGTCGAGGGTTCACAACTGATTCAACACCACTATATATTTTTTCCACATCGGGTACAACATTATTATTGTGTACATCAGTCAAAAATTTTTTTTGTTGTTGTTTACATCAGAAGCAACTTCTTGTTTTCAACAAAACAACAGCCGTTTCACATGAGTGGCAAGAGCCAGTGCAATGCTTTCCCTTCATTTAAAAGCCCACCCGCTTCTTAAAACCCCATCAGAGAACAATTAAAAAAAAAAAAAAAAAAGATCTACAATAGTGTACAGCCCATTTTTCCTCCCCTGCTCTTAGTGTCGTATTTACAGCGGTGGCCTGGCTAACCTTTGACCTGACAGTCTAAACCAAGCCAGGAAGCTAAATCGGAGAGTTTTGGCGTGCCTTTGTCTGGACGAGAAGCCTCAGAAGCGTTGATATTTATCGTAAACCAAGTACAGCCGGCGAAATTTGCTAGCCCTTTGGGTAAATGGAATCACAAAAAAGATCTACGTTGTCTTTGTTTAATTCCACGCAACAATCTGACAATAGCACGTCGCTTCTTCGCTGTGCATCGCGCTAGAAAAAGGTTGAGCTAAGTTAATTTTGACTTTAGAGCCATGGCGGTTGATTTTGCCGTCTTCTCTAATGCTAAGGATCCTGGGGATCTAAAGCCCCCCCTTGTTTGTAGATGTTTTTGGTTCAGTGGTCTTTAAATATAAAAAAAAAAACGTCAGACCATCATCCTACGTTACCACCACCACTCATTTTTAAGCCTTAGAATGAATAATCAGTCTCGTCTTGAACAGCGTTAGCTGTATTTAGCTTCCCATCTTGGTTTAAACTGGAGGTTTTGAACAGCCGTTGATAATAAGCTGTTAGCTTCATGTCAGAATAACGTTCAAGTCAAGGTAAATACACAGAGATGGTGCAACAGAGCCACTGTAGGAAAAAAAATTAGCATCTCATTAATGAAATCTGTTAGCTTCTGGCAGAAAACTAATTTGACGCAAACAACTACGTACCGCAAACTTCATTCCTACACAAAGTCACTCTTGAAAATAGGTAGCAGGCACATTTTAAGTAAATCCAACATGTAAAGGCAATGGCAACCATACCCTGTTGAAGTTACTCAAGAAGTGATGCCAACACCTCCCTCAATGTTTTCTCTTTTTGTGTAAGATAACATCCTTTTTTTTTTTTTTTTTTTTTTTTTTACAGTGTATAAACTTTAAGCTCCATGCCAGTGAAGAGACAAATGCATACAAATTTAAATAGAAAGATTCGGATTACTTCAAAACAACATCAAGGCATTTTTGTCTCTATTCAGAGTGTGATGAAATATGAATTATTTGGTTGGTTTGGTTAGAAAAATGTAATGTTGGGTTGTAAATATCATCTAATTTCCCTTTTGGTAATTCCAACAGACAGCATGACACAGATAAATAGCAAATACAAGTGAAATTTATAAAAAAGCTTAAGTAACTAAATTATGCAACATGGTGAGTTGTTCCATATCCTGTTGCATCAGAAGATGAATCAACAATTTATTCCAAATTACAAAATTGAACATTTTAACAGATTGTCATTGAAATACTGTAAATTTGCTCAACTCAACTCAACTCATCAAGGCTCTGGTTAGATTCAGACTCTCACAATGGGCGTAAGCTGCAAGATTTATCAACTATTTAATGGATTATATGAAGCCCAAACTACTTACTTCACATGAAATATTTAAAATACCACTTACTGTAGTAGAAATCAAGTAAAAAAAAACAAACTAAACATCAGCAGGAAAATACTGGCCGATTCAATTGTACATAATTTACTGCCATTCGTCAAATGTTTGGACTTTTAGGATGTCTACATATACAGTATGTTCTGTGATTAAAATAGTTAACAGTCTGAAATGTCAACCTCTCTGATAGTCAAGGCTAGATTTTTCTTTCTCTTGGGTTATTTTTAGGCGGTGAAATATTTTCAGGGCGTATTTCTTGGTTGTATTTATTGATTTCTGGCTACTTCGTGTCTGATCATGTTGATTTTTCAGTCTATTGCTTGTTACATTTTGATGGTGCTCGCTGAAAGTTCAGTATAGTGGTGAAGATACTGGTACAGATGGGATGTTTACTAGCTGACTCAGCGTAAGAGTTTTCAAAAAAGCTTGGCTGTTGCTTAATATTATTAATAGCATCCTGAAACGTAGTATAATAGATATATCTTGTGTTTTTATGTGACGCAGTGAAGCCACCACCACAGTGTTCCTGGTGGAATCCGATCCTGCCAGGCCCGTCCCTTATAACAAATGTAGACTTGTGGTAAAATGTAGGCTCAAAATTCATTTGCATGAGGGTGGGAACAATACAAAGGGCTACAGATGACTTCATTGCAGAAACTGACTTCATCGCCGAGCACTATTCATAAATCTTTATGTCTCACTTGATGCAACGTCAGCAGTCGCTTGGCTTTAAATGACTATTCTAATCAGAGTAAAATAACAATAATTGTGCTGTAATTCTTTAATTGCCATCCCGATCCACAACACCGATCAAATATAAAAACTTTACTCTAACGGATCCGTTTTTCTATCCAACACTAGGTCTTCAGAATGGTCGGTTTAACCCAGACAGAACGCAACTGTGCTCCATTCATTTTGTGACTCAGGTTCCTGAAGGTAGTTTATTGGAATTTAACAATTGACTGGCTTTCTGAGATGATAATTCTCCCGTGCTAATGTCCCTACTGGGCTGCTGTAGGTCAGACGTTTACGTCGTACGACCTTCATAATCCACATGCTTGAAGGATAGTACATTTAATATGTGTAATAATGAGTGGAGGCTCCCTGGGAAAGGCCATTGCATGGATGGTTTAAAGCTGGAATAAGACTGACTGCATGTTATTGGGTAGTCTTTGCAATCAAAGTCCAAGAATGGTCAAAGACTCAATTTAATGAGAAATTTGGATCATCGCAATGCTTTTTCCAATAACACCAGTTTGTCTGTCAATGTCTGGACACAATGAAGCTGTTGTGTAGTCTTGAGTTGCCACCCTAACAATAGAGCCATTGTTTAGAAAGTTTAGAATACAAATAGCCCACAAAAGACCAATCTATGTTTGAATTATAAATCAAGGGTTAGGATTAGGGATTAGTGGTTGTTTCTTAGAGAGCCCTTGAGGATTACGATTGGTCCACTGACAAGCCAGAGGGAGGTGCTTAAGACACATAATGACAATGAACAAAGCTGCTGAGTGACATAATGGAGAAGTGGCATCAAAGTGAGGTCAACACTTTCAGTTCAAAAACAGTCTATGAGGCGTCACAGAGGGCGGTACCTAAGTATGTCGGAATCTATTGCAATGCTAGGACCGACACGTAATCGTGTCAATCTCACAGTTAAAAGAAAACACAAACAAACACATAAACCTAAGTGTTTTGCAATGTTCATAGCTTCTCTAACAGTTTTAAACGGTAGAATGGCCATTTGTTTCTCTTAGAAATGGCCTTATTAAAGGTAAAAGCACACTAATCCTTCCTCGATTCAAATTAGTCCTTAATTTAATTTACATTTACATTATTAAGCAGAAGAGAGAGGGCCCAATCATGAGCGCATGGCATTACCAAGACATTCAGAAGGAAAACAGGTGAGCTAGAATGCAGATTCAGCTCTTTGTATTTACATTTCTAACCTCAGTGATGTCCGAGACATTTCATTCCACTGGACGTGTCCTCCCACAAAAGTCTTTTTCAGCTCCTCTGAGAGTGAGAGTCTGTGAATATGAAGTCATATTCCTCCTCAAGCAGTGACGGCGACACCAGGGTCGTGTTTTTCACAGTACCTGACTATCTTCTCACAACAACCAAGCACAGAAACAGAGTCACGCACCAGCACACACACACACACACACACACACACACACACACACACACACACACACACACACACACACACACACGCACACACACACACACACGGTTAAGTCATTAAAAAGTAATAACAATTTATCTGGATTCATCTGATTGTGTTGTCAGTGTTGTCTGGCTATGCATCTAAATAATGAAACAGCTATTTTTCTTTTTCTGTCTGTCTCGCTCGTGGCCTTTACTGTATCGGCACACCACTTATTCCCCCAACTCCAACTGGAGGGTGATTAATGTCGTTGGAACCACATACTTCATTCCAAAAATGTGTTTTAATTGCTTGATGGTTGAACCAGCTGGACCAGATTTGTTAGATCAGAGTGGATTTAAGATGACTTGTTTGGTCTGGATTTATGAATTGAGAAAAAAAAACCCAAAAACATTCCTGTGTTTCGTCCTCATATTTTCCATCTTCTGATCCCCACACTCGTATGATTTGACCGTTTATCGTTTGTCCTTCCATGCATCTGCATTTCTTTCCATTCTATTTTTAGATGCTTTAATGCGTCCCCCATTCCTTTTTCTGTACATCTGTCCTTTCATCCATCATTCAGCCTCTTGCGTAAAGGGAGGGAGTGATCAATGAAACAGCCCTAATTCTCCAAAATCCATCCACTCGTCCGCCTCCCCTTGGCGTCTTCCTACATGTTCTCCTTTACACTTTGTTTCATCATCTCCCGTTTTCTTAGAAGCCCTGGATGTGGCAGTAGGCCTCCAGTGAGGAGAAGAGGATGTAGAGGAGCCACAGGCTGACGAACAGCATGGTGGTCAGGACCTTCGAAGTCCGGGGCCCGCCTAACTCTCCGCCGATCTCTGGCCGCCGCCGGTACATCAGCGTGCCGACGGCGATGAAGGCAAAGATGGTGAAGAGCGTGACGGAGAAGGCCAGTGTACCCGGATCCACCCTGAACTCCTCATTCTTGCTGTTGTGGTAGATGGCAGCAATGGACCACGCCACCTGTTAAACCATCAATGGATTCCAATCGAATGACTCGCAGAACAGAGAAAAATGACTTTACAAATGTAAATTAGTCTTCATTACTAGAACAGCGTGGCAAGCTAGGAATCAAATGGACTCACCCCAATGCCGAGGAAAACATTGACAGCATTTGAGCCAGTCACATTACCAATGGATGCGTCTGCATACTGGTCCTGGATAGCAGCTACCTTACTGGCAAAGGTATCTGTTTGGATAATGAAAGGGAGAGATAAATATCAGGTTAGGGTGTGTTTTGCATTTTCTGTCCACACACAATGCAGAATGGATCCTTATCAAAAGTGTCTTGCTATGATTAATGCTGTCATTCCAGTGGGAAATGTCATCCCAAGAAACGCCTCTACCACTCTTTGGTAAGAGCACATTTGTCATCTGCAAAGTCAAATGGTCGTGTTATATGAAGTACACTTTACTTCACTACAGCAGTTCACCAATCACCAGTTCATCAATCTATTACTGAACAAATTCGGGGGAAGGAAAATAAGCAACCCAGCCACATTCGTTGTGTGAAAAAAGTCTATCCAATTACATCCAGACAGCTTTGGTCTGCCATGTTGGTAATGCTTCTTTGAATGTTAACTAAAATGTTCCAGACTGAATTTCGATCATAAGTTGGTCTGGGAACGCCATGTAGAGAGAGAGTACGGACTGTTTCAGTGATTCTGGGAAAACAAAAGAATAAACAGGCTTGTATTGGGACTGTAACCACATTTTGCTTCCTGTTACCAAAGATTGGATTCAGAATGTTTTCACCAGCATCTGTTTGTTGGTTAAATTGTTTGCCTATCTGTTTGCAGGATTACACACAAGCTACTGAACAGACTTTAAATGTAGTGAGATTGTGAAGCCTTGAGTCAGTCCCACCTTATATTAGACAAGAGACAGTTTTACTCCAGGACAGGTTTCCAGTCCAACTTGGGTCTTTGAAAGAGAACATTTCGGTCACCTCTGCGATTGGATCATTAAGTTGGAGCAATTTCATACCTAATCTCCAGATTGGCAGGCAATTCATTAGAGACAATCACACCTTGAATGGAAATTAAATACCGTATGTTGTGAAACTGTGACCTTTCGTCTTGTGTTGCCATCGTGGCAGATTCTAATTGAGCACACGGTCACGTAGGTGAGAGGAGGAGGACTTCATGCAGGAATTGACCTATCCCCTTCTGCTATAATCACACCACACCAAACTGAACTGCTCTCCTGGTGGTTCTGTAATTTAAAGAATGCCGCGTAGACTAAAGTAACGGTTCAAAAGAGGTGAGACTTGGTAGAGTCAGAGTATTACTAACCCTAATAACACAAAATCTGCTCATCAGTATGAATTAAGTGCTGCTGCCTGTTTTTTTAAGGTACAAAAAGGTTTACACCTGGAGTTAAACTTGACGTAGACACACCTTCGTACATAGTTACACAAAAGTACAGAGTAGAACCCTGACAATGACTATTTATTAACAGGGAACACTGTGTAAATGTTTTGTCCAAATTTTGACAGTGACTCTCAAATTAGAAACCAAATCTGGTGTTCTGTTGCTCTCAGTCACTAAAGCGCCAGATTTAATCCAAGATCAATAATTCACAAAGATGAACCTCAGTGCGCAGGGGGTAAACAAGTCATGGCCTGCCAACTAATCAGTGATGTGCTGCTTAGTCCCCAAATTTCCTCCTGGTTTCAGCCTTTCCAAAAAATTAAAGCAGGCCCAAAGTCTTCCTTTTTGTAATAAAAGCAGTGGAAAGAAGAGGAGATATTTGCCAAATGTCCAAAATCTGCTCTTTGTAGGAGAAGAGACTGAGTAAAAAGCCAGTTAGCGCTCGGTGATTTCCTGGACATCTCCCTCTTGTAAGTGATTTATGTTCTCATGCTTTCATCTGTCAGATACAGCAAAATGAGATACAAACCGAGTAAAAAAAGGACTGAGATGACAATACAAGAGATTAAAAAAAAAAGGAGGAGCAACTCCTTTCTTTTGAATTGGCAGCAAAGTGATGGAGGAAGAGAGGATAATGGGAGGGCAGAAGAGAATTGAGGAGGGGAGCGGCAACCGGCCAAAGAAAGAGTCCAGCAAAGATAAATCTATTCATACACCTTAAAAGCTTCAAGGACAAGCCATCTGGGCTGCAGTGTGTGCATGTGTGTGTGGAGACTATTAATGTGTGCTTGTATGCCTGCATGTGTGTTAGTGAAGGATGCCACCTGATGCCATACCTCCACCAGCTGTCGGAGGGTTGTGTAGGTAGGTGTGCATTGGTTGGTCGTTAGCTCTTGTGTGCCTGATCGTTGGTGTGTGTCTGGGTGCTCGTATATTTTGGAAATGTTTTTGGGCATCTGCGTGAAACAGGTTCAACTCTGCAGCTTATCTCTCACAACAGAAGTCGAACAATGTTGTGACAAAAAAGATCTGCATCTATGTCGCCTTTATTTATTTATTTAACACCAGCAGTGTGATGCCAGCATTCTGCACACAGACGCTGGATACGTAATGACGCTGTAGATAGTCAGTGAGCAGCACTTTGCACACAGCAAACTGCTGCTGCTAACTGCTGCTAGCAACTTCCTGCTGTTGGTCACACACTGGTGAGCATCACACCCCCTCCCTCCTTCTTGCAGATAGACACAGATGTCCGCTCTGGCGCTGTTACTACCTTCAGCTTCACAGAGGCTGAATTACGCAGCACTCCATTACACCTTTGTAGTATTTATAGATGGCAGAATGAAGGTTCATCTTAAACATGGTGTTTAAAAGAACTTAAGTTAATCTAAAGTTTCTACTTCTGCAGCAATAATTTCTCTTTTAGATCAGGATTTCTACTGATTATCCTCCAAGACATTTTTATATGTGGTTTTATGTGGTTTGGTTGAATGATCGCCAGAATGTCTTCTGAAGGCTTACAGCAGAATCTGAAATGTTCCAATATCATTTCATATAATGTCATTTCACAGCTGCGGTTTCTGGCTCTGTTAACATCAAATAAAAAAAGTTTAATATTTGATACTGGTGAAAAAATATGTTTCAAGTTCCATGAATACATCACCGGTAATATCTAATATTTACTCTGTAGAATTTTTATGTGTCTGACGCAAACATGACCTGGTGCGCCAAATAGTTTCAAAATCAAATTGAATGTGTTTGTGTGTGTGTGTGTGTGTGTGTGTGTGGGTGGTGATTGTGCTAACCGTGATAAATGAGGTTAATCATCATAGAACCAAGGCACAAGATGGGTTTTATTAACTATAATAGCTGCAGAACTTGAACTGTGTGAGTGCGTGGGCCACAGGAGGTTCTGTTAATAAGCCTCAGAGCCTCGGAGAGGATGAACCGTTTTGTGCCCTTGTGTGTGTGTGTGTGTGTGTGTGTATATTCCCATGTTCTTCCTCGTATTTCCAACTGTTACTGAGCCTGCTTGTTTGTCTGAATCTGCACACGTATGTGCTTTTTTGTGTTGTCTGTCTGGCATGATAAATTGTCCCATGCTAATAACACATGATGATAACAGTACAGGTGGGTGCATATACAATATGTTTGTAAGGGCAAGCGTGCAAAATCTATTTTATGTGTTATTGTACTATTATAATATAACCGTATATGTTTGTCAAAGTAATTATGTGACTCAGCCATGCATGCCTGTGTGTGTGTGTGTGTGTGTGCAGACTCAGGAGACTGAGGCCAAGGTTAAACACATTTCAGCAGTCGGCGCAGTCTGCGGTCATTTGTCACATTTAGTGGATGATCTATGCGTCTGTCTCCAGACTGCAATTCTTCTTCTGACAGATTCCCACACATAAAGACACACAGGAGAGTCTAGGAATTATACTGGGCCAGTCAGGATAAAAACACACCCGCTGTCTGTATCTCATGTCTTGCTTTTGATAGCTGCGAAGAGTAAAATGAGAGAAGTTGTTTTCTGCTTTTGCTTTGCTGACACAAAGAAAAAGTCTTAATGCTCATTAAAGACCAGAAGCAAGTTTCTGACAAAAAAAAAAGACTGAGGATCAAATCCAACTTATTAAATTACCATAAAGTATAAAAAATAATTTTGCTTAGCAAGTCTTATATGAATTAGGTGACACATTTCAAAATACGTTAATCTGTTCCTCCACATAAGTGTTCCAATTTATTTACCAGCAACTTTATTACATTGATGTGTTTTTAATAGTATTTCTTTTGACAGCATTAACTTGAAACAGCTCTAATAAAGCAGTAATACACTTTATGAAGGCGTCTCTTTTATTGTGAAATTTACACACGGAAGCAAAAATAAGGGGGGAAGAAAACACTTGGAAATACAATATAAAATTATTAAATTCAGTGATTTGATGAAGGTAAGATGAGCTGTATTAAATGTGTGTGTGCAGCATATAAACATGAACAAGGATGGAGCTCACAAATACACACTCACCTGGTACAGAGGTTCCCAGTGCGACAAACACCACTGCTGTCACCGAGTCCTTCAGGCCCACTGTGCAACCAAAATGAGAGGCCAGGTCCCCTGTGATGATACACAATGAGCATCATCGTCATCATCATCATCATCAT
The DNA here is from genome assembly GCA_013358685.1 of Antennarius maculatus. Lineage (NCBI taxonomy): Eukaryota > Metazoa > Chordata > Actinopteri > Lophiiformes > Antennariidae > Antennarius > Antennarius maculatus. The sequence continues at coordinate 18,484,020 of CM023616.1, forward strand.
TATTTAAATATACATGCTGGAACAAATCGTGACTGAATTCATGTCGGCTGTAACCCCCACCGATGACGGCGGTGAGCAGTCCGATCATGCAGATGGAGACCACGAAGCAGGCCCAGCCGTTCCAGTACTCTGTGGGTGGGACGAAAGCAAAAAGAACCTTCCAGAAGACGGTGAGGAAGTGCATGACGTAGTCAAAGCACGACGGGAGCTTCTCCTCCCCGCAGTCCTCGTCATCGTCATCCTCACCTGGTGATAAAGAGAGCGGGAAAAGGAAGCTGATGGATGGCGCTCTGTGGAACCGGGTTTGATTGTTTGCAGACGGGAAGTGAGATCAATAACTTCAGGTGCAGTACCTTATGTACTCACCTATTGTACTGCATGCTAATAAGTGGTATTGATCACACTGTTGAAGTGACTGAATCCAATCATATCCCTCACACCAGTTAAAAACATCACGATGACATCAGATCAGATTGATATTTCCTGCACATGTGAGCATTTTTTCAGGTCAGAATGCACGCTGCACTGATCTCTCATTGTGTTGTATTGAGTTTACTGCAGAGTGGTTTGTCACGGGTTTATATTTTGCTTATACGGCATTTATGTAATTGAATAATCTTGGTCACTCTTCATCCCTCTAAATCTCCCTCATCCGTCTACAACCTTCTGTCACTCTCCAAAAACCATCAACTGTGTTTGCGTGAGGTCAGCGATCATCAGAATTCATCAGCAGCCAGCCTGGCTGGCAGACAAAAGTAAAAGAAAAGGAAGAAAAAAATAACAGATAAACATAAAAGTCATCTATTAGCGCTCATTGGTAACATCTCACGCTAAGCTGGTAGCTGCGCTAGTGGTGCTAACGTGTTTGGCATCAACAAATACCTAATGTGACACACATTGCTCACACGTTTAAAGACTTCCTCTCTCTTACACGGATGCATTATCTCTTGCATGTCCAGAAGATGAGTGGTCATGCACCAGAGCAGAAGGGGACTACAGCTAATCTCTACATGCTTCCAGCAAAGTGCACATGAGAAAGTCATGCTTTCAGTCATTTGGTTTAAATTTGTACATGCACACAAGTACTGCACACTCCACGACTTGAGGCTAATGTGGCCAAACGAGCTTCCGTGCAGAAAAACCTCACAGTTGCTCTTAAATGATCCTCCAATCGCTTTCCATTACAGGGGAAAACGAAGAGGCTGGATTATTCATGTCGGGCTACATACGGCTAGCCGCCGGGGGTTAAGAAAAGACACACAAACCAACACATGCATGTATGCATACAGACGCTGTCTCTGAATCCCAAATGAAGCATCTCACACTTCCTGCCACTGCAGGATGTTTCCCACATGCAGGAGAGACAGACGGCCCGTCAGTCATCGGCACGTCTTCAAAGCAAAGCTGCGCCTCTCGTTAGCGTTCTTTTTGACACTGATGATTGCAATCGAGTTTCAGAAAATGTGTTTGTGCACTTCTGTCTGGCTCTGGGTGTCTGTGAATGAAAGTTTCTGGTGCTGGTGCTATAATAATAAAACTACTGAAACATACATCAATTTCCTATATCCTTTACGGGGTTCCAGGGTGGTGGTGATGGATGAGTAGAGGATGGATGGGTTGAGCCTATCCTAAATGACAATAAGGATGGGCAGGATGGCTCCGTTCATCAAGTAGCCAACAAACAGGAAGACAAACAACTTGTCACGCTCCCTTAGGGGAAGGTTTAGATTAATGCACGTATTTTGGGAGGCACCAGAACACCCAGATGGAACGTGATGTATCGGGTCGGGGATTTAAATCCAGAGTTATACTGAAACAGCACTGTTTGGTCCAGTATGGTTTAAAATCTGAATAGATGGATGGACAGACGCAATGAGGGGGACTGTATTTTGCCTCGTTTGGTCAGACAGAATTTGTTGGGTGCAACGTTGATCAATCCAAATCCATCACATAAATCACGTAGGTCCACAGAGCAGCTTTTAGGATGTGTTTAACCTGGTCTGATAGATCAAATCCCATCAATCCTTGAGATGTTTGTTGATGAGCTCGCTCCCCAGCTGGGGGGCTACAGCCTGGATCCAAGATGTAATGAGCTCCAGCTCTGTGAAAGCAATGAGCTGCCTCATGATGCTTCCTGCTTTTCGTGGGTCTGTCCAACTGGCTGTGGAGTGTTCACCAATGGTTCACTGGAGAGATTATATACCTTAACTGCCTTGGGAACACATTCAACAGGAAGTGGACAGTACTACTGAGGAGATGGATGTCAGGATGCTGAACCAATGCAGAAGATAACTGCATGGAGGGATAATGGAATACGGTACTCTTCTGTGTGTTTTGTATATTCAGGGGTTATTCATGACACAAAACACTTTGTTCAACACAACTGATGGCACAAAGGCCTTGCCCACTCCCCTCTGGGTGTAGACACACATAGACGTATGTCAATAAATAACACACACACTGGGGGCAGGTGATGGACAATGTGGTATGGACTTAGTAATTAGAGGGCAGTAGAGTGTGGAGCAGTTGAACATCAATCTTTCTCTTTCCTTTGCTTCTCCTCCTCTCTCTCTCTCTCTCTCTCTCTCTCTCTCTCTCTCTCTCTTAATTCCTTCACAATTGATTTTTTTTCTCTCCATCTTGTTATTCTGTTTGCGTTCGTGCTCTTCAAGCCGATTCGTCCAACAACGATATCCTTCTCTGGAGAGATGAATATTTTTGGATCACAACAACCAGGACTTGTACAAAGATGTTAACATTTGTCACCAAAATGACCCTCGATAATGTGTCCTGATTTGCACTGGCATTACCACAACTCAATCTTTAGTCAGTGTGCTTTAGGATCCTGGTTGGTTCTTGATCACACACTTTCTTTTTAACAGTAGGCAAATAAAAAAAAGAAAGGTTTCATTGACAGTTTCATTCATGAAACTCTGATTGTTGGTGGTGTTACTCACAATATGACCAGGCTGTGATTGTTCCATCTTTACTAAATGTTGTTTGAAAGCAGCACCTCTCTCTTTGAGGATCCAAATGAGAGGGTGTTTTACACTCTGCAGACTGTAGAGCCCACTAAAACACAGTGATTTGTGATGCTGTGCTATAAAAATTGACTATACTTGACTGCAGCTGGCAGTCAGGAGTCTCGACTCGCTTCAGCTGAGTCAGACTAGCTTCGGTTTAATGTTATAACGCAGACAGTCTCTGACAGTGTATTTAGTCTAGGAAGGGATTGCAGATGGAATAATTACAGCATCCAAACACATACATTATTTAAAACCAATACCTCCCTGCTATTAAAGAATCATGTCTACATTATCAGTAATCAATCATTCAAACCTATTGAAACAGGAAATGGTGACTTGGCAGGTTCAGTTAATACTAATCCCTCGATCTTGTTGTGTTAGCTTATCTCAGAAGTGTTCTCCAATGACAACACAATGTAACACAACATAACACAATGTAGCACAACTTAACACAACGTAACACCATGTGACACAAGGCAACACAACGTAACACAACGTAACACCATGTAACACAACACAACGCAACACAACGCAACACAACGTAACACAGTGTAACACAGTGTAACACAATGTAGCATCATGCAACAACACAACGCAACACAAGGAAACACAACGTAACACAACATAACACAATGTAAAGCAACGTAATACAATGTAACACAACGTAGCATTATGTAACACAATGTAACACAATGAAACGCAACGTAACATAACATAATATGACACACAAGGGAAAGGGTGTGCATACAGATTGTGGTATGCTGACATGTAAGAAGCTCTAATGACAAAATGGCGTTTGTAGCTTTGGCATAAATGTCATGGTCTGACTTTTGCGTATGCGCATGACCATCTGTGTTAGTGTGAAATCCTCGTTAGGATGCGGCGAGCAGATAGTCGCATCTTGGCAAGCTTCAAATGCCATTTCCTGGTTGCCATGTTAGCAGGCTAGCCGCTCCAAATACGCAATCCTCCCTTAAAGGAAGTGATAAAGTCATAAGGAAGTGGATTTCTTTTTGCCACCTTTAAGGTCAAAATCATTTTGTGGAGGGCCCAGATTGGGATCTGGTTACTTCAAACGGAGCGTAAGGATGATGGGGACAATTAGATGCTTCTAAATGTCTTCAGTCAAGAGGAAAGAGCGCTTCAGCCCTCTTAAAAGCGATTTTAATCTCGATTTTGATTTAATATGTTTGAAAGGAGATAAGAGTTTGGAGGATGGGAGGGGGAGGGAGGATGAGAGACAGAGCGTGAGGGAGAGAGAGATGGGATTAAACAAAGCTTGCTTATCAGTCTGTATTAAATCCACCACCATATCAGTCACGGCCACTCTGGACTTTTTCAAACCATTAGACCAGCAGGGCTTGGTTGCGCACACGATCTGCTAAGTTACAGCGTGTCTTCTTTTTTTATAGCACGTCTGTGTCTTTGTGTGCAATCTACTGTCTTGAATGTGTCAAGTCCACACGGCAAATCCACAACCCCACAAAATCCCCTCAAACAGATGTCTGAGATGTTGCTCTTGGTCCCGTTGTCTTAAGATTTATCCAGTAATTCTGTTCCTTCCTGAACTCAATTCACACTCGGTTCATTTTCCTTGTGCCTGGTTGTAAGGTTTAATATCCATGCTGATCTGTTAATGAATGATACGTCACTTCCCATGTGATTTTTTTCCACCCTCCCAGCACAATAGGACTCTCCTCTTTGGTATAAAGGGGAGTAAAAGAACAAGTAAAAATATCTTAGACTGAGTGTTACACAGCATTAAAGATTCAGAAGCTTGTTTTAAATGGATTATGAGAAAAGGAAAAATAAATGTAATGTCTCATACAATATGGTTGGTTTGTGTTTGTGTCTTCCCCATAGCCCAGATAAACACAGGAAGGGCATCTGGCATAAGAAACTTTGCCAAACAAATATGAACTTTCATCTAAAATGGAAAAAGGATGACATGCTGTGGCGAACCCTAACGGGACAAGTCAAAAGTTAGTGTCTCCCCGTGGGATGTTATAATGATCACGGATGTAATCGATGTCAGATTGATTTCGGCTCTCTAAAAATAAATGCTGATGTACGCATTCTACAACATGCATTTTAATCCTCTTTAAAAGGTCTTTTTGTGGTCTTTGCATTTTCCTTCCAGAGAAAGTGCTGACAGTGTTTTTCTACCCTAACCACAGGTGGACAGCTGTCCACCCAATCAGCTCCCAGTTTAACTTCTAAGCATCCAATCAGCATTCAAGCACTTTGAACAATCAAAAATCCGATCAAGACGACAAATTCTTCTGTCATTTTGTCGTGTGTCTGCTTTGATAACTCTGTGTGTGTGTGTGTGTGTGTGTGTGTGTGTGTGTGTGTGTGTGTGTGTGTGTGTGTGTGTGTGTGTGTGTGTGTCACTTACAGTCTGGAGGCATATCAAAGTTCAGCATTCATGTTAAATGGAAGATGAAGGAAGCAAGAATCCAATTACTATATACTATAATGTGTGTGTGTGTGTGTGTGTGTGTGTGTGTGTGTGTGTTAGCAATGAATTTGGCTTAAAACACACAGAAACAACAAACAAGAGCTTTCATTTCTGTAAGCAGAACAGAAGCAGAAATGTATTCATGTCATGGAACTGAGGGCATGTAGAGAGGTTCAAGCAGACACACACACGCACGCACGCACACACACACACACACAGACACACACACACACACACACACACACACACACACACACACACACACACACACACACACACACACACACACACACACACACCGCACACCACTCTGTCAGCCAAGACAACCTAATCCCAGATAAGAGAGCGAAGAAAGGGCTTTTCATTAATGGCATTGGTTTGCAAACCGACTGGCTGACAGGCGGACTAACTAAAGCACAAACAGACACACACCCCCACACACAGGATAAAGTTATTTGAAGACACAAATGTGATCGAGCCAGCTACACACACACAATGTCCTAAAAGGAAACCAATTTCAACGATAGGAGCTGCAGTAAACTGGGAGATTTCTTTGTTCAGCCATGCATTCAGAGAAGTTATCTGCATTAGTTTTTATCAAACATTTAACCAAACAGATTAAAAATTAATTCAACATTTTTTTTTTTAAGGTGCAGTCTGTAGATTTTAATTAATGTCCTATAACTAACAGTTATTCTGTTTAGTATAAAAAGACAACTAAAGGAAAATGACAAAAAGGAAAAAACTCCTCTCTTTGTTCGAGGTATGTTCCATCTCAATAATAAATACTTCTGAAAGTATCTGCTAGTTGCCTGGCAACCTCAATCCGTCAATGAAAATTTAACCGTCGCCACCGAAGGGATCATGTTTTTGAATATGTTGAGTAATAATTTAAAATGAAAGAGACGACTGCAGCAGCGTAGAAAGGCTGTGATGAGCTTCTTTCAGGTAAAATCGAAGTGAAAAAGAAGAGACTGATGAAGACTCTGGCTCATTATTGTTGGATTCACAGCAGAAACATCACAGCAGTGAGAAGTTTCTGCAGCAGAGAGCTGCAGTAACGCCCTCCCGCCTCTAGGGGGCGAGTCACCACTGACCAGTGAACCGTGGATAATTTGCAGTGAGGCGAGAAAACTGCTGCTCTTTCTCAATTTTTCTGTTGATCCAACCAGTTCTCATTCTCATCCTTTCTTTACAACCCAATTCTTTCATTTTTGCACGATTTGTGAACAGCTGTTGTTTTCTGTCACCTTGCTCATAACCGACTCCCTCTTCATGCATCATCTCTCTTTCTCTACACTGTACGTGTTTCTCTCTCTCTCTCTCTCTATATATATATATATATATATACTGTATATATAATACTGAATTATACAAGTTGTTCCTCACACACAAAGACGTGCTTGCTGTGTTTGTCTTTCTTCAGAGCACATTAATGCTATGAAGAAACAGATCTTGAAAGAGATTTAATTGAGTATCCCTCTCCGACTACCTACCTACACACACACACACACACACACACACACACCCTCCCCACAACTGCTATCAAAATAATCTCCCATCTGGTCATTGTTTGTCCAAACTATGCAGCGAGGCCAGCTCAGTTTTCAGTGACTATTGTAAATTACGCACACACACACACACACACACACACACCCGCACACACACACACACACACACACACACACACACACTGCTCTATGGGACCATGAAATCACACCTCTTCATCACCCAGACTTTCTGCCAACATTAGATTATTTCAGCATCATTAAAGTCACAAACTATTCACGCAATTCCCGATACTTTGGGTCACACTGAATGCACCGCCACATACGACTCAATGGTAAAAGCTCCAGCTGTTCACACCAAACGGGTCGGATACGGCACAAATTAACACACACACACACACACACAGCTTCAGCCTTACCGGCGCTCACAGTGATGGCTTCAATGAACTGGTCCCTCCAGCTGTTGGTTCCAACCAGCAGAGCCAGGTTGGTTTTCTTTATTAGCTTGTCCACCGTGTTCTGCAGGAGGGCGGAGGAAAGATTCGATTAAAGAGGAGACACCAGCATTCAAGACATCGAATAGTTTCACAAATCCACTTTACGACAGTTAACCATTTGTTGACCAGGACAAATCTAGATTTGCTGATTGATTCATTCCATAAAACAAGAAACTTGTGCAGTCTTCTCATAGCCTCTGGTGGCTAAGGATGTCTTTTATTAATTTTTTTACACAAGAAGTGACGGATCGAATTCAACTAAATGTGTCATGTCTAGAGGATATGCACTGATTAAGATTCTAAATGCGTCTCGACTACATGGTGATATTAAGAAGAGCAAACGATAAAACTGTGAGCCAATAAACCCAGTTTATCTTCTAAAATTAAAGTCAGGTGCAAACTTCATACTGAAGAACCGGTGAGCCATGGTTATAAACACATTGTAGGAATCCTTTTTCCTTTCTTCATTGCTGTTATGTCAACTCTATGAATGTTGGTTTAAACTTCATTGAGCTTCTTGCCTGAAAGCCTTGTTGATCACAGACGCTCAACTGTGAATCGCACCACCTTGTTTTTGGCCCTTTTCCTTAGCTTATTAGGTCTGATTTTTATTTATTTTTGTTGAATCTATTTGCACAGTTAAATACATAATAGCTCTTTTCCATTTTAAATGTCTTTTGTGTTGTTGCAGACTGAACAGGAACATTTTTTTCCCGTGTTTACTCATCTCTTTAGAGTACCTTCTTCTAAAGTTCCTCTTACATTTATTCCCTTTCCTCTTCCTTCCTCTCTCTCCTTTCATTTTCCCTCCTCGTCTCCATTATTATCAGTATGTATATTTCTTTGCAATTATCTTCAAAAGGAAGAAAGTTTGACACGTTGAGCTAACACACAGACTCGCACACAAACCAAACACTAATAAGCGCCGAGGAGGGAATTGCTCTCTTCTTCTCTGCCCACTTCAGAGGGAAACTGTGCTGCTAATTGTGCTGAATGAAGCTTCGGGGTGTAAATGGTGCTTCTCTGCCTCTGTGGACACACAAACGCACCCACGTAACCAGCAGCGCAGCTCCTATTACACGTGGAGTGTTTAAGTAACTCTATTCCTCTAGATTTAATACAGTCTTTGTCATTTGGTGTAACGCTGAGCCGTTTCCCCTCTTGGATCCTTTTTTTTTTGGCTTCAGTTTGTACTGCTGTGAAATATCTGTGTGCATTTCTGCAGAAGTCAACCTTTTGGGTTTGCTACACAACACCGATAACATCACTTCTTACCACCTTGAGTGTACCTGCGTAAACACACACCTTCCTCTACATGTCTTACCTTGAATTCGTACGATTCCTCTATGATGACCTCCAGTTTGACGTGATCCCCCAGCATGGGACGGCCCATTTCTGCGATGCGCCGTTCTTCTTCATCTTTTCCCGCCAGAGGCTCTTTCTCCTCCTCCTCTTGTTCCTTCTGCTGTTCCTTTTGCTGTTCTGTAAACAGTACAAGAAACAAACCAGCAGGTCTCACTTTTACTTCACTTGACTTGACGGGGATAATCCTCTTAGCATCAATACTGTTTTTCAGGAAGTCCTGACTACATATTTTAAGAGAAACAATACAATAATGGCACCGCTAAAAATAGAAAGCCCATTACTCAATGTTTACTAATCAATCCCACTATGAATGAATCCACAATGAAGGATTAACAACTGCCTTTCAGGATTTTTACATCATGACTGATGAAATGTTTTTCATGGTTTTATATAAATGTAAAAGTACTGTAATCATCATTGCATGCACTTTACTAATGCTTTAAAAAAGGTCCAGACGTTTATTCATTCACACATAGAGTACTTTCTCAAAAATAAAAACAGTAAATACATAAAATGCATTTTAAAGTACCTGCAATTAAATTAAGAACACATTTCTGAGTTTTTAATGGCTTGTTATTTGTGATTTTACTTTCTTTTAATCCAATCAGATGGCTACTTTTGCTTCAGCCAATCACACAAGTGTATCACATCAATTAAAACTATAAAGAAACCATTTGACAGAACAGGGATTAAAAGTCCAACACAAGAGAAGTGGCACAATAAGCTATAACAAATATCAAACCATTAGCATCAAAGCTAACAGCTTTAGGTGAACAACTGGGGTCAGATGACCTCATGATTCAAAGACAATATTTTTGTAATTGTCAGTGTTCGTGTGTCCGTTCGTATGTATGTCCACCAAATATCTTCAAAACCGTTGCAGATAGAAAGATGAAACAAAAAGCAGGCGGCAAAGAGGATGAACGTGAGATGATGACCTTGGCCTTGAAAAAACTAGGTCAAGGTCAAATTTCAACTTTTGTACACTCAGGAACTGGATAAAGATAAAGAAGAGGGAGAAGGCCAGTGTGAGTAAGACCATAGATCAAAGCTAGTGCTTTAATCAATGACAGTAGGTCAGAGCACTAGCTTTGATCTCTGACCTATGCAAGTAGGTCAGGGTAAAATTTTGAATTCAGTGCTGGGATGTTTCAGTCTGTGACTGCATAGGTTCTAGTTTTTTCCTGAAGGTGTCTTTAACAGAGATTCAGTGTTTAGCTAAACTTGCTGCTGAGATGAGGGAGAGACAGAGAAAAAGGAAAAAGAGAGAGAGACACAGAGAGAAACAGAGAGAAACGGAGAGAGAGAAAGATAGAAAAAGAATTTTCTGCGGGGGAATGATTATCTATCCGATTGCCCTCCATTATGGTGCATTGTGGGTCGGATCCATGCTGTAACTCCAGTGGGTTGTTCCTCTCAATTGAGTTACAGCATGGCGCCTACAGCTCTCTCTCTCTCTCTCTCACACACACACACACACACACACACACACACACACACACACACACACACACACACACACACACACACACACACACACACACACACACACCTGCATTCAGATTCCTGCCAGTGCTTCTTCCTGTCTTTTGGAACTCTTCTTAAAGCATCTCTGTTTATCATCTATTTGCAGCTCAGTTCAGGTAAATATGACTGAATGTGCTTCACAGTGACACAAATATGGATTCCAGGATAGTTAAATCTATTGTCAGTATAAAGAGCACAATTTGCATTCCTCATTGCTATAATTCCATCATTCCCTGCCTTTTCCTGATATGATTTCAATTCGGTTGAGTTTCGACAAGCAGCCAGAGCCAAAAACAACAAACAAAAGAGCGTATTATTTATTCGGTTTAGCAGCATTGACAATGTTGCCTGTCAAATTAATAATGACGCCTTGTTGATCTCATCCTGAATAGAGGGGCCCACGTGGGGTAAATTGGAAGCGTCTCTCTCCCATTAGTAACCTCATTAGTTGCTTTAAAGAAGACAACAGCTTCGCCTTCTGCTACGGCCACAACATTAGGTGTCTAATCCATCTCTCTTCAATCAACACCTTTGAATTTTCATTAGACATCCTGATGTTCTATTCTCCCTCCAATAAACACCCCGTCTTTATATGATGAGTGACTTCCTCTAAATCTAAACAATTAGATTAGAATCGGTTTCAAAGACGTGATGCTGAATAGTGCGTTGTAGTTCTGACCCCTAAACCCGTCCAGCGGTACAACTGAGGAAACTTTGAAGTAATCTCTTTCCATTCTTTACTGGATTACTCTGAGAAGCCTAATCCAGACTATCACTTTGACTCAGCTCTCAACTCTTGAATAAGTTTTTCCTTGATTCATTCTTTCCTCGACTTTTCCACTTTTACGGATCCGCGTTCAATGAGTGCGCGGCTGAGATAATCGTGATAGATGAAGTACGGAGCTCACAGATAGTTTTTGTGTGTCTGAATTTGTCTGGATGAAACATGTTCTGACAGTTTGTGTAGCGCGGACGTTGGATTTCACACCTTGCCACGGCTTGATGGAGCCTCCAGTTTGCCGGGAGTGATGGAGGATGACGGGAAGATGGGGAGAAGAGGAAGAGGATGAAGGACCGGAGCAGAGACAGCAGACACCATCGAGGGGTCATTTTTACCGCCGCGGCATCTTCAAATTCATGGAACTGCTCAAATGTCTATAACTCTAGGTGTTTGATGAAATGGGTTTATTAATCACGTGGAGTAGGGGATGAAATGGAAAATAAGAACATAATTCATACCAAGGAAAGCTGAGGTCATTTTTAACTTTTCGCAGAAATCCCTCCATAAACGTGCACTCAAAAGTTGCGCTATTCGTAGTCGCTTAGCAACATCGGATCTTTCAGATGTTTCTTGATGAACAAGACTGCATGATTTGAATAACATGAAGCGAAGCAGAAGATGGATGAATGCACGAGAAGTTTAATGCAAGGGCCGCAGAGCTGGAGAGACGATCCTGAGGAGAGACATCAGATTGATAACCTTTAACGCTCACTGGAAGAGGAGGAGCACACATTTAGAAAAAAAAATTCCCAGGCATCATCTTGGAAATTTTGAAACTCATTCTGCCTTGAAGTGTCGACACTTCAACGAAAAACAGTTGATCCTGGTTGAATGTAATTTTTAAAAAATTCTGATTCCAAATTTTTTTCGAAATTGTCTTCAATGAGGTGAAGTAATTGTAAAATCAGTAACTTTACTCATTTTTCAAAAAACATCTTAAAATGAACTCAGCTTCAAGAAGCGACAGCTTTATGATTCCTGACACTATTACGGCAGGGGGCACAAACGACACCCCCCCCCCCCAGGGTAACTGTTGATGGGTCTACTGTTAAAAACAGGAGAGGATTTTTACTCCCTGTCACCTATGATGGATTCGGGTTCCATCAGAGGAGGCAAAAGAAGATGATGAGCAGCTATGGGGGCGGGGGGTGGGGGTGGGGGGTGCTGTATCTTTGCAGACTGTCAGGATGTGAAAACAGGAGGAGGAGCAGAGGGAAGAGACTTCTGCACCGTGTCAGGGAGACGGGTAGACACAGGGAGAGAAGATGGAGGAGACAGGGTTTTTGACAGGATTAAGCAGTACGATGGGACAAAGGGGGGGATCAGGAGGAAGAGGGAGCTGTTACACTGTCACGTCTTTGGAGAGTCCTATAGGAGGGGACAGAATAGGAGCACGAGGAGAAAACACTAGTGGAGCGTTCAGCTAGAGCACAAACAAATAAATAAATAAAATGTGTTGGAAAAAGAGCGGGGTTAGGACACGGAGGACAGGGAAGATATTAAAGAAGGAGGAGGGGAGGAAAATGAGAAGGAAGGAAGTCAAACTGATGTCAGCAGGAGGTGGGGAGAGAATATAAAAAAGGGAGGAGGAAAATAACCGACAGAGTTAAAGATGAGACACAGAAGAGGAACAGCAGAAAGAGGAAGAGAAAGAGGGAAGGAATATATAAAGGAGTATTTAGTCTTTATCATCCAGACATTGTTTTTTGGTAGCAACCAACATGAAATCATTAAATGAATAAATATGTTTACCACGACTGAGGCGAGTCTGTTGCGGGCCATCATAAACTTGTTTACACCATATTCACATTTAAATGACGTTACTAATGAATTGAAGCAGTTAAATCCTTCGACTTGATCATGGAATGCAAATGTGTACGCTCATTAAAATGAATTCATTTACATTGTTGGTACTGATTAACGACCATAATGTGGATTACTATTGTAATTTAAACACAACAAGCGAGGACCGAAGGCGTCGGGATGTCACATTATATTTATAATGAATAATAATAATCAACCCTAAATATAAAGAAAACCCCGGGTGATGCCTATGCAGACACCAAATGTGGGGATAAGCCGAGCGTCACGTCTCCCATTCATTCATGTTGTTTTGACACGTTCACAGCCTTAATGCCAAGGTTAATAAATGTGTTTTGTACTATTGCATAACAGCAAGCAAAAAACACTCAAGGCATAAGGATTTGGATTATGAGAGGAGAGGACATCGCTCGTGGACAAAGACTGTGACGCAAACGCATCTGCGTGGTCACATGTTGGAATTTACCGTATATGTGTGTGTGTGTGTGTGTGTGTATGTGTGTGAGGACATGAGGTCGTCACCCTCTGCAGGGTGTGTGTGTGTTTTCAGCTGGTTCCCCTCTCAGTACCGTCTCCCACCCGGATGAATGACAGAGGTTCACGGACCGCCGTGACCTCTCCCTCTATCCCAGAGGCTCCACTGGACCAAATAAAAAAAATGTGCAATATCAGAGGGTCGCTGGGAAATGTTTAACGTCCTGACTTTCATCCATCCCCAGGAAAAAAAAAAGTGAGTTTGAGAGAATGAGAATAAAAAAAAATCCACCCGGTGTATAAATAAAGTCAACAACACAGTTAGATAACAGCGGGTAACTGTCAGTCATCCAATATTAAATATCCAGCTCAACCTGTGCAAACAAACAAAAGCTGTTTATGACTTCCCGCCCGCTGCAATGTGTTCAAGGACAAAAAAAACTCAAGAAACAGGTCACGCTATCTCCGCTGCATAAGAGAAATATTAAGAATTAATTTTGTTAAGGTTCGTCATCTGCTCTTCAGTAACTTTCCCTGTAACTTTCCTGTTACATTTGTGCATAATAAAATATTGTACCATCAGGTCTTATCTTTGACCCAGAGGCACTTAACCAAATCATAAAGAACTGGTTTGTAGAAAATAACATGACTTTAACTGCTTCAAATGATAAAAGCGGACTCTGTTTTCCGAGGCTAACATTCACGAATGTTAAAACAGTGTTTGTGGAACTTATATCTAAAGGGGAAACGCACACAATCATCATCAGTAATGATTAAATGTCCTATTCTTCAGCTGCTATCTCTGGGGGGGAAAACGCTTTGGGCTGTTTGGACCCGGTCGCCAGAAAGCTTTGAACGCATCAATCATGTGCTTTAGACTCTTTCTGCAGTGTCATCCTTTAATTCACATCCAATGCGACGGTGGAGTAAGGTAACATTAGTGGTTCGGGTCTCCCTCGAAAAAGAGATTTTAATCAAGAGGGAATTCCAAGTTGAGTCGTTCCAAGAATTGATTTGAATTTAAAGGTATTGATAATAAATTTATGAATGGTTTAGCCATTTATTAACATCTAGACTGTTCTAATGAGGGCAGGAAGTGGGTGGGGCTCATTGATGTAATGAAACAGGTTCCTCATTTGCAAGAGTAATGTGCTTTTAAATATACAATCAATGGCAAAACACAGTAGCTGTGTCTGTGTTTTCATAAAACATCTACTCTTTAACAGTAAACTAACACTTTTTTTGGACAACTTAAAAAAAATAGTAACACAACTCCCACCGAAATACAAGACTGTGAAAACACACACATGAATGGCATCCAAACAAATAGATGATAGCATGCAAAGACACACACACACACACACACACACACACACACACTGAACATTCACAAACACATGTTTACATGGACAACAAATCATTGGACACTGTCCACAAAGACCTGTGCAGAGCTCATTTAGCACAGAGGGAACCAGTTAATGACGCACTGCAGCCCCTCAACTGTGTGTGTGTGTGTGTGTGTTTACGTGTCTGTCTGTGCATCCTGGGTTGTGTTTGATCTCCTGACTGTGATAATGTGATATCCAGCTCTCGTCTTTGATCCCCCTCATCAGCATAAACAGCGCTGATGCCCGGAATACACACACATACACACACCTCACCACCATTAATACACTGATAGTGCTCCTCTGTGACTGTGTGTGTGTGAGTGTGTGTGTGTGTGTGTGTGCGTGTGTCAGAGGCAGAGAAACGAATGCACCCCATAAAGCAAAAGTGAGTTTCCAGGGCATAAACGCCCAACTGTGTGTTTGGACGGTTCACCGCCCCCATTTGAGATCCAGTGGGTTTCATGCATGGGGGAGAAAAACATCTCAGCAGTAGCTGATGGAGAAGTGTCGCTGACGACAAGCTGTGAACATTTTTCCATGATGTGTATCGACAACTTATCAGCCTCTGCCGTCTGATTCGCCGGCCGTCACCTGCCTGAGGATGGATGAGGGTTGATTTTAGCGGCGTCAGTAACGATAACGTTTAATATCCAGAAGTCCAGCTAAAAGAATCGTACAAAAATGTAACATCAATGACATGGAAGCTGTTTGAACGGAGCAAATGAATAATCCATATTTTCTTCAAGTTAAATTGATTTCTAACACCCAGTTGTCCAGAGATCCAACTTTCAGTCAGAGATAATGAAATTGACAAATGAGTGTCAAAGGGCTTACTTTAGTCAGGAGAGTTTAAAGAGTTTAAAGTAAAATCGTTTTCTGTTAGGTTTATTATTATAACATTTTTTCAAATGTTCACAATGACAAACTCAGTTTGAATAGTTTATGACAACAAATTTGACCATTTTTCGCAGATGGAAACGTAAAAACTGGTTTTATCGGCCACTGCAATCACTAAATTATTTGCCTAAACCTCTGAATTTGTCGGGATACCGCTGGTATCACAGCCAGACTCAAAAGTGAATAACCCCGTTTTCTTTGTGTTTTCGTATCTGGAGGTGAACTCTACTTAAGAGAGCAATGACATTTACCATCATCGGCAAGAACAGAATCTCAACCCTTAAAAATCTCTTTGCTGGACATGAGGGAAGTGAGAGAACAGGGCAGAGGAAAAGGAAAGGAAAGGAAAGGAAAGGACAGGTGTGATTACCACTGAATTTTCTGAGTCCTCTGAGGAAAAACAGAGGAGGGAAAGAAAAGGGACAGAAAATTGAGAAGTATAGATAGGGGAGCAATCCGGTGAATCCCAAATCAACAGGCCTGTTAAAACTGTAGCGATCAGGCATCACTTTAGGTACGATAGAAAAACAAATGATGCTTTGACTTTATGCCTTCTTTAAACTGTTATTTGTGCCACATAGACTGACTCACCACATCTTCTGTGTGACATTTAACTGGTGACATTTGGGCGCTAGTGTTTAGAAAATGAACTCATTTCCGTCCTGCATTTCACCCGTCTGTCAAACAGTACGGGTTTTCTTTGAGTCGTTTGGCTGCTGAAGTCGCAGTTTCTGAATTCTGTGTTCGATTTTAACTGCAGGTCATAAAGACGCCACGAATCTTTATAAAGTACACAATAATTTGTTGCCTTTCTGCGATGTATTTTGTGTCAAGACATACTTGAAAGCGCACACAGACACTATGAACACACCTACTCAGTAGTTATGTAGGTTTGGAACATTTAAAAATCTCTGCAGAATTAAACTAAAGGAAATGCACTAGCAAGGATTTCATCATTTGCATTCCTGTATCAGCGAGCGATGATTCCGCGGGTGGCCTGTTGATTCAGGATTCTTTAAAAGCCCATGAGGTGCGTTCTGATTGGCTGTCACACCTGTCCGTTCCTTCGTGCTGCGTCTCCATTGGGGGGTTTCGAGCAGAAGGTAGAAGGAGGACTGCTTATTGTATTCCTCCCGGTCTAAGATGGGAATGGTTATGGTCTTCCTGTATGGGACACACACGTACACACACATATAGGGAGGTGGTGAATGCATGCATTTTAAAAAAACAAACAAACAAACAAACAAAAAAAAAACATGTTAAATGTTTGTACACACACACACAAACAACACACACGTGAGGCTGAGTGGTGGTGGTGGTGCGATGAGGTGAACCCCATCCTGCTGCTGATTCGCTGTCATGAAGACACAGCAGGAGGTAAAGTAACAAAAAAAAACCCCAAAAAGAAACAGAAAGAAAGAATGAAATCTCTTCCTGTGAGTAGAGGTCATGCAGGCTTAGGGGACACCCTGGGGTCAAAGTTCACCGGGTCACGAGGGCTCACCATCTTCCTGACCTGCTGTGTTGTTGCTCTCCACCAGGCGAGGTTCTCCAATCTCTATGTAGAAGGTTTTGTTCTTCTCGTACTCCTCGTCATCGATTACCTTCACCTTGATGGTTTTGCTAAGGAGGAAGAGGAGGAGGAGGAGGAAGGGGGAGGAAGGAAAAGGGAGGAAGCAGAAAAGGAAGAAAAAAGTGAGGAAAAAGACAGGCTGGAAAACTGGAAAACCAAGAGGAAATAAAAGAGCAGGATTCCCCAAAAGCGTGTGAAGTCTATCAGGTGGCGTTAGAGAATTAGTCGTCTATTTTTCTTCCAACTCATCTAACCCTTACACCTGATATGAGATTAATCCGATGTTATTGGAACAAGCTCACATTAGTATGAACAGATTGGTCTGATAAACCCTTCATTCTGCCAGCCTGAGGTTCTGATCTTGGCTCGATTAAAAAAAAAAAAAAAATCAACCTCAACAAAGCTGCTCGGATGCTAAAGTCTAAATAAAGTCTGGACGAGTCAATGAACGCAGTCATAAATCACAAAGATGAATCTGGCTCGTGTACCAACAGGAGGCTTTTAGCAGGTCTGCCATGGCTTCACTTTGGATTATCTGAGAATGTAACTCAGCAGTGGTAATCGCTTAAATATAAATGTGCATCATTTAAATTAATGATAAAGCTATGATGCAGGATTTCTTTTTTATTTCTGTGAGAAAGAAGAACAATCTATCATGATTTCAGCCAATTTTCAGCTCAATCTACTGCAAAAGAGAAGACTGAAGGTTTATGAAAGCACAATAAATGAGCTAAGATAAGACAGAATACTAGCTTAAGTTAAGAGGAATTTTCTAACTTAACAGAAAAGATTGTAGACTAATCTGAGCCATTAGAAGAGTACGGAATAATTCCGTGCCGTGAAAGATGAAACCGAGCAGAAAAATGAGAAGCAAACGAGGACTAATTATTTAAAACAAAATCAAGAAAATTCTGCTGCTGTAATTAACACCTTCATCAACTCATATCAACAGAACAGAAAAAAGGATCACGAGATTATTTCTTATTTAAGCCAGAAAGCAGTAGATGGAGCGCGATGAATTGTCTGATGATGATGTCATCACTAAACCAGATGCTGCTGCTGTTTTCAGTCTGAACCTTCAAGGTCTACATGAACGGCAGTAAAGCAGTGTGTGACCCGTGTCATCATCGTGTGGCTCCCATTAACGACCAACAACATGTTCAGTACAGCCAGAACGGAGTGTGTGTGTGTGTGTGTGTGTGTGTGTGTGTGTGTGTGTGTGCGTTACTCTGTGTGTTTATAATGAGGCACTTCGCCTCAGTCGTATTTTGCAGAAAAGCTAATATCCGAGGTCACGGGGCGGTGGAGCGGGATGCGGTGTGTGTTTAGAGCGAGTGTGTGTGTGTGTGTCTGTTTAATGTGTGTGTTTATGTTTGTCTACAACAAACCTCATATACTGAAATACATCTGAGAGAATACTCATAATCTGGCACAGAGGGTGGTAAATGGGGAATGGACACACACACACACACACACACACACAAACACACGCCCACGCACTCACACAAGCTTATATAAGCCACTATCTTCATCATGCAACCTGTTTTCAATCCCAAAAAGGCGTCGTGTTAGCAACCTGACAAGACTGACAAGAAGAGACTCGGCTCATAATCTGTCAGCAGTTTCACACACAGACACACACAAAACCACACACACACACACACACACACACACACACACACACACACACACACACACACACACACACACACACACACACACACAGAAACAAACACACAAAAACCCATCTGTAGCATCAAGTCTACCACTAACAGCAGCCCCACCGATGCCAGAAATTGAGTGTGTGTGTATGTGTGTGTGTGTGTGTGTGTGTGTGTGTGTGTGTGTGTGTGTGTGTGTGTGTGTGTGTGTGTACAAACGGGTTCATCTATCAGCAGCATGAGCTTCAACCACTGATGCGTCACAGTTTAGTTTCCACCTTCAGGGAGTAAAACGCTCCCCTGCCTCAAGGTGGAACCCTTGAGCAAGGCCCTTAACCTCTCCACAGAGGAAGTGGAACAGTAGTGTTTACATTCCCAGTGGGAATATAACTCCTGCTGCTACTTCACTTCACTACAAGGTCTATTACAAGGAGGCACACTGGGAATACGGCTCACGTTTGCATTTTAATATAAAGTAAAACTGCACAAGTGTTGTGAGATGACACAACGGCAAACCAATGGCGTCGACACAGACGCCGTAGATTTACAGAGGATTGGGAACACAGATGTCCCTTAAAATGATCCCGAATGACAGATGGACACAAAACAATGCCGATCCCAAGTGGATGGAAGGTCTTTCTTTGTCAAATCGGCTACAGAACAAATCATTTTGCATCATTAACTTAATTTATCAAAGCCTCCATAAAACATGTCACCAACTAAAGTCTGTCTGGTTTGGAATTTAGGGGGAAACTTTAACAGCTATCTGTGTGGAAAGAGAATGAAAATTGTGATTTAACTCTGCATAAATGTGTAAACAACAATGACTCATCCTGGACTGGTACAGATATTTTCCCAGTTTTGGGAATGGTGACTCTTCTCTAGAACCTGGCAACCCTCAAGGATGACCGATTGGCTGGAAAAAGAGACACACTCTCCCACACACAGTCCTCCTCCGACACATGCAGACATGGCATCGAAGAAGACGCAACTTATCCACAATCAACCGCCACCGGTCAACGTCATTGCATCAAACGCACTCAAACAGACTTACACGTGGACTTTCAACGTTGCCGCGGCAATGCAATGTTTGGGTAACCAACAGGGGTGGGGAAGATTGTTTCCAGACCAGTGATGTGTCTGTGTGTGTGAGTGTATTCGAGCGGCGGGTCAAATAGTGTACACACACGCTGATTTGTATGTGTCAGTGTAAATACATGTGTGTTTGTATGTAATAAATAATGACTTGATGTTACACAGTAGCCTCCATTGTTAGTGGGAAGTGTCTGTACTCCATCACGGGTTAATCCACCAACATATTTATAGTCGAGCCAGTGTGAATGTATACGTCTGTGTGTCTGCAGCTGTAGGTGGTTGTGTTTTTGTATTTGTGAGAACCCATATTGATATAAAACAGCTGAATTTTGCTTAAAATATATCCGTCGCAGTGTTTCGACCCTAAAATCAGGTTCATAGCTCTAAAAGGAATTCCACTCACAGAAGCCAAACGACAACGTCCCAACTTTCCTGACGTGTTCTCACTCTCATGGAATTGAAGTCGGTAGTCCTCACGAGGATAGCCAACACACACACACACACACACGCACACACACACACACACACACACACACACACACACACACACACACACACACACACACACACACACACACACACACACACACACACACAAGCGGTGTGTGACACTTGCATGTCAACATTCACAAAAGTATTACACTTGCTTGCTTTAACACTCACATACGAACACACTGCTGGGGCAGGAATTCAAAAGCAGATACACACACACACACACACACACACACACACACACACACACACACACACACACACACACATATTCCTCCTGGGATCATGATGGGTGTACATCTGTGTTTTCACAAATATGTCCTCCATCTGACTTCATAAAAAAGCGTGAGCATCTGAGCAGCTGTGACGGATCTCCCCTCCGTCACTCCGCCATCACACTCCATCCCTTCGTTCCCTTCCTCCATTCATTTGCTGTTTCTCTCCTTTGTATATTATAAACAAGATTCCTGCAACACCTTTAACACTTGGATTCCTTCTGGGTTTACAAAATATTTCAAAACTCTTAAATCCAGAATCCCCAGAATTAGATATAAAAATAAGAGATAATGGAAAAAACAGGCAATATATTATCCCAAAAAGCAGCCTGATTGAGTTAGAGCGCTGGTTTGTTTAATGATGTTCATGTTGGTGACCTTCACTTTTCCTTTTTGCTGATCAAGTTTGTTCATGTTTGGCTTTCTGTTGCCTTGATTTTCCATTCTTGTCTGAATACAGAATAAATGATTTTGCAGTTTTTTGGCTGCGATGCTTCTGCAAGTTCGTCCGTGAATATTTCCCATGATGCCTAGAGATATAAAAGTGGTGACAGTCAGAGCTCCTTTAAAGCAGAAGATCATATGATTTGGCTCAGACAAATCTAAATTATGCACATGTCCCTATTGTTTCCACAACAACAATTATTCATAGCATGGATTGTTCCTTTTCGAATGACGGAAATCTGGATTCTGAAACAGGCCAGGGTAAGAGATGTGATGTTTGTCAGATTTTCTGTGGAAAAGTGTGTATAGCTGCAAAATATCAGGAAGCTGCTTCAAATCTAAATCTGCTCAAAGGAATATTTGCAATTCTAATGGAAGGACTACAAAGTAAAAGTCCTTCGTATGCTGTCTCAGACTCATCAGTATGTCGTATCTAGTTGAGAAAAAGTTACTGCCAGTTTGTTATTCCCCAAAGGGCCTCTCTGCTGTTTGGCCCCTATTTTACACTAACAAAGCACTTTTCCCCTGCTCACACACACAAATAGAAAAATACCCAGGAAGTTGTAAAACACGACAAGCAACCTGCTTTAGCGACGTATTTGGATCGGAAAATTTTAGTTAGGGAACCACTGTCTTATTTTAGGTTTTGGGGAAAAAAATGTTGTCTGTGTGTGTGTGTGTGTGTGTGTGTGTGTGTGTGTGTGTTTTATATCCCTGTGCAGATGGATGAAAGTGTGCGGGAACCAGCATGGCTGCCCGTTTGTGAACATTCGCCTCTGTGGGTGTGTTATGTTAACTTGTATTTTAGGTGTCACCGTTTAATTTACAGATAACGAGTATGTGTGAGTGTGTGTGTGTGTGTGTGTGTTTTCGTGTGTGTGTGTGTGTGTGTGATAAAAAAAATATGTGGCAATGAAAACCGAGATACTATTGGCTAAATCAACTAAATGCTTATGTGTGACACATTCTAACACCCGGAGCACCGCAGTAAATGTGTGAATGTGTGGGTGTGTGCTGTTTACATGCAGTGGTTTTATAAGACAAAGCTGATAATGATGTCGGCTGCAGTGGGAAACCACAACAATAGACCAGTTCTCAGCCAGGCCTCCTCTAATAAGCTCCAGTTTGTTCACTAATGCACATAATCCTGACTTTATGGAGGCTAATGGAAACACAAAAAAAAAGGTTACCTGCTGCAGGGGCTGCTTTTGGTCCCACAGGGTTTGCATTTATCTTTGAAAATCTCTACGTCCCTCCCGGTCCTTATTACTGATATTTTATAATATGAAAATCTAATGTATAAAAGAGCAATAAATACTGTGAACACCTCAGGCAGGGCTCAGAGTAATGAAACCATTCTGTCCCTGTCAGCTGTTGTGTAACACTGTGATAACAACATAAAGGATAGAATAAGGATGGTTTACCTTTATATGGTAATCTAATCAACACTGGGTTTCGCCTTGGGGAGACAAAATCGATCTTTAACCTGCAGTAAGTTTTATAAAACATAAAAGAAGAAACAGACACAAAAGAAATTTCCTGACAAACTGCGGTGGGACTGAGTGACCTGACAGTTGTGCAAATGTCTGTGATAATTATCTCCGTCGTAACAAAACATATCGACTGATGGGGAGAATAAAAGAAAAGGATGGGATTAGAAAGAGGAGTTGGGATTGGAACCTACAAATCACAAAGGTTGTCTGGTCAGTCGTGTCGTATCGTCATGCATGCAATAGATTCTACAAACGTTTTTAGTCCCTGACCTGTTCTGTTTCCTTTTAGAGGCTTTTACGACTTTGTCATCTCGTCCAGTAAGTGGGTGAGGAAACGCAGTGACAACCGTTTTCCTTGTTTTCTCTGCTCACGGTCCCTTTATCAGTCTGACGCTGAGCAGGGTTGTCAAAGTACAGTAATGTTTAGGAATGGCCATTTTCATTGGACAACACTACGCCAAACAGTTGGCGAAACCATAAACATCAGTCAGACTTATTTTTGTCATACAGATGTGTGTGTGTGTGTGTGTGTGTGTGTGTTCGGGAGTAACCGGGAGTGTATATGTGTGTGTGTGTCTTCCCTCTTGCTTTTATTTTTCATCATCTCAGGGAGTTTCCCTCTCTCTCTCTTGTTCTCTCTCATATATTCCAGGCTATCATGCTTTCCATTCATTCCTATCTGAAGTACATCTTGTTTAACCTAATAAGGACTTAGGGACTCCCCGACACACACTCACTAAAACAAACACACACACTTGGACGCACTGTACGAATGAGGAACACACTAACACTGACTTCCATCGACTTCCTAGAAACGGATGGAAGCTGTTAAAGTTTCATGTGTCCTCCTTTTTTGGTAGATTAACACGTGGATGTAAGAGGGAGACATACGTAACACTATTCTGGACTGGAGAAGACACGTTCGTGCAAACACACACACACACACACACACACACACACACACACATCTTTCAGAATCGTTCTCTTTCCATCTTGGCTTGTGATTCGGTATCGGCGTCCCAGAAGCAGAACAACACAGAACTCCAAATGCTTTCATTGCATTCATACTGAAAGCTGAGTAATTAGTTAACAGTTAACACAAATATCCTTCAACACACTGACGTTCAGACACACAAACTGAGGCTTTTAAAGCGAGACAACAGTTGGAGTTTAATAAAAGAGATGAGAGAAAGTGGCACAAGGCCAGGCTGCAGATGATGAAAGTGATATTTAAAAACGCTGCATACCATATTGTACGTATACAAACCCATATAAAGAGATGGAGACAGAAAGAGAGAGTCGGGGAAAGAACAAGAGGGGTTTTGAATACTAATCAGAGGATGCAGCCAAAGCAGCTGCAGTGCCATCATTTCCAGGCTATTTATGAGCTCTAAACTGTAGGATGGGATCAGAGCTGATAGATGAAGATGCAGTGAAGAGGACTAAAGAGCCTCTACAGCTACAAGCCATAACTCTGGATTTAAACAGGCCTGCTTTCTACAAAACTGTCCCGGAAATAACAAAAAAGAAAAAAAAACAAACATTTTATTACAAAGTGACAGAAAACTATTTCGTGATTTTTCTTCAACGGGATCTTTTTCAAAGTTATTTGAAGTTGTCGAGAACAACTCTGACCTGTAGATCCTTTCAAAAACCAGCAGCATCAAACATAAAAAAATTTTTAAAAAAAAACAACAACAACTTTTTCTCTCCTCGTCTCACAAAAGGGCAACAAAAACGATGGGGAAGTTAGAAAACAAATCCAAGTTGGGGTTTTTGAGTCTGGCATATCAAATGTGAACACTTTCACTCCACGATGCATCAAGCTAACATCTCGGAGTGTGTGTGTGTGCTTTTGTGTGTGTGTGTGTGGCCTCTTACTCTTCATCTATCTCTCCTAACAACGAGACATCGGTGCCAAAAAAGTAGGGCAGATGATTTCACCTGAGACGCAGTGCAGAGAACGCTTTTATTCAAACATTAAATGCAGACTTTAACTGTTCGCATTCACTTTTGGGTTCACGTCTGACTCCCTCCGCTGCCCTCTTCCTCTGCCTGACAACGGTTTCGCCCCTGAGTGCAGGAAAATCAAAATTCAGAGCAGTCGAGTTACATTTTGGTTACTTTGATAAAACTTTGTGGGATTTGAAAGTTTTGATCAGGAAAAAAAAAAAAAAAGGAAGTTCATGACAAAGTTGGAGACATTTTCTTCACTGCCACGCCTTTTGAGACATGGAATGACGACCATCACACACATTATATTTATTGTAAATATGGCACAAAGGTATTTTCCCTGTCGATCCTTCATCCTCCCTCACCTTCCTCCGATCGTTTCTGTTCACGTCTCAGACGTTCCACCTCTTAAATACGACACAACAGGAAGATAAACCCAACAACAAATCTCAAATCACACTGGATTCAATCTTCCTATACATCAAACGAAGAAAACGCCTTGAACACAACATGACAGGATCAATTTAAACCAAAAAACACCACTGTGTGTGTGTGTGTGTGTGTGTGTGTGTGTGTACTGGATGCAGATAAAATCTGCCTTATTTTCCTTCTCTTTTTCTCCCACTCTCTCTTTGATTGCACTCCCACTGTGTGTGTGTGTGTGTGTGTGTGTGTGTGTGAGTGTTTCACGATGTGTAAACACAATGAGGGTAAAAAACAAGATTATAAAGTAACAGATTACTTCAATATATATCATGACAAGGGCTTAAATTACATTCTGCGAACTGGAAACCAGTTTCTTTCTACATACCTACTGTCTAACCCCTTTGTTTACTGGAACTTACTTTAGTGCTGCTTATGTATTGCGTTATTATTATTATAGTGATTATTTGCCAATGACGAAGGCGTTCCTCCTGGGCCTGTGCATTCCAGAAGGATTCATGAAAAACCGGGTGATTTATAGCCGATGTTCTGAACACGTTTCTCGCCTGATGCTTTTGTGAGACCTGGAAGCAGGAAGCGTGAACCGCTTGCCGGTGCTGAGTCCGACCACACAAAAGAGAAGCAGGGAAAAAGCAAGAAGCGGAGCTGGAAACCATACAATAAGCCTCACTGTCTTTCTGTTGGCCGCTTGCTCTTTGACATTTTCCTTTACAAACTTCTAAGGGGGGGGGGGGCTCCTTTTGGTCTTTCTCTTTCCATCGGTTGACATTTCCTCTCAATCTAAAGATTCAGTGAATCACTTCAGCCCTTCTTTTCAGACTCTACCTCCACCCGTTCTTTCTTGTCCTCCTCTTTGGCCAATAGGTTAAAGCACTAGCACAATATTCCAGTTGGCAATGCCAGCCTCTGTCTCCCACGTCCAAAACTCTCTCATTCCCTTTTCGATTGTGGAATTCTCCCGGGATCTATTGGGAAAATGTAAAAATCTATTCAGCACCCTCTTCACATTTATACAGAAAACTTGATTCAATTCAAATCACATAAATCCCCTACTGTCCATTTGAACAAAACTCTTAATAGTGTAATAGTGCGCCAGTATTTAAGCATTTACAACAGTTTTGTTAATCTTATTAAAACCAGTCCATTAGAATGTGTTTCCATTATTTTACCTCCCTCTTCCTCTTCTTTCTCATCGTTCTAGTTGTTTTCCCAGCAGACATGTTTTTATGAATTTAAATCAGATTGTACAAAGTACAAATATTCTGTTTTGCCATGTGAAGTGATAAAAAGCGTTGGAGTGTTCGTCAGTGTAGTGAGTTAAAGTGCTGCCAGTTCAGTTTGCAATGCAGTGGGAATGGAGAAGGGAGGAGAGGGGTGTTGGTGGTGGTGGTGGTGGTGGTGGGGGTGTCCGGACTGTTGCCACGGCAACGCGTGGCCAGCATGGCACGGTTTCCAAGGCATTTCCAAGGCAGCTCCATTGCTCTGCTGCAGTTACTCTTAAATGACTTTGCCTACAGATGCCCACAGGCAGGACTAGTGGATGTTTAGTAAGACGGACAAAGAGAAGAAGGGAAGGTGAAGGAGAGGGAGAAACTTTATAATTCCTTCTTTTCTCTTCATCAGTTCTACAACTTCCTTTGAACTGATCAACTGCTGCGAGGTTTTTTTTTAATCTCTGAAGAAGTCGTCGTACAAAATCCAAGATGTCTTGTTACAGTTCTGCTGCTTTCCTGTTACGATGTCAGAGTGATGTCATTCTGTTGATTACGTATATTGCGGTGTGGATTTATTAGCTATGCTTATATGATTAAATATGAGACTGATATCAGTGTTTTATTATTCTTTCTAGTTGCTGTTGAGGTTTTTTTTTGCTGTAATATCTTCCGGAGTTGAAGTGATTTAAAATGAAAATGCTTAAAATCACAGACATAAATGTCAGTAATGATGACAGCCTCCATGCAGGGCAGCTACAAGACGAATCGCCTCCTCCGTCTGTGTCACAGACAGATTGTACAGGAAAAGCATGCTCTGCTACGGCCATATACGGCCAGTGCATTCACACATGTGACCTTTTGATCCCGCTCCTTATAAGGTCGTGTGTACATGGTCGAATGTATACAGCTGTCAGTAAGACAACATGAGATGCAGGGCATAGATACACACTCATATCACTTTATTTTTCCGTTCTCCTCCGTCTTTTTCTGTCCCCTTTTCAGTCATATATGGTCATACCATTCGGAGGAGGGTGAATCTTTCGATAACAGGGAAAAAAAAATTGGAAAATAAACTGTTGTGGTCTCAAATTCCCTAAAAGAATAAAGAGAGATACATCTAAATATAGTGACGTTAAAGGAATTCTATCTATGGATTAACATAAGGGAATAAAAATATAGAATAAAGCATTTAGAAACATGCGCCTGTGTTTCTTGTTCTCATCTGTCTGTCTTCTGTCGATCCATGCCTGCCTGTTGTTCCAGTAACACACAGCTAATGTTAGCCTGCAGAACAGATAGTTCTGAGGTCATGGATCTGTCGAGTGTGAGACAGAAATGTTGTGTGAATGTTTTAAAGTCTTTGATGCTGTCAGACGAGGTGAAATCTATCTCTTCCGCTGTGGAAGCATCGCTGACCCCTCTCTCTCTCTCTCTCTCTCTCTCTCTCTCATGCACACACACACACACACACACACACACACACACACACACACACACACACACACACAGACACCACACACACACACACACACAGTTATATATAGATGCCTTAACCCGATACCAGTACAACACAAATAAGAGAATCCCCTTTAGTATGTTTTTTTAATTTATTACTGACCTATTTTACCTCAAAAATTCAATATCTGAAGGTAGAAGTCACGATCATACCAAAACTACTTTTATTATTCTCTCAGATTTGGAGCCCCAGACAACTTAGATGCATTTCTACCAATTCTAGAGCCACATGCTAGCATGCTAACTAAACTTCCTGCTCAGGCTTCATGTCACACCTTCAAAGTCTTTTTAAAGTCTTCTAATGAATTCATGCACACCTCCATCAACACATACCTTCACATTTCATCACTTCACCAGTTTTATCAGGCTCAGCAGAGTCATCAGCCACCACCACCACTGCCACCTGTATCTGGACAACATGGACGGGACTTATCTTGTTGTTGCTCCGGGCAAATTCACTTTTATCGTAAAATCTTTATGACAACTGAGCGACTAATACGTTTTGACAGATTTAATTATCACATACAGTAATAAATAATTACATTTATTTATTTCATTTGACATGAGGGCATATGGGGTCGTGGTAAAAATGTTGTTTCCAGGTTCATCCTCATTACTGTGGACCTTGAATCTACCTGTTTCTGTGTAAAACCCATAATACTGGTGGCCCCTGCTACCAGTGAGGGTTTGTTTCTATGGGAGAGGGCGACCTCTTCACCAGCCAGGTGTTGGGGCCGGATTGACAGGTGTCCGGTTGCATCAGGGAAGAAAAGGCGGTGGTTTGTCACAACGCGCTCCCATCACTGTCACGTAATGATGATGCTAGTTATTCTAAGAGTGAGCGATGCAAACTATGGAGGTGTGTGCAGACAGGGCTGCCTCGTTGTGGTGTGAAAACGTCCCGTAAAATAAGTAATCCAGCGCTGGGAAACCTCCGAGAAGTAAACAAGACCATGTTAAAGTTAAAAATAGAATGCAATCATTCTATTGCATTACGAAAACGCAAAAGTAAAATGATTAGAATTACTTCTACGTCTAATACTTCTATTATCTCCAGCTGAAATCTCTCCCATGCACACGGAGGCTCCCATTCGCTGCCAGCAGTAGGCTTTCAGCTGAATCAGCAATTATGATTTATAAGAATCAGGATGGAGGACATGAAGGCCCCCCAGGAATGTACACAAACGACTTCATATCATGTCTGCTTCATGTTTAGCTCTTTTAGTTGCTTTACAGTAAGGTACAGAGTAAAACCTTTTATCTGTATATGTACGAATGCCTCCCTGTGATTGGTTTAACCTTGTCTGACCCCTCCAGCCAGTCAGGTGGGGCCCCTCAGGGCCCATTTTAGAACCCTAACCTCTGTTCATCTCAGTTTCCTACTATTCCCATTTGCCGATACACGGTGAAAGGGAGGAGGAGAAATACCTGCTCCTGTTTTCCTCTCACCGTCTTATCGCTATCGTCTCCATGCAGGTGTGGACGAGCTCTATGTGTGTGAATCTGTGTGTGTGAGTGTGCATACAAGTGTGTGCATGGGTGTGTTCGCCGGCTGCCAACTGAGAAACAGTTTCCTCTTTGGTCTGTTTCATTAGCAGCTCCATAATTATCGGCCCATCTGCTCCCAGAGTTCAACTCTTCTCTCTACTTTGCCTTTCATGTCACTTGTTAAATAAAAAAAGATTCCTAAATGCAACCGGGAGGATTTCCTCAGCAACATATAAATTAACACTAAACCGCTGCCCAAACAGTCGTCATGTTAAATTCACTAAAAGACCATCCTCTGCTTAATGCTCTTAAGTTGTCTGCTTGAGCTCTCATGAAAGCGAATCCATCCTCTTTAGTCTGATTTACTGACTGATGGGGTTGCATGCAAATCAGAAAATATAGCATTTTACTCTGCATGTGGAAAAGAACCAGTTGCTAAAACTTGTGAGCATTATTTGCCTTTTCCGTATACGTAGACAACAAAGCGTGTTGGTCTGAAACGAACAGGTGGAGTCTCAGTTGGCAGAAATCCATCCGACTCCATTCGGAGACAACACAGCCTCCGATGGGGTTTGAATATTAACACTGCAATGATGCTGTTAATTGGCTGGAAAATTACATTTGGAACAAAGTTTCAAACCGGCTTTTGTGAGGCAGCGTGGGCGTGTGAAAGTGTTGCGCGTGCATCATACGTGGCCGGATACCTGCGCGTACGCGTAGAAAGCGCCTCCTTATGAAGGTGAGGCTGTTGGTAGTGTGGGAATGTCTGCGGACGTGTGATCGCAGACACGTTCGGATGACGTCTCTCACTCCGCTCTCGTTATTTTGGGAATAAAAAAACCTGCAGGAGAGTGTGATGAAACATACATGTACACGCACATGGCATTGTTTTACAGGCGCAGAGGTATGATGGCATGGAACGGCTCAGAATACATCGGCTGAGGTCACAGAGATGAAACCTGAGGAGGCTGCGGTGCAGAGTAATGGACCGGGGGTGGCTCTGGGGGGCCCACAGATGAGGGGCGCTTTAACCCGGGGTGACCGGATGGTGGTCGGTTTGCCTCCTGGGCGTTGCTGCTATGCAAAGCACCTAGCTGTTGAGTAGCCGTGTGACAATCATAGCATCCAGCAGCATGCACGTAGCAACACGTGAGCTAACATGCTAAGAGATGACTTGTCCGGGCACACGTTCGGTCTTCTGACGCGACACCGCGAAATAATCACGACCGTCAATTCCTGAATGAACCCTGAGATCAGAACCGACAGTCGACTCAGGCTACCTCCTGTAGATGTGGTCACCATGTGACCCCTGAGGACCCACGCTTTGAGGATCAACGACTTGCAGTCTGGACTTACTGGATCATACAAGACCTATGGGATTTAGACACACACAAACACACCAACACACAAACAAGTCTTTGATTCCAAAGGACTATTGGATTTCTCTGGTCTCCCAACTGTCATAATGAGTCACGATGGCTGCCAGCCTCTCCCTCCAGACCAGGAGGAAAGCAAATCATTGTAACGCATATCGCATTAATAGTAGAAATTTGAATACAGAAACTGTTTTCTCCTGCCTTTCTTTTAACATGTTGGTTAAAGGATCACAAACTTGTGAGGTTTGTGATCCTTTACCGACATGTCAACAGGATTTAAACCACTGCACGACCGACGGCCTCTGCTCTCTGAAAGGTTTCCTATCGCCCCAGGTAAGGAAGGAAGAAATAAAGGAAGAGCTAAGCCCCTGCTCTCCAACCTGACATACACCAGCTGTGTGCAGCTCACACAGCTAAAACATTTAGCCAGATAACAGATGTGAAATAGTAACCGCTGCTTGATGAACAAATTAACCTTTAAATGACAATGCAGCCGTTTTAACGACATCATCTAATGAGTGGAGTGATTTAATATTTACATCAAAATGTGATTGTAGTTTGACTTTAATTCGCCATCAAGCGACGATGTGCAAAGACGAAACAGTCTGCTGAACGACGAGGCGTCTGCTAATCAGCGCCGAGACTGACAGTCGTGTCACGCAGCTCTTATAAATGCATTTAGATTTTTTTTTTTTTTTTTTGGATTAAATTAATTTAATTTCGATTTATTTATGTATGAGTCGACCATTTGGGAAAGAGAGTTCTGTGACTTTGTGGACCTCAGATGATCTCACCGCTTAGCGGTCGGTGCCAAAACTCCTTAAACGGACTGACCTTTTTAATTATCATTCAGTCTGACACTCTACACTCACTTTGTCTGCCCCCCCCTCATGCTCATTAATGCATATTCATATTCACTCTTTGATGCATGAAAAGTTCTAAAGGCAGGAAGGGGGTGGGGGGGAGTTGAATCTGACCCTGCGTTAGTTTCAAATTACTTTGATTTTTGGCTGCAGCGACAGCAGTGGAATATTTCATGAGCTTCAGTATTGACTGGAGTCAAAAAATGAAGTTTAGGTCGCCTCAGGGCCGCTGGGGGAGGTCCTGGGTGTCACCAGCCAGCTAAACCAGAAACATTACTTTTATTGGTTTATTATAGGGCTTTTATGAAATTCAAATTAAATCACAGATTAGCGGGGAAAAAAAAAAGACAAAACGGTGCCACATTCTGATGAAGGTGGGATTATTATCATCTCATTTGGTGTGTATGTTCCCTGCAGGAGTAGATTTCTGTGTGAGCGTTTAAATACAGCTTTTTCACCTCCACCATCACAGCACATGCCTGGACACCTGCGCAAAAAACACCCACACAGGCACAGATGGAGGCGAAAGAAACGGTGAGAGACGGTTAAACGGAGAGAATGCAGCATTTAGAGAGAGACACACCGAGTGAGTCAAAGATAATCTGCTGCTGTGATGGACGGATAAATCCAATCGCTTGACGGTTTATTGATCGGGCGACTGTCTGGCTTCTAGCTGGTCGGGTCGGTGGCTGAGGGAACGTCTCACCATACTTTCCTCGGCTTGAACTCTCATTCATTCCTGTTGCACAAATCTGGGAATACATTTCCAGAAACAGATTGGCAACGTTTGCAGGATTAACACTTAAATTACCGTAAAAATGAAGGAGCAGGTCACCACCGGCAACAGCGTGGCTCATTGATTTACTGTTTTTGTGTAATATGACCCAGGTGAATGAGACATACGTGGCTGTAAATACACTGACAAAGCTTAGGTTCTGTTTAAATAATACAGCGTGGGATATATTTTTGTTTTTTGCAGGACATGCATGTCACTGAAAACCCAACCAGCCTTAACGGATTCAATTTCATTTTTTCCTTATGTGCACAGACCTGCTGATTAAAGTTGAAAAGCTAAAAGGAGTCCTAAGAAGTCTGGAGTTTTTTTGGTGGGGGACTGATGGTGTAAGATAAGAGAAAGAAGATGGGGTGGAAGGGAGCGAGAAAGAGGGAGATAATTAAGAAAGAGAAAATATTTGTGGAATCGTTCAGGGGACATAAATGATAGAAGACAGAAAATATTTTTTAGAGTTTGGAAGATCAAAGGAGACATTTAATAAAGGTAAAGATCCGATTGTGTCCATTTTCTACCGGGGTGAACAAACTTGATTTGCTCTGTGATTGATCAACATCATTTCCTGGTTTTAGAGAAATTAATGATAATTATTTATCAGCTTGGGGGCCAGATTGCACCGTACCGGTCGCCGGCGCCGTTTGTACGTGGAGACAGAAAAATGATCTAGAGTTTAAGATGAAAAAGTACAATAATAATATTATGCCATACCTCTGGCTGTGTTTGTGTGTGTGTGTTTGGAATAAATGATATTCCTGCGTAACATATCCTTGAAAACATTCAGCTGCAACATCTGTTATTGGTGCTATAATTATGCAAAAAGGAGCCCTGCCTGTGGCTGCACTTAAGTGTTTCTACCTACCGAGTGTGTGTGTGAGTGTGTTCATATGTCCGTTTTCCTGCGTTTCTTGGGCTCTTGTTCCAGGCATCCTAAAGAAAACTTTTAACCCCAATCTGTCACAGCAGATGCAGACCAGATTTTCCATGGAGACGAGCTTCTGAGGCATCAGTAAAGCTTTCCTCTGAATTCTTCCCACAGGCTGTTTGAATTCTTCCTCAGCATCTTTGTCTGCGTGACGTCCAGAATGGAAGGCTGTCATCTGCGTTCCCACTCCGATTTTAACGTCAGTCAGAATGTTTGCTGTATGAAACACATCCTTTTTTTTGTTTTGTTTTCTTGTTGTTGTTGTTGTACGATGGATGTTTGTTCTGTTTGACGTTTCATCAACTGTGATGCATTTAAGTGTTTGATTTCTTTGAAAGAAAAGAAAAAATGCTAACAAGAGTCAAATCAGCTTGTGGGAGAACAGGAACGACAGACTGTCTCATTTGCACAAACATCAACGCAATCAAACAGCCGCTGACTGGAAATCAAACCAAATCAAACATGGAATCAGATGAGTTTGTGAGTTTTTCTTTTTTTTAAAAAATATTTCTGATGCCAGGCTTGAATCTAAATATTCTCAAAAAGAAAAAATAAATTGTTTCTTCTTTTCAAAGAGTTCCACAAACCAAAGAAAGAAATTCAGGCAAACCTTTAGACGCCTCTACAACCTAAAGGGAAATAAAACGAAGATACAAACTGGATGGAGAACGGCTGTCCCTGCAGGATTTGCCACCATAAGAGAAAGTCCTGTGTGTGTAAAGGTGTGTCTTTGCACATTTTCCGTCTGCAAACGACTGTGTTCAGCTCGCAAAATCATAAAAAGGTTAAAAATAGCGCCGTCAGTGTGTGTAGTGTGTGTATAAGAACACAGAAGGCTACAGTGCTGCGGTCACAGTCAACATCTGTCACGTTAAAGCTCCCTTCGCCTAAACATGGAAACTTTTCACTTCACTCCCCCCTCTTAGTGTGTGTGTGTGTGTGTGTGTGTGTGTGTGTGTGTGTGTATGTGTATGTCTGCAGGACAGTGTTGTAACATGTTAAGTGTTTCCATATGACACACACACACGCACACGCACACACACACACACACACACACACACACACACACACACACACAAGCAGAGAGAGGGAGAGGAAAATGTCTACGTTTTACATGTGGTTTGTTTATATTTGATTCAGTGAAGGATTCCCCTCCTTACCCCCTCCCCACCCCTCCATCCCAACTTTTTCTCCTTCTGTGATTTAATTTACTGTCACACACACATGTGGGTTTTTTTTGTTCTTCAGCTCATGCCTGTGGGTCTAATGGACCCGAGGCAACACTGAACACTCTAACGTCACCTTCATCTCATTTGCATGAATTAAATTTGCAGAATTCACTCTTTCCATTAACCTCTGCTCGGAAACGGTCATGACGAAAAGTAATATTCCTTTAATAGTGACACAAAAATGTGATTGTGAGAAAGAGAGAATACTGTTATGAAGGTGTGTGTGTGTGTTCATTATGCCTAATGGATGCATGTCACTGTGGTTCAGAACAAGCATTATTAACGCCACAAGGCTTCCAGAATAATTCTGCGTCACACACTGATTAAAACATCCAGCTCTCGTATTCCGAAGTTAAATGTACTGCATATTTGGTTAAAAATACATTTTACGCACATTTAAGGATGTGATGCTTCCAGCATTGTTCAGAGAAATCCAAATTTTAATTTCAAGTAAATTTTTGATTGAATATTTGCAATGAAATACTGAAAGTTCAATAGTTCAGTAGAAAAAAATATTAAAAAAACAATGAATTTAAATGCTTGAAGTGTCAAAGTTTTCTTTTTAGAGCACTCAGTATGTAAAACGCCACGCCGGTGCCTTCGAATGTGTAAACGCGGTTCAGTGTTCGGTGTGATGTCACATAGAAGGACCGGCGGTGAGTCTGCGTCCTCTATGCATCACCGCCGTGTGTGTATGTATGTGTGTGTGTGTGTGTGGAGATTAGCTAGACAGGTTGTCCTGCAGCGAGAGCCTGAAGTCATGGAAAATATGCAGCTAGTTTACACTGCTTCTCTAAACAATGAGAAACTGACAGAAAGTGGGTGAGACATACATGTGGGATGGAGAGAGGAAGGAAAAGAGAGAAAGAAAACAGAAAGAGAGACAGAAAGAGTGTGTGTGACGTGCTGAAGAAAAGAGAAAGAAAAAACACACAAGTCAGAGGAAGAGAAGGAGAAAGGAGAGGGAATAACATCTTTATGCGCACGTCCATCTTTGGCTGGAAATCATAGTACCATTTGAGTGTGCATTCTTGAGTGTGTGTGTGTGTGTGTGTGTGTGTGTGTGGCCTGCGTTAGTCAGCAGAAAGCCTATGAAAAGAGCAAAAGTCGTGTTTCAACATGTCCACAAGTGCAATAGCCTGTGTCAGACCCTGCAAAGCAAACATCTCAGTGGTTTCCACTGCGAGGGTTATTCTCCACACTCCTGTGGAGTGAGTCAGTGCTTAAGTTCAAGTATAAGCACACAATATATGTTAGAAATGAAACGCACAACTGTCACAACAACGTACTGTAGACGGACGCCATATTGAAGGGTTTCTGGGAACGGCGGAGTCCAACAAAGCCTCCCCTATGATGATGCGAAGGCAGCTGCGTCTACACAACTGATTAAACGCAACAGTTAAAGGAGAATTCCTTCGTGAAAACAGGTGGATAATTAGTAGAGAGGATAAAAGAGATGGAATGAAGGAGAGAATAACTCTGAATTTATTACTTATTCAAGTTACAAACTTTACAGTTGCACGGAAAGAAAACATGTTGCTCTGTCATAACATAAATGCTTTTAATTTGTCAGGTTATTAAATGCGCAAAATTCCATCAATCAAGGATCAAACTATCCAAGAGAATAAAGAAAAATAACATCAAACGCAAGCTAGGACATTAACTGTGTTCAAAAACTTTTTGTCAAAGTTAAAATAGGCTTTATTACTGCATTGTGGGAAATGTAGTTTTTGGTGAAAGCACACTTTTGACCAATTTATGGACACACCTTTTGACCTTTTACGCTCCCGCGGGCCACGTAAAATTATGTGGTGGGCCACATAATTGGCCCCCGGGCCTTGAGTTTGACACGTGTGCTCTAACACAAACGCATCCTTTCGGGTGCCTTATGACTGATGCTGATTCATGTGAGGATGGTCACGTAGATACAGACACACACCTGAGGTACACACACACACACGTACACCAGGAAACAAGTGTTCCGGTCTTTAACAGGAGGAGGAGAGAATAAATCCTCCTTGTTCCTCCTCTCATCTCTGAAGGACCCATCTGGGACCATCCAGCCCCGCTGCACGTCTGCACCGACTGCCCTCACCGACTACAGCTGACAATCATCCTGCCAGGCCATTGGCCAATTAGAACACGGTTGCCATGGTTGCCGGCACACACTCTCGCGCTCTCACTTCTCACCTCTGACAGCGTCCGCCTACTCACGGCATGGAGAGAGAGAGAGAGATACGCTTGTATGTTAAGATCCAAAAAGCCGTGACGAACTCCGAAAAGATGAAAAAAAAAAAAAAAAAGAAAAAACGGTTGGTTTTAACAGCTCATGGCTGAATGTATTTGTCAACAAGGCATCAAATAAACAAGTAACAACAGCTGAAAAAACAAAACAAAAAAAAACTCCCACATTGGGTTGATTTTTACTGTCCAGCTTTGATGGACAGACGTGAGAATAACTCATTTAAATCAGAAATAAATTGGGTCAGTTGTCGGAGCAGACATGTAGGCATCGATCCATGAACACACACATGATACATATGATCCTGCAGCAGTTTTTGAGTGTACCACACACACACACACACACACACACACACACACACACACACACACACAAGTATCTTCTTCCCATAGTTAAAGCTGCCTCGAAGAGACAATCAATAAAATGCTTCTTAAATTGCTCTGCTTTACAAAGAGAGAGAGAGAAAGAGTTGTTCCCATCCCTCGCTCATCTTATCGCTGCCCAGTGTGGAGGAGGAAGATGAAGGTAAGACGTTGTAGAAAGAGAGGAAGACGATGGGATGGGGGAAACAGCGAAGACCAGAGGAGATGTTGATTTCAAAAAGAAAGAAGGGAGAGCGGAGGCAGAATCAACAGTCGTGTGAGGCTCTAAAAAAAAAAAAAAAAGAAAGAGGGAGGAAATGATGAAAATGAAAAGAATGAAAAGAAGGGGAGAGGGGAGGAGAAACAAATGATGGAGGATGAAAAAGAGAGGGAAGAGAGCGCGATCCAAACAAGTTGTCTGAGGAATGGAGGGAATCCGAGGAGAAAGGAGGAAGGCAAAATGAGTAGAATGAAAATTGGAAAGGTGGATGAAGAGGAGGGATATGGAGTTATAGAGAAGGCAAAATTAAAATTGAGAGTGGAACAAAAAGGACGATGAGAAGAATGGAGTCAATTAACAGGCTGTGAAAGAACCATAAAATTGTTTTAAATAGGAGTCATCAGAGGCCGTGAGGATGAAGGAAGGACAGACAGAAAGGATGATGACGACACGGAACGACGGATGAAGAAGACTGGGGAAGAAAGGGGGTCAAAGGAGGAAAGGAGAGAAAGAAAAGCGGGAGGAAGACGGATGATGGAGGTGATGTAGAAGAAGGGAATGATGATGAAGATGGAAAGGAGGGAAGAGGGAGATGGGGACAGGAGGTACACAGGAAATTTAAAGAGGAAAGAGGAGATGATGGAATGAGACCCGGAGGAGGAGGAACGAGGGAGTGAGGGAGAGATGGCAACACACGGGGGGATCGATGGAGGAGAGGGAGGGAGGAATCCAGCGAGGATGGACATAAGATGAGAGTCAGTGGAAGACACCATCATTAAGAGGCTGGGGAGAGAGAGGGGGGGGTTGGGGCTCACAGCAACACCTCAATGGAGAAGAATAATATCTGACGGAGGAGAAGCTAAAGACTCCATCTGTCAACCTGCATTTTTTTTCAAAAACGGGATCAGCTGCTCTTCTTTCCTCCCGTCAAATAAAACAAACTGGATCCGACGACATTCATTCAACATTCTTTAAAAAAATAAAGCGTGTGACTTCATAAAAATATACCTAGTATGCTCTTCTGATTTAACATCTTATGATGTACACCTCTGGATTTTAATTTGGTGGATATAAACCTTTTGTTTCCTAATATGGTCACATCAGAGGATGCATTTAAAGGCAAACTGACCAAACCGTGGAGCTAAACGTCAAAATGAAACCTCATCATCATCTTTGTCTGTCAGTCCATCCATCCATCCATCCATCAGTCATTCCTTCTGCGTCCGACGCCACATACAATATTCACCAGGAGTGGATTGGGATTAAAATCTATACCACAGCGATGAAAGACGCTGGGACAGAATGAGGAGGAGATGATAAATGATTCTGGTTTGACAAATAATTCCAAACCATTGAAATTGCCCACACACACACACACACACACACTCACACACACACACACACACACACACACACACACACACACACACACACACACACACTCACACACACAGGGAAAATACCTTCTGAAATATTCATTTAACCCACCTCGGATCATTCTAGGCTATCGGCGTGTTAAAGACGTGTCGATGAAGGCAGGGAACCACATGCGTGTGGGGTTTATCTAAAAATACACAGGTGGATTTAAAACGTAGAAAACAAAGAAAATAAAGTTCCATCTTTACCCCAAAACGGACACACAAGCACTCTCACAGGCAGGTCCACTAAATCACCCAGAATTCAAAGAGTCGTGATGATTTATCATTCTGCATGTGGTGATGAACACACAGCCAAGACTCCCAAATTCAACATCATACTTACCCACAATGCACCGGGTGTGGGACATGCTGCAGACTGAGATTTACAAATACACCCCGAATGAACTTCAACATACTCCTTTTACATTAAACGCACACACACACACACACACACACACACACACACACCTTGGATAGCCTCCCATCCTCTCCACACACACTCTTGCAGACGCTCACACACCACCGCGAATATGAAATATGAATTTGCAAGAGTGGCAGATAAATAAAAGATGACGGCGGAGGCGGTGTGGAGGAACCTTCGCTGTCACACGTTACTAAAATCATGCCTGGGCCGGGATTTCCTTTTTGTCTCGGTGTTTATGGGGAAGTGTCAGAAGCACAGCCGGGCCGCGTTCCTCTGAAGACTCTCAGGCTATGTTTAGTTCGCAGCCCTTTGCTCTGGAGAGCTGGGCTGTCAGGTAGCTATGGCGCCCATCCTGCTGATCAGACGACGCTCTAAAACGCCCGAGGGGGCCTGGTCGCAGCCGCGTTTTTGTTTTTCCCCCTCAACTGCAAGACTTGTGTGCCGAAGACGCCGGCAGGATGAATCCGAGGTGTTCGGTTTGCACGCAGCGGATTTTTCTTAACAGTTTTTTCTGATTTTCTTCTGTATTGGAGCTGCTATATGAGAAAGAAAGGAGAAAAAAAAAATCATGGAATCTACAGGATTATACCAACCAAACGGAAGATGAGAGGTGTAGAGGGGGGTCTGGGTGTGTGCAATGGATATTTTGCTTCTTTTTTTTTTTTTTTTCCAGATTGCTGCAGATTAATTTTTCAGAGCAGAAAAAAATAAAAATAAAAAAATAAAATAAAATCACCTGGTCGATGCAGAGTCAGGAGAAGCAGATCTACAGCTTACGGTATTATTGTTCCCAGCTTTGTCAGATCAAAATGTAATCCTGCATAACACCGCAATAATACTCACAAACTATTACGTCAGTGAAAGTATGGTGTTGAGGAGGAGGAGAAAAAAAAAAAAAAGATTCTTTATTCTCTTTGGGAATGCAGGGGAAGATTAAGAGAATTCCCATCTGTCAGGCAGGGAGATGAAGAAGAAAGACAAATAAAATCAGAACTAATCATCCGTGTGTGTGTGTGTGTGTGTGTGTGTGTGGCTGATTTTTCTCTAGAGCTGGTTAATATGTAAAGGAGTCTTTCTCAATCCGGATTTTGTTGACGATGAAACAGAAGAAGAGGAGAGGAGATTGACGAAAATCGGGAACAAGGATGTGGGAGAGGATCAGGTTGACAGGCCGGTGTTTTTCATGTGTGTTTTGGTTCCTGATCGGACCCATCTGGTCCTCAGAGAGACAGAGACAGAGAGAAGCCCCAGGCTGATCTGAGCTTTAATCACCGGCCGCCGGGCGTCCTGACCCTGAATCCAACGGCTGCAGAGCTCACGGTTCAACTCAGTCCAACCGATACGACCCCGCAGGGCAAAGGCTCTCTGTAATGTAACACCACAGCCTTATGGGGGGTGGGGATCTTCTGCACACACTGAATTATGAATCCAATAAACAGCCGTAATAAGAGCAGCCACTGATTATAGAGTCCACCTTTATCGAGGCCGGATCTGGGGGAGAGCTGCTTTCCAGCGGGTTCAGAGGTCAGATCAACGTCTGGGCTTCATATGCATTCATTAGGCAGACAAGTGCTCAAGCCCGGCTGACTAAATTAATTAATTTGAATGGTTAACTTGCTTAATGTGTGGAAGAGGAAGATGAGAGAGGTAAATTAGTACATTTCTAAAAATCAGTCCGTGATTGAAAGCAGAGACGAGCAAAAATTTAATCAAGGAAGCCGCAAAAAATAAAAATGAAGAGTTTGATCAACGGTGAGAGAAATCAATCCCAAATGCTCCAAACAATGGAAGAATAGCTCTGAGAAATGAATGAATGATAATTGGATGAGAGAAAGGAGAGTAAGGAGCCAACGAACAAACAAACAAATAAATAATGACGAGGAAAAGACCCACAACCAGGAAGTAAATGGAATAAATACACAACTGTGGCTCCACATGTATGGTATGCATGTAGCAAACATGTAATCTAAATAAAATATGTTCTTATAATTTAAATATAGCATATTAAAGTGTGAGCATGACCTCATTCCCTTCTTTTATTCTGTTTCTCTACTATATAGTCGCCATTTTTCCTCAAGCACCGGTTGCTGTACGTTTTGTTATTTCCTCTACATGCACGGGAAAGCTGGCGAGCGCTTTACCCGCCAACTAAAACACATCACTTCCTGTATAGCATGGGATTATTAAGACGAGAGCCTCTGAAGTGAATGTTTGGACGAGCAAATAGACCTTTTTTTTTTTTCCTTTTTTTTCCCGCAAATGACATTTTGAAAATGCCATGGCAGGAAAAGCACAGATACAATTACAAAGCATTAACGATGGCCGCGTGCCATTTAGTGCTGCACGTTCCAGATACCGCCGCACGCTGACTCAATGTCATGGCTTACTGGAAGCCTTAAATGGAACACAGCCGCCTTAAATGAAATTAGCTACACCTGTTTGGTGCCGCTGTGACAATTTAAAAGGGCTGCAGTGGAAAAAAAAGTCCGTTTGGAAAGTTTCACCAACAAATTCTACTTTGAATTGTGTGTATGTGTGTGCGTGTGTGTGTGTGTGTGTGTGAGATGGTGGGAGCAGAAAACAGACAGAAGGTCTTTTAGGGCACGGATCCGTGACAGGAAGTGGTCTCAGGGGGGAGGAGTCAGACAAATTAATGGTGAGGGCAGCTGAACCACAGCTGGAGCAGTGTGAAAGTGTCTTCACGTGTGTGTGTGTGTGTGTGTGTATGTGTGTGTGTGTGTGTGTGTGTGTATGTGTCTAACGAGGGTGCGAAATAAACTGACAACCACACACACACACTGCTCTAGTTTAGGCCATCCTTCTTCTTCAATCATTGATTACTTAAAATCCTATAATTCCTGTTTTACAGTAATATTTATGTATAAAACTTCTGAATTGACGAAGAGCAGATTTGGATGGAACCTGCTGAAGGTTTTTGCTATAAGACGGGCAAGAGATGGAGATGAAGAGGAATACTTAGGGATTTTTGTCTTTTCTTGAACTTTAGAAGATTTTATGTGAGTCATTTTTTAGTAAGTTGGTGTTTCCAGCTCCTGATAATCTGCTTTTCTCTGATTCATTAAGAATCTTCAGGTTTTGAACCGTTAGAATGAAGTT
The DNA here is from genome assembly GCA_013358685.1 of Antennarius maculatus. Classification (NCBI taxonomy): domain Eukaryota; kingdom Metazoa; phylum Chordata; class Actinopteri; order Lophiiformes; family Antennariidae; genus Antennarius; species Antennarius maculatus. The sequence continues at coordinate 18,526,378 of CM023616.1, forward strand.
TCTGTTCTGCCGTCAGCAGAGAATCCTGACTTTTCTTCTTTTTTGAAATTTTCTAGAACAAATAATTCATGAATTAATGTTTAAAAATCACAATTCAATGTAGTAGAATTTAAATGCTAATTAGTTTTTAACAAACTGTAGATAATAGACTTTTATTACTATTTTATCACGTTCATCACATCGATTAATCATCGGAATAATCACTAGATTAATAAAATCCATTATTACAGCTCTTAAACAAACTCACACAGTTCTACACACACACACACACACACACACACACACACACACACACTGCATTGATGGTGGGATAATCTCTGAATTGTGCGCTGAAAACTTCTTTCTGCTGCTTCAGAGTAGCCAAAAAACTCTAAATTTAGCTTGGGCTCCAGTTAATTGCTCCATGGAAAGCAAAATAGTGTGTGTGTGTGTGTGTGTGTGTGTGTGTATGTAACCACAGACTGTACAGAATGAAAACTGCAGGCCCTAAATGTCAGTATAGATGTGGCTCCTCAAGCATGTTGTCTAATCCAGACTCAAGCTATTTATATCCAACAAACAATAAATAAATGCACACATACACACACACACACACACACACACACACACACACGCGAGCGCGCTGGGGATCTGTAGTCTTTCAAGATATTCAATTACAGAAATTGCTTGGCATCAGCGACGGTCCATTGACTTTTCCTACATGGAAATAACATACGTATGCAAACATGCCAAGCACCATACACACACACACGCACACGCACACACACACACACACACACACACACACACACACACACACACACACACACACAGAAGTGCAGATGACAGCTGGTCCACTGACTGTTATGCCATGACCTCATAACACTCATACAAACAAACAGCGTGGGTTACATTCCAATAAGCACAAAGCGGAACCGAGTGGACGCCACCGCGGTTTTCTTTTACAGTTGTGGTGATCTCGCTTTTCACTAGTGGGGCCTGCGTTTATCCTGATCCCCACTTCAGGACCAAACAGAACCATATTTATCCAGAGCTTTTTAACGCTTTACTGCCTCCAGGTGACCCATTACGGCTGAGTTTCTTCCCCGACAAGATGAGAACGCCTTCAGAAATGTGAGTAAAGAGGAGAATAATCACTCCATCATCTGGGGTATTAACAGTCAGACGGATGGATATCTCGATTTGGGATTCAACAGGTGATTGTCACGTAATGTAACGGGCTCAAGAATCCATGCTTTAAAGGAGAAAGAAAAGATCAGAAACAGAAGGTTGAGGTTGAGACTTGCAGAAATGTCAGAGAGATTAGTAGATCCGTGTCGTACCCATTCCAAAAAGAGCTAGAAGGTTGGGAGAGTTTTCTGGATGCTGCGCTGCAGGGTGGAACACAGATGAAAGGGCAGAAAGGAGGCATGAGAGAGAAAAGTGAATCAAAATTTAAAAAAAAAAAGTGATGAACCCGGGTTCTCTCTAGATGCAGCTGATTAGCGTTTACCGCCCATCATGAAAAGGTCATAATTAGCTTGTGTGTTTGTGGCTGAAAGGTTCGGCCGTGGAGCTTTAGTCGGGCTAAACTAATGTTTTCCCAGGGATTTCTGGGCTCTTCAGACGGTTTACACGTCCGCCATTGCAAGGCTCCGACTCAAAAACTATAGTCTGTGATGGCTGAGGATTCAACGAGATGTCAACACAAATAAAGCAACCCCCCCCCCCCCCAATACGAGAAGGCTGCATTTGAGGAAGGATGACTTGATGAATCAGATAAAAGAGCAAATTTCTGGGCCAATTCGTTGCCTGATTGCACATTTAAGACGATAAATTAATGGTTAAAACTGGTTTATTGGGTCAAAACACTTCAGTTACTTAATTTTTTTAATCATGATCTGAACCATTGCATCCTACAGGTGGGGGCTAATTCATAGCGGAGCTGAGAGATTCAGAAAGGTTAATACTTCAGCAGTCATCTATAATGGAAATAAAGTGTTCATTCATTCATGAGTGCCTGGAAAGAATTAAAAGGATGGGGGTTACTCCAGACATCCTTTAATGAGTTGTTTCCACCGCTTCCTCGGTTTGATGCGATTTCCATGGCGATCGCAGACGAGTTAAGCATCATAAAAATAATCAGACTTTCCTACGACATGAGTGATTTGTTTCCTCTCCTTCACAGAAGACTCTCTCTCTCCATTTTTAGCCACGTGCTTCTTCCTCATCTTGAAGCGGAGAAGGTAGCGCGTTACGTAAGCCGATGGCGGGAGATGATTAGCGCCGATGGTGAGAAGCTGTCGCACCGACAGGAAGCAGAAGAATGCGACTGATGGAGGGTCTGCTTGCGAGGGTAAATCAAGTTCGGATGCTGCGCCGCCGAATCCTGAATAATGATGAAAGCCACCACACAATTACTGAAAACTCAATTTTCTACAGTGGACCTCAATAATGGGGATAAAGCTCCGGTTCCGCCGGCGGGTCAGCATCCTGGTCTGGAGAGTCCAGAAAACTGGAACATATACCAATAGCTTCCATAGCTGACATCTGATGACCCTGTTCGATCAATAACTCTGGATCCCTTCTGTTTAGGGTTTTGCACGGAAACATAAAAATTGCTAAACATATGGAAAAATTGATGCACAAACATAAAGAGATGACACAGCCGTAAATAAACAGTCTGCAGGCCACCTGAGACCGGGTATTTATAGCAGAACAGCAGCAAATACATCTGCAGGTGAGTGAGTGTGTGTGGCACTGAGATGGTAGTCCGTGTCTCTACAACACACACACACACACACACACACACACACACAGAACGTGAGATATGTGCTGAACTTGTCCCAGTGAGATGTGCTGGTTGGAGCTTGTATTTGTGTCTCTTTGCATCAGTTTGCAGCTATGCAAATGACTGTGGGTCTGTGTGTGTGTGTGTGTGTGTGTGTGTGTGTGTGTGTGTGTATACTCACTGTAGCGTGAGAATTAGCATATTAGAGGTCAAATCCATAATACACAATAGGGACTGGAGGGTGTGTGCGTTTGTCTGTGTGTGCGTGTGTGTGTGTGTGTGTGTGTGTGTGCTTGCCTTGTAGCCCCTCCTGTGATTCTGACTACACTCTAAAGATGTGTGAACATGATGATTAGTCCCTTGTTGATGACACACATATTGCATCAGACATAAATGCATACCGCTGCCCACATACACAAAAAATGACTCATGCGTGCACGCACACACACACACACACACACACACACACACACACACACACACACACACACACACATCCAGACTCCTTCCCTAAGGAGTGTCTACCAGCTGTTGTGTTTTAAAGAAGCTGCTACTAGGTGTTAACATCAGCCAGCGGCTCCTCCCAAGAAGATTAGCAATGCTGCTAAGCTACAGTTACTAAATCAAACCAGAAGGATTCAATTATTTTTATTTTCAGGTAGCGAGGATCACCAGTTCTCTCAGGTCATAGTTATCCAAACACGAAGCATTTCATCTCCAAAGATCCAGACGCACGTCTGCGTCGCCGCAGGTAGCGTCTATTAATATGCCGTTGAACCAGGACGGCGAAAGTAGGGAACGGAAGCAGGCCGGTATCCTCAGGGAAACGCAGAGCTGCCCTGGTTTCAACCGAGCCCTGATGGGAATATCCAGAATGACCAGTGGGGAAAAAGGAACGGGAAGAAGGCCCAGTCCATGAAACCTGAGATATCAATCTGGTTTGTGACACTTGAGCCGCCGTCGTCGTCTCTATACGGGGTTTGATCCGTGATAGTTTGACCCTAAAAAACACAATTTTCTTCTACATTTCAGATGGAATGACAGAAAAGGAAGTCATACAAAAAGATTATATTTGGGAGGTATTTGAAAGAGGAAGGGCTGTTGTTGCACCCCAATTAACACTTCAGAGACATTTTCAGTTAAAGGTCTACTCTTTGTCTTTAATGATTATGTTCCTCATTTGATCACTATACTATTTATTTTATTTGTCTGTCTGTCTGTCTGCTTGTTTTTCTCCTTCTTTTTTACTTAGCTGTTTTTTTTAAAATTCTTTTTTATTTTAATCTTTCTATGATTATGCAGTTTAAATGATTGATTTACTTCTGTAAATATTATTATCAAGTATTTTCTAATGAGTATTTTTTTTAGAATAAGGGGGTAGGAGTTTAACAAGTTTACACTTCTTCCTACTCCTTTTTCGTATAGTGTTCACACCATTCTGGTGTATTTATTATTGTTTCTTATTGTTATTTTGTTTTGTTATTCGAAATAAATGAACTCATTCATTCATTCATTTCTCCAGGAAGCGTTGGGAGTTTTAGACCAGAAGAACGTAGAGCGAGAGAAGCACGTACCCCCGATAACCGTGTTAGAAAACACACCTGTTGCCCTGATCTTTCCGTCTCCCCGTGTGCGTATGGGTGTGTGTGTGTTGTGACAGATGTCGCACCACGCTGCTTCCCAGCAGAGGACGGGCTTAAAGTTCTACAAGAAGGTTATCTTGACATTCAGCCTCTGATATAAGACACCTCCAAAAACGCCGAGGACCGCTGGTAGAATAATAAACGCAACCTTGATCGCAACTCTCATCAAGTCTCACGAAAGAAAAGTACAAAAATAAAGTGCGCCCTCGTGCATTCGTGCATCAACGCTCCCGACTTCACCTCATTGTGGATTTTTTTGTAGGTATAGTCACGTGATACTGTACTCGCATTCTATTCGGAAGTGCGCTACATTCGGTGAGTCTTGGAATGTAAAGCACTTCCATGAGACACAAAAATGCATTAAACAGGCGATAAGAGTGTGTGAAAAGGTAATACAGATGGAATGTGGTTTAATATCAGTATGGGGAGGGTCATAAACGTTAAAATCACCGTAAGTAATAAGATAAATAGTTTGTCGCAATATTGCGGAATTTGTTATTCGCATGTAGTTCCTGGAACGCATTAACGGCGAGTAACGAGGGCGCACTGCATCTTGAAAGTCTGCTTTTCCTGTCGCCACATGTGAAAGAACGAATCGAGCCGGTTTTCTGTGAGGTTCAAAAAAATCAAGTCTCTGCAAGTCAGAGCAAAGATTCAAATGGGAAATAGAAGTAAATAAGAGAAGAGGAATACAATCTTAAAATCTGAACATCCAACAGATGAGCTGAAACAGGTTGATGCGTGCGTCTCGTAAGCAGAGCGGCGGACGAGATGACAGATTTTACTCCAACATACTTGTCGTTTCGGCCTCGAGCGGTGCGTTCAGCGTAAGTTTTGTAACTTCAGATCCAGCAGAACCACACAGGAGGAGGTTACAAAAAAAATCAACACTTCTATTACGCTGATGATACTCGAGTTTAAACAACCCGAGAGACACGAGGAGACCAAGAGGGTGTTTAGCGTAGTTACGATTCATTGTGTAGTCACCAGAGATTCCAGACCATCGCTGCTTTAGAAGCAGGCGTGAGCGGTTATACCTGATCCCCCCCCCCCCCCGGTGGTAGAATCTGCTGCTATAGAGTCGACTTTCAGAACGCTTTCAGAAGCCGTTTGGGTTGTGTGTTTCTCCTCAGGGGATTGACGAGCATCCATCGCCTCCGCTCTCCATCCGACAGTCAGCAGAGACGACTACAGAGAAGAGCCGCGGCCCTCCATCGATTTCCACTTTTGTTCCACTTCATACCAACCAGGAGAGCTGAAGGGGGGAGCAGGCGGATGGGGTGGGGGGTGGGTTGAATGATGTGGTGAAGCTGGAATAGGACGGTGATGAATGTGACGGAATCCTGGAACTGGAGGTTTTGTATTGCCTCGTGTCACATAGAAGTAAAGCACAAGAAAACTGCGTGAGGATGTGATGCACAACATGAGACGAAGGCGTCACGATGAAGAGGAGGAACTAATGAGGACGAAGATGAAGATGGGGCTAATTTGAGACAACCTTTAGGGCTCAATCTGAAAATTCTTAATTATGAGGGTTCGGAAGCTTAGGTTCATTTGGTTTTTATAGGAATATATCGAGGGCAGAGGGGTAGGATCAGTGGTGTGTGTGTGTGTGTGTGTGAGATGTGTGTGTAGCCAGGGAGTGTAGCGTTAGCCTTGCTCCCCTCTCTGATACCCACTGATGTAAGAAACACCCAATCGATCCTGGCTCACAATCACAAACATTTCTAGCTCTCGTTCTTAAGCTGGCGCACAAACTCAGAAATATGCAGAGAGAGAGAGACACACACACACACACACACACACACACAAACGCACAACTGCCTATAAACATGCCACACACTGACCCCTGCTACTCCCGCTTTTTTTTTTTGAGCGCTTGGGAATGGAAACATTCCTGTGAGAGAGTCCCGAGAGAGAGAGGGAAGAAAGAGAAGAAGAGGGATGGAGAGCTGCACAGCTCCAGCAGTGTAAACCCAGACTTCACACACACACACACACACACACACACACACACACACACAAGTAGGTGCTGCAGTGGAAACCCAAGGTTACATCATCTTCCTCACATTCTTCCTCTTTCCTGTCATCTAACATCATTTTATTCTGTTCCTTCACTTCGTTTTTTACTTTTAATGCCGGGAAAAGTCGGAACAGAAATGAATCGGCTCTGTTTGGGAAAGTAAGAGCATGCTAAAACTGCACAAGAACACACACACACGCACACACACACACGAGAGAGATACCAAGCCTTTTAGCGTATTCTATTACATGATAAGGCAATAATCATCAGTCTTACTAATTGAATACCTGCATGACCTTGTGGCGTATATGTGTGTGAAGGCGTGGACAAATAAAAGGATTGTGGGAGGAAAAGGAGGAAAGAACGGTGACATTTCAGAATTCTTTAGAAGGTATATGTATTAATAAAAAGCTGATTCGACAGGAACTTCAGGATTAGGACTAAAGAAGCGCAGATAATAAAGCTGATGAGGTGGAACAGAAGAAGTTTTATGTCTAAAAACAACTCCTAATTCTCTCCCTTACACATCTTTTCTAAAAATCCCTTCTGTCATCGATTAAAGCCTCGAACCCGGGTCCAGGCCGAGGCCTCTAACAAGGGCTTGTTTCAGATCAGCGTTTATCACTGACCTCATTTCTTCTCCTCGCTCCCGGAGGGTCGGGCGGTTTCCATCGATCCTCTATAAATTCTCACGCGCTGGAGGAGCCTTAGCTGTGAATAATGCACGCATGCACAAATCCACACAATACACTTTACGGCTCAGGCTGGCGTATATCAGCAGAAACACACGCGTGGCGTGTTCGTGCACACAGATAAGCGCTTGAACGAACCGTGCACCCCGGTGATGGAGCCGTGTGTGTACTGTAGGCACAGACACACACACAGGGAAACAACTGATGTCATTTTTTTAAGTTTCCAGAGATACACCACAGGCCAAGCCTCGCACAGCGGACTGGGGGAAATGATTTCAGACCCTGGTAATCACAGCTTTAATTACATATTCTGCTCTCCTTCTTTTCCTCCCCCTCTGTTTCACTCTTCCTCTCTTTATATCTGTCTCTTCTTGGCAAGACTTTACGGCCAGACGTTTGTCACTTTGCCATCCTCCTCATGGCTTCCTCTCTCCATGTGAAGCAATGGAAACAGGATTTTTTTTGTTTTTTTTCTGCTTGGCCTTTCTTTCCACTTCTTAATTCGTTCGCTCCACATCTCGTCTCTCTCTGCCCCCCCCCCCCCCTTCTGCCCCACTCTCCCCTCCCTCAGTTCTTGTTTAGGGTGATTCAGGCACTTAGACGAAATTTGTGTACAGTATGTTTTTTCTGCAAGCTACTGTGTGCAAAACGGAATCAAAATAACAAGTGCAGCCGCAAATGGCACAATGGGTGCATATTTAGGCATATTTATGTAGACAAGCTGTTTAGCGTGAAAAATATGTATATGTATGTGCACAGAGCATTAGCTTAGCAATGCAGGGGACCCATACTTGCAAGGTGCATATGTTTTCAGCTCACACGTACTTAGTGGACAATTTTCGATATTAGCCTCTTAATGCAAAGATAAAACTGGAAATCACTTTCCAACTTTTGCAGGAATAACAAAACTAAAGCAAACATTGCAGCTGAAATTTGCCTTTTGTCTCATCTGGACCAGATTCACACGGAGTCCTCTGGTACGGGAGATCAGCCACGTATCTGATCAGTGAAGTGGAATCCCCTTGTTTTTCAAGTCTATCCCCTGGAGCTGCCATAGAGGAGAAATGTGCACGCTCAGCACACGTGCTAATATTCAAACAGATACCTCCATTCGCAGAAAACCTAGATAGTGGCGGATGGTAGAATTTGCTCCGGTAGTGATGAGAAACACACACAACACTTTATTTTTTTTCTTGTGAATAGATTCATCTACAGCCATTCAGACTGACCGGAGTGTTTTTCCATCAATATCTGGCTGACACTTAAGTTCTGCAGCTCTTCGTCCTTTCAACAGGGTATGGCAAGTGTCTGCCTGACCCAGTTTGTTCATGTGACATTGTTCTCAGTGGTTCCACACAGCAGAATCAGAGAGTAAAGGATCATTGCTATGGTTTTTTTTTTTTTTTAAGAGAAACAGGTCACAGCTGATTGGCTTGTCGGTCAAACTATTAGATGCTAATATGATGCTAAAAATATCTTCAATGCAGCCCTGGTGTAAAACTCTTCACCAACTATCACACCGTAGAGGAAAACACGAAGAGAAAACACATTAAAGGAGTGATGAAAGACTTCAAGCATCCCTCAGAGAAAGGGAAGATTGTTAAAAGAGAGGGAGAGAGAGAGAGAACGACGGAGGAAGGAAAGCTTGAGGCCTTTCTCTCTTCTCATCCTCTGCAGGATCATGGGATTCAGTCGAACCTGTTAGAAACAGGAACGGCTGAGAGCCGACATCCACCGCCGGCCCCGACTTCCTGCAGCGAGCTTTTCTGCTACCATCTTCTACATCTTCGTTTTTGAGTCTCTGTCTGGAGGAGTAGTGGTCATCTAGCCCTCCGTCGGACGGCTCAGGCGAGCGGGGATCGAGATCCTCGCTGACTCACGTTCTCTGAAAGCTTAGCACTACAAAGGCTTCCGTCTCCACGGTTAAAATCGTTCCACTCCACTCAGGATTAAAGACGGGCTCTCAATGGCAAGAGAAACGCCAATTTCATATCCATTTGGAGATTCTGATGTTATTTCCAGGCGCAGAGCTTGTTCCACTCGTGGCGAAAAAACAAGAAAAACCTTTTACCGGAATGACATCACATGTTGTTTGTCGCTGTTTCTGCTTCCTTCGTTTTCGATCTGTAATATCCGTCATAAAACTGCAAATTAAATACGGAGATTTGATGAATCTCAGACGCGCTCAGATAAAGAAAGGTTCATACGTTCATCTTTAGGAAGAAGGGACGACTCCGTGTGACTTTAAGACTTGTGATTGAATATTGGCAGGTGCTTCGTCCATTCACGACTCACCTGGGACACGGTTGTCACCATAGCGACAGAGAGCAAGGCCACCCGGGCATTGTGGAATATCTAAGTCCTCCAATTTATAGACAAACTGCCATTGCTGATGAACGAGGGAGTGGATTTATTTGCCTCTCTTTGCCCTGAAGGCGTTTCTTCAACATCTTCCTGAAGCTCCTGTCCTGATGGGATTGGCTGTCACTCCTTTTGTGTAGGACCTGATAATGATATATACTTAACACATCAGCGATACATATCCAATTACGTACTGATGTTGATATTGTGTTAATTACCCAGCATATCTTAGATTTCATGCACTGCAAATCTATCAAGCAGGAGAATCTTATCCCGATATCACAGTTACTTTCTGCTTTCGGAGCTGCTAACATGTAGAAAACCTCAGTGACTTGAATTTATCCTCATTTTGGATCTTTCCAATCTGGCAAAAAATTTTAAAAAAAGAAGGACTTTTTAGATGATTTCAACAGTAAAGGGAACATAAAATGTCAGCAGCTGCTTCTCTTCTCAATGATTCATCTATTTATCGCATCAGTGCCCCCTGGTCTAACCTTAATGAAGTAAAAGCTCATTCCTCTTAATCTGGGTGAGCTGCCCCCAGCTAACCTTCAAGTGTCCATTCTGCATCACCCACCATTCGTCTTGTTAAAGACTGCAATTACCCATAACCAAGTAAAAAATACACCCCCGCGTTCCGGTCCACACAGGAAGCAGGAGGTGGAAGGAAACAGGTTTGAAGAGAGGCATGGTGATAGACATCCATTACCGGAGAGTCACATCACTGCAGCAGAAGTCGGTAGTCCAATGACAAACCGCCAGCCACGGTGCACCCGGGTTAAATTCCCAATGCAAACGCGGCTTGAGACAGCTCGGTGATATATGAGGAGGTAGACACACACCGAATCCCTACGCTCGATATCTACCATCGCTTCCAAGGCCGGGAAAAGCTGCGAGGCGATTCCCCATCGGAGTTCCCCATCCTAATCTTATTCATAGGAGAACTCGACGGGGTCCAGCCCCTCAGGAACTGACATTAAGAATTACGCATAATCTCTCTGTCACATATTATTAATGCATGCATATATTATACATACATGATAAAATAACCTCTCATACATAGACGCCAACACACATACACGCACACGTCTACCTGCGTTTTGCAGAGCAGACAGACACGCGAGATTATCATGGATTACATGGGAAATTCAGAAAGAGGTAAAACAAAGCTCCTCTACCATTGGAGAATATTGAATCTTAAAGCTGCAATCCATGATCCATGATGACGTTCGTCACCCTCTCTGCCAGAGTGTCAGAGAGAATTTTGTAGACCACAAAGACTCAGATGCAGGAGATGGATAACGTACTGAGGAGGGGTATGAAACCCAACAAGACGACGACCCAATCTCAGATTTGGAGTCTTTGCAGCTTTAAAAATCTCAGCTACCTCCTCCCCTTCATGTAAATCCCTGCTCATGAACCGATGTGGATTTAACAGGAGAAATCAATCACAGATGAGATCCTGGATTCTCCTGATCAGCTTGTTTCATTGAGAGAGGATGTGGATGTAATAGATGTGCAGCTTATGTGCACTATAGAGAGAGAGAGAGGTGGGTGGGGGGTGTGGATCGGTATCAGACCACTGTAAACTAGGGATTCCGCAGACTGGCTCTCACAATTTGCACTGCAGTAACAAGCAAGTTTGTGTGTGTGTGTGTGTGTGTGTATGTGTGTGTGTGTGTGTGTGTGTGTGTGTGTGTGTGTGTGTGTGTGTGTGTGTGTGTGTGTTGGAGAGAGAGAGACTCTTGTTAGCTGTCCACATGCAGGGAGAATGTCACTTCTGTCAGTCCTAAGTCTCCTGCACCAATCAGTTCAGCAATTAGCAGTGCAAGTGAAGCAGTGTATGTGCTTGTGTGTGCATGTGTGTGTGTGTGTGTGTGTGTGTGTGTGTCTTATCCCATCAAAGCTCCAGGAAGACACTTTGTCCATTCCAGGGATTCAGACCTGTTAGTTTTGTCACCTCTCATCCGACGCTTCACTCCATCACCTGACTCACCTTTAATTTCTCAAATCCTTCCAAATGAACACATCACGAAAAACTGAGGCAGAATTAAGCTGGAAAGAATCCAGAAACATTATCATAAACATTCTGTAGGCATTCAAAACATGATTAATACAAAATATCCAGCTTTGCTCCAAATCTTTTGCTCCGAATCTCTAGAGTGGTTTGACCTGAGGTTCACAAGCTTCCACAACGTCTTGCGAAAAATTGTTTCTCACATAAAAATGTAGAGTTATTCAGAAAAGCTTCAACAGTACATGAATAATTTAAAGCAAGAACTGGCAATAAAATCAATAGAAATTTTTAATTTGAACAGAATAACGAGCAATCCTACTTGAGTGAGACAAATTTTAACGATCAGGTCCAAAAACAATCATTAGAAAAGACAAAATGTCCGTGTTAAATGTGACAAATAGGTCAGTTTGCAGACGTTCAGCCTTTAGCTCTTAGCTAGCCTCCCTATAGCCAATGGGTGACCTCGCTTTGTGCACTAAGCACAAAGTTGAACCTGTTGACAACGTCAGCATCCATCGCTTCAACATAGAGGAGAGGAGTCTATGTTGAAGACAAGAAAGGAACCATTGAAAATATAGATGAATACATGTTGCGGCTTTCTTCCTCTCCTTTTTCCTTTCATTTCTTGTGCACCTCTCTCTCTTTCCCATTCATCACTCCATTTTCTTTCCTTTATCATCCCACTTTTTCTTTACATTCATTGATTTCTCTCTCTCTCTTTCACTTCTTCCTGCTAACCCTGTCAGTGCGACACAATAGGCAGCAGTAAAAGAGAGAGGGAGGAAGAAGAGAGGCCCAGTTGAGCGTGAAATGGTCTGAGTTTTTTTACAACTGGCAGCGTTTGACCGCATACTGCACCAGCCTTCGCCGCGGTTACCCACAGCAACACTGCACTAATAGAATGGCATGCTGTGAAAAAAAGAAAAGTAAAGCCAGTACGTTCTGCGGGCGGAGCAGGTGGTTATGAGTAAATTGAAAACATGCAGCACACAGAAGTTTATTGTAGAATATGAAGCCAAATATGGTTCATTCAGGTTGGATCGGCGTAAAAAAAAACACAAACCCAGCATTTATTGACCTCTTTGGGTGCTGATGTGACTTATTGGATGTCTAGATTTAAATTTCTATTACTTTTTTTTTATCTGTTTACAAAGTCCACCTGAAGAATAAAACATAAAAAATATGAACACTGCTAACTACTGGCCTGGCATGCACACTGCAGCATATATATATATATATATATATATATATATATATATATATGTTTATATATAATATATATATAATATATATAATATATATATAATATATATAATATATATATACAATATATATAATATATATATATATATATATATATATTATATATAAACACAACTGCTGCTGATCCTTAGGGATGAGGAGTTTTCTGCTTTTCATTAAATCCTTTCCAGGGCCTGACCCTTTGTGATTTTTTTTCAGTGATGTGTGTTTACCTCACACACACACACACACACACACACACACACACACACACACACACACACACACACACACACACACACAATTTTCTCACAATATCCCATTTGCTTTACTTTTTCCAAAAAGAATTCTTCACACGATTCAGAGATAGACGACGGCTGTTAAATCCTGGACTTGTTTCCTATTTTAAAAAGTTATATAATCCACAAAACTGAAAAGATGTGGCAGCTGGTGAAAAGCGATCACACCGGTTGTATTAATTCCACCGTGAAGAAGCTTTTCCTGAATGAGTAAGGATTCCGGGAAGATTCCCCCTTTTTTTTTTTTTTTTTTTTTTTTTTTTCCTCCCATCCATTCCTGACCATTAGCTTCTCAAAATCTGCTTTCAATCTTTGTCTTACTTGAAACACATGACCCATAAAACCCACAACATAACCAAATCCAAACGTGAAGCCAAATTTAACATAACCAGTGATAAACCTGAGTCTATCACTACCCCCACCCCTCCAAAAAAAAGTTCCAGGCTTCAGGTAGCAGAACTCTACAAAGAGACAGAACATGTTCAAATGAAATAAACCAGGGCATAAACAATGATGATAGATCTGTTTCAGATGACACACACACACACACACACACACACACACACACACACACACACACACACTTGGCCGTCCTCCTACCTCTGGGGTGTCTGTGTGAGTTACATGAAGGATAAATAACGCAGTGAGGTTGGGTTCTAATATCACCGGCCCTTCTGGCCAAAATTAACATCAGCATAACAGCATTAGGCTGTTTGCTGTCATCCATTAAAACTACTTAGGGCAGACAGGTGGACAGGCGGGGGATGCAGTTCTCTTATTAAAGCGTTTCCCTTGTAGCGCTGAGCTGTAGGCCTGCGAGTGAAGATGCAACAGGTTTGAATCTTCCTCCTCCTCCTCCTCCTCCTCATCGTCATCATCATCGTCATCATCATCAACGTCTCATCACAAGAACGAATGAGACGATTTGCAATAATTTTCCTGATGAAACTCAAAACTTTTGTAAAACCCAAGAAGAAATACGAAAAACCAGCTGGAGGTGCAGTGGGCGGGGCTTGTTCTCCCCTGGTGACTCGTCATTTATAGGAGCTGTGAATGTGAACGTGATTGGCTGTTTGTCTTTGTGATGAACTGGCGACTTGTCCAGGGTGAACCCCGCCTCCCGCCCAAAGTCAGATTGGTTCCAGCCCCCCCCCCCCCCCCCCCCGCATCCCTATGTGGGGTAATCGGTTACTGGAAATAAAAGAATGAAGAGCTCATAGACAAGTAATAAATAATTCCTCCCCCCTTACTTTACAGGGAGGTGGAGTCCCTACCCCCTCCTCCCTCCACGCTAATGAAAAGCGAGATTTTTTCTTTTTCCCGCTGATTTTAAGAGTGTCTGTGTAGAACTCCCTCCAGAGTGGGATTAGGAGTTTCAAACTACAAGACAAACTCCTTCTGATATGAGATAAAGCCTTATCGTCTGGCTTTTCAGAATAAAAGCATTGAGCGTGGACACACACACAGACCTCTGAACCCTTTGTCCTCCCTTTAGATTTATAGCCGCCGCTTGTCTTTGTGAGGCTTTGTGGGCGAGATCCACAGCTCCCAGCTGCAACATCAAATAATAAAAGACTAAAAAGGCGATCCGTCCTCGGCCGGTTCAACCACCCGTACTGGTTTCACAGGCTGGATTCCTATGGAATTAGAAACCGAGCCATCACTGGAGAATGGGTGTGGCTGGTAAAAAAATAAATAAATAAATGGATGACCCTTCACTGTGACAGCTGAAAGAACACAGGGAGTGAAATAAGGCAGGCTGGATGGATGGATGGATGGATGGATGGATGGATGGATGGATGGATGGTTTTTCAGTTGATCCACAATGAAATTGTTGCATCATTTTCTTAGAATTTAACTTTGCTGATGTCTGATGTAGAAAATGCTGGGAAACAACGGTCATCCTGGTTTTTATCACCGCAGAAACTCTCCAAATCAGTAACTGTGAACAATTTACAAAACCAGAGGACACATCTGGCAACAAAGGGAGCAAATAAAAAGAGAATTTACTTTCCCATCTGATCTCTCAGCCTATATATTTTCTCTTCTCCTCTTCTCTGAAGCTCTGCAGCAGACCACCCTCTTCCTCACTCGCTCTGCATCCCGCACTCTGTCTGCATCTCACTATTTCTCTCTCTTCATCCCAGTGGTTGTCAAGGCGATGGTGTTTTGTGGAGGAAGCTCCAGGATTCATTTGTCAAGCTGCTGCTTAATCTATTTATCTCCTTCTCATCCAAGACATATGTTAGTGGGAAAGGAAAGGACGTCGAGGATTTTACAGAAATGATTATCAGAATTAGATTTGTTTTCTTTATTTTAATAAACACAATAGTGTCCGTGCTCTGGGCCAAATAGACGCTGGTGTGAAAACACAAAGGGATGCAGTAACAGGTGTGGATGTTAATACCGTGTAATCTGGAACGCGGGAATCGTCACGCCTCATCCGTGGCGTGTACATGTACACGTGTTAATGCTCTCAGGCGGATATGATTTTACAGTTTGTGTCATTTATCGAGGATGAAAACAAATGTATTAAAATGCAAATCAATGCAAAGCACACACACACGCAGAGTTCCACTCACTTTTCATCACGTATCCATTACAAGCGCAGTTCTCCCATAACGCTCATTATCTTTCTCAGCTTATTAATTCAGCTTTTCTTTATGTAGACGCCGCCGCAGAGGGACGGCGCGAGTACATGTGCGCAGTGGCGGCCCTTCGACCTCATCAGGGCTCATTACCGTGCAACACCTCTTTGGTATGAGTGTGAGGAGGAGTATTTCAGTGTGTGTGTGTGTGTGTGTGCGTGCACACACAAGCATGTCGCCTGAAGTGATTTTATTGTGAGTTTACAGGCAAACAAGCATATTTAAACATATTTTTTTTCCAGGTCTGAACACATTGTTAAAGAAAACATTTAAATGGAGGCAGATTTTTCTGGTATGATGTAGCGTTGGTTGTGTGGGTACTTGTGCGATTGGCATTTAGGATTGAAGACGTCTTTTTAAAAAGTCTCGGATGGGCTTCATTCTGCACATGTGACTCACTGATGGGGTAATTATGCCCAAACTGCTGCAGTGCCCTGCTATGACATCAGACAAGGGAGGGGGTGGTGGTGAAAAGGAAAAAAGGATGCGATAATGTATGACTATAACTGTCTCTGACGAGCAATAAACACAGATAAATCCGTGATCTCAGCAGTATGAACAACTTTTATGTTTAATGCAGACTTTGAATAACTTTCCTTAGACTATCAGGAGCTCTGGAAATTAGTATATTTAAAAAGGAAAACACACACATACATGTTTGAATGCAGAACACACAGCTCACATGGAGCTTCTGTATCTGAAAAAGCTAATCTGTGTTGGTTATTAGGGTGTGAAGAAGTCTATTTTGTGTGTATCTGTAACACGATGCCTAATTTCATTCTTTGCCTGTTTATGGAAGTTGCATAACCTCCTGTGTGTCTGTGTGTGTGTGTGTGTGTGTGTGTGTGTGTGTGTGTTTTGAGAGAGTATCCATGTATTCACTCCCTCCGGGGGTCAAAAAAAACACCATAAAACACAAATCCAGCTAAACCATCCCGTGGATCTACCTGCACGCTTCTCTTTAAAAAAAAAAAAAAAAAACTCTTCTGCTTTTAATGTGTGTGAATCAAACTCTGCTTCGCTGACAGCTAACGAACCACACGGCGTGGGTTCACTGAGCAAATCCAACCTGGCTGTCCGCCGTATAAAAATACAGCTTCAATTCAACAGCTATAAAAAAAAAAAAAAAAGCTGAATTGTCGACCTATTTTGTACTAAGTGGTCAGGTAATCCCAACTGGACCACCTATAATAAAAATAGAACCACTTAAGCCACTGTAAAATGGTCTGGATGAAACCGCTTCCTGTGTGATACTAAAGCTAGTTTATAGCAGAAATGTCTTCCAGTATGATAATAATTCTACCCTCATATGCAGTTTCATGTATTTCCTTTCATTTAAGGTATAAATGTGAATTAGGACGTATTTTTTAGAGATCGTGTAAAAATAATAAAAAAAAACCTTCCTACTATTTTCAGCTGGAACTGGGGCGTCGGTTTCATCTGTCGTCATTTTCGAGAAACGCCCAGATGAAAAATCGTCAAATAAAAATTACCATTTCTGGGCTGAATTATCCCACAAAAGCTTGTGATGACTGATTTTTTTTTTTTTTTTTTTTTTCAGTGTCAGGTCAATGTCAAGTAGCAGTTATTGATATGAACACATGGGTGTGGTGGGAATGGTCCCTGTGGAATAGAAGCAATGGTGCTATTACAGTATGTTATGACAATGGGAAAGTTATTGAAAAAGGCAAAGCACCGTCTCACAGGACTGTCAGAATCTGTTTTCTCTATTGATCTGTTGTGCGACAAGATATAACAGCACCACAAACACAACTCACACACACACACACACACACACACACACACACACACACACAGAGCTGGTATTTTCTGTCACATGATGATTTGATGAGTTCCTTGTGCTGGAACGTTGTCTGCATTCTCTCTCCGTTTCTCTCGCTCTCTCCATCTTCCTCTCCCACTCATAAACCTTTCCACGGTTCAAAGCGAACAACAGGCGAGTCGTCCCGAAGCACTCCTGAGACAAATAACACCTCGTCTATTACAGAAAGAGAAACGTTAAGAGTCTAGGAATAACGGCAAGTGTGAAGCTTCAACAACTCTGCAAGTTTCTCCTTCGTCTCTCTGATTCACTCCATCCTTTCCTGCCATCCATCCACTAAGAAACAGAATCAGGGTAGAATTAGCCTGCAGGCAGCCCTATTTAGAAAAGCTCTTTTTCTTGTGGTAAAAATGTCCACAGCTTTTCCCTCCAGGGACAAATGCAGTGTCCTGGTTGATGGGACGTTGTGTGTTTCTACAGCAATACATATTTTCTGTAGAAAATATAATTAATGTAGGATATAAATGCTATGAAATGCTCCAATTTACTTAGCAAATACTATGTAATTGACCTAAATTTGCGATATTTGCTTGCAGTTTCTGTCAATAGCACAACAAAGTGCTTCACCACAGCATCTATTTTTAACTCAAACCACATGAAAGGTGTGAAACTTTACCCAGAAGACAAAGCACAACCGAGCAGGCTCCTTCAAATGAATAGTCACTGAAAGCCTCTATAGTTTATTTTACATATATACTCTATATACAAACTCCATAGTGCAAATTCATAACCTTGATGAGTCAGATAAAGCAAAATTTTATTGGCTTTATGGGTTCGGCTCAGGGAGAAAGTATCTTTGCAGTCTCTTTAGAATATAAAAAATATCTACATGATTATCCAGAGAAAGTGTAAAATTACATTTGTATATTATATATTATTATTATTGTCTCCTGGGCTAAAGTCTTTGAAATATTAAATAATAAAAGAACAGCTTTAGCTTTGTAACATTTATAGCTTGCTTCTGCAGTTGCAGACTGAATGTTGAGATATCCATCATGTATCGCCTAAAGAACCTCAAAATGAAGTTGTAGCCACATTTTTTTAAATGACTGACCAAAGATGTTACAGAGATGTCAGTCACAGATCAAACATTTACCTTCATTTGATTTAGAGAAAATGTTAAAACCCATTTAATCCTACACCACACCTCGCCATGCAAACTATCTGCAACAGGCTGAGAGAGCCGAGCCCTGCAGACGTCTGCTTGAAAACTGTGCAAACTGAGAGGCAGCGTGTTTCAAACCATTTTTCCTCAAACAGCATCACTCCCATTCATTCATCATGACAACACACGTCATTTCATGTTAGTGCAGTACAACCCTTCTTCATCACAATCAGAACACTTTCAAACAAGAACTGTTAGCAAGCATTTTGTTTCCAAGGCAACACAAAATGCCTTGGAAACAACACACAGATACTCATGCTGAAGAGCGCCAGAGCTCTACAATCCGCCCTTCTGCAGGTTAAGACTTGTTTCCATATCAGATCCACAACCTGTAGTTTCTCAGCAGCAGCAGGTTCTACTGTTGCAGAAGCTTTCCTCTCCCAGATGACAAGGAATCAATGCAAATCGATTTGATCTAAAGCCAAAAAACAGTTTCGAGCAATCTCAAAACTAAAATCACAATTTGACATGAAAAAGTTAGGTTGCATTTTCATTAATAAAATCAGTTTGACTGACTCCGAATCAATTGTGCTGCAACTTATGATTATATACGACCAACTGCTGAAAGATGTAAAAGGTAATTGTATTCTAACTAAAGCTATGCAACCTTTAGGAAGGTTTTTACTGCAAACGGTAAATTGTGGTGACATGATGAACGATCCCATGCTAAAACAGACCAACAACACACCTTAATGAGTCATTTATTGGAAAATAAATGGAAAAAACTATTTTCCACCAGAGTGTTTTATGAAAAGCATAAATTCCCTCTCACCACCAGACAGAACACATCAGTGCTTCAGCTGTACGCATGCATGTATGGAGGCAAAGTGTTTGCATGACCAGAAGCTTAAGGTCAAATCAATAGCAGAATGCAATCAAGAGCAGACAACCCTTAACACACAGTTAAGATGATTTCCTGTCAACTTCCCATCACTCCTGCAGTACTGTCAAACGTCTGAGTCGCTACAGCCTGATTACCAAATCCATAAATGGAGTTTGGTCCTTTTCACATAAGACGGACAACAAAAAAGCCACGAGCTAATTGCATGACTGGTTGTTCTGAAGTGTTCTCATGGTGTAAACCCACCGAAAATGACCACAGACATTCTTAAAAAGACTTTGCGTGTCCAGAACAAGTTGACCGGATAGTCACTCCTTCTTCCCTGATGCTAATTCCAGCAAACGACTGTTCCTGGTTTTCCACTGAGTGTCTTACTTTAGAACACTCCAACTCATCTCGTGCACATCCTTTAGGTTAGGTCAAAGGTAACATGAATAGGGCTGATTGTTTCTCAACCTCATAGAGCTAATCCTATGGCGTTTACCACGGTGTGGAAATCGATTACAGCTATAGACGACTAAAAAAGCAGCGGAAGACAAAGCAAAAAGCAAAAGAAGACGGACGAAAAGGACTCAATGGAGGTGGAAAGTACAAGGAAAAGGGAAAAGGACATCGAGGGTTGAGGGAGTCATTGTTTTGTGAGGTCCCTTAAGAGCAGTCCGCCTCATCGATCATCGCCACCACCACCTCACACTCACGCCTTCACTTTCTCATCATCAGCGACGTTTGCAGAATCACGATCACGAAAACAAAAACATTTAACAATTATCATCGTGACACAAACTTGAAGCTACTCACAAGATTTCGTCATTCTGAAATTCCAGGATGCCGTGAGTGTCTTCAAAGTCCTCTCCGCCGCCTCGCGCCGTTCCTTCCATCGTCTTGTAAGGCAGCATGACCACGCCGCGAGCTCCCGATGTTCTCAGCACTTTCACCTCCATGGTGCCAACGCTCTCACTCACGTGGCACACGGGCTCCTCAAACGTAAAGATACCGGCATGGTCGTCGTCGAAGATGGTAACGGTCGCTGAGGAGGGTAAGCCGAGACACGCCACCGAGTCCACGTGATTAGCCGAGTCGCCTTCCTCGGGCTCCTCGCCTTCTGATGTCAGCACCTTGACGTTGGAAAGGTGAATCAGGAAGTTTTCATCCTCTTCGAAGATGTCATCATCGATGATACCGATACGGATCTCCTTCAGGGTCTCGCCGGGCTTGAAGACCACCACGCCCTCGGTGAACTCGTAGTCCGAGCCGGCGTTGGCGGTGCCGTCTTCCGTCCGGTATTCCACAGAAACGGTTTTGTTCAAATTGCCACCGCGTCGCAATACGTTTACAGCCACTGTGCCGCAGTTCTCGAGGCACTGGTAAGAACCGGGCTCGAACAGGATCTTTGAGATGGGGTCGTTCTCACCGGCGTCCGAGCGAACCTCATGCATGCTAACGGCCTTTCTTGCCTGATCGGCGGCGTGCTTCTTCAAGATGTTGCCAGCGCCTGTCATTAGCCGGGTGGCCTGGCATCGATAGAAAGCACGACTCTTCTGCTGCTGGCTCAGGACTTGATAGTTGGCAAGCTCGATGAGCTGCTCTACCTAGTGAGAAAAGAAAAAAAAAAGACGATGGTCTTTAAACGCAATCCCAGTTTATACGGTGTTTCTCCAACAGGAGCAGAGGTGTGTTACCTCGTCACATGGACAGTCGAAGATCAGTGTAATATCTCACTAGAAGATATCTCTATGAATTTGATTTTCAAGGGCTTTGCGACGTCTTACCGCTGTGTCTGAACGAAACAGGAACAGCTTCTTATTATCATTTCAGTCGTTGCAGTAGTGATTTTGTTTTGAGCAACATGTCGAGGAAAAGAAATGCTATGTACAGAATGTTCCATTAAAAGCATCTCTCATCTCCTTCCCTATTAGGTCAGCCAGAAAAAGGGTAGCACTGATGCTTGGATCAAAAACAAAACAAGAATGTAGTAGGGAGAGGAGGACCAATTCTGGAGCTCTGGGACACTACTTCTCTCAGATACAACTACTACTATAGGATAAAAGTACCAGCAATGACAAAACAATAGTCCAAGTATTACCCTGAGACAAAAAAAGCTGATTTTTTTTGTTGAAAGATCATTGAGTCTCAATGGTAAACTGCACAGAACTGAGGGGAAATGTGTCAAAACTCATCCACAAAGGCTCTTGTGCATATGAAAGAGCTTCCATGTCATTATGTTGGTTTGCTCTCTAGTTCTAAACCTTCAAGCATAGAGAAGCGAGGAGCAGAATAATCTGAGCCACACCATATTTGACAGCAACAAAATACTGCTGTTATGAAAATAAACCAAAAAATAAAAGAATTTATTACATCTAGTTTCCAATATCTTAAAATTGTAATGCACTGTACATTTCCACCCAACAAGACAGTAGAGGACAAGTCTCTATTTGTCTTCAATATGACTGCAGCAATCACACAAAACAAAACCATTTATCATGCCGATTCAATCTGATGGATCCACATAAATGGATTTCCAATGTCAAAATTACAATTTCCGTGTTCGCTTTTTTCTCTACATTTACATTTAATAAATACGTGTTCGGTTTCCCCCTTGAATTTCTTTTTCAAAAAGTGCCATTACAAAATTAATCTGAGAGCCTTGAGCTGCATTCATCACAAGAATGACTATGATAATGGAAGCAAATAGGAATAACATGATCTGCTGATGCTTATCTTGTCATTTAATTTCCCATAAAAAAAAACCAGAACATAGAGAACAATAACCCTGACCGGAACGCTGGGGACGGTATGGTTTATTAGAGATGGAGATCCTTTGACATGGTTACCCACCTCCTTGTCAGGGTGCTTTTGTTTTAACTCCTTCAGGATCTTGGCCATGTCTCTCCTGGTCTCCTCCTCGTCCAGGTCCTTCTCATCTAAATCCAACCCCAGCGGACCGTCCAGGAAGTCAACGCCATGAGAGTTCAGCATCTTCCCATCCATCTCAATGTCCACCTTGTAGTAATAAAGAAGGCAATTTAATCAGTGCTGCTGATGTAAGGTTTTGGAGCAGTACTACAAATCTGAAGGCGAACATTTCTGGCACTCTATTAAGTGAGAATTACAGGACTGCCAAAAATGTCTTACAAAAACAACAAGGAGGAATAAAGGTGGATGTTGTATCCTAAGAAACTGGTACATCCCTTCAATCCTAGATGTTTTCTTAGTATAAATGTTTAAACTGAGACGATTCAGGTTGATAAAGTTGCACTGCATTGATATTATTTATTAAATAGCATGATTTTAGAGAACTACCCACATCGATGTTTGTTATCCAAGGGACCACGAGTAGATACTGTATTCATCCATTGTTCATCCATCCCTTTTTCTCAAAGAGGTTCTGTTCACTGAAAGACTGTTTTCCTTCGGGTACGGATTTATTGATGAAACGCTCGAGTGAGGGATGAGGAATTGTTCATTCCAAACTAAATTATTTGTCTTCCCCCCTCGGGTATAACTGTTGTGGTTCAGACATTTCTTTTTCAGATGGGCGCAAGAATGCAAAGTGGTCTTTACGGACCCATGACATCTCAATCATTAATTTCAAAGTGTCTGACACTGACAGACTGAAATAAGGGAATGGTGGATAAATGTGTCCCACAGATACCGCAGTGCACAACGCCACCTTGGCAGAATTCCACTCAGTCATAAAGATAATTGTTACAAAATCCCCTTATTCATGAATTCACTTCTGCCGACGCAGAATGTCTTATCTGCTACTTTGCTTTTTTTTTTCCCACTGCATGTTTCAACGTCGACAGCCACATTAATTAGCTGTTGGTTTGGCTGTTCTCCAACTATTGTGCCTTTGGAAAAGAGGGAGATCCCATTGTGACAGCTGGATTCCTCATAAGAGGGTAATAAAAAAGGAAAATTCAACACTTGCACAATTTATTCCTATTCATCATTCCATTGGTAACATCATCATCTGTCTTGGTCTGTCTTGCCCTTTCTGACACTTTTTAATGATGTAATTGCATTTTTTTTTATCCCAGTAACAGCTTTCCTGAATACAAATTTGTTGATTATGAAGTCCAAACTACAAAATGAATACTAAAAAAACTCAATTTGATTCTCGTGAGGTTACCTTGGAAGGAAGTGGGCGGTCTCCCTCGGTCTCGATGATCATGCCCCGCTGCTTGCCGGTCCGGTAGCGCTTGTAGACGTACTTGTAGAACAGCAGGCGGCGGTCAGCCACCCAGGCAAATACCACGCAGATGGGGAAGAAGAGGAATGTGAGCAGCCCCTCCCACACTTGCACCACACCAGGTGAGATGACAGACAGGATCAGGTAGAGCCAAATGTAGGCAAAGATACTCCAGGTGGCAGTGACGAAGAAGACACGCAAGTGCTTGACCTTTCTCGTCTCGCCGTCGGGCACGACGTACACGCAGAGCCCGATGATGACGAACATGTTGAATGCTGCCGAGCCCACGATGGTGGAGGGGCCCAGTGCGCCAGCGTCGAACCCGTGACCTATGACCTCTATGACAGACAGCAGGATCTCTGGAGCCGAAGAGCCCAAAGCCATGAGGGTCAGATTGGAGACGGTCTCGTTCCAGATGCGAACAGTGGTGGTGGTGGTCTCCCCGTTGGGTTTCTTGATGGTGATCTCCTTTTCCTGGGATGTGATGACTTCTATCGATGCCATGAATCGATCCGCAATGATCGACACGCCCAAAAACATGTAGACCAGAGCCACAAAGTAAACGGTTGCCCGGGCCACCTTGTCGCCAAACGATGGGTTTTGGGGTTCCCAAATTGGTAAGATCACCCCCTTTGAGCACGCTTCAGCCTTGCTGCATTCAGTTTTATTTGTGGACACAGCGGAAACAGAGCCGCCCAGGCTCTGTTCTGGGATGGTGCCGGCCGCTGAGGGATGGAGTTTGAGGAGGAGAATCACCATGACGACCCCAAGCCTCAAGCCAGGGGACAGGAAGGAGTAGCGATCCTGGCGGCCCATGTTGACTTCCGGACCAGCACTGGAGACGGACACTTGATGGAGATGTTGACCCTTGACAGAGAAGAGAGGAGGACAGAATTCAGACTGGATCTTCACAGACCTGATAAATGGCGGATATGTTTAGCGTTAGTCCCTCCTTTTTAATTTGCATGTTCAAGAAAAGACTCGAGCTCAGAGGTATTGATTTTGAAGACGACTCCCACGTCTACTGCCCCGCTGTTCCTCACGAAGCCGTGCCAAGCATGTTATTTCCTGGTAACAGTCCAGTTGACTTTTATTCCAAGCTGAATTTCCAAAATTCTTTGATAAGATAACCAAAACTGATAAATAACAGGGATTCTAGAGCTGGGAATATGCATACCTCTAAAAACAACCACCGAATCCCTCATGGAGACACAAATCAGTGTTCAACACCTAAAATTACAACCATAGAATATAGAATAAAACATAATTATCTTAAAATTAATTCAGTGAACACGTGCCTGTAGCCCAAGACAGATTCAGTGGTTACCGCATACGTATGACAAGATAATTTCACATTGTTGAGTCATTCTCCACAGGGAAAATAATCCATCTATTTGTAATTGGGTTTAGTCATGAAACTCTAACTCTGCACTTACAAGTCCTCATGTCTGAATATGAAAGGGCACATGCAATATATAACAATATTACACTTGATAAGGCTTTCTTATCGGGACAATTACAAAGCTCTTTGCGGGAAAGGATAAAGAGTAGATACATTAACGTTTCCGTATCGCGCTGATGTGTGGTAGGAGATCCATTTCCTACGCAAGGGTTGTTCTAAATTGGTGGTTTATAAACAGAATTTCTAGAATACGGGGTTGTCTGGTGATTAAGCATGTTTCTCCCTAGAGAGCCCTAACTGGGAACGACCGGGAACGACTGGGAACACGTGACTTTGCTGCGGTTCGCAGTGGAATCCTGAGATGAGTCTGCTATGCCGCACGGCGCCTCAAAGGTAATCGGAATCAATTCACAATCATTTCACAGGTGCACGGTGGGCCGGTGTGTGGCTGGAGAGGAGAAAGCAATCAGATGAAAGAGAATTTCATATTTAAACACTAGTTTGAGACAGAAACACACAAACACACACGCCTTCCCCTCTGGGTTTTAAGCGGATAAAGATAAAAATACAAGACAAATGAGTGAAGACGCACTCACAGACTTGACAAAATTGAATGCATGTGTCCATTTATTGCCTGTGGGTTTCAATCTGAACCGATTGAGCTGTTGTAGAACAGGCTGCTGCTTCACAGTGAGGGGGTCAAGGGTTCAAAACAACCACAGAAAACTCCACACACGGGTTAAGTGGCTGCGGAAAATGAGAAGTGAACTTAACTACATGTCAAAATTTTGACAGCACTGCTAGCTAGGTGCTTTATTTCTTATTTTATTCACTTATTCATGAGGGACCACGTGCAATATTAAACATGTTACCATGTAATGCATTGTACCAGAGTTAGCCTGAGGCTAGCCCGCGTCTTTATTTTCAAAACGAGAATCATGCATTATTTAACTTATTTACGTGACGTCTGTTAGGAATTCATGCAGCGATATGAGGAGAGGAATGTAAAGATGAAGAGTTTCAGCTTCTTCTTTAGGGATTAAAAAAAAAACACTAAATATTTTGTACATACCACAACGTGACCTGATCACTCCAATATATACAGTCTTTACTCAGCCTCACATTTTTACCGGCAATTACCAAGAACAAACTTTTCCTACTGCTGCATACAAATGCATTGCATCCTTTTAATCTGAGATCAATAACAGGACCGCAAACAATGATCATCCTCCAACAGGCTTCCTGCACAGTCCTGCCTGCAATCATCTGTCCAGCTGCTCATGCAGACGCAGCACTCTTCTACCCACATCAATAATTACATCAGTACCCTCCTGTTATTTTTCCTCTGGTATAGACAAAGCTGTAAATTCTTTAACAATGAGAACGACAGTTTCTCCGGCGTTACATGCAGGGATCCTTTGGGGGTCTGACACTAACAGAACATCAAACGATCCATTTTCACCAGCACAGGATGCAATCAGTGTTCATTCTTATAACGTCCACATTTAAGTCGTGCGTGTTTGGCCTCGACTGACGTTGTCAATTGATGCTTGCTCCACAGATCAGTTACTCCTGAAAACATAATCAAGCCACTGATGTTGAATTTAAACATTTTGAATTAACCAAGAGTGACAAGTGCTCCATTTGACCGCCGTGCACTGAATGAGTTCCTCTGTGGCGTCAGAGATTTTGCTCGCATGTCAATTCCAAACAAAATTACGTGTCTACTTGATTAAATGTCAATTCAGGAAGCTCATAACACAACAGTCTCCTCTTGTCTAACGGGATCCGGCCCTCTATGGGCTTCTTGTGTGGTCGCACAAAGAGCTTTGCGTGGCATTTCCAAGTAATCAATAATTTAGCGCGCTGTGGGATTTGGTTTGTTTTCACTTGGGACGCCATTTTTTGTCTTTAGCGTCTGCTGTCTTAAAAATAGAACGCGTATTAAGTAGTTTCTCTATACACCAGTGAATGCTAAAGGTGAGGCCGGAGTAATGCATGAAAAAAAATCTCATCAGTTAGCTGTCAGAGATGCTAAATTGCAAAGATGACTTGTGGTTTCCTTGCTGTGAACATACTCTGCTAATGGCGTCAAGGCTATATGTCTTTATATCGTAGAGAAAACTATTAAAAAAGAAGCATTAGGAAGAGAAATGGCGCCAGCTGGAGTCGAACAGATTCAGAAATTATACCTGACGCTTCCTGTTCCTGTGGTGGCTTAAGAAAAAGCTGATGTTGGTTATTGTTGTAAAAACATCTTGAAGGCATTGATGCTGGAAATGGATGGGAGCGATTTTTTTTCCACTGTAGGAGGCAACCTTCAATCGAGTCATGCATTAAATATACTGCATGACCATTCCACGCAAAGATGCTCTAAAAGACAAGACTTGATCGACAAAGTTCATCTTAAATCTCCCTGCCAGCGCCTGAAAAGCTCACAATGCAACACCGCTAGTTCCAAAAACGACGTAGGCTCGTCAGCTCGTGCATGAACGGCTTATAAATCGCTCTGATGTCACGATGATGGTTCTGTAAAAAAGATACACAAGAACATAAAATGAATGGACATTTTGAAATTACAAATTCATGGGTGCTTCCGCGGGCCTCGAACAAACAAATGGAGGTTGCAGTGCCATGCGAAGGGGCACCGGAGCAGAGTGTGTTGGCTATTTTCCAGCTGGTTTGGGGTTTAAAAACACTAAACCGTGCTCTAGTTTCTGTTCCTTTCCTTATACGTTCTCCTGAGAACCAGTCAGCTCGCTTATAATTCATCCTCACGAACACCAATCCTTGATAAACCTTGCTTACACGCTCCTGATTACTTTACACTCCATCAGGAGATTACACAGCAGATGACTTCAGTTAATCACCTGCTCTGTTTATAGCTATGTTTTGTTGTAGGACTGCAGGAATGACTGAGGGAGGTTCTCTTTCTGCTTCACAATCATTAATGGCTATTTGATCCAAGTAAAATTGATGCCCTATCTGATATCAGTCCCAGGGGTGTATGTTTCTGTGTCTGATGTTAATCCCAGAGAGGCTTAGTTGCTGTACGGCGGCTGTTATTTTGGATTTAGTAATTGAAAGATCAGATTTCAGAATATCCCTCCACGATTTTCCCCTCTTGTAACGACCTCAAAAACTTGGCTTCATTTCAGAAGGAGCAAAACATGAGGAAAGCCAACCCGACGTGGACTAAAAAGCCAATTTGTTATTTGTTTTTAGCGATAAAATGTTATGTCTGTGGACAAAATCAGCCACAATCAAGACATGGGTGAAATAAACCATGTTTGCCTTGAGCAAATAGGAGTTTGAAAAGGTTTTTTTTTATTGCTTTGAGGAGAGCGATTTGAAAGGCAAACATTGGCATAGAGCATTTTATGGAAAAGAAAAACCAACCCTGACAAACACATCCATGCCAATCAACACAACACACAAGTCCTTTTAACACAATAGTGTGGGAATAGCTGGCAAAGTTATGATTGTGATCTACAGTTCCCACAGTCAGGTCCAGTGGGCCTGGACTCACATTGAAATTGAGGTTTTTTAGATGTTTGTCACAAAAAATGAACTAAACTCCACAACATGACAGCTGAAAATGAATACATGAATGAGCTTTTCTGCTACGAAATAACAGACAATTAGTCCTGTAGACATGAATGCCATAATAGGCTCAGAAAACCGCAAAAAAACATTGAGGAAACATGCTCCTTCTTCGCTCCAATAGTTCATTCTTCAAGAGTCTCTAAAGGCAGAAGCTGATTACAGGGAAGAGAATGAGGAAGACAGAGGTGCTGTCATTACAGGAAAGAATTATCGATATAATAAATGAAATTACTAGAGTTAATAAAAGATGAACGGACTGAGAGGGGTTTATCACGCGATGTAGTTAATGAATCCTAGAGGAGAAGGACAGACAGGTGGAAAGAAAGGGAAGAACAAGAAGGAAAAGACAGAGGTCACCTGAATACCCGCATCTCCCATAAGGATACACAACTCGAAGGCTGCGAGGTGTGAATGTGTGTGAGGGTGACACAGAATCCACGCTGGATTAACGGTCGACATTTACCGTTCATGCCCTCCTCAATTCTGAATTTGCCTCGCAGCCAATCCTGGAGCCAAGATTCCTCTTCGTGGTGTTATTACACTGGGAGTGAAGGGAACTATCAGGCTGACACTGTCAGAGACAGGACGATGTCCTCCTGCCTCTCTACACTATCTGTGTGTGTCTCTCTCTATCTGGGAGGTGGCGAACATGTGGGAGGGAGATGATAGCCTCTGGGAAAGGAGCGGGAATCGTGTGGGCAGATTAAGAAAAAAAAAAATCATTAAAAAGTTAAAAAGCAAATAAATCACTCCCCATCTTCTCTGTCGCTCCTTTCATTCATAGCAGGATGAAGCAGCCAAAGGCGAGCAGCGACTCTCGAGCTAACGGCGTATAAACCCTTCTTTTAATGGTGGGTGGTGTGACAGCATTAATGGCACACGGACAGACACGCTGGCAATGAAAACGCTTTGGATGAAATCCATCCTTGGGCTATCTTCTCTACCTCGCAGCGTTTCTCGCTTTGGTGGCTCTGAAATCTGAGTTTTTTTAGTGATTTATCTAAATGTGTTACCTGACACACGGAGACGCCATCGTGGTTCTGAACTTCTGATTTATTTAAGGTAGAAAAAAGCTAACGACACACTGAATCAAACCTTCTCTATTAAAGTTATACGCAGTGTGAAAGGGGATGTTCATTGTGACAAAGATAATTAGATTATCCACTGGGTGCCTGAAGTTTACTGACCGTTTTAGCATCTTTAAGCTACATGTTTTGGTTTTACCACCAGAAACCATCAGTGAAGAAACTTCCAATACCCCAAGATGTATATAAGAGCGAGACATTAAACAGGAATAAGAAGAAATAACTCCCAATCATTGGGTTGGGCAGAAACCGAGGATGCTATCATCGCACCGGCTTGATGCTCGTTTGCTGCCAACGTGTTTCACGTCAACTCGAAAATGGAAATGTTGTGTTTGCAGCTTTGGATTGGTCTGTCAATGCTCCAAACGACAAACGGCAGAGGTTTTTTTCTTTTACACATCAGGTCTCTCGGGGAGGAAGTCGGCTGCGCTGACGGTAAAACGCACTGACACAAACACATTTATATGCTATATAAATCATTTAAATTGACCTCCATGAGTGCTTGTCGTCATCCGTTCTGCACGACTCGATGCTTCGCATGCAACCTTGTTTGGGTTCATCTTTTTTCGCCGATCTTATCAGCCGATGGGAGGTGGGGGGGGGCTGAGCCTCGGCTGATACAAGCCTATCAGCCACAAATCGCGACAGAATCCATGCTACGTATCCATGCTAACAATCTACAATACATACTTCTTATTTTGATCTGCCTGTGAGCAGCTCTCATGTTCAGCCACAATGGAATAGGATGCATTTATCTATTATTGGCCTATGATGGATTCTAAGGTAACAGACAAGCTATCAATTTGCACATTGATTTCAAATAAAAGGACCCTTCCTGAGGGTTTGAAACTGGTGGCTATACCTCTCAGATTGTTATTAGTTAATGAGTTATGATGAAGGTCAAAATGTCATCTTTCAGGAAAATCCGACTTTACAATTCTTAGTATAATCAAATTCATGTCTTTGTGATTTTATGTTAATTAAAACGGGTATAAAAGAATCAGAAAGACATGAATGAGTCAAGAGGTTGTAGCTCCAACTGAATTGTGGGCATAAATAAATAAACCAATAAATAAATGGCTGATCTGCAGCAGCTCTTCTGCGTTCTCTCCCATATTGTCTTCAGTTTGCGTTAGCAGAAACACGACCTGTCCTTGACAGTTTAAGACCCTGTTTACTGTAACTACACTGGACAGGGTCCCAACTGCACAGAACAGCAAAGGAACATCTTGTTGCGAGGGGAACACAATATCTGGATGACATCTGGTTGCCCTTGAAATAAATACGACTAATTCAAACAATTTCAGGTGGATATTTTTAACGTTTCGGCTCCTCATTGTCGATACACAGCTTTTATTCTCATATCTGCAAACATTGTCACTACAACTTTAAATAGCTTGATAGAAAAGCTTAAACAAAGTCCCGCCACCCTGTGAGAACCCTGGCACAAAAACAAGCCAACATTTCAGGCTGGCATTAATCTCTTACACAACAGAGATAAACGTTTCCAGTGACAAAAGAAATCATTAAGCAGTGTTTTTTTCAAATATCTCCATGTCTCTCACACCACACATCATGCGCTTCTTTTCTTCGAGATGACGTTCAGTTAATTACCTTTAGCTTATTTACAACGGTGACCCAGCAGTTGCTGCACCAGAGCAGCTGCAAGTCAGAGACAGGAGAAACTTGCATGCCTGTGCCTGTGTGTGTGTGTGTGTGTGTGTGTGTGTGGTATATGCTCTTCTCAACCAGTTAAGAACATGCCTAATCACTGATTGATGAACCCACTGAGAGGTGACCTGAATCTGGTGTAAAATAAATTTGAAAAAAAAAAAAAAAAAAAAGCTCCCGTTTTTGACTGTAAAATTAATCACTGCTGCTGATCTGAACCAGTTCTGTAGTGATGCTTAAAAATGAACCCTAAAATGCATCATTTTGAAGCCTCATATTTAATTGCTCCACTGGTGGAACGTCAATGAAGCAGTAAAGGCCTTTGGCTGCATCTGAGTATCTCATTGTTGGAAATAAATATTTCATATCATCATAGTGGATTCTTCCCGTGTGTTTTTGCACATAAAACATCGACTTAAGTCAGCTGGGAAGAAAAAAAAATTTGCGAGGAAAGCCTTGATGGTACCTGCCTGATGTGCCAAAGCGCTTGTGGTGTCACGCTGTCCTCTGCCTCCTCCTATTTAATCTGAGCCATCCTTACGCAAACAGTTACACACACACACACACACACGCACACACACATTCACGTCAAGATCTACCACAGCTTAATCCTCCCTTCACAGCATATAGCAGGTAAAACATGTATTTGTCCTAGAATGGCACATTTAAAGTGGGGGAGAAAAAAAACAAAAACAGATACAGTTGGTTTTCATTATAAATAAAAAAACCAAAATCGAATGAAATCCATTCAAAGTCAACCTGCGCTGAGGCGCAAAGACACCCCATCGACCCACACAGCTCTGCGCAGACTGGCGCAAGTGATCACCGGTGACACGCAGAATAGCGCGATTGTTGGATCTCAATGCGCTTTGGAGCAACTGGCTCATTCATCCTTTGAGGATTAACATCTCCGAAAGCGGAATTCAGGCCGGACTGCGCATGTTTGCCACCTAACTTCCACACTGACAACCTATAAAAGGGTGCCAGTGTGGTTAACTGAACGTGCTCTGCATCCGTAATTATTCCCCCTAGA
Source organism: Antennarius maculatus (assembly GCA_013358685.1). Taxonomy (NCBI): domain Eukaryota; kingdom Metazoa; phylum Chordata; class Actinopteri; order Lophiiformes; family Antennariidae; genus Antennarius; species Antennarius maculatus. The sequence goes on from CM023616.1 coordinate 18,558,911, forward strand.
AATAATCGAGGTAGGAGGTCGGACATGAACATGAGAGGAAAGGTAAGGAGAGCAGTGGGGAATGAATGGCAAAAACGTGGGATTAAAAAAAAAAAAAAAAAAAAAAAACCTCATGGGACGTTCTGGTTTCCAAACTCGAAGCAATTTTTTTTAATAAAGATCGATGGAAAATGAAAAAACGCGACTATCTTCCACTGCAACCAGTGCTTGAAAAACCATCAGTCATCTCTCTGCAATTTCCTGAATCAGTGGAAGAAAAAAGCGCAGTGTGGAAAGCGTGGTGTGAGTGGATGAGGTGAGGAAACATCGTTTCCACATCACATCCAAATCCTTTCGACGCGTAAAGCTTTCAAATCCCCAAACCGGGGGCTCCAATGGAGGTGTCACCATCCACTTTCCCTTCCACTTCCACTCCATCCTCCCTCCCTAAAACAAACTTGCATTCCCCGGACAATGCAGAGAAAGACAATCCAAGACCCCCCCCCCCATCCTCATAAGCGTTAACCGAACATCATCACCCTCTCCTGGAAATAAAAACACAACTGCTGGGGGAAAAAAAAACAAAACTGCATAATGTCATACCTTTTGTGATCCGGAGAGTGTCCGACAAGCTGGAGGAGACAATCAGTAGTAAAATATCAGCGGTGGAGCTCAACAAATTGCAGTACGAGGAGTGAGAGGAGGAGGAGGAGGAGGAAGAGTAGAGAGGTAAACCAGCAGTGTAGAAGGCGAATGGAGACGCAGGGAGCCTCTTATACGGCAGTCAAGGCGGCGTATCCACCGAGCGAGACGCGCGGACGAAGGGGAGAGGAGTCAGGGTTTCCCATGAAATGACAGCTTCTTTATTTGTTGTTGTTGTTGTTTTCCGTTGTTGTTTTCCGTTGTTGCCGACTCCTCGTTTCCATGTAGAGCGGACCTGTATGATCGGATGACCGGAGCGGCGCTTTATCAGCAAACCCGCATTTGTTGGGACGAGGCGCGCAACGCGGCGGACTTCTTCCTCATTCTTCCCCCTTTTCGCGTTTCTTCTCGCTCCCGGGCGCACGAGAAAAGAGAGAGCCAAGGGGGATTGGGAGGAAAGTGTGTGTGTGTGTGTGTGTGTGTGTGTGTGTGTGTGTGTGTGTGTGTGTGTGTGTGTGTGTGTGTGTGTGTGTGTGTGTTAGAGAGAGAGAGATAGAGAGAGAGAGAGGGAGGGAGGGAGGAGGGTGAGCGCGCAGGAGAGTGTGTGTGTGTGTTGGTGTGTGTGTGATTTTGCAGGAGTGGGCCGAGTGTGTGTCCGTGTGAGCAGGTCTCCGTACTTCTTCTGCTCCTTCACACACCGACTGGGGAGCAGCTCGCCCTCCTCCGTCTCCTCTCTGGGTGCGCGTCTCTTTCACCGCTGTGTGGCTGCCCCCCCCCTTCCTCCCCTCCCTCAAGCGCATTGCCAGCTCCTGTTCCAAAAGCCCCCCCCCCCCCCCCCGCGCCACACACACACACACACACACACATCGCTTCCTAGGTGAATGCTGGAGTGATTCTAATTGTATGGAAGATGTCCGTTTACATCTTGCGTTTTTTGGATCCTTGGATCACATGGAAAGTGGTTTGATCACGTGGTAAAAAAAAAAAAAAAAGAATCTAAAAACATGAGCTCCACATGCTGAGAACAGTATGTAAAAAGAAGGCTTGGAAGCAAAGGCAGGGATACGACAATAACAAAGTAAGAGTGATAGACGCCTTCCTTATAAGAGGAAGTGGATTTGAAAATGCTGACTTGTGGCTAACAGTTTCACACAAGTTGCGAAACCGATTCCTCCACAAGTCAGTAACATCAGCAGTAAAATAATTCCTTTGTAAATGCAGACACGTTAACAGAACTGCACCGCTTTAATAAAATAATGTTCCCTCCATCCATTCTGTTCACATTCATACATCTGGGAATTCCTGTGTAACAGTGTGCTTCTAACCAGAGGCCTACTAAGCTAAGGGTTACTTCTTCTTTCTACCAGTAAATTAATATTTCCTTCTGTGATCTTGATCAGAATAAATAAAATACATCTTAGATAATCTTAAGCAAACTGGATCATGCTTTCTGGAAAGAGTACAACAACAACAACAACAAAAAATAAGTATTTATGATTTGGCGGAATTTTCCTTCTGTCAGCTCAGAAACGATTCACACCTGAAAGAGTTGGACTCAGTAATATGAAACCACACCAGCAGGGATGGCTCAGTGAACACAAAGAAACCTGTCAAGTGTCTTTGACAGACATTAGTTGTGTCTGGGGAGCAGCTGGGTCAAAAGGTGAAAGGGGTCAGGTGACCTCCGGTGGGCAGGTGAACCAGGAAGCAGACGGGAACAAAAGCTGAAACTGTTCCACACCTCGACTCAGAAAACAGGCTTCACTAGCGTTAGCATGTTAGCATCTGCAATCTCAAATAATGGGATTATCAGTGGTCTGTGTTTACCGTATCACAGCCTTAATAAGTTATGTTGGAGATTTGCTGAACACAGTTAAGGTCTCTTAAATTTCATATTAGTGATTTTTGTGAATTTAAACATGTTGTTTGGAGACAAATTTTCAAATTAAAAGCTCACCTGACATTGCTTTATTCTGTTAGGGGATTAAATGTTCTCCTGTAGGTTCCCTTTGGGTTCTCCAGTTTCTTCCTTCCACCATCAGAAACAATCAGTATACACAAACGACTCAAACCTGTTTGTGATTGGATTAAATTGTCTTTCAATGTGTTCCTGTGATGATTTGGTCCCGCCTCCTGCCGAAAGCCCAGCCCCCTTGCGAAATTACATGGGAAAAGCGGTTACAGGAAATGAATGAATGAATGAATGAATGAATATAAATATGAATGATCGCTGAACTTGGAAAAACAGGAAATGCATGAGCTTTGAAGAGGAGACCTTGCAGCAGAGAGACGAGTCCCTTGATTCATAATTTAGAACACATATCGAAATCTGTCAATCAAATAAGAAACCTGGCAACCCTACAGATGTTCAGGGAGTCCTATGCAGGTGAGAGAAGGTGAGTTTACAGTATGCATTCACTGAAATTGTGGAATTGTGGCTTGCGAAAGGGAAGAAAGTCGCATCAGGTGGTTTCGACTTGGTAAACAAGTCTAGTTTATGCAGCTGTTTGTGAAGAAATATCAGATTTGCTGCCATGCAGGGTGAATATTCCACTTCATGGCGTTCTCCTCTGTAAATGCAGGATGAACATCTCCACAGGGATGCATTCTTACTTGACTGTCACCATAATTATGATAATAGTAGAGGGCTGTTTTGAAAGAGGATAATTTGCATTTTAGTATAATTTGGTTGTCGCAGCGTAAAATATGGCGAAGACCTTCTGCTAAAGATGGCAATTCATCATGTAGTTTCAAAGACACACACACACACACACACCCACACCCACCCACAAAGCAATAACCGCAGCAGAAAATGTTGTTTATAGTATAAGCTGATGTTAAACCTCAGTGCAGGGATTCTTTCAGGTGAGGTTAAACTAAATTCACACTTGAATTATTGTCATAGCAAAGGTTAAAAAAAAAACAGAAAGAAAAAAGTTACTGATGTGCTTTCTGTTAATTTTTCATTTGAAGGCTTTAATCTTCTGTCCAATGAAGTATAGTTGGCCAAAGGTTTTAAAGTCGATGGTCTCCTTTAAGTCGCTACAGATCCATCTGAGATTCCTCCCTTCGGTAATGTCTCCACTCTATCATCCGTCGCGGTCGGTGTTTGTAATTGTAAAAGTTTTGGGTCAAATTTGCAATTCAGTAAGAGAACTTTTTCCAAGCATAGTCAGCTGTAGCCTCTTTAGCAAAAAGGTCACTTCCAGTGGAAAGTCAGTATAACTTCGGAACGTTCCGAACACTGAGGGCAGCGTCCCATTTCTACTCCCTCTAACCGCATAACGCGTCTTCACCTTGTGAACATGTGTATATGTGTAGAGTAAAGTCTACTGTCTCGTTTTCAGGGAACACACTCGTGCTGAAGAGATTCGCTGCATCTACTGCGTAGATAGACGTGTCATTGAGTCCACATGTATGCTCTGCTGCACACGCTCACACACCCTGAAGCCGCACCGGGAAAACGAGCACTGCACATTCATGGAAAATCAGTCACTGTTACAGAGATGTTCTGTATGTCATTCTATATCCACACACACACACACACAGACACACACACACACACACACACACACACACACACACACACACACACACATACAGGTTGGCTGGCACAGGCTGGAGGTGAGTAATCTTGCCAAAGGGAAGCGTCCACTAAAGCAGGATTGAGTCATATAATATATATCAGATTCAGCAGAGTCATCGGCCGTCGCCACCACCACCAGTTTCATCCAGAAGGGGGAGGATATATATCTTGTTGCTGCTCAGGACGAGACGCTAGTTTATCAGTCTCTAATACCAATGTCTTTCTATGATTTCCTTTGGTCTGGTGTCGCTGCTTTCTGCATTTATGGCACTAACTCATTCAAAATCCAGTGTTCTTAATGGAGAATGTGTCTTTTGTAACCCGAGCAGTGTCACTCCTGCTGGCAGCTGGCACACTTGTTGTAAGCTGATTGGCTGGGAACAGGTGCAAGTCGTGACCGGTCATTGACACCATTGTTGGGTGTCGTGTTGTGTAGCCTAAGGACAAAAAGAGTAGCAAAAGAACCCCAAAACACACCATTAAAACACAAATTATCTTCATCGTTTGTGTCTTCAGGCTAAAAAAAAGATTTGAATTATAAAGATACACAATTTGAACACATTTTAAGTTACAAAGTCGTACATACTGTTTCTACCTATGAAGGCAGGAGTATCAAGATGTTTCCCCACGTCATTCAAAGATTCCTGTTGCGCTTCTTTACCTGCAAAATTAAGGCAACTTAGCTTCGCAATCCAGAATGAAAAGTAAAACTAGAGGACAAAACTAATCAAGTTTTTCTGAGAGGCCGTTCTTGCAGAGCGGTGAAATTTCTGCAGGGCGACGATGATCAATCTGCCAAAGAGGATTAGCCCGAAATGTCAGGAGAGGAAAACAGAACCAGAGGTGAAATAAAAAGGGAGAGTATCCAACATCAGCTCCGTCCATCAGTAGTTTGGGTATAATTATGCAGAACACGCTTAAGGCAGGAGAACACACACAGAAGTCCCATCACATACTTATACACGATGTCCTACATGAAGCGCATCAGTCCAGGGTGACTTATTATTTCGGTTGGACGCTTTGGAGAGATGGTAAGCGGGTCATTTTAGTATGCAGTGTGTGGTGGTGATTGAACCTTTAATGGACACGGTGGACCTCAGGGAGAAGACAAGCGTTATGCAACACGCTCGCAGAGAACAAGGCAAATAGAAACACATTTAAACTCCTCCTCCCACACTTCAGGGCGATGATGGACAGCGAGGCCGTTATTTCACAGATGCGATGCGTTCGTGGACTCAGAGTACAGCAGTAAATGTAATTAGATTTGAATATTTCATTTTTTCAGAGCCTTGTTTTCCACAATTATATTACGGGATGGACTGAACAATCGTGTCGCCATCTGTGGCTCTTTCTCTGTCTCTCTCACCTGAAGCCACCACCACACACACACACACATACACACACACACACACACACACACACACACACACACACACACACACACACACACACCTACCAGTTATTGGGGACAGCCTAAAATAGGAGAACTATTTCAGAGGGGGAGCTGAGCTGATCTCCTTTTCTTTTCCTCCTCCCTCCTTTCCTTTCCTTTCCTTTCCTTTCCTTTCCTTTCCTTTCTTTTCCTTTCCTTTCCTTTCCTTTCCTTTCCTTTCCTTTCTCTTCTCCTCTCCTTTCCCGTCGCCTTGGGCTCCAGTTAAAACAGAGTAGTGCAAAATAAAATAGGATTCACTGGAGCAGAATGACGCCGGGCAGAACATTAACTATCATTTATTACAATAACTGAAGTCACGAGGAGCAGATTTTGACATTAATTTCAATTACAGGATGCAGCAATATGAGAGTAGATGAATAAACGAGAGGGACTTACATAAATAAATAGAGCACAAGAGTGCAAAGCTACAGTAATTAAGATCGTAATGATGCATACAACTCCAAAACATCTCCGTTCCCCTGTGGTTGATAAAGATGTTGTATTGGATTAAAAAGAAAAGTCTTTCTTGTTGCTGTTCTAGGATCCTCCAGGAGGAACCAGACGTTTGGGGTACCCTCCTCACCCTGCTGCCACGGCAACCCAACTTTGATGCTGATTCTAAAGTTTCCTGCATCAAGATTTGGTAAATTTCCATCACATGCCTCACGGTGCATGACATCAGCAGCTGTATAAACAGGGTAGCTGCTTTTATGTTTCGCCCTTGACCTGGAACCGCTCTAACAGACAAACGACACCTGCAGTGTTCCCAAAAATCAGACCGGGACGGCGCGCACATAGAAAATACAAGAAAAGATCAGAGTCAGATCGTTTCTCTGTGCCCCCCCACCCCAGTAAAACCAATTACAAAGGGGTAGTGGGGAGAAATCTCAGCAGAGAGGATGTGGAATGAGGAGAAGAAAAGATCAGATGGAAAGAAAGGAGAGCAGAGGAGGAGGAGAGAAGAGATTGATGCAGTGCAGTTAGACAACAGAGCTGGAGCAGGAGGGGAAACATGTTTCAGCTGCAAGAAAAGACTGGGAGAAGTCAATTATAGCCGGAAAATAAAAAGAATGGAAGAGTGAGAGAAAGAAAGAAAGAAAGAAAGAAAGACAGAAAGAAAGAAAGAAAGAAAGAAAGTAAGAAAGAAAGAAAGAAAGAAAGAAAGAAAGTTAATTACAGCTTACTTAAATAAGATAAATGAGAATAGCATGAAGGAACATTGCCGTTCCTAACAAAAGAAAAACGAAGGGAAACTGAAGTGACGAATGCACTCTTCCTTGATCTTTCTACATCTCTTTATTCATCTTGAGTTGTTTTAATTTTTTGATATCTGGAACAAAACACCAAAACGTAACAATGATCAGATTTGCGTCCGTCCATGACAGATGTTTCCCAAAATGAGTTTAGAAATGTTCGCTGCTGCTGTTGCAGCACATTCTGAGAACATCAATCCTCCATCCTGCATTTTTCATCCTCCCTTCCATTCATCCCTCTCTCCCTCCTCTCGTTATCTAACCTGTACATCTTGTCCCTCTTTACATTTTTTTTTTGCTTCCCTCTTCTCCTTTGCTGCGCTTTCTGTTTTCATTTTATCACCTTCCCCACACTTCTCCCCACATCCTTCTTTTCTGCAGCCACCTTTTCTTCTGCACATTGCTTTCATCATCCTGTGGTTTTCCAAACCCTCGTCTCCTTCCTCTTTTTCTCTATTTATTCTTTCATTCTGCTTCCTCTCCTCTTTTGCCCCTCCTCCCCCATATTTTCCTCTGCTCTTATCTCGCCAAACATTCATTCGTTGCCCCTCTCCACCCGCCCCTCCCTCTATACTTTATCCTTTCTCTGCTCCATTCATCTCTCCTTTTCCACCCTTTCCACTCCTCTTTTTTTCTTTCGTGTCTCATTCTGCTTTTCTCTCCCCTTTAAGGTCCAGAGCTTTGTTCATTACCTGCACTACAAACAAGGTTGACATTTACACAAGTGCTAATCACAGTGGACATGTCTCTGTGATGTTTCCGGTCACACTGAAGACCGACACACACACACACACACATACACACACACACACAAGCACACAAACATGCAAGGTCAATGGCAGAGAGAGTTCCTATAAAGCCTGCAGCTCTCTCTCTCTCTGACTGTAATTGCATTTAGATCTGTACAATCTGGGCTGTGATTCACACAACACCATCAGTGTGTGTCGTTCAATGCTCACTATTTACAGCTGAATTAAACAGATCTGTGTATAATTGAGACTGGGAACCTGGAGAACTGAAATCCTGTCCCTAAATATAGCTATAGAAATTGAGCTGTTTTGGATTTATGTTTGAATCGGGAGCGACTATAGTGCTTGAAGTCAATATTGTTTATTACCTGAAATATTATTTGGTAATTAGTCTGTTAGAAAGTCTTTTGTGTCAGAAAGTCTTAGCAAGAATTTGCAATTCAGGCTCTTCAGGGAGACTGAGATGAGTGTCTGCTTCCATGGGACTCCAGGTGGTGGTGGCTGATGATGCTGCTGAATCTTTTCAACAGCTGCATGACAGCACTGGAGGAACGGAGAGACATCAGAAACATGATGGCTTGGCAACGATGTGACAACAGCTGATGGCTCATTTGATGGTCTCTGAAAGCAGGGCATGACATGAGAAATAAAGTGAGAAATAAACAAAAAAAAAACAATCGATGTAACATTTGGTCAAAAGTTATGAGTCAACAAACAAAAGACCGATAAGCGACACAGAATGAAGGGGTAATCCAGAGGAAACTGAGACTGAGGGGGCCCCTTGCAGGGCCTGGGGGTGGAGCCTATCTTAGGTACGATGAAAACATTTGGATCCACACGACCTTCCTTCTTAAGCATTCTATGACTTATCTCTTTCTCATTCCAGGTATTGATCATAGCGAGCACTTATGCCTCAGCAGCTGCTCTGCTGTCAGACTGAAAAGGACCCACACCTCTTAATGTGATGTGCATGAATTGATTACTATTCTCCTAAGTACTCTAACTTGGCACATCCTACTGAAGAGAAATACCTGTGTGTGCATGAAATAGTGCAGCATACTGTTTCTCTGGAGCTGCGAGGCTAAACCTTCCGTCAATCAATAAAACCTCATTTAAAGGTTATCCGGACTAGAAAAATAACACGGTGCAGTCATCTTCATACAGCTAATTAATCAACACAATAATTATCTTTTCTAGGGATAAATTTTGCTGGATGGATGAAAAAAGTCCATCAGCCAAAAACTTGAGGAAGTGTGCAGTTGACGATTTTTAAAAAGAAATCAAAAATGTTTAAAGTGATGGAGCGACACGTTGGCGAGACTTTATTGTCCGACGCAGAGAACAATTCAGGCCAAACTGTGACGACTCCCACAGACTGAAAAGATAATTACCTCGTCTCCGAAGCACACTAAACATGAAAACATCCCAAATGTGATTACTTTTTCATAATATACAGCAGCTGTAGCTTTATTTCCAACAAAGATACACAATTTTCCCACCAGAAATAAAGGACTCAATAGCAATAAACCAATCCTTAGTACAATTCAGAAGCTCCGTGGGCTTTGCTGCCGCAGCTTTGTTTTATCTAGTGCGAATAATAGGTCACGGTTAAAGTTAGATAATGTTGATTTGTTGGATTAATGTAAGTTGTGATTCACTTTGTGGGTTTAAAAGCAAAGATGGCACAGGGGACAGGGTTGACGCGTCCTACTGCGGTCCCATTCCAATCGCTTTGAACTAGATTGCCTAAAAAATGATGTCCTGAATGAAACAGAATCCAGGGACTCTTGAGAAATAAAATGTAGTTTTATGCGTCACCATAATGTAATGCTGCATGGAAACACCAGCTGTCATTGGCACTGGAGCAATCGTCATAGGAGTCCAACTGTTTGTGTCTGTCTAATAGAGATGTTGTAAATCTTGATGTGCATCAAGGAAACAAACAAACTACCCTCACAGGTGACGCCACTATTTTTCAGGCTGTTTCGCATAAGTTACATCCTCTTGCTTTAACGATTTTAGCATAGATTTAGCCACCTAGCGGGTTTTATTCAAATGTTCAATTTGTTCATGCCACTGAGGTCAGATATCTGCTGAAACTACTTTTATTTTCCTTATCTTCAAACTAACCTGCACAGCTCACGGTTAAAATAATTTAATAATCATCTGATTTGTTCTGAGAGACAGACTTTTCATTTGGTAATTAAGTGACTCGCAGCAGAGGAAATAATTAAAGATTAGTTTTGCTCGAGGTGCTGGTAATCCAGCAGTTTGTTGAAGTGGTTTAAAATTCTGTCTTTCTCTGGAGACAAATGCATTCAAATGGATTCAAAGATGACGGTGGGGCAAACGTGTCAGTCGCGTTTAAGCGGTTGGCCTCGCGGTGGTTGAAATCAACTACTGTGAGCCGAACCCTGATTGGGCTCATTTGAATAACCTGGGAAAGCTTTTACTCAGGCAAACAAATTACAGGGTTGGGATTCTGAAGAGGTATTTTTCACATCAGGCTGACCGAAATGAATAATCGCCAATGAAGAATTTTGTAGAACATTAAAGGTTCTCGGTCTGTGCGAATGGAACGTGTCAGTGTGCCTGGTTAAGGTCAAAAGCAGCTGAGTGAGAAGACATAAATGATTCATCAAACATCAGGGGACCCTTGTTCATGCTTCATTTCATGAAGTATTGGTCTTCATTTCATGGACCTTTTGCGTTACGTCTCCGTTCATCCAGACGTGAAGCAAACCGCCGCCACGCACTCTCCTCTACATCAACAGACGCACTCAGAGGTGTTGTTCAGAACAGTGGGGGAGGCTTTTATGCAGCCTATTTATGTGTTTTCTGGGATTCTACACACTCTTAAATGAGACTCTGCCAATCAGAACTAAGGACCAGAAGTTGTTCCTTTATAATCCCCTCATGCAACACTGCAGGTTGCTAACCGCCACAGTTCTCAGCGACCCTCAAGGCTATTAGATAGTTTAAGAATGACAATGGAGAGAATTCACCAAAGGCTGGTTTATCTACCACGCAATCCCCATTTCAAATTGTCTTGAACCTTTTAAGAGCTGCAGCAGAATTGCATAAGTAAAGTAATTCCTGCTTGGAAATATCACACAACACAACCCGCACACACTTGGTCACGTTATAGACTTCCTTGAGTAAGCAGATCACAATAAATGTCTACATGAGCAAAAAATGTAACGCTGAATTTTCCTTTTAAGGAGCTGCTTCCATGACTGGAGTGTGAATTCTCAACTTACCCAATGTTTTGCTTCGACACTTACTTAAAGTGCCATTTACAATGTGACTGTGGACATGTTTGAAAGGGAGATATTGTAAACTCTCGGCTCCCATTGTGAGTCTGACTTGGATGCATGACAGACTTCTTCCCACACACAGCGGAGTTCACAACTTATTGCCTCCAGACACTCATAAGGGAATGCAGTCATAGCTGTCAAAATAACCTTTAGCACAAGCACTTAATGCTGCATTTGCCACCAAGTGTCCATCAGAGGAAGAGCATGACTGTAAAGTAGGAGCTAATTCTTGTCAGTCAGGGAAGTGAAAGTTATGCACTGTTGGATAAGTGTTGATAATGGTACTTAAATTCTTAAGTTCAGCCTGCAAGATTCATTTATTTACTTCTCCTTTGAGGATGTGTGCTTTTATGGACTGAAAATATAATATAATATAATGCTGTTTTAGAGATGAAGAGTTTATTGGACCTTGGTTTCCATATTTGTCCAGAAAGGGTACTTTATTTTTGCCTGTCTGACTTTTTATTCAGAACATTCTTTATCTTTTATGAAGACACTCTGGAAAACAGAAGTATTCAAACACATGCTGTTAAAGATTAATTATGCCAAAATGTGAAACTGTAAAATGTACAAACATTTTAATATCAAAGTATCTAGACCTCAGCGGGGGAGGAGTGTTGTTTTACTAGACCTGTTGCAGTTTTAATTGAATACTTCTGGCATGGAGGCTTCCCTCTGCTTTTTTTGTGTGTGTGTGTGTGTGTGAGGGGATTGGATTATTGGTGCTGCACCTAACTAGAGAGCTGAGGACGGAATTTCCATTTTAATAGGTTGGTTTTGGCTCAGCAGGTTGACACAGTCGTCCAATTATTGGGGTAGTTCTGACACCGTGTTCCTCCTGTCCACATGTTGATGTGTCCTTGAGCAAGATAATGAACTCTGGATTGCTCCTGATGGTTGGATCAACAAAACACAAAGCAGTTTGTCACCAGTTCATGCAATCCCAGCATCCTATTGAACCAGTGAGGTGCACCATCCTGTTCAGTGATGCAGGCTGTGTGATTCCACAGCTTCATGTGAAGGTGATGGAGGTATTACAACTGACAAGACACCTCCCAATAGGAAAGAAGTAAACAGGCAATAACCTTGTTGGGTTAAGAAGCATGCTAATTGGAATTGAGACCTTTGGATGAAGTTGGATCAGTTGCTCTTTGTTTCACTATTTCTTTGTTGTTTATCTATTACTCCCTTATTTTAGATCCAACCACCCACCTCCTCTCTTTTATTTGCTGTATTCCTGTGGAGTTCACCCATCTTTTAAAGCCACAGGAGAAAAATACAGAAAATGCAGCACAAAAAGGGGAGGGGAAGTCAACTAAAGGGCATCCATCAATGTGTTTAATCCTCAACTTTGATTCTACAACTTTCTGTTTCAGTTTTCAAGTAACTTTCAGACTTTTTTCCCTACTGATATCGGCAAGTAGCAGGTGTGCTCACAAGATAAAGACTGCTGTAAAGGGAAACGTGTGTGTGTGTGTGTGTGTGTGTGTGTGTGTGTGTGTGTGTGTGTGTGTGTGTGTGTGTGTGGTCATTGTTTACACAATGAAGCACCAACAGATGGATCTGGAGACCAGGAGTCTAAGAACTGCATTGATCATCCAGTTGGGGTACTACTTTTTATATTTTCAATTTGTAATTACATCAAGGCTTTTGCCCCATTTCTTTTTCCAAATTCTATTACAATTTGTTATTTATGTCATCTTGCAAACGACCTTTTCTTTCCACTTCTCTCCTTCCTAACCCTTACCCCTCGGCATGACGCTCGTGCGATGTTGCTGACAGTGTAAAAACGGCAGCGCCGATCCCACTGCAGACCGAGTGAGTCGTCGTGATGAAGAGAGACCGCGCTGCTTCTCTAGTAAACTGCTTTGTGCCAGTGAATGAAGGGATGATCAGGGATCTGGAGAAAGAAAGGGAGAAAGAATGGGGGGGGGGGGGAAGGGGGAACAATAGCCAAAAGAAAGAGCAACGACGAAGATGGGCTGAAGATGTTGTAAAATTGTGTCAGACGGAATGTGTGTGTGTGTGTGCAACATGATTCATCGGGTTGTGGATGGGGTGACTTTATAGTGGGAGCTGCATGGGATCACTGTGGGGACAGACAGGAAGTGGAAACCTGATGTACGTCTGGAGGTGGATCAGGATCAAGTTGTCATCAGACTGTTGAATCTGTTCAAGCAGGGCAATTGGGACACACCCATGTGCCCCCCCCCCAGTTCCTGGAAAGGGACTCCGGTGCTGCTCTAAGGGAATTGGTGAGAGTTTAAATGATCATTTGTGGATCCGGGCTTTTGAAGTCCACTACTGAGGCAGTTATCAAGGGGGTCGGCAAAAGCAGGTACGCCCACACCACAGTAACAACCATCGCTTCTGTCAGGGAGGGAAAATGACCAAAGGCATGGCATCATCAACAAGACAGCTCATCCTACTGGAGCTCACTTTTCCCCCCAGGAAGGGGGGGGATGGAGCCGATTCGAGACAGGAGAAGGGAAAAATACCAGGAGCTGGTGGAGGACTGTTGGAAGAGCAGATGGAGGACCACTTGTATGCTGGACAATCAGGGGTTTGCACGTCATTCCGGTCAACAGAAGATCACTGGACAGCAGAGCAACATTTGATCAGTGCTGGTCAAGTCAACGTTCAAGTTTAGTCAACTAACTCACATTTTAAAACATTATTACTGCAGCATTTTTAGAAATTGAATCCAAGAAGCAGTTTTTCATCTTTTCAACAACGATGAAACGCCACTGCCCCTTTTCGTCCGATGATGTAGCACCAACTCCAACGGCATTTACAATCTTGTACCGCATATATTACGTAAATTCCGTCCATTCGGTGGTTTGTCATTTCCTTATCTTTACGTATTACTGATTAAGATATTCTAATATTTGTCATGACAAACATTTCCACCTGCAACATGTCCATTTTCTGTGATTTGTAAGATTTAATAAGAGTTACATCTGCAGGTTATTAAAAATTCAAGAAGCAGAGGAGCATAGAAACGTCGCTAAGCTTGTCTCTTTATGTTATAAAAGAGCGAACAGTTTTTGATGAATCACAGCGGTGGGTGTGAAATGGAACATATCTGCTGTGATAAAATAGAGTCTGATTTAAATTGCATCCAGAGCTGCTGCTGCTGAAGAGTTTTAACCCTCTGTTGTCTAAATGCACTTAAACGTCAGTCCAAAGCATGTCAGTGTAGAAGGTTCAGATGTGTGAATTTCTTCATTGCTGCCAGACAAACTGTCAGAAAGTGTTTAAACTCTTCAGGGAGAATGAGTCCAGACTGCTGGGCGGGGGTGGCTGATGACTCGGCGAGAAAGCAACAAAATGATGACAAACAAGGCGTGTTGCTGAGCACCAGAGCTCTACTTGGGTTGCTTCTGATTCTTATATATATGATTTTTCATCCTGCATGATTACTACACAGGGCAGTATGGTGACGCAGTGGGTAGCGCTGTCGCCTCACAGCAAGCAGGTTCCAGGTTTGAGTTCCTTCTGTGCAGAGTTTGGATGTTCTCCCAGTATCTGCATGGGTTCTCTCCAGGTTCTCCGTCTTTCTCCCGCCTCCAAAAATGTGCAATTTAGGTAAATTTATCGGTTCAAAATTGCCCGTAGGGGTGAATGTGTGTAGTTGTTTGTCCTTGATGTGGCTCTGCGATGCTACACCTCTCGCCTGTAGTCAGCTGGGATCCAACAACCCCTGTGACCTGCAAAGCAGAAGAAGCAGCCATTGCAAGAAAAAAAAAAGGAAGATGTATGATCGTCTCCACGTTTCTGCACAGGGTGCGCCAGAACTGAGTCGTGTTTATGGATCTACAGCCGGTGAGTAATCCCAATGTTCTAGACCCACCTCCCACCCACTTTCACCGACACTTCCAGCTACTGTGTCATGTCCAGAACAGGATTCTGACAGGATTCCTATAAAAGCTCCTTCCAAAGACGGAATGCCTTTCACTGACATGTTCCTGGTATCCATATATAACTGTTAACTGTGGCTGATGCATGTTGTGTAGGCGGGTGCACCATTTCTTCTATATTTACAGGTCATGAGACATCCAGCAAATATCACCATCTGCTCGTGATGGTCTGGACGGTCACTGTCAACCACCGCATTTCTTTTATACTCACTGGAAATCAACTCGTTGTTAGAAAGTGAGCAAAAAATTCACATGGAAACGTTCACAGGAAGCTTTCTAAAATCATTTCTGTAGCCTCACAGCTACCTTCTCTCAAATTGTAGTATAAAATATTTTAATGAGATGCTCTTCAAAGCTGAAACCTACAACGTGAAATGACATTATTACTCTTACTACATTCCGACACGCACAACTTGGTGTGACAGAGATCCTTGTGGTGAAAGCTTTTTCGCAGAATTGACTATTTTCATTGACGGTTGTTGACCTTTTTGTAAACTGGTGGGGATTTGCAGAATTATCCTGTCTGGCATCGCCTGAAGTCACAAACATTTTGCCCGTAGCGTGGTCTGCAGCGACAAGAAGATAAATATTTTCAGTAGCATTGTGAAGAATATCAAATCGTGATTCCTTGGCTGTGTTGCTCATTAGTAAAGAGTGCCAGTCTGTGGGATCCCTTGAACCAAACACTTAATCCCTTGCAGCTCAATGATCAGTGGAGCGAACAGGGGAGGACATAAGATCTTTATTAATCAGGAGCTGCATTTACATAGAGGGGCCAAGGTTCAACATTCGTGCACATAAAAAAGCTATTAACATTTTCCCATCAGAACAAAAGGCCTTCGTTTGACCCACTTATCCCTGTTTTAGAATTTAAAATGACATCCAGTAATCTCAAATTAATGTTTTATAATTTATCTTATTTAAGAACACAAAAGAAAACATGGCAGACTAAATGTCTTAATTTGAAACAACTGCAGATTTAATCATAGAACCGTTTTTAATTATTCACTGCAGCAATTTGAGCTTTTTGAACATTTAAAACACAACCCACAATCTAATTATAAGCCTATATTATAATTAATATAATCATAACAGTAATTACTTTGCTTGGTCTTTGTATTCACAGCAGTGGTAGGACACCTAACATGTGTAGTCTTAACATGTTTAGCCTGTTTTGCAGAGCTGAGGTTGCATCCCATTCCACTCCTAGTTGTGAAATCTAAGTGCAGCCGATATGACAGGGAAAATTTCCACGGACGTTTGCACAAAAAGGCAGAGCACAGCACCAGGTATGGCAGCTCCAAACGGAGAGTGAAAGAATACATGCCCTCCTGCCACCCTGCAGCAATTCCACCAGGATATTGTTCTATTAAGGAGACATTCTTTGTCAAATTGTTCATATAGAGTCTGACAACCTGATGTATGAGAGGAAATAAGAACCTTGTTTTCTAGACAGTGAAACGGTGACACAAGCAAAAATAGAAGGAGACAGAAAGAAGACATACAGCAGCGGTGGCGTATAATGAAAGGAAGACAGAAGAGGCTACTTCTTCTACTTTGGTTGCCGCTTTTTTAACAATGGCATGAGCAGAACGATCGAGAGAGAAAATGGGAAGGGGTTCTTGTTAAAATTTAAAAGTTTTCGAGCAGCAGCTGCACCTTTCGTACAGTTTGAGTCAGAATATGAATTTGGTCTCTGATGAAAAGACTATAGGCAGCTGGCAAAAACGCTGTTAGGATGGTACTTGGATAAAAAGAGACAAGAAGTATTAGCAATTTTCTTTGGCTGCTGTTCTGCCAGCTGCTTAACATGAGAGCAAATCCCCTTCCATAAATAAAGGCTCATCTAACTGCTACTGCTGGCGTGGACGTCCTCAGATTGGAGGAGCACTTATGGAGCTCATCGCCCGCGAGCATGTGGCTCACACTGCCCGTGGGTTCAAACCTGAGTTCAGGAAAAACAGCATGGCATCTAATGAAAAAGAACAAGTAGAAAAACAAACCTGTCCGGGTGCGCGATACTTCGGTGTGTTTGCTCTTGAAATGTTTAGGCCCCTCAGCGGTAATCTTGACATAAGCACCTGAGAAAATGAGGATGCAAAGCAGCTCCTTTCCATTCAAATGTGTCCCACTTTTTCCGAAGGGGAAAACAAACTGGAAATGTTAATCTTAAGTAAGAATTTCAAATTGCATAAAAAAGTGTAATAAATAACACGAATGACAGAGAAGAGAAATAGAATTTTAATACACAAAATGAAAGACTGCTGAGGCGTCATGCTCTGAAAAACTAGTCAAAAATTACCAGTGATGTAACTTTGTTTCTACCACCAGCGGTGCTTAAGGGTTAGAGGAATATTGTCGCACACTTTAACCGCAGCTGTCTTGTTCTAATGCTTATTTTAGGTCTCGCTTCCAGCTCCAAACAGTGTGTTTGCTCAGCCGACACTGTAAATATGTCACACTGTGTAAGTGTAAATTGCAAGCAAAAAAAAAAAAAAAAAAAGAAGAATATATTCATTTTTGCACGTTTGGTTTTTTCAATATATTTAAAACAGAAACCTGAAGCTGCTCCAGTGAGAAGGGAAGCCAGGGTTGATTTTGCGGGATTCTGAAAGATAACTAAACTTATTTTTACAACTCAAAGAGAGGAAATTATGATAAAATTACAACACAACGCCTGGGAAATTGAAGATTTTTGTAGTCTGTTCCAAAGAAATAATTCAGGTCACTTAAGTATGAGAGACAGACTATGAGACTTTTTAATCGATGTTTGAATGTCTCCTGTCAGATGGCAGTCAATGTTCTTAAACCTTTGATATTAGAAGTGCCAAACACGCCACATGGCAGCTTGTTGACTTACCCCACGGATTAAGATAAATGTCAGACCGTCACTTTAATGATCAAATCACTAAGCTGCCAATTCATTGCGCTCAATTTGAGCTATAACGGATTAATTGACCCTAAACCAGAATATTGGAAAACAGAAATAAACAGATTTTCACTTTATTTCTCTATTAGCATCTCTACTCAAAAGTAGTTTAAATAGAAAAATATCATTATCAGATGACATCATGACTGCCATGCTCCATTTAACTAGTCTGTGGTGACAGATTGGCTAAAACATTTAACATTTAATTTGTATTCACTGATCTGAATACGTCAGCTAGACTAGCAGGTATTTTAAGGTGATTTTAAGTCATAATGTTGGCACCAGGCCTTTAAATGAAGAGGAAGGCCTTCAATTCTGTTTCCCGTCTTACCTGGAATGCACGGGACACCAGGAATTTACCCACCAGATTGTTTTTCCCAGCTCGTATGTGAGAGTCAGTCTTGATATAAATACTACAAAGATAAGAGCAACTACGAAACACTCCCCTGTTCTGATGTGACTGGTGTTTAACAGAGCTCTCCTTCCTGTCTTGGCTCGGAAGCAAGAATAATTGGTTAACAACAACAACAACAACAAAAAAAAAAATGACAAAGTCGCTTTCATTTGAAACATTTTTTTTGCAAAAACTCCTAGAAAAAGATTCACAATATTTTCAGTAATGGTCACTATCAGTTGCAAAACCCAACACTGCTTGCAGGCAGTAGAAGCTCAGGCTTTCTTGAGCCATCTGTAAGTCTGGCAGTTCCTCTGAGCCAGCGGGCAAGTAAAAAAAGGAAATGAAACACTTGACTGATATTTGCAGAGACTCCTCATTTCAGCCGAAGCTCAAAGGCAAATTGAACGAGCGAGACGTGCGGAAAAACAAAAGACATAGGTACAAAAATAGGTGACATGTTTTGACACCGCTCTGTGCACGCCTTTTTCAGCATCGCTATCTGTTTATCACACCGTTGGATCCGAGTCACAGCTAAGAATACATACCAACAGTTAAACAGGAGATAAATCAGATATAAGGAGCCGACGTGGGCACAGCCATTGTCTTCCAATCAAAACAGATAGTCTTATTACCGCTGGCGTTTGCTGAAACAGCCCAGCATGGCTTTAGAAAGCAGCTTTTAACACACGGCTAGTGCATTTAGCTGTCAGCGCATTAAGCTGTCAGCGCGCGCTTTTGTTCGCGTGATAAATATTCTGCTAATAATTCCGTAAGAGACGGAGTCACGTCCTCCCTCGGGTTTTTGTCTATTCAAAAAAACAATCGTTTTTTTTTTTTTTCCTGTGATGTAAATCTGAATATCAGGATTTGCTGAATGTTTTTTGCGGCGCTTTTGTTTCATCGAGGGACAACTTTGTCTGCGTGGGAAATTCAATATGTTCATTTGCTTCAGTTGTGCTGTCGTGTCGAAATGTTGAAATGTTGAAATGAAAGTCAACACCTGCTCGAGTCTGAGTGCGTGTGTGTGTGTGTGTGTGTGTGTGTGTGTGTGTGTGTGTGTTATGCATCACGCTAATTCCGTGATGATTGCACACATCAGCCCTCCATCAAGCTCATCACGCATGAACCATCGCTCCTTCATCCTCTGCCGCGGTGTCTGGATCTTCAAACCTTCCCTTGTGCTCTGGTGATTTCACTAATTATTTCCTTCTGGTTGTGTTTTTTTTTTTTTTTCTTTTCCCCCCCCAGCTAATCGCTGTTTCTCTCTGCTGTGACTCAGAATCATTACTTCTCCTCCCGCTCATGAATCACTAATCACCCGCTATCTCTGGCCGGTCCACACGCCACTCTCTTCCATTTCATCCGACCTGCTCCAGCAGATCGAGACATTCCCACCTCCGTTTCCTGCTTCCGTAAAAGAATAGCATGTATTACTTCTGCTTGAAAAATCGTGACATCTTACAGTTAAAAGGGAGTAGAGTAGTCGATAGTTATTAAATTTAACTCTGGAAAGGTTCCAAAGAGCAAAAACATCAATTTGAGATACTTTTATGTGAATTTATCAAGAAGTATTGATTGATTTATGTTGTTCTGAACCCTTTAGTCCTTGTCTTTGACCTTTGAAAATTACAAACCATTTGAACTACATTCAACTCAGACCCTGCAATCGTCCACACCTCCGACCTTCCAGCTGGATGTCAACATTTCCACCCACCAGCACAGCGGCCCCCTGCGTCCTTTCTGGGGCCCCTCGGGGGTCAGTCAGAACCATTTAGCTCCCCTGTATTTGCTGCCACCTCTGGGCTCAGAGAGAAGCTGAAGCCTGACCGGGGATGTCTGGTTCTCCAGGAGCCACCTGAGTGACAGTTTGAGTCCGAGAGAGAAGGAGCGAGTAGAAGAAGAGACAAAGGCAAAGTGGTTGCGGCGAAAAAGTCGAGAAAGGCGACGTGCACGGCGAGGAAAGAGGACGACGTGAGCGTGGCGTGTTTTTTGGTTGCGTTGCTGCCTTTGGGACGGGCTGTCAAAGTGGGGTTGTCACTGTCAAGACATACGTTTGGCCCCCAAGGGGCCCCCCCTTCTGTCACCCGCCTTGAGCAAGTCGCGGTGATGGCGTAGGACGGAGGGGGAGTGATGGTATGGAGAGCCGCGCGAAGGACGAACGAGAAACGGCTTCGCTTGCACACTGTCACTGACCCTAATCACCCCTCGATGTGTGTATGTTAGTGTGTGTTTGTGTGTGTGTGTGTGTGTGTGTGTGTGTGTGTGTGTGTGTGTGTGTGTGTGTGTGTGTGTGTGTGTGTGTGTGTGTGTGTGTGTGTGTGTGTGTGTGAGATAGGGAGACCAGCAGAAAGAGAGGACAGATGTAAGGAAGACTTGGACCAAACTGTCATTAATCCTCAATCCTGAGGGTTTTGCCTGCAGTGGATGTCAAAGCGTCGGGTGTGTTTGGGTTTTCGTGCTCTTATCCTTGTGAGTGTGAGTTCTTATAACCGCCCCCCCGCGCGCGCTTTATTTGGGGCTCCTGGGAAGCTGCTGCTCAACTATATTTCAATACAGCCGGGATCAAATGTGTCATAACTAAACAATAAACAGAAAATGGAAGGTTTTGGGTCACATGCTCCTCAAACAGTTTGCATGTGTTCATTTCTGCAGAGCAAATCTGGAGGGCAGGCTTTTCCCTGGAGTCAGATAATCCAATATTAATTGCCGAACAGACCTTGGCAGCAAATAACTCTCTTAATTAATAGTCTTTTGTCTGACCGACCTTGCACACAGTCATGGGAGGATGCATTGATGTGTGCATTGTGTTGTGTAACACATTACGATGTAAAGATGGGTGAACATACATTACAGGCACACAATTATTAAAAGAAGCATAGAGAATAATGGATACGCTTGCAGAACTGTGTTTGGGAAAGATTTTGCTAATGACTGTACAGGAATACCTGTGAATTTCAACTTTAGCTCCTTGGTTGTTGTTTTTGTGTTTTTTGTTGTTGTTGTAAGGGAATTAATATTTTAAAGTTTTTTGTTTTGTTTTTTTTGCTGTTGCTTGTATCCAGTAAGTCTCAGAGGGAATATTGGGAAGCTGCAGCAAAAATAATTCTCAATCGGAGAAAGACATTGGGAACTGGAGATAATTATCTTTTATATCTTCCAAAACACGTATATCACAAACTTCATAACATTCAATAAGAATAATAATAACAGAATTATTGAGCTTTTATTTATCAGTCTCTATTTTTTCCTCTTCCATACACCCATAGCTCCATACTAAGATTGCATATATATTGATTAAGTATATCTGCTCACATTATAGACGTTTACATATGCACATTAATAACAGCACTATTTCATCGAACTAGATATCAGATGCCATCAGAAAGATAATTCACCCACAGGAAAAAAAAAAAAAAATCCTTATTTATTTACAAGTTATCTCAGTCGAGTTGCTGCTGGGTTCGCGTGAACTCGTGTCTAATGTGTACCCCTGGTGTGTGTCGCGTCGGTTTGCATGACCTCTGAGCCGTGTTGAAAATGACACGAGCTCATATCTGTCAGAAATGGAGAAAGAGGGAAGATGACAGCGAGATCAGAGAGAGCTGCTGCAGAGAAAAAACGTGGCCTGTAAGAAAAGATGGAGGGCTGTGGGGGGATGTCATGTTTTCAAATGAGCACAGATAAGGGTTGGGGAGATTGTACCTCCTCCGTTCGTGTGTGTATATATATACTAGTATATAATATGCACATTGTAGAAAAAAATATTTCTTTGCAGCAAATGATCCAGAACTTGCCGCATTTTATCCTAATTTAACTCAAGACATACAAAATAAGAGCTTTTATTTATCAGTCTCCATTTTTCCTCTTCCATACACCCATAACTCCATACCAAGATTGCATATTGATTAAGTATAGATTGATTAAGAATTGATTGAAATGTCAGACACGCCGTAGCTTTCCTAAATCACTGCAGGCTTTATTCTCAAATAAATTTCCGCTGAAGCTCGTAAAACAACTGGAGCATGGATTGCGCCGGTCGATGGGAAAGCAGTTTTTCGGAGCATCGTCTTTACTTCGGAACTAACATTAAATCTAAGTAAGGTTAGGTCTAATGTTTAATTTTCTGAATGATTTTGGTTCATTATGTCTAATTAAATAGTGGAACACTTGAAAGTCTGTAGAGAAATGGTCTCTTTTTTGGGAGGTCAGTTAGGTCGCCCTGGTCCAGGCCACTCCCCTGGCGGTCGTCTCCATAGAAACAGAGTTTAAACCATGTTGAACTTGTTTTATGGTACTGAATCAACAGAAAATGAACTAATCAGAATAAGCCTGGTTTATTTGCTCCGCGGCGCAGGTCTGTCAAGCATACACACTTTACTGTGTGTCTAAACAATAACACAACCACAGCTGACATCTGTGTGCAAATATTTACCAGGAAGGTCATGGGCAGAAATGTATATACACATTCATACACATAACTCTAGCATTATGACATCTGTGAATGTACAAATAAACAAGTTAGAAGACACACACACACACACACACACACACACACACACACACACATATAAAGGTATCAGCAAAGACCGACATGCACAAATGCACACAGATGCAAATCAGCCTGGCAGCCTACCTACAGTATACTGGACCAACTGGACTTACTGGAATGATTTAATCAGAGCACAGACACACTTGAAGGCACACATGTAAGAGACATGGATGAGGAACAAACAAATAGGTAAACAAACAAGTTTACACATTAATGGACATTTAAATAACGAGGCAGCTGAAGCCATCGATGCTTATTAGCAGTGTACAGATGTAAACAGAACCTTAACCCCGCTGCAATCTTTTTGTGTTTTTGACTGTAAATTCCCTTAGATAGCCCTCTAGGTTTTTGAGTGGATGTAAGCGAAACTCAGTTGTCTTGCATGCAATCGCTGTTCTCACATATGGTCAAATAAATAAAGGCTCAAAAGAATAAATGAGACGGGTATAAAAATGACAAAGACTAAACGCAAGGATTAAATATGTGGCTGGAATGATGGGGTAAGTTATAGTATATTCAGAATCTTAGGATTTTAAAGTCTGCAGTAAAAATTTCAGAATTGCACCACGGAGGTTCATCTCAATGAATTTAAACACCAGGCAGGGGGGGAGCAGGCAGGGAAGCTGATCGATAAGTAAGAACAATAGACGATCCGGCGGTAAACTGAGACGTAGCGGCAGGCAGAGGAGGCTGATTATCAGAAGGGGTGTGCAGGTGAAAGTCTGGATCAGGTGAAAGTCTGAGGAATGGCTGCAAGACAGATGGAATAGCTTTCACAGATTTAAGGAAAGCAAAAAAGAAGTTACTGACAACATTAATAATGGCCTCGTTGCCAAGGTCACACAATCCAAGTTCATACGGTGGCACTTTTTCTACTCGAGCTACTTCCTCATAAATCTTTATTTCCATCAGAGCTGTCTTAAAAGACTTTAAAAAAAAAAAAAGGTTCAGGAGATAAGAGTCAAAATCTGTTTTGCTGGATTAATGTTTCACCACATTTCCTGCAGGGCACATGGAAACTTTTGGTAACTGACAGGAACATTATCAAAGTGGAGTCAAAGACAGCTCAAACCATAAAGAAATTACCAGGAAAGCAGATTTTTCTAGCATTACTATGTTCAAAGGTGATATTACCTCATGTAAATGGAAACAATAATGGAATACAGACACGTAAATATCTTAATATGGAAAGTTTATGATTAAGAAAAGAATATTTTTTCATATGTTGCTCCATCCTCAGAAAACGACGCAGCCAAATGGAGCTGAGCCGTTCATTCATTCATTGATGATTATTTGCAGGTGACCTGTCAAGATGTCTGTTAAAAAGGCCCGGTCATGATGGGGAGGGTCAGTGAGGTCATGAAGGCCTCACCGTATCCCTATAAATAAATGGATGTTCAGCTGGTCAATGATGATCAATGAGCAAACGACATCGGACACAAATGCAGACGAATGCAAGCGAGGCTTCTTTCGCTCTGCTTGAAGTAAATTAGTCATTTATTCATGAACAAATCGAAAGTAAGCGGCGCCATCGACAGGAGCGCCTAAGTGTCGAGCTTGTGTCCAATCAGCATATCAAAGAAGTAATCCATTTGCCGTGTGGTGGACGTCTTTTGCGGTGTCTCTGTCGCTGCCTGCATACGGATGCACATGTGCGTCAAATCTGTGTTTTTGCTGGCGGTCTGCTTGTCAGTGTTCATCAATCGCTGACGTGCATCGTTCGCTTCCACCGGTCCTCGTGTTCTTCTCGTATTCCCGTTGCGGTGTTTCTGTCAGTACTCCTTCAACCGAAGATGAAACGTTGACTCAAGGTAGTTCCATCAATGAAATGAATTTTTCTCTCTTAGCCGCGCATCCACTCGTCTCAGAGCTCCCTGTAATCCACTGAGGGATGGATTCATTTTTAAACCAGCTACCAGGAAAATGTTTGACCATCCCTGATCGTCCACCTGTAAATGGAAATTATTATATATATTTTGTATAACAAGTTGAACCCTGCACCATTTTTCCTCTGCCTTATTAGCATTTTTAGTCTCCAGGAATAAAACATGGGCTTCCCTAATTTGCTCGGCAGATTTATTTGATGGCAGAGCCCTGCATGTCACTCCATTACAAGAAGGGTGAAATCTGATGACTCAAGCTGGTGATGTGATTCGGCGTGAAGTTGTGAGAAGAGCAGCAATTACTTTAAACGATCCGGCTGGCGTTCGGCAGAAGGGGAAGGAGTCCCGGTAAGTGTGAAAACAGGGGGTGATGAGATGCAAACAGTTCTGTTTAATTAATCATAGCTGGTAAATTAAAAGAAACTAACTGGCAAAATGGTCCACAAAGGAGAAAGAACGGTGATCAGGCTGACTTCCAAATGGGCATGTCGGGCAGACCAGGACTCAGGAACGCCGTCAGGCTGAGCTGAACACATTACAGGATCTGGCAGGAGACGAATGAAGCCGATCCGATGGATACAGAACGCCGAACGATGAAGCTTCGACAAAGTTCAGTGCCCTCCATATCACAAGCACTTTACCACTCTTCTAGGCTTTAATACCTCGTTCTCCTGTCATCCAATCACTTGCGAGCTGTTAAACTTTAATGGGCTCTGCTGTGATTTAGCTGCAACTCCTCCTCAACCCATGATACCTCTACCGCCAACCCAATCCACCAATCAGGAGGACTTTCAGTGGAGTCATCTAAAGATGGAACTCCAGTCTTCAGCACCATAGGTGTCAAAACTCCAAAGAACCTAATCCGGAAGAATGTAATCCATGATCTGTACATTCCTTCGTCTCTCATCCAGACACACAAAACACACTTTGGCATCTGCGTGCAACACATTAAGACTTCCCCTTTAAGTGTCTTTGTGCAGCACAGAATGCCGTCCATGTTATTATCTATTATATCAGTACACACAGTCACCAAAGCCAGGTGGGTGGGTTTAGTTCACATTCGGTTTCACGTGGGGCCCAGAGTGCAGTCTCCTGAGGGGGGAAGCTGTGAATGAAACCCGTCTGCCACCTCCAGGTCTAGCGTTGTTGCTCTCATTGTCTGATAGTGATGCAGATGTGTTTGTACCGCAGGGCCGTGAAAACAAAGAGTGTCTCAGTCGGGCGCTAAAGGCTGCCTTCTGCATCTGGATCAGATGATGGGGTGATGGGAAAGCTGGAGGTAAAACTAAAGACACATTACCGATTGGAAGAGGCTGCATTATCTACATGAAAGGCAGGTTTTCTGGGGTTATTTCTAATTTTTTTCTTTAAAAAACTGAAGAAAACAGACGTCATGTTGGCCAATAGTAATAATAATCATGTTTGCCACAAGGACCAGGAAAAAAATCAGTCAGTCAGCTGGATCAAAAGAGAACTTTGCCAGCTAAAAAGCTTAGAAGCAGATTGACAAAGAAATACCCAGATCAATTTATTGCATTGTTTGATCATGCCTGCTCATCTCTGTTTTCTGATGAATGTTTTCTGTTTTACTGATTTTTCCTGGAGCCACAAATAAAACATTCATCCCCTAATTAAGTTCATCTTTTCACAGCAATGATGCCTTTCCACAACAAACTTTTATTCTACTGCACAAAATCGCAATCCAGCCTGTCAGAATGCGACGAGTGTCTCTCTACTCCACTGTCAGTTTCTGCCAGACGTCCAACTCCTTCTGCAGATAAGAACCAGAGACAAGTAACAAATAAAGTCCCCGCAGGAAACAAAATGCTCCAGACATTCCTATTTTTTGGGGGGTTACTGAGATCAAGACTTTTCGGAAGGACGGTGGCTGTATTGATTGGGTACTTCCTTGTTACATGCCTAAATGTCCATCCATTGGGCCTCGTGGCTTTAAAGTTGATGTTTTGCTTCAGGGTTTCTATTAAATATTCCAGGTTATTATCGCTGCATATAGTCAGAAAAAAGTTAGATGGACTCCAGCGATCAGCTGCCAGAGTCTGTCATATAATAGAAGGGTTATTTCTTTACTGTCTATTGTTCAGCACAGGCGGGTTCTCTCCATAAAGGGAATTATTTTTCAACTGCCTCCACTCTCATGATGACTGGGCATGAAAAAGCTTAGTGCTTTTAAAAGCTTTTGAAGGTTGAACTTTTCAGAGAAGGGCTGAACAACTTTTCCCCTGCCAAACGAGAGTGAAGGACGTGCTTCTTGTCGCGTGGGAGGCCGGCCTCCAGAGCAACGACAAAGTCACACAAATACATATCTACACTTTATCATAAATAAGAAAACAGCTTTGTCTTCTCCTTTTGCTGAAGACAGAGTAAATTAGAATCTTCATGAGGTGCACTTTGCTAAATTTACTGAAGGCAGAAATGTCATTCTGGAGCAAAACAGGTGGATGAATAAAGTTTTAAAGGACACACACTCTTCTGACACACAACTCTGGCACCGGTGAGAGGATGGGAGATATAAGCGAACATGACAGAGAGAAGGTGTAGCTCATTATAACTGTGTTGGTGTGAGTCTGTTGGACGTGGGATTGTGTCACTGTGTGATGGATTTTGCGCTGCAGAGGGAAGGCGATATATTCCATGGAGAATCAAAAGGACACAGTGTGATTTTCTCATTATCCAGAAACAGATAGGTAGTCTCTGCTCCTAAGTGAGGATAAGATTTAGCATTAAAATAAAGGTTACACTGATGACACAGAGAAACAGCAACCTCAACGTTTAGCCTGCCAGGCGCTGGTTTAATATCTTAATAAAAAGCGTTAAGAGAATGTTAGAGAAAGAGAAAAGAGAAAGAGTTCATCTTTTAAAGAGATTTCTTTTGACATCTTTGAGACAGAATTTCAGAATTTCTGAACATGGTATTGAACATTTGTAATGCTTTTCTTTTTTTGTAGTAAAGTGCTTGTATAGAAGGAAATTTCTGTTCATTCTCACGTTTGTTTGTCATTTATAAATGCATTCAAAACACAAACAGCTCTTGTGCCATTTTTGTTTGACTCTGATTAAGGGAGTCCAGTTGGTCAGAACTGACAGCGAGTCAAACGTCTTTGACTCCTTTGTACAATAAAAACAATAGAATAGTGAACGATGGCATAAATTTCTACTTTCTAGAACACAAATTAAAACTAGAGCACTCACTTCTGCCAAAACAGCTTGTTTTGATTCAGTCGAGACACAGCCAAAAAACTAACTCACAGAGAGGTGGTGAAATTTAAGGTTTATGCGTTTGTAAGAGACAAACTCTTAAATCTGGGTCTGGGTTTTTAGTAGGATACGCAACAAATTAAATTCTTCTTTTTTTGTTTAATCAAGATCTAATATATATATATATATATATATATATATATATATATGTATATATATATATATATATACTGTATACACACACACACACACACACACACATATATATATATATATATATAAATAATTTATTTTTTTTTTGTATATATACCTTTTGAAACAGTTCTGCCAAAATGAATGGGATCCATCTAAAAATATTTTATTTCACTTGAAATACAGATGCATAAGACCTGACATAGGCTGAGAAACTGGAGGCGGCAGCCTTACAGCCTTATGGACAAATGCAGGCAACACGCCCAAACCAACTGAACTGAAATGCACTCTACCAAGGTTAAGCTTGTGTTTTCCCACTTGGGAGCAGAGCCAGGCAAATGAATGAGCACAATGGAATCCAGCTAATACAACAGCATAATAGGGAGATGCTGAACTAATGCAATTAAATTAAAGCGCTCATGTGTGCAAGTCCGTATATCCGGTCGGGTTGGAGGAGAAACCGTGGAAAGAGATACCGCAGAGACAAAATTAATGGATTCTATTTGGTGCATTTCATTTAGGGTTTGTTGTTTTAAGTGATTTAGATGATGGTTTTTCAATGTTGGCGGGTAAACAGTGGAGCAGAGAGGGGCGTTGGGATGCAGAACTGAACCTCTGACGGTGGATTTGTGCCTTTTGAGGACAGATCACTTCACTCCCTCTTTGTTACTGTCTGTGAAAATTGGCCGACATTTTTATCCAGACTGGAATTTTAAAAAGAAAAAAGTACAAAGTCTCTGCAGGGATGTAGAAGCCTGATTTAACCGTCCTATCTGATACCCTCCCCTGCCTTTTTGTCATCTATTGGTTTACAGGAGCTGTATGTTCAAAAGGTTCTTTACACTCGTTTCACCTTGAGGTGCCCACTGGACACCTCGGCCTTTAGGAATATTGACTCATACTGAAGAAGACGTGTCATTAGCCTTTGACCACAGGAATCCAATGGGAAATTCCATTACATTACCTGCTCTTACCCAATTAGGACACCCATCAGCAGGTTGAACCTTCTTATCTCAGGGGGCAAAAACTCAAATATGTCAATAACTGCTGCTCAGCATGGCCTCGACCGCCCACTGAAAAATGAAAAGCCCGCAGGTCAATCCAGGCCGTGGAACGTGTACAGTCAAACAAAAAGCTTCATGGATTTATGAATTTATTCCATTTCGACCATCTTTTCACTCTCAGATGTCTGTAAATTAAATCATCAGAATGTTTTGTAAATTTTACAGGTGAAATATTACCTGTTTATCCCAGCAGATTGCACTGGGATGCATGTTTTACTCCAGGGATATAATCATCTTGGATATTACAGATATTACAGAAATAACAAATTGTAAAATATTATTTTATGAATGTCATTTGTTTGTTAGCTTTATAATAAAAAAAAATTTGTTTCCTTAAACACCCAGTGTTGTTGTATTTATATGCATCAGCGTGTGTTATGTTTGAACATCATTAAGGGAGCGCTGAGACTGATACTGACTGATATTAATGAATGCACCGTCTTTATTAGACATGAAGTCCACAAACAAAACACCCTGATCAAATTCAAAGAAGACAGCCAGATGTCTGGCGTAGATATGATCAAACACACCGTGGCCTCCGGGGCGTGACTTTCTGTTGTTTCTGCTCCTTCATGTGGGACTGAGTGTGTTTCCAGCCCATAATTGACTCTGCTTTCAGATAGATACCAGCAACATCCAGGGACAGAGGACACAACTTCAAATATCGCCAACATCCAATCTCAGTTCTGACTCCCAAGTCTAGAGATCATAACAAGTCTCTGTGAGCCGGCTGCCCTGAGCAACACCGAGGTCAAATTACTAAGAGCCAGGAAGAAGCGGATACACAGAGGTATCCAGACTGGATGGGAAGATTGGTGACCTTGGCAACTAAGCATCATTGGGAGCTCCCAAGAGGGGTGGGGGACAATTTAGCAAGCTAAGGTTTGCTTCCCCATGAGGGAGAGCCGGAGAGCTGGAGAAAAATAATCATAAGAGGGCTCCTTCAATCCCGTCAGGAAACTCCCAGTTATCCACAATGTCCTTCCCATTCCAGCCTGAGGGGTCAACTCCTGCCTTTCTTTCTGTGATTCCCCCTTGGAGATGTTATGTTATGTCATAACATAACATAACAAGCCATAAGACATCATACAGAATATCTAATCCAAGATCGTGAGCATTAGATCTATTAAGGTCTTTCCAAATACCAGAGACCAAATTAAATTAAATGCATTAAATAATGAATATTTCCTTCCACAATCTATAACATCCTTCATCTTCAAGCTCAAAGACAGACGACGGATGCAGTCGTGTCGCTTCTGTTGTCTCCTCGTTTCTGAAGACGGTCTTTGAAGGAAATGTCATCAACTGAACAGACACTAAAACGGTCATCATGAAGCTCCTTGTTCAAACCATCTGATCTTTTGGACTGCATGAGAGTAAAGGAGATCCACAGGGAGAACACGATAACTCCACATAGAAGATTTGATTTCGTTGCCCGTACGACTGGACATCAGATTTTTCCACAAACACCATATTTTTTACATTTTTTTGGCTGCACAAGATCAAACACAAACTGAAAGTTAAAGAACTGAAATCTGAAGCACATAATTATCTGTTATATTAATCTTTCTTTTTTTTTTTTTTACCCAACAGAATAAATCCGTTCTCCAAGTGCTGCTCATTTGTTTCTATAACAAACTGCGCTGACTGTACATTCAGCTGATTAATATAAAAGCGTCGGTTCATAAAACACTCCAGAGCAGTGAGTTTCCATTGTCTTCTCTGTATGTACAAAGATCTTAGAGAGATGCTTCTAACAGAACGATTGAAGCAGTGACACTTTCAGAGTTCACGTGTAAGTGTCTTTTAAGTTTCAAGAAGTTACAAAGAAAGGGAAATATGTAATTATTAAATTTGTATAGCTCTAAATCTGATAAGTATGATGCACTAATGTGAGCTGCTGTAAGCAACAGTTGCCTGCAGGAGAGGGAAAACGCTGACTGACGAAGATTTAGAAAAAAAAAAATCGAATGGAAAAAGGTAGAAATATTTTGTTGCGGCAAGCAAAAAAACACAAACGAGGGAGGCGAGACATGTTTTACTTTATTTACGGCAGACAAGCTCAGGAGCTGAGGGTTGTTCTGGTTTGCATTTTTATACATGAACACAGAAAGGTCAGCGACCTTAACTTAATTAAAGAAGCATTGTGGAGATCCCCGAGGCCTCGCACATGTTTAATGCATCCTTCTTTGCAAAAAATTTGTTTTTGTTTTTTTAACAAGACTGCAAACCTTAGCCAAGGAAGCTCAGATTTCCCACAATGTCAGTGCACCTAAAAGCATCAGTCCTGTGACTATTATGTGACCCTTAGACCACAAGAACCCATCGCTACAAGTTGGAATCACATTAGTATCCTGACTAATTTCATAGTCATTCAAGAAACAAAATATTTTACTCATGGTGGTTTCTTCTTGACGATGATGGATCTGCTTTTTTTTTAAAATTTTGACTTTTCAGATCATCCTATTGCAATTTATCATGAGTCGATCATTGATTTAATGCTCAGCTGAGCCAGCAAGCAGAGTGACCCAAATCTGACACCGCCACAGTTGGAATCGCAAGGCTAGGATGTGCGAGTTGGGTCGGTTACAAAGTGTTGTTGTTGTTGTTTATCTATAAGTCCCCAATCTTATGCATGTAAATTATAGGAAATGTTACATCTGGCGTTTCCAGAAGCCTCATATCCGTGAAGAATAGGGAGAGAAGTGGAACAACAAATAACTCAACATGTTTGCTTGTGAACATAAAAGGCTTTAGGCAGGCAGGACAATGGCTTTTTTTTTTTGCGGAGGCACAAAATGAAAAATGCATGACATAGTACACTCCTCCTCATTCCCCCTTTTCTCTCTGCTGTAATCCCTTATTCTCTGTGTATCCATTTGGGTCATGGCTCAACACTCCGCATATCTGCCTCATAAGGAGGTTTAAGGCGAAGGGAAGGTCTGAGCTTTTCCTCCTCCATCCCGTCATTACTTAAAGGAATTCAGTACGAGGTGGAGAGGAAGGGAAAAATCGAGAAAATGAAACATAAAGGGCAAAAAAGGTGGACGGTGGAGAGCTTTGAGGCTGAGTCAAGAACCAATATGACAAGATTTAGAAAAGCGGAGGATTCATAATGCAGAATAAAGACACAAGCAGAGAGCTGTAAGTCCCAGAATACAGGAGATGGGAAACGGTGAGGTGGTAATAATATGGGGATAAATGGATCCTTAAACAACCAATGGATGGATGAAGAGATAAACGGACGAGTGGAGAAACTGATGAATGGGATAGATGACTAATAAATCCATGCGTCTGAAGGAATGAAATGACATAACAATGTAAATAGTTTGTATCTGAGGGGCGAGCGAGAGCGAGGAGGCGTGATGGGATTGGAGGATGAATCGATGGAGGGGAGCAGCGAGTTCAACCAAAGCCAGAACACACCCGGCTCCTTCCAAACACTCCCCGCTGCGGAGGGGCAATTACATAATCCTTTCATATGCAGACGAACGCCGAGTGGAACCGAGTGTCAAAGGGCCCCACGCTGAGGACGTGTGATGTGTGCTGCAGCCGTCTGTGGAAGGAGGTACAGGGGGGGTGAAAGGAGGAGGAGCGCAGATAGGGGAGAAGAGATGATGCACAGACAAACGTCACACACACACACACACACACACACACACACACACACACACACAGGTGTGAGTCATTGCCAAAACTCTCCATTTCTGACTGCCTTTATCTTTCTTAAAATTAAATTCTCTCCTCACTCCTTTCCTCTCTCACCGAAGTGAATTGCTCCTCTTATCTAGCGCGCCACTAATTTGCTTGAAGGATCATTTTCTGATATTTTCAGATAATTCGGAATAATAACGCTTCATTCTAAGCTCCCTGGAAACATCATTTCAACTGAATGTGAGCTGGCCTTCAACTGAGGCGCCCGTTGGCTTGACTCTGCAACTGGACATTCCAGCCGGAGCGACTGCACCAGAATGAAGCTTTCACACTGAAGGCCATCTTATTAACAAAGTATTGTTGCTTTTAAAAGAAATATTTTTGTATTTTAATCTTTTTTTTTTTTTTTTTTTTGTGAGGGAGGCTAATTGAAAATTGAATTAGTCGTGGGTTATATTATTTTCCAAAACCAAACTACATTTAAAAACATGATTAAAGATCAGTATGTCCAGTGA
This sequence comes from Antennarius maculatus, assembly GCA_013358685.1. Taxonomy (NCBI): domain Eukaryota; kingdom Metazoa; phylum Chordata; class Actinopteri; order Lophiiformes; family Antennariidae; genus Antennarius; species Antennarius maculatus. The sequence goes on from CM023616.1 coordinate 18,592,188, forward strand.
TTATGAGCTGAGCCCCTCCATGTGTGGGACGAGTGGGTTCCTTCTGGGTTCTCCTGTTTCTTCACACAATCCAAAAACATGCAACACGGTCCTGAGATGACCCGGCGTGCCCTTCCTCTTGCCTCGTGTCAGCTGGGTAAGGCAGCGTCCCATGACCCTGCAGAAGATGAGCTGTCACAGATAACAGATGGACCGTGGATGATGTGCGTTCTGACTTGAGAAACATCAGAACAACAAGACGTAAACATGCAGCGACCTTGATGGGAGACGGGCACAAAACGACGCCTGCAAACTCAAGAGATGAAGAGAGGACAGAACCTTGGCTCAGTCTCCTGTCGTCTCTGGATGTTGTAGTTGAAGGGTCTCAGTTTGTCAGGGACAGCTGGCCTGCTGAACGCCTGCAGAGAAACGCCACGATGGATCAACAGCAGACAGCTGAGGGGACAGGAAGGCTTTTATCTGCCTTAGACTGTTGTTTGGAATCTTTGACCTGAAGGGACAGTTCAGGAAAGAACACATCCAGGCAATTTAAGGTGACGATCAGGTCATCCGTATTTCCACCCCCCCACCCACATGGTATTTCACCGACCACACAGTAATCAACACAAAACCTGCAGGTTTCCATCGTCGTAATCATTTTATTAATCTCTCATGATCATCTTTATGCTGGCGAACCAAACTAAAACATGCCTCCCAACACATTTTCCTTTCATGGGGACGTTGGTTTCACCTCCACCCCCTTGTGGAGAAGAAAAGTCTGCTAGTTTCTTTAAGTTTATATAGTATATGTAACCACAAAGTATTGCTGGTTTAAAAAGGAGCATACTCGTCTGAATGAGACGATCAGGAGGGAAAGTGTCAGAACGCGATGTTAATATGTCGAATATAACATTTATAGATGAAAAGACTGAGCGCTGTAGCGGCGCCATGTGTAGCGTCTCTGCTAAGCTGCACAGTTCTGATAATTTGATGCTGTTTACTGGATCAAACGGTGCTGTCTGGTATAGAATTGTTCCATTCAGATGTGTCGCTGATGCAGGGAAGGAGAATATCTCAAATTATACGTCCTGTTTTCTGGTTTATACTCATTAAAAGAATTAGTTTTGCCCTTTCCTTCTGAAAAACAAGTTTAAATGTGAGTCTGAAGGGTTTTTTCTCGTGCCTTTTGACATTTTGATATTAGTATGTTATTGCTTTGCTCCCTGTTGTTGTTGAGTTTTATTGATCTCTGAGAATGAAATAACTGTGAAAAAATAGCTCTGATTTAGCAAAGAGTGTTGTTCTGTTGCTGTCGGCTGGTTTAATTTCTCCGGTGAGTATCTTCAAAAATACTTCTACCTGAATCTGCTTCCTTTTGTGAAGTTAATTGCACATTATTTGCTCCTGAAGTCTTCTGGTGTAAAAAAGGAGAACAGATTTTCATCAACTTTGAGGTGGAGGAGACCAAACTGGAGCTCAAACCAAAGTCGTTTATAATTTGCATATTGCATGATGACTAAACTGAAAGAAAGGCCTGATGACTGGGCGATGATGTCATCCACGCTGTGATGTCATCTTGCCGTCGGCGGCTGTGAAACAAACCTGTCACTGCAGACGCTGTCAGACGGAGCCTCCGGTCCACCTGAACGTCGGCTGAATCTGTGATGCATGTTTTTAATTATTTCCTCATGTCCTCACGGAGCAGCCCAGAGAATCAGGAATATCAGAGCGCTGATTTTGAGGAGTCTTCAGTAAATTTATAGTCGGCGTTAGGATGTAGTCAGAGTGAGGCTTTCCTGCGGATAAGTGAAGCGTATGTGAGTGATATCCCTGTTAAGCAGATTTACTGCTTTGTGATATTTGCTGTTTGGGTGACTATGGGACATCTGGACCATGACTGCATACTAACTATCCCAAGGGACCGTCTGACACGGGGATTTGTGTGTAGTTGTGTGTCGTTTGGGTGTCTGGACAAGGTTGCCTACCGCGAGTGTGGAGGAAGACATGGCTGAGATTTAAGGATGTGCAGACATACAGGTGATGTTAAGGAAAGAAAGATGATTTGGGTATTTGGAGGAAAAAAAAACAAGACCTGTGAGAAAGATGTCAGATGAATAATGCATGGTTCTCCTCCACCTCCTTCACGTCTGGTGAAGTTCTGGCCGACATAAATCTCCTCTCAGACCTGCTGTAAAGGACGTCGCTCATTCCCCTACTCCCTTTTTCTCCCGTCTCTATCATTCTGGCCCCTTCCACCTTTTTTGTCATATTCATTTCCCCTTTCTCCGTCTCCTTTGGAATGAGTTCCGTTCTTCGGCCTTGGCTTTTCCATTACAGGTCGTGCTGCATCACACCTGAGATCTTCTAAAGCGGGTTTAGACACGTCTCTTTGACCGGGGTTAACCTCTGACGACCATGAGTATATCTAGAAAATTAACAATAATAAAATTACAAAAAGTGTGTGTTTTGATTTGAACCAGCACTGCTTCCTTAGTTGCAACAATGCAAACTTCTGCAGGGAGGAAGACTTCAAGTCAAAGAAGGTCGTTTGATGAAGAGCTGCAGCTCTTACTGCACTTCTGAAAATAGCTCAACTCCAACAGGTAAACAACCTATTTACCGTGCACTCAGCACAAATATCAGGACAATTTTACCGTCCAACATTTTCACAACGAGAGTTGGAAAAGTTAAAGTCAAGGATGACCTTGGATGAGGAGAACCGGGGTCAGCTGAGGAGGCTCCGTCACAGCAGGATGTAAAAACTTAAGAGACAGCACTACATTCTTTAAGTGTGTGAGTGCATGTGTGTGTGTGTGTGTGTGTGTGTGTGTGTGTGTGTGTGTGTGTGTGTGTGTGTGTGTGTGTCCTCCCTGAAGGTTTTGTACCTTCTAGCAGCCTAAAATCTAAGAATAAACTCAAGTGTCAGGACAAGGAACTGGCAAACATTCACCACAATGTGACGCACATATGCACACACACACACACACACACACACACACACACACACACACTGAAATATCAGACATGATTTTTTTTATTCATACATTCAAAAATTCATACAAAACTAATCAATCAATCAATCAATCTACTTTAAAGGGTGTAATCAGATCAAGAGACATTTGAAAACGCTTTTAGAGGAACTAACCCAACAAGACCCGTCAGAACAAGCATAAGCGACAGAAACAGACCCAGACTCTGGAGGGTTAACTTTTTTAACTGATGTAATGACGTACATAAAGGGGGTCAAGGATCCAGGACAAGCCCAAAAAGGCAGGTACACTTTTTTTTTTATAAAGTATATTCAGTAGTTTGCGTTCTTCAGTTGAACATCTCGTGACTCACAGAGAAAAACCTGTTACTAAACCAACACTTGGCGAAGAGTAGATCAAATGGGATTAGGATGGACACGTAGGGCGAATTGTTCAGCGGATGTGAAAGTCTGTTCTCTGTGGAAGGGCATCGTTATTGGTAACCATGTTCATCCGTAAAACCATGTCTGCGACATCAATGAAGGAACTGACTGAAAGGAGAGCTTACAGGAATAAATTAACAATTAAAAATTGTCTCTTGTTGAACTGCAAGAGACACATTTACCAAACAAACATGCATTATATGTGTGTTAAGTATGTAAAGACAGAATGTAGGTGTGTGTGTGTGTGTGTGTGTGTGTGTGTGTGTGTGTGTGTGTGTGTGTGTGTGAGTGTGTGTGTGTGTGTTTGCTGGCGCTGGTAAAATGTAAAAATGTTCTCTCCTTCTGCACTGCTCTTGTGTAAATGCAGTCATGAGGCAACAAATAAGCGTTATTTTATTGTTTTCAGCACTTTACTACGCATACAAAACAAACACAGACAACAATTGAGAAACAGGTAAAAAGCAGAACGCTGTCGGCGCTTTAGGCTTCGCTTGAAGAGCAGACGCGTGCTAATGGTTTAATTATGCAGATAATGTTGCACATTTTCCAACAGTCGCTCCTGGATGGCTTTCAGGGCGCCGCGATCGACTGCACAGACAAACGCCACAGAAGTCGTTTCAACTCACAGGCTTTGTTGAGGAAGTAAAATGCAATTGGCAAGATGTGAGTCATGAAGGAACAGCGAGTGAACTCAGAAAGACGGGGAGGGAAAGAGGATCCGAGAACAGGGGAACGAACGATTCTCTGGAGGAAGAGAAGGACTGGAACTCCAACAGGCAAGAGGAAGGAAGGGAAGCGAAAGCAGTGAAGTGGAAAGAAGTGGAAAAAGATGGAGTTTGGCGTCCTTGGTGTTTGTGTTGAGCGACGGAACGGGACGCAGCCGATTCATCGGCCTCGCGTTAAATATCTGGGGGAGAAACTCCCTCCAGGACAGGATGTGGGTCAGACTCAAACTGATTTGCGTCACATTGTCGGTGTTTTTAATCTTAAATGATGCGTAATGTGTGCATGTGAAATAAATATCTACACATATAAAAACATAGAAATCCACAAAAGATTGAAGATAATGAGGCTCAGAGGAGGTTTGCTCTGGCTTCTGCCTTTTATGCTAAACTAAGCTAATCCCTCCTAAAGCACCTTGGCTGGACAAGTGTCACTCTTCACACGTATCGCTCATGCAAGCAAATTGGTTTAATATCTGGTTTTTATTTAGGTTGTTGTCATGATAAAAGACAATATTATGTTGGTTAAAATATAATATTTCTATCTGGTTTTGCAAATTCAGTTATAATATTTTACTGACTGACCCAGAGGGCTGCTGGATTCACCTTTTTTACGTCTGCATTTTTGGATCCCCCACCGACCTGCGTCTCATTGAAATGAATAAATAAGTCCTCTGCGGGCTCCCACAGTCTGACTGCACACACACACACACATACACACACACACACACACACACACACACACAGACACGTTAAGTGTGAGCGAAACTAATTCGCCTTTTAGAGACTGTCGAACTTTAGGAGGATCAGCGTTCCTCATTAGTGTGATGGGTGTGTGTGTGTGTGTGTGTGTCTGTGTGTGTGTGTGTTTCCCTACTCAACAGGGACAGACTGTGTCATTAGCCAAAGTGTCATGTCAGCCGTCCTCACTGTGGATCAAGTCCAATTAAAGCGTCAGTTTAGGCAAAGGTCTTGTGTCTGTGGAGTTTAGTATGTGTGTGTGTGTGTGTGTGTGTGTGTGTGTGTGTATGTGTGTGTGTGGTGGTGGGGGTACTGGCCACTCTAAGGACGTTGAAAAGCTATTCCCGGCATAATTTGGAAGAAGGAGGGTCTGTGACTCGCATCTTTCATCCCAGATGAGATGGTTCCCAAAGTTGCAGTCACATAAGGTCGCTTCATTCCAGCGTCTATTCATTATTTTTATTACTCACTTGGTAGTGTGGAGAAATGGAAACTCGTCACGCCTCGTGCATTTTTTTGTCGAGGTTTGCACTTTAAAGTTGGAGTTCAGTCGTCTCTGCTCCCTCCTGCCTTTGGACTTGTTCTCAGCGTCTGTCAGCCGGGGTGTCATTAAGGCTTCACCACCGAGGCCAAGAAAACAGTTTCCAGGTAATACAAGCAAAATGGAAAAGAATTCGACCTGTTTGGGCTATGGAGAATGTGAAAAGGAGCGCATCTTTTCCATCACAGAAAAATATATGAAGTTATTAAATTGGGAATTATGATGTACGTATATATTTTACATATTATTAAAGCCAGAACCTGACTGTCCTATGACTCTTCCTCTTCCTCACAGCTCCTTTTTTCTCCTTATGGTATGAGACTAGCGCAGATTGGCTGTGAATTCTGGAGGGTTTAAAGGTTTCCACCTGGATTCACCTCATTATCGCACCTCACAAGAGAATGTGAAATATGTTGGTTCATTCAGCAAAGATCTCATGTGTGCAGAGCTATCGGTGGTTCCTGGCTGTCGCCTGAGGCTGGATTTTACATTTTAATGTCTGAGTATGAGGCTGCACATTCAAGGGCATTTAGACCTTTTAACCGTTATGGCTGTGTAGGGTTTTAATGTTTTTCTAGACATACTAATTTACCTAAAATGTATGCATGGAAAATATATATTAGAAAGGGAAATTAGATTCCAAAATTTTGTCATTGTGAGGTTTGAACTGGATAGGATCATCAGGATAAACTGAAGGCGTTGGTCCGGCCCAAACCTGAACCACGTGGTCTACGCTGCCTAGAGTTTTCTGCACCTGGTAGGTATTAGATTGAGATTTTTATTAAATTAGTTTCAATTAACTTACTAAACCTCAGGTTTTCTTGTTTTACAGCAGATTGCAGATGAGCCGGATGGAATGGCGGTTACAGTTCCATCAAGTCATGACGGATGTCCTTCCTCGCCACCGCGTACATCATCACAGCTTTCACAGCTTTATATTTATTAGATGCATTATCACGTCCTCCTTCGACCGTTGCTATTTTTGTTGATAAAATTTTTAATGTATAACCGTGCGCCCAAAATGGACCTGCCTATTTCCGTACGTATAAGAAGTATAAATAAGCTTTAAGTCTTCAGTGCTGCTTTTATCACTCGCTTCTCCCTCGTGTTAATTTTGTTTCTTCACCCTTCACCCCCACCCCCACACACACCCCTATTACTTGCCTCTCTCTGCTCCTTAGTGTTATCAATAGACACTGTTTTAAAGTGCTTGATGTGTGTCAGTGGTGTCAGTAATAGATTAAAACAGAGCCGTCCAGCGCAGAAAGCTATTGATCTGGTTAGTGGAGTCCGATCTGCTCGGCTTAGCAATGAGGGCACACTCTCCAAAACAGCACAACAAAACAAGCAACGTGTCCAGCTTGAAAAGAACAATAGATTGAAAAAAATAAAAAATATATATAGTTTAAAACAAGAATATAATCTAAGAAGGCATCGTCAGACGTGTCAGAAACACACAAAGACGTGATTGTTCTTTGAAGGAAGTTCACTTTTGTCTGTGTGACTGTTAAAAAATGTTTTTGCTAGAAATTATTGACAGATAAATAAAAAAAAATATTGCTTTATTCATTTAATCATTAAATAATATAAACTCTTGGTTCAATAGGATATGTGCAATCATTTCAATATTTTTTATTGAACCAGTTTGACTTTGACATCCCTGATGCATGCAGTCATCAGATCTGTGTGTCCTGACTGTACTTTCAACAGATGTTCATGAATTCAGACAAATGTACTTTAAGTTTCTTTGATTAAACCAGGTTTATGCTGTTCTTATTTTCCCGACAGATTTCAGTAAAGATCCCCATTATCTCTTTAAACTGTATTGACCAAGCTCTGCTGGAAAAATGTTTTTTGAACAGCGCTCAGTCTCCATTGAAGGGATATTGATCTCCGTCTGAGCACCAAGCACAGCTTTTCTTACACCATAATGCACTGTATTGATTTAGTTCTTAAGTATTTAAAGTCGATCCTCAAAGAAACACGAATATTTGGTGACTACAACTTGTCTGGCTGTTTGGTATATGTGGTGATTTTTCCAGTTGCGATTGGCTGAAGGTCACTGGATTGATCCCCAGTCAGATGGGAAGATCTGGAAGACCATGAAGGAATAGCTTTTTGGCAGAGAGCAACCAGTACAATATTTTACATGTCATATTTTACTGACTGCATCACCTTTCACAAAGAGGTCTATAAGGTAATCAATACACTGACCACTTCCCTGCTTTGTTATTCTGCTGCCGCGCTGCACATTTGCAAGGTCCACTGCTCACATAGCATTTTAAATCATTCCTCACTCCTCCTCTACATGAAAATTCCAACATTTGTCAAAGTCAATTTCTCCTTGTGAGATAAGATTAGTTTTCCGCTCATGGGGTGTGATAAGGTCACATCCTCCTCTATTTTTCCAACACTCTTTATATAATCTACATTGTTGAAATAAGAAGCTTATCTAAGCGGATGCAAGTCAGTTAGAAAAAAAAACCCAAAAACACAGATTCCAAAATTTGCAGATGCTCTCCTGACGCTGGCTGCAGTCCAGATATGTTACATAAAAACAGGTGACAGATATATGGGAAAATGTTAAGGACACAGGAAGGAATTATTTGAATCTAATTTGGTTCTTTTGTCAATGTTGAGAAAGAAAGTAGAACTAAAGGTCTAGAGAAACACTTCGATTAATGTGGGCTATAAAAAAGGAAGCGACAAAAGACTGCAGAGGCTGCTGCAGACTTGGGGGAAGTTGCATGGAAGATATAAAGGGTGGTAGAGGCTTTTATGGCTGCTGCTACAGAGGGGAAAAAAAGGGGAGTATGGGAGCATTGCAGCTAGACCGTGCCACATCCATGAGAATGGAAGATGATTTGAGAGACAGTGTTTAAGTTTTATGGGTAATGGAAAAGAGACCATAAAGAGAGGAGATAAAGAAAAGCCATGTAACAGAGAAACAGACTGCAGCCTGAAGCACTTCTGCTTTTACCAAACGAGGGATGTTCCTGTTTTTGTGGCGATGTTTTGATTGACTGTCTCCTCTCATACATACGTACACCTTAGAGCTACACCTATAAGATGCACCACTACTTTCAATAGACAAGGGTATTTTTTTTTCTGTTTCCTGTTTTCTGTTTCCTGTTCCCTCTCTATCTATTAGCAGATTTACGGTATGTGAAGAGGAACTGTTTTCTCCCAATTAGCTCATGTAAACTTTAGTGGGTGTATATGAGGCTGCTGGAGCTCATATACACCCACTTCATCACATTTATCCTCTGTATTTTGTGCCTTTAAGAAATTATAAAGACTGAGGATAAAATATTTGAAAGCCAACAAATGCATATTTGTTGTCTTTCTTTATCTGTTGTCTGATGTAAATTATCCTTAACCTTTTCTTCAATGATTTATTTCTTGTAATTTTTACTTCTAAAATGAACTATTAATCAAAATCAATGGCAGCAGGAACTAATAATGGAAAGAAATGAAAATGTGGAGACTGATTTCATCAATCTGAAAATATTAAATGTCAAAATAAAAAAATCAACAGAGCAGAAAGCCCAAAGCAACCCAACCATTGTCTGTGGCTGTTGAAGAACGAACCCAATCGGGACCTTTACCGTGGCATTAAGATCTTGAAAGTTCAGTGACCTTCATCAGAGCCATCCAGCGGTATTAAAAAACTGAAGCACTTGGTTTTTTTTTACAAGTTGGACTTCTGATCGGTTCTAAATTGCCTGTAGATGTGAGTGTCTGTTCTAAATCTGCTTAGCGTTAAATTACTTATGATGTATCATAATATATAGAATAATCTAATTAAAACTAAAACCAAAACACCCATGAGTAATTTACATTTTCATGAAATACTTCAAAATCAGTGAACAAATACATGTATGTTTCCAAGCTCATTGTCATTCATTGTTTAGTTAAAACTGTAAAATAAATGAAATGATTTTGCAATAGTAGAAGAAAAGTTGCATTCCTTTAAGAGGTCAAAGGTCAAGTCGAAGGCAGCTCGACAGTATTCCTGCGACCTTCCAAAGATCATGCACACGAAGAGTGAAGCGTAGATAAAGGGTAAAATAATGGTGTGGCGGTTGAGGTAGAATATATTTCATTTATTACTAGACAATTGCGCCGGGGTGATGAAGGATGTGGTGACATTTTTATTATTGTACTGCCTCAGAATCTGTGAGAGATCTTCAGGGTCAGTTTTAGAAGAAAACTTCACAGTTACAGATGAGACAGTTTGGGTAAACTTGGACCATTTGTAATCAAGATCTGCAACCTTTCACAACGTCATTAAAGGTCTTGTCAAATCAGAGATGAAGTGCGCTCATTGTGTTCGTGATAAATGGAGACGTTAATTAACGCGTGTCAAGATGTTTTCGTGAAATTGAAAAATGCCGCATCCTGTCTGTCGCCTGGCATGTGAAGGTTCTGTTCGCAATCTTCCAGCCGATGACTAAGCCGAGTGCAATCATAATAATAGGAATTAAATTGTAGGAAGAACAAATTGTTCTCAGAGTGACACCCATTGTTGCACAAGATTCATGCACAAACAACCGAAACTTATTTAGTTCACTTAGCTGGGGACCAGCGTACGTTATGCAAGGTCAAGATGGCCTTATGTTGCCCCCAGAGGCACGTGACCAGTACAATCTCATCTCCAAGCGGTGTCAGTTCTCCCACAACAAACAAAAATACTGGCTGTGAAACACAGATACAGATCCACGACTCATCACACATTTCAGCGCTTGCATGAATACCCTTTTGATAAAGAAGATCCCACGCTTTTCCAAGCAGGTTATTCCCACTTACGTATTTCACACTTCTCAGGAATCTGAGATGGGTGTGACCCTGGAGCTGGATTAGCATGACCAAGACAGGAAAACCTGCAAAAGACCCTCAGTTTCATTTTACTTAATTTCCTTTGGGATCAATGAAGTACTTGTCTATCTATCTATATTATAATTACGTTTGTCCCTCCCTCTGTTTGCACGACCATTACTCTGGGAGACCTGAACTGTCTCAGGTCTGTGTCCCTACATGACACTGACCTGAACTGGAACTGGAAGATTTTTATTATTGGGAGGAAATTTTCAACAACTACCTCCTGTATTACCCAGAATTGCCATATTACCCAGAATTCCTATTGCCCACTTGGCTTCTCAAAGTGGGTAATGGGACCACTGCTCTCAAACAAATTAGCTGAAGATGACTTTAAAGTACCAGACGAATCATGTGTTACTTGTTCACAACGCCTGGAGAACACAGAGGTCATGTGATACTTTTGCTTGATTGTTAATGAAAAGACACTGAAACTAGAAACAGTTTACTACAGTGCTGATGAAGTTCTGACAATCGTCTTCCATCAGGACCTGGCCCCTGCTCACACCACCAGAAGCACCAAAACCTGGTTTGATGCCCATACCATCACAGTGGTTGACTGGCCAGCCAACTCGCCAGACCTAAACCCCACCCCATTTAGAATCCATGGGGTATTATCAAGAGGAAAATGAAGGGCACCAGACCCAAAAATTATTATGTAATTATTACATTATGTAAAAAATAGCCAAACACTTGAAATCGTTTAAAATGTGGGCCCTGAATAAATAATCTCTCAAAGTTTAACTTTTTGAAAGGAATTATGGGCAAATTTTCATTTATATTCAAATTTTTTGGAAAGGGTCTGTAACACTTTATAATGTTTAAATGCTCTTTAAAGCTCTGCCTGAAATGAATTTACTATTGAAATACATTTACTGTGTAAATAAGATTTAATAAAATCTGTGTAATTTAGTTTATTTGAATGCAAAAATGCTTACTGCTACATCCCTGTGAGGTAAACCAGTCCTTGTGGTACTGTGAAGGCGTCGATACCTCTGATAGGACTAAAACATCCAGTCCACCCTGACTCAGTGGAGTCAAAGCCTCGATGATTGACCCACGCTGCCATTGGCTGTTCCTCATTAGGTCATTAAAGCAGCTCTGCTGTCCATCCACACTGCACAGCAGATGCAATCGGAGCGGACGAGCGCTGAACCCGATCGGTTCAGCTGTGGACTGGAGAGGTTCTGTTGAACCCAGGAGAATGGCAGTTAGCTCTCATTTGAATGACTCATGTGACTACATGTCCTTTAAATTTTTAGTATAATTGCTTTTTACTGCATGGCAGCAGTGACTGGAGCTAAGCTATGATGGTGATGCAGACGGATCCTTTCAATATAATCAACCCATTGTGCAAAAGCAACATGTATGTCATGGCAGAGGAGACAGTCATCCCCACTTTGTTTCGCTGATGTTTTCTAACGGTCTCTCTTGAGTGTTACAATAAATCAAATGTGATTTAATTATCCCGTTGTGCGTCACGGCTTGTACTGAACACGGAGGGAGACACTTTGGCGTGTCACCCCCCCGTAAGGGGATGTCATCCGTGTCGGTCTCAGCTCCGTTTCCGAGCTGCATGATATTGAGCCTGGCAGTGTCTCTTTTTCTTTGCCTCTCTGAAGGGTGTGTGTGTGTGTACTGTGTTTCCCACAATGGAGGCAGAGTTGTCATGCCTGTGTCTCATTTGGCCCTCTGGGACAATCTGGCCTCTCTGGATAATCGTCCGCCAGAGAGGTGTCACATCTGGCGTGGAAGAGGAAAACCAACGAGACGAGGACGATTCAAGAACAGACAGACCCGTGGAAGCAGGACAGAAACGGGCAAACGGCAAGGGAAACGGGCAAAGTCCCAGCTCGAACTACGTTCTAATTGGCACGTAAGTGGAGCGGACTGATCGCAATTTGAATCGACAAATAATTAAAGGCAGCTTTGATCTACGTGGCAGTGACGAGCATCTCAGATTTGACTCTTGTGTTGCTTCGCTCTACTGGATACGACCCATTTCTACTTACCGGCAGAAATTGTGACATCATCCAAGCTTAGTTTGCCTGTTCCATTTCAATGACTGACTGCTGTGTAGGTAAGAGTTGCATACATTAGTTTCATCCCACACTGGAGATGTCGCGCACAAATATACACTTTAATGATGTGATGAAAGGGCTGTCACATCCTTCTCTAGTCTGTACAACCAAGACCTCTGGGAAACAACTAGCCTGGTGGAAGCCATCTGCTCGAGCTTCTACTCACCCACAGATTAATGACATGTGGTAAAACGACTCATCATTATTGTCTCATTATCATCTCGACTCCAGTCAGGATGAAGCCGTTTGGATCGTCTTGTAGCCGCAGGTGTCCAAACGGTTTCTTAGCCTGGGTTGTCCTGTGGTTTGCGCTCACTGAGTGTTGTCTGCTTTAATCACAAATGGAGAAGAATAGAAATATAAGCAGTTTGTACCAAGGTCAGATTTTTAAAGGTTAGGCCTAATGAACTTCTGGTTGTTTCCAAGTTAACCCCTATGAAGACGTCCTGTTAGTATCTGATGACTTGTGCTCTGGTTTATTTTTTCCGTCTTTTTCTTCACCTGATCTGGGTTTGGGGCAGCATTTTCAGAGAGTCTCAAACCTCCTTTTCCACGGCCACATCCACCAGTTCCTCTAGGGGTACACCAAGGCATTTCAAAGCCAGCCCACAGATATGATCCTTGCATGTGGGTCCTGAGTCTACCATGGGGGTCTCCTCCCAGTGGGACATTCCCAGACTACCTCACCCCAGGCCTGTTTCTCAGATCCATAAAGCTCATGAAACCACCCTCCAAACCTGATTGTCTTCATGCATCAAATCCAGAAAAAGTGGCTGTGAAAATGGGGGCAAGCCCCCTGGGGGCAGCGTAGAGGTACTGCAGAGGGAAGATGCATGACCTTGGTTGTGCAGTTCTGACCTTCATTTTACAAGAACTAAATATGCCTCTTTCTTCCTGATTATTCCTATTCCAGATTGCTCAAAAGGGACATGACAATCAAAAATGAATACAAACCAACGAGTGGTTTCACAAAGGTGAAAGAAACAGGGAGGAATAAAAAGAAGACAGACAGATTCAGAAGGGTGAAAGTGACAGTTTGTCACCTCATTTTCCAGCTGATGTGGTTTTTTAGTTGTTATTTTCCTGAAAAAAAAGTGTGTGTGAAATGAAAAGATGTCGACAAGAAGAGATAGACAAAAGTAGGATGAGAGGGGGAGATTAAGATCTGTTTCGGTCAGACAGACTCAAAGGTGAAGAAGACAACACGATATTAGTAGCTGTGAAAATGTTATCCGGGTTCATCCCAGTTTCGGGTGAGGAAAGGGAGACGGACAGGTAGTGGAAGACTTTAGCACATTGTCTACACCTGGTAATACTTCCAGGGGGAAACAGTGGTTGCCGACGGTAATGCGTTTGTGGAGTCCATCCAGGGATTAGACACGAAAGGTCGCATACAACATGCGATGTTGTCGTGATGTTGTGTTGTCTGTATTTTAGGACGGCTTGTGTGAGTTCCCTCTGATTTAAGGAAAATCTCGAGTATCTAGGCAACTGAGTAAAACAGTAACATGCTGATGTTGTCAGAAAATACTGACTATAGCTGCATAATGCGGTGTGCTAGCCGGCAACCATTTGCTTAATTAGCATTAGCACAACTGAGACTAATTGGAATCTTATTAGCTTTGTGGATATTTGATCATAAAACACAGTGATGCAGGCAGGAAGAGGAAGAGGTGAGAAGCTCAACTGTGGTCATTTCTTCCAAACAATAAAAATGACCACAGTTTATAAAACCTCGACGAAATTTAATGCTAAGAACGACGCATTTTAAGGAGCAAAGGCCACAAGCAAGGATTCGTCAGACAACGGCGGCAGAGTGACCTCACAAAATAATAGCCTGACTAATGCAACAGCAAAGAGATTTGCACTGATGAGGTCAGTGACGTCTCGGTTGCAGATATGCTGAAGCATCACATTACATCCCACACAGTGAGGCTGGTCACTCTAACCCGAGGCCGGCGGAGTTACAGCAGGACAGCGAATTACATGAGAGCAAACTGCAGTTCATTTCCACACAGTGTTTCCTTAATGACAAAGACAACGAGAGCCCGATTAGTTAAAATGGTTGATTTAACAAAGGAATTTTTTTTTTTTTTTTTTTTTTTTTTTTTTTAATCCAGCTCCCGACAGATCTGGTTAATTGTCTGGTTGGTTTATCTTCCATGTCTGCAAGTGTCTGAGGATTCTCTTCTTCTCTTGGGGAAGAAAAGAATTAAAGACTTCCTACAAAAGTTCAACTTTGTGACACTGCTCTTCATGGTTGACCCAGAAAAGTACTAGCGCCAGTCATAATCGCCCCTGATTGGCTGCTCACCGCATTGGGTGTCAAACAGAAGGCTTAATGCAGTCTACTTTAAAATGTCCTTTTAATCATATTTGCTTCATTCTAGAGTAGAGTATAACTTCATTGATCCCTTACAGGAGGTTCCATCAGGGAAAATTCTATTGTCCTTCCTTATAAATGAATCCTAGGAAAGTAAGCAAACTAGGACCAAACATCGCATCATCACAACCTCTTTTATCTTCATTTTATTTAACCTCTATTTAATCAGGTAAGCATTATTTAACCAATTCTCATTTACAATCAGAACCTGAAACAACTGTCTACACGTGGACGCACTGACACTCAAATCCAGATAAGGGATAGATGTCGGGTAGATTTATTGTTTGGGTCAACAAACTGTATCATATCACTGTTATAAAAGAGAAGTCTTATAGGTTGGAAAAGGTCACATAATCTCACTCGAGTCAAAAAGGTTCAAACCTTCACTCTTTCTCCCGCTGATACTAGTTTTTGACACCCTAGAGTATTTTAAACCCACGATATCTGTCTAAGACAGAATGAAGGAAACATGCTGCTTTGTATTTTAACCAGAGGTGTTGGTTTATAGTCTGTCCAGTCAACAGAACAGATGAGGATGAGCAGCCAAAAGGTCTCTAAGACCCAACAACACGTCCATTTCCATTTGGCTTAGTGCATCTAGATGATTCAAGCTCTCCTTGGTAGTTTGTCAGCCACGGGTTGTTTCAGAATGAACAAAATGCACAAGTTAACTCAGGAAATACAGGAGTTATGCTTGCTTTTCTTTTCGTCTGAAAGCTGGGATTGCAGAGTCTGTTGGTTGTCCTGCAGTAAATTACTTTTGAAGCCTTACTGGATAGAAATACGAGAGCAAAATGCATTTTTGTGCAGAAACAAACATGCATTCGATAAGTGTCTCACCCTGGAATAATCCCGTCCGCACAGACGATGATATTCACGGTGACACTGTGTGAAAGGAGTGGGTTTCAAAATGCATGAAGAGGCTTAAGTTTAAGCTGTCAGGTGCAGGAGGTTGTCGAGAGTGATGGTGTATGAAGTGGCAGAAGGACATGAATGCTGTGACAATGGAGCAGCAAAAACATTCGCAAAGAGAAGGGAGGGTACTTGAAAACGCAAATACATGCAGAAAAACATGTACAAGACAGGCCATGTGGAAAAAAACAGAGAAACGTTTAAATGTTATTTAACTACAGCTCAGTAATTTGGAGCCCAAAATGAAACAGCAAACAGTTTGTGTGTGGGAAGGTGTGGGAGAGAAGATATGGAAGGTATGATTAATATCCAGGCAGAAAACAAAAATACGCATTCACTTGTATCCATGACTACACACACAAAATCGTGTTTGTACTGCAATTTGTGTTTGCCTATATCTGTAATGATGTCATCGCCAAAGGGAAGTCACCATCACAGCTGGAAACTCACTGCGATGAGCTCTGGGACGTCCCAGACGGTCGGGTGATGGCAGCCATTCATAAAATACAGCAAAAGGTATAGTTTCCTTCAATCATGTTGGATTAAAGAACACGCCTCTTCAATGTCGGATTGTGTGTGTGTGTGTGTGTACAGCTCAGCAATATGCACATGAGCAACAATGTCCCAAAAGCAAGTGAGGAAGTATTTGCCTTGTGTTCATCCTTGCAACCGAGCAACGCTCCTCCCGGATCCTGGAGATGTACCGTCTTGTTGTCTGTTTGGTTACAGACTCCAACCAAGGTCGTGAAAAAGCTTGTTTCCAGGCAACAGCACACATATCCAAACATCACATCCACACATCACAGATGCTGTGAAACCATCAGAGGCCAGGGGTGTGGTCGCTGGCAGCGCTGGATTATATTCTGCTGTGTTTCAGTCTGACAGAAGAGATCAACCTCCAAACTTCCAAGGAAAAAGACACGAAGCGCTTAAACGAAGGCTGTCCGCTTCACGCGTTAATGACTGATATTCCTGTTTATGGTTAATGGTTAATGATTATCCTGTTTCTAGACAGTCAAACATGCTCAGCGTTGGTATCTGATGATCTGAGAGCAAGATCCTCCACCATCTTCCTTCTGAATCCCTGACTGACACACAAAATAATGAAACCAAGCAGTCACTTAAGTGGATTGCCGCCCCTGTTACTTCCTCCTGATGGTTTGATCAGGTGTTTAGAAATCACTCCATTTGTTGTTGCTGCACTCGAGACAAATTTTCTGAATATGCACCACGTCGTCTGCAGGAAATACTAGATTAATAGACCGTATGAATTTGAGTATGTGTAAAACTCTGGATGATGAGTTTGGAGCATAATCATCCAGGAAAGCTGTTTGCATTGGTTCAAGTATACTCTACAAGGCAGTATGAAGATAATCCATCTTATTTTTACATCTTGTCAACAGTTCTGCTGCTTTATTACCATTTTGACTCAATAAATTGCTGCATCATCAAATCCTACCATTGTGTGGTCTGTGTGAGCAAATGTAATTTAACTTCTGAGAGCAGGAGGGCACGCGTACACAACATAATGGTATTGTCTAGTTTTCATTGTTACGGGGGAGTTGCTATGGGTGGTTGTTGTTTGAGGCGCTCATGCGTGCTCCGTCGTACCTACAGCGTTTCATCATCCATCATCGCGGGAGGAAACCGGATCGCTGCACCGAACGAGTGCGTAGCGACTTTCCTCTTTATTTCTGTTTTTAATTGACGATTCATTCGTGTTATTCTCCATGGGACAACCTCTGTGAATGACCCTTTTTTCAGAATAAACTTCAGTGAGTCGTTAAACTGATTGTTCTTATAATGAGGTTTTTAATTTAATTTCAATAGCTTGGTAAGAAATTCATCTGCAGACACCTCCTAAATAACAGAACATTTTTTAATGAATTAATGAAGGATAAACAGGAATCATCTATAATGCGTGATTTTAAAAAAATTGAATATAAGAGCTGAAATGGTTGCGATTAAACAAGCAGTGATGAGGTCTGCTGGTTTCCAGGCCTGCGATAGACACCAGGATGGAAACACAAATCAGAACCGGATTGATTTCAGCCAACAGACAGAGACCCAGAAATGTGATCCAAATCAGATTTCCACACTCTAGGGCGCTCTGGCTGCTCCGATCAGATTTTATGGCGTCTTTTTCATTAATGGCATCACGACACACGACGAGAAACAAACCCAAGCAAAGGAAGTGCATCAGAATCCATTCGTGTAAAAAATGGTGGATAAATATAAACACCTGGACTCGGGATAGTCTGTAGTTTAATAGGTGGACCCCTGCAGGATGCTGCTGAGTCAGCGTTTCGTACACCTTGTATGCCTTGTAACCAGTTGAATGTCATGAAATTAAACCGTGGCCTTCGCCATTTATCATCTGTTTAGCACCGCCGGGCGACTATCAGCACATCGATCCCCGTCTGCAGCCATGATTATCATGATCATGATGATTAATGACCAACACCAAACACACTGATCCAGCAGCATGCAGCTAATGGGTTAACCACTGACCGGCTTCACCGAGCACACAACCCGGTTTCACTAACTTGCCATTAAACACACAACAAAAGGTGCAACCCATGCATGTAGTTTTTGTCCCATTAGGTTACTTTTCTTCTGTGTTCATGCAGAGTATGGAATCGGATATAGATAGATTGATCCACAGGAAGATAGATAGATCTCCCCCCCCGCCCCCCGAGGGGAAATCCCTTCGTTATATCAGCTAACAGAGAGAATGAAGCGCCTCAGGCTCAGTTAATGAAAAATACGGCGATGTGACTTTGAGAACATTTTGGCCCTGGGAGCGTTTACATTTCTAAAATAGACCCATTTGCCGTTATCCAAGTGAAAGGATGGTGGGTTTGTGATGCTCACAGCTGTATTGTCTTTACAGATGAATCCCATGTGTGTCATAAAAGGAATACTGAAAGCCTTAGGAAATCTGCTCCAGTGCAGAAATCTGTCTAAGGAGACATGAAACAGATGGGGGGGGGGGATCCAAATGCATGACGGTTGAGGGAAGTTCAAAAGTTCTGCAGTTGTTTTTTTTTTCAAAGAGAATTCACAAACCAGGTAATCAATCCAAACAGGTATAAAGGCAGAAGAGGAATGCTGAAAAGCAGGGAAGTACACTAACAATTCAGCAGAAACCTGAGGGGTGGGGCAGAGTATTTGTAGGGTGGAGGCTGATTTGGAGATGGGCTGCAGGTGGATGCAACAACACAGGTGACAGGAATGAACGGATCGGGGTGGAGAAGGATTCCAAAAAAAGACTGAAAACATTCACTGTAACAGAAAAAAATAAAGATGAATTAAACTGAACCTAAGACTTAGCATCAGTCATGACAGGGTTGAGCTTTTCTAGAATATCGGTGTCATGTATGATATAGAAAGTCAGAAATCACAAGATGTTCGTCGCAGAAAAAAAAGTTGTTATTGAAGGATCAAAAATTATTTTGAAACAGTAAAGTGCATCACACATGCAAAAAAAAAAGTTTTTACCCAGTTCTGCACAAATCCCCAAATTGTAAACGACATTTGTATTCCTGAGCAGCTGAGGTAACAGAGAGCAATGAAGGTCCTTTTGCTGTAACCCTGCTCTGATGAATAACAGCCCCACTGGAGCTTCCACCATCAATCCTTTTATAAAATCAGCAGAACACACACCTTTATCATCGCTGGGGGATGATTACGGAAATGACAAGGTTATCTGGAACTTTCACTCCTTCCCAAATAAAATTACTCATTTCCAAAAGAAGGAGTACATTTTTTTTTTTGAAGTCTTGCAGAATTTTTAGAAGTGTTTCATTAATTTGAGAATGTGTGTGTGTGCGTGTGTGTGCGTGCGACCACAAACGTAGACAGCGATGGTGAAGTGGTCAAACTCACAGATCATAAATCTGAACACACACACAAACAAACAAGGACTACTTTTTTTTTTTTTTTTAGTTTGATGCGTTTTCCTTAAAAATTTGAATTAAATACACAAAATCTAGCAGCTGTATTTTTTATTGTGGGTCAACGGTGTTCGATGCCCTTATCCGCGGATCCGCCGGCGTCATGCACGGAGTGTCCCCCTCCTCTCACCCGTAAATCCTCTAGGATGGGCTCGAGGAAAAGCGGAAAAAACAGATAAAATGAATGAATGAATGTGTTTGCCCAAGCGAACAGATAACAGCTTCACAGAGAAGTGAGGCTGGAGGATCTTAAGTGGTGACTCGTGTCAGAAAAAGACCCTCTAATCCTAAGGGTTGTAGAAATAATTTCCCATCCATCACTGATAAACCGTTCAGCTCTGCATGAGTGTCGAAGCATGACTACCTTGAGGAGCTTTTTACCACTGAAACAGGAAAATTCTCGTACAGCTCGACAGACACACTCCTGAGTTTAATCAGATGAGGGTAATTCAGTCTGGGCTGGGGTAGAAAATATTGTGTCATTAGGAGTTTCCCCAAGGGCAGCCGTGCAAATAATGAATGTGTTTATTCAAGCAAGGCGCAAAAGCAGGTGCAGACGAGCTTCTAGTCGCTTACTCACAGTTGGAAGCTGGGAATAAAGCAAACATAGTCTGCACCGGGAGGCGGACAGGTTGTCGAAATCTGGTTCCTAATAGGCGGCAGAATTAGTTGGACACGTTGTAGTTGTGTGATAGCTGACGCTTAATCATATTCCATCCCTTTGAATCTAATCCTACAGTATGCTGTAACGCTCACTTGGAGTTCTCGCCATTTAAGGCCGTCCCAAACCAATTACCGAAACAACGCCGCAATCCGACGGTGAAGCTACTGCGATTCGCCGCTTGTCAGTCTCTACTACCTCTATCGCAGGCGGGCATGTGACTGGTAATGGAGTGCATCCTGCTGTGTAACTGTTTTTTTTACACTTTCCCTTCTAATGCGACTCTGTTGTGACTCGTAAACTGGAACCAGTTTGGAGATGGATCCCCTGCGACACAGAGTCACAGCAGTTTGACGTTTCTGGAAGGAAATGGTGGCGGGAAGTAAAGTCTTCAAGTGAAGACGCTCCAAAGAGACACTTAAATTCACAAATATACTTTATCAGGTCATTTATCTGTGACCAGGTTGATTTGGAATACGACTGCAAAGCCTGGAGTCAGAGAACAATGTAGACGTCGCACAAAAGAGACGACTTATCGAAGGCTGCATCGCTGGAGGGAAATGCAGACTCAGAAGATCTCCTCCTGAATTCCTTTTTGTTCTGGAGTTATGAAAAGAGGCGGTTGAACTTGTCCGTCTGACGCCGGTTAATGAAGCGGAGTGAAGAACCGTGTAAAGATGTCAATCAAGCTGACATCCCAGTTGACGTTTGAACACACATGTCACAGTTCATCGCCTCGGTTACGTGTTTATTGTTCACTTTTGGTTGCGACTTTCTGGGCACAAATTCAGCTGTGTTTGCAAGTGTGTGTGTGTGTGTGTGTTTGTGTGTGTGTGTGTGTGTCATTCAGTTTCTGTCTCATGTCTTCTTTTGAATCTCCTCAGCTCTATCCTCTCTCTCTCTCTCTCCACTCCTTTTGTTAATTCTAAGGGGAGTGTGCTAAAAGAAATCCTGACAGCGTTCCGTCCCGCATTGTTGTTCATTTGCTTTAGAAATGTTCTAGAAAAAGTTATTGTACTCAAAATGTCAGGGTATCCCAACTCTGCGGAACTGGAAGAAAAAGGGATTTTCATTTTATTCACATAGAAAAATGTCACATGTGAGACGGTCCAGCCGAAACAAACAGCATTCGGGACAAGACAACGTTTTTCCTTTGCAGCGATGAAGACCGATTGCATCTTTGGTCGTCTAATTATAGCTCCTGTCCAACGCGTCACTCTGAGAGCCAATTTCCGGCGAGGCAGCTCGGTTTCCTCATTATTTCTACGGCGTCTAAAAACAATAATCCAAGAGTCCAATTATAACTTGACCCTCATGATACGAACTACCCCTACAATTTGGAACCACGTTGATCTCATTATCAGTTTGATGAAAATATTATTTCCCTAATGGCAGCTTTTCTTCACAATCTACCTCCAAAATGTAATGATTTCCTTCATTTGGTAATTTATTATCTATATAGATTCTACAAAAGCGTCCCATAAAAACACAATTATGGGTTTTCAGTCATGTTTAACAATTCTAGAAATTCTAATCAACATCTATTAGCTGGTTTATATGCAGGAGACAAACTACTGAAGTAGAACCTCCTGAAATCTCCTGAAATGTTGTTTAATTGAGGAATTAAGATCATCTGAATCCTTCCTGTTCTCTGTATTCTGGGTTCATTTCCACTCAATCCACTCATTCCTGACACCTGTGTTGCTGCATCCACCTGTTTCCCATTTCTAATCAGGCTCCGCCTACTTAAGCTGGGCTCAGCCCTCAGTTCGCCACCAGATTTTCTTCAACTCTTCCGGTTTCTTGCACATTTCTGATTTTTTGTTGTTGTTTAGTTAAACTGTGAATGTGAACTTCTCCCCTGATGCACGTGGGTCCTCACCTCACCCCTAAGAGTTTCTGGAGATAACACTTGAGTAACTGTGGCGTTGCCTGACATACATTACCTTCCAGATGGTGCTAATATAATAAAGGGTTCAGTTTCAGGCAGCCGATCTAAGCAGTCAGTATGGTGTGCATTAAGCGACAAACCAGCAACTTTTCTTTTTTTCTTCACAGTTGGTTGATTTCCAAAAAAAGTTGGAACAACTGATTAATTTTCATTTTTCTTCCCAGCCTGTCTGCTTCAGTCTAAAAGCTTTCTAATAAAGATACTTCAGATTGGCAGGATTTGCTTTTCCTTTGATGTGTGTGTGTGTGTGTGTGTGGGGGGGGGGGGGTCCAATTCGAGTGAATAGTCGAAGGCGTGCCAATTCGATCCAATGGCGGTAATTTAATCTCACGATGAATCAATCCTATTTGTTAAAGAAGATGTTTGATCAGAACTGTGTCAGAGTTCTGGCCATATTTGAATCACATGGATCCCATTAAAATCTGTCATTCCACATAAATTCGGAACTATAAAGCCATTGTTTCCTGTTTTTACTGTAGGATGTGAAACCAATATTTCCTGTCATGGACGTCCCATATCTCCACCCTGATTTGAACAACAACAACTTGGTAAAGACAAATTCCTCAGAGACTACATGATGAATAAATTCCTGTGAAGTTTTGGAGCTAAGCAAAAGTGTCCTGACTGGAAACATAACAAGCTGGCATGTGTTGTTTATTACCCACGACTACAAGGTTCTGCAGCGGGTGATCAAACACTTGTACCCACTTACCAAGGATACCAAGGGATAACGGAAGACAACTCACCCCCCCCCCCAACCCCAGCTTGTTCACCTGCTGCCATGTGGCAGAAGCAGCTTCTTCCCTCAGGCTATGAAACTCAACCAACCTGAATTGTTATATTCATTTTTTTGTCGCTGTGACTCGCATGAATCCCAGTCCAGGTTTGGTTGTTATTTGGAACGGACGTATTTGGGCTAGGAGCAAAAAAAAAAAAAAAAAAAAAGGGGGGGGAGGAATTCTGCCACAGTTTAGCCTCAATCTGTCAGTAAAAGGTACTGTTTAATTAGGACAAGCTTTTATTGAAATTTCATGGTGATTGAGAAGAAACAAAATTGGGTAGTGCCACCATAAGAAGGAGGAAAAAATGTGGAGGAGAAGAAGGAGGAAGATGTGAATGAAAGGTGACATTTTGGCAATTGGTCTATACCTACATGCCTCTGGTTACACATACTGTATAAGCACACACACACACACACACACACACACACACACACACACACACACACATACAGACACACACACACACACACACATACTACTGCTGGCTTGCCACTGTGAGGATTTGGCCAGAAACAGAGAGATTGTCACTGAAGTAGCTTTAAAGCCAGAAAGCAATTAAAAGGGACTATAATTAGCTCTAGTAGCACCACAGAGTGGGTTTATTGCTTTAAGAATGGAGCAGCGCGCTTTATGTGTGTGTTCCAGTGTATTATATATATATATATATATATATATATATATATGTGTGTGTGTGTGTGTGTGTGTGTGTGTGTACTATTTGTATTGTAGGTATTTAAATGCACTGCTCATGATGGTAAACAGAAACTACCATTTATGTTAACAGTACGCAGAAACCAGCTGAATCTGAACATCATGATTTGTTCATCATCACACACACACCACCCCCCAAAAAAGCAAGACAAGGAGAATTGCAGCGATGGAACGATTTTTGGACTGTGAGTGCTTTTCTGGTGGTTGGGTGATGAGAGCTCAGATTGACGGGAAAAACCGGGAGGTCGATTATTTTTGATGCTGTGTGTTTTTATTTGAATGGATCCGCTCTTGTCTCCAGCTGGGAACGCAGCGGCGAGTCAGATGGAGAAGAACAGCAGGGCGGAGATCCTCACGCTGCAGCGGCGTGTGTGTGTGTGTGTGTGTGTTCACTTGTGCACGATATCGGTTTCACGAGTCAAACGATGCATGATTTGCGATTGCAGTTCCTGTCGCTGCAGTTAAGAGACTTGTATGTACTTGGAGTGCATTTAACATTTCTGTGACGTGGGAATAATTTTGAGATCTTTGTGTTAATGGAATTCAGCCTTCAACAGGACGGTGTAGAAGCTGTTTTTTTGTTTTTTTTAACTTTTGTGAGATTTTTATGTGCTTGAATTCAAATATTGAGTTTTTTTGTGAATCGCTCAAGGTCGTTTCTCACATTTTAAAGACCTGAGGACAAGGTCGTGTCAATCCAGCTGTAAGGAAATGAAGAACACAAGTGAAAGAAAAAGTTAATCTCCTCGGTTCAATGTTTTGTCCTTGAGTTTAGTTAGTAACCCTGCTTTAAAAAAGTACTTTGTGAGTTTTGCTAAACCTCACCTCTAAGTGTTTGTTTTTTCCAGAAAGAAAGAAATACAGTAAAGGGAATAAAACTCAGCGTTTGTCTCATTTGAAGATTCCATAATGGTGCCTCAGTGCTTTTGTATTTTAAGACGTTTGATTTGGACTTGATATATCCAAATCAAACATGATTGTTTTTAATCAAATCAAATGCATCCCACACAGCGTCCATCGTTCCATTCATCCCTGGTGCCTCTGTTGCTCGGTGACAAGCTGAAGCCATCGTAGAGCTGCTGCGAGCAGTAAACCCTTTTCTTCAGACTGTCCTTCGTCCATTCTGCCTTCATCTCTTTTCTTTATCTCACACAACCACAGGACGCCTCCCCACCGTCTCATCTCCACTATTTATCTGTGATGTTAAATGTATTAGATGTACATTTAGCTCCAAGGCTCACGTGTCAAGAGATCAGAAGTAAAAAGGAAATGAAACACAGAAGAGTTTGACCTTTAATTCAACCCGAAGGACCGTGAAGACTGAGCCCAGAGAAATCCCCCTTCAACATTTTTAAATAACGGATGACCTCAAATGGGAAATTTATTTATTAGCGATGGAAGCTCAGACTTCTTGTCTTACTGTTGATTATTATCCCTCCTCTGTCTGTGCTGTTCTCCTCAAGCCTTATTTGTTTGCAGATCAATAATTTCCACCGGTAGAGATCCAGAAGTGGATTCTGTATGAAAACAAAAGGATGAGGCTGAAATCCTCCCACAGATCCACTTTGAAAAAGTCCCATTTCCTCTAGAATTCCTGAACCGCTCACACGTGGAGGCTGACTTGCCATCTTAAGTGGGGAGGCTCATTCAGCTGGGGGTCAAAAGGCTTCGCGGCCTGTTCAGTAGCTGCTGACTGGCGAGTTGTACGTAATTCCTGACTTTGCATCATCTAAACCTGATTTGTGCAACAAAACCTTTCAAAACGCTGTAATTTTAGTGCTGAAAAAACAAGAAACAGGGACAGGGACCCCCCCAGGAAAAACACAAATACACAACCACAGGTGAATTTCTTGGTGTTTTCTACAAACAGAACATCCGTTGTACAATGAGTGTTTTTATGCTTGTGTTCTATTCTATTGATAAGGACGATCAGCTGTTATCATTTGATTTTTTTTACCCTTCTTGTCTGTATTCCATATAACATTTGCTTCCATCACACTCATAAAGGGGCTCCGGTGCCCTTGCTTCATGGCGTCCTCTGCATAATGAGTGTGAGGAGAAGCGATCTGACAGCTCACAGCTTCCCCTAGTGGAAGACCAGAAACCTATTAAAGGCGTGTGTGTGGATGTGGGTTTCAGGCATCCCTCCATTCATATTATTCCAGTAACATCTCTCTCTCTCTCTCTTTCTGATTTCCTGCTATTTTCTCTCCTCTCTCGTCCCCAAATCTTATCAGCCGATCCTCCCATCGTCCTTCCTGCACCCTCCCATGCTTTCATTCATCACGGTAAGCCCCGGTGACAGGGGAGTGTTGCTCAGTGGCAGTCCACTTAGTAGGGCCTGATGCACACAGCCTTGAAGCCAGCCTCACAAAATGAGACGGAGAGAGAGAGGAGGGCGAGAGAGGTAGAGAGGCATCGGACAACGTGAGGCTAAACGGGGGAGGTGAAATGAGAGAAGGGGGGAGAGAGAAAAAAAAGGTCATATGCTCTCCCAGTGGAGCTGTGGTGTGCGTGTGTATATTGAAGGTGACCTTGAGATCTATGGTGTGTGTGTGTGTGTGTGTGTGTGTGTGTGTGTGTGTGTGTGTGTGTGTGTGTGTGTGTGTGTGTGTGTGTGTGTGTGTGATCCCAGCAGCGGTAACACAAAACCACACAGCCACACAAAATCATGTGTTTCTCGACCATCAGCAAGAAAACCATGAAAATGTGGAGAAAACAACCCGAAAATTTAGACATGTAAACAAGATTTCAAGGCAAATTATCAATTTTAATTAATATTTATCTTGCCTGGTTCAGTTTTTTTTTCCAACTAAACCTTTGTGTAAAAAAGAGATAGAGATCTTTTATGAGAAAATTTATGTTCAGCGCTGCAAAGCAGCAGAGATGAGCATTGTCCAGATTTGAAATGAACCATCTCCGTCATATTCTAATGAAAACAAATGCTCATAGCTGAGAATCAATAATCAATGACTTACATGATTTATATGCATAAATCCAGAAACATGTCTGTAACCACAGACATAAAAAAAGGAATACTGCCACAAACCTCCTAATAAGATAAAAATGCATAACTACTCAATGAGATAATAAAAAAAATAAAACTGGGCAAAAACATCTGAAGTGTACTCACCAGCAGACACCATGAGCTGAGTTGCACTTTTAATAAAAAAAAAAAAAAAAATTTAATGGCCAATCATACTTTGCTGTGGCCTTTGTGAGCCAATCGCCTTGCTAATTGCAAAATGTCTTTACTTTTTGGATGAAGTTGCTGCATAAATGAATAACTCAAGGTGTGCAAAGTGTATAATTTTATCATTTCAGCGTCAGCGTGTCGTTTGTAGCCAGTTTTCAGCCTCTTTTCCTGCCCTGAGGCATGCATGGGAGAAATAAAAAAAATCAGCAGCGCTATTTTCAAGAACATTATAGAGTGTAGTACAAAGTGTGAGGAAGGATAAAATTACAGAATTAAATTAAATTAAATACACTTTTTAAAATTCTTTTACTTAAGGTAAGTGTGGTGCTGTCCTGTCTCCATCTCTGCAAACTTTAAATGGATTAATGAATAAAAGGAAATAATACTAATTACTGAAAACAGTTAAATAAACTATTTAATTTAATTCAATTTACAAAATCAACCACTGAGCCACGTTATATTTTCATTGGTAACACTAAAAATCAGAGCTACTTCACTCTAGCGCACATCTTTTGTTTAACTCTTTAAATCACCAGACCCCACTTTGCCACAATTACAAACCCTCCTTTTAAAATTTCATCATTAGAAACGCTGCATTTGTTGAAAAGCAGTAACTGAAATTAAAGGTTCTAGTTCCAAGATTTGAGACGACTGCATGATTTCACATCCAAGACCTTTTTCAATAAACCTAACACTTGCTGAGTGGTTGTCTCTCTGTCTCGCTTTCTCTCTCTCTCACTCACACACACACACACACACACACACACACACACACACACACACACACACACACACACACACACACACACACACACACACACACACACACACACTTCAAGTAAATAACTGCTTCTTGCATCTCCAAAATGCAATTACTTTGAGGAAATCCAATAGCTTGCCAATTTTCTGATCACTTAAGTGGAACCTATTATATGTTATCTGTGACTTGCAACTTCCTTAAGTGGTTATATTCAGACGAGATGGATCTTCAGCTTTGTTAGTGAAACGAAACACCAGAAAAAGGGAAACGCGTCGTGTTGTTCTGTAAACAGAATATGTTTATAATTCAGTCAACTTTTAGATTATCTCCAGCCAGTCGTGACGCCTTCGTTTATGTTTGTACGAATGGATCAATATCTGGGCCAAACAATGCAAAAAAGTTACAACACAACAAATTTTAGGAAGTGGAAAGTTGATAAAAAGGAAGGATAGGTATGAATGTGATAGATGCAGGCAAGGAAAAGAAGGAACAAAGAGGGAGCGGGAAATTATTTAAGCTGAGGAAGAAGGGACGGATTACAAAAAAAGGAGAGATTGAAGAATAGAAATGAATTAATGCGGGGCTGCAGAGCGGGAGAGGGATGGACGTGGAGAGGCGGCCATGAGTGAGATGAAATTGTTGAATGAATACTGGAAGAAGGAAAAGTCACGAGACGAGTGGAGAAAGATGGATGGAGTTGAGCTGGAAGAGAAAATTCTGCATTTAATCATTTTCCAAGGAGGACTTCAAAGAAACGGCGAGTCGAGGGGTGAATCGTTCTTATCTTTGCTGATTGAGGTGGATATTACATCGGACGCACTGGATCCTGGGATGCATGTCTGTTTCCTCCTCTTCATCAATCATTGGAGGAATCATTCCAGGCATATTGACACAGAGAAGCTGGGACCTGTTTGACCAATGGCGCCTGTGTGTTCAGGCCGGATAACGCTGGAGCTTTTCATCGCTCGTTTTTTTGTCTGCCAGCAATCAATAATCTATCTTCACATTCACTGAAATAGAATTCTGACAAACATACACACACACACACACACACACACACACACAAGTAAAGACGACAAAGTGGTGGATGAATAGCTCGATAACACTTTCAGTCAAACTCGGGGCCTCCATTTGATGGACACCTTTTAATTTTCTTTAACCCAGTTTTGCGTTCCGGAGGCAGAAACAGCCTCTTAGATGTTTGCCTTAGAATGATGAGGATAAGTGATGGTCAGAGCTAAAAGGGTAATGTACTACTTTATTTACTCCACAACACAAGCACTGACTCCATTCAGATCATTCAATTAAAATTGTTGAGTCACTCTTCATCCTGTTGCTTTATTTGTGACTCAGCTGCTTTATTTACAGACAAACGATCCGGATATAAATGGAGCATTTCAAGAGATGCCAAAGTAAAGGCGTTATTCGATATTCGGCTATGTTCTGACCTAAAAATGACTCTTTTTTGCACAGACAATATACATTTAACGGCACCTTCAGGAGCTATTATATGTAGAAAAATGACTTTTATGCTGAGTCAGTACAAAACAAGGATAATTATTCCCTTTCTTTACCCTTGATCTCCTTCTGCGGCCTCCTGGAAGCCCTACAGGCCCGGGTTCAGCACCCTGGACAGCGACGCCTTTCTTCAGACATAACAATGCAGCAGATGCCCTGAGACGCAGACGAACGTTATTGATCCCAAGCTGGAAATACTGTTTCTCACTGGTGAACAGTAAAGCGGAACAAAATGCTAAGAATAGCGCCTCCTGATCCCGAACGAGAATTGATTCCAGATGGAATCAGCTTTACAGTATCGTATTGGGATTGGTCCTTATGTCTGGGTTTTGAGTTTCCATCTTTTTGTTTTTTTTTTTTACTCTGGTTCCACACATCAAGAAAGGAAAAGTACGTCGGCTGTTGTCACGTTGTCATGGTTACCATCTGACAAAGTCTATTTCTCAGAAAGACTTTGTGTTGTTTGTGTAGAAAGTGATTTGATAGAAACTGAGTTCCAATACTTTGACCCAAAAAAAGCTTCAGCGCACTGTGTGACACACACACACACACGCACACACACACACACACACACACACACACACACACACACACACACACACACACACACACACACACACACACACACACACACACACACACACACCAGTCAGGAAAAAAGGACATGCATGCATCAGCAAACAAATGCACCCCTCAGTGCCATCTTTTCAACCCAGTGGTAAAGTACATCTGCCAAGACACACACACACACACACACACACACACACACACACACACACACACACACACACACACACACACACACACACACACACACACCTCCTGTACTCAGCTTGGCAGCCATCATGCCCATCAGATTACTTGTTTTGCAGGTGGTGGTGTACAGAATAACAATGGGTGAATGGGGGGAGTTGAAAAAGTGAAGGGTAGAATAAGAGATAGTAATAATGAAAAGAGGATGAGAGCTTATAAGATGAGATGAGTTTAATCCATCTGAAGTGTAGTGTTTTAAAAAAAAAAAAAAACGAGTCTGAAAATGCTTTAAAAGTTTAAGTTAGAAATTTTAAAGGGGGGGGGTGGTGATGTCATTTTGCAGTCGACTGATTGGTCAGTAGGAGGAGTTTCTCCTTCTGGTATCTCCTGCCTTCCACATGGCGGGCAGAGATAGTCGGAGCTGGTTTCTACGTCCAGGAACATCAACAAAATATACTCTCCTTTCATAAATGTTCAGCGTGGAGGGAGGGGTTCTGCTCCCGCAGCAGAGGAATGTAGCTGTGAGTTACTGAGTTACCGGGCAGTAACTCACAAAAGGATGCCATTAAAATCCTTTTTTCTAATTCAGAGACTCGCTACAAAAGAAGTTTGAATCAAGAGTCTCCTCACACACCCTCACATTACCGTCGAGGCAGCGCAATCCTTTACGAAGACGACCAGAAAACCAGAGTTAGGACTTTATGACCCGCAGTTAATACCCCATCATTTACGTCGCTGTCTCCGGAAGCAAACAGCATTAAAACAAGTAAATATGATATGTTACAAAAACCACAATGGCGTGAAAATGCAGCCTATAGGCCACAAAGAGCTGCAAA
The DNA here is from genome assembly GCA_013358685.1 of Antennarius maculatus. Lineage (NCBI taxonomy): Eukaryota > Metazoa > Chordata > Actinopteri > Lophiiformes > Antennariidae > Antennarius > Antennarius maculatus. The sequence continues at coordinate 18,622,961 of CM023616.1, forward strand.
TGATTTATGTGCTCAAGTAAAAAATGCATTTACTGCTCTGTTGTTCCAGAGCTGTAACTGTATATTACCAAGCATTACATTACTGTAGTAACCTTATAATCCAGATTGCAGCATTGCAGCTCCAGTCGTTAACAAACACAACACAGACGCAGCGTCACAGCAGCAGGCCTGAGTTTTATAACACCCGGTTGGAATAAAACATGTCTGAGAACACGGTTGCTGTGTTCACAGTCTATCCAATCTGGATTGAAACCTCTTCTTCATACTGTGTGTAAACACTCCATGTAACATGTAGCTAATGCTGCTTTCTAATTTAGCCAGAAACCTTTAAAACGCGACTTTTTCAAAAAGTCGGGAAACTACAAGGAGCGATCTGAGCTCCAATTTCACACTGTCTGCAACGGCTTGATGCGCACGAGTACGTCATGATGGCATTTTAAATGGATCCTTGTAACCAAAATGAAAACACACTTCATACTGTATTTAGCTTTAATTGCTCTGATCCATTATGTCTCAGTTGCTTTAACGCGTCAGCTTGAAAAGAAGAGCAGCGGAACCCAAGTGTCTGACAGAAAGAAGAAATCTGTCCTAAAGTAATCAGAGCTTTCAGAGTAAAAACGTTTTCTCCAAAGATGATCAATTGGACCGTCATGTTCGCTCTAAGTGAAAGAGTCTCAGTACTTTCTATTATTTGATTTTGTTTGTGTTCCAATAATTCTAAAACAGGGTCAATCAAATAAACAAGTTCTGCTTTGGGTGAATTTTTGCAGTCATGCAAGTGAAAATCTCACCAATTTCAACAAGTATTTAGAAATAATGTGTGTTTGCGCACCAATTGGTTTCCATTAATGTTATTTTCATGTATAGTGTAGGTACCTTAAGCTAGCGTCCTCATAAAACCGAGCAACATTACGTTTCCCACGTTCCCACCTTATTCAGAACAACAACAACAATGTGGATCTGAAACCGATCGTGAAAGCGACGTGAGCTCACGTGGGAACACATCGGTCAGCATCACACCCAAGATGATCAGACCCCCGTCTGCGAGGATGAGGAGGAAGCTGCATCTTCAGAGTGATCAGTCAAACAGAAGAGTAGAAGTACAACACTTAACTGAAAAGAGAAAAGTACTTTCACTTTTGCTCCTGAACATCTGCTGAAAGAAATAATAAAGCTGTTCAGTATGTGTGATCAGAAACGAGGTTGGATGGGGGGGTGGGGGTGGGGGGGCAGTCATCTAATAATCCAGTCATGAATAAAACAACAGGCAGGTGGAGGAACGTAGAGCAGGAGAAGTACTAAGAACAGGAAACCTGACGTTTTCTCCGCCATTTTCAGACTCATAAGTTTATTTTATTTTATTAACTTACTGAATTTTGCCATCATCACTTCTGACTCAACTAGTCTTTGTCTTATATTTCTTTATATGTTGATAATTAGGGAATTTTCGTTTGGTAAAGTTGCAGGAATATCAATATCAAAAATAAAAAATATTGATATTCATGGGGCTTCTTTCATTCCTTTAATCTTTAATATTTCTATCTTTTTTTATAATTATTTCACTGGAAACTGAGTTTATTAATCCAATGAGATGGACACACACACACACACACACACACACACACACACACACACACACACACACTGCATTATGCATTAAGCCCTAGGACTCCAGATGTCTTCACAGTGACACCAGGTGGCATAAGAAAGATGGAATAAGACAGACATTAAAAAATAATGTGGCAAAGACTCAAAATTAATATTTGGAGAAAACGATGGATGGGTGGTTATTAATCTTGGGGGGGGGGTCAGGTGTCACAGCAGTATGAATGGTTAAAAGCAATAGAAGAGATATATACTATAGAGAGACGTAAAGGGAGGAAGCAGATGAGAGACTTTCAGATGTAATGACCGAAAAGAAGGAGACTGTGGATGCAAGAGGATGGCGTCACCCTTAAAGGAGCTCAGAAAGGAGCCCCTGCTCCTGCACATCAAGAGGAACCCCCCCCCCAGAGGTTTGAACATACACAGAGGACCGTCATGCTAACAGGTTCCTGCACCAGATTGGATTCAGTCATCCATCAAAAGCAGTTCCTCTTGCTCCAAATCTTTGTTAAAAGGAAAAGATATGAAGATAATGAAAATGAAAATGAAAATGATGTCTCATCTCATGTCTGTGGACACAACACCAGCTAGCCCACCGGCCCAGACTTCATCCAATTTGGTCTGATCAGTCATTGCTCCTAAATTATATTCATACAATCAGCGCCGCGTGAGCTCAGAGCGGAGTGGGACGTAATGACGGTTCAAGAGAACCTTCAAAGGCCTGTGATTGAATCCCCCTCCGTTTTACACGTATTAGGGGACGCTTATGAATTCAAACCAGATTGAAACAAATACAGGAAGCGGCGCTCGGAGAGAAGCCCTGCTGTTCAAGGAACCACGCCGCTAAAGGCCTCCGTCGCCGTGCCGACATGCTGATTCCACGTCCCGAAAACTCGGCAGTTCATTATTTCCTCCGGAGCTGAACTCGGGTAATGACTCCATCCCTCAACACGGCCAGGATGCAGAGCGGCGCCAGCTGTTCTCTCGCCCAAACAGAGCGAGGCAGGTGAAACCAGGTGTGACGTATTGTCCTCTGGGTGGTGGGGGGCGGAGGGCAGGTGGGGGTGAGGGAGAGGAGGGTGAAGGTTAAGGAGAAGTTAGTGAACGCTGACGGACGACAGGACGCCTTCACTCACCTACTGATGGGTTAAATGTCCCCCCGGGTCCCTCACTTCAGAGGTGGTGTGTGTGTGTGTGTGTGTGTGTGTGTGTGTGTGTGTGTGTGTGTGTGTGTGTGTGTGTGTGTGTGTGTGTGTGTGTGTGTGTGTGTGTGTAATGAACAATGCCGTCCTAGTTTTGCTGATGGAAGATAAATTTGTTAATGTATCTCTCTCTCTCTCTCTCTCTCTCTCTCACAAATACACACACACACACACACACACACACATATGTGCTACGATTCCCTTCCTCCTGATCTTCTCCTTAAACCACATTTAACTCCATTTCACAGATAAGAGCTGGTAATGACATCACCAAAAAGCCCCTCAGCACCATTAAATACTCTTTTTAACACTTTTAAAGTCCCACTGACTCTGGATCGACTCTAATGGACAAGAACCACAGCGATAACCAACCTCTTTAATGTTTTTTCCGTTGCATTTTTGCCCGTTTAAACTTAGAGGTGAATAAAAGCACAAAAATCTAGTCCATCACTTCTCACTTTCTGTTGACAACAAACCGTAGAAAATACTGTACTTTAATTTTTGAAAACATTAAATATATTAATTCTATCTTGTAACATTTCTGATCAATAATTTCAGAAAATAAATTTTACATTTTCCACAATTAAAATTGTGTGTTTGTGAGAGGGTCGAACAAGGGTATTTAGAGAGGGCAGAATGACGTTTTTTAGACAGAATATAATAGATTATAGCCTATATTTGAAGGAGTTAGACATTTTTATTAGTTTTATTTATTCCCTTTTTGAATTGACAGTCCAATTAGCCAAATTCACGCAATCTTTTTATGCACTGATTAAACTGTTTTATGGTCTGTTATCCAGTGGGGAGGTTAAAGCGAAGGACTGCCTCCTTGTTCCACCCCTTATTTCTAAATGATAAGCTGCTGCTGGGATTAAGTGGAGGGTTAGACTGGACTAATTTGAGTTTCACATAAGAGACTATTTTCCCCTCCCATCACTCCAGCCCTCGTTGGGATGATTAAATCTCAGACTTACAGTGTGAGAGGAGTCTTTGAGGACTAAAAAAACTGCACTCGAGCTGTCCCAGCGGCATGTGTACTAACGCGGGGAAACCGGAGAGGCGTGACATTAACGCGGTTTAAATTTCATGAAACCATGCATCTCAAGGCGAAAGCTACCGGGACACCTTTCTCAGTCATCCAATTCACGCTAATCAGAGGTGCTCCAGCTTAATGGTGTGCTGGAAACTAATTGCTGAATATTTCTGGAGCAACACATTTACTCTCCTCAACGCTTTAAATACCAATTAGCAACAGCACACAGCCCTTTCAAAATAAGACACTTGTAAGCTGAAGAGTTGAGGGGATGAAAGGACTCAAACACACAAGCTTTAGAGCACATGCATGAAAGGTCGGAGTGTTTAAAAATAAATGGGTCAAAAGTGCGCTTCGACCAAAAACCACATTTCCCACAATGCAGTAATTAAGCCCATTTTAACTTTGACAAAAATGTTTTGAACAAAGTTAATGTCCTAACTTGTGTTTGATGTTATTTTTCTTTATTCACTTGGATAATTTGATCCTCGATTGATGGAGTTTTGCGGGTTTAAAAACCTGACAAATTAAAAGGATTTATGTTATAACAAAGAAACAAACAATCATTTTTTTTATGTGCAGCTGTAATGTTTGTAACATGAATGATAAATTTAGTGTTATTTAACATGAAGGAGTAGTTATATTTATTTTACATTACATTGAGTTACATTTAGTTACATTAATAAGTTACATCTGGCCCTTTGATTACAGCCATTATGTTAAAGTGGCCCTCATTGGAAATTAGTTTGACCGCCCTGCTGTAGAGCATCGATCAAATCAACTATAAAATGATGAACTTTCTAAAAGAACTGTCAGTGAAGCGCGATCATAATAATATATAGGGTGAGGAACTGTTCTGTGAAGCCCATGTGGAGGATCAGGTTCTGAACCAGCATCAATATTTACTGAACAAACCAACTGTGCGCTGTTTGGCTTCGGATCTCTTGGTATCTGTTGGGAATCGTCACGGAGACCGGGCTTCCATCACTGCAGGATGCTGCAGGTAGACAGAGGACGGAAGCCTTGTCCATGTCATCACCATGAAATTACCCATATGTTTTGTTTTCTCTGCATTTAAATAAAGAAATAAAGCTGGAATTAAATTGGAGCATGGATGGACGTACAGCCACACAGCTGCCAATCATATAGACGCGCATCATATCACAGTCTTAAGTGGACGGCAGCCCCCCCACCCAGAAAAAAAAAAAACAAAAACCACATCCTCATCCAGCGGGGCATGAATGACACCCATACGACACATGTTATTTTAACGCTAGCTCTGAAGTATCTGAAGCTGTCATTTTGATGTGGAGCCCAGATGAATCTGCCGGGCTGTGAAGAAACGGAATGAAAGGGAGATTATTCCCTCAGCGTGGACACACACACACACACATACACACACACATACACACACACATGCGCACACACACAAATAAATACAGACAGTTTTCCGCATGACTTTTTACTAAAAGCAGGAAGCAACAAAATCCCAGTGGCTTTAAATAAAGCACATGGAATTGGAATTTATTTTACCACACAATTAAAATTTATATGTTTGGCCTAAAAGAACGCAGCCATGATAAAAAAGAAAGTTAGTCTAGAAAGATTGAGATTAGTCATGATTAGAACCATGACGTGTTTTTTTTTATTTATTTATTTTTAGGATTGCTGATACCAAACAAGTACATTCAGTATCTTGCTGGAGCGTCTCTATCAGCTCGATTCATTCACTTCATTTATAATAATTTACTAGTACTTTCATCGATTAATCATAATCACTTTGGAAGAAATCAATCTCACATTTGCACATTATTAGCACCTGCAGGTCGAAGTTCAAGAAACAAGAATGGAGCAATGCGAATCGTGTTGGTTGGTTTCACTGAAAACAAGGAAGTGATCAGAATCCCTTCAACCTGATCAACAGTTAGATAGTTTCCAAGCTGTGTCCAAGCCATCTTTCATCATCGCTTGCAGTAGATTCCTCCTTAATAGGCCACAACTTGTGGAAATGCAAATATATAAAAGATAAAATGCAGAAAACTTGATAATTTGTTGATAGATGAAACAGAAAAGAAACAGAACTGAGGGGAGATCGGTGGGGGTATCACGGGCCACCGCTCGTCTCTATCGACCTGAGCCTTTTTTGTACGTTCGGCCTCGGAGAGCAGCGTTTTGAATGTGTGTCGCTCTACAGGCTCCTCCAGCGGCGTTTTTGAGCTCAAACATGGAGAGAGGAGATAGCGACAAAAAAAACCTGGTCGTGAAAGTGAGCAATCAGACAGAAATTATGTGCGGCAAAATGGAGCGGGAAACTCATTCCAAGGTCATCGAGGTGTCGACCTTAATGTTTACCTGGCAGCTGTTGGTTGGAACGATTTCACCGGTGGATGCATTTGAGGACGGACATAGAAACAGTCGTGTCGATGCATTGGCTTGCGTCGACGGATCTGTAGAGTTTGGAGGCTGATGTGTGCGAAGATTAGCAAATAATCCAGCAGACAAACCACTGTGGAGGTTTGTCAAGATTACAGGAGAGAATTCTCTTGACTAGTTATATAATCGACAACAGGAGCGCCAGTCGATTCCAAACACAGGCAGTTTCTAAAGCATAAGAAACGACTGAGTGATGTTTGGAGGGTTGTCTCACACACACACACACACACATACACGCACACACATGCACGCACGCACACAGTGTCATTTTCGCTGCCTTTGTTTTCATTCTTTCTTCATTATTCCCATTCGGTCCAGCGGACCTGAACGCCACATACGTTATATAAATGTTGGGACGTTGCGTACTTGACAGAAATGCGTTCTTTTATGCGTTCTCAACAGAAAATGAACCGTGGCAAAATGAGTTTTACATCCAAAACAAATAAGTCACTGCATCATTTTTTTTTTTTTTTCCGTTTGGTAAACATTGAAAAGGGGTTCAACGGACTTGAACGCCACACAGTGATTAATCTGTCTTTTTGTGATTCCACAATAAATAATAGAGTTCCCGTTCAAATCTGTACTCAAGCAGGAATACCAAAGAAATAAGAGTGAGAAGGTTATATTTAAAAAACATTCAGGCCTGTGTCGGCGTGCTTTGGGGTAATAACATGCACTGCAGGGAAATTGACTCGTGTAATGGTGTCGTGAATTTAAGGCCTATCAGAGACCAAAAGAGCAAAGACATTTATAGGTGAGATTTTACTTCCCTGGAAAGTGATCAGAACTGGATCCATTTTACAATCAGTTACAATTATTGTGGAGTAAATTATATCGAAGTGTCGAGTTCAGCCCTGTTGTGATAAAAAAAAGAGGGGACTATCATTTTTGCAACGCAGAACAGCTGTGTCTGAAAAGCATCTTTATTCACAAATATATTATTTTACACGTCAGCGTTGAGAATAAATCAGGAATTCTGCCATCCTCGAGCAAAATATGCTGACACCCGACTCCTCCATCTGTTGTTCGTCACGTCTTGGTAAGAAGAACAACAGCTTTCCGTTTGTGTTGATGCGGTTGTTTCAGTCACGCTTGTCGAAACCGCCGCCGTGTAATTTACATGTTGTCAACCCGACGCGGTGTGTAGGTCTGTGGAGGCCTTACATCACCTGCAAATTAGGTAACAGCACCTCATGATGAGGGATAAAGTGTGGCTGAGATGAGGGTAACTATAGCAACGCACTTGTCATCCCAGGCTGGAGTTAGTCGGGTTTAAGCATCGGTTGTGTAAAACTTTTCAGAGCAGCTTTGTATGATATGGAGCCGCCATACGTCAGTGATGCTTAGTTCGAAATGTAAATTGTCAAGAGGAACGCGCAAAGCTGAAGTTAATGAAAATGATACGTTCAGACGGAGGGAGGCCCCGCCCTGGCTTCGCTGTGCTGAAGTGGTTTTCAAAGCTGGGGGACCGATGTGGATATGACAGATTGAGCCTGCTTTGAATTCCCCCTAAACCATCAGCGTCTCCGACTCGGAGGAAATGGGCCTGTCACACTCGCCTGATAGATTAAAATTTTCCTCCATATATACATAAATGTATTTATTGAGATGCACTTTCCCCCTATTTGATAGCTGTCAGACAGCAAAGCAACACTATGTGTTTTAACGTGTGTGTGCGTGTATGATAGAGCGGTATATATATATATATATATATATATATATGCTCCACGTGCCACACACACACACACACACATACACATGTGTGACAGGCTGCTCATGCATTTATAGATGAAAGAAAGGTCTGGAGACCAGCTGGCCTAAAGGCAAAATTATTGCTGGAAGATGGAGCATATAGACGGATGTGCTGCTGCTGCTGGTGGAGTGTAAGGAATGGTGCATGGGCATTAAAGCGCAGTGATACAGACAGCGAATAAATGACTGAGCGAGGGGGGCGATAGTGGCAGTGATTCAGTGGGAGGGAACGCGCTGGCGTAGGGAAGGAAAAGGAGGACGGAATCAACAGAGGAATGGAGACATGGGAACGATAATGAGCCAGCAGCTCCTTGTGTTCCAGACGACTGTGGGACTAGTGTGTTCCAGATTGTAGTAGTACTATTATGTATGCAAATATACTAGTTTAACATTTATATATGTTTATAAGAACTTTCAGTTTCTTGGCAGTCACATGTAACGGCTGTACCCAGGATTTATGGAGTTGGGAAGGAGTTTATTATCCATAAATTTTAGATAACATAAGGGAGCAGCAAATAAGAAAAAGAAAGGGGTGAAGGTGTGAAAGTACTTGAATAGAGAGGTGGGAATAAGAGGCCGGTGATGGAAAGCCAATGAATGAAAGAAAGGAGACTTAAGAGACCGGGACGGCAACAAAAGACACAAAAATCAATATCTAATTTTGCAGGCAAACATTGTCGCCGACAACAGTGAACCCCGAGAGGTAATTCATTTGGTGACTTCATCCAGCCTTGAAGAGAGAATGTGATTACTGTGCCCGTGTGCATGTGGGCCGATTCATATTCACCCGCTTGATGAGCTGACTTCTGCTTTGACCTGAGCTATTGATTCCGATCTATTGGTGATAAGTGGTAACCGGGTGGAAGTCAGCCACTGGGAATAATGAAGGAAAGCAATGTTTTACTGTCGATCTCAGGGTTACGTATCTGCAGACGTGAGGTCAAATCCTGGTAAATGGTAAAAACGTTTGCGTTGTCTTGTCTTACAGATTACGCTAAATGTTATTATTTGAATTTTGAATATCAAATGCAGGTGAATATTAAGTTTATCCCTCATTTGTTGGTGGGACTCAATAAAACATGATGAAACACTGCTGCGGGTGTGTGTGTGTGTGTGTGTGTGAGGGGGGGGGGGTCGGACACCTGGAGGGTCTTGTGTAATGACGGCAATCTGGTCGACAGAACCGAGACGACGGCCGCCTGAGAGCTCACGCCTCGGCATCAAAGGCTCCTGGGTGGACGGCGGAGAACATCACAGACGGCGTCACACGATCAAGGAACGCCACTGGGGTTATTCTAACGTCGAGCAGGAAACTGGAACAACCCATGAAAGTGTTTTTTGCATTCATAGGCTCACATCCTGGCACCGCTCGGATCTCAACCCAATCAGGGTAACGGACGAGACTACCGGGGGTCTCCGTATTCACTGGTCATGAATGCTGTTAGAGTGGATCTTTGCAACGGGGGTAATTCCATCACAGGCGAATTCTGTGCTCTGGAGTATCAGAACAAAAATCACAGGAGCGTTAAATAGCCTTGTCCGACACTCTGTTATCCGATCCACTTGAGTCGCCCCCTTATTTACCTGCACTTTTATCCGCAACGGTGTTGGACACATTTGATTTGCTCTTAAAAATGTTTGTGCGACACATTTAAAGTTTAGCAGTCGTCCAATGCAGGGATGCATCTGGGGAGGAAGATAAATAGGCTGTATTATCTAAACCTACGTGATCTGCATTCGTCTCCTGCTTCATTTGAAGCATCGTTTTTTGCTGTTTTTACACAACCAATTACATTTCTGTGGAAGATTTAAATGATGGGGAATGGGGGGGTGGGGGGTGGAAGCATGCCTGAAGCAGAAAGAACGTTAATTAATAAAAGTTGACGATTGCCGTCATCGTACTCATTATCTCTGGCTGGGGCGTTAGATTCCCATCCCCGCTGAAGCTGCTTCATCATATACCCCACAGAGTAGATGAAGTGAGTCGATCTTCGTTGGGACGTTGACCCCTGACCCCTACAGGATAAGGTCGTCAACAGGTTCCGTCGGCCGAAAAGCGCGTATCCGACGAAAGGCGTGGGATGCAGGCGATGCGACGCGAGTTGTGAAAACATCTGTCAGAAGAGGTGTTTACTCCCCCCCCACCCCACCCCCCCGCCCCTGTGATGCAATTAAACATGGCGAGGGACTTCCCGTGCGTTTAAACTGTGTACAACATCGTTAGCGTCACCGCGGCCCCTCTGGAGCTAAGCTAGATGGAAAACGCGGCTAAGGAGAGGTCAAACATCAACAACTGAACAGAACGCCACAGGAAGCATTTTCTATTTTTGTGGGGGTGTGATGCTTCGTTTGAGCGACATCTATTTCCTTCCCGTCACCTTTTTTGGCCTCTCTGCTAATAACATATTTGTGTTAATTACAGTTGTGACCCATCTTGTTTTCTCAGGCCTCCGACTTTCCCCTGAGAAAACAGATTTTCAGGCGCGTCCTTGTTAAAGACTGAATCACTATACATGTGCTATTTGCTAACGCTACCCCCGTTCCGCTTCAGTTATTGTGCTGTTGTATCACGTTGCTGTCACTTTGATGCACAGCCTGTCAGTATTTCATAAATTGAATATGCAGCCATTATCTTCTGTCTTGTAGATTAGACATAAATGGCCACCCGGCGATCACCGGGACGCTTTTCTTGGTTTTCTGCTTTGTGGTCAGGCTGACTAAAGGGTGAGAGAAAAAAAAAGCGTTCAGTTCTACATTCGGTTCATCTGTAAGCGACCGGTTAGGTGATGGATGATCTAGTTTACTCATGAGGATTGAGGGATGAAGGGCCTCAATGAAGAGATAATGATAAGAAGGAGCAAGAAGAGGAAGAAGAAGAGATGCAAAATTCAAAATATCCAAAGGGAGTGAAAAGAATTTTGGTGGTGAGATAGGACGAAGAGGAAGGAAAGAATGACAGACATGACGTGAAGACAATCAAGATTAAGACAAAAACGGAGAGGACAGTAAAGATGGAGTGAGGTGATGGACAGAAAGAGACAGAGGAAGATAAAATGAGATGAGAGATGGGGAGAAACGTCGCAGGATGAAGACGGATGAGCTCTGGAAACGTGACAGATGCTTTCAGTTTCAGTCACGGGAGACTTGACTCTCAAAGACAAAATCATCTGTTAGCTGTGTGTGTGTGCGTGTGCGTGTGTGTGTGTGTGTGTGTGTGTGTGTGTGTGTGTTTGTGTGTGTGTGTGTGTGTGTGTGTGTGTGTGTGTAAAGAAATAGGGTGTATGGTTTTAAAGTGCTAGTAGGTGGTAATGCATGCACACAGGTCTATGGAGCCCGGGCCAAGATGATCACGAGTGCATATCCTTTAGGTCAAAGAAAATAATGCATTAAAGACGTCAGTATGACACAAATTAATACACACATGTTCAAAAAGTGGCTTTCTGGTTAATGATTCTCTGTGTTAAGGACATTTGGCCCTCTGGGTAGACGGGGGTCTAATCAGAGATGCATGGATTCTTTTTTCTGCTTCAGCCGAATCGAGGAGTATTTCATGCCAAACACACACACACACACATACACACAGTGATTTCGGTAATATATAGCGAGAATCGGGTTTGATTTTAAGCTGTAAAGATGTATTATAAAATAGTGACATCCAAAAAACAGAAATGGAGATTTGAAGGTGTGTATTTTATTTACTTAAAGGAGACAATATCATCTCTTATAAACGAAAATGGAGCCTTAGCGTTATAAAAATAGATAAATGGGAAATTAAAACAAGGACAAGAACGTATGGCCGTTCTATAAAGTCACATCTACTTTCCCAGTTTTGTTGCCTTTGACTAGAAAGACGTTTTTTAAAGGGACGTGTTTCTGACACGTTGGTTTCACGCCGGTTCTTTCCGTTTGACCCGGTCGCTCCATCTTGTTAACAGATGGAAAAGACTAGAGCTCCAAGAAATTTTGCCATTCCGTCATGTTCGTTCATTAAAGCACGATAATGACAAGATGTTACGTTCCGTACTCTTTACGCTAACAGATAGGTGGTCGAGTCGCGGCCTGCTGTTGGCAGGAAGTCCCGTGATTCTTACCTTACAGAAGAGTTAAAGGAAATCAATCAAAACAAAGGAGAGAAAATAAGATAAACCGTTGTACAAATACTAACTCTAATGTATTCTAATTTACATTTTGAAATGCAGTTGAAATATGCTGGTTTAACAGATAACGTTGCGTGTCCTGGACTCTCTGTTGTGTGACTGTGTGAGTCTGTGTGAGTAAAATGTATCTGAAAGAGCTGTTCTGGAGTCAGTCGCTCTGCATCGCGTCTGTTTCTGCCCGCTAAATCTGCAGCCTAAGAACTGAGTCAAGATCTGCATAATCCTAATCCTCTAATCTCATTTCTGGGCATTTCATATTCATATTTGGTATGTTGTGTGCATTCATTCATTCATTCAAAAAAAAACTGGGGGGTGGGGGTGGGGGTGCTGAGTCAGCGACCTGCTCGATGGTTTTTATTTCTAGGGTCATTCGTTAATTAAAGCAAAGGTTTATCAAATACTGAAGCGTGATTGGTCATTACATTTTTGGATTTAATGAGCACATATTTTAGCAGAAAAGGAGAAACACTAATAAAAAAAAAAAAAAAAAGATGGCTTCTTCTGACAGAGATGAAGGGAAAAAAGAAAGAAAAATAGCCAGTGGAAAAGTTGACAAAGTTCAGTTATAACGTAGTTCCGGTCAAAAAAAATAAAAAATATGAGGCAATAACGTGAAAGGGAAAAATTAATATTTCACAGCTTGTCTATCTGCAGTATATTGAGATGAGATTTATCTTTCTGCAGGCATGACTTCTGGATCCAGAAGAGCAGCAACCGAAGGTCAGGACAACAAGGCATCAGAAATGAAAAGTTATGAGCTTTACTGTCTTATCAATACTGAATATTACTGCTTTTGAGTATTATGAGGACAGATCCATCCAAACTGACATCAAACTGGTGCGTTGTGTGTGTTGATGATTAGCGGTGTGCGTGTTCTCCATTCTATCTGAGGAGAACGGGTACAGCATGTTGATAGTATTGCAAGTTTTTTGGATCAACCAAAACCTTTTACAAACTGAAAATTCCACAAAATTCTAAACAAAATTCTACAGAACTGTAAGCTTCATCATTTGGGGATCATGACTGTCCTTACAAACAAATAACTGCTGAAATATCCCTGTCTATACCAAAGCTCCAAACTCACACCATTTGACATACGCCTGAAAATAAATCTGGCATAAAGAAACAGAACAGATGAACCCATTCAGACTTACATCAATTATTTCTTTGCTGTTATAATTAATAACCCCTCAAAAAAGTTCGGCGCCGCGTGAGACGAGACAAACTGCTGCTCAGATTGTTCATTTCTCATCTGGAACACAGATTGTGGCAGAAAGTCTTTAATCACAAAGTAAAGTAAATGTTGAAAAGTGGACTTATTTTTATTTTACCTGCCTGTCAATCATTTACAGCAATGATTCACAGAAACAGAACTGTACAATGAATTGTCATGGTATTGACGGTCCCCTTAAAGTAGAATCTAATGTATAACATTGCACAAATGCTAATTCTATATGTATATATACTGTATATATAAGCGCAAAAAGCTTGTTTGATGTTCTGTCTCTGTGAGACAATACAGTGGTACTTAGAACTGACAGGCACATAATAACACGGCTCTATGGCTAATGGCTCCCACACACTCAGGGCTTCAAAAGTATTTTTCTCTGACTATAATTTCTGCCTCCCCCTGTCTCAGACATGAAGGTGTAATACACTCAACAAAGACAATAATTTGCCTTAATGACTAGCCTCAGTATAGAAATAAATGTTCTTAACCTGCAGCTAAAACCTTGAAATATTGAGTTTTTTTTAGTCTTTTATTTATTTGGAGGAAAGATGTTCTGCTATTGCAAATGTACCATATATTAATACAATATTTTTTAAAGATATATGTTAATATGATATTCTAACCAGGATGCTGCAACCAGTTCAACAAAATGCATCACATTCATTTTATGTAATTAATGTTAAGTTCATGAGTTGAATGATCCACCGTGAAAAAGGTCTTTTTCCTCCAGCTTCACTGATTAAAATCAGTCATTTCTAAACGTGTGTTTGATTCAGTGTTTGACCTTTTCCTCTGTTCCAGCCCACTGTTGCTTCCACCGAAGAGGTCGGATGTTGTCAGGTTGTTTTCACCCATGAAAACACACAATCTTAGTTTAGTTGCACGGTTCAACAACGTCCGCGGCGAAGGGAAACATCAGGTTGTGGTGTTTCGTCCTGCCAGATTCTTAATAGCGCCCACCTGCTGTGAAATCAGCCCTGACATTCTCCGGACGGCGTTTTCATGCCAGAAACTATTTATGAGCTCAAGGAGCGCCAAAAGAGAAAGAAAAAAGGTTGATGTTTGGTAATTGTTAACAATAGCAACAGCGTTGTCATGGATACTGAGAACACAACAGGATGAGGGAAGTCGAGACGTCTGTAAGAACATTTTAGTTTTAAATGTTAAAAAACGTGTTTGTATTTGTTCAATTAGCATCAAGCTAAATGTAACGTGTATAGCTGAGGGAAGAATAGATTTAAAGTCTCAGTATTTTGGTATTGCTGCAGAATGAATTCATAATATGAATGGCATTTTCACATTTAATTGCATTAGTAGGTCCAAGCACCTACAGGCGGCCTTTATCGACAGCATAACACGGAACAGACCGGCAAAGACATTGATCGATCGGTCGATATCAGCATGGTGGGCTTCCCTCTGGTTGCACAACTGGAATGAAAACTGCAAATATTGACAACCAGCTGGTATCTGAACCTCGAGCATCTGAGAGGAGGACGTCGAACGGTAGGACTAACAGGGGAATCGAGCTCCTGGTGATCATCAGATTCAATATCCGATACCTTTAGAAACGGTGGAGGGCATCTTGGTTGTTGATTGTGTGCCTGGAATCTCATTTGTTCCTTCTGTTTTCCTGCAGAGCAACAAACCCTTTATGTGTTTCTCATTCTAGGTCTTTATTTTCCACGACTCTCTGCTCACCTGCTCAGGTCTGTTGCCGTGTGTGTGTGTGTGTGTGTGTGTGTGTGTGTGTGTGTGTATGTGTGTCTGAGTGTGTGTGTGTCAGAGCCTCTAAATCACTATCCCAGTTGATGAGTGATCACTCAGCCGTGTTGCTGAGATGCCTGTAAGCCATAAAATCAGGAAAAGAGACCAAATACACCATGAAAAGAACATGACGTTATAAATTAAATGACCCAGGTGATTGCTTATAATTTGATGTGCATGTGCGTGTGTGCGTGTGTGTGTGTGTGTGTGTGTGTGTGTGTGTGTGTGTGTGTGTGTGTGTGTGTGTGTGTGTGTGTGTGTGTGTGTGTGTGTGTGTGTGTGTTGGGGGGTGCAAGAATAAAGATCATTTTGCTATTATCATGCTGCACTGAACTGTGGCAGAGCTGAGATCGCTCAAAGGTCAAATTAGTTCCATCTGACAATAAAAAATGGGAAAGGCATTGCTTTTGTATGTGCGTATGTGTGTGTGTGTATGTGTGTGTGTGTGTGTGTGTGTATGTGTGTGTGTGTGTGTGTGTGTGTGTGTGTGTGTGTGTGTGTGTGTGTGTGTATGTATGTGTGTGTGTGTGAGTGTGTGTGTAAGCCTTATCACCTTAATGTTGGTTAAAGATGTTTTATTGCATCCATACAGCTTCAGCAGATGGCTCCATCAGCACCTCCCCTGCAGTTCCATGTTTGCTGTCAGTAAAAGCAGCTCAGAAGATGAAAGACAAACGGTGATGATTGCATGTGTGTGTTTGCATGCATGTGTGTGTGTACGGTGTATGTGTGTGTATGTAGTTGTGTGTGTGCGTGTGTATGTGTCTATGACATAGAGCAGAAGCAACAAGGTACCGTATTTGTGTGCAAAGACTTTTTATCGTGTGTGTGTGTGTGTGTGTGTGTGTGTGTGTGTGTGTGTGTGTGTGTGTGTGTTTACCTCATTAAGCAAATGAGCTTCTGGGCACTGTTTCAGCAATATGACATCATTTGCCTTAAGTGGAGTCGAGAGTGTCTAAAAGTGTTTCCCTCGCCCAACGGTGAATTTGTGTTGTACCGTCTTTGTGTGTGTGTGTGTGTGCGTGTGTGTGTGTGTGTGTGTGTGTGTTTGTACACACACACATTGTACAGCGCCTCTGTGGAAGCCGCTTTGGTATAGTTACAACTTGCCCACCATCAGATTGCGTCGAAGGGGCTCGTGTGTTCCTCATCGATGAGTCATGTCTGTACATCCCAGTGCATAAAATGTGTGTGTTTGTGTATCGGTGTGTGTTATTCATTGTGTTTTCACCTAAACCCGTCTATCAGAATAATCAACTTGACAAAAAAGAGCGTTTCCTTCTCAGCGGACTGGAGGTCTGGGCGCCAGCTGGGCGGGGGTTTGCGTCCGGTTATTCAGAAAAAGCAATTTTAAGGTTAAAAGAAACGCAGGAAGGAAGTGAGGTCATATTCTGAATGATGAGTCAGCAGACTGGTTTAATGGACAGTTCAACTTGTGCCTGATTAGATTAATGTTGTTTTAATCGGCGATTAATTATTGTTGAGGGTTGTTGATTTGTAGCAAACCAGTAAATAAGGACCGTTTAATCTGCCATGACTTGTTCCCTGCTGCACCCAAAGGGTCATTAAAATGAGTGTAGAGTGTGTGTTTACATCATCATCCTTATGTTCTTAACAGCTGATGATTGGTAGCAGTCCAACATATAAAACTCTTATTTATCCAGTGTTTTTTTACTAGAGCTGCTTGTTTTTTTGTGAGGTTTTATTTCTCAAAATTGGGGATTTTTAAACAGATTTGAGCTTTTTTGTCCCTATTTGTTTCACTTACTTTCTCTACTTGTTTTCTAAAAAGAGAATGACTAGAATAAAGTTGGGTTGACTAATGTTTTAGATGATCACGTTTTATTTTTGGATCACCAGCTAGACTTCTTGTTTATTTTTCCGAAACATCACTGAAACCAAAAAAAAAAACATTTTTGGCCTTGGACACAGTATCAGAGACCTAATCCTTCAAAGATCTAGTTTGTATCCACCCCCCTCGTCTCACACCATCATCCTCGGTTATTGGAATTCTTGGAAGCACCAGCACGGCTCTAATATTTTTCTTGAAGTCAGTTTGTTTTTTTTCTAGGTCAAGAAAACTCCTTCAAGCGATGACTGACTGATGAAATGGTTCTTGTTGAAATATCTATGATGGACGGAACACCCAAACTCAACATGAAGAGTTCCAAGACATGTCAGCCTTGTCCCTGACCTGAAATCTGTTTTAATGATATGAACCGCCACAGTCTCAGTGAAACCGTGGACAGACTCTGAATATGACTGCAGCTGTAGTAGCTGTCAGTTATGTGGAAGAGACCAGAATGAAAGGAAGAAAAGGAGGCAGAGGAAGTCTGACAGATGGACGACACTGAACCTCCATGCAGAGGGAGTGGATGAGCACCATAATGTTACTACGGCACCTCAGGAGGAATAAATCAAGACACCGATCTAGAGGTTTATCTGCAGTTTTAGTAGGGAAGAGTAGGACCAGGTCGACTGAAATAATCAATAAAAAAAACAGGAATCTTAAAACCTGAACCTCCGAAAATATTTCCTCAAAAAAGAAAAATCGATGAAATCAAACAAAATATAAATAGATTAATAACCAGATCAGTTGTATCTTGTTTTCAGTCAATACATCTGAACACAGAACCAGTTAAGTGAGGGTTAGATTAATGAAGTGCACAAAGTGGCCACTGGGGGGCGCTTTGGAGACGTTTGATGGCATCGGCGACAGAATGACCAAAAAAAACGCACCAGCATCCATCAGGTGAGATTTCAGGCTTGAATTTTAAAGGTGTTAAAGACAGATTTGATAATCTGATTATTATTTTTCATTATAAGTCTTTTGCGACTGCGACAAGCCATTCTAGGCTAAAATTAAATTACCTGAGCGGTACACAAGGACAGGATTAATTCTCGTCAGTATTCCTTATTCACTTTAATTGTTCAATCTTGTTGATGTTACCACAATAAATGAAAGACAAGGACAGAAAACAACTCAATGACATTGTCAAAGGTATTCTCTGCCAAACACTCATGAATTATTTATGTCAATGTTTTACCTCATAATAAATCAGAAGCATCTAAACAGTGTAAGATGGTGGAGGTGGAGGTGGGGGGCATTTCTGGACAGCTTACTGATGAAAAAGTGAAGATCTGCTCGCTTATGATGCGTGTAGTTGGCTGTAAAGGAGCAAACATGCTCAGTCAACCTTCGCCTTGTAAATAAAGGTTTTGAAATATTCTCACAGTGAGGGTGACACTTCCAGCAAAACGCTGTGAATCAGGCTCAAACCCAGAAGCTGTAAAAAAAAAAAAAAGTTTTCATCAAAGACAAATAACTCTGTCCAGATGTAAAAGTATTTCTTTTCTACAACAGAATGTGTGACTTTCTCTCTTTTTTTTTGTCGGTCTGCATTGCCTGAAAATGTCCATGTAGGGTCAGGTGACCTTTTTGTGTCCTTGATTGTGAAAAAGAAAAAAAAAAAAAAAAGAACGGCCCCTCCAGTCTGACTGGCAGACCGGATTATCTTATGGTGTTTGCAGTTCACTGATATAAATTATAATGTACATTGTGTGTCTCACAGCTATATCTCTCCGTGTCAAAGAGAATTAAAGTTAAAGGAACTCTTTTAATGTTCATTTGTGACGCCTTCAGCGCGACACAGTTCGACTTTTATCAGCCCGCTAATTCTTCATAGTCTGGTTTCCACTGGGCCAGGCTTTACTCATCACGCCGTTTTACTATACGATTGGGTTAAAACATGTTTAACAAACACTTTTGTGAGATGCTGATACCTCTGAACTCACACCTTTTTTTCTATTGGATGGGATTAACAATACAGAGGTGACAAATAATGGTTTAATCCAGTATGGGTTTTGTAAGAGGGAAGGGATCAAACATATAAAAGCAGCATTTTCTCACCAATCAGCTCTCTGCAAACTGTCATCATGATTCATAGAAGAGCCTGGAGCTCTGGGTTCGGTTCTTGTTTCATTAAAGTGCCCCATTGTCTTCATACAACAGAGACTGAAGTGCTGCCCTGGTTTAATCCATTAGAAACAAGAGAGACTTTGAAAGGTGATGTTTTCATTGGCTTCCTTTGGCGCCGCTGGGGTTTTACTAATGCATGTGTTCACTTTGTTTCGTGTAATTATATTTTACATATATTATTTACTTTCTTTCCCGCCTCTTACAGCTACAAATCAGTTCCTCATATCTCTGTATATATAAATTTGATTGAATTTGATTAAGAACAGGAACTTTGATCGAGATCATGACCAATCAGGCTCTGCCCACAACCTCACACCTGCTTCTGAGCACCAAAAAAAAAAAGAAACATCCTGATTTAAAAAAGATTTAAAATGACATCAGGAATAGTAATAATAATAATCCTCTGTGTCTGATGGGTGTGCAGGAAGGAATGGGTTTACCATGAATGATGGTTTTGTTTTTTGTTATCCTGCCCCCAAGTGGCCAAAATGATTTAATTGATAATGATGTAACAACATGCTGAGATGTTGTTAACAGACATCTTCTCCTTCCTCTTCTTCTGGCTCCAGTGAGGAAAGGCTCAGTGTTAGTTTGATCCTTCAGTAAAGATCAAGTTAATAACCCCTTCTTTGAATTCCCAAAACCCCTAAAGCATTCCCCCTGAGGGATTCTGGGAACCATCTCACAACCCACTTTCAAATCTTCCTTTGCAGATCCTACCACATTCTTCTGTTTGTCAGGAAGGTAAATTTTGTCGATAGCTTCTTCCACATTTGAGCAAACAAGGGGTGCAGTTGATGTGGTTTATGTAATGTGACATTGCACAGAGAATCTTCCTGTTTTTTTCGTGATCAGAACTTCTGAAGTTGGAAACTGGAGCCATGGTGATGTTGTTGTTGGCTTTTTGGGGAAAACAGCTTTCATGCATCAGGTCTCCACAACTTCCTGGTAAAGAGGAAAATCAGGGCATGCAAAAGTTGAATTTTTCATAAAATCTTTCCTCATTCGACTCAAAAAAATCCAGCATTCCTGCTGTTGTGGGAAACAGGTAGTAACTGACACCAAAAAGGAAGATTTTCCTCTGTTTTGAGCCCCCGTTCTTCATTTTGCTGCTTAAATAGAGGTTCATTTTTATTCAGCTTAATTTAAAAACTTCATTTCATATTACACCTACATGCATTTCAAAACATGACACACATAATGTGTTGGTGTGCCCGACTCCTGACCGAGGCAAAAAAGCGTTAGTCATGCCTGTGATCTCTGAGCGCGGTCACGCCTCGCCTGCAGAGTTGGCGCTGATATGTTTGTTTTGCATCGATGCACCAGAACGCTGCCTTCAAAGGTCAGGGGCGAAATCCGAGCGACGATGCCTCTCTCCACGGAGGAGGAGGTGGAATCATGGTACGGGTGTGTGACTTCTGCATGTGGTGCGATGTGAGAAGTCCGTTAACATGAAGGGGGTTGACTCCAGGTCGAATCGGGGAAATAAAAGACAAGAAGCCAAGAACAAACCGCACTGGGCAGAAAAACAAGGATGTCTTCACTGTCTGCGAAGTTTCTGCCTTTCTGTCGTGTGTGTTTTAAGAGATTACAGTGAATGGGTGCTTGTCAAGGCTGAATGGGTTGGCAGAAAATGTGGCAGAACTGTCAGAGATGAACAAACCTTCATCAATGCAGCTCACTGTTTAAAGGCTTTCTCTTTCTAAGGCTTTCTCACAACCCTTATTTTACTCACACTTCAAATCAAACTACCTTCTAGTCTCACCTCCTTTTTTCTACTCGGGAGTATATCGTCCAACATTTATCCCAAACAGGACCCAAAATTCTTGTCCTGACTCGTGGAAAGCAGGAAGTATCATCCACCTGAGGACGCAACGCATCCTCCAAGGACAAAGCTCTCCTGCTCTCCTGTCTCCTGCAAAAAAAACTAAATGATGGTGGGTGTAAAACCGTCTCTTACACTGGCTTGCCATTAGCTCTTGGACTGGATTCATGCATCTCAAACGGAGTCTTTAATGGCGCGACTGTTTTCTGCTGCATGAGTCACTCTGGATGGAGACAGACACGCGTGACTCAACACGTGTTAATGTGGTCAGTTTTCACCCCAGATGCTAAAATGTTTTTGCCGCTAAATGTGGCGTGAGCCCTGTGTCGTCACCGTTAAAAAAAATCAATTAAATCACGGCCTAATTATTTTGTAGCTGGATCCATATTTTACCAGCTCCTTTCCCAACTCTCCTCTTCCTCTCTCTCTTTGTCCATTTGCCGCTCTTCCTCTCAGCTAATTGTGAACCAGCAGCTAAAACCAGAACCATTTTAATCTAGGTGTAAATTATTTATCTGCTTACATTATTCAACAAGTGTAATAAGTACGGAATGCCAGTCGGATGAATAATGGAGCGGCAATTATTTAATAAACACATTTCTCATTGTAACCAGCGACGGCTTATTGCAAGACTCGAGGGTTCTGGGCCACGTCCAAAGCCGACATGATTTGTGTTGGCGGTAGCATAAGTTCAGATTTGGTACGTGATCCTGCAGAGACGCCCGTCACACGATGGAAGATTTATAAGTCTGCCTGATGAGGAAGGAAATTTCTTTTTGGATCGAAGCAAGCAATTTCTATATATTAATAAATATATATGTATGTGTATATAGATATTTAGGTCCAGTCCCAATTCCTTCTCTAACCGAGCGCCCCAAACAGGATTATGAGGCATATTGTGTCCATCTTTATCAGGGGAAATGGGACCCCACTCGTCGGCTCAACAGTAAATAAGTTCCATTATGGTTCGGACAATAATTATTACCAGCTACATTTATCAGTTTTGCACCAGTTTGGCATCAAATTTTTTCTTTCCTGCTGAAAATTGCATCAGATTCTGCCTATGTCCGCAAAGCATTCTGGGTTTTTTTCTTCATTTTGAATCTGAATGCAGGATTTATACAACATTATAAAGTTTGAAGGCACTCGGGCTCTTTATGTTGCTTGCCGGTTAAACGAAACTTGGCCTGTTTGTGATGTCACAGTGGTAAACCTTTCAGTCAGCGGGAGTAACGATGAATAATCTCCATCACGGCTCATCATGAAAATGTGATGCTGGCCTCGGTTTTGGCAGCCGGCCTTCTCTCAGCCTTAAAAATCGTGAACGATGACACAGTGTGTCTGACATTAAAGGAAGTTGGCACAGGCAGACAAACCGCGGGTAATAAGCAGATGTCCTGAGGAAAGGCGCTGGTTGAGGTTCAGGTGAGGTGAAAGATTGGGTTCACTCAACTGTCAGGTTGAAGTCAATCAGAAAAAAAAAAAGGAAGGCAAGTCCGACTGAAAACCACGACAGCCAGAGAGGTCCAGATTGAGTGATGTCAAAAAACCAATCTCTCTGGAAAATGAGAAAAAAATATATGATTGCAATTAAAAATTATCACAAAACCAAGGTTTGGGTGACCATGCATGTTTGACCGTAACTAAATGTAACTCACTGTAATGTGAAATAAATGTTACTAATCCTTCATATAAAATAATTTATTACTTATTCAAGTTACAAACTTTACAGTTGCACGTAAAACAAATTTGTTTGCTTTTTTTGTCTGTTCTAACATAAATCCTTTTAATTTATCAGGTTATGATACCCACAGAACTCCTTCAATCAAGGATCAAACTATCCAAGTGAATAAAGAAAAATAACATCAAACACAAGTTGTTGTCAGAGTTAAATTGAGCTCAGTTACTGCCTTGTGGGAAATGTAGTTTCAGGTCAAAGCATGCTTTTGACGTATTTATTTTTAGACACTGATGTTTTATGCTCTTGCATGGCCACATAAAATGATGTGGTGGGCCACATTTGGCCCCCGGGCCTTGAGTTTGCCACATGTGATGTAAGTCTTTTCCAGATGAAAAATTCCCCACCTGATTGGTTGAAATGACCCCATGATAAAGAGAGAAAGATGATGGAATTATCTAAATGTGTAACCCAACTTGCAAATCAACAAACTGACTGTAAAAAGGAGCCATTCTCTTCTTTCATTCAAAAGTCATTCATTTAAAATATTCCGTCCTGCAGGACAATGAAACTTCTTGTCTTCTATGGGCTCCTTTTCTCTTCTTGCTTCTCTCCATTGTTGTTTATCCCTTCCATCGAAAGCTTTCACTTGAAAAAAAAAAAAGCACCCAGTCATGTGACATTTAAAGTTTCCCTCCAGGTCACGTCTGGCTGCCTGATGATACCGCCGGCTGTCTCCATCTCAGACTTCCCTCCTTTCTCCACTCCTGGATCCTCTTTCCCTCCTATCCTTTTGAAAAATCCTTCAAGTTTCCTCATGTCAGATGGATTCAGACTCCCGTTCCACCGCCACCTGCTTCTCCCCCCCCCACAGGTGGAGCAAATCTCCCTTCTCCACCTTCCAGTGCTCACCTCATCCACCACATTTCATCCTCTGCTCTTACCTCTTTTGTTGCTGTCAAATAAAGACAGGATGGAGCACTCACACTAAACGACACCCACATTCCTCCTGGCTTTCTCAGCACTTCCACCAAGTGTTTTTCTTTTTTTTTTTTCCTCTCTCCAGCTCTCATCCTCTTTCAGCTTCCTTCAGTTCTCCATATCAATCCTCCTCCTCCTCCTCCTCAAGCCAGACGTGTGATACAGCTGAATTTAGTAATTTCCTCCTTCTCCTATGATGGTCTTTCTCTTATTTCCTTTCATCTACCACTCCTCCAGGCAACAATAATGTTTTTTTTCCTTCCCTACACGTCCACATCCTCCAATATAATTTAATGACATCGCCTGTCAAGGCCGCTGTCACCGAGTTTCAATATTCACACCAGCCGCTAAAAGAGAAAAAGCTTCCCTCCAGTTGTTTGCGTTGCCAGAAATCACTCAGTGAGCTTTATTGTGTTCATGGAGCGTGTTGGTAATGAAACGTTAGACATTAATACACCTTGGAATACATTCATGATTGCCTAAATGTCCCTGAATGTTCCGTGAGTTCCTTCATTTATGGATCGTGGCAGGGTTGGAAAAAAAAAGCGTGACTGCATTTAGCACAGAAATAGCATCAGAACGGAAAGGAGAGGATGGATGGATAAATATATTTATTGATCCCCAGGGTTTGCTGATTGAGAAAAATGTCAAACATCTTTGGTTTCTAGCTTCTTTAATATGAGGATTTTCAGTTTGTCTTTGGAAAATGATGATGAAGATGAAGACTCCTTGTGTTTTTCACAAATTCCCTCAATTTTTTGGTTTTTTTTTCTTCCATTCAGTCTTGAAATTCTCCTTTGAGCTGCACAGTTAAACAATACAGCAGGTTAGAAATAAATAAAATAGAGAAAATCCGTATTTTCTTATTTATTTAACTAAATTTCCTGTAAAATCCACATCATTTATAGTAATTATTATTATATAATGTCCACAATGAAAGGATTAGCATTTCTTCAACTGGCATTTAAGATTCTGAAAATGTCATATATTCCTATTTACATGCAACACATATATTGTGACTCTTAGCATGAAAACATGCACCCAGAAGTTTTGCTGTAGGGAAAACAGCTGCTCCAAAAAACATTTCCTTGGATCTTCCCCAAATTTTTAATCTGCTTCCGTCCCTGAAGCTTATCCGTGATGTTTCATGTTAATTCTTTCTATATCAATTTGACTTAAACAGCTTCCCTCAGGCGAAACTCATGGATCCGAGTTAAAGCAAGGTACGCCGTCACCTCCTCTCACCTCCTGTCCCATCTCGTCTGCTTGAGGGAGAAACGGGAGGGGAGGTGACAGGGAGGATTGTTGGTATCGATTTGTGTCAAGCTGAGATGACCTGAAGACAGAGACGACGCCTTCGACCGATTCTAACAACCGCTTTTTCCTATTTCACTCTGCTTCATGCTTTCGCTCCAGCTGGGTCACGACCTTATGTCGCCTTCAAGGTGCTTTGGAAATCTAAATGAACATATTATACATCAGGTGCTCAAAAGTGATGCATTGACTTAATGATCACATTAACTAAAACACATTTTTATGATGTGTCTGCTGTCATAAACTGTATATGAAATCATTCTGACTTTTGATGAATTAACATGTTGATATATGAAGCGAAATAATGTCATTAACAACTAGATAAATGTCTATAAGACTCAATTCAGTCCTTTATTCCCATCTGAATGAGGTGGAGACTGCATCACCAGCAGTTTCTCAGTGAGCTGCACTTCTGTATTTCCAAACAGACAAAGAAATAGAACACCTATGAACTCTGAAGTTCAGAACCCTGCTGTGTTTACCTCAAGAAATATTTTCCCAGTCTTCACTCTTCCTCTCAATGTTATTCAAAGCTGAGAAAAGTGACTCTCTTTTAGATGAAACCCTGGATGACTCTGTCATTATCTGCCAATTATTTTGGAGGAAAGCTGCAAGAAGAGAGGCATTCATTCTTTGAAGAGTAAAACCCACACCTCCTGCTGTCGCACAGATGGGTGGCTGTTCGTGTTTCAGCAGATTTCAGCGGGTGGGGAGGGTTATAATACAGGAAATCATTTTGAATGGGATTAAAGTGAGACACATTCAGTAAATAATCACCAGTCATTCAGGCAATCATGTCCAAAGGTTGGAGGTGTTTATTGGTGGCCTGTTGCATGTGCTCAGAGACAGCTGTGTGGACACTGTTCAGATTCATACATGAACATACGAGCATGTATATGGCGTACAGTATCTGTGTCAAAACAACCTGTTTCTATTTTTGAAACACATACGCTGATTGAATATGTAATACAGTACTGCAGTTTTTAACGCAATGACAAGATTTTTCCATTGTTCAATATTTTCCTGAATGCACTTCAGGCTGATGATTGACATGCACCTCTTGTATTTCTATCTGTAAACAGTATCTGATTACCTCTTCTACTCCACCATTCTTATGCCTCCTCTTCTCAGCATTTCTACATCACATTCATCTTCACACCTCTGCTCTCAGTGGGATAATTCATTTCAGAAGAAATGTTGAAAAGCCTGTCTCTGTAGGATTTCATAAAAAAGCCAATCAAAACACTTCCTCAGAGAAAAAATCCACATAATTTGTTTGTCTTCAAAATTTTCCTCCTCCAGAAACTGAAAGCTCAACAGAAAGGCACAAACATATAATTTGTGTCGAGATTATTCACAGTGCTTACAAGCATGTTTTAATACTTAAAATAGTGTTGTTTAAAAGAATGAATGCAACAAATTCCAGCCAACAGAGTCATTACAAGGTTTAGAAATAGATATACTGTATGTTGAAAAGACAGGAAGTTAAACTCTGTGTTGCTCAACAAGATATGCTAATGAGAAATAAGATGGAAGAAAATTGTATTGTACTTAATTATAATTTGTATTTATTTATAAATTTAAAAAATGTATTTAAAGTTGTCTTGCTTCGTTTGAAGATGACTAATTGAAAGTAGGTTAATTACAATTAAGAATGTTTTTTAATATTTTTTTGTACATTTTTAAATTAAACCTTTTATCTTCAGTCCGCGTTTTATTACTATTTTTGTTTCGTTTTTCTTTTATTTTCCAGTAAAGCCTGCTTTATAAATAAAAGCTTAATGATTTAGCTAAGCTAATAATTAATTTTAACAGCAAATGGCGTATTTTCCTATTTTTCAACAGGCATGCTAAAGGCCATCTTTTGCTGTCCACCGAAGGACCCTTCGAAATTCCAAAATGGCGGCGTCCGTACGGGTGTGTTGTGCCCTCCGCATCGCAATAAGAGGTGAAATATTTGTTCTTCTTACCTCCACCTCTTGTTAAAGACGTTTGGTGCAAATATCTGCGCAGTTTTTTGTTGTTGTTTTTTTTACAGCATTTCTGTTTTAAAACGCAACTGCTTTCACTTATCTCTAAATTATCTTTGAACGAGCCTGTCGTTTTCCCCTAGAATATATTTCCGTGTCGACAGTTTTAAATATGCAGTATTAACACACTAAAAAATATTTTTTAAAGGTCTGCTATAAAATCTATTTTAAAAAGTTGTTGTCTGATAATAATTTAAAAAATACTTATCTTTTTTAAGTACATTGATTGTGGGGCGGCACGGTGGCGCAGTGAAGATGAGTGGTTGATTGTACAGTGTCTTAAGCGCATGGAGGAGTTTTGACACCTCTCTCTTTCCGTTGATGGACGTCTCTCCCGCTCAGGTTCGGTGCCGTTCGGTGCAGCACGTGGAGGAGTTCAGGTATCCCAGCTGGCTTGTCGAGCCTCGGTTAGTTCTCTCCTAGTTAACCCCCGACTTCCAGCCTGGCAGCAAAGCAGACATGGAAGCTTCTTCAACAAATGTAAGTAAATTTAAACCAGAGCGTACAGTGAGAATGAAGAATGAACCTATATTTAAGCATTTTACTAGAATATCTCATGAAATGTAGTCAAAGTAGTTCCATGTTTTCATTTTTATCTACCTGTAGTTGAGAATTATTATTGTATAAAAAAAAAAAAAAGTCCCCATGTGTAAAGGTAAAAGTTACAATCAGGATGCCTTTGGACATTTCTGCATGACGACGTCTGGCTTGGAATCAGCACAGTGTGGCACTGCTGTAATCTCCGGGGTGTCTTCTGCTTTAACTGACAGCTCAGCACCGCCTCCATTTGAAAGAGAAGTTGCAGTGTCTCGTTTTATCCGACTCCATCAGCAGAAGTCTGGATGGCAGCCAGACGTCTCCCCATCACTCCATTTTACTCTTCTTACGGAAATAAAAGGAAAGCAGAGATAACAACCAGTTTGTTTGTTTCCTGTTTGTGTTTACAGTGACAGCTGAAGAGCTGTGGAAAGGCATGTTGGCAGCAACTGGTGCCGGAACCAGGTCGGGCAGAGGAAAGAGGGGCAAGCGCAAAGTGAAGAAAGATCTGAATCGCGGACAGAAAATCGGAGAGGGTGAGGCTTAATCCGGCTGTCTTTGGTTCTTTTTTTCATTCCTGTTTGCGTTTGGTATGGAAGGATGAGTTTTGAAGGTTTTATTTTCTTCCTGACTGTACATTGTTACTCTCTCTTGTTCTGTTTCTTTAACCCACAGGCCGCGGTGGTTTTCTGTGGCCTGGTTTGAACATCCCAGTAACAAAGGAAGGGATTCTACAGCCTATAACTCAGAGAAGCAATGCAGAGCGCCAGGAGGCCCATGCTGAAATGTGTACGACGGCAGAATTTGCTGAAGTCACGCAAAAACATCCCAACAAAACACAAACAATCAACAACCTTGTTTTGCTCTGTAGCAAATTAAGACTTCGGAATCTCCACAAACCTTTGTGTGTCTTTCTGCAGTGCGTTCCAGGGATGAGTGGGAGAAGAAGATGAAGACGAAGGTGAAGAAGCAAAGAGGATGGACAGGACGCACGTGGGGTGGCATCAGCCTCAGCCCCCCGGATCCTGGACCCAACCAAGGTGAACATGACTGTTGTGGTGGGAGGAGCGATGAAGAGTGTGTGAGGGAGAGGAGGAGATGAGCAGGCCGGGACGGTGGCCCATGAGTATTCATGGAGATGTGACCGAATTGTCAAATGTGACGATTTCCTTGTTTAGAAAGTCAACTCTGTGCTGCTGTCTTCCTACCGCTCGCTGTTCTTGTTACCGTTTCCTTCACATCCACTTCTGATTTACTTCCCATTTATTCCATCTGAATGTTTCCTCTCTTTTGTCGACGGGCTAACAAGCTCACACTGTGGGAAATTCACCCACTCTGCCTGCACAAACGCTCTCTGATGCCCGCTGGGTCTGGAGGATGTGGTGTTCTGAGAGCTTTAACCAGGTTACCTCTCTGTGATCAGATTTAGTTTCTCACCGGTGCTGACTTAACGTTCCAGCTGTGAAGTAAATCAAGGATGTGCGATTGTGTGTTTTCTCCTCGGAGCTCCTGAATCAGCTGGTTAGAATAAAACAGGCTGTTTTTGGAGAGTAGCACCCTTTAGAGGTCACGCTTTTTAAAGTATGTGTGTGTAAAGTCACATTTAATCTAACCGTATTTATATAGAAAAATAATTTCCCGAGGGGATTATTAAAGTACATTTTTTCTTATTATTTGTCCCCACAGAAACCTATGAAGACTTTCAAGTATACGTCCTTGAGGTGAGTTGAGTGTCTCTCTGTTCTCTGAATAAACCAACCGTGAACACAGATGTGATTGTCATCGCTCAACAATTAAGAGCCCAGTTTGGATGAGATTAGATGGAACCTCTGACTCAGATTATGTCCAATCGGACGTCTCTTAAAGCGCTGCTGAGATAGATCCTAGAAGAAGCCACCATTAACAAAACTGATCAAAGTATTGATACTCATCTGAGTTGAGATTCTAAGGGCAGGACTTCAAGGTCAGCGTATCAAGTAAAGACATGATAGGAACACCGATCTGCCTCTTCGGAAGATTTTTTTCAATTGAAATAATTATTTTTTGGATGGTATGAATATAAAATCAGTAATGACTCTGAGGCCCGGTCGCCAACAACAGCAAAGCTCAAATAACTAAATAATGCTGCATGGAATAATGATGTCCAAAGCCTCGTTGGGGGGGGGGCAACTGTATCCAGAAAATTCCAATTGCTGCATGAACCAGTCTGACTTGTGCGCACGTACAACGCTGGAGGCCAGTGTCATTTTGTCGTTTGATGAGATCCTCATCAAAACGTGCACTCCTGTCTTGCATGTTTCATCTAAAGAGTCACAAACACGTCTGAAATGAAATGAAAAAAATGCTTATAAAGGCCCTCAGATTATTGGGAAACAGTATAATATATTTTTTATTGATATGTCTATATAATACATGTGGCTGGGAGTTGACCACCCAGAACGAATCCCTTTACAGGCAAGGTCAGACTCGAGAATATGAATTACTTCCATCATCTAACTTATACACTTCACTTTCTCAGCATGTACCCGCTGGGGTCACTCCACATGTCCTGACTGCAAAGATGAATAAAACATAAATCGGGGGGAGCGTGATGCTGAAGTCACATGACTCCCTATTGTACCACAACACGCTGGAGCTGATGCCCCCCCCCCCTCAACTGAAAACGATTGCACACAAAGCTGCTGCGTTGTGTAAGATAAGCTGAACGGGCGCAGGTCGTTTGGATTCCGGGTCTGTCGTGCTGCGTTTTGCTTTAATTCATTTAGCATTAATGGACCCCACTGAACTAATGGGGTAATGCTAGAAGGTCACACACACACACACACACACACACACACACACACAGTTTGATAATGATAAATCTCTGCAGCTGTATCCGTGTGTGTGCTGTGTGTGTGTGCGCGCATGCAGTGTCACATTAGAAGTCTTCCCCAGTCGTCCTACCTAAATAATTAAGAGTAGTGTCCAGACGTTGGGTTTTTCCCCCTGGAAACTGCAGGATGCTTTTCTGGCACTGTCTCTATAAATATATATCGTGTGTGTGTGTGTGCGCGCGCCACTATAAATTCAGGCCTAATTAAATGAAAAAGGTTTACTGGAATAAAAGGCTTGTCTCCCAAGGACGATGACGCTGGAATGCCATTAGCGTTCACGTCCACCCGGATGGTGGGAGAGCACAAAGACGAGTCTGAGAGGCGGAGGGAGAGTTTGAGGGAGCTGCTGTAATATATTATATCAGAGATAATCATTAAATAATTATAAACTAAGTACACATATGGATTTGTGGTTTACTCCATTAGTGGTGACTTACTGATTTATGGGAAGATCGGTGGTTTGACTTCCCCCGTCTTCTCAGGCGTCCTTGGCCGAAGAGGCTGAATACCAAACAGAAATCAAATGTTGAAAATAAACTATGTAAAACTCTTGAGCTGATCTGAGACCAAAGTGGAGCTCAAAAAAGAGCAGGTGATGGAGTGAAAGTTAAAGTTCTGCTTTAAAGCAGCCGCACCGGCTTCTGGAGGTCGTCGTCCATTACAGGGATTGCGCCGACTCAGCGTAGCTTGTCGTCGTAACCGTGACATGTGAAAATGCTCGGACCTCTTCATCACCGTGACACAAGCTTGTCGTGATTCTCTCGTCGGCTTCCAACAACGGTAGCTGAAGGGCCACCTCATTCCGCCACATAGGATGTTTTGGTTGCCATGGTAGCTCAGTAATAAATGCTACTGGTCAGAGGACTGTACTATTTAGTGGATTTCTGTTTCTATCGGTGCTTTACAAGCAATGGAAAAGCTGCTGGATCCAATTATTGACGATTAATGACGCTCCATTCAAGACAAATGTGTGTCTTACAATTCCATGAGGTAAACTCAGTCCTTCAGCTTATTGTGCTGCCCCAAATTTTTAAAGTGATGAAAAAGAATGTGAGGAATTCCCTAGAGAAGAAGTAAAAGAGAAAAATAGTGAAGAGATGAAGTGAGGTAGAGAGAAAAGTGGTTTTCATGGCCTGTCTTTGGGCTCCATGATTTCATTAACAGAAATGGAGCGTTGTCGGGGTCACAGCTTGAGTTTTTGTCATTTTTTTTTTTTTTAATGTCCCTGAAGAAATAACCTTGAAGGTTTTGCTGCGAGTAAACAGACGGCAGGATGGATGAGCTTTGTGAGAACTTTCATTTGGATTAAATGTCGTGTTTTTGCAGGCGACTGGAGTTCATGGAAGCGCGGACAAAATCAAATCTCTTCATTGAAATTCGCATTAAATGAAATACGTATACAGATATATACACGTAGGGAAGAGGCGCAGTGACAGATTGAGAAAATAAGAAATGAAACAGAAGTGACAGTGAGCTAGAAATATCCTCCCACAGCCAAGCTGTCGCTCATCCGAGTGGAGGAAACACTCGTCCATCTGCTCTGCGGTGGATTGTCTGCCAAAAACTGCTGCATCGCCACCAAAAGTGACAAATGTAATGCCAAAGCGAAGCATGACTGGAGATTTTTACGTGAAATTCTAACAGCGATGGTAACCAAGTATCGAGACATGACAATGAATAACTTGTTGAACCTTGCGCTACATAAACCATGTTTGAGATCCCGTCTGGTCTGGATCCCCACCCATTTTCTTTATTCTCGGTAACGCATGCGGGTGTTTGTGAACATGTATGACTGCAATAACACGAGAGTTTAAGATGGATAGAAAACCAAAGAAAAGAGAAGTCCCGTAGTCTGGGGGAGAACACAGTGTACATGTCAAAGCCGAAATCCTTGAACCGATTGATACATGGGTGAAAATAAACTGGTAATACAAATTACTAAATTGGCTTCTTTCAGAACTTTCCCCCCCCAAAAAACAGTTTCCAGCTGAATGTCTACTTTGTGATTGTCGTCGGGGAGCGACCGCCTTTTCCTTTCCTTGCTCCGTTTGTCCAGGCAGCCAATTACGTTAGAGAAATTTCCCACAACATGCACATCATTATTTTTATCCTGAAACCCCAACTTTGGAAGTGACTCCAAAAAAAAAAAAAAAAAAAAAAAAGAGGTGAATAAACCCAAGCAGCTGATTGAGAGACAACCAGAAGCTTTTTACAATAAACCCACAAACAGTTCACCTCGACACTTTCATGCCTGCCAGAGCGAGTAAGAGACAGAATAGAGTTGAGTTTGAGCTTCAAAGTAAAGATCTGCCTTCAGCTTCACTGGTTGATGTAACGCTCATTTCAGTAAAGGGTTTATAATGTGGCTGTGGGGCGATGGCGGGAGAATTGGGGTCAGGACCGCAGCAGACACCGAGAACACGGCCCTGTGGAACACACTGACGTCAAAGTCACATTCACATCTTCTCCACTGAGCAAATAGATAATAAATAAAGGATATCATTGAATCACTGCTTCACCTGTCTTGTAACATTTTTCTCTGGACCACATCCCACAAACCATACGTACCAATTTTGAATATAGAAGTTGTAACAGGAAGTTGCACCTTTAACGAGTTTTAAATGCGTGAAACGACTTTAAAACCGTAGCATGAATTCATGATACACTGTAGAAAAGTGCTTCATAAAAATATCTTCTAATCATTGCTTTAATTATCTTTATTAACTCGATTTAATGAGCTCATCGCATTGACTGACTGGTTTTATTTATCAGGGCTGTTCAGCAGCGTCGATGTCTGGCTTTGTGTTTGATTTGATCCACTTCTGCTCTCTCTCCGCTCCATCTTCCATATTCATGTCTTTCATTTCCTTCTTTCCTCTGTTTCTGTTTTTTCTCTTCATTTCTCCACATAATTTCATGTTTAAAGTGGCATTAAATCCACTTCCATCTTAGTCTCTCATTTCCTTTTCCTTCCTTGCTTATCTCCACCCCCTCCAACACAGTTCTTCACCTTTTCCTCTCCTCCTCCTCCTTTTTCTGCTGACATCTCAGCGCTTCCTCTCTTCCTCTTCTCCCTTTGTGTCCCCTCTATCCTTTCCTCCTTTTTTCTGTTCTTTGTTCTGCTGTCCTCTCTGCGCCGCATCACTGCTGCCCCCTGGTGTTTCCAAAGCCATATTGCAAGTTGCTGATGGTTTATCTTGTGTACATTTTTTGCAGGTGTGTCATTAGTGATATTGTTGTTTACCTTTGAAACTGTTAGAGGTCAGTTTATCAGATTAATCAGCTTCATCCATCTGACAACGTAAACACAGCAGCCTCTTCTTGCTTTCAGGTGAAAAGCGTGTTCACTATGACAGCCAGAGAGGGCCGTAAGAGGACCATCAGCTGTCTTGTCGCCACGGGAAACGGCAACGGAGCTGCAGGTTCGAGTAAACCCTTAACAGAGAGGCTCCCTCCTCTCATAACGTCCACTGTAGTTTCTTTATTTCACAAGTTACTGTGTTCACGTAAGTTTAGGATCAATCTAAGCCAGTGGTTTTTAACCTGGGTTCGATCGAACCCTAGGGGTTCGGTGAGTTGGTCTCAGGGGTTCGACGGAGACTGAGCTCAACACCCGACACGATGTGACACGATGACAGTGGGTAGCGCCACCGTGCCATAGCAGGTCCGGGTTTGAGTCCCGCTCTGTGCGGAGTTTGCATGCTCTCCTCGTATCTGCGTTGGTTCTCTCCGGGTTCTCCGGCTTACTCCCTCCTCCAAAAACATGCGCTTCAGGTTGATTGGCCGGTCCCAAATTGCCAATAGGGGTGAGTGTGTGTGTGCGTGGTTGTCCGTCTTTGTGTGTGGCTCCGCAGCGCACTGGCGTCGTGCCCGGAGTGTCCCCCGCCTCACACCCTATGCCTAACCCTAACCCTCTATTCTTTGTTTTTTACAATATGTACAACTCTCATTTATTGTGTAATAATCTAATTGTAACATGTATTTGTTACATGTTTTGATGAATTTTTATGCTTTATAAAACATTTATGTAGGATTTTTGGGGGGCTTGGAACGGATTAGGGCATTTGCATGGAAAACGCAACTCTACTTACAAAATTTTCGACTTAATTTCTTCTGGAACCAATTAATTTCGTAAGTAGAGGTATCACTGTATAACGGAATGCGATGGGCGTCGGCGTTCTGCATGATTTGCAAAGTCAAGTTGAGCAACTCTAGTCTGGCACTGGCAAAAATAAAGGAACACTTCCTTAAGCTGCATGGAAAACAAAAGAAACAGACTTTGCTGTGAAAATGACATCAGAGTAGTACTTATCAAGGTGAAGCCATGCATATCTGAACTGGTCTCTCAATAACAACAGCAGAAGTCACACTGATTTGCAGGTAGGTCATTTCATGTGAGTTCATGCACTGTCTTGGTTTTGTTCTTTGGAAAAGGTGACATTAATACACAATTCATTAGATACACCAGTAAAACATATACAGTATTTTCCGGACTATATGTGCACCTAAAAGCCTTTAATTTTCTTAATTTCTTATAATCCAATGTGCCTTATAAATGACTTAAGTTTTAAAGTAGACCATTCATTGAAGATGAGTTCTCCGATACGTTTTATAATCCAGTGCGCCTTATGTAGGACTTTTTTTTTTTAAATAGGCCATTCATTGAAGGTGCGCGTTATAGTGTGGAAAATACTGTACTTACTATGTCTTAAATTTGAAAAAATATATATATATTTTTTGTACTTAAGAAGGATTCGGTGAGCATATGAAACCGGCAGGGTTCTGTACCTCCAACAAGGTTAAGAACCACTGATCTAAGCGATTAAATGTGGGCGTCGCCGGCGGCATAAAGAACAAATACAGTAAAAAGCGTTCCTTTAACCACATCTTCTGTCTCAAGGACTTTTCTCATCTTACGCCTCTACAGGTTTTGCGGTGGGTAAAGCCTCAGACAGAGGCACAGCTCTGAGGAAGGTGAGACCATTTATCAAAGTCAGATCATCTGTTTTCATGTTTCTATCTTCATTTGTTGTTGTTTAAAATCTAACCAGAGTTGCAGACGAGCTTCTTTTAGCAGCTGATCTGGTGCTTCCTTTTGCAAATAAAACTGGACTCTTTAGCCACACTAAAACCACAAATGCAAATATCTCTTGCTGACTTCTCCTGGATCGCATCCCATTAAACCTCATTACTGTTCACTGCTTCACGGTTTAAGACCAGCAGCGCTACAAATAGACTCACCTGTAGGTTAAGTAACTAATTTGTCCTTTCACATTTAGGTAATTTAAATATGACTTAAAGAAATCCTGCCATATTTGGATGATTACCATAAGATCCAAGTCCAGTATTTTCTCCTGTGTGTGATTCCTCCTGGTGCAGGGGAGAAATGACTGTTAGAATGTTACGTCTTTAATACTAATATAATCTTTAAAATAAAGATTTCACCCTGAAATTGTGTTCTTGTTATCATCTGCAGGCCAAAAACAAAGCGCTGCGGTACTTGTACTATGTAGAACGATACAACGACCACACCAGTAAGTCATTGTGTTTGCTCCACCTTCACACCTCCTTCATGTTCTTTTCAACCTGTCTGCACCTCCTCCTCTTCTTCTTCTTCATCCGTCCCTATTCTCGGTCTTTCATTGAGCTCTGAAGGGACCCATTTTAACTTCTTCATCTTTACATCTCCTTTTTATAAAAGAACCGTTTGTTTCACACGTGGATCATTACTGTTTGTTCGCTTCGTGTTGAACCGAGTTGTGCTCAACAATCTGAGTCACATGACGCGAAAAAAAAATTCTCTCATCTGTCTCCTTCCCTCTTTGACCAACGCCATCGCCTCCGATCTCCTGGTCCTCAGACAGGCGACATACTGTTAGAAACACGTGCGTTATCTCAGTAGGAACGCTTCCCACCTTTTTTTCCTGCCGTGAAACTCCATTTGGCTGCTGCTCCAGAGGAAGAATAATGGCCGTGAGTCATCGGTCGCCAACGGAGGCGAACATTGGCTGTCGAGTTTGACCCATTTGTCTGAGAGGATGTATTTCCATCCAGTCGGTGCTCACAACTGTTGATCTTTATTGTATCCAGAAGGTGTCTTTATTGGACAACTTCTGGATCATCATGGTTTATATTATATACACTGATCACTGCCCCCCCACACCACCACCACCACCTGGATGAATATCCAGTGAGTGTCTTTTCTTCTTTTTGCTACAGTTTATCATGATATCGTATCCAAGTTCAAGAGGACAACGCTCCACATGAAGAAACAAAACGATGGTGCGTCCCAACTTTGATGAAATCCAAGCAAATATAAAATAAATGAGTAAATATTCCTCAGTATTCATTTATTTGTCTTTTGATTTTGAAGACAAATAACCTGCGGAGCGTCGACTAATGCCTGTAGATCTCATAAGTTAGAAAAAAATGAAATGGAAGTTTTTTTCCAGTAAACATTCATGAGGAGCGCTTGCTCTCTTCACCCTGTCTTCAGGTTACGGTCTTCATTGCCATCGGGCGATCATCACGCTGTGCAGGCTGATTGGCATCAAGAACATGTACTGCAAAGTCGAAGGCTCTACCAATATTCTCAACATCACCAAGGCCCTCTTTAAGGGATTGTCCAATCAGGTGAGGGACGGCGTCGGGCTAATAGGTGGGATCTTTGTTTAAATCTCATCCTCACCTCCTGTTTTCCCTCCAATCCGCAGGAAACCCACCAATCGCTGGCCGACAAGAAGTGTCTCCACGTGGTGGAGTTCCAGCCACAGAGAGGCCCGCTGCCCATCGTGGTGGCGAGCCCCACAGACGAGACGCGACTCGAGCCAGAGCCGGAAGACCAGATCCCAAACACCCGTCTGCAGTGGAGGGACGTCAGAGCCGGACAGGGATTCAAACGGTCCGTGTGGGCGAATGTCAAACGATCCGTCTTCTAGTGCGAGAGGAGGGAGGCGGGCGGATTGATGCCCGGAACACGAGACGGGCGATTGGACGGTACGGGCCAGCAGCGCCAGATTGGGCCCCGGACCCGTAGGTTTGAGAAGAGAACCTTAAGGCATGTTGAAAGAAGGAAACGATAAACTCAGTTGTGATCTTTGTTAAA
This sequence comes from Antennarius maculatus, assembly GCA_013358685.1. Classification (NCBI taxonomy): domain Eukaryota; kingdom Metazoa; phylum Chordata; class Actinopteri; order Lophiiformes; family Antennariidae; genus Antennarius; species Antennarius maculatus. The sequence goes on from CM023616.1 coordinate 18,660,460, forward strand.
ACAGAATGAGCTTTCCCACATCCTGTATAGATCTCATGCTCATTAATGTAATGTAATGTGTTTATACTCATGAAATAAAGTATGGGGAAAGATTTACGTCTTAAGCTTTAAATAATTCATATTGTATGTGTAAACAACAGAACTCCAAAAGGCTCAGTAGGCCTTGATTTAAATACTGACCCACTTCTTACAGGCATGTTTAGCAGCTGGTCGCTCAGCATTAAGCAATTGTATATATATATTAAAAAAAAAAACATATTTCAAAGAGAAACAAGAACCACAGGAGAGATCTGGTTATTACAGGATTGTGTTGTGAATGGGTGTGAAGTACGAGCTGGCCGTCCACTTATTGAATAATAGGACAATATGTTAATGAGCAACAAGTGACGTCAAGTCACTTTCTAAAATCAACTGTAGAACACTCCTTTGACAGTATTGTGTTTTAAAATAACAATAATACAACAATAAACTAGATGTGTTTCTAGTAATATAGTTTAATTACAAAATAATGTATGGGCCCCTTGGGTTATATAAATTTTTAATAAATTTTATAGTGAAAGTATATAAAAGCAAAAAAAAATTTGTAAATCAATGTTTCAGAGAAGCAAAAGTAAAACAAGGACTCCATTGTGTTTACATTGATGTATTATTTTAATCTTAAAAATATTTTTAAAAATGGCAAAAATAAATTTCATCTTGAGGCCTTAAACCTAAAACTTCTACATCACTAATGTTCCTCTGTTTGGTGAATCTTAGGGTTTACATCGGGTCGACTTCAGCCTTGAGGAAACTGGTTTTCATTGATTCAAAACATACAGGATAAAACCACATTTTCAGTGCTAATGCTAAGCTAAGCTAATGTGGCTGCAGCGTCGTTTGTGAGGGACGTTCTCATCTCCTGCTAACGCAAATAAATTACAGTCAGCCCTTTGACCCAAATGCAGAGCTGTGTTTTTAATTCAGGAAGCTGCGTTCAAGTGACCTGGTTATAAATTCATTTGTTATCCAGCGTCATGCACCAAACTTCCATCAGCTCCATGTTGAAGCTGATTATCATGTCTTTATTAAATCATCAGGATATAACTCACCACTGATTACACCGACATTACAATACATTAAAAAACTTATCATCATTTATAATGTTTATAATTCTTTCATCATTCTTTAAGTAAAAATGCAGTAAAAAATATGTGTTAAAGGCTCAACTTATAGGTAGTCAGTGGTCTTTTTTTTTACCTTCTGTAATGATGTTTATGCCAAAGTCCATGATTCTATAAAAAGAAACGAACAATGGTAAAAAAAAAAATGTGAGAAAACTTGAGCCCATGTGTAACAAAATGACAGGTTTCATGAGATTGTGTTACGTTCGGGGTAAAATTCTTCATTGGCTTTAATCGTGTTAATCAGATTTTATGACGCCTCCTCATATAATCCCCAACTTGATGAAGATTATAATCTGTGTTTGAATCTAAACAGACGGATGTCGCACAAAGGTAAATCCACACACACATCCAGACACACAGCCACGGAGGGTTGACGGTGATGTTTTTCGGCGTGAGGCTTTATTCCTTAGAAGTTTTTCCATCGGAAGGATGAGAGGATGGCGTGGATGAAGTAGAGGAGGGTGGCTATGAAACAAAACACCTGGAAACATAAAGGAATAAAGACTGAAAACAGAGAATTTATACGTTCTATTTCAAAAAGATTCTTTTACCGCCTTTTTCAAACCACTCAGTTTTAATGAGTTCACTGTATGTAGCGTACACATGAAACACATCTGGACTTGCTAGATTCAGGTGCAGATTAAAGATATAAATTATTGTTAATTGTTGATTTTAAGTTTTACTGGTGAATATATTTTATATAACAGGCCAGGCCTGTTCATTATTGTTTTTCTAAGCTAAACTTAGCTCTTTGCTATGCTGTAGCTGTACATCCATGACAGGAAATTTTGATGCAAATATGTTTTTGAGACAAAACAAAAGTAAAACAGCTCCACAAATATAAATACCTCAACCTTAACAATATCACCAACCATAACCGCTATAAAAGTACATAAAGATCCTGCATAAATGTAGTAAAACAGATGCTTTTATTTGAGATTTTTGGTGTCAGTTCTCACCACTGCAGCAATGTCAATCTGGTAGCTTTTGAACGGGCCAGAAAATTTCTTTAAGAAGGTGATGTAAGCCAGGTCTACCCCCGCACTGAGGTAGAAGAATGCTGCCAGACCGTGGTAAGCAAAGTCCTGCACACATGGGATAGATCACGTTAGAACTCTCATTTGATTCCCAGTCCCACTCGTTCATTCCAGTTGTTCTCTCAAGTCTTACAGCGGCGGCCCAGCCGGAGCTGCTCTTATGACCTCCGGCCACGAAGATGATCATCCAGAGGAAGGTCATGACGAAGCAGAAGACGGAGACGAACATCACCCAGCCCAGAGGGTTGGGCGGATCCACGTGGGTCGACGCCACCAGGATCCACACCAAGCCGCCAAACACCTGGGATGGATGGAGGGAAGTTAAATGGATGGGAAGATGGCAAAATGGGGACTACAGGTAGGGTATTGGTTTGTCCGGGTGTGAGGTGTCATGGCAGGAGGCTAACCTGAATGCTAACATCATTACAATAGATCAATATGCGAGTATATACTATTAGTTTCACTCCACTGGAGTTAAAAAATTAATTTTTCTAGTCTCTGTTTTCAGCTTATTTCTCTTTTTCTTTGCCATATTTAGCCCATAAAATTCCCCTCATCCAGCTGATATCTGTTCTGTGGTTCTATGTTCCTCCATGTATCTTTTATTATATATCATCTTCTGGATGAGTTGTTTTTTTCATTGGAGGGTTGTTTTTGAGATAATTTTGTTTCTTGAAGGACATTAAAGGTATTCCATGTATTTAACATTGCAATCATCGGGTGAATGTGTCTCAAAATCCCAAATGTTCCATCGATACACTACTTGATGAATAAAATCAATCACATTAATTTCATGAACCATAAATATGAAAAAAAAAATCAGCAGTGGGGAAAAAGTTTAATTTCTGTATTGTCTGTGGACCGAATATACTAAATGAACATTTTCGTGATTTAACTAAAAAAAAATGAAGTAGAAATTTCTGTCTAGAAACAGGTTTTCTGTCAACAGCCATCTTAATGTTCATGCTAATGTCTTCATGTTTTGACTCGGACGACCTGTGTTATTTCTCAAACACAGGTTCACGCCCATCTCCATGGCGACACACGGATCAGATGCCTAAGGCTAAAAAACAAACCAACATCTTTGCCTTAAATCAGTGCTTCCATCTTTGGGCTCAATCAAGTGGAAACGTCTTAATTCTGGGATCGGCTCAGAACCGCTGAAGGACCAGGCAGCAGCCTGAGGGTTCGGACAAAAGCCAAAAACTGGAGCAGCGAATGACACATCAATAGAATCAGAAGCTACATCTTTTTCAGTGTTGCTTAAACAAACACTGCTATTTACTTTGTGAGCGTCTGAGCGCAGGATGGGTGGTGTTTAGTTTGCCAGGTTTCTTCAGATAAGACTCTTAATCGCATCCATGTCACTCCAGTTCCGTGGAATTCTCTTGCTGTGTCACACCGCGCCTGGCGAAGTTACAAAAAGTGAAATTGTGTGATAATCGACAGCTTTGGGTGGCGTAGCCTCGGTTTTAAATGCGACAGAATCAACAGAGGAGAACCTGATGGATCTGTTATCACGAAAACCAGTCAAGACTCTCCCTCCTCCTGGAAATAACCACAATTCATGCTATTTAAGCAAACATATGGGGTCACCAAGAGAAATTATTGAATGTTTTACTTCTTCCCATGTCTTATCAGTCGAACTCCATTTATTAATTCTATTTGCTTAGACATTTAGATTTATTCACAAGTGTGAGCTCCAGGTTGATGTGATAAAGAAAAGGCGTCACCCTCTCTGAAGGCCTCATTAAAGTCGTATTTGATCTATAAAAATTTTTACTGCCTGTTAAAAATACAGTTACACGATGACAGGAAGTAAAAGGGCAAAGATTTGAAGAGGAGTGTAAATAAGATGCTGAAAGAGGAGATGAGGTTTAATGATGGAATTACATTAACGCTCAGCTTTCCACACCACGAGTCAAAACAAAGACGAATCAGGAAGAGAGAACGCCCTGATTGGTCGATATAAGTTAGCCTCCGCTCTGTGATAAAAAAAATATTATCATAAATCAAATCACTATCTTTCCTTTTTACTCAAGTCTGATGGTACAACTGTAGAAAATTCCTTCCCACCTGTTCTGTTCAGAAAGGATTGAACGGATTATCATTGGTTGTTTAAGCTGTGGTCATTTCTAGGCTTTGAAAACAAGCAGGAAATCCCACATGAAAATTCGGGTGAATTTTAAAGTTTCTACTCATTTTGGTTCACAAATTTTAGAAATGTTTTCTAACACTTCTAACACTTCTAACCCTGACGGAACCTCCTTAAGGGATAAATAAAGTTATACTCTACTCTAACCTCTTTTTCCTGCTGCCTAGGAAAACAGTGCATCCAACCCATCCCTAGATAAATACAAGCTAAACTAAACAATCTAAAACACATGAAATGAAACACCTCCTCCTGCTCAGGTGCTTCTCAGACGGTCATATGAGCAGTTTCTATCTTTTGTCATCATCCGGTCAGAGGAAGACTTGGCCGCATTCTTTCTTCGATTAGTGGCACACGGATACAATATGAATGAAATATGAGCTGTGAAAAGACTCCAGGGTTCCTCCTGTGCAGGGAATATGTTTCATCTGCTCCTGTTTACCCAAAAATGTTTTATTTTTTTCCGTTGCAAGTCAGATTTCAACTAAAGATCATATTTAGCACATATTTAGGAGAAGATTAAAACACATGATGGCACTGCAGGAGCCATCATCTTGCCTTAAAGTTGCAGTAAAATATTTTTAAAAAAAAGAATAAGGAAAATGAATTTTAATTTCATTTCAAAGCCATGGACAAAATTGTGACTGAAGGAATGATCACACCGATTATGCAGTTTGAGAAACTGATCCAAAAGTGGAAATAATGCCTTCATAACAGCCTTCAAGGTCAGCGCCTCTGTCCCCGGTCGGCGTGCACTCACCAGCTCGGGCAGGTAAAAAATATCCGGCGCTGTGGTGCATATCCCCAGTCCGCTGGGCAGGCTCCCCATAGGCTGAGCAGTGGTAGCAGCCATCTCTGCCTGATCCTTCTCCCTGTGCCGAGTCAACGGAGAGCGACCTCACCTCTGCTACGAACTGAAAAAGCAGCAGCAGGTGTTTCCCACTTTATAGGGAAGGTAAGTTAGCAGACAAACCCGTTCTGCTATTATGGGCAAAAGATCCCTTCCCACAAACAGCTCCTTGCACCACCCTTCATGTCCATCAGCTCCAGTGTTTGACATGCACTACTGACCTGTGAAGGCATTTTCAAACAACCTAAGCAGGTATTTAGTGCCCTGCAGCCATGGTTAGTTCCAGGCAGCCGAAATATCTACGAGAAAATACATTTCATTTAGTTTGGGTTATTATGACTCTTAGTTTCCTATATTTGGATGAAGCACACAAATTATAATTCTTTAAACAATAAACAGCAGGATTAAAAATCATGTTTTGGTCCTCTTTTTTCTCTGTTGTGCTGATTGTTGGGTGACTTTGAAAGATGCAACTTTAGTGTTATGCTTTTTGTCTGTTCCTGTAATTTTCTGTCTTTATATGAAATCTACAGAAACAGATGTAAATAAATAGGAATAAGGTTGATGTTTTTCTTTGTTTAAATCCTGAATATTTTGCAACAATGGTGATTTAAGACTAATCAAACTCAAATCCTATTTATGGATTTTTGTACTTCTGAAATTATTGAAATTGCAAACAGGTTGTAATTAAGAATAACAAACAGACTCTTATTCTTCTTTGCCATCAGATCATTCATATCATGACATGAATGTAACAGGATACAAAATCCTATGAAGTTTGTGGGAAATTAAAAGACCAGAGAGAAACATCACATCGTTTGAAAGTCCACTTCATTTATTTCCCATCATAGATTCAACAAATACTTGTGAACTAAAATCATCAAACTATTTGTATCCTTTTTTTTATTTAAACGTCTCAATGCAATGCAAACCACGATTCATGTGGAAACATCCATAACTTACGTCAAACCAAGCCTTTCAAAAAAATAAAACTAAATACTATATATATGTTGGATAAAAGGTTGTGGGGAAATTTGCTGTAAAATATTTATCACTTTCATATAGGAATGTTTTTCTCTCCACCAAACTGTGACGTAAATGCTAACAAGCTCGCTCAGCTAGAGTCTCATCAGGAGTAGTTGCTCACTTCCTAATCCAGATTTTACATTTCCCTTTTCGAAGCTATTTTAAAAATACAGCAGAGGTGGATTCCCTTGCATAGTGATCACAACCTCAATAAAATAATATTTTAAAGCTGGTTACCATGGATACTTCTCAGAAATTTATATTAGAAAGACCGTCAAATCAGTCCCCCCTAAAAAGCTAGTTTGTAATCCACATTTTTAGTTAAAAAAAAAACATTACTGGTAAATGTTCTACATTTATTAAATATATCTAAATGTGTGCTATGCTCCTATATAATTAATCATATATGTGGTTTAATTGGTTATTTACATGCATCAACATACATTAAAGCTCTGGGGTCATAGTTCACTCTGGCAAGAACCTTAATCCTAACTATAAGCATTTTATACCAGATTAAATAATATTGTACATCACATCTTTGGCCTTCTTCACTTTAACATACTGTAGGGTTTGGGTTCATACCATTGTGACCTCAAAACAAAGAGGGTCAAAGGTCGTTCCTCACCAAGAACGACAGCTATAAAAGGTGGACATCAGTCAGAGCAAAAAACCAAAGATGTGACAGAAAATCCTCCTTCACTAACCATTGAGGGTGCAAATTATTTTCCTTACTTGACACCCAACAGTCTAGAGAAGGTGATAATGACACGGTTTAGACAGGGTTTAGATTTCATTGGGTGAACCAAAGATTGGATGCAGCGCTGTTGTGATCCTTGGTCAAGAACAAGTTTGGAGAGTGACTAAAAAGAAAATTGTAGAGAAAGTCTTTCTTTGACAGTGTATGACTTTAAAATGCTGTGACTGGAGCGAGTGGTTGAGACGATTTAAAATATATTACAAAATTACATTCTCAAACACAACTAAACCAACTTCTGCTAACCTTGATGGAATTAAGGGACATGGATCAAACAAGATGTTAAAATGTTTGCGTGACTCCGTAACGATAGGCAGAGGATTTTCTGGATAGTTTGACCTCAGCACAGGTATGAGCTTTACTGGATGTCGTTCTTGGTTTGGACGACCCTCAACTTCCTTCACTTAACTTTTGGACTCTGACCAAACAATTTTTGATTAGAAAAAGTGAAATAGCAAGAGCATTGCTGGACTACTGAACAACAAATACGTATCGATAACCTGCATTTTTTCAACTCACTCGTTTGTTTAGTTTTATTTACATTCGGATTAAAAGAAAGTCACTTTTGTTGATGTGAGTAGAGAGAGAAATAAAAAGAAAAGATGACTAGTCCAATGACGAGTCAGCTGGTGATGCGGTTCCTTCATTTGTCAATCTTGTTCTTGGTTTGTGGTTCTGTGGCTTGTCATTTAGGACTTTTTCCATCGAATGGCGGAAAAGATGGCATGTAGGAAGTAAAGAAGGGTGGCCACATATGACATCACCTGAAAACACACACAGACAGATGACATTTGAATGAGGTGTCACAAATCCTGGATATCCCATGTGTCACACATTGATTTAAGACACATTTTTGATTTTGACTACACATTACTTAAAAAGTTGGGACTTTCAAAACATGCTAACTATAAATGGTGACCGGTGGAGAAATATGCACACAGGTTTTGTTCCAAGTGTGTTCCATCATTAACCTCTGCGGAACCGTTGTTGCTAATAATTGACAATTATCAATCAGCACCGATCAATAAATGAAGAGGTGGGACACCCGTCTTGGAAGACACAGGCAATCTTGGAATTTTTTCAAAGGTACATCCTGAGAGGTTTTTTTTCCAGCAAATTCACTGCAGTGTATAAAATCTGGATGGAAACAGTCAAAACTCCCAGAGTCTCCAACTCTGTAGGAAGTCAGATGTTCATACAAAGTGGTGGCATCAGTTTTCTGTTGGAGCAGCATTCTGCAAGAACTCTTGACGTCTTCCTGACCACGCGAGACAATCAAGCTTCAAGCAGTTCTCTTCAGGTCAAAGTTTCAGCACACAAGTCCGATTTCCGTTGTTTTGCACTGATTTGATGTCGGCAGACTACAACAGCTTCTCCAAGGTGACAGTCACAGGGATGCTGGTGTTACTGACTGCTGTCGGCCACTTTCTGGAAGTCCAAGACGTCCAACCTCCATAAAGGAAGGATCTGTTTTCACCTCGACTGGTGGACCGAGCGTCACCAGAGGAATGGATGAAAACTAAATGTGCTACAGTTTCTACGATTCACTCAAAAAGAATATTGCAAGAAATTACTGATTTGTTTGTGAACGTGAACATTTGACTTACCACCGCAGCAATGTCCAGGCGGTAGATTTTGAGAAATTCACTAGATATCGTGCTACTGTTCCCAAGCAAAATGGTGATGTATGCCAGATCCACCGCGGCGCTAAGGTAGAAAACTGACGCCACAAAATGAAAACCAGCATCCTGCAGCAGGGACAGAAGGGGAAGGGAGAGAAAAACATAAAACAGAAAATGTAGAAGGTGAGGATTGAAATATCTATCCATACACGATTAATATGTTGATCACCGCAACCAAACAGGAAGTGACATCTAACCAATGCAGGCCAGATGCTGCTCTGATTTGCTCCGCAGATGAAGATGAAAAACCAGAGCGTCGTCCCAACGAAACAGAAGACAGACACGAACATCACCCAGCCCAGAGGGTTAGGAAAGAATACACGGGTGGACGCCACCAGGATCCACACCAACCCTCCAAAGACCTGTTACAAAGAGGAGAGAGATGGGGGGGAAAGAGGTCAGGTAAAACTTTGAGACCAATGGAATGGAAACATGGTTTGTTAGAGAGTGTACGTAAATGGATCCTGTTGTTATGGTAACTAGACACACCTTTCTGTCCGTGTGTAACAAACCAGAAACAATGGGATTTACAGTCTGAAGTCTAAAACAGTCCTAAGACGTGAGAACAGGTAATGGTTGTGGGCTGAATAGATAATCAATGCTTGTTATAAATTGATACATAAACACTGCAAAGGACCCCATTAACATAATTTTATTGTAGTCGTTGGATTATTATCGGAAAAAATACAGATTACACGCCTTAAATGTCAAGGCAGGAAGACCTGCAGTAAAAAAAAGCCCACTTATTCTGGGCCAAAGGAGAAACCTTCAAAACCACACACACGCACGCACGCACGCACACACACACACACACACACATAATGTTGTCACTCACTTTCTTTCACTCTCCTCCTTTGACAAACATTCTGTATGAGAGTCTGTGGCATGTAGAAAGAACGTGACCCTCCAGCGTTCGGTCCTTGATAAGAGGCACATTTAAATTCTTTATTATAGATATCTGTACCCGCAATAAGCTCAGGATGTTGCCCAATAGGACATTCTCTTTACGCTGCAGAAGATATTGTAATAGGTCCCACCAATGAAAGTCCAGGTGAAGAAACTCAACATAATGCTGAATGAATTTCATTTTGCTGCTAGGACACCATGCAGAGAGACTTTCTGGTCTGAAACGTTACTTGGGTTAAGTTTAGGGGGTGGGGGGGGCGAAGGCAGGGATACACTATAGGGATACTTTGTATCTATCTATTCATCCATCCATCCATCCATCCATCCATCCATGGCAATTATTAAAGATTATTCCAAATAAGAAGTTCATGAACTTGTCTTTTGAAAGTTTTATGATCAAAGCTTTGAGGCTCAGGTCAAACAAACAGCGAGGGTGGTTGTGAGAACAGAGCAAAGTTGGTTGCAGAGAGTTCATATTTATAGCTGGGCAAACGCTGACAGTCAGAAGAGGGGCTGAACAGAGACGGCGCAGGGGGGGCGGGGGGGGGACACAAATCTACTCAGGAAGTGTAGAGTTGTGGTTTGTCAGAGATGGTGACACGAGACGTTTTCGGTGAAAATTTGTGTGCTACATCCTGTGATATGATCTTATCCTAAACAGTTTAGCATCACATGGCCTACCAATGGGGAACACACAAGTTGTGAAACAGTTTAGCAATACAAGGTGGTGCAGTGGGTAGCGCAGTCGCCGCGTAGCAAGGTCCGGGTTCGAGTCCCGCTCTCTGCGGAGTTTGCATGTTCTCCCCGTATCTGCGTGGGTTTTCTCCGGGTTCTCTGGCTTCCTCCTACCTCCAAAAACATGCGCTTCAGATTATCTATCCATCTATATGAAATGAAATTGGAATTTTGAGAAACGAAAAATTTAAACATGGACGACTATGATTTTCAGACACGCACAATGCTAATGGCTGCTTTTTGCTGTCATGCATGGTTTCATGTTTATTTTGCTAGGCTGGCTGAGGTAGGCATGTGTTTTAAAAAAAAAAAATGCATTCAGCAGTTCACACAGATATAACAGGAATATCGTTGCTCCTCTTAAAGGTTCAAAATCTCAACTGAATGTGGGAGAAGTTAATTTATCGTTGCATCTTTATGGGTGACAAACCGACCGTCTGCATTTATTTAGCTGATGTCCAACAATCAGCGTCTATATCCAGGTTCACTGAAGCAGGTGTGGGTGAGTTGGTTTCTAATCTAGCTGCTACAATCTTTTTCCCAGTCTAACCACCAAGGAAAGAATGTGCCACGCCCTGAGTCGGTCAAATGTTTCTTAACACTAACACATGTAACTCCATGAATTCCATGAGTTTAATCTCAAATGTTCCCTTTAAAAAGCTTTTGACATGAGGGAATTTTCTTCCTCTCTCTCTCTCTCTCTCATTCCCTCTTTCTCAATGACTTTTGTCGCAACACTTTTGTCCGTATGGCAGCTTTTCATGCACCATCGTCCGAGAGAAAATGCCTCTTTTGCTTTGAAACACTTTATTTTACCCTTGAAATTACTCAATTGAAAATTGAAAATATGCCTGAATTTAAAATGCTTCGATCTAAAAATTTTACTTTGCCATTTTTAATTATGTTTTCCATTATAATTCGAGAAGAAAAAAAAATACTTTCACTGTAATAATTTCATTAGACTGTTCACAAAGCATGCTGATGTTGTATTTAAGTGACAGTTTTGGTCCTTTTCGTTTAGACAACACAACTTTGCTTTTACAGAGGTAAAATCATAAGCCTGTAAAAGTTTCTCATATTGTCTGTGATTTTACAAGACTAATTATTTCATCATTGGTCAAATATCTGCCTGTACTCGCACCATGTTGACAAAGTGAGTTATAGCGGTGGGAAAAGCACCTGAGGCAACATTTCAGTCGTCCATTACTGCGAAAAGCCTCGATTACCTCAGATTGATATTATATTTACTGATACATGTAGTGGTATCAGCAAATATTGCATAAATCTTATCTTTAGTTCTACATCACACTTATCTACTTCCATACCAGAGTAACATTATACATTCATATTCATTCCGTTCCAGGTCAAAGGGAATCGGCCTATAGCTCAATAGCATTCCGCTGAAATTCTTAATAATTTTTTTTTTTTATGTGGTTCCACAATGTTCCCAATTTGGAGGACGGCAACTTACTAAGATTCACTTCAGTCTCCTGAAACATGAGTGATAGCTTATCAAACCTTATACATTAAAACATCTAAAACCAATCCAAAAAGAATGCAAAACCATCCTCAGGTGCCTAACAGTGTGTTTCTTCTGGCTGAGCAACGCAGAAAAATGTGCAAAAACATTCACGAGGCCATTATATTCTGCTATTCTTTCTTAGCCACATGGGGTTTTTTTTTCAAAGTTCTTTCGTCCTGCCATTTTTAGTTGCCATTGGAATTCATTTATTTATTTAAGACAGCTGCAGCTACTTCCTGAATTTTTTGTACCCAACCTGTCATGATCATATGAGCTCAGATTATTTTTAAATGTTTAAACATGCAGTGCGTGTGTCTGTGTGTGTGTGTGTGTGTGTGTGTGTGTGTGTGTGTGTGTGTGTGTGTGCGTGTGTTTGCTTGTGTTTGTGTTGGTGTGCATTCGTGTGTGTTGTGTGGTTTTGTTCTTTCTATTTAGTCATGTGCTCTCATTAAGTATAGCTCCTACCTACTCTGAATCCACTGACAATACAAAAATCTATCGAACACCTGACATATGTTTTCCATGTCGTTGAAATTTCCTCTTTATTCCGTTTCATTTCTTAAAAACAACACCGGTCGGGATCCATGCAAGTTGCCAAGCCATCTTTTCTCTTCTCACAACTGTAAATGTTTAGCTTTACGATTCCAAGTCAGCAACACCTGAGCATCAGATCATATATAACACGGGACCAGCAGCAAGAAAAAAGCCCCGACTCAGCAAGTAAACTAGTGAGCTGATGACTGGTTGAGAATTACACCCCCATCTTCCATTGTCACTCTTCATTTGTGCCACACAGGTGTAATCTTCACTTCCTTGTCGAGAAAACACAAGGCTCCATTTGTGTTCACATGTTGTATCTGCTCCCAACGGTTTAAACAGATGCTGTCCCACTTCTCTCTAGCATTTTGCTGCTCAAACATACCCAAGGTAATGTGTTCCTATTGCCATGGAAAAGCTTTTTGCCCTATAGGAAGCTTAAACTGAAGTGGTTGCCAAGTATTCTGAGTAACAGAACCTGTAATTCTTCACGAGTAATTATTAGCTGAACGGTAAATAGGAGCTGTTCTAATATCTGGGCATCTAACCTCTTCATCAAAGCATGTTCGCGTCTTATCCTGGTATCTCGTTGGACCAAACCAAACATTGCGACTACTCCTCTGTTTACGGTTGGCCACTCAGGCCTTGCGGGGGCTTCGCTGATCAAACACCAACGACCAACAGGAAAATAAAAGAGCTGTTTGCATCCGAAGGAGAGACTCGCCCGGGTGGGTCGGTGATGAGGAAGAAACATGGAAACAAGATGACAATCTATAACGATTCTGACCCCACAAGAGTTTCACCACTGATAGATATTAGAGACAAGAGAATGTGGGTACATATAGACCAGAAACAAACATTAAAGCCTAGAGTTAAAAAAAAAAATAACAGCAGGAAATTCTGGGAATAAGTAAATGCCATTTAAATTATGAAAAACTTACAAACTCTGGAAGGAAAAACACATCAGGAATTGAGGTGAAGATCCTGCAGCCTGTAGGCAGAACATCTAATGAAGTGGTGGATGCCATAGTCCAAAAACACTGTGTGCGTGTGTGTTTGTGGCTGATAAAGAGAGAGGGATTCCCTCCAGAATGAGATATCTAAGCTTCTTTAATCTGCCTTATAAAGTCTGTCATCCACTCCCTCCTCGCTCCTCCTGAACCTCCCTCTGTGTCTCCTGCACTCCACCTACCCATCCATTTGTCAGCTTGTAGATACCAGTTTGACAGGTGCCTTTTGGCTTTGTTTGTGCAGCACAGTGATGTTACTGGACTCGTGTGTGTGTGTGTGTGTGTGTGTGTGTGTGTGTGTGTGTGTGTGTGTGTGTGTGTGTGTGTGTGTGTGTGTGTGTGTGTGTGTGTGTGTGTGTGTGTGTGTGTGTGTGTGTGTGTGTGTGTGTGTGTCTGCAGGTTCGTTTTCTGTGGTTGTACGTGCCCTCGTGTTTGCGGTGTATGTCTCTCTTTATAAAAAAGCTATGACTTGTGCGTCAATTTAGCGCACCTTTCATGTGGAGTGTAGACGGAGTTGGAGGCAAACAGCGTTTTTTATACCTTTATTATCACAACAGTTTTTATGGGTTTTTATTTTATAGCAATCTGCATTTAGGTCCTTGAGATTTAAAGAATTCCAAACAAGATGCTTTTTTCCCCTATCAAAACTCATAAAATTCCTTATTATTACATCCCAGCTATAACATATAACTACTACTAGACAAACTACTCAGACTTTAGTATTTACATTGCCTTTTCACCTATGAAAGCTGAATGCAAAGCCCTTTTCTTTTCCTCTGTGAGCCATTAAAACAATGATTTTTTTCTCTTTCAGACATAAAGGAGTGCTACAGCTAAAAAGCCGGCGATAACATGTATTCTTCGTGAACTCGTGTTCTCAAACAGAGACAGGCATGATGTTAGACTTTCTATTTGCACTCCTCGTTTACTCATTTATGCTGACATCAATGACAGACATGCAAGTCTGTTTTTAACACATTTGGTCCCCAAGCAACCAAATTTCTTTTATTTGCAGTGACGTCTGATAGAAAATTGATCTAGCAAAGAAACCTGAGGAACTTTCATGTTAGCAGAACCTTGACCTATGGAATATTCAAGCCAAGCAATATACTGTATGTAGACTGAATTCCACTGTTTGCATACGTTTGCATGGAATTACAATTCTCTGAATTTCTATTTGAATTAAAGGCGTAAATAAGTGGAGCGATGCGATGAGGATGAGGAGGGAAGAATGAGCGAAGGTCAGATCAACCAGAGGACGATAGGGAAGCGAAAACAACTAAAAGAGATGAAATATATCAGAGAACAACAGCAGAGTTTACAAAGAGCAAACTGAGAGAGGAAAAGAGGCTGGGAGTGTCTAGGACTGAATTAATCACCTGAGACTGTAGTGTTCCACCTGACACACAGGAAAATGAGACTCAGACAAGAAATAATAAACGAACTCCAATAAAACTTCAGATGTGAATTGTTTCACTTCAGAGTTAACCAGATGTAATGTGTTTATGAGCTCCATTAAAGTCTATCTGAGTGTTCTGTTGGCGTGTCCGAAGCTACGCAGGCTCTCTTTCTAGTCTATGTGCTAAAGTAAGCTCACAGAATCTCTCTCCAATGCTAGCTTTATATGCACCAAACATAAGAGGGACATGTCTCATCTAAGCCTTATTTATAAGAGAATAATAAAGTGATTAATTGTCAAACTCCCATGTAGCAGATTGTGTTTTTGTGTTTCGACTGTTGTCCAATCAAACTGTCAAACAGAGCTGATGGTTTCCAGGCAAAGGGATTTAGACCCGCTTCACAATAACAACTCCTATTGTGTAGGACCAGCTCATAAAATGTTGAATGCATACGTTTGTATTTTTGTTCATCTTTGCACACAAGTATCGTGTTTCATTCTTTCCGTGTAGGCGGGGCTGTGATGTCCTTTTCTCCTCCTGTGAGTGTGATTTGGTTTTCTGTGGTTTTTAAGCCATGATGCTGATTATACAAATCAAGTCAGCATGGACTGTGAAACAGAACTTCAAACTGGTAATACTGGTTTACATGCACTATAGTTAACCACTGAATGTACTTTGATACCTGTTATGGCAATATCTTTAGACATTTGATTGAGTCATTCATTCATTTTCACGACTTAAGCAAGAGGTGCCATGAAATGTGTGTATAATATGTGTGTTAAAAGATGTCTATGTAGTTTCTCATTCACTCATTCATTGGATAGCTGTTTAAGAGACACTAGCATTTAATTGCTGTCCAGTGAGTCACTGGAACACCTTTCATGTCCCCACAATGAGGTTTGTCTTTTTTCAGGAAGAGAAAACTTCTTTGTTCTGGAAATTCTGACACACCCTGAGTCAACTTGTGGATTTGTTAGGGTCAGTGAAGTGTGTTTAAAGACCCTGAGCTCTTGCTCCAGTGCTAAAGGTCAGTGACACCAGTATGTCTAAGTGGAGGGTTGGTCCCTCCGATACTTTGATAGAGAGATTTCCACAACCTCCACTTCATTATTGCCGTGGATGTAGAGTTTAACAAACTGGTTCCCATCGCTTTGATTTGTCTTTCTCTTTCATTTTGAGCAATGTCAACTCCTCCATGAATGCATGGTGTCTACACACCATTAGTGTAGACACCATGACCTTTTTAGCGTACTGCAATTTGGTTTTTAGATTAACGCCTCCTCTTAAGCTGCCCTGTCCAAATAATAAAGACTAAACATCCCCAAGAGTCTTGAAAATATAAAAAGTAAACATAGAAATTGATGTTTCAATCATCCACAAGTGGGGTTTTTTTTTGTTGATATTAAAACATTTCAAATGTGTAAATGTACAGTACAGGAGTTTTTTGAGATACAAGCCATCGCTCGGTCCATGTTTCTGTTCAACATACGAGTGAAAATCCGAGTCAGGAGTCGTGCTTCGGGACACCATCGGTAGTTAACGGATGGATACATCAGAGAAGGCGTCATCTCCTTCTTTAACGTAGCTTGTGTGTTCTCATGACTTTTGCTTCTTTTCATACTTTATCACTGTTTATGTAATTTATATATAATTAAATATGCATATGAAAAGTATGCATTGTCTATTGGTTGACAAAAAAATATGTTTTTTATCATTTAGGGGGATTGAGGCTGGAAGTGATTCAAATCATTTTATTTATTTTAAATTGGGAAAATTTGTTTGTGTTATGAGTAATCTGACTTAAGCCAGTCTCTTAAGCTTCTTGCTATGCCCCCAAATAACCAAAGAATTTATTAGTTAGGTTTAAACGCTAATGTTTTAGCAAAGAACACTTTATGTGTAAGTCAAGCACACATAATGCAAAACTGTCATCCAGTCTCAGGAGGATTTGCCCACACCTGATGAATGCCAGGCAGAGCTACACCCTCGTCGAACATCTTATTTGAAGGGGTGTGAATACGTCACGTGGTTAAAACGATGGAGCCTTAGTAAATGCTGTCAGGTATTTTAATCCAATGCAGTGCTGATCCTTTTATTTTTAGAAGGTGACATTAACAAAGACAACATAACCTGTAATGATCATAGATAATTATCAGCATTTGATGTCAAAAACATTGTTTAGCGCTCTGTTACAAAACCAGGTGATTGTGCAACAGCATGACAGCCCAACCAGTCAATGACAATTAAACTTTCATAATCTTAGTCATATCTTTATTATACTTTATTATTAAGTGTACAATTGCATTTTTACATTGGGAAATGTTGTCAGGTGATTCTGTATTCAGAATCAGATTCAAAATCAGAATCAGAATCACTTTTATTTGCCATCGTCTGTTGGAGAACAGACAAGGAATTTGTTTCCGGCAGGTGGTGTCTCACTGTACATTCATACATTAATTTAACTATCTAAAATACTTTAACTACTATAAATAACTAATACAACACAAGATGCAGAACGCAGTAGGTGGGGGGGGGGAGGACACTGTGCAAGTGCTGAGTGCTTGTGTAAACGGTTGCAAGGATTCACGTCCAATCATCAAAGTTGCATTAAAGTGAAATAGTTCACAGAATGACACTAACAAAGGGTAACCATACCCACAAACGCAAGGAAATTCAAAACGTCAAAAAGGGGGCGACCCCTGGGACAACTGTCGACATTTGTGTACAAGTAAATATAAGCAAAAATATAAGCGAAAATATATATTTATATAAATATAAATATAAGCGTAAATATAAGCGAAAAAAATCAGTGCATAAGAAGTAAGGAGCACATTTTCATGCTGTGTACTTAATGGAAGCACTGAAGTACGTACTTCACTGAGTCAAAGGCATCAGTGTGTGTCATTGGTAAAGGCAAAGTTGAAGTGATGGAACTTTATTACGCAGAGGAGGGAATGTCCTAACCTTTAGATAAGGGAGCTTAAAGGAAGCCCTGACTTTGGATTTGTCACTTTCACATTACAAGTCTTTTTGATCTGTTAATATAAAACTACTGATAAGACAGAATTTAAATTGATATTACCTCACTCGGCCGTAAAGAGAAGGTGTGTGCGTTTCTACTACCATTCATAAAAATACAGTCATAACTGCATAAGGCTGTAAACCTTGAACCCAACTGTTTCCTTTGTTTGAGGTATCTGAACTTCTTAAATTCTGTAGCAACGTTTTACGTATGTTACAGAAAAATAGCAAACCAAAGGGACGTGAGATTTTCAAACCATACATCTAATGATGACGTCAAGGGAGAAGGCCATCATTTTCACGTACGATGAAATGTGTGACCCATCCAACCAACATATAGATGGAGACACCAGCAGTAGAAGGTGTGTCAGAGACACACCTTGAGCTACCTCGTCCATTTTGGATCAGGTTACATGTCAAAACCCTTTAAATGCACACAAACACAGAAACACACAATGCTTCTATGGAAACCACCGTTTGGCTGTATGAAGACGCCAGCTATTTATCATCACATGAACTTTTATGGTGAGGTGAGCAGTTGAGGTGATGTTCAAACAAACAGCACTTCAATCCAGGAATCAGGTTCAAACCCTGCTGTTTGTTTGCACCGCTGCATTCTTGGTAGCTCCAGGGGGTCTGGTCTGTGGCTAAAGTGGACGGCAAACATACCTCACCAATATCTACACATTTTACCAAGTACCAATATTTACCTCAACCAACAAGGTGATGCTTTGTTTTGATCGTCTGTATGGTGTCGGTATGGTTTTGGCTTAGCAGTGTCGAACAAACAAGGATTCTTTTTTAAATTTTGCCTAGATTCAAGAATTTCCTTTCATATTCTTTAAGGCCTTTTCTACCATTTCCATCTACTTTTTTTTGATGGATTTTGATGAACCACGGTTAAGGGACAGAGTGTGAAGCGAGGGAGTGTATACGGATACAGGAGGAGTTCTTTTAGCTGTGATATTCAGGATTTCTGAACTACTTCATGAATTTTCATTTACAGCGGGACATGTGAAAAAATTTTACCCATTAAATTCTGACGCAGAAACATCCAGAAACATGGATCTGTTTTGTTTTGTTTTTTCATTGCTTGTTTGCGTGTTTAGCAGAACCCTGAGCACACCCACACCCTCTTATGTGAATTTATGTTTAATTAAACTAAAGTTTGCCGTTGGGTCTTTAAGGGGTATGACTTCTTGTAAATGCCTCCTAGCCATATGTAAAAAAATTGAGCCGTCTATGTCTGGAGCATTTGCTTTCACTACAAACTGTGGATTCACTACTGAAGTATTCCCTACAACACAAAAACTTTAGCTTCTTGGATAATCTTTCCAGCTGAAGCCTCTGATGTTCCCTGGAAAGTCCCAATTTCTTGCTGAACTGGTTCTGGGCTCTTCCAGCCTCCAGATGTTTAACAAAAGCATTAAATAACTGTATACATTTATTTCAAACAAACGGTTCCCCTCATTCTCTCCCAGGTTATTGATTTAACTAATCAAGAGCATGTTTATAAAGGAGGTTCAGTGAGAACTGAAAGTCATTTGTCTTTCTGGTTACTGCCATTTAAAATCACTCTTCTAGTGGTCATCATTTAGTTTCAGTTGTTTTTTTTTACTATTGGTAAGATAAGTCTGAAATTTTATGGACATAATGATTAATATACTGATTATCTGGTATGGATTACAGTATTTTCTGCACTATACAGCACACTGGACTATAAGACGCACCTTCAATGAATGGCCTATTTTAAAACCGTTTTAATATATAAGGCGCACTGGATTATAAGGTGTACAGTTGGTTTTTGAGAAAATTTAATTAACTTTTGACCCTTTTGTGATTGAAATCTGACCTTTAGCCTTTAGCCTCACATCATCCCATGTTTCTCCTTATTATATCCATCTGACCAATCAGATAAAACCAAAACCAATCCATTTTTTGCTACGTTACATTACTGTCATGTACCAGTAAATTTTCCTATTTCCTATTGTCTTTATTTTTAAACAGAATTTAAGACCTGCTATTCTTTTTTTTCTTTTTAGTCTCCATACTGAGATTAAAAAGTATAAAAGAATAACATTTGGGTTTGTTGAAGTCAGCGTTCAACAAACCCTCATGTTGGTATTTG
The DNA here is from genome assembly GCA_013358685.1 of Antennarius maculatus. NCBI lineage: Eukaryota > Metazoa > Chordata > Actinopteri > Lophiiformes > Antennariidae > Antennarius > Antennarius maculatus. The sequence continues at coordinate 18,680,383 of CM023616.1, forward strand.
TTGAACTCTTATCTTCTGCTGCCACCAGAAACCCTGCAAGTTTCAGGTCCGTTTAAGATCCAATGACTGTCGCACTCTTTGCTTCTGATTTAGAATGTGCTAGAAAGACACAAAGCTGTAGTTGCTGTTGGTGAGTTCATGGGCAACATAAAACAGGTTCCACACAAAGCTTTAATCAACAGGCAACAAACAGTTGGGTTCCATGGTTCTGAGTCAACACAGTTCTGTGTCAAAGCGGTGGAGCTAATTCTGCTGAAAGTTGGTCTCCTTTTGTTTATAGCTGCATTTAGATATTACATTACCACTACCCTGATCGTTACGCTGTTTTTTTTTCCATCTCCAAACAACATTCTCAGGTCACTCCAGGCACCGTTACCTTGGAAACGCTGCTGGAATGTGGAAATTCAGGATAGTCGTTATTCGCCAGCTAATGCCAGAGACTGTAAACACTTAGAGAAGCAAAGTTCTGGATGTGAAACGTGGAGGCCTTTCATTAGGCGGTTGTGAGGCTGCGTTCAGGAGTGTGCTCTTTTTATGAAGACAGAAGGGACGTTTTAGGATCAGTGTTATTTAAAAATCTGTTAAGTCTTCCCGCCTGGTGAATTTGAAACTGTACACTTAGCATAGCATAGCGTACAGACTGGAAAGAGTCTGCCTATCAGAACTATACTCAATAAATGACACTTTTTTTTTTGTTTAACCCTCATGAAAACTTTGAGTAAACAGGTGTGATCTGGAGCTACTCCTTGAGTATCAGGGCGTGTTGTGGGTGTACAGACATTTGTAGCTCAGTTTTCTGCGCCTCAGTTACATTAAAAGCCATAAAGATAAATCACATTAACTCATGAGTCACAACCCCAGATTCATTAAAACACTTTCTGAAGCCTTTCTGAAATTTCATCTGAATATTTTTCCCATGAATCACCTGCTGCAATCAATTTTGAAAATAGCTCTGATGGTAGCGGCTTTGGATGTGCGGCTCCTTTGGACCAAGACTGACCAAAGCTTTTTGAGCTTGCACTTTTATACCAGCCTATAAAAAGACAGCAGCAGCACGCACACACACACATATGCACGCACACACACACACACACACACTTGTGCACACACCCAATGTTGAACTAATGGGTGGAGATGAATGCAGCAGTTCAGTAACCAGTCAGATCAGAGTTTGGCACATGACTGGTTCTAGTATTACGGAAGTATGTTTGGGATCCGTTATGAGCATTCCTCGCTCAGCACCACAAATTGAGTGTTTACTTTAGGATTAGCAGAATAAATTCATTGATATCATCACAGAGGGACGGTATCAACATCGCCCACATTTGCCCGACCTTTTATTTTGGAACCACCTCATTAGCCATTATCAGTGTCCAGTACAGTAACAATAGATGTCTTTGTATGTGTACCATATTTTGTTTGTTAGCATTGGGTTAGCGATTCTCAAATGTGAGGCCACTTTATTTTCTGTCACAATGCGGAGCAGAGACAGCGTTGGTGTTCAAGATGATGGCAGGTATAAAGAAAGTGACGACTGAATTTTTTTGTGTTTCATGACTTTTATTGACAATAACAAAAATATAAAATCTATCTATCAAAATCTACAAAATTTATTTATGACATTATGGCTTGCATTCTTTCGATAATAACCAGAACACACTTCTTGTAAATTGTTAAGCACCGACTTCAACAGCTATCGTGCCACACGGAGGAGGTCAAAGGTCAACTCTGAGATGTCAAAGGGGAGATGCTGATGATTGGGGTTGACAAACATCTCTATGCCTCTGCTGGTGTGCCGGGTGCGTTTCAGAGCCTCCAGGGTGGTGTAGATAACTCTGGCCCGCTGCTCCTCTGAAGGCAGATCTGCCCAGCGGTGGGAGGGCAGCCAGGGCGAGTGGAGGAGGAAGTAGACAGATGACATGTAGACTCTGATGAACTCCTGTTTTAAGTAGGAAGGGTCTTTCTACAAACAAACAGGGAGGGAGAAACAGTTTGCATGCACATATAGGCACTTTCACACACTCACACACACAAAAATAGATACACAATCTCTCCTCTCTTTTAGAGTCTTGGTGGGAAATCACCAGCTTGCTCGTTCCATAAGCGCCCCCTAGAGGACTTTACAGGTACTACACACACAAACTGACCTGTGCTTTGCTCATGTTGACCTCTGAATCCAGCCAGGCGCTCTGAAAGAAAACACGTGCAATGTTCATTTTGAAATTCTGTTGTTTTGTAAATCTATTCATGTCAAATCTGTGATTTTTTTCAGGACTCAAACAGATGAGTCAGAGCACTTCACCCTGAGAGCATCCAGCAAATCCTGCTGGTCCAACAACTTGGGGAACGTAGAAAGTACAGGACTACATATGAGGTCTGAAACAGAGAGACATTCAAACTGTCATTCATTAGAATAATTAATACCTCCTGATTGATTTAGAGGCATGGAGGACGTGTTTTACCTGCGTTCTGCATGGTGGATCTGTCCATCAGCAGCGTGTCGGCCAGCAGCTGCCTGTGCAGAGCCAGCAGATGGACGCAGCTCTGACTGTGCAGCAGAGTGTCTGGCAGGAGGCTGTAAAGGAGCAAACACCAAGTATTTGATTCTTTGTGACTGAATCAAAGCACATAATCAATGTGAGCGTTTCCTTGCTGATGCTCCCACCTGAGCTGCTTTCTGATCTGGGTCCTGGCTGATTTCAGCTTTATGATGAGTTTGGGTTGCTGCCTGGCCTGAAGCATCTGCTGGAGAACACCGGTCGGAGCTGAAAAGAGAAGAGAGGCTGAATTTAAACCTTTCCTACAAATAAAAAAGGTTGGGGGGGGGGTTTCTGGAGTTGATGTGGCAACAAGTGTTGAAGTATTGTTCTTACATCCTCTGGTAATTGTTGCCTCGACTGTGACATCTTTCTCATAGGGAGTCCCGCCATTCACTGGCAGCTCATAGGTTCTAGACATTAGATTCAACATAGTAGTGAAAAGTTAGTAAATACGTATAAAATGCAAAAACATCATCAACATATGCATTGTGTGGTTGAACCTGTTGGAAAGTGGAATTCCTGAGTCATTGGTCAGTTTGAGGAAAGCCCACCCACAGCTCAGATCTCCTCTCTCACCTGTAGACTAAAAAAAAAAAAAAAACACGGCTGCATCCCAAAATAGCTCTGAACTGTGACAACGCTTCTTCGGTGGTTGTACGTTTGTCCTTTACATTACGTATGAAGGTGACTCCAAGTTCGAAGAGGATGCCGAGGTCGGGCGATGCGGAGTTGCAGCGTAGGAAACATTCTCCGTCTAGGAGGGCGGGCAGGATACCTGTCATCTGGAGCAAACACATGCGTTCCAGACGTCAGATCAAATTTTAGGGGTTTTTTTGGACATTGACGTTCAGACAAATTTTACAATCTAGAGTAAAAAAGAGCAAGAGCGATGTGTCCTGAGAGGAGGATGCTGGGATCGTACCCTTGGTGAGAAGCTCCAGGTCTTGGGGTTCTTGGGGTTATAGGTCGCCCTCACTGTGTGGATGTTACTCAACACCTGAAAACAAGCAGGTCTAATTTAAATGAATCTGATGTTAGCTGCTAATGAATGCATTAGGAGGATTTAATTAATTGTTTTCACATTGCAGAGACACGGGTGGGGTGGGAATAAGGTCTATAAAGCAGAAATACCCCCACCTGAGTTCCATCAAAGGCACAGAGGCGGATGTGTCTGCTGAGGACCTGAACCCCGACCCCTGGGGTGGGAATCATCCTGCAGCTCCACAGAGAGAAACAAACACAGGTCCTGACCTGCCGAGAGCGAACCTACGGGACAAAGCCTGTTCGTGACTGGAGACGGGCTAAATACACACACACACACACATACAAAGGCTCACCCTGCCAGTGATCGGGTCCAGGAAGAGATCACTGAAGGACAGCTGTGATTGGCTGAGCTGAGGCTGAATATAGTAACTTGCTTTGTATTTTACACCTGGAAAAAGACAGATTGTTATCACACGGCGTTTTGCTCGTGATGTGATCACTACTTAGACAAGTACTGGTGCTAATAGTGACTGAGACCACTGGCGGTTGTGCTGGTATAACTAGTGGTGGAGTCAGCCCAGAAGATTCTCTGCTCATGAGTGGTTTCTCCTTTCTGATTGGTTGAAAATACAAATATGTCTGATTGAAAAATAACATTAAATGAAAACACATGGGTTGAAGAAAACACCAGATACTGTTTGACGCAAATATTTTTTTAATGTAGTGTTTGTACAGTACTTTCTTTAGTTGTGAATACACATTTCTTTCTTTAGTTTGTTTCATTTAGTTTTCAACCAAAAATGATTCACACTTAATTATGTACGTGTGTGTATGTGTGTGTGTGTGTGCTTAATGACCTTCCTCCACCAGCAGTTGATTGAGAGTCGATGGTCTGAATCCTGAAGGTATTGCCCCCATGGCCGAGAGCACATCTGTTGTATCAATCTGTTGCACACACGCACACAGACACACACACACACAGTGAAACACTGTGCTACTGTTTCATACGTGTAGTAGTCGTATCGTTTGTGGCTGCTCACCTCGATTAAAGCCTTTTTCACAGTGCTCCATTTGGAGAGTGAAGCCCTGCCGATGAAGAACACAAGAGTTTAAATTGACCTGATTTAAAATGAGTTAATGTCGATCCAGCAAATGAAGAGTCATCTGTCATTCTGCTATAAAACTGGAACCGTCGGCAGACATACAACAAATCAGTCTTTAAAAGAAATACATGAACCTCTTTTTGTCTTTGTCATTAGTCAGTTCATCGTCTTCATCTGACTCCTCTTCCTCTTCCTCCTCCCCCTCCTCGTCGTCGTCCTCCTCAGTGGCATCCTCATCATCCTCATCTTCATCAACACCACAGCCAAACTGAAAAAGTTTTTAAGAACCCAGAATTCCACCAGTTTAAGCAGCATTATGTGCATAGTGTGTAAAGCTTGAAGCAGCTCCGTACCTTCAGGTAGGTTTTTGGAACCACTCCTCTTGTGCCTTTATTGTCCTGAGCCAGCCACCATCCGTCCGCTGACCTCCTGATAATCCTCAACACATCCCCCTTCTAAAAACACCGCAGGTACATCAGACGAAAATCACACATCACATTAGTCATTTATTAAAGTCTTCTGATAAGTCACAAGCTTGTCTGAAACATTTGTTTTTACTTTCTTTAACTTTACTTGTATTTGCAGGAAAAGAGAATCCCCCTTTCTTAACAAATGTTATAAAATCCATTGTTAACACAAGAAATAAAACTATACACTAAATTATGAACATTTCATTTGTTTCTTCCCTGACTTTCTCCATTTTCAATAATGTTTAAAAACTCTTAGTGGATATCATGATGAGAAGGCATTTTGGGAGTAGCTGGGAAACAGTGAGAAAGACCTCAGCTCTTTGAACTTCAGATTTTACATCAATTTTTTAGACTTTATTTGGGACTTAAGCTCAAATCTTGTGAACTGAATTTGTGGGGGGGTTTTTTTTGTCATACAGGTAACTTAACTCTTCCTGCAAATCAAAAAGTTTTTGTGAAGAGTACTGCAGATTTGGAAGGAACTACTCAACGCCCACCCCCCCACCCACAACACCTCCCCCCACGCCCCCAACACCCGGCCTTGTCTCTCTTCACGTTCCTTACCCGAACAGACAGATCTCCCTCCTGTTGTCCTGTGAAATCACTGAGGACAGTGTAGATGCAGGGGCGGGACTGAGAGGGGGGTTTCAAAGATTCCACCTCATTGTCATTGTCATCATCATCGTCGTCATCATCATCATCGTCATCATCATCGTCATCATCATCTTCATCATCACCATCCTCCTCTTCGCTATCTTCCTTAGAAACAACACTGTGGATCAAAACGCAGTCGCATGTGAAGACGATAAGCAGTCACAACTGAGCCCTATCTTTCTAGTCGGGTTCCTAACCCTGCAGCAGCAGAACTGGGTCCTGGTGGTGAAAGTTCCACGGACAGAATGTTCAGATGCTCCAAGAGATTCTGCAATCGTTTCTCCTCCACCTGCTTCCTCTGATTAAAGTTTCCCACTGTAGTCGATTCATTATCCTGGAAAATCAAGCAGCACACTGAATGTATGTCAGCTGGGTCTACTTTAAAAAAAGTAAATAACACAATAAGGAAATTTGAGGCAAATGTGTGAGATATTATTGAGCTTTGATATTGGATGATGGTATCTCAATTTCTTTGAAAAATGTACTTGATGTATTATTAAATCGGTAATGTGTAATAAATGTTTTTAATGTCACTGAATACATCACACAGCTGCAAACTTAAAACATCAGCAGTCTGCCTTCATACTGTAAAGACATTATTGGCAGGTTTGGTGATGGTGACAGTGATGCACTAACCTTGGTCAGGTTCTCTAGTTTCTTTAGCGTCTTCTCTGCTGTCACCTGAAGCTCATGGCATCTGGTTTTGAAAAGAGAAGGACAAATCATTACCAGCTAAACTGTAATAGGATGAAAAAGACTCAGTCTAAATGAGGGTCCTGGTCTTAAATGGACTTACAGAGGGTTAAGGAAGCACTGCTTTGGTCAAAGACATACAAGTAGATTTTTCATAATACAGTACTGGCTCTCTCTGAGCTGTTTACCTATGAAATGCCTCTTCTGTAGACACACTCTGTTTCTGCACATCCTTCACCAGACTTTCAACCTGGAATAGAAGTTCAACAGCATTAATTGTCAGTGGATGCAAACTGTATATACTCTACAGTCCATCATACATTTCCATAATAATAGTTTATTGAGATAGAGAGATTTTCAGTCTGCCAAACTTGGCATCTATCTCCTGTTTCAGTCACCATAAGTGTTAGATAAGTGGAATTTAGAATGAATGACAAAAAGGACGTCAAAATAAGGTAAATTCTGGTAGTAGTGATTTTATTTTAAAGACACTGTGAAGAATAGACTGCATGCAATATTCTGCATGGGAGATTTAGATTAATTTTACAATACAGATGAGTGCATTCTATTCAAAGTTTGCACACAAGCTTTAAACGTAGAAAGTGGTCAAATCGTAGCAGTGTTATTACTGTTAGTTACTGTGACCTTATAGCCTTAGCATTGGAATTTGAATATCACTCCAAAAACACATAAAATGGGCCCGAACCTGATTTTTGATTCCGTCCACTTCTCTCTGGATTAGCTGCAGAGGTCCTTTTCTTTTTAGTGGCATTTATGCGATGTTTACGGCGCATAATCCACGTATGAGTAGCTCACCAAGCTAGCTAGCATACAGTACGCCTTCACTGGTCGCCAGGCAACCGAGTTCTGTTTCCGTTTTTCAACTTCCGGATATATAGCGTGTATTGTGACGTCACGTGTAAACATGTTGCAGAATGCGTGTTGCTTTCAGTGTCATCTCACAGAAATGAGTCCACTTAATAGATTGATTCACAACGATGTGTCGCCCCCTGCTGGACTGGCGATTTACGACGGAAGAACGATCAGAAAATTACCTTTTTGGTTCGCATTAATCAAATAGAAACCATAAAGAATGGCCACAATAGAAACACAAATACAATCCGTTAATGCTGCTGTCGTCATGTATCGTCTGGGTTATATATGTATAAGTCTTGGTCTTTTCAGCTTTGCAGCAAAACCTGCATGTGAGAATCTGAACTTGGAGAGAAATTGCTGATTGTCTTATTATGGGAAAAGCGGTCTGGTTAAAGACAGATTTAATTTTCTGCCCTCACCAAACTTTGCAGCCCTGTGGCTTCGTGTAAACCTCTCAATGACATGTGGAGGACGTACTCTAATTGTTGTGAAACATGCTGCCTTCAGGTTCGACTCGTAATTTCCCAGTTTATAAGAATAAAGTTTTCAATTGAATTTTTTTGAAAAAGTGTCAGCATTGTTTCATACAAATTAAATTATCGTTTTAGATAAATCATATTCGTCTGTAAATTCCGTCACTATTTTTCCCCAAAAGATTTTAGAAAACATGAAATTACGACGTTTCCGGTAAACGTTACATTTAGAGAGCAGACACTTCCTTTCGCTCTTCGCGTTTGGTAATTCATTGTTGACTATCATGGCTGTTCCCGTCGCACTCATTCAAGGGGCCAGCAGAGGACTGGGGCTTGCATTTTGCAAACATATCTTGAAAAGCCGAACCTCCGCTGCAGTTATTGCCACATGTCGAAGCCCGGACGGAGCGGCTGATCTGCGCGTCCTGGCCGGTCAACACGCGGGGAGACTGACGGTCCTGAAGCTGGACGTGGACCGGGAGGAAGACGTCCGTGAAGCTGCGGCTCGGGTTAAAGAGAGCTTCGGTCGGCTGGATCTGATCGTCAATTCCTCAGCGATGCTTCACCCGTCCAGAAAGGGAGAGACGAGTCTGAGGGATGTTTCTGCTCAGGTAAAGCATGGTAGAGCACCTGCAATTAATAGGTATAATAAAGCACTTTTAATTATTATTGGCTTATTTTCGTCAATGATTGTGAAACAGTATAGACCTAAAGTTTATCATTCATAAAAAAAAATCTCTTTTCTCAAACAATACTCTATTGTTGATGCAGAAAGTTAACATCCTCTGCTATTACAACAAATTTTTCCACACAGCCACTCAAATCATTGATACAGAATACTTGATTCCTCATTACACGATTCATCTATTGTGCTATGGAGTTCCAAGAAGCAGCCACCACATCAATCTGTACGGATTTATTTTCACCTCCAGGGCATCATTTCCACCTTGAAAACCAACACAGTAGGACCTCTGGTCATGGCCAAGTACTTTTCCCCCATCCTCCAGAAAGGTGGAGGTGGTTTTGGTCAGCAGCCTGCAGAGAAATCCAAGCAGCACAGCGGCATCATTGTGAACATCACAGCCAAAGTGGGATCCATCGGTGATAACGGTTGGTATCGAGTTGCAGGTGCTCCAGAGATCTTTTTATTCAGGTCTGTGCCACTATCGTGTAAACGGAATGACGCCTTTAGAGGAATTGGTAACGCATGCTTACATTTCCCTTCATCCACCTTTCAAACATATCTCCTTTCAGGTCTTGGTGGTTGGTACAGCTACAGAATATCTAAAGCAGCCCTCAACATGGCAACCAGAAATCTGTCTATAGAACTGGGCCGTAGCCGACCAAAGGTAGGTCTGAGGATTACCATAAAATCCCACGTCCAGTATGTACCCGTCAGTATGCATCTGAACCTATGACCCCAACGCAAGTTGAACTGTTGTGGATTTGTGTTTGTTTCTTATAGGTGGTGTGTGTGTCCTTACACCCAGGAACAGTCAACACCGACCTCTCCCGGCCGTATCACAAAAACGTGCCGAAGGACAAGCTGTTCGATGCCGAGCAGTCTGTGAGCTATCTGATGAGCATCATAGACACACTGAACATTGAAAAGACTGGCAAGGCCTACAGCTGGGATGGGACAGAACTTCCTTGGTAGTTCTCATAGACAATGAGTGAGATGCTTTTCTCTCCTCTAGGGTTATTATGGGCTGCCTTTATGCTGAAAGGGTTTTAAGGAGGAATCCTAGTATAAACTGTTAAAGAAAAACTTCTTCCTCATAACAACTAATGCAAATGCAATTATACAAATCAATTATTTAGTTTGCCAAGGGCTCAGTTTGGTGGCGTAAATAATAACCTTGAGGGTTTGTGGGTTTACCAGAATCACCAAGTGGTTTAAAAGTTCGCAAATAGTTTGACGCTTTGGAAATAATTTACATAGTTTACAAGGAGTTGTGTGTTACCTCTATTTCATGGCTACCTCAGTGAGTGATGACAAGACTCCAGACTGACCAGACCTCGCTGAGAAATTATTGTTACCAACTATCATAAATCTACATTTTATGTAGTTTTAAGCTTCTGTCTTGTTCAGGAAGCTCTTGTTTCAGGGCTTTTGGCTAAATTAAGCCAAACATTTCCTGGCTGTAGCATCCTCAGGGCAGCCCTAAGAGTGGAACTGATCATCTTCTTTCAACAAGAGAAAAAGTACAAGCATACACCCCAAATGTTGAATTACATTCATAAAGACTTCTTTGTTGTTTCATATATTGAGAATAAACTTTTTTGTCATAACATGAGTTATATGTCTGTAAAATATGCATTACAACTCCATTTCAATGAAAGATTTTAATCAATGGAGCCCTTGTGGGCATGGTTTATTTGTCTGCATACTTAAGGCATGTGTACTGTTACTGGATAAAGACTAAACTCAATCCCGAGATGGAATTTTCATACAGTGTTGGCCAGATTCTTTCCTGTTTTAGGTTACTGGGATTTAATAGACTGTTATTACAACCATATGAAGTAAAATAATGCTGCTATAAAAAATAAACTTGACTAAAATATTGACAGGGACCATTTGATGCCAAGATGATGTCGACTATGTGAAACACTTTTAGAGTATGTTGATCATATATCCCTATCCATCTGTTTTTAGGATTTGAAACTGAGTTCTTCAGATATTTGTGGTTAAATCTTTATTATATAATATATTCAGACTTGATCGTCTGAAACAGACTTATACACTCCTTGTTTCAGTGACTTGAGATTATTGAGTGACAGCATCACCGCACCTCAGGACAATTCGGGGGGGGGGGGGGAGTTTGACAGATGTCAGAACAGCGTGTCTTTACTGAAGAACCCAAAGATGCACGAACTGGTAGGGCCCCTTTTATTATTTAAATCTACGACTGTCGTCTTGTAGGTGAAAGGGGGTAAGTTTCTTATTATTTTATAAGTTTCTTTTTTTTCCGGTATAGAATTTCACAGCAATATAGTTGCAAGAGGTATGAGAAAACCGGTCGGAGGAGGTGAACGGGTTCCGTCTTCTGCTGGAACAGCTTGGTGACGTCGCGGACGCACACACACTCACGCGCGCTCACCGGCTCCTGCTACGCCTGCCCGAATTTCAATATGGGGAAATGACCGCGAGTGACCTCGAAGGAAACGCTGTATTTTATACGGCATTATAGACAATATAGATTTAACTGGAGCTTGATATTTTAAAGTAAGTACGCAACCCAAACGGATAAGGTCTAACGTCGCCTGCTCGCGCGACAATTTCAGTAGCTTGCGAGCGACGGGGGCTAACGTTAGCTAGCTAAGCTAAAGTAAATTAGCCGGTTTCTTGTTGCTAGCCGGTAGGCTTGTATGGTTTTCCACCAGCAGATGCTAGGCTAGGCTAGGGTAGCTGCTGCCATGGATAAAGCCAAGTCAATGATGGACAAGAAAGGAGCGTCGGGACCCTTTCATGTTAACAATGGACAGAGCCAGAGAGGATTCCACGGAAATGTCGCTGTGGCTGCTAACGGGAGCTGTTGCGGCGGCAATGCATTTGGGTCGAACATCGGACCGAACAGCACTATTGAGAGTATTCATCATCTGCACCGAGGAGACGATGCAGAGTGCAACGGGTCTCCGGCGAAAAGGTGCAGGCTACGGAGGAGGACGGAGTCGGTCCGACGGAGCAGACCACGTAAGTGTCATCGGTTTGGGGTAAAACTCTTTTAAGTCGTTGCGGTCGTGAAATTGTGCTCGTGATCTGACACATCACGATTGAGGAAACGGTGATTTGATGAGTAGTCAATCGGGTGACTGCTGCCCTCTTCGTTGCAATATCTGTACTGATCTGTCGTGGCTTGCACATCCATCTATAACACGTTCCCACGAGATATAATCTATGTGTGACAGTCCGTGGGCATGCCCCCTTAGCAGCTTTTTTCAAAATGACTACATTTATGTGTGTTTGAGAGTTTAGTTTTGATTTAGCCGGCAGGCTTGTTTAGATTATTAGACAAGCCTACCGGCGTCAGGGAGAACCCTTGTTGTTTGTATGAGCCCTCAGGTTGCATCTGGTGCGCTGTGATTGGTTAGACTCTAGTGGTGAAAAAGCTCCTGATAAGTGGGTTTGGCTTGCTTCAGCCAATCAGCGCTCGACTCTTGTCTTCAGCAGGCGTGCGAAACATTCCGGGTCTCCGCCCCTCCATGTACCAATTGTCGGGGTTGATGAGAGTAAAGATCATCCAGGAAAACTTTGCGGTCTTATCGCACAATCTGAAACTCGTTTTCATCGCGTTGTGAAGATTCCTCAGATTCCTCCACTTCACTTAATATTTTGTTGTTTGTTTTTATATTTCTTTGTAAGCTGATACTTGCGGCTGCTATGAAGCTTATTAGCCAGAAGAAACCCGGTAAGTGCGACCCGGTCTGTATTCTGTGATATGACAGCATCGCATGGTCCTTTCTTGTGTTTGGGAAGTCAGATTGAGCAGTTTTTGACGCAGAGGTAAACTGTCATGGTGGAATCTATTGGGAATATTTGCAGCATTAACTGGCTTGTTACTCAGGCATCTGGTTGTCATTCTTTACATCCTTTGGTAATTGTATTTAGGAGACAGAAAAGATGGACTACGATCAGGGACATGATCTGTAGTTCATGTTATCTTATTGTGCTGTGAAAATTGGTCTGAGCATCCCAGAATATTAAATTACATAGTTTGGAAAAGGAAGTGAGTGCATTTTTAATCTGAACACAGAATATCTCCTTTCACTGGCATGTCAAATAATGTGTGAGTCATTCATGTATCAGTGGTTTGATCGTTAAAATAAAATTAACACATGATAAGACGGAGTCACTACGTTCTAAAATGTACAAGACAAATTCTAGTCATTGCTGAAAAACGCTGGCAGTTTATAGTGGACACAATAACATATAGATATACAGTATCTACTCTTTATTCTATGTCAGAGTGAGAATAAGCCATTCATGTGTAATTTACACTGAATGAGGAAAGAGCTAAATAAAGTAAAAAAACACAAAAATCATGAACAAACAATGAATAACAATATAATAAATAGTAGGCTTTTATCACAATGAAAAATTACCTTGTACACAACATTAATATTGTGTAATTCAGTCAAATGTGTGCCAAGTGCATTCATGAACAGCCTTAAAATAAATACTGTATTGTGTTCATCCGCACCCCTCCGAGCTGATCAAATAAATTTACTCAAAATGATGGCACAACCAACCAACCATGGATGACAATCGCTCAAACTCTACAGTGTCGCCATCGGAGGAGACTACACTTCAAAGTTTGCTGGGTTTATGGTGTGGAACATGTCAGGGAACTTTGTAGGGAATGTACAAAAAGCATGGAGAATTACTAATCAATCATTGATCATACACAACGTGAAAGTAAGAAACTGTCATTGTGTGTTTGTGTGTGTATTATCTGTTCATTGACATTGCAGTAAACCGTTAAAAATACGTCAGTTTACTGATCTATTTTGTTTGTTGTTTTGCATTTACTTGCCTAACAAATATGGCGCCTCATCTAAGCCTGGTTAAATTTATTTAATTAAACGAAGCTCAGTCACTAGGTAAAAGTTACATTAGAGCTCTCAAGCTTCTTGGTGTTACCCTTGAATGGATGCCAGTCTCCTTCACTTGTGTCCTAGATTATTTTATGTCACCACCAACACGGTTATGTAAGTTTACCTTTGTTCATCTTGTTTTTCCTTGTGTAGGTGTGTGCATAAAAGGAAATAAACTACATGTCACAGATTGGCAGACAAAATTCAGTCAAGTACTTCATAAAGTTGTGCATCTAGTAATTGTTTTCTTTAATTTGCTTATTATTACATTGTCAGGCATATTTGAACTTGAGGATTCTGTTGTTAGTTTGCTCGCATTCATAATTTTCTTTGCAACAGTAGTTCAATGTAGTATCAGTGTCCTTTGACAACGATTTTATCTACGGGGCTTGAAATTGTGAAAAATCAGATTGCAGTACGCTTCATAAAACTAGAAACAACTATTCATCCCTTTTCAGATGTTTATTTCAATATAATTGTAGGGCTCAATTTTTTGACTGAAATTCAGTCTAAATGATGTAATAACGCAGGGGGACAGGTGGGACAAACACAAGCTCCATCTGGAAATTCCTGGGGAGACTTTACCATGACACCTGTTGAAATGTTAACGTTGGATAAAAGGTGTTTTTCTTGGAGAGAAGAAAAGTTGTTTGTTATTATACCTGTAGATTTAAAAGTCAGGAGTTGTAGTGTTGTTTGGGGTCACATCTGAAACCAACCCACAGTGATAAAACTACATCTTTTTAGTATTTCTTTAAAAAAGTAGTAGCTGCATTACTTAGTAATAGACATAGTGGTGGTCATACTATTAGATTGTTCGGCCATAATATGTATATAAGTAAATTTCTTCTTTAAGACATGAAAGAACATGCTGGATTCCTGGTAATGCATATTTGTATGTGTTTGTATAAATGGTTAACATGCATATAATAATTCAGTTTGTAAAATGTCAGAAAACAGGTAACATGTCCCAGGTGATGGACATGTTTAGAGTTTAATAGTTTATCCAGCTATCAGCATGAAACATAAAAGAAGGTCAAGTTTTAATCAAAGTTCAATGGCATATCAATTTGTGGTTTAGCAGAGAAAGAATCTGGTATGAAGTCTCAGTGGTAGATTGATCATTTAAGTAATTTTGCAATTTTGCCTGTTGCTGGAGCCTGAGAGTGATGAAAGAAGCTGCCAAATGGGAATAAAGTGGCTTCACTTCCTTTTTTTACCGTGCCGTCCCTTGCAGCAGAAATTACATAAATTGTGTTTCAATGAGTAGTATAAATATTTGATGATAAATATTACCTCAAAAATCTTTTGGAATTATCACGTTATTATGTCACACCTTCTATAATTATTTACATCTTCTAATTATGTTAAAAAGTCGGACTTGTAAAATGAATGTCTTTGCATCACAGCTGCCTGGCAACATTGACAGCTGAAGCAATAACGTAAGTAGTGGTAGATTAACTCTTTTGATTAAAAGTACTGTGAGTTGGTCAGTCAGGAACTCAGTGAAGGTATTTCTACAAGCAGTGGTAAAGATGAAATGCTAAATAGAAGAAACAGTAATGCAGGACAAAGAAATGACAACTGTCAATTATCTGGAACACATTAAAAGATCTCTAAACTTCATGTCAAGTGAGCTGAGAATGCAGCAGGAATGAAAAATTGGATCAAAGGAAGAAGTGAAAACACAGAAAGCCATGCTAACTCAGAAAGACAGAAAGGTAAACTGGGCTGGAACAGAGTGCTGATGAATGGAAGTAAGGCACAAGAGAAGGTTTGGCATTGAGGTGTGGAAACTCACCGCTGGAGCGACTGCAACCCTGGAGACATCAGAAGAAGGCACACAAGAAGAAGTGCCGACAGCTTTCTCTGCAGTAAGATCATTCCATTTGATTCCATGCATATTCATGGCATGTTACTAAGTAAGACTGAGAGTATAAACCAGCTATAATCATTAGATTCATCAGGTACAAAAATGAACCCTTTGGGACAGAAACATGGAATGGAAACATGTGGATCAGTGAACAGGAGGGGTCTCATGCTAAGATGATAAGAAGAGGATAAGATAAGAATAGACCCAAAGAGCTATGAATTCAGAATGTGACAGGTATCAAAGTATCTGACACAGGCATGACGTAACAGATTGGGAATTAATTCACAATGGGCCCACTGGAGTATGGACACATAATCCAAGGTGGGTTCAGAGATTAAAATATATGATGTAGACCAGAGTGCAAACTATTACAAATTTAGAAAAGGCTTTAGGATAATGGCTATGTCAGAAACGCGGTCGTTGGATGGCAACACGGAAAACAATTCTAACACTCTGGATTATTTTCTTGGGACAAAGATGGCTGATCAAGCGAGAATGATTCCCCTTTTTCTCCCTTTCATTCATCATTTCCACTTATTAAAATCAAATAGGTCTTTTGTGTTCACGAACAAAAAAAAAAGAAACACAAGTAGATGCAGTGGAGGCAGAGTAGTGACAGTTGGGTGTAATATTATCTTAATAATCAGTCGTAGTTGATGATTTGTTTGTGAAAAGGCTGCACGATAGAAAAACGCTGGAAAAATGATAGCAGTAGCAGAGAACAAAACCTCCTGTGATGTTCTGCTCAAAAATGGGCTGTTTTACTGTGTTTTCTTGTCTTATCACACAAGTGTTTTGTTCAAGTGTTTTTCTTATCCTGTGCAATGCATATACACACAAACACACACACACACACACACACACACACACACACACACACACACACACACACACACACACACACACACACACACACACACACACACAGCGTGGCCCCCTGTTAAAACTTGAGATTAAAGGTTAAGCAATAAGAATTGCAAAAAGGAAAGGAAAGCGGTGCTTGCTGCTGATAATGCCTCAGGTTTTGTCTGAACAGTGAGCACGGTTAGAAACATTATTTTTGAGGCCTCCTGGGTTTTTTTTCCCAATTTGTTCACACAAACCACAGGTGTGGTTGGTCAGAAACCTTTCACCTACATGGATGTAAACCACTGCTCAACCCTTGACCCTTCTCCTTGTCAGCCTCACCTTTAGCTGTGAATCTGTGTGTGTTTGTGCACATGTTATACAGTATGTGTTCATTTTAAATAAATCCCTATGTTTCATTTAAAGGACTGTGAGGACTGAGAAAAAGTTTGAGGGTTGGGCAACTTTTGGTGGCTATGGAGGACTTTTCTGACTTTCCCCAATAAATATTTACAGGAAATGCTCCTTTTTAATACTTGTGGTTTTATAGGCAGTTTGTAGTGATGTGCAGTTAGCCAGAAATAGTCGTACGTATTTACTGTATTTAAATCACATACAAATGAAATAAACAGAATACTGTATTGGTCATTCAAGATTTGTTTCTTGAGCATTGGTCATGATGCATTGCTTGTCTCAAAGTAAAATATTACATGTTGCACAATATTAAGATTCAGAAGAGGCGACACATGAGGACCTGCATTCGTTGGTCAAGTATGGGAAATTTTTTGGAGGTTCAGTTTCAGCTTTGAGCGTATGACACAAAAATACGCTCATCTGCCTTCAGCCAGTCAATTGATGACAAATATGATTATGTCCACAGACACACACTGAATTCATATTAAAGAATATGTGTGTGTTTTAGGAATTTACACCATAATAACATCTCATTCTAAATAGGGAAGTAGGACCCTATTTAGCTCATAGGAGTTGGCTCATAGGAGTTCAGAATTTTTAATTTGGTCCCACACAGCCTGAGGGTTACAGCGACTAACCTTAGCAGTTAAAGATGTCGTAATGTTTTTATTTTTTGCGTTTATTTTAAACAACAGGAAATGCTTTGTATGCATCCAAAATAAGGATGTTTCAATGTGTTGTTCAGACCAAATCTTGTGCTGTGACTAGATCGAAACATGTGAGTTGGAATTTAGAGACTGTAGAGGATTTTTTGGTTGTCACACGAGTCAGACGCCATCACGTACTTTTGTGGCACATGTACAGTTCAGGTGATTCAGTTGAAAGCACCCTTAACTACAGTCCAGGACAAGTTTTTTAATCATTGCATTCAGCTTCTTTCACCTACTTTAACAGAGGTCACTGCAAAATCAGTATTTTCTTGTTAGTCAGTGGGTGAGAGGGCATGGTGACAAAAATAAGACAAAAATAAGAATTGATGAACTCATGCTGGTGGGTCACCAAACTGAAACAAAACAATCAGTCATTGCGTGAGTCCAGGTATTAGTATTAGCGTAATCATCAGCAGTGCCATCGGTGATTTCCGATTCTGAGCCGGTTTCTAATAATTATTACACAAAATACATGAACCACATAATGTGCACAATTTCTACAACAAACAACCCATATGATATGATTAACATGAAGTAGATTGAGGGTTCAAGTTCAGGCAGAACTTGAAAGTATTTAAGCTGCTAACTATCCATGCTACCATTTTTAGTGAATTTATCCGTAAGAGAGCTTTTTTTACGTAATGAAGCCAAATGAAGCATGACATGCATTTAGTTAACACATAACCTAAAAGCAACTTGGCTGCAATCTGAAAAAAATGGACTTTGCACCAATAAACCAGAATGATTCTGTTACCTTCTGCAGTCTAGTGTGAAATGTAACACAAAACACAAAAGAATAACAATTTAGACTAATCTTATCACTCAACATTCATGTACAAGAAGGAATCTGAAACCTAATCTGTTTATAAAGGGTGTTGAGACTTCATCAGCCCATACCACACTCAACATGTTACAACACCCCTCATAACCACAAAGCACAAATCACTACTGATTCAGTGGGAGAATAATCCTCACAGATTATTGTAGCATGTTTCAAGGCTTTTCATTCAGAATGAAAACCCTCCTCTGGGATGGTCTGATGATGCCACATGTGACATCAACAAGCGTAGAAATACCCCCTCTAAAACAATTGGAATGGGAATGCTTTACAGAAAGAAACGGCACCCTGTGGGGAAAAGATCAAACGGCTTCAAAGCTATTGGTTACCAGATATGATACTGCCGTGACAAAATGCATAACCTGCCAGTCTGACCGGCTGTTAACCCTGCTGTTGTTCATAGTATTTCTTGTTTTGCCAAAGTCAGCTATCGGACAAGCCAAATCTGATTCAGAAACTGAAGCTGCTTGGCCTGTAATTATCGAAGTTATAAAAAGTTGGACTCAACATTCTTTAGTTCACCAGGCCGCAGTGAATGACCAGTTAAAGGAAAGTGCAGGTGACTTCTAAAAATAGAAGCATGGGTACAGCTAAAGCGAAAAGGTCCTGACTAAATAAACTACTTTTGATAAGAGTGTTTTGGTTTTATCAACGATTTTGTTACGTTTGATGTCATTTTAGAAGCAAGTTCTCACTTTCAGTGGTTATCTAAAATGATCCTCTTCTTATCACATTCCAGTTTGCATTTATTTAGATATCCCTCATATTTCGGTTCCTTAGTTTTTGTAAATTCCAATCAGTGTTCAATGTTTTAGACTTATTTGACAAAAGTAAAAGTCTGATGTCTTTGGTGCAACTTAAATGATTTACTGTTGATTCGTTGTTCACTGTGTTTTTAGTTTTAAAAATGAGATGAATTTAAAAGTTCTCCTTCCTCTTTCCAGCCTTCCCCTGGTTTGGTATGGACATTGGTGGCACCTTGGTTAAGCTGGTGTACTTTGAGCCGGTCGACATAACTGCAGAGGAAGAACAGGAAGAAGTAGAAAACCTCAAATCCATCCGCCGCTACCTCACTTCAAATGTGGCCTATGGTAACTTGACCAACAAAGATTTGTGTGTTTCACTGATTTTAAAAGTCCTGAACCTCAACACAAAAAAAACCCTTAGTTCTCAGATGACCTGATATTAACCAAAAACTGATCCTGTTTCTCCCAGGGAAAACAGGAATCCGTGACGTTCACCTGGAGCTGAGGAACCTGACTATGTGCGGCCGGACGGGGAACCTGCACTTCATCCGCTTTCCAACACAGGCCATGCCCCGTTTCATCCAGATGGGTCACGACAAGAACTTCTCCAGCCTACATACAACACTGTGCGCCACCGGAGGCGGCGCGTACAAGTTTGAGAACGACTTCAGAACCGTGAGTGTCAGGGAGGAACAGCTCGTCAACTCTACAGCGTCAATATAGTCTTTTAATGCGAGCCGTTGGTTACTGAGCATCACCTAGCAGTTGACTGTCAAAAAAAAATGGATTGACAAAGCCAAATGCAATATTTGACTGTTCCAACCTCTCAGATGAGATTGTGTTGATCTTACATTATGCTAAATTGAATCTTTTACTTTTTTTTAAAATGCATTCTATCTGCCATGGTTGCAGTTGATTAGTTGAGTTATTTCAGTTGACTCTTGAAGGTGATCTAATGTCCTGGAGTTTTATATCTTGGTGCCCGGTTGCTTTAGTTCATTGATCTTTCCTGCAGTCCATCAGGATCAATAACCTCTCCCTGGGTGCTGCAGCATGAATCTGAACCAAGAGTTTGTCCAGAATGTAGAAGTGCTCGGAAAACAATTTTAGCTTCATTTAATCATAATCTGCTTCCGTAAAATGAAAACCTCTTCATTCTGGTAGTCTTGAGCGCTTGTTAGGTGAAATACAATATCGCGTCTGTTTGTGCTGCAGGTGGCTGACCTGGAGTTGCTGAAACTTGATGAACTGGATTGCCTGATTCGTGGATTGCTGTACGTCGACCGCGTCGGCTTCAATGGACATCCAGAGTGCTACTACTTCCAAAACCCGTCAGACACCCAGAGCTGCGTGAAAAAGCCCTGCACTTTGGACAACCCCTTCCCCATGCTGCTGGTCAACATTGGCTCCGGGGTCTCCATACTGGCTGTGTACTCGGAGGACAATTACAAACGTGTGACCGGGACCAGGTGAGCAGGCTAGTCATTAATGGTATGAGTAGTACAAGCATTACCGTGTCATCACAGTGGAGCTGCACTGTGACAAACAGGTTATCGTCTGGACCACAGGACCACATAAAAAAACAACCAACCACCAACAGATCTAATGATACTGAATGTCTTTGGTGTTGGAAGGAAGTTTGTGAACCCACCTAGATGCGGACACACACAAATTAAATATAGCATGGGTGTCCTGGAAAGGCTGGGTCATTCATAAACGAGTGGGTCAAGGTTCACTGCTTTAGAAAAACATCATTGCATCACAGCAACATAAAATCTATTATCAGTGGAAACGATAGCATTCTGTTTCTACTGAGGTAGCACAGCATACCAACATCTCAGGAGTCGGGGTTGCATTAAACTAGAAACCACTGAGTGAAACTTAAAAGCATTTTCGTGTGAAGAAATATCTGTAAAAGATTAAGTAAGAAAAATTCATTTTGTAGCCTCAGTAGATCTTCCTGAGTGTTTGAGTCGTTTGTTAAATTGCAGACATTCTCTGTCTACTGTCAACACTGTAAGTACTAAAGTACACTATCATGTACTTTAGTACTTATGTAACAGTACAGCTTGATTGCGATTAGATTGTGAACTGTGGGAAGCAGTAAGACAAAAAGATCAATTAACGTCTTCTTTCTTAAAAAATGAATGCTGTGAGCAGCAACTAGTGAAGTCAGTTCTGCTAGTTGTCACACCCCCATCAAAGGGGCTACATGGGTGTACCTGTGAATGTATGCCTTTTTCCTGGTCTTCATAGATCGTCAATAACACCAGTTGTCTTTCAGTCTGGGAGGCGGCACATTTCTGGGTCTTTGCTGTCTTCTGACGGGCTGCGAGACGTTTGAGGAGGCGTTGGAAATGGCCAGTAAAGGGGACTCAACCAACGTGGACAAACTGGTGAAAGATATCTATGGAGGAGACTACGACCGCTTTGGTCTCCAGGGCTCCGCTGTGGCATCCAGGTGAGCACAATGATGTCATCTAAATATCCACCGTTTCAGTGGGTTGGTGTAGATTCCGGTTCATCCCAGGTCACAACAATCCTTGAAGGCTGAATCTGAAGCTGTCGTCTCGGTGTCTTCCTTTTAAGTTTCATCACTGTTTACACAGAAGCAATTAAAACAAAAGATATTACCAATAACTCACACTCTGCTTGAGGCAAACACACCTTAATGCTTATGACATGCGTTCGTCGTGACCTCAGTGTTTTTCTCGTCCGTGATGCATTACATTTAAAAGTTGTTTCATTTGCTGTGTTTCAATAGTTTTGGTCACATGATGAGCAAAGAAAAGCGAGACAGCATCAGTAAGGAAGACCTGGCCAGAGCCACGCTGGTTACCATCACGAACAACATAGGATCCATCGCACGGATGTGTGCCGTCAATGAGGTACACACACACACCAGTGAAATATGTGTACAGGAGGTATACATGGTTGATGAAATACACACACGTTTTCACTGATAACGATCCACAGGTCATGTTGGTGTTGAAACACAATCTTCACAGAAACCGCTTTGTCAGTCGTCTATTTTAACACAGGTTGGTCATAGAATAAACTAATAAACGATCATCTCATGTTTGCAGAGGTCCTTTTATTTTTACTGCACATATTGCTGTCGGCATTAGAGTCAAAAGTAAAATTAGGTTTAAAGCTAAAAAAAGAGAAGTCTTGTACAGAATAAGAAATTTGATTTTTCTGCTTTTGAATATGTGATTCTCTTCATATGATAAGAAGAAATAACTATTAGCTGATGCATTTTCTTCCTGATTTGAGTTTGAGATGTTGTGTGTCTCTCGGGCTGCTGTGTTGCTTTAGTTTGTGTTGTCAGAGCTTTCTGCACATGTGGAGGTTGATCGTCTCAGACAGGGATGCAGCCAGGTTGCTACTCCATGTTCAGAGATGGCGTGCTGCCAGTTATTTCTTTGCAGTCATGAGGCGTTACAACATGTGAGGCTCTTAGAATACATTGTGTACAGTTACGTGTTGCATGGAGCAGTCATGGAGGCTCTGAAAATACGAGTGAAACAGAACAGTGGATTGTTGTGGGATATTTTTTGTTCTTTCATTTCTTTCATTTTCCAGTTTCAGTTCCAGTTTCAGATAACGTGTGAACTTGCATGCAGGCTTTGAATTTCAGTTTGAGAGTTACAATTTTTTTTTTAACACATTTTTCTGTGTGCTGTGAGCTTCTTTACAGTGTTGCCTTGTGGCATGGTGATCAAGCAGCATTGTACAGGGCTATCACTGCACACAGAGCTGCAGCAAACACGCCGACTTGAACTGGGTGTTTCTCATGTTAAACTTATTTCTTCGCACATGTTTTAACGCTCAGATTCTGTTCTGAAATGCAAAATCCAACCCAGCCTGTTCTTTTGATTGGGACACAGAATTTTTTTCAATAATGAGCAGTTGAACAAATATTGAATTTCTCTTCTTGTGCTCTTCTCTTGTTTCTGAATGAGAAGCTTGCGCATGCATAATGATGGACGTCAGTCTGTCCTAGTACTTGTCTGTTACGTAGGCATATCAGCATAAGTGTAAGTGAACCGTCAAATTAAACAGTTCAGTTTAAAGTATGACGATAACCACTGTCACAATCACATCACATGATGAATCGGGGTTTTTTTTATAAATCTGATCACTGTGGTTCACAAAACCTCCTAAAATCTACCACCGCTAACGTTTCTTGTTAATTGTCTTTTCCAAATATGGAATCAACATTCTTTGTCTTTAACACTGGAGGCGAAATATAAGCATAAATTTGAATAAAAACTAAATATTAAGTTTTTATCATTTTAGTCTTGATGAGATCCATCATTCTTTTGTGTTTTTTTTAAGTGATCTGAAGTGTAGCTAACATGTACTTGTTAAAAAATAAGTTTCTTTCTTTTCCGTTGTCCAGTTTAAATGAGAGAACTTTATCTTGCTCTGTTCATGAATGCGTTTGGAGCAGTTGAAGTTGATCAACTCTCTAGCTCCACCAAGTGGTTCAGAAGAAATGTTGCAGATTTGTGTGACTAGGAACTTTGATCAGTTGTAAATACTGTAAATCAAATGCAGTGTTACTTTTTTCTACAGATAATTAAAATATAGCTTCAACCATCTTTTCCACAGCTTACATCCAGAACAACACACACTGCTAACACGATGGAGGAAAACGTCACATGCTGCTGCATTTATCGTACAGCTTTCCACATAACAACTGGTTTTACGTCTCTTCACTTCAGAAAATCGAGCGCGTGGTGTTTGTTGGGAACTTCCTTCGTATCAACACAGTGTCCACCAAACTGCTAGCCTACGCCATGGACTTCTGGTCTAAAGGTCAGCTAAGAGCTCTTTTCCTGGAACACGAGGTGAGCGCTTTCTAGGATCGTTCTAATTATACCCCTCGTCAATGAGCAGCTTTAAAACAAATGTTATGATCGCACCAGGGATATTTCGGAGCCGTCGGAGCACTGATGGAGCTGCTCAAGACAACAGAAGACCCATGAAGCGAACATTGTGCTGACGTCATCGACGTCATCGGCAGGATGATGCCGTACCACCTCCGAATGCTGTGATGTCATCGAGTCTCGATACTGTGATGTCTTCAACCTTTGAAGCTGCTGAAAGGTCTCTTTCACAGAGGCTCTTAAAGGAACATTAAGAGACACAGAAACTGAGTAAAGCCATTTTATTAATTTAAATCTTGTAAATAGTGATAACCTCTAACATTCACTTCCTAAATTTGCCAAACACAATCCCCACTTTGAAGAGGTTTTAATATTATAATCTTTAATTTATGGTTTCCTGGAATCAGCCCTGTGTTGGGGACCACAGAGACAGAGTATTTAATTGTATTTTTTTGTTACTACGTGTTTGTGTGGATAGCTACTGTAGCATTACGTCGTGGAGGCAGCGGTGTCCTTTACGATGACTAATTGTGCAACAAATTTTTTTGTTTTGTTTTCTTGCTGTGACGTTTTCACAGGAATCAAACGACTCTTTACTAAGTCGTTTTTTTCATCCAGGGACTCCAGACACACACAACCGGTCCCTCCTGCCTTCATCTGTCGGAACACAGATGCACCACTGTAGCCGAAACTGTAACGTTAGCTCAAGACCGCGGCTAGCGGTCACCCCGGCTCCACACTGCAGCTTGGACGGTAGTCATGACGGCTGCCGAGGTTCGCAGCTACAATTTACCGCACAATAACAGTTGCTTCCGAAGCTGCGGTGTTGTAAGGAGGAGCGCACTGACGCCAAACCCCGTAGAGATTTGTGACATCTGCCTCCTTTGCCTCAGAAGGGAAGCAGAAATCTTTGTTCTGTCGCTCCACTACACACGGCCTTCACTTTTCCTCCCCAGTCAGTCTGCCTACATATAAGCGCCGTATTGCCACACGCAGGGTGTAGTGAGTTTAATGTTAAATGGTGGACCAAGTCATTGTCTTCCAGCTTGTCGCACGACAGCTGTATGATATCGATTTCTCACTAGCGTCTGATTCTGACCTGTGTTTGTGATATATGAAATACGTGTTTGTGTAAGGAATCGTCATCCTTGACTCTCTTCTCTCTTCCCTGCTGGTCAGCGTCTTGATCAAGGATGCTTTAGCGGGGTGGAGGCCAGCGTCTCACCCTCTGGCTCCTCCGCCCTGCTGCCTTGTTTGAATGTTGCAGTGTGATTTAATGAGGCATCTCAGGCCGAGATGAAATGAGTTCCCTTCTGACTCGTGGCAGGAAATAGATGGACCAAGATGCGACAACAGATTAGACTGTTTTTACTGTCTAAAGGTAAGAAAATGTAATAGCTGGGACCATTACAGAATCGCTATGTAGGTCCAGATCAGCTGATCTAATCAGCACATATCCAAATGTAATCCATTGTGACACAATCAGAAACTGATCATTTTCTCTTTCTCACGCCGTCTGCACGCCTCCGTCTGTCGTCTTGGATGGTTAACGCTCTTTTACTTGCCTGAATTGCCTTTTTAATATTTTACCCTTCTGCCACTTTTGTTCAAAGCTCTCATCTGATTTTGCAGTAATTTTGGGGGAGATAGAAATGTGAACGACACGCACGCCGCAAAGTTTATTATGCAAACCATCGATTCCTGTGAAGAGTCCTCATCAGTAATTAGCTGTTTTGGAGAAACCTGGACCACAAAATGTGTATTTCACTGTATTGTGATAGTGTAACGCCCTCGACACGCCCTCCCCAGTCTGGACCTTTGCAGCCTTTCCTCTGTTTGCCACCTGAACTCTGACACTACCTGATTTCCTCTGAGAACGTGTGCTTTTCCCCTTTTGTTTTGTTAATTTTCTTTTTGAGTTCTTGTTCTGTTTTTCTGAGTGAACCAATCTGTTCCTTCTAATAACAAGTGAAATCACTTTCTTAGCCAGTAACTTATGCAGTAATGTGAACGTCTTCTTGACTGAAGACTAATGTACTCTTTGGGTTCTAAAGCCCTTTGCTTGCCACTATATAGTATAAGATGTATTTTTAAGGCTTGATCATAATTCCTATGATCACAAATCAATCCCTCGTTTACAGAGTGGATTCTCTGTAGATCATGCGTATTAAAACTGTTTTGCTCCTCGTGGTTACAGACAAAATACTGGCTTCAGTCATCCAAGAGATGTGCTTTATCCTGAATTGTCCTTTTTGGGCTTTGGTGTATTGTCTGTACTTTTTTTTTTTTTGGCCTTCTTCCAACACATGCTTGAATAATAATAGTGACTCAGGCTGTCTTGGTGTTGGTGATCTTGTGCCACCCTTTTTCCAATGTGAAAACTCCGACCTGTCGCCTTCACCGTTTGCTCGCCTGGTGACTCCACGCTCGTGCCCTTCGGTTCCCCGTCGTCTTATTTCCTACCATCATCTCTACTGTTTTGTATTCACATGTTTGTACTGTAACAGATTCAGCGCTGTTAAACGTCACATCTCCCTCATCTCAAGTGTGTTGGTATTAAAATGTCATTTTAAACACTACATATTCTTTAGGTACAGCGGATGCCTTTGGTTCCCTAATGGTTCTTCTCATTGTGTTTTTATGACAACAGATTGTTTTGGGAACATTTTTAAAAGTAATGTCCTGTCGCTTTTGTTTTCATTTGAATTTTTTTCCTTGTTTTGAAAGTTTTAGGTACCTTTTTGTTTAGCACCATTTGTACACTTGCCTCATCAGCAGCCTGCAAAACCTTTAAGACCTCAGGAGAGGGAGCGGTCATAATGGTTTTAACGTTTTACAATCTGCTCTTTGTGCTGCAGCTCAGATCCGGTGTCACTGATGTATTTTCTAGTAAAGATACGCGACACTCAACAGAACGTGTCGGTTGAGGTAACGGTCTCTGCATAACATAGATGATTTGTTTGTCAAGATGTTAATTTTGCAGTGTACCTGTATGTTTTACGTGTTTCTATGATTTGATTTTTGCTGATCTAGAATCTTCTAATCTACCATCACACACCTTTATAGTTGTATTTTTGGACCTTGCTAATGTTTTAGCATCAGTGTGAGTTGATAACGTTGACACGCTGGACTTCAGAGTCACACAAATCGCTTTTGTCTCCAACAACTTGTTAAACCAATTCGAAACAGAATCACATGTTAACACTGCAGGTGTTTTAACAAACCTTGTAAATTTTAAAATTGATATTTACTGTAACTTCAGAACAGGAGGTTAAATTAGTCTAAAGTTGTTATTTTCAATAATGCTTGTCTGATTTGATAACAGTCTGAGATTCTTTTTGTCCTTGTTTTTTTGAACGTCACTAACACTGTTTGGGATGAACGTCCCACTGGGTCCACCTGTGCTCTGATCAGTATGTATGTCTTAGCGCTGTAAGCTTTGGCTCGATCTCCCATTAGATGCCAAATATTATGCCATCCATAGTGAATTCAAACCAACTCATCCGTTTTTCCCTTTCACTCTGATACAAAGTTGTTTGTGAATATCTTTTGTATGTAACCCTGTTAGTTCCTCCCTGTTGCAATGTTGACTTAGAGTTTCTCCCCTGAAGTCTGTCCTGCTGATTTAAGTAACACTATTTAAGGTGGATGTTTGCAACAAGGTGTCTTTGTCCAGACTATGTACCAAAAATAAGCTAAACCAAGCATGCTAAAGTACAACAAATTGGCTAAAAGCTGTGACAATATTAATTCAGGATGGACATCAAATGATCACTCTCAAAGTGAGGTGAAGTTCCTTTTACTCCCAGTTCTCGAAATGTTTCCTGATTTCCTCAGAGGTTCTTAATCTGGTCAAATACCTTGTTGCATGAACTCATCCAGCCCTTTAACCTGTCGTCTGGAACGCTTGAGTGGTAGGACAGATCTTTTTTTTTATCTTCCACCCTTGTGTAACTGATTGTAAAAATATTTTGTAAATATTAATATGAAATATTCTACACCAGCAATCTGTTGTACTTTCAACAGTACGGGGTCGGCTTTCCCAAACACTTGGCGCTTTATTTCCAAATCCCAGTGCAGACAGAAGACAAACCACTGTCACCTTGACGACAACCGTACCAGAGTTGTGACATGTTGACGTCTGTGTTGACACTCTCTGTGCTTTGTGACACATTTTGTGATGTTGCTGTGATTGTGTAAAGTTGCATGGTTTAAATCTACCTATCCGATTTTTTTTTTTTTTTTTTTACATCATCACTAGAATGTAAAAATTTAATTCAAGTTCTGTATTGGCTGGCAACAATATCTCACTTAAATTCTTCCACAAGATGTCTGCTTTCTGTCTGCTTGATCTCTGTTGCCAGGTGTTTACACTGGTTCCTCTGGATTCAGATGTGAAACTTTTTGGGAAGGCCAGTTCTGGTTGTTGGTGTCGGTTCTGCTGCTGCTTTTAACTCTTGAGTTTTAAAAAAGAGGTTAAAAAAATCAATTAAAAATAAAACTGCTCCCTGCCTTGTGCAATGTCATGTAATGAAGTGAAGATTTTTTTTTTTCTAAAAAGGAATTAAACTAAAACTGGATGACACCTGTTCTGTTTATTTATTGACTTGATTTCTTATTTATTTATGCATATTCACGGTATAACTTGTAGCAGGC
Source organism: Antennarius maculatus (assembly GCA_013358685.1). Classification (NCBI taxonomy): domain Eukaryota; kingdom Metazoa; phylum Chordata; class Actinopteri; order Lophiiformes; family Antennariidae; genus Antennarius; species Antennarius maculatus. The sequence goes on from CM023616.1 coordinate 18,708,749, forward strand.
TGATCACGCTTCACAAGAGAATGCTTAATATTTAATGGCTGAAAATACATACAGTGGAGTTTGGAGCAGTAATGTGGAATATAATCTAGAGTAAGAAAGCTCCAGTTTGCTTGGTGGTTGGTGCAACTTTATGCTGCCTCCATCTTGTCAGCTGGTTTCATGTTGGCCACAGCTCATCAAACACAACCTGAGGGTGACTGCAGCAGAGAAACAATGAGCCATCGAAAGGCAAATATAAAATTAATGCTTAAATTTGTAGAACTGATGATACGTATTTAGTTATAACTTTGACTTGTCTGATCAATTCTTTATGGCATTTTGTCAATTTGGGGCTCCATGTTACTATTACAGGAGTATAACTGGTTTTTAAAAAGTGTTGAGTAAAAATTAAGTTCTTTGTGACAAAAACATTGCTTTTTAACTCTTACAGAAATTATGTAACATCATCTTTATGACAGCCAATAAAAAATATTTTAAAAGCTGATAAGGCTTGCAGACATTTGTGGGGTTGCATGAATTGCATAAGGGCAGAACTATTGTGTAGGAACTTCTCCACCTCCTTCTCCTCCCTATTTATCAGTCTGCAGTCTGAATGTCGTTGCAGAGGAGCCTCACCATCGCGGCAGAATAATCATCAGAACCAGACACACAGGTTTTCTCTCTCTGTGTATGTCTGCGGAATAATTATCCCACAGATATCCGGACAGTGATGTAAGAAAAATAAGATTTTATTCATGGTCTTCTGGTTTAACATTTAAGAGTTTTCTAATTTCATTCCTTGTATTTCACTGCGTTCTCAGTTTCTTTCCTAGCCTGTCCGAATCTGTCCATTTTACTTTCATCTTATTTTTCCTGATTGTTCATATTTTTTTTCCTTTTGAACTACAATGATGCTTCCGTGTGTAGTTACAAAAATAAATCATCTACATAGAAAGTAAGCGTGTATTCAGTGGAAACACTAATAATAATTGCATTTTTACAGATAATGCTGATTTTACACTAAACGACAAGGACATTTAACTATTAAAGAAAATTAATATTTTGAGATACGGCAACTGAATGTCACGATTTTGGGCAGAAAGTCGTCAAAAAAATCTTCAACAAAATAAATGCTTAATATTCCCCTCCCTCCCTCTATGTTCTTTTTATCTCTCTGATATCTATCAAAAGAAATCGGCTCCTACTTTCATCATTAGTTTCACAAGTCTTTATAAAACTGTACTTTGTGTGACTTAAAACAATTTCTGAGAAATCTTGTCTTGAGATGTTAATAAGTTTAAAATCTGATACTGTCTCAAATCAGACTGAATTTAAAATAATAATTGCATTCTTCTACTCCATTATCCACGGAAAGTTCAGTCCAGAAATCTAGACCTAGAACTACGTATATCTATTTTTTTTCTGCCTTTTCTACTTTTTCAAATCTTTTAATTTTTTATTATCTTGAATTTGTTTTGTCAGTATAACCACTCTGACAATCTTGCACACTAGTTTTGCTGGCTCAGAAATATTGAATTTTTTTTTCCAGTTCAAACAGGGTGGGAATGGGGATCGGGTTCAGTCTTCTGTTTTTATTGTTCTGTTGTTTCACTAACTAAGTTCAAACAGGTAGTTTCTCAAGTTGCAGCTATCCTGAAGTAGAACACTTCTGTCCAAAACACATTAAAATGAAAGATAATAGAAATTTATTACTCAACTCTGATAAAAGATTTTTATTGCAAGGGTCACCCAGCGCAAACTGGCAATCGTATGTAATGATAGGAACCTCCTGTCGCCTATATGTGATATTAAAGTTACGGGTAATTAGGTCTTTATTGCTGGAATCCATAATTTCTTGTTTTTTTTACTTCTGTTCTCTACTAAATAGATTTATCTCAATCTTATCAGCAACACAGGTCATTAGTGTATTGCTGCAGTCTGCTTCAGCATTTTCCTTGTCATATCAACCCGCTTTTGTAAGAATGTGTTACGTAATTTATGTATATGTTATCACATCTTGTGAAGTTTTCCATTCTGAAGTTTAATGAGTTCCAGGTTGACTATTCTCAATTGTTATCTGTTCAGATGCGAACTGGCTTTTGTCTCAAAAATCAATAGATAAAGAAGAAATATTGCATAACCTCTGTTATTTTTGTGTTATTCTATGTAATCTTCAAGTGGTTTGCTATAAAGAGAAGCTGATATGGCCTATCTAGATGGGTGGTGATGGTGGGCAGGTGGCACAGGGTGTCCTTTCTGCTCTGTCCAACCAGCTCCATTGGTTGTTCATTTCATTGGACCTCTTGGTAAGACAGAAACTTCTTTTCCACCTTGTTCAGAAAGTTAACAACGGTTAACAGAAAATGCTAATGACACTGGACTTATTTCTCCGGCTTTCTGTACAACTGGCCCATCCCATTAGTTGCCAGAGGGGGTTAGATTTGTGCTGATCAAAAGCATTGATTGGTTGAGTATTGCAGACACTTTTGGGTCAGTGGAGACTAACATAGTCGGTCTTGGTTGGTCTTGTGAATGTTATCATCCCTACCACTAATTTGCTCTGGCTTTCACGTGTGTTTGAACCAATATTGAGAAAACACCTGGCAATTATGATGAGCATCTGACATGTTTTGCTGGACCATGAATCAAGAAAGACTTCCAAGGAACATTTGTGCAACGGTCCATGGACCGTAGCTCTGCCAACTTTTGGTCCTCCTGCCTCCCTTGCAGTACGGAACAAGTATTTGTTTCCGACAAAAGACACCAGACTCCAATTTATCCACTATCCTGATACTCAGATATCTTCTTCCAAAATCAGTGAGGTACTTGTATACAAGAGTGTTCCAGAAGTTGAAGGAAAATACTCAATGTGTGGAACAAGTTGACAGGTTAACAACTCCAAGACAACCATTATCTTCAGTTTCAGGCTGAAGACGTTTGATTCTGATGCGTTGTCGACATCCAGGACAGGTGGACCAGGGAGCTAGCTGATTTCCTGGAGTTGGGTCACTGGCATAAAACCTGTTGCACAGTCTGTGAGGTTCAGTTTTGGTAGCACAGATTGCCACTGGTTGGCTGATCGTTAGTTATCCATTCGATAACATCTTCTTGTTGAGTTGTTCAGTGCAACTGAGCACAATCTTACACTAGCACTAGTTACTCCACTGTGAAGTTACTAGTTCTCAGCATCCTGCTGGGAAGTCAAGAAGACCACTTTAGACAGCATGGGTCCACATTAGAAGGAGGTGGAATTTAGGTGAGAATCCAAGGAATCAAAGGCTGTGGCAGACTCCGGCTACACAAAATCCACGATTCACCATTGACTGATAAGGTACCCCCGGCCAATTGGCACAGCAAATGGTTTAATTTCTGCCTGTTGTATATTCTGTCTTTTCAGTGACAAAGGAAGAGGAGCGGAAACAACAAGTAAACAAAAAGGGAACAAGCCAAGCAAATGGAAGGGAGTCTTAACATCTAGTGTCACACAGAGAGAGGGTATACCGATACAAATCTGCCTTGTGATTGGTTGGAGCAATGGCCAAAGGAAAGAAGGTTGAAGGACACAGACAGACGTCTGGAATCATCGTCCCACCAGAGGGCGGCTGGGGTTGGGTGATTGTCGGCAGCTGTTTCCTCACTATCATCTGCAGCCGGGCAGTAACCAGGTGTGTGTATGTATGTGTGTGTATGTATGAGCCCCACCTGAAATGTTCTCACTTTAAATCTAATTTTCCATAAGGTTAAGCACAGTCTTGGATAGATAAGTGGATTAGATCTTCTACGTCTGAGTAAAAGATTACCTAACTGATAAAACGGACGTCTCACTTCCTTGTTTACCTTTGTCGCTGGTCCAACATTGTAGGCGTCCTCTGAGGTTGCCTCACATAATGAACAGGAGTCATAAAAAAAAAATGGGAAGGATCGTGGAGGACAGAACGCTATGGCGGGTGAATTTAAAGATCTGAATGGCCGCCATAAATTGATAACCAACTGATTTATATAACTGCCTTATCAACTCTATTAACTCAAGTCTTTAAGGGGCCATCTAACACGCAAGTTTCATCACTGCTGGCAGGTAGAAAAGTATTTCACAGCTGAGACAAGTCGTCATAAAATGGGTTGCCTATTTCAAAAGATGATTATTTTCTGTAGCAGGTGCTAAAAAAGAAATCTCAAACAGCCTGATTCTGAAACCAATCGATCTCACATTACAGTGAAACACAACACCAATATGTGCTTTAAAACAATTTGAGGTGGGAAAGAGTAAAAGAATATGATCATGGCGAACTTTTGACCAGAATTTCCTGTCAGTGTAATCTAAGTTTTCTCAATCCCTGTTCATGTGGCAACAGTGCCACATGAAATTTGCCAGTCAAATGCCTGGAAGAGAATCAGCTGAGCTGTCAGCTGATTGTGGGGCTGGCCCTGAGGGTAGCTGCTATCAGCTGATGTAGCTGAGAATGCCGGCCAAGCTCAACTCTTTGGCCTGTCTCAGCTAATGCTAATTAAGCTCCATTCACTCAAAGCCAAGTTTCCAAAATATAGTCGAACAATTCTTCATTCTATAACAACAGGACAAGCAGACTATTTACTTCCAGCTCTATTTGATGACTAATTTTTTTTATTTTTTCTTACATTTTGTCCAATCTCCCCTCTCTCCGGATCCAGATGTCTTTCCGTATTCTTTGTCGAGTTCCAGCTACACTTTGAGAAAGGTTATTCTGCCACGTCCTGGATCAACAGTTTAGTCGACTGCACCACCATGTTCTGTGGTAAGACCATCACTTCCATACACTCAACCATCAGCCATTGAAGAATTCATAATCTTTATGGACTGTGTTTCCAGCTCCACTAGGTGGTCTCCTTGAGAGCCATGTCTCCTGCAGAACCACGGTGATGCTGGGAGGTCTTCTCGCGTCTGCTGGCCTGATCCTAGGCTCCATGGCTACCTGTCTGGAACATCTATACGTTTGCTTGGGGATCCTCTCAGGTAAGCAGCTCACCCACCTGGGTTCTGTATATGCTGGAATGAAACAGATCAGGGATGGAGTTCATAGAAAAATTGACTACTTGCATTTTATGACCAGAGCTAAAGTTAAAAATGTTCTGTTTCGGACACACTCTGATATGATACCATAAAGCTAATAATATAATAAAGCTAAACGTTCAACTCCAGGCCATTTTCTCCATCCTATGCAGGTGTAGGCTTTGCTCTCTCCTACACGCCAACCTCAGCAATGGTTGGGAAGTACTTTGTTGAGAGGAGAGGCCTGGCCTACGGCATTGCACTCTCTGGTAAAGACATCCTAAGTTGTTACCTTCTCATTTATATCTTACTTTTATATCCTCTCCCCTACTCCTACATTTTTATTGCTTCATTTTTCCTCTTGCTTGGGCTCTTTATTTTTCTATCTTTTTCTGGCCTTGGTGACTTTCCCCTTCCTTTTCTCTCCTTTGCCTCACTTCATCCCATCAAATCCAGTTTGACTTCGTCTTCAGGTAACGGAATTGGAACATTCATGCTGGCTCCCATATTCCAAATGCTTGTCGAGCATTACTCCTGGAGAGGAGCGCTGCTCATCGTGGGAGGATTTGTTTCCAACTTATGTGTCTGTGGCGCTCTGATGAGGCCGCTGAAACCGATAGGAGGTGAAAAGTAAGTAAACGCAGAAGTTAGCAAATTATGTCAAATAAGTTTCTTTTCATTTATGATACAAGTCCACCTAATATGATTATATTATTGATTAGTTTATTGGCTCTGCTGTCAGATGATGTACATAGAGCGATACCCTTGTTAGTATTTACGTGCTAGCTGTGGACCAAAAATGAGGATCTATTTAGCATTAAAATAGCATCCACATCTTTTCAGCTCGCTTCATATTCTGATTCCAATAATCTTGAAATAAAACGTTAAGAACAAATCTATAACAAGTTTATTTCTGTGATTGATTTTTTTAATCTTCTCCATCTTCAGGATATTGGAAAACACCATGGGAAACCTGGAAAATGACAAAACGACAGTGGACCTGAAGGATATTGAAAAAGAGGGTGCTGATCACAGCCCAAATCAATTGGAAATTACCCACTTTAAGGATCATCAAGGTCAACTCATAGCCAGCTTTTCATATGATAAGAACAAACTAGGACAGGAGAAAGTGGGATTTCTCTCAAGCTTTAGCCTTCCTGATTCAAATTTAGCAGATCGGAAGCTAGTTGAGTGTATTTTACTTAACAACAAGCTAACAAAGACAGTGTTAGGGGAGACTGAGCTCTCAGATCCTAACATACCAAATGGTCACATAATTGAGGATTTGAAGCAGAAAGAAAATTTGAAATTGAACGACAAGACAACTGACATGGACGACCCCGAACTCATTGAAGAAAAATCAACTTATCATTTAGATGAAACAGCTAGCACACAACCGGACTCTATCTCGAACTCAACAACCGCATCCAGTTTTTGTCTCACGTTCAAAGAGAGGTTTGGATTTCTCCGGTCACCCAGGTTCCTGGTTCTGGCTCTGTCGATCCTGTTTCTGGCATATGCCTGCATTTCTCCAGTGGTTTATTTGGTTCCTTATGCCCTCAGTGTGGGGCTTGAACCCCGGCAGGCTGCCCTGCTCATTTCCGTATTTGGAATAGGCTCCATCGTGGGTACTGTCACCTTTGGATGGATCATGGACAGAAAGTAAGTAGTGGCTTGGGGTCTGATTTTGAGTTTGTTTTGTTCATAAGCCTCAAATTCTTAGTGCCTCTTGCTTTACAGTCAGTACCTCCATTCTTGACCTTTGAACAGCCTATGAACCACGAGCTGAAAGTTCTTGCTGAGTTTAGAATTACAGTAAGGAACAATTAGTCAAGCTAGCTGGGTGAGCTGAACAAGTTCTAACAATAACAAAAGGACAGGAGACACATTCCTGGATGACACTCAAGTATATTTGGGTGTTTACCTGTGAACTCAATTACACCTCATTAATTTAACCCATACACTGACAGATGCCCTGGCCTCTCCATAGGTGCTTGAGGAGGTACCGCCTGCAGAGCTACATGCTGGGGATAAGCTTGGAGGGCTTCAGCTGTCTATTCTTCCCCCTCATTCAGTCATTCTCTATCTTGGTCCCATTTTGTACGGTCTACGGCTACTTTGAGGGGGCGTACACGGCGCTTATCCCAGTGGTGACCGCTGATGTCGTTAGCCCCAACTACTTGACCTCAGTGCTGGGTGTGATGTACTTAATGCATGGCATCCCCTACCTGATCAGTGCACCAATTGGAGGTAATGGCTCCTAAATTTAAATTGTAACTACTGACTGTTAGTTTGTTATAAAGTGCTGTTTGGTGTTTACGTAAAATATCACACTCTATGCTGATGATATTCTATTGTATGTCTCACCTCCCTTGCTTGCTGAGGTGTAACACGTGTTTGCTGTTTCTCTCTCTCCAGGTTGGTTAATTGACAGGACAGGAAACTACACAGCAACCTACATCTACAGCGCAGCGTGCTTCTTGATCAGCGCAGGGATCCTAGGAGCCGCTATGCTAGCCAAACGCTGCTGCAAGACCAAGTCTAATTCAGCTGTTCATTCGAATCAAAGTCATATGCATGTAGCTGAAGCCGAACAAGGAGTTGTGTGACAATGTGCAATTTGTTGCTGCTTTTATGTAGGTTTACAAAGAATATGGGAAATGTGCATTTGTGATGTTCATCATGCACAGTTTATTTGTTTTGGGCATCACACCTTGAGACCTGTCATAAACTATCAGGGGGTAGCTTTAATTCTTAGTCTAAATTTTTTTTTTTGTGTGTGTGTATTTTTTTTGTTTTTGTAGATGTTTTGTTTAGTTCTGTTTTTATTTTGTTTTTGTTTTCTTTTGTTTTGGAAACACTTTTTTTTGCCAATAGCATGTCAAAGCCAGAGTACTACATCTTTGTTTAAACAAGGAATAGTAGCTACCACATCACAAACAGATGGCACAATATTTTTTGTCTCCTTCAGATAAGACAGGTAATACTGTCCCCTGCTGGTTTAAACAAATTTTGTTACTCTAGAGGTGCAAGTATAGGAATCGATACCGGATGTTATATCACGAGGTATTGATTTGGTGAATGAACCAATGAATGGTGCTGAATCCTATTTTTTAGGATGAATAAATATTTTTTGTGATGTGTTTTTGAGAAACTTAAAGAGTCTTATAGGTTTAAAAACGTAAAATTCATCTGAATATATTAGAAAATACCACAGAAATCATACACACGCACGAACACAAACACAGAGCATCCATTGTTGTTAAATGTTGATCATCTGCACCTTTTTTCTAAAGTGCGCATTTATTTTTATCCACTAGAGGGCAGAAGTGCAGCGCTACTGTGTTCAGTCCATCTGCGACTTCAATTCGTTCATCTTTCATACCTAAAAAAAAAAAAACTTTATTTGACTTTTTTTCGTTTAAGATTAATAAAAAAATATTTTCCTAGATATTAAACGTATTTTGAATGTCTCTGCAAGCAACGCGTGTGATCAAATGCGATGTGTGCGTGCGTGCGTGCGTGCGTGCGTGCGTGCGTGCGTGTGTGTGTGCGTGTGTGTGTGTGTGTGTGTGTGTGTGTGTGTGTGTGTGTGTGTGTGTGTGTGTTTCAGGCAGAAGTTTCCACTGTGTAGGTGAACGCGTGGGAGGCAGGTAGAGGAAGGGTTTCCTCTGAGGTTGGAATCCCCGAACACAGAAAATTCAAAACAAACGCACCTCCTGCCTGACGCACGCAATCAGGTGTCAGGTTTTTATGCATGGTCAGGTTTTAATTCACTGCTTTAATGCAGGATATTTTAGGACGATCCCCCACCGCAGTGAATCATCTTCTCATCTAACAGTTAAAAAGCGACGTTCATACAGTCCTGAAGTCATGCAGCCATGACGCATAGAGTCTGTGAACGCGCATTATAAGCGTGCATACATTGGCGTCGCGGGTCAGGTGAGGTTACAGACTGCTAATCCAAACAGGAGTGGATTTGGAGTGTCTGCAGGTTGTTGTTTTTTTTTTGTTTTTTTTTTTTAGAAGTGACGCAGGTTTGGCATTTTCATATTCCAGATCAGCATCGGGTTTGCCCTTTGCTTTTGTCTCATATGGTGTGTGTGAGCCATTGTCCGCTGACGCGCAGATGCTGCTGCCAGCCGATAACAGCAGGAGAACATGATCAATATCCAAAGATCAGAATGAAAGGAAATCACAAAGCTCTGAACGTTTTATTACATAATAAGGATTTATTTGACATGTTTTTGCTGCTGTAGACAAACCGGGTTCGACTAGTTTAACTATGTCAGCCAGGAAACGTAATCTCTCTCCCTCACGCACGCACACCTACACACACATACACAAAAACACACACACGCACACACACTTTACACCTGCATTGTTGGTTTACACCAGATTCCCTTGCCGATAAAGTTTTGTCATGCTGCAGCCGTGTGTGTGTGTGTGTGTGTTGGTGTGTGTGTTTGCGTGCCACCACATCACTCATACATAATTCTCTGTGGGGAAGACAAACACTCTGCGAAACACAAGACGCTCCTGAGGGAGCGAAGATGAAAAGGACACAAAGGGAACACGTGTAAACACACACACACACACACACACACACACACACACACACACACACACACACACACACACACACATCCAAGTTGTGTACACTCCCTCATGAGTCTAGACTTTATTTATCTGCACAGCACTTCCTGATGTCAAACTGACATAGGTTTCTATGCTCTCCCCGTGTCTGCGTGGGTTCTTTCTGGGTTCTTCGACTTCCTCCCATTGCAGCTTAGGTGACACACAGATTTGAGTGTGTGCGTGAGTGTTTCTTCGTCTGTTGTGTGGCCTCGCGTAACCTGGCGTCTCATCCGGAGTGTACCCCACCTCTCACCTGTAGCGGGCTAGGATAGGCTCTTAGAGACGGATAAGTCTTGGTTGAAGATGAGGTGATAGTGGTCATCTGGTCTACAACAAAATAGTTTGATGGATGGATAAACTGAAAAAGAAAACTGTCCTTATTTCAAACAAAGCCATCTGGTCCTTTAATGTCTAATGTCTGCATGATTTATGTGGCTGTTTTTTAATATTTATCAAATTTGTGCACTCTTTTCCACGTAATTTGTGCCTCCATATCTGGAATCAGCATCTCTACCATGAAGGCTTAAGAGGCTGTATTGACACGCTGCTTTCTGCCAAGCAGAAAAACTTTTTCGCCATCATCCCTGTGACTGTGGTTAAATGTAACATAAATCTAGAATTTAAAAAAACTGACTGGGGTTATGCCACATATTCTTTCCTTGAATTGGAAAATATTTTCAGTTATGATGAAAAAACCAAGTTTATTAATAAGTTAGAAAACATTTTAATATTGTGCAGTGTGTAATACAGTTGAAGACCATGTTTAACTACATTTAGTCAATATATACACAGCAATATGATATTATTTCCCTTGAAATAAGAGACACACATTATGTGTTTTTCTGTCTTCTGATGAAAGATTGGCTGTGATAATATATAAATCACAAAGAGCCTACATAAAGGGTTAGCATGATTAGCTAAGAATCATGGCGGTGGCTACAAGAGGTAGCCTTTACATCTGACCCAAACTCAACTTTCTGACCTCCAATGTGATTTCTCTCACGTTAAAGCCTTGGAATTTTCATGTACAGAGATATAACATTGCAATTCTATTAGTCATGAAAGGCTCATTTGTAAATGACATTCTCGTGCCAAATGAGGGCATCTTGTAGACTCACATACCATTGAATAAAATCCTTTTTACACATAGAATGTCCCCGAGCGAACTTTTATTTATTCATCTTGATTAAACCAACAGGGGTGTGTGTCAGTGTGAGATTTTAGAATGCATTCAAGTGTCCCACACACAAAAAAAGTGTGATGTTTAAGTCATGCATGACTCTGGTAGTTTAATTAGAAAATTGTTATAAAAAAGGAGAGATTTTTCTTTAAATATTAGGCTAGTTAGTCGTATCCTTAATTCATATTATATTATATTATATTACTATATTTTTGCCTTATTATTTGACCTTTGACCTCTTGTAGGGCTCCAGTTGTTTACTCAACCACACTCAGTGTTTCTGCGTTGTTACCCAGCAGCCGTTTGCTCGGGGTGTTGAACGTCTCTTAATGCACCTTGATAACAAAGGCATGTGAGCTGTGTGGGTGTAGTGTGATGTCTGTTTCACAAGGTACATACAATATGCATGTATCTCAATCCGTGTGTGCACGGCATGTTGCTGCTGTGTGCATGCACCTCTGTTTTTGTTGTATCTATATATCAGTACGGTTTTGTGTTTTTGGTTGTGTGTCAGCGGAGGAAACCAGTTTTCCACTCTTCTTGTGGAAACCCTGAGTTCTTATTTTATGGAGTAACTAACTTAGTTATCCTAAAACCACTCCATTCAAAAACGCTAAAAGAAAATTTAAATAAAGTTTGTTTTTTTAAAGAAAAAAAAAAAAGCCGGAGTCAGAGTCAGCCATGTCTGTTTTCTCATTTCCTTTGTGGACACTGAGCTAAAGAGGTAACTCTCAGAACACATGCTTATAATTTTCCAATAACCATTTTCCCTCTCTCTAATCATAATAGATGACTCAGTGTGTTTTTCTTCTGTTTGAAGATTTGCTGTCCAGTGACCCTTCAATTAATTTAACAATTTAATTGTGGCTGTTCTGATGTGCCGTTTGCTTTGATGCGCCATCTTCAGTCCAGAAATGTGACATAAATCTAACCATCTCAATGGAGAGGTTTGAAAATACATAAAATAAGTGAAAAATCATAGAGGTTACTTAGGAAAGAAAACAAAAAATATAGTTATGAGCAGAATACTTCTTCTTCTTCCCTACTAAAATGCCCTATTTCCAAGGAGTTTGAGGACCCCTTGTTATAAAAGTCCATCCCTGAGTCTGAGACTGCAACTGAGAAATTAGAATTCTGGTGTTTCAGATGCATTTAAATATAAGGATGAACCAATTTATCTTCTTTTTTTGTCTTTTAGTGATGTCCCATTAGGAGTTGTCACAGTGGGTCATCTTTTCTAATACCAACCTATCTTCTGTATCCTCCTCTCCAACACCAACTGCTCTCGTGTCTTCCTCACTACATCCACCCACCTTCCCTTTGGTCTGTCATTTGTTCTATAGGTTGAACAGATAATTGTTGATTTTTTTATTTGAACTGTTCCTTTAATTGTTCTTTCGCTGCTGGGGAATGTTGAATGCCTCCTCCCTGGCTGTAGCATTACAGTACTTCAGGATAATATACAGTGCAGGTTAAATATTGACTCAGTCGCTCAGCAGTGTTGCTGCACTTCCCAGAGGTTACCAATGGGGGTCAGTAGAGATCACCCTCTTGTCTTGAGGTACAATCAAAAAGCAGATTGAAACATCCAGGATTCCTTGAATATTGTTTGAAGTTGAAAATATGAAAATTCCAATCAAATATCCAAATGGCTGCAACGCTGGTATTGCTGGTTGTCATTCCATATTTGTCAGGATTTATTAATCCTGCAGGTCAGACTTTACTTAATCTCTTTAAGTAAAGATGTGAGGTGTTTCTTTTGTTTTGTCTGAATCACTCACAGAGCTGCTCTGTTCAGGAAGGACAAACAGTACGCTTTATGCACTCCAGCCAGACACGACACAGTATTTAATTAGTACAATGCACGACATAAGGGTTCTGTGAGTGTGTGTGTGTATGTGTGTGTGTGTCTTTGTGTGTGTGCTTGTCTGTCACTACTGTTTGATCACAGCAAAGTGAGAACAACTGAACTAGCAAACTGCAGGAACTGATCAACAAGCAGAGCACACAGCCATGTTTTGTCTATATTCGGTACGACTTATCCCGTTTCACCGTAACGAACCAGATGGAAATTATTAGACGTCCCTCCAGACGCTTCACATACACATCGGGGGAGATGGAGGGAAAAAATAGCAAGATGAGGAAAAAGAACAAACAGGCCAAGGAAGAGATTAGCCTGGCTTTGTCACGACGGACATTGTCCCATGTAATCAAACGAGCCTCATCTGTGAACAAATCAGAAAACAAAGCCATGTAGTGTGTCTGAAAAATTTGGGTCATTCAAGTTTCAGAAAATCATCAGAATTATTTGATGAAACGATATGAACAGTAATGAGTTTGGGAGTTTTTCTGAGGTGTGACATTATAGACCCTATGCCTTCGACATATAGTTTTATGTTAATTTTTTTAACAAATATACTAAAATTGGAGCTCGAATTCTTTACAAATCTCTTCAAATTTAGTGTTAATTTACACATTTTAAAATCCATTCTTTAGTAAAGAAAACATAATGTTCAAAAATAACTTATTTGTTTTTGTTGGGTAAGAGAAATGATGTCATGTACTCCAAACAAACTGCATTAAACAGGGTTATTTATGATCATTTCACATGCTGCATGGAACCAAAGCATGATTTCATGCATCATTTCATTTTACATGCATTTCACAACTGAGCACCGTATACTCACGTCACTTTACTGTCAGGGAACGCACTGCACTCTAGAAATGGATTGGAGCGCCACATTATGGAAGATAGTGGTAAAAATCCCCCCCCCCCCTCATTAATATTAAATCAACTCCTGCTTGAGTAAGACTTCTGCATTCAGGCTTCCATGTGGTGTCCAGTCAATTACATCCTTGAATGAATGTCTGCACAAACCAGATAACTGTGTCCATAATCAGATTTATCTTTAAATCCGTGAGAAATGAATCATCAGGAGGACATCTCTGATGTCCATGAAAACAGATAAGGATCAGTAAAAATAAAAATCTACATCATGTGTCAAGATGGACGGCTGTTAGAAGAGCAGAGGCATCTTCTTCTCTTCCTCCCCCCTGCTGTCTGACACCTAGATGTGACCTTTCACAGCATGGTGTTAGGTTCTCAGAGTCACAGTGTCATTGTGTCCTGACCTCTCGCATTACAACCACCAATATGGACACACACACACACACATGCACACACACAAACACACACACACACACCGCTGGTCCAGGTGGTCAGTATTGTCTTATCGGGGGAGGAGGATTGGCTCTCCATTAGCAATCAATGGTGGGTAGTCCAGATGTGTTAAACACACACACTAACACACACACACTAACACACACACACACACACACACACACACGCACACACTAACACACACACACTAACACACACTTTGAGGACAGTGATTCAAAGGAGAATCAAATGTGAATCAGAGTTCAATTGTTTGTCACGTCATTTTGGATTTTATTCATATTCGGCTAATTAGACCAAAAACATTTTGATTTTGGTTTGAGGGTAGAAAGTATTAACTTCATAAATTAGATAATACTTTCAATTATAATTGCTAAAACTCTTTATTGAAAGGAGCTAACTTAGCGAAATTAAATTAACATCAAAGGTTTCCATCCCATACTGAGAACCACCTCATTGGACTGAAGGATGAGTCACAGTTTTCTTCATGAGTCTCATTATATCACACATCCTGACCCACATCGACTCAAACAGGAAGAAGTAAACACATGTGACCTTTGTAAACATAAAGAGAGTACACAAGTACCACCTTGTTTACAGTACAATACGAACAAAAACAGTAAACCTGTCATTGAGGATCATATTAACAGATTCTCAAACAGATACAAGCATAGTTTCTGTTCTCCTTGTCGAACTTTAGAATAATAATAATAATAATAACAATAATAATAATAATAACAAGGAGAAGAAGAATAAGAATATTGGCTTGATTTTTAAAATCATGTTTATTCACAAAAGTCGAAATACAAGATAGTCAAGTTGAGACAAAAACAAAGAAATTCACACAAACAGGAACTTGCATTCCAAAAACTAACAATAATAGTAATCATAATAATAACAATGATAATAATAATAATAATAATAATAATAATAATAATAATAATAATAATAATAATAATAATAATAATAATAATAATAATAATAATAATAATAATAATAATAATAATAATAATAGAAGAAGAAGAAGAAGAAGACTTTTTTTTACTTTTGCAAAAACACTTCAATCACATTCAAAACATTTTACAATTTTACATTAAATGAAAACACTAAAGAGCTTCAAAAACTCTAAAAACCGATAAGTAAGAGGAAATACAATCTAAAATCAGTGCATTATATCAGGAAGTTTGCAAAATTGAGTTGATCATCAATTAAGGTGCATAGGACATTTTTGTGACACCAGATGTTCCTAAAGTTATTTAGGTCTTTTGTCATTTTATAGAAACCAAATTCTAGTTTTAAGCGACATCTGATGTTACAGCAAAAAACAGTAGCTGCGTCTTGAACAGTATTGTTTTCAATTCTTCTCTTCCTGGTCACGTAAATTGCGAGTTTTGCTTCTCCAGAGATAAAGTTTAAAAGCTGCCACTTTCTCTGATTCGATCTATTGTACCCAGCACCGTAGACGAATTTCCTGATACAAACATTTTCACTGAACAGATTAAAAACATTTGTTAGAAGAGTGAAGAGCACTGCAAGTCTCCCACACTCACTAAAAGCATGAAAGACTGTCTCACGAAGGGAACAGAAGGGACACTGGCTGGACACAGCAGGGTTAAAAACAGAGATAAAAGCATTGGAACTGATGGCACCGTGTAAAATTCTCCACTGGAGGTCGGCTGTTTTTTTCTTGAGGGGAGGTTTGTATAGAAGTCTCCACTGTGGGTCAGGTCCATTTCCCGTCATCCTGCTGGCCCAGGCAGTGGGCGCTCTGTTACACAGGTAAGAAGAAGAAGAAGATGGTGATGAAGATGAAGAAAAAGAAGCTTTTATTTATATAATTATACAATGAAATTACAAGGTCAGTGTGGATAGTTATTGCCGGTTATTATTTATTCTCATGTCACAGCTAAAGTATTTATTACAACTGTGCAACCCCTGACAACCATCTCCTACACTTTTATGCTCTGCAGCTTTTGGACGCCACATGTTTGAACTCACATCCTTTGTTTCACGTGGAGATTTGTGTGTTTGTGTGTGTGTGTCTGCGTGTTCTCGGATAAATGGAGGCGTCTGATCGATGAGCTCCTCTGCCTGTGGTCGCTCAGGGTCTCGCTTTGAGTCATGGGTCTCTGGTGCTGACAAAAAGTCTCCTTCAAATGGGCAGGACTATTTTCCACCATGTTTATCTCAGCGCCGCAGAACAACAAGAACATCTTTGTGAGAAAAGTCAGTGGAACAAATCGGAACAACTGTGCATGCAGCAGAGATAAAGCAAAGATTTCATTTACGACTAAAAGTTTAAACTAACTGACTTTCCTTTCCTTAGTATGGAGAACCCTGATGAGGTGAAAGAGACCTTTCTGTCTGTTTTCCCACACAGTTTCTGAGTGGTTTATTTTTAAACAACCTTGTTGAACTCTGGCTCTATTTATAGTGATTTAACCTAAGTTTTATTGTGTTTTAAACCCCCAAACAGAGGTTTTACTACTATTAACTCTTTCACCGTCTCATCGTGAACACATCTGATGCAAAAGCTGGTTTTAACCCAGTCACATCAGGGTAAATATGTTGACGACTCCTCTCCTGAGGTGAAGCATGAGAAACGATTGGAATCTGCATCAGTGTTTTACACACAATCACAACAGGAAGATAAATTCCAGTTTGTTTATTTACAATTTAAACAGGAGCACCTGTGGTTGTGGCTGTTCATGGTGGTGAATAAAGAATTAATGTGCAGGAAATCAAAATATTACCAGCTACCAGCTACCTGTTACCTACTACCTACTACCTGTTGTCTGTATGAATCTGATGGACTTCATGTAAGAACTGGGAAGTATTCAGAGTCTTCCTGCTGTGAGTCATTGATGTTAAATGCTGTGCTCCCGTCATGCTTCATGTGTTTAATGTAACTCGAAATACTGTATGTTTTCCTGCTCATCTCAGCTGCAGGAGAGAATCTACAAGTAGGAATGTCTTTCCAATGAAACTTTGGTGAATAAAGTTTTTTATTCTTATTTTCCATCAGCATTAAAAAGTTCAGGCAGAACTCCTTCCTGCTGGACGTGACTCATTAATAAAGTGACTCCACTGAGGCATCATTATGGTCGCCCCCTTCACCTCTTCATCACTTTCAGGATCGCCACCATCATCATCATCAAGAAGCTCAAAAGAGGAGAAGCGACAAAAAACCTCTGCTTGACATTACAGTCATTCACAAATATCTTCCCACACTCTGCGAGATTAATCGCTATTGATCACATATACATGGTATTGATTGCTCCACCCTTTTGTCTGTATTGATTTGTGTGTGTTGTCTCTCTCAGCTCCTCTTCCCCTGCAGCTGTTCTGCAGATCAGATTGGATGTTTCCCGGACAGCTGTCGCTGCGCTGCTCTGATCCAACGCCACTTGGGGAAAATTGGCTTGAATGGGAAAAAAATGCTTGAAAAATCATAATTAGAGCAATTCTTTTATATCAAACCAAAAGCAAAGATGGAGTAAAGGTGGACACACCAGTTTATGATGACCAATATTTTACCTTTTGTGGTAAAGTCAGTCTTCTAACCAGAACGTGTCCCTATATTTAGTTATTAAGGAACCAATCAAAAATTAGGATTGCAGCTCAGAATGACGCATGAAGAAACCAGACACATGCACATCCCTAATTTAAGATTTTTCAGCACGGAATTTCCTCTTTTGTTTTCAGACACTCTGGCAAGTCTTTCCTCAGAATTATAAATGGTGCTGGTAAATCTCTCAGGATGATTCATGAGAGCAACAAGCTCAAACTGGTTCTTCTTTCAGTGCAATTGCACTGAGGGCGTTGGTTTCATCCGGATGAGCATCTTAGTTACGAAAAAGTGTTCTTTATGTTGTCCTGGTGCAAATGTGGGAACGATGGTTATGAAGTTAGATCACAGTTGATCCAGGATTACGCCAGGAGCTCATCTCGCTGCAGGAAATTGAGGATCACAAACATCACAGATTTTGACCAGATTTTTTCAATCAGCTTGTCAAAAAGTGTTATTGTTTATTCCAAAGAGATCGATGCATTTATCTTTTTTTTTTTTTTCCAAGCAGGAAATAACAAAATACAGAAAAATCTCCTTGCTATAAATGAACACCGTTTCTCCCCACACTTTCATTTGCATAGTTGTAGAATTCAGTGAGAGCGACGCGCACAGGAGGAAACAGAAAGAACTAACTGACAAGAAATACCGACAGCACAGCTCTAAAAATGGGATTAAAATCTGGTTACAATAAATTTGTAGCATGAAAGTGAAGCACAGACACAGACATGGACGCATCTGTGGCTTCTGCTGCCACTTTCCTCCTGCGCGTCCACGCGTCGGCCAGCGGCCGCTGGAGCGATGCCACGGGGTCCAGGCCTGGAAGACAGGGGGAGACAGAGAAAATAGAAAAGAGCCAAAGGAGAGACTCCACCCTCCAGAGGGTGGATCGTGGTTTCAGAGGAGGAGCGCCCATATCAGCCCGTGTTCAGAGGGTACATTCGGCAGAGGGAGGGAGGAAGGAAACACTTTCAGGACAGGCGAATGCGCAGTTTCTGGCCGGAGTTTGTTTACCTCCTCTAGCGCAGGTTCCAATCGGACGACGCGGATTATTCAGCCATACCTCCGACTTCGACAAAAAACTCTGGAATTTATTCATCTTTATTAACTTTTTATTTTATTTTATTTTTTTTATTTCCACAAGTCGATGTCTTGCTAAGTGTGGACTCTTGGATCCTATTTGGACTTGCATTTATTTTATTTTTACGTATTTATTTTACAACCAGTGTGTCATCGCGTTATTTTTCAAAGATAGCGGTGATGTCAAGCCGCTGACATGCATCACCCGTCCAGGTGAGTTTGGACAGAGGACAAAAGGTGTGCGTATGTATGTATGTATGTATGCGTGTGTGTATGTGTGTGTGTGTGTCGTTTTTTGTACTGTACAGAAATCCAGTTTCCCTCTCTACCTACCGGCATGTCAGCTGTCACGTTGCAAACACTCAAAATGATCGCCATCGATGGTCGATTGCAATGTTTTCCGAATACGAGAAATTAACCCCAACTTTGTTTTACGTTTGTATTTGTGTGTGTGTGTGTGTGTGTGTGTGTGTGTGTGTGTGTGTGTGTGTGTGTGTGTGTGTGTGTGTGTGTGTGTGTGTATGTGTGTGTGTATGTGATGGCAAATTATCACCGAGAAGAGAATGCCATGCGCACGCATGGACGCAACCGAAATGATCATCGTGTAATATCCACGTAATACATCAGTAAAAGTTCTAAACGACCTTTTCCTGCTTTGTGAAGCTTTATAACGTTGGAGTGACGTTGTTTTGGGAGTATGTCACTGACTTGTGCAGCGATCCTCCGACTTTGCCGGTTTGTTTGGCGACGCAGTGCGCCATCAGTTCCTGTTATTGACCTCATAACCATTGCATGCGCGGGATTAAGACAATAAACGGTGTGCACTTCTTTTGTTGCGCAGTTTACAAGTTGACATTTTAAACTATACGTATTTGCAGTGACTATATATTTAAAAAAAATAAAAAAAATAAAAAAAAAATGTGTTTTTCTTCAGAAGTGGATTTTTTGTTGTTTCTTTTTTTATTATGGGCGACGTCACAAATTTCAGCCGCTGTTTTTTTTTTTTTTTATTTATTCATTTTTTTTTATTTACCAAATGTGGCCGGTCGTGAGATCAGGTCATTTAAAAAAAAAAAAACCCAAGCGGGTTCACCCAGACCGGTATGAGACCCGCATGGCGACAAAAAGGAAACTCCCGGACTGTACGCAAGTCTCTAAGTTTGCGCGCCCTGCAGGAGGCGCACACGCACCACTGCGCTACGGAGAAGAAAGTTACATATACGGTACAGTAGGCTGATCGAAAGCATAATCCACGTGATGAGGCATTCCACGTGACTCCTGCGTATTGTGAACGTTGGTATCTATGTAATAAATAAAGTTTCTCATATCTTGGACTCTGAAATGTCAGCTTGTTCTGGATGGACCTTCGTGTCATCAGAGGCGCAGAGACTCCGGGCTGTTCCCTCACGGTCACGGAGCGATGGCGCAGAATTTTTGCTGAAATCATCTTGTGAAACAGTTACGTGACGCCTGATTATGCGCCTTGTCTTTGTTTTCCGGTACTGGCGTTTTGCGGGCTTCCCTTTCTCCCACCCCTCCCCGTCGTCTGCCTTTCCTCTCTGCGCGATTTGTGTGTGTCTCCTTGTTGCGAACGGATCTGCGCCCAAGTCCAAAAGAAAGGTTTTACTATAATTGCGTGATGAAGAGGCGCCGCGCCCGGCTAAATTGCGGCTTTTATTATTTCTTATTGCGTAATTAATGCGTAAAAATGCGAAACGGTGAGAATCTTCATCGGATGTGCGTAAAAGTTTTACCGGTGCGTGGAGACAAACAGTTGATCGTAATTTTAAAGCATTTTGACGGAGTGGTGGATCATCGCCGATGCGAGTCAGAGTTTCAGTTTGAATCCAATGCGCTGAGGCGGATTTCCTCTGAAAAAACTCCAGTCATCCCCAATTATTTTCCTCACGAATCAAACCAAAAGGGCTTCGGTCAGCATCTTTGGTCGAACAGAGACACACCGGACGCCTCGTCTATGCAGGAATCACCGACACAAAGTCTCGAAAGGCTCCGGTGAGTATCAGCTGCGGTGAAAGACGAGTTAGAACCCATTAAGTCTAACGTTAAGACCAACCTTTTCGATCCATTTGTTGCCAGCATAACCGGATCAATATTTGTACAAGTACTATGGCATAAAACCGAAATGACCGGATCCAGTCGTGACGCAGCGGTGCG
Organism: Antennarius maculatus; assembly: GCA_013358685.1. NCBI lineage: Eukaryota > Metazoa > Chordata > Actinopteri > Lophiiformes > Antennariidae > Antennarius > Antennarius maculatus. The sequence continues at coordinate 18,729,573 of CM023616.1, forward strand.
TCGCGTCGTATCCACCTGTAGCGGCAGAGCCGTGAGGCTATAGGCCGCCTGTCCAGAGTGATGACAGCCCAAGCTGACGGTGCCACTCTGTTCATTCAACAGACCACCAAACCGGTCCGATGGTTCGACCCCGGTAACGACGAGTCAAGAGAGCGGAGGAGATCCAACATCCGCCGGTGCGTCTGGAGCGCAAGTCTCCCGTTCAGACAGCGGCAGCGAGCGGAGCGCGGGCAGCCCCAGCTCCAACGGAGGAGGAGGAGAACCGGATTCGGCGTCTAGGTGCAGAACCACTCGGATCTCCCCTCCTCCCCTGGACAGCCTCGGCGTGTTTCAGACGAGGTCAATATTCCACATCCCGCGACGCACCTCCAGCGGATATTTCTCCTCCGACGGGGACTCGTTGCCGAGCTCCCCGCTGTCCCCGAAGGCAGCGACGGCTGACAGAGCCACGCAGACTCCGAGCCCCACCGGCCAAGTGATCCAACACGCCCTGCAGTGCATGGCTGAGGCGCACGGTGGAGGACCGGGAGCGCACCAGCAGCACGGTGAGCAAAAAGCACTTTGCACGAAACCGATGATTAGTAATACACACGGTTGAAGGTTTCCCACCACAAAGTGTGGTGGCGGGTGAACTGACAGAGGCTCGAATCTCATTTCACCTGCATAAATACAACCCAAATCTATCTTTAAAAGAAAACAAGAACAAAAGCATCTTGATGATATTTTTACTCACTGACTAATCTTATCCACAAGAGTATGAGGGCTGATTCATTGACTAACATGACTAATATGGCTCATTCAATTGGCCCACCCAGAAGGAAATCCAGGAAAGCCAGGGTGAAACATGCGCATCAGTGCAGCTAAACATGTTTCTGTTGATCACTGAATCATGACACTGTTCTTCCACTCCACTCAAGTGTGTAATACCACCTAACCCCCCACCCCCCCTTCCAGGATAGACTTCGTTCACACAATAGTCACGTTTAATACACATATTTATTTAATCAGAGTGAAGAAACGTGGATTCTACACACCTGAAGCCTCAACTTGTATCAAATTACATTCCCTTAACTCTTGGGTTTGGACTGAGACAAACACAAAAACACCTTGTGATTGTGTAACAGTGAGTGTAGATCTTGTTTTTTGTGTTTGCCATCACTCTCTCAGATAGACTAAGGAGGCTTTGTTAGACCTGCTGATGTTGGATCGCTGCCCTGAATTCAGTGAATCCAGCTGAGTCAGATCTATACGGAGAATTATGAGGCTTGACTTCAGTGTGTGTGTGCGTGTGCGTGTATGTGTGTGTGTGTGTGTGGACTGTTCAAGAAGAAGAACGGATGCAGCAACCCGTCAGTGACAATGCAGGAAAATTACTTTCTTTACAGCCGCGATAAATTAATTTCATGCAGGTCTTCTGGGTAGACAGTCCCACTGTCCCAGATCCAAGATCTGATCCCTAGCAGGAATAATAAAATGATCTGGACACACATCTATAAATGCAGGAGACAGCTCAGCTGCTGTTTCTGTGTCGCCTCATCTGTTGTTGAATAGTAGCTAAATAAAGAGAACCCCTTACGCATAAAGTACATGATGATCCAGCAGATCCAGATTCCAATCCAGTGAGATATGTAAAATCATTCAACATGCATCACACAACAAAACAATTCCACGTGCATGCTTTTAGCTTGAGGCTAAAGCTACCTGCTGTTTGGTAACAATAACATGAGAAACAGGAAACAGCCTTTATTTGGATGAATTTACTTTTATTATTTCACTTTGTTTTTTGATCAGAAATACAGATGTGTTTCCAGAGAACTAAAACCTCCGTAATCCCCGTCTTATTGTAACCTTTAGTCTCATGACTACTTTTTATAATAGCAGTGATTAGCTGCAGTGATTGCCTCGTGTCTCTTTCATGCTTTTACGCTATGAAGCCAGACGGATGAGATACGAGTCAAAACAGAGGGACGGGTGTCTTTTGTGAGCTGCAGACAGAGACCCCCCTCGCCTCTCACCGGTATCTGATTCATCCGTCAGATAGGACGGGCGGGAGATAAATGCACACTCATAGAAAACGTACAGTCTTTAATGCAACACGAGTCTGGCTTGTAAAGACGGCCGGGCTGCTGGCGTGTGTCAGAGAGCGAGATAGAGCTTAAGGAGGATCCGTTTATCATCTGTTTGTTGCTGCTCTCTGACAGCCTGATTACAGCCGTCCTATCACAACACTTCCTCCGTCTGCAGCAAGAAGATCACATCTGCAGTCATTTTCTTTTTATTCCGGCTCAGCCAGTTTGGGCAGATTTTATTCTAAAATCACCTCGACTTGCACAAACGTAGTTTTAAATCCGTCACATTTGCTGCCAGAAGCTGAGTCATATTTGATTTTGCCTAAAAGTATTAGAAATGTGAATTAATTTTCTCCGACTGAATATTGACTTTATCCACCAAGCAAATTTCAGATCCAACATGTGACATCTTCATTAGCAAACCATGATGTTAGAGACTGTTTTTTAAATTGCATGAATATGAACACAGCACAAGGAAAGTCGCACCCATCTTTAACATAGCCTGGCTTTCCGATGATGTACTCAATTCTAAATTCTATTTTTTTTTCAGAGAATAAAAAAAATAAGTCATTTGATGTAGTTAAATGATTTCGTCCTGTCGGTTTGGTCATATTAAAAAAAAAAAAACTAGACTCCAATTCCACAATTAGAGCTATTTGGATTAGTAAATTATAAAAAATCTGCATTAAAGTTGATGTTTGCATTTTTATCAGCCTAAAAAAAATATGCAGTCTGTCATGCACTGGAAACCAGGTGACCTCCTCTGAAGGAAAGCAAACTGCATCCGAAATCCATTAGGAATTTAATCTCATTTCTTTTCTCTTGTTTGGTGTCGCCGCTTTTCAAACGGGGCACCGACCCCCTCCAGCTCGTGAGCAGCGATCGGACATCTGGTTTGTGATCTCTTGGAAACTGCACAGGAAAGGCCCGCTGTATTTTTCCCATGCTCTGACGCGTTCTTTGCAGCCATGGGTCACTCTGTTGACTTCCCCATATTCCCCATTGTAAACCCTCCTGCAGATGTTGTTCAGCTGGGTCGTCTCTTCAATATCTGAGGATGGAAGAAATGTTAAGTCTCGGTTTCACAACAGTGTTTGTGAGTCATTAGTGACGATGAGGTCGGAGCCTTTCATGGTCACGCTTTAGTTCTGACTGGATGTATGAAAACATATGAACCACAAAAACACGTTTATGCATACATATGCCTTCATTCACAAGTTGGCTGATAGAGGGGGGGGTGTTTTACAGGAATGAAGCGTGACAAAGATGCTGCTCAAATATTTTGGAACGGATTTACAGCAAATCTGTATCTGTTTCAGGGCACGCTCCCAGCTCCTCTAGCACGTGGTCACAAAACGCCACGAGGGACATGCAGACGGTGGCCTTTGGACGAGAGCTCCGGCGCATCGGAGACGACTTCAACAGACAGCTCCTCTTAAGGGTCAGTGATCATGATTTTGCTTTTGTGTGTGTGTCGTTGTCAAGAGAAACTGTTGATGCCGAATAGCTGATTGGCTGAAAGAAGAAGACTTTGTACATTAAATCTAAGAATATACTCACATAGCAAAAAAAAAAAAAAGGTGCGTGAGACAAACATGTTGCCGGGGATGATGGAAAAAAGCCTGTGACCAGCTGGGGGGTTTTTTCTGCTGCGCTCCAGGTGAGAAAAAAAAAAAATCAAAGAGCTCCTGATCAGAAAATAACCAAGCAAAACCCCCAGAGCGGAAGGCAATCCACAGTAACCACCGCAAAGCGTAAAACAAATAAGAGAAAACAGCCATATGATGCAGAACACCATCAATCAGAGAGGAGGACAGACTGCTCTTGTCTCCTGAACCAATTTCTGTCGCTGAACAAGAGGAAGAAATTCCAATATTCAGAAAATGGGGGAGGACGTAACGTGACTATTTGGAAACGCCGTCTCATATCAGAGGTCGAAGCATGTCGAAAGGAAGATGAGTTCGCTGTCAACACATCAGGATGTGACAGTGTCAGAGTCTGATTGTTGATCTACTAAAGACATTATTGTGGGGTAATATCAATCTGAATAATGCTGTTCATTTGTCAGCCTGACAGACAGGGTGTGTTGTAATTTGTAAAGTCGTAAGAAGTGTTCACTTCCTCTTGGCAACAAATTTAGATGTTGTATCATCGCAGCTTCATTTACCACTCAGTCAGAGAGCCGACAGGATATCTGGGAGAACGTAAATGGAAAATAAAAGCAAAAGGTTGGTTTGAATTCATTTGAACGTTGTCATTAAAATTGATCAAAAACAGCTACTAATACTCAACTGATCACCTCCCCCCCCACACACACACACACATGAAGTACACATAAAAAAATCCATGAAATCCCTCAAGTGATGATGTTTTTGTTACGCCTGTGGTTCTGCATCACAGCGCTGGATCCTTAATTCATCCTTCAGGTCTTGATCAATCATTGCATTTACCTGGATGATCAAATTCACAACCCGCACGTTCCCTGAACATCAAGTTAGAAGCCTGGGAAAGTCAGGAGTTTAACAGCGGATCATAGCAAGTGGGAATCGTCTCATATAAGGTCACTCAGGGTGAAGCTTTCACGACTGTGACTCACAGAAACAGGCGAGAATGTCCTGAACTCACGCTGTGACTCACCACTACCAGAAGGAAAGAAATGTCTGCAAAGAACAATAAGAAGTCAGAATGTTGAAGCCGGCGCCCTCGCCAGGTGCTGGTGTCGCCGTGGACGGGTGCACCTGCATGGTTACACATGATTTCATTACCACAGCAGCGCAACACTTTGTTCACGAGTCAGCTCTTTACTGGTAGGAAGCCAACGAGGGATTGCATCCTTATCACTTTAGGTACTTGTGTGTTATGGTGTCTGCATCCGGTGCTCGGAGTTTAATGGTTCTCGGCGCACGGCGGAACTACAACCACCAATCCAAGGCCTGACTCCACAGAATGTGTCCATTATCTATGCAGAGGAGCTGGTGTGAGTCAGCGCGTCTGGTCCGGTAACCGGAAATTGAATCTAGCCCACACACCCAGGGGGGATTACATCCGTCATGTGCTATGGATAAATTGAAAGCTCTGACAGGAACTTGGGAAATTTGAAGTTTTTCTAACAGGGACAACAGAATCATTAAGAATCAGCGTGATTCGCATTGGGTTTTGTGTGTGGGGGCAGCTGCTCCCTGAACACCTCCCTCTGGAAGTGGATCCAGACCCAGACATACTTTGTCCTTTGACTTTTGGAGCTAAAATTCTTTAAGTTTCAATTTTCAATAATTTTTTTAATGATTTTTCAGTATTTACTTCAAAATATTTGCTGAAAAAAAAAAAAAAAAAAAGCTTAATCATCACTATGTTGAAGAGTGTTCACAGTTTCATTGCCTGAAGGATTTAGACCCGGAGGCTGAGGTGCATCGCGTCCGGATACAGAACCATCATCATCGTCATCTGAGAATGCACCAACTGTCACCAACACACAGATGTTTTCTCTCCTTTCACTTCATTTTGTTGTCTCAGAAATCATTAAAATACACAAGAATACATAACAACACATATAACAATGTGTCATAACAATGTGATTCGCTATTTGCCAAGAAATGATGGACAACCAAGATATTCGCAAGTAATTATTTGCTTTTCAGCAATCCTCTCATGCTTATCCAGTCTTTTTTAAAGTGTGCACGCCTACACACACGCGCACACGCACACACACACACACAGTCACATAGTTAAACATTTACACAACATGTGCGTGATTATGTGTGTGAGTTTGCACAATGTGTGCATTTGTTTTCAAACATCTGTAAATGTGCTCAATATGGTGTCTGGTGTGTGTGTGTGTGTATGTGTGTGTGTGTGTGTGTGTGTGTGTGTGTCATACTAGTGTCCGTGACAGTGTAGATTCATTATAGCTCAGCCCTGTGGTTAAAAAAAACTCTCAGGGAGCAAAGCACAAGGTCTAATTATCCTGCCAAAACACACACACATACACACACACAAACACACACAAACACACAAACACACACACACACGTGTTAAACACACTCCAGACACACACTCTGTCATCATTAAGACGGAGGTAAAGTCCCTCGTTCTAAGGACAGAAATAACAGTCAGATGTCACTGATTGCCTGTTTGTGTCTTTGTTTATCAGCATGTGTACAGATAAACGTTTGTTTATCCACGAGCAAACTGGAGACTAAACACTTATTTATTGTTGCAGTCGCCCGTTTATAGCCTAATAGCTAAAGAGTTTTGTTTTTGTTTTTGACAATTGTTTTTTTCGATTGTGTGATTGCGATCTTTTCTAAACCCTGTAGCGCACCGATTCCACACATGTGCATCCAGTAATGTGATATTTGTGTGATAACTGGTCTCCCAGAAACTCTGTGGTACTTGGACTCTTCAGGGAGATTTGCCTCGAAGCAGCGGTGAGCTCAGCAAAATCAGTCTGGACTCTGGTGGTGGTGGCGGCTGATGGCTGCACAGAAACTTTTGAAATGATGGAGTTGGTGAAGATTGTGTGGTGATGGGGAGACTGTGGGTGCCTCTAAATTTCTAACCAACTTAAATTATCACATGTCATCTGCTGTGATGAAAAATTATCCTTTACTTCACTTGTGTCACGATTGAAAAACATTATTATATGTCTCAAAAGTAAACTGAGTGCAGCTGTTGCCAGTAAGTGACCCCAGAGAAGAGCGAAATCTATTGTGACAGTGGCCGTTCCTTCCACCAGAAGGTCTGGCAGCGTCCCATTCCCTTCGTCTCCTCCAGGGTTCGCCCACTCTGGTGTGTCTGAGCAGCTGCTGAGCTTCAACTGGTTCTCATTAGTCCCTGCAAAGCCATGCTGTTGACTTTGTCAGCTTCAATCATGGACGGTCATTTCTCTGGTGTTAAGCACCTTGTTTGCATTTTAAAACATGGTGGTTATGAAGGCGATGATGATTTACAGTGAAGTGATTTTTGGGGTAACAAAAAAAGTCATCGGTGGTGTTTGTAGAGCTGCAAAATAAAAGTACAGCCTTAAACTATGTTCTTTGATGCTTTGCGTATGTTTTCAAGTGGTTAGTAATTTTAAGGCTTGTTAACACGAACAAAAATGTAACATACGACTTCATTTTTTGCGTTTTTAAGTGTTATGTGAGAGACTAGACAAAATTCACACAAAAAATGTCTGAAACCTTCAAATTACCAAATTGCAGTCTTTGCGGAGGTTTGCCTGTTGGGAGTTACTGAGGAAACGGTAAAGAGGAGAGAGAATGATACAATAATTTACTCTGTGTGTGTAGTGTGTGTGTGTATGGTGTATCTTTGCGTGTGTGTGTGTGTGTGTGTGTGTGTGTGTGTGTGTGTGTGTGTGAGCTATTTTTGACACGCAGCATAGTAAGCTGTGGTGAACAAACTAAATTTCTTGAGGTTTGTGTAGCTGAATATTTCCACTGTGAAAAGGAAGAGACAAGAAGAAGAGCAAGACGAGGTAAAAATAGGGAAATCTATGACGTCGTGGAAAGTAAGGGGTTGTTTATCCGAGCATGCATTCATTTTCCAGAACCAAAGCTGCAACCCTAACCCTAGTCCTCGGTAGGTGACTCCAGTTCTATTATTCTTTGAGGAAAAATAAACTAGAACCTGCATAAGGAATGGTGACAAGTTTCCACGGGAATCTAAGATTGAGTCCCAATGTGACACATTTCTCTGCAACCCTAACCCTAGTTATTACCCTAACTCTAACCATAACTCTAACCATAATCCTAACCCTAGTTGCAACCTTAACTCCAACCATAACTCTAACCCTAACTCTAACCATAAGTCCAACCCTTACCCTAGTTACAACCGTAACTCTAACCATAACCCTAACCCAAGTTACAATCCAAACTATAACCATGAAACTAATCATAACCGTAACTCTAACCCTGGTTTTACGCCTAACCATAACACTAGTTGCAAACCAAACCCAAACCCTAACTCTAATCCCAATCCTGACCCTAGTTACAACTCTAACCCTAACCCTGACCCTAGTTACAACTTTAACCCCAGCCTTGACCCAAGTTACAAATCTAACCCTGACCCTAGTTGCAGTCCTAACCCTGGCTCTAAAGTAATCGCTGATCCCTGACAGGATTGTGTTGTAGCACTTTATCCATACAGTTCATGTTACTGCCAGTCTGTCTCAGACTTTCTTCATTCTAAGTATCTACTATACATGAATGAGACCTTTTACACTCTGTTCACGGCTTTTCATTTCATTCCATTCGGTCTTGTAATACATGAAAGCAAATATTGGATCCTAGAGTTTCCCACCAACGTGTGAACTTATCATCATAGGACAAGTTTGAGCTGCATTAAAATGCAATAGAGGCCATATAAAATTAAGGTAAATTAAGGTAAGATGATATTGATTGTGATCGATAACCTGCTGTTTCTCCATGTTATTACATGGAGAAAAGAAGCTGCTGAAAGGAATATGGTATCTTGTTTAAATACATGAGACAGTCACATACAGTCCGGTAAATGTTCGGTCGTGCCAAGTGATTGGTTGCCTGATTGACAACAAGTTTTAGTCATTGGGGTGCTGATTTGCTTTTTGAGTGCACTTTTTTCCATGACTATCAGCCTTCTTTTATCACACAGTGTACATATGTATTGCACATATTTGCACATGCTAACTTTTCTAGCACTACATGTTGTGCATCTTGTAAAGTATTAGAAGCCTGCAGTGTTGGAAAATTACCGATGGCTGCAGGTCTTCTCAGATGATGGACAGGGTTGTTTGAGGTAAGACTTTACGTGGCTGTTCGAGAATTATCCATGTGTGTCTGTTTGTGCATGCGTTGTGCGTGTGCTTTCCTCTTCTGTAACCCTCAGCTGTAAGGTTGAATATCAAGAGTGTTGGCTGGTGAAACTGCTTTTGGCTCTTCCAGCTGAGGAACACATCTGCTTGTGATTACAATGAAGTCTCTCGTCCTGACGGCGAAACACAAGCGATCACCAAACCAACGGGCTAGCCTTGTTGTCGACATGGTTTTAAGAACACAAATAATAACTTTAACTTTTAGGAAGTTATTGCTTGTGTTTTGATTCAATAAACAAGATGCATTGCGAGTTTTGGAGACTGGTGGTTGTGTTTTTAAAGTTCGTAGAGAACCAGGGTAGCAGTTTTCCAATGCTAAGCTAGTACACTCATGTGCTTTGTTGGTGCTTTTTAAGCTTCTGTAGCATTATATTAAACTGAGATTGACATCCATCAAAGATGTGGCATTCAAAAGGTGGCAGGTCCTGGTTTAGTTCTTGTTTGATAGCTTATTCTTCCATGTTTTTCCCTTCTTTGCGCTTCCTGTCCCAGTTTGTTCATCTGTGTTACCAACTTGAAAATGTTTAAGGTTCCAATCCTCTGACTGTCCTGCCTGGATCTACCTTGTCTTATTGTCTTGTATGTTTGTTTCCTCCTGTTTCTTGCTAGTCTGTTGTTGATCTTAGTCACAGCTTCAAGTTCTGCTCCTTTTCCATCCATATCTCCATGTTTCATGTACTTCAAATTTTCTTATTTCATTTTTTTTTTTTTTGTCTCTTGTATTTTGTCTTTTGACATTTCGGATATACCACGTACCAGTGTTGCCGGCCTTATGAATTTGCTGTCTGAAAACTGTTGTCCTGGTTTAGGACAAACCATTAAGAGTGAAAGCTGTGAACAGTGTTTTCTACTTGGTGCCTCAGGCCTATAACTGGATCCTCACTCTATCAATCACTTGAAATTAATGTCAATCATCACACCGGATACAGAATTTTGTTTTTGGTTTTCGGAATGTCTGATTAATCTTAAGACAAATATCTCACTTCTTCCCTACACTGGAGTTTTGGTTAGTCAGGTAGACAGAACCTGACATGGATCAACAGATGAAGCATTTAAAGTCAAACAATTTGTCGGCCTGTTTGACTTTTCTTTTAAATCTGTTTGCATGGTCTCTTCCCTCACAAAGCAAACTACAGACCTTTTTGACGGCTGAATCACGACAGTGGTTTGTGAGGTGAGGGAAAAGCACAGAAGCTCTGCCAACTCTAAAACCCTAAAGCTCTCATCTGTCTTCCAAAGCTGCTTTAAGGAGCCACTCTCAAGTGCAAAAGTACGATTGCATATTTAAAGGCCAGAAATGGAATAACCAGAGAAAATAAATCACCGTAAGAAAATTTTAACCCATTTGCAGGAGTTCAAAATTCAACTTTTGAACTCCAAATGAGGAGTTCAAAAGGGAGGCTGAAGGGATGGGGCTTCATATGAGATTCTACGCCCTCCAAAGTTTTGATTTATGATAATAGCAGATTAGGATGTGGATATGAAACCGAATCCTTCCAAAAGTTATTGTTTGGCAATTTTGCCCTTCTCTTCACTGTCAAAAATAGTTTGTCCGTTGATGACATTTGGGAAACCGAAGGTTTAGTTGCGGCTTTTAGCGAAACAGGACTCGTCATTCAGCTTTGCCCTACTTGTGGCGTCTCCTTATATGTTCATTTAGTATTAGAATAGTCTTAAGGTGACTATTACTGGGGGAAAATCCATAAAAGAGGAAAAACCATATCGGAATTTCTCCAGATGTGTTTACAGATTTTAATGTTACTCCACTTTTCTTGTTTCATGGGAGATTTCATTTCAAACCTACAACCAGTAACATAATCAGATTAAATGTCTTAGCGGTTGTGTGTATGCACCACCGAGCTATCATTAATGTCTTACATTAGCATTACGGTGTGCTCTTGATTACATCCTGATATTTAGCAGTATTTCCAGTAAGCCTACTATGCTAACAATTATGATTGTTAAACTGGTTACGTACACAGCCCTCATATTCAAGTCTGACTGCTCTTTGGTCATCTCTGAGTCAGAAACAGAATTTGAAGTGCTGTGATTCATCTCAGGGTTAACTAGTCTACCCCTCACCTGTTTCCTTCAGTGGTATTACAGGTTTCTGTGTTGTTTTTTTACTTTCCAGATCAAACCGCATAGCTTTGATATTCCTCTCATGCATTCGTACGTAAAGATCCAGTTTTTCAAAGAACAGTCTCACCTCGGGGCGAAAGGCTTATTCTGTTCCAGTGGATGTCTGGGAGGCGTTGTACAGTAAGACGAGACACTTAGTGTAAGGGAACTACGACATTTATCAGTTTTGCCTGAAGGCGATGTTTATGCTACCAGTGGAAATGTTTGATAATAGTAACGTTTAAAAAGAACGCCTGCAGACTGGACACGAGTATAAGAAAAACCACTTAGGTGCATCTACCTGGGAATCTAGCCAGACTGAACTTGGCTTCCTTTCTCAGCGTATTTCAACTCTGCAAACTCAGCTTGTTGGCAGCTTTTTTAAAAGGGAAATTGCGACATTTGTACAAATAAAGGTCAGTGTAATCATGACAGAGTGTAAATCACTCCACCTATTATAACTCTATAATGTGCTTTACAGCTCAAGAGGGTGATTTCCAACATCTGATAATTGCCTCTTGCCTCGATGAAGTCATCAAGTTATCTTGAAGTAGCTTTTAGCCTGTTCAAATATTGGACAGTGGCCTTATGATAAATGCTGGATTCAATGTTTCTGGTGTGTCCTTTTAAATTTTTTACGTTTGCTTTTTTGTTTATCCATAATTTTATATATTTAACTCTGCAGTAGTTATGTTTATTAATATAATCCTTATCTGTGTACTTTTCTACATGTTCCCAAGTTTCTGATCTAAATACAAAATCTGTGAAAATGAATTGTGGGGTACCCCAAGGTTCAGCCCTCGGACCACTCCTGTTTTCCGTTTCATGTTTTTTCCATTGTACCTCCTCTGACATCAACAACCTTGGCTTGCTACTGGATTTTTCCCGTCGTGTATCTGCCCAAGCTTTCAAATTGTCACTGACTTTACAATCACAATGTATTTTCAACATTATTTGTCATGGATTCTCAAAAGCTCATTCTTGTCTCTCCCTTTCTCTCTCTGTTTAGAGAATGGCAGGCAGACATGGATGGGTTGTGTTTCGTCCACACTTGCTGCCACAAATCCACCAGGAGCCCGCCATGCTGCTCTGCATGAGCCTCCTCCTGCTTCTCATTGGACGGATGATCTATTTGCAAGGCGGCATGGACAGCCGAGACCCCTCTCAGGTTTAACGTTTTTGAAAACCCAGCAGACGTAGCTATTTTATCTTTGATAATGTGTGTGTGTGTGTGTGTGGTCTATCACACCTTGAATCTCGAACTTCCTTCCTTTTCCGAAATAAGGATAGAGACTTTTGACTGGACTATGGAAACTGGAGATGATTCTTCGACACCTTTAAAGAACTCTAAAGTGTAATTTTTTTTTTCCGTTTGTTTTGTCTGTTTTTCTGTCAGTCTCTGAGCCTTTTGTAATTCTACCAAAGAGCTGAGATTTTGCACTCCTTTCCAGCATAGAGGAGGTCAGATCTTCTAAGTATGCCACACCTGTGGAAATTCAAATGTGCCTTGTACAGTTTTGTTTGCTTTATCTTGTTTTAGCTTTTTTTTGTGGTGTTTTTACTGCACAGAGGTTATGAGTTGCTTGGGTGATTAACTCTGCAGACCCAGGGTTGTTCAAGCACTTGGGTCCAGTCCAGAAATATTTTATCCCAACTTTTCTCCCTCGGAATCTTTCAGTCAGAGAAAAATGAGATGCTATTACAGGATAAGATCAAGCATGAAATAGATTTGAGACTTTTGTAGGACATAATAATATCTTCATTCAATATTTTTTTGCAAGATATTCCTAAACTACTGTGCAGTTTAACATTTTGTTACCATGAATCCATGAGTTACGTCTGCTTGAGTATGTATTAAGTTAACGATATTCAACTGTACTCCAGAAATGAGTTAAAATCCAACGCAATACTATCCCGTTATATTAATTTCCCAGAGAGATATTAAATTGGTTTTGTTTAAAAAAAAAAAAAGGGAAGCAATTTTATGATTCTAGGACAAAAATACACCCTGGACTGATCAGCATATACAATATTAAGATTATTGTACAAGCATTAATGGTGTCATATTTCAATATCATGATTTAGTTTTTATCCACAGCAGCTATTCTGTTGTCAGGATAAGAATTACTATCCCTTAAAAGGTATTTTACCTGCATGAATCAATCCTGCCGTTTCAGTAAAAAATGAGACTATTTCTCTTTTCATTTCTACTAGTTTATTAGACATTTCTAGAAATTTGTAGACTTTTTATCCAAGTGTCACTTGTGCAACTTTTCAAACAGCTGTTTATGGTCATTTGTCAAATGACCATAAACATATTACTTTTTACATAGTTCATTTTAACATAAAAAATGATTGTCATAATTCAGCCTGCATGATATTTTTTGTCTTCCTCGATGGTCTGTCTAGAAAACTGAACCTCCTGTGTTACGCTGGAGTTTTTCTGTTGAGAGAAAAAGAAACAGAACGATTATGAACAATTCCAGAGCAACGCGGTTTTATTGTTGGTTGATTTTTTTTGTACTTTAGACATTTTTTCATTCTTTTATTCAGGGAATTTGTCAACTACAACCGATGCAAATCAGGCCACAGGCATGTGGTCTGAGCTCGGCGTAGTAAAGCACTGCAGCAGGCTTTAAGTATTTGATGTAAATCTTCCTCTGTTTGCATGTTTCTGTAACCTCTACTGGGATTTAATGGTGAAGGCACACGATTTATAAATAATTTCAGAATGACTTTTATCACAAATACCAGCTGTGTACACGGGTTCCCAAATGATGGTGGGAAAGAAAGCATTAAGGGGTTTAATTAGTCTCGTTTACTCACCCTTTACATGTTGCATCGACAAACCTCACTTTACATTACTCAAATATTTAAAGCATTTTTCTGCTCTGATTGATCAAACTGGACTGGTTTCAGCCTCGGGACTTAGCATTAGCAGCCAGGCTGTGTGCAGCTGGGAAGCATGGGCTTATCAACAAGGTCATGCTATACTTTTATTAGCGCAGTGATTCAGACGCTGCCAAGTTTCCTCAAGCCTGCCAGGCCAATAAACCCTTGATAGAGAGAGATTTCTGGACCACAACCAAGCAGTGAATCATGCACACTCGAAGGCTATTCAGCTGACCGAAGCAAAATACACAGAGTAGTACAGGTAGGACAGCACAGAAAAGCTATTAACCTCGGTGAAACAGATGTTCGGATGTTAATCGGGTGAACACGGAACAAACAAATGAGTTTCTTTTATGCAAAACCAAAAGGATGCTCAGAATGCTTGTCGCCACAGCAACATAAAGTTGATCGATATCCAAATTCAGCCGAGAAGGTGGATGCAACAACACGAATGAATCACAGGTTATGTGTTTTCATGGCTTTCATCACACCTCAGCTCATTTCAGCCACAATCTGCAGAAGAAACATCAGAAAATCCTTCAGAATCACTGACGACAGTCTCTCAGGGGTTGTAAGAGATAGCTGAGACCTTCTAGGGATGTGATTGACCACCAGAACCAGAGTTAGAGGACCAAAGGATATGAATCAAACTTAAATACACTCAAAACAACCACTGAGAGACTCAAATGATGAGAAACGCTTTTAAAACAGCCACAAAAAGATGCCTCAAAGTGAAACACAATGATCAGAAACAACTCAAAGCAACCACAAAGAGTCATACGCGTTGGGTGCGTAGAATTATTAGTCGCACATACTTATTGATTGTAGTAAGTGAAGTTGTTACATTCATTTATTGTAATGAAAAAGCGCGTTTTCACTAAGATCACCCGTTGCATTCCTGTATGCCAAACTTCCTGGCCTGGCCCTTCCTGTTCTGTGACATTACAAGTGCTGTGACCACGTGTTGATCTCTGATGTGTTGCCATGTGAAACCTGAGACCTCATTTAGAAGTACTGTATTACAGCTGGAGCGCGAGAGGAGAGCATGGCAGCAAGGAAACCGAAAGATGAAATATTGTTTTGTGAAACCGATATGGAAACCCGGTACGGTGTCGATTCAAAGTCCGTCATTTTGTGGGTTTTTTCAGACATTCAGGTTTATGTTTTGGTTTTTTTTTTTTGCTGACTTCCATCGGCATTCTTGGAGCCGCCGTTTGCTTGATCTGTTCAGATTCAAACAGGAGAATCAGTCAAAGTCTATATTTCATTTTCTGGGAAACAAACATACTCAGCTTGTTAAACTAAGAATTAAGTGACATTTAGCTGTAAAGGGGATAGAGATGTGATGCTTTAAATATTGTGCTTTGCTGCAAATTGCTGTACAGAAATGCATCTGTTGGAGCCGCTTTGGTTTGACTCAACAATCTGAGCGACTCCAAATGACCCAGTGCAACTGTAGCTACATGACGTTTTTGTTTAAACTGTTATTGTACACTGAAATATTGTAATTATGATGTTTTAATTGATTCAAACTGCTGTAAATAAAGTTTTTACATCTTTTTACATAAATTTGATTTATTTTAATATCGTTATTTAAACTCTACTCATCCCTATCAGTTTAGTTTAACTCAACCATCAGTTTCGCCGGCTATAACGAACTTAAATCACCCGGCGCTGACTTATAGATTTGCTTTCCATTTTCATATCTTATGCTGGAGGAGCCAGTTCTTCATGCTACATGAACTTACATCCGCAACTGGTCCTGGATCCAGTTTAACCGGCGTCAGCAAAGACGCGGCGAACGAGGCCACTTCCAGAGACCTCCTTCCATCAGGACTTTGACGCTACAGCCTACAAAAGCTTGAGTTTATGTATTCCATTGTTTGTTTGTTTGTTTGTTTGTTTGTTTTTCTTGCACAGTGAACTCTGAGCTGTATACTCACCCACAAAACCGATTTATAGGAAATAATAGATAAAAACTAATTTGAATTATGTTAAAACAATTTCTGAAAAAAATATGTTTTGCATTAAGTAAACAAGAAAAGATGACTTGATTACATGGTTTCTTGTTTGATGTTTTTTACCCTTTAAAAGAAAATGTAAAAATAAATGGTCATCTTCAATATTTCCCTTCAGCGGTTCAGAGTTCACCTCAGGTCAGCGAACTCGGCTGGCAGGAAAACTGATTTAGGTGAAATGAGGACATTTTTTTTTTTTGAGTAATTGTCTGAGGCAGGCTTTCTGGATTTCTGTCTTCTTGTCCTGTCTTTATAAGTGTGTGTGTGCGTGTGTGTGTGTGTACACAGAAGCCATTTATGCATGTGATCATGTGTATGTCTGTTAATGAGGTTGTGTGTGTGTGTGTGTGTGTGTGTGTGTGTGTGTGTGTGTGTGTGTGTGTGTGTGTGTGTGTGTGTGTGAATAGAAGACATGTAATTATCTGAGCATGTGTTTGTGCCAAGTCGTGGAAGGCACCGTACTTTCCATGTCCTGCAGATGAGCATGTGTGCGCGCACACACACACACATGCACACGCACACACACACACACACACACACACACACTTTCTCAGACATGTTTATGAGTCATAGCAGCAGTCCAGCAGGGTGGATTCCTCCATTTAAGAAAAAAAGAAGTGCATTCTAACTCCTTGTAGTTTTAAGGTGAGCTGAAAATGAAGACTTCTAAACACACTTTCATGAGTCAGGTTTCATTCTGAGTCTGACTGAAGAGAAATTTCACACGTAACACAGCGCTACCTGAAGCAGAGGATCTGCTTTGTTTATTTGTGAGGGCAGTGAATGAAGTGTCAGCGCTGAACGTTCAGCAGCAGGAAGACACGACGTGATGAGAACGAGCTTCTAACTGCAGCACAGAAGACATTCAAAAAATGTTCCTCCTCTTCCTTCATCTTTAGAATCTAAATCCTTAGAATCTAAACTAATACCATTTGAAATCATGTGTCAATAATCAAAAAATAGATTTCAAGAACTATCCTTTTGCCAGCCTGATAATTCCAAATATTTCTTTATTTCCCACATTTAATTTTACAAATCAACAAACATTTTTTGCACAGCAGTGGGCAATTCAAGTTTTCAATGTGTGGGGCTTTTATTTTGAAGGCCAATGGGATCTAGTGTAGAATATATTGAAAAAGAGATCCAAAATTTGCATCCATAATCAGATGTGCTGCAAAATATAACCATCTTGCTTTGATCACGGTCCTACCCTTCACACATTTACTCAAACATCGATCGACGTCTTTTCGAGATATCGTGCAGACAGACAAACAAACGCGGCTGATTGCAGCTCGTCTACCTCTAATTGGCAGAAGTGGTTAATTAACATGTTTAGTTCAAACCTTCCCTGTTTAGCATTTATAAATATTCATGAATGACTCAACAGACTGCATAAAGTAGCTGTAAACAGATGTTCAGTCTCAAATTTAAAAAGCGAGGTGTTTGTCATTCAAGCTCATCTGTGGCATAAAGTGTGATGAAGTCCACCAACTGTTATCAGTTATTGATACCAATATTGATCCATCATTCATTTGAGCTGTTCCCAGCACGGAGTCCTACCTCTGGTACCTGACATAATAATACTTCTAATAACAAAACCCGCGGCATGATTACAGATGAACATTAAATATCGCTACCACTTTCAGGTTTTTTGTGGTTTGGTTGCAGACATTGTGTCTCCTCCAGATCACCAGGAGGTACTGCAGGAAGAACAGCGGGAAGAAGAAGCTCTGCCATGGATGTGAAGCAGCGTGATCCACCAGCGGTGTCAGAGGCATTCGTATGGGACAAAATACAAACACCTTTATCACTCAGAAAGCACGCACACAACATTTAGGATGTATTTTTCAAGTGTTGGACTCTGTTGTTAAGCACATATTCAGACTCAGACATTCCTCATCTTGTCTTTATTCCTTCTCAGATTTACTTGGGTGATGAACAAAAGAACTGGGCCAGACGTACCAGGTTGGACTTTATCAGAGAACCAGATCTTTTCCAGTGCAAATCTTAATGTGATGAAGAGATAATCTCACTAGTAGCTGTGTCATATTATTTACGATGCACAAAACAATTCCTGCCAGTCGATGCAGAAATTATTATATCAAACAAATTCCAGAAGAAATCCCTCTATTTTGGTTTCTGACCATTTGTCAATTCAAATGCATTCCATATTCAATGCATTGTACGGCAGCTGTAGGTCAAAGTTGACAACTTGGCAATATAGATGCTAGTAAAGCTATCAGAAATGTATTTCCAAAACTATGTGTTCAGTGCATTAGTTCCTTTATTTTGACATTTCAAATCACCCTTCCTGTCTTCATTTCATTTTCCTGTTCTTTAATTTATTGATTTTGTCTTATTTTAAGCTGCATGGTGTGTTTACTTATTCCTAAGGCCTCAAATAAATACAGACAATGGAGTTAAACCAGTTTTTTTCAGTAAAAGTCATGACTTTAAATTCAAGACAAATTAAAAATTTGGAACATTTTTGTTTTTTTTGTCATCTTACAATTTCCCAGGTTTCTTGGTTTCCTTGTCAAAAAGCATATCAGTAGGATTACAGAAAAAACATTTAACATTAACAAACATTATATTACCATTTAATGAATGATTTATGACTGTATAATGCAGTCCTATGACTGTATAATGCAGTCATAGGACTTTAAAAATGAGATGTTTTCATTCGTGTACATCTCTGTCTTAAGGTGTAAGCCTCAAGTAGTGTTGAATGACCTCAACAAATTATTTATTTCTAGAGATGCAGCGATTAAGTCGGAGGTCGGAATCGTGCATTCCAAACCACTCGACTTAATACTGTTAGTTAAATAAAAATAAAACTGAGAAGAACAACTGTTTTTACTCCAAATCAAATTGAACCAGTGTCGACCTCGACTGCAGGGAAATCGCTCCTCTTGTTGGAATCCCATAGTGAATTTTTTGGATTTAGCATCCTCACCAGATTCGCTCAGGCTAATCCATTTGGCTCTACTGTTCCAACTATTTGGACATCAACCAAACAAGAACCAAAAATTAATCCACGACCACAGGCAGCCGGAGGCATCTCTTAGGAGGAGATGATGTCAGGTTCACGTCAGTTTCAGTGTCAAACCTTTAAAAGTATTGACTGCACCAACCTGGATCAATAAGTGGATCTACACCCGTTTCTCCTTCCATTTTTATTTCCAGTGTCCAGTGAATACTGCGTTTGTCTTCCATCTGTATTTACTGTATGAGCAGCACTGCAAAGTCAGGTGCAGCGTTGCAGCTCTTCGCCTCGGCATTACATCAGCCTCAGCGCTGCAGCAGCAGTCCAGAATACCAATGTACTGTAAAACTCAGCCGGGGTCATCGGGACCGGGCCATTCAGGACCAAAATCCAGATGAAGACGAGGCAAAAGAAGAAACTGGTCCCAAATAGCACATTTAAGGAAAGAAAGGCTTTACTTAAAACAAGGCTGATGCACAGGGAATCCAAACAGCTGGTAAAACCGTCCAAAAAAGAATAAAATAAACCAAAGGGAAAAGAAACAGGAACCTGACTGGTGAAGTGTGCCAGCAGGGCCCCCGAAGACAACTTAAACCCCCGCCAGCAAAGACAGATGTTGATGCAAAGAGAGGCACCAACAAGTGAAGTCAATTTAACATCCAGATTTGCACAAAAGATTAATTCAACAACTAAATACTGAAACAATTTTATCAGAGATTCCCAACAGGACTCACTGTAAAATAATCAAATCACGGTAACAGAGACCTTATTGTAAAGCAAGTTGAAAAGTCCAGTTTCATCGGTTGTTGTTTGATCGGCAGGTTAAAAACAGACTTCTGAGACAGACGCTTTCTTGTCAATTAGCCGTGAAAATTTTGAACCTTCAAGTTTTCATTTTGGATCAAGCTGCAAAAATGTTGTTACAAAACAAGTTTGGCTTAATAGTCCCGACCTGACATTGCACAACCTGCAGTGCAACAATCGGGGCACATTGCTATGTTGATTTCCAAAATGACACATTGTGCAACAGCTAGCATGCAAAATCACTAATCCTGCTTGGTAGGACACTGGTTAGGGAGATGAATTCAGACGAGATGAATGAACCAACTAGAAAACACAAGCGACAGACGTTCACCCAGCCGGCTGAACGTCTTGCAAGGAGTTCGATGAGAAGATCGGTGCCAGTTTCACAACTCTTGACGTTAGCGAAAAAGCATGGCAGTCGTAAGGAACAGGTTTCTACTGTAAAATGAATATTCCATCTCTTTCTCCCACCCTGCATTGCATTGTTCTGACTGGCAACAACAATAAACTGACCAAACTAAGTGTTTACTTCCTTTGCATGTTCTCATACCAGCCAACCTGCTGCCTGTCGTCTCTACATGCTTGTAAGTTACTGTTACTGTACACGGCAATAAACAGAACTGAATTATTGGAAATGATAAATTGTGTCTGACTGAATGTACTTCCTGTGCTGGCTTTCTGGTGCTCAACTTAACTTCCTGTTTACAGCTCCAACATCCCACAAAAAGCCCCCCCGCCCTCCTCCAATAGGAAATGCTGTACACAGACCACAGCCTGCAGCTAAATTTATGACTTAGATCAAGATTATTTTCATGTCGTATCTGCTTTTCTGCGAGACCGCTAAGATTTAAATGCGAGTGTTTCGCTTAGGCTCTCACCTCCGATTTTCCTTTGAAGTCAGCCATTAAATTTGAATGTGTGTTAATTTTCCAAAAACCGCAGTTAACACAGCAGAACGTCTCATGTCAGCCTCTAAAGACTCACTTTTTTTTACTACATGCTTTAAAAAAGGTATTACTTTATACTATATCAGATATTACTATATTAAGCAGATCTACTGTATACCTTCCCTTTTTCTAGGCTTCTTCATTCCTCTTCAGGTGACAAAAAAATGTGGGCCTGGACCCACAAAAGTCATTTCAAATGTGACACAGATGATTGAGAATTAATGCCTGTGCTAAAAACCAATTAGACTTTTATGTGGTAAAGAAATAGAAAATGTTAGGAATGAGAAATGAACGCTTTGGACTCGACTGTGCAGCATTGTTGCTGCTGCTTCTTTGCCGGCGGGGTTAATGACAGGTTTAATCGCTGACATGTCAACACGTCAGCCACTGACTCAGATTCCGTGTTCTTCTGTCTCATGATGATATTACCCCCAGACAGAGGAAGCTCTCATTGGGCTTTTGGCTTCACACCAGCCTGACGGCGTCTATAAGATGCTTTTTCATGATTATCCTTCTTGTGGTTCGAAGGAGCTTTTGAAACCACGTTTTTAGCATGAAATAATCGGTATATAATTTCACAGCTGAGGGAATTTAAAGGATATAAATCAGACAAGCACTGCTGCTGCAGCTGGTAAAGAGATTTATAGGTGAATAACTGAATAATAGCAAAAATCTGCTTTGGCATCTCATTAGTCTCCCCCATGTAAGGAGGAAAAGTTCAACCAGAAAGATACAGCAGACTGTCTTTCATACTTGCTGTATTTTAGCAAATCTTTCATGAAATTTAGGTTTAGGGTGAGGAATTTAATTAGTTTGTCTAAATATTACAATTATTTTAACCATATAAAACCATTTTAATGCCTCATTAGTAATGATGTATGTCATTGAGACGAGTAAGAATCCCCCCCCCCGTTCCTGGAGTCTACTTCCTCTCTCGTGGTGCTATGTAATATTTCATCAGCTGTTTGTCTCGCTGCAAACAGACGTCCAGACAAACACATATAATCTCTACAAAGCCGGTGACGACCCTTTCAGTCCCACTTTAAGCCGGGGTCGACTGGACTGGAGAAACTAAAAGGATACTCTGACAGTATCCAGGAAAAAATATTTTAAAATACACCCTTCCCTTCAGGCTCCCTCCTCATTATTTTAAATCTCGTAAAGGCATGACTAATCTGTAGAAATAACCAACATGAAACCAAAACAGTTTTGTGTCCATGAGTGGATCTGATTTATTGTTTGCTGTTTGAACGTTTCAAGATCTACTTTTCTTATACAAATACAACAAAACTAATTAAATCAGGTGCAGCAGCAGAAACTCCACCAAAGCCTTCAGAATCAAAAGTTTTCACATCTTCAAAAGCAGAGGTGCTGAAGCTGTTCTGTAACCTCGGGCGACTAAAACTTCACACTGCAAAAATTGATTTACTCACCGGGCTCCGGCCTGATGATGCGAGATAGCCCCAAAGTTGAAAGGCTTGTGCAACATCCTGGACAGGAATTCTCATTTATTGCTTTTCTTTACTGTAGAAATGAAGCGTCGCTTTGTTTCAAAGCATTACGTTTTGTTGTCTCGTTTTTGCATCATTTTGAGTACTTTATGTTGAACTGTTCTGTGTTGTAGTTTGATTAATAATCCGTTAAAAAAGGAATCAATTCACTACATTAAAATAAAGATATTCCACAAACTACAATTAACTTTAATCCAGCTGTTTATGTGCAGGATCAGAATCAGATGTGGTGTCACAAAAGACATGTTGATGCAAGATTTGTTATGGTCACACATAAAAATCAATCCTTTCTTTGATGAATATAACAGAATCCTACTGCTTCGAAACAATTTTATCAGTTTTGTCATAAATTTTGTCAAAACTGAACTGGAAAAATTCACAAACTTTATTTTGAGATTTCAAAAACCCATTCAGAATCCCCTTGTTGATGAAAATGTGAATCACCATCATCTTGACTGCATTAATAAAAGACCACCCACTGCCCAGGATGGAGGTCCAGCTGCAAAGACATTAATCATCAAACTCTTCAGAAAGAAATTTTTATCAAACTTGCAGCATTTTCTTATTAAAATCATTAATGTTTCATGGAGAAAGTATTTTATAAAAAGGTGCATTAATAGATGGAAGAAAGGCTTAAATTTGGATGACTGCTGGTTATGGACAATAGAAATGATTGTGTTATAAACCTGCACAAAATGCATCTGAGACTCTGGTGACTCAAAAAAAATTGTGCAAAACTCAGGGAAAGAAATCCTGAATTACATTTACAGTGTCCTTTTTTTTTTTAAGTAAAAATGTTTAACCACTATCAGCGACTGCAACCCAAACATACGATTCCTCGCCGAACTCTATAAAAATATATTAAAAACAGTCAAAAGATGCTTCACCTAATGTTTTGTTATTACATTGCATCATTTGGAGTTGTTTTGATGTGGATGCAGAGTCGCCTCACAGTTATGTCAAACCACATCTAAAAGTCTCCTGGTGGGTTCTGGAAAATATGTGTCACTGAACCAAACCACAAAAACAATCTATGCTGGTATTAATACGAGACGAGATCTGAGTGTCTGATTCCCGTTCAGGCTTATTGTGTTTGTCATTAAATATAAGAATTATAAGATCTCTTTTATTACATTTACAGTTTCTATCAGTGTCTTCAAGAAAAATCTGCCCCCCTCCCCCCCCGACCAAAAACAGTTAGTTTCACTAATTAAAAGTGACTGCAAAGCAAACCTGTAGACACATAATAGACCGACCTGACCCCCATCTGACCCCCTTCTGAGTCTCAAATCTTCAGGTAGTTTCCTGTTAGGCACCTAAGGGGTTGAGGCCTATCACACCACACTGGAAGCCCCGCCTTTGATTTGTTCACCACCAATCAGATTCATCAGTCTCATCCAGGCGGGAAAGCAAAGGGTGTGGTTGGTTCTCATCATACCTTCCAAAATTCCCCAAAACAAGGAGGGGTAAAGCCCGGATGTGGTTGTCATTAGGTGGCTGAAGAGAGTGGTATTTATTCCAAACCACAAATGGTTCAATGGAAACTTCTGTATGTAACTGGAAACCTCTGATGAAACAAGAATCACCTCATCTGGTGTTTGGGAAGGAGGGCAACCAAAACCAAAGAGTGCTATTTTGCTCACCGGGTTCATCCAGCGTGGAGAGGCGTCCCGGAAGATGGAAGCTGCTCGGTTCGGTTGAACTGTTTTGTCCTCTCTGAAGCTAGGCGGGAACAGATGGATGCGTATTATCTCACGTAAAGCAAACTGACATACCTTCTGATATCGAATGCTGTAAACAACATAAAGCAATGTAGGAAGTGGAGCTCAAACCCACCTGCTTCCTTCTTCTCCCTCAATGCCATTTAAATACAGACATCTTTTCACCACAGCATCATTAGTTGATTATGTCCACGCCTGAACGTGCCCCCACGACAACAAGCATCGCCACCCTCTGGATGGGAGGAGGACCGAACCTGAAAATACTGTCAGTTTCTAATAGAATAAAAGAAGCAGCTCTTCTTAACTTGGTTTTGAGATGTGTGCTTGGCGCTAAAAATCTTTTTCTGCATGTCTAAATATGAGCCAACCTGCTTTAAAATATATCAATTCACTAAATATGACCTAATATTAGCTGATCACTGTGAACGTAAAGGATTCTCAGATATCATTAGTCAGCATTTCAGCCAATGAGGGACTGTTGCCTAGTGACTCAGAAGTCTTCCAGCCAATCCGAATCCTGCCTGTATTTATCTGCAGTGACTCATCTTCCCAGCATTAATGCGACAACTGATTGGACAGTGATTCAGCCTACCTGTTACAGCCTGTTGACGTGATTGGCTGGGCTATTCTTGTACAAATATATAAACACAGCAGAGATTTTGTAGATGCATTTAATGGAAGAGGGAGACTGAGAGGGAGAGGCTCAATGGTAACACAGATTAAACAGAGATAAGATTCTTTATTCATCCCACAGAAAGATATTTTAAGGGTAAAACCAAAAATGAACATGGAAAAAAAAAATTATTCTCATTTCTGAAAATCCCTGTTTTTCATATTATTACTGAAATAATTTGTGTTAATTCCATAAGAGACCGGGCATCACTATTTCTAAGAGTAATATTCTATCCTGGTGGAGGTGTAAGCGTGTACTTGTGAGTCCAGGTTGGTGAGAATTAGAAGGCTTATTTTGAATAGTAACATTACTAAAATGAACATTAGGGACACGAGGATTTCAACATATTTTCACCAGCGATGATATCATGACAGGTGACGTCAGCAGTTTCACAGTTCAACATGTCCTGCCTGATGTCCAGTTTGTCTGAACAAGAAAAACGTGTGTATTCTCGGAGTGTGTGTGTGTGTGTGTGTGTGTGTGTGTGTGTGTGTTCACATGCATAAAAACCCCTCCCGTTCTCCACAACAAAGAAGCTTCTCCATTTTAACCAAAGCTCACTCTGTAGCTCAACAGGAATCACAAATTCCCTTTTTGTTGTTTCCACATCTACTTGTCAAATTTTGTAAGTAAATAACACCATGGTCACATTTCATACAAAATAAAAAAAACAACAACATTCATTTATTACTTTAAAACTCCACTCGGTTTTCTGATGGGATGAATCTGTGACAAATGTTCGCTAAGTGCGGCTGCATTTTTTCATATCTGTACGACCCATCCTCCCAACCTGCTATCTTAATTTGAGTGTGTGTCCAACCGTGACTGCTGGTGTACACAAGACAACAAAACAACAAAGCAACAGGCAGACATGAGAGGTAACTGTAACAACTCATTGACACCGATATAGCTTTGACATTTCCAGTTGTCACAACGCACGTCCAACACAACTGATGCAAATCTTATCTCCTCAACTACTTTCAGAATAGCGCATTGTGCCACCGTGAGTGTATGTGCATGTGTGCGTGTGTGTGTGTGTGTGTGTGTGTATGCACGTGGTTTAAAACAAGTCCAGGCAGGATTGAGCTACTTTCCAATGAAATGAACAAACAAGTGGGCTTTCTGCGCGATTCCATTTATGAAGATTTAGTAGTTATGCTGAAACACCAAGCGGCAACAACTGGAAAATTAATTTCCCAGAAGAAGAAAATGCTTCAGAACGTATTTAGTGATTAGTAATGGGTTGTGTGGAGTGTCATTAAACAGTATCAGGATACCGGCCGCTGACTAGAGGTGCAGAAAAGGACACAAAAGTTAAGTTTTATGTTGTTATGAACCGTTTAATCCAGGTTGTTTTGAGGATGCTGCAGAAGAAGCACAGGGAACGTCAGACAGATCCACCCGCTGTGTTTGTAGACCTGGAGAAAGCAAATAATAGCGTGGCGAGAGAGGAGTTGAGGCATCATATGAAGAGGTGTGGAGTGGTGATGTACGTCACAGCGGTGTGGGACATGTAACAGTGGTGAGAAGTGATGAAACGGTGGAGAAGTTGCTGCACCGAGGGTCACTTTGAATCCTTTGAGTTTGCACTGGTGATGGAGGAGGAAAGGGAGGTGTCCCCATTCAATACTGTGGGGTTTTTTTTTGCTGAGGACATCGCGTTAGAACAAGAACGGGTTGGGCCAAACCCAGAGAGATGGAGGTATGCACCGCAACAAAGAAGAATGCAGACTACGTGCCTGAAGAAGAGAGAGGAGATGGAGGTGTGGTGAAGCAGAACAGCCGCTAAAAGGTAACCGAGTTCAAATCATTTGTCATCTCTGCAGGGGAAGGAGGAGAGGGGTGAGGACAGGAAGCGCAGACAGGGTTGAGTGGATATAGAAGAATTATAGGATGGACCTGTGAGAGAGGGCCATCCAGGTAGCAATACCGATCGCACATGAGTGAAGGCAGCGGTGATGAAGAGGAGGAGGCAGAGGAGGCAGAGGTTTGCTTTCAGTCAAAATAAATACATTAACGGAGGAAGGACATCAAATTCATCCTTTTCTTGTTCGTTCCATTTGTGTTGTCACTCTGGAATAACACATTAGCAGCTCTGAACTTTAACCAATCTCTCTGTAATGGTGTTGAACTCTGTTCTGCAGCCGACGCCTGTTACGCTTTGAGCAGCTAGAGACGGAGGACCCAGGAGGACACGCAGCCACCGATACGGATCATGATCCAACAGAAATCAGTCCGCAAAACACAAAGGCTAAGCAAATCCAGAATAATAAATCAATGTCAGTGTGAAAGCAATAAAAATTAAAAAAAAAAAAAAAAAAAAAAAAACCTAGACAATAAATAAACAAGCAGTGAGATGTAATAGGTAAAACAATACAGGTAGGAACCACACACAGGTAGGAACCAAACACTGCAAGAACCAAACACTCCTAGGAATCAAACACTCCTAGGAATCAAACAAAAGTTGGAACCAACACAGGTAAGAACCTAACAAAAGTAGGAACAATACACAGGTAGGAACCATACACAGGCAGTTCCAAACAAAAAATAGGAACAAAACACAGTTGGGAACCAAATACAGGTAGGAACCGCAAACAGTTGGAAACCAAACCCAGGTAGGATTCAAACACAGGTAAGACCTACACACAGGTGGGAACCAAACACAAGTAGGAACCACACACAGGTGGGAAATCACATCAGACAACAATGGATGGAAAACACATGGATGGAGAAGTCTTACAGAACATGAAACAAGGAATCCATTGAAACAAATGGATGAAACTACAAAAAATGCACAAAAAAAGAATATAAAGCAGGGAGGAGTAACTATGACGTGATCTTGACTCACCGACCTTTGACCTCAATACACGTTTTATCTGCACAGACAGGTTCAGCCAAATTCTACGACTGAATTTTCTCATTAATTCTGACTCTAGTTTAGAGGTTTGTCTGGTTGAACTAAAAGAAAACACATTTACATGCTTACAGCAAACAAAATGACTTCCATGTTTCATTTCTGGTGCTCAAAGTTCACGTTCCACCCTCCCCGGATCATCAATTCTCTCCGCTGCTGTTCACATCCACAAATTTAAAAATAGCAGTGTGCAATATTTCACCCGAAGCCGACCAACGTGTCTGTTTAGCTAGTTTAAGCCCCGCCTCCTCATTCCGTCACGATTTATCCAGGCCAAAATGTGACCCGTTTCTCCCTGTCACATGCCCTCATTCTCCTCCTAAATTTCCATCTGGTTGTTTTTGTCAAATTGTGCTGAAACATAAACAAACACATCGGCTAAAAGCAAAGAAAACTTCAAGACATAAGTCATTTCCTGGGGGTCCATGCAAGTGCATCAATTTAAATCGTTCCCATTCGAGTTTAATCGACTGTAGACGCCGTGAGCGCAGCACAAAAGGAGTGATGAACTATACTTTCTTTAGGCAAGGACTCAGAAATCACCTTTCATTTCTGCTCTGTGACTTTGCACAAACGCACCCGTGACTAATTCACCACACCGACACGGCGACTGTCATCCTGCATCACAGAAACAATGTGAACTCGGGCGTCGAACAAACACGTGAGGCTCGCGGCTCGACACGCAGACGACTCGTACCGCCGGCGTCTTGGAGGGAAGGTGCCAATGAGGTCGCTGCTTGTTGTTAGCACTGCCAGAACGGTGAGGTCATGCTGCCAGGGCGAGGCCGACCGTCTTATCTGGGCCGTAAACCATCAGAGCAGCTGTGTGTGTGTGTGTGTGTGTGTGTGTGTGCCTAAGAAACACATATTCAAATGTGATATGTAATATACATATTACATGTGTGTCTCGGACATGTCTGGGCATATTCACAGTCAGCATGCGGAGACACTGCAATTACTGACACACACACATACACACACTGAACTGAACCAATCTGATTCTAATAAAGAGACCCGGTGTCAAAAACTGAGGCAAAAAAAGCAACAATTATTTTTAAATTCCTAAAATAACTTCTTAAATAAAATTGAGTGTCCTTACAGATCTGCGGTGGTTGTTATCCTACAAACTCATTCACCTCCGCCGGCTGACATACCTCCAGTAGGAATCATGCAGCAGCAGTTTGTTCTGTGTTTATTTAAGGGTTATTGATGAACTCTGTAGTCTGGTTCAGTAATTATTACCTCTGCAGAGGAGTCGTCAGTTTGTTTGTCTTTCACAGAGTAAGATAGGGAGTTCTGACTGCTTCTGTTTGTCACATATATACACTGGATATGTGTGTAATTAATGAAAGGCTACTTCAAACATCAAAGAGTGTGAACATAAAACCTGATGGGTAGGGTCGGTGTCTAAGGGTGCCTTCAAGGCCTCGTCCCAGTTCCTCCTCTTTAACCCGACTTGACGTTTTCCAGCGTCTGGTAGTTCTAAACAAGCCTGTTGCTGCAGCCATAATCAACTCATCTGAATTCATGTACAGACAGAACAAAAGAATAGACAAAAATAACACATAATAAATGCATAAAAATATTTATTGTCCAAAACTACAAGAAATAGTAGGTACAACGTATTAAACATTTTTTTTACACCTTTACAACCTTCTGCCAAAGTTTCTTTACCTTCAGGTCACATTTTTCTCTCATCCCCACTTTGACTTGACTCATTTTTTAATTTTAATTTCCTATGTGTCGTTTTCTTGTTATATTTTTTTTGGCAACTTTAATCTGCTGTTGTTTCCTATAATTGGACAGACACAATGGGGGATGGCGTGAAAGCAAGCATACTGGGTGAGCATAGAGATGTGAGCATCGCGTCAGTATAGCTGAACCAGACACAGACCAAACAGCTGGTTTCATTTGCTTTGCAATCAGGATTAATTTCCAAGATGTAAAAGAAAAAGCATGCCGAGTTCAACACGGGATTGACCTTTTATTTCTGCTAGATGAAAGAATGAATACATTATCATAATTTAACTAAATAGGGACTAGATCCTGGATCTGAGGGCAAAAATGCCCTCAAACGTACAGCAAATTCAGCTTCTTCATTAACAATTAGCCCCACTGGTGATTATTTTTCCCAACAATATTTTATTTTTTAATAATCTTATAATAAGGGTTTGCAGTGTAATTTAACTATTAAAGTGGACAAGTTGTTGATGCTTTGATTTAGGAGTCCAGCTAAAAAATAGAATTAAATAAAACTCAAAATCAAGAGAAATCTGTTGTTCAATAACTAAACTAATCACATAGAGGAAGCACTGAGGTGGAAAATCAATTGTTCTTACTACATCTATACATCTTATATGTATAGATTTATTTCTCAACAGATGACAATGAAAACAAATAGTTTGTGATAATCTCTCCAAATATTATTGAAAAAAGCCGTTCACTGCCATTAAACAAATATTGGGTTATTATTTACGCATAAATAACCAAATGCAAGAATTTAAATAAAGATTTTTACATCTCCATTTCTTTAAAACCAGCTTTACTGTTTTTATTTTCTGTTGCTTCCATTAAAAGGCGGTCAGGATTTTATTGGTAATCTTTTACTCGTGTGTTAACCACACTATGATTTCAACAGCATCAGCATGATTCACCGGGTGTGGAGGTTTTGCTCCACAGCAGCCCGCAAACTAGAAAATTGGTTTGGAAAGCCAAAAAGAAAAGAACAGTTAACAACACCGACGACCTCCTGCAGGTGTTTCATGGCCAACGCAACAGTAAAACAATGTACTCCCTGTATAATTTGTTCTTTCTTTCAACATTTGAGCAAATATTTCTGGAGGGAACTCCGTGGAAATACAACCAACTGCAAACCACAAGACACAAGCGCCGCCTCTTCTGCCACTGCCTGTGGTCGCCACTTACCAGCTTCCCCATCTCATGATGATGATGTCATGACCCCAAACGGATTCAGCAACATCTCAACTGGAACAAAACAAGAGAAAAACAGAGTTAAGATGCTTCAAAAGAGCGCCGAGTGCTTGGGGGTGTCAGACAAGTCAGAAATATAAAGACATGAGGTGACACAGCAGTCACGTGCTTCACAGGCTGAAACGGTACGTCACAATAAAACAAACGTTACACAAATAAAATGTTTGGTTCTAAAATACTCTATTCAATATACTCTAAAGAGTATGTTGTTATTGGTGGGACATGAAGCGATGACTTGTTCATTTTCTGCAAGGACTCCCTGCTGGTCTCTGATGTATTACCATGACAACAATCTTAAAAACAACTTTAAATGTCCCAGTTTGGGATAAATAAAGTATATCTATCAATCTATGACCATCAGTTTGGGTTTTATGTGTTTTACTGCGGGACAAACACAACATTTTATTAATAAATGAATGTTTTTATCGTAAAAGTAAACATCACATTGACTTTACAGCTGCAACCAACAGCCTTTCCATCACTGAGAAAGATTTTCATACTGGTAATCTGGTTTGACCATTTTTGTTTTAATTGTGAGAAAAGTTTGTCATCTATAACATCTTCAGGTTGATTGTGTTGCTCTGACAACGGTCCAAAAGGTAAACACTCTTAATAAGTAATAAGAAATAAGAAAAACAGTAAAAGCCTGGAATTAAAGGAGTGGAAAAATACTATTAGTCTAATATTATTATTATTATTATTATTAATAATAATAATAATAATAATAATAATAATAAATAATAGCAATAGTAAAGTTACAAAAGTAAAATAGTAAGAAGAATAATAACAGTACAGTAGTTGAAATATTCATAATATTAATAATAGTGATGATAATAATAATGTAATAGTAATAATATTAATAGCAATAATAGTAATTATAACAATCATAATAATGATATAGCAATAATATTTATTGTAATATGTAATAGTATAGTAATAGTAGAAGTAAAAAATTAGAAATAATAAAATAATAAGTAAGTAATAATAATATAGTCATAATAATAGCAGAATTATAGTAGTAGCAGCAGCAGTCGTAGAATTGTATTAGTAGTGGTGATAGTAATAGTAGTAGTAATAATAATAATAGCAGTAATCAGTAGTAGTAAAAGTATCAAGGAGGTTTTCTAATGATCTAATCTTTTGACCAGTCAAGTTGTAACGGCTCCACCTTAAAGACTAGTAATAATAACAAAAACAACAAGGCAGTCACAGACTGCAACATCCCGCGACACCCCTGAATTCAAATTGTTTTCCTGACCTACTTGCAGAGGTCAAAGATCAAAGCTAGTACTCTGACCTACTTTCATAGACCAAAGCACTAGCTTTGATTTACAGTCTTACACTGACCTTCTCCCTTGTCTTTCTATCTTATCCGGTTCATGAGTGTAAAAAAAGTTTAAATTTGACCTTGACCTACTTTTATCAAGGTCAAGGTCATCATTTCCTTTTCATCCCCTTTGCTGCCGGGGTAATGTGCTTTTTGTTTCCTCTTGCCATCTGTAACGGTTGCGAAGATATTTGGTGGACAAACGAACGGATGGACGGACGAACACACGAACACTGACAATTACAATACATCACCACTTTGAAGCAGGATGTGATTATAATAATATTGATAATAGCAATTATTACTACTGGAATATGTAATGGTAAAGTAATAATAATATAACTAACAAAACTAAGAATAATAATAATAAATAATAGGCAGTAATACTAATAGTCATAAGAAATAGAATCCTTTATTAATCCCCCAAAGGGGAAATTGCTTACTAATAGTAGTGATAACAATAGTAGTAGTAGTAATAGTTGTAATATTGGTAGTAATAATTATAACAATAATAATAAGTCGTAGTAAAACTATTAAGGAGGAACAGTTTCCCTATGATCTAATCTTTTGATCAGTCATCTCGATTTTAAAGACTAGTAATTATGTAGTTGATTTTACAGATGGCTGACATCTGGACAGTCATCACAGTTTAATGAGTTTATTTCTACTACTCTGCTTCTCAGTGGAAGAGGAGAAGTGAGGCTCCTCAACAGACAGCAGGACGTCCTCCCCGGGGGGTTTGTGCATCACTGCAGAAGATGTGATAAAATTTTAAGTTTGTTTTTTCAGAGGAACAATCCTTTAGTTTTCCCTCAATGGAGATTCAAAGTCAGACACCAGTTATAAATAAGATGGATCAATCCAACATCCAACTTGTTCACCACAACATCCAAAATTTTCATTTCATGACAGGTGTGTGGTAATAAAAACAAGGTGCCCACTGAAAAAATCCAACATTTCTGCACTGTGAAGGTTTAAAACCTAATATTCCTAACGTGAAGTTTGTGAGGAATGACAGGAAGTTTCTTCATCTGAAATAGATTTAGAGTTTAAAATTCTGTTGAGATTTGAATGTTAAGACAACTCAAGCATTAAAACATCTATGGAATCTGTCTGACAGGCTCTTCCTCCTTTAATGAATGTCCAACTTTAAATCCCACAGGGAGACGCTGATCAACGACCTTATGAGACGCACAAAAAAAGATCAATTATACTCTTCCATTTTTAACTCGAACCCTCTTTCCTCACACTTTAATAGGCGACAGACTCATTTCTCATCTCCAGTCATGCTTTTAATCATTCTTTTAAGAGCTGAGGAGCTGAGTGTTGAGTGCAGCTCATCCTGAAGACTTGTTTCAGTCCTGCTTTACCACGACAATGCGACATACACAAAAGTGCAGTCACATTTTTGTTCTATTATATACTTTTCTTTGACTTTGGGTGGCCTTTGTGTGCCTTGAGAGTGAATGGGGATCTGTATTCTGGGAGTGCACCTGTTCCACATTCCGCCACCAGGTGGCCACTGCGTTTCCGGAGACAGGTCGGATGGGTGCCTGCGTGACGTCCTTCCTCAGAGGACCAAGGAGGAGAGACCACCGGACACCGAAGCTGCCTCTGTCTCATGTTCGTCCCTGCTTATTCAGGTAGGTGTAGTGTTGGCACGTGGAACATGTTTGCTGTGGGCACTTTGTATGATGAAACGGAGCTTGACTTGGTTTTATGCCAGGGATTATGTTACTTTACTCTCCCAGTGAGAGTATTTGAGATCAGCTGCCTCAGACCTTCCCTGGTGTGGGTTCCATCTCTGCTCGCTCTTCTCACCTGATCCAGACAAAACTGATTTACACACCTCATAATTGAGAGACTTTTGTTTTGCAGTTATTTTTGTAAAATAAATTAATTTTTTCCTTAAAGGACTGTGTATCTCCACTTTTTGTCATGGCCGGGTCGTGACAAAAGTGGGGGCTCGTCGATGTATATTTTTAGAGTTGGGAGTTGGTCATCTCTGAGTTAGTGACTGTACTCCTAATTTGTGACTGAGTTGATATCATCAAGGTTACTACGGAGCTGTGTTGATTTTCAGTGCATAGTTTTGGGAAACCTTGAATGGTTGGTTAATATTCTGGTTGGAGATATGCAGTCGTTTGTACGTTACTGTTTGGGTTCATTAACTGTTTCTGTGTGTTTTGAGGTTGTTGTTTTTTTTCTCAGCGTGGTGCCACAGGTGCGGGTGAGTGTCAGCTGGTGCTGAAGTCTGATGAGTGCATAATTCCCTGGTTAGGCATAGCGGCATTACCCCTTTGGGTTCGTCGGGTTTGTTTTTTTTCCATAGTGTTGCAGTAAACGTGGTTAGAGCAATTGCTCGGGAGCACAGCCGTAGTTTCGGGGAGGTTGCCATTATTTGGTCGCCTTTTCTGTGCTATCGGTATTGAGTGCATAAGTACCCGCCATTGTCACTGCATGAAGACTCGGGGACTTGGAGGGTTGTACGGTTTACTTAGATGACGTGGTGGTTTGCTCTGACACCTGGGCCTCTCACTTGGAGCGCATCCAGGCCCTGTTTAGCCGCCTGGCCGAGGCGCGTCTCACTGTCAACCTTGCTAAGTGTGAGTTTGCGAGGGCGACGGTGACGTACTTGGGTCGGGGTTGGTTGGCCAGGGTGCTGTTCGCCCAGTGAGGGAAAAAGTGCAGGCTGTTGAGTTTTTGTAGAAACTTTTCCGAGGTAGTAGCTCCACTGACTGACCTGTTGAAGATGAAAGTGACTTTTGTGTGGTCCACTGCTTGCCAACAGGCATTTGAAAGGATAAAGGCACTGTTGGTTAATGCACCGGTTCTGTCTGCCCCATATTTTGATCGTCCGTTTTCCCTTCAGGTGGATGCTAGTCACGTGGGGGTGGGTGCTGTCCTTTTGCAGGCTGATGACTCGGGTTTTGATAAACCTGTGAGTTTCTTCTCAAAAAAGTTCCAACTCATACCAACTGAATTATTCAACGATTGAAAAGGAGGCACTTGCAATTATATGGGCATTAAAACATTTCGATGTGTATGTGGGTTCTGGTGTTGTGCCTGTGGTGGTCTACACTGACCACAACCCCTTAACTTTTCTTAACTGCCTCCAGTGTCCAAACCAGAGACTTATCAGGTGGTCGCTAATGTTGCAGTCATATTGGCTGGACATTAGACATATTAAGGCTTCAGACAATGTGGTGGCGGACGCATTGTCCAGAGCTCCTTACCAGTAATCCTCCATGTCAAGAGTGGATGACAAGCGTCAGGTCAGTTTTGTTTTCCTTTGGTGAAATATTTTTTTTTTTTTTTTTTGCTAAAATAATTTTCTGTTTGTAGTTTTAATAAAACTAATTTGGTATGGTGGGTAGTTTGTGGTTCCGGGGTTGAGACCCCATTCATATGGAGGGGGGTGTGACGGCCTCCTGCATAGCAGGGCCTGCTGCTGTGTGTTTGGTGGGTGTGTTTGTCTGTGATTGTGATCCGCAGGTGACCAGCAATTAGGCGGAGCCCTCTAACTGGGAGCACCTGGCTAGTCTCCCAGTGACAGTATTTGAGATCAGCTGCCTCAGACCTTCCCTGGTGTGGGTTCCATCTCTGCTCACTCTTCTCACCTGATCCAGACAAAACTGATTTACACACCTCATAATTGAGTGACTTTTATTTTGCAGTCATTTTTGTAAAATAAATTAATTTTTTCCTTAAAGGACTGTGTATCTCCACTTTTTGTCATGACTCCCGAGCCAGGTCGTGACAGCCTGTTATCAGAACAGAAGTGGAAAACATATGGGAATATGGACATATATGAAAAGAAGAATGTATTGATAAAGAAACTGTATGGAGAAAATATGTGTCAATGATATTTTGTAAACATGATTAATGATTGAAATGATTGTACCTCTTTAAAACAAAGAAAGAAAAGTAAAGTGATTTAAGATACATGATTGTTAATAAACTGAGAGGACCAAGGAGGAGAGAGCACCGGGCACCAAAGCTGACTCTGTCTCATGTTTTTCCCTGCTTATTCAGATCTAACTGGCAGAGCAGTTTAAAATATAATCTGTTTCCTAGCCACACCCCTGGGGCGTGTAACAACAAGAATCAACTATTTCCTTTTTTTTTTTTTGGAGATCCAAAACTCCAAAAGAAAAAAACATTTGATCTGAAAGGTCACCGTAAAACAATTGTTTACACAACATTTATGCAGGATGGGGATTTAAGAGGCTGTCCGGGGATCCTTTTCACTAAGGACAAAGACGGATGGCTGGGATGAATTATTTACTGACAGGTCAGGATCGACTGGTCCGACGGAGCTTTGTCTTCCCAGCATTTCACTCTGTTGGGGCCGTCGCAGAGAAACACCGATGATTTAAGACAGAACGGCAGGGGCTTTAAAAGCTTGATGCTTCTGTTCAGACGTTCAACGGCTTATCAAGGGAGGAGTGCAAGAGAAACTGACCACAGATTCTCACATATATCTATAACAGAAGTTTTAAAGGCATATTTAGCTTTTGTTAAAAGTTGGATTATCCTTGAAGGAATTTTTTGAAAGACCAACCAAAAATATTTTGCAGATGCCTCAAATGGCTCACTGATATTTTTCTGTTGAGCTGAATAAAATTAAATGGAAATATTTATACTTTAGGGGTAATTGTCAAATTACTCATTATCCTTTTACCTTTATGCGTTTTTATCACGTCATATGCAAATTTATTAAATGAAACAAGATTTTAAAAATCCTATTTTGCCTTAAGTATTGATAATATATATGAATTAGTTAGCGCTGCATTTATTAAAGCAACATGTTTTAAAAATTGTTAACTGGTGTCTTTGATTTGAGATAGTTGCAGGCAGAAGATGCAGGTAGAAATTACAATAAACTCAAATGATTCCTTCACAATCAAAACATGTAATTGATCATTCAGAATTTCAAATGGTTTCTAATGAATCTGTACACAAAACAGATAAAATAGGGTCAAGTTAAAACCCTGCTGCTTTGGAGCGATGTCTGCTGTCACAAAAATACATTAAGGATTAGTATCTGAACATCTACGCACAAATAAATATTTATTATAGTACTATATATTTTGGAGGCCAGTAAAAATATGGGAAGCATTAACATTTTAAAGACAACATTTAAACCTCATCGGAGACGACTCCCTGAACGCAACATCTAAGACTGACTCTGGGTCAGGGGAAGAGCGTGGGCGAAGGAAAGCGAACCTTTCAAACACAGTCCTGGGCATAAGTACACCCAACTGTTTCTGTTGTCAGGTGTGTCTCTCTACACAAATGCACCAAACACACACACACACACACACACACACACACACACACACACTTCCCTCTATCTGATGTCAGGACACTTAACAGTATTAATCACTGGTTCCTGATGATGAATGGATGGACTCCACTTAACATAATTAATCTGAGCTGCTGCTGCAGCAGGGCTGCAAGCCAGCCAGCTAGTCAGTCAGTCAGTCAGTCAGTCAGTCAGGACTACAGTACATGAGGGAGGACGATGAGGCTGGAGGATGAGGGATAACGGTGGTTGTTTTAGGACACCAGATGTTCCCCTGGTTTAGATGTTGTTGGGTATTAAATATGTTCAATACATTTTTTTACATCACGTGTGTTCACACGTTGTTTTTGAAGTCAAGATTTACAGTTTATGAAGAGTTATGTTATCAGAAATAAAGTAGGATTCTCACCGGATTGAGCGTCACTGAGGTCAGAGAGGTCGGAGCCAAGCTGGCGGCAATTCAGACCCTGGAAAGTAGAGAAAAATCAGAACCTTTGTCAACATCGGGGGGTCAACCAAATAAAATGCATTCATTAGTTTTTTCAGAAGTGTTTCATTATTTCTGAACGCTGGAGTCATATTTGAATGTGACAGTCGAGGCGATGGATAACCACACAGACATGCCTAAAGACGCCTACATTCACACAAAAGCCTACAGTTATTCATGACCAAAGCTTTCACAGACAGACGCAACAATCCAGCAGCCTGCAGCTCTTATTCTTGGTAAAAATTATTATTGTTATTATTATTATTACTATTATTTATTATTACTATTATCATTTATTTTATTATTGTTATTATTATTATTTTTATATGAATCAATGCAAAGAAAGTTGTAAATATAAATAATAGGGAACGTTTGCAAGCTCTGTGATTCACACACACAGACACACACACAAAGCACTAATTGTGAAATCCGTGTTCTGCTGTGAAAATATAAATCACGGTTTTCACATTGTGTAACAGCTTTCAGTATTTAACATCAAATTAGGTTGTCCATTGATTTTCTTTTTTAAAGAATGAAGATAAACAAGTGGTTCTGAAAAAAATTTCAAACAGGTTTTGTAAATTCTTCTATTTACAGATTTACACGTTTAGAAAAAAGCTGATTATAACAGGGATGCAAACCAGTCAGAACATCAATTAAACACCATTATCTACAGTGTACACATTCACAATTGTTTATAGAAAACTAAAAATATGTCAGATCTGATGTCTTACCGGTTCATAAACTAAAAATAGCAGCATATTTAAATCAAACGTACGAGCGTTCTGTGAAACGTTCTCGTGTGCGATAAGTTTATACTGTAAGCTACAATAGCAACCAGCATAATAGTGGGTCTTAAAACATCACCATAGCAACACAACAGCAGTACAAATGGACTGAATAATTACAATTAATGTAAATTTCTACCCATGGAATAATTTTTGTATCATAATGATTTAATTAATATGCTGATAATTGTTTTTTTGACCTAATTATAAATGTTTTTTTATGTGCTGCTCAACCACATTAGAAAAAAATGCCAGCTAGATATTTAACGTTCATCAAACTTGCTATATGTTAACCATGTAAAAGGAAATCCTTCACAAAACATGCCATGGTGGCAGGGTAAGTAGGTTGGCAGGGTTTGCTGGGTTTTTGATGAAACAACCAGGCAAACAAGCAACACAGGAACCAGGTTTCAAGGATTGATCCTGTACGACCGAAACAAAACGAAAGCACCTGTGGAATCTTCCTCAATATAACGTCAAATCCAGTTCCCGGTGATAGGTGCTGAGGAGCATGCCTCCTTTTTAACATTGAACATTGAACAGGGGCCACAAATGGAGAGGTGGCTTCTAGTAAAAAAAAAAAAAAAAAGCATGTCAGCAGGTAAATGAAGCTACAAAAGGGAAGTGAGGCGTTTGATTTTCGGTACATATTAAAAACGGAAGAGCAAAGAAAAACAACCGCCGGCCTCCTGCAGCGGGAGGTGAATGTTCTCCTGCAGATCAAAACAAGGATGTCCCTCAGAAACCGGTGATGTGCATGATTTAAAACCAAGCATTTAACTCATCCCTGATTCTGAACCCAGGTCAGGTCCCCCACGTGCTTCCCGTCAAGAAAACGAGTTTTAGTTTATACGCACTTGACGCCAACGAGATCGAAGCATCGTGCATCAGTCAGAACACAAAATCAATCGAATAAAGCTTCTGTGGTTACTATGGTTACAGCTGTTAAGGACTTTGTTTACTTCAAGCTCTTCTACTTTGCCTGTAAACAATTTAAAGCTAACACGGGCTAACCGCTGCTAACTCCTGCAGCACTGATGTTTTCCCACACATACACGTACAAACTGATGAGAAGAGTAAATACTTCCAAAATCGACAAGTTAATAACTGATAATAGGCACAAATTAGTACCGCCGGAGGCGTAGCTCGACTAGCATGACACCATTTGACCTTCAGGCTCCGGTCTATTCCATTCTAAGGGTAAACGTAGGATTTTCCACGACTGCATATGAAAGAGGAAAAAAAAATTTTTAGAAAGGAAGCATAGAAAATTGTCAGTAAATAGTCGTTTGGAAAACCTGATGTTAAAAGAGAGAAATACTGTGAAATGATAAATTCTATAAATGTCAGGAACTCAAGCGCCAGTCCAGAAAACAAAAGGGAAAAGTTCCATTCACACAATTCAATCAGGTCTGAATATACAGGTTTTATTTCTGTAACTACATCCCTGTTGAGGACGACAACACTTGTTTTGAATTCATTGATCTTAGTGAGAAAATGATATGTTAATTCATCTTCCATTCCGACCTTGATTGAACCCAGTATCTGCCGGAACAACAAAGTGTGGAAAGGACAGCTCAGATATTACAGCTCAGAATGCGTTTCAAAATGTGAATCAGATAACAAGACATTTAAACAGTTTCAAATCCAAAAAATGAAACAGAAATAAAACATAACACGTGATTTAAGGATCCCCAAAATAACTAATCAATGAAAAGTAATGATATTTTAAATTAAAGTCAGTGTAAATACAATATTAAACATTCAAAAAACAACATAATAGCAAAGCTCCAGACACAAAAGCTCTTCTCTGATCCTGAGGACTTGCACGATGCTTTTTACTGACATTATCACAGAATCGCAGCCTGACGCAGCGTGTCTACGGGTGACGGTAACACAACTGAAGCAGTGCATGAAGGGTCAACATGTGACTCTGATTTGAATGTGTAAATGTCAGTTCGGTCGGACAGATGAGCGCCGAGAAGAGGAAACAAGTTCTTTCACACGTTCTCATGCATGCAAAAACAACACAGCGCAAACAACATGGAGAAAAAATGTTCACATGCAGGTAAAATGATTCCATTCAAACGTTTAACGGCTGTTGGACAAAAATTCTGTACGTGCAAACAAATAACACATAAAGCAGGAGCATGATGACACTGTGCATGTTAGAGAACACACTGACAAACATATGTACATGTACACACACACACACACCGTGTAAACACACACACACACAGACCAGACTATAGGAGAACACAAACCTTACAAATAAACACACAATCAGTTGTGTATTCACAAATGTAGCAAGAAGCATTATTATTATTGTCATTATATTATTATTATTTTTATTATCATGATTATTATTATTAGTGCATACACATAAGCTGCATCTGTTAGCATATCTGTTCAAACAATTAGTGATGATGATAACGATAAATATTATTATAATTCATTATCATGACTATGTGTACATCAACAGATAAAAACAGGCATACTGTAAAAATACACAAACAACGAATGCACATATTGAAAAATAAAATACACGTAGTCATCAAGTCACAATGAGCACTCACATTTAACGTACGCACCCACACACACACACATCAACACAGAGTGGAATTCAAAGGCAGGAGATGACACTCAACAGACACACACACACACACACACATTTAATCCTAGTTTTAAATGTGTAATAACGCAAATTTGCACACATACTATAAAACATACACACACACACAAATGTACGTACAGGAACATTGTGCAAACACACAACACAACAATTAAGAACAAAGAGACACAATTTACAACCTACAGACACCATCACACACTTCAGATACACGCATATCATTAAAGTAGAGACAGAAACACAGACACACACGCATCATCCTTGTTTTAAATGTGCAATATAGCAAATTTGCACAGACATATACACATACGCACAAGTTTTATAAATTTATGTACAGGGACATTGTGCAAACACACAAAACAACAATTCAGAACAAAGAGACACAATTTACAGCCTGCAGACACATTCACACACTTCAGATACACACAAATCATTGAATTAAGGTATCTCCATAAACACACACACACGCACACACACACACAGAACAAGTTAGTGCGGTGATTAGTCAAACACGCACCGATGGCAATAGTGTGATGCCACCCACGGCCTGTGAGCACGCAACACCGGCCGACTGAAACCATAAACAAGTTTATTATTCATTTATCGTCTCATTTAAATCAGGGAGCATCAACAAACGACGGTTCAAGTCGAAACGTCTGAAGGAACCGTCGCTTTCGCTGTTCCTGAACACACCCTGAAGAGAAAGGTCGGGTCGATCGATCAGAAGAGATAGAAAATATCATATCTGGGTGATTATTCAAGACTGGTCACATTCCTGCAGGAGAGAAGCAGCCAGTCAGGTGGCTCAGGAGAAAAAGGAAAGTGGGCCACAATAATTATTTGTGAATAGAATTTGAATATTTTAAATGTCAATTTAATTTGAGTCATCAGCATTCAGATTACTGCAGATACCACAACATATATTCAGTGGATAACTGAAATAATCCTTCCATCTCAGTTATAAGATTAAAAAGGAAAAATCATCAATGAGTGGTGTCAAAAATTAGCAGATGCAAAACTTTGCAAATGCAAATTTTGAACTACATTAAAATTTGCAGCTTCTTGCAGTTTGGATATTAAGATTTGTTTTTTAAATCAGCATCTGTTGTTGCTGAACAGGTGAAAACCTTGTTGTTTTTTTTTCTTCCAGTCGAAACTGAGTGGGTTGAATATAACGAACATTTCGAGACAAATTTCCCCTCATGCTCTGGTAATATTATCACTCCAAAGCATCAGGGTTTCAGTTTGACTTGAATGGATTTATTTATAAGGTGAAAACAAGCCTGATGCCAAACAGGGTCACCGGAGAGCAGCTTAGAAAAACAAATCTGACACAAATCGATGTAAACTTCCCCTTTCAGCATCCAACTTTTAATTTAATCTATTAGATTCAACAGTGTGGCAATGGTCATATTTTAGATTTTAAAATCTTTGATTTGATTAATTTAGTTTAATTTCAAACCAAAAAAAGCTGTTACTATAAATTTAAACTTTAAAGTGAAATCATAAAGTTTAACCTAAAATATTCTATAAATATTACATTTTAAATGTGTGCAATAGATCGAATATGAAGAAGCAAATCGCTCCAATAAATGAATAAAAAATGTTTGCGAGTGTTTAACCCTGCTCCACCCACACTCACAGTTTCTATGTCACCTTTAAAGGTTCATCGATCAAAGTGATTTCATTCTGATTCAGAGTTTCACTTTTACTGCAACTTATATTTATTTTTAAAAATGCACACACCATGCAAAGAAGCTGCATGTACAATAATACAATAACACAACAAATAAACTACCTTATATTCATTCTTCACACTCAGAGGCCTGTGACTAAAACACCAAACAGACCTGATGACAATTTTCTAGCGCCTGACAAAAACAGCAAACCCAAAATCAGACAAGAACCAAGGTGGACAATTTTTCTCCAGACAGCAGAGCCTGAGGTTTTTGTCTCTGTGGGATCGGTGTGCGTTTTGAAAAACTGAAAAGGAAGCCGACATGAAAGTCTTTGTTTCTCTGCTGCTGACAACGTTTGAGATAAAAGAAATCTAAAAATTAAATAAGAAGACTTAAAGTAAAAGAGATTTTGCATTAATAATAATCTAAAATAAATGAACACACAACAGCCATCAGTCTTATTTTTGATTTAATCTGAGATAATTTCAAATTTATTTCCTACTTTTGTTTCTATTTATTTTTTGTTTAAAAACAAAAAAGGGAGGAGAAAAGAGAAAGAAACACAATGAGGCCATTTTAATCATGACAAAATCACAACAAAAAGAAATATGAGAGTATTTCAACCCAAGTAAATCCATTTGAAATTTTGCTTTATATTTACGAGTCATAGCGTCAGTTTCACCAAGAAGTGAGAGTGGAAAGAAAAGGTCTGATCTGAATCATCATCTTTAATGTCTTCTTTATCAAACCGGATTTGATTTGTGTGCTTTCACACAAATCAAATTAGTGAAGCAGGCGCCTCGACGAACGAACGACGAGAGGAGTGAAAGGAGAAAAGGGAAAGTTAGAAGAAGCCTTCAGAGACACGTGGGAGGCTGAGAGAACAGAGCAGAGACCATCAGATGGTTGCCGTCTCCATTTTGAGGTGACGTGAACATCGTGTGCTCAAACTGCTGCGGGGGTGAAGAGACAACCAGACATGGCGAGGCCTCGTAAACGTCCAGCCAACGCCTCACGCCTGCGTTCT
The DNA here is from genome assembly GCA_013358685.1 of Antennarius maculatus. NCBI lineage: Eukaryota > Metazoa > Chordata > Actinopteri > Lophiiformes > Antennariidae > Antennarius > Antennarius maculatus. Next base: position 18,773,315 of record CM023616.1, read on the forward strand.
TCATCCTGCAGGCTCGAGTCAAAATGTACACAACTCGGTTTACTTTTAAACTGTCGGACTGTAAACCTCCAGAGTATCCTCCAGTTCATGTTTTTTTTAAATATAAGTGCGATTAGTGAGGGCGTTATTGATCTGGTGCAGACTTTTCAAACAATAACTCTCAAACACTTGGCATCCTTAACATTGCCACGAGGGCGATTAACGTACATTGCAGTTTTACGGCTACGCCGTTGGACAATCTTCCACAAGAGGCTTCATCGAGCCGTTTTGGCTTCTCGGAACTGATCCGAGGTCAATCTCCCCAATGCACTGGCAGGAAAATGTCAAACCGACATGTCACTTCCTACTGCTGATTGGACTATCAGCGCTGACTTCCTCTTTCGTGACAAGCCGACATTTGCAGCACCATTTGCGCCACCAAGATGGACGGGCCTAAAAATGTCCCGCTCCCATCTCAATTCCGTCTAAAGCGTCCGCTCAAATGTCCCGAGGCTACGCTGTCGCAAAAAACTTTCCCTGATGAGATACGTGAGATGTATGACATATGAAGCAGCGGTCATCGGTGACCTCACCAGCATTTCAGTAAAAGATTAAACTATGCTAAAACTCTAAACGTGAGCCTGAACCATGAATCCGCTCGCTGTCAAATCACGGGATTTTATTCATAGTTATTTTTGCATAAATGTGGACGAAAAAGAAAGAAATAAAAAATTCCAATTATGAGGGTCTCGGTTTATATTTTGCATGTGATTTAGTGCCATCTAGTGGTTTGACTACAGATCGTAACCAACTGAGCACCCCTCAACCTTCCCCTCGCTCGCTGCAGAAAACTCTATGTTCTCGGGAGATTGGGTTTGGTTTGTCCCTTTGGGCTACCGTAGAAACGTGACCCACAGATGGCGGGAGAACGACACCTCTTGTTCGTTGATGACAACAAAATGAAAACTCCTTTCAAGATCCATGAAAGTTTCTGCAAGCTCTTATCCTGAGCCAGAACTGGGGTTCGTCCTTGAAAAACTAGTCTGGATTTGACCTGATGACCCTTCTGCTTTGTCTCCCTCCCTCATGTTTGTCGTTGTGTTTATCACACAACAGAGGTTATATGTTCAATGGCAACATATCCAGCTGGAAATGAAGAATATGGTGACTGCAGAAGACAAAAACAAATGAAACCTGATTTTAAACCTTAAATCTGACAGTGAAGACTCAGCAGATTTAAAAAAAGATCTGATCTATTACGTAAGAGTCTCAGCTTTGATGTACAAACGCAACTCGTCACGCGTCGTGCCACACACGCCTCACCTCATTGCTCAAAATTTATTTCCCTATATTTCACGTGATCTGTAGGGTGATTGTAACACTGATCAGGTGAGACGTGCAGCAGCCCTCTGCACACACAACAACCTGATGCTCATTTTACTTTCCAGACCGCCGCCTCTTGGCGTCAACTTCATGTCAGAATCAAAAACCGACCAATCGGTCGAGCTGTCTGTCCCATTTCTGCAGGAAGCTTCCGTCTTCTGTTGCAGCAGTGGTGATAAACACTGCAACCCTGTTGGGTCACTCTCTTCGGCAACGGACAACACAAATGAACTCTGACCTCAGAGCCGATTCTTGCCTTGCCCTCAGGGTGACAAAACAAAGGCGGCAAATTAAATATGGAAAAAAAAAAAACATTATATATATATATATATATATATATATATATATATATAGTTTATTGGTATTAAGGCTACGGTAAGATGACACTAGCCACTGGCCTCAAAACAGTTTTGAATACAAATAGACAAGCAGTGTGAAAATCTAGGGCACCACTGAGGTTATATATTGGTTATATATATTACCAGGTTATGTATATTATAAAAATCACTGTTCCACCTCGACAGAGATTAATCTGGGATAGCTGATGAACTAAAACCTGGTTTAACATCTGCCTTCAATCACGGCTTTCTCAGAAATAATGTAAAGTCACACTTTTTCTCAGTACCAGCACAGATCGGATGAAGCTCAAATGAGAGGCAGGAGGTCAACGGGTCACATGATCCCTCAGCCTCACAGGGTTTGTGGTGGATTGACAGGTGAGGATGAACACGTGAATGTACATGAAACCCTAAAAACGGATCATAGTCAGTTATTTCTGGGTGAAACTATTGTGTTTATTTCTCTTCCAGCAAATTCTAAGAACCAAAACCGAGAACAGGCTTGTGGGTTTCATGCTCTACTATTCAGAGAGGCGCTTTGGACGGGAGTCAACGGCGTCACTACAACCTGACATTTAACATTTTGTGTGCATCATTGCCACCTGTGGAGCCAAATAAATCCCACGCACCCCTTTCACTTGAACTCAACACCGACTCCTCTTTCCTTTCATTCACAGGAACTTTATTTCCTCCCTCCTTGATCTTTTCTGACATAACAGCATCTAGATTGTTTACTTGTCAACAAATTCACAAGGTCCAGAGTGCAAAGAAACACACACACATCATGGATGTTGTTCACTATTGCAATCCCAGCATCCTTCTGGTGTAAACCCTCCAGAAAGTTTAGCTCATCATCCAGAGGCCGTCTCTCTACACAGCATCTTGTGGATTTAGTATTTTTAGCCCCCTGGGTGATGTACCTGTTGTTTACAGTTGTGTGCAAGATTCAAATTAGTTTTCCTCTCAGAGTTAATGTTTAAAGGTCACACTCGTCTGCTCTAAATGCCACGGCAATGCGTGGAACATCAGGAAGTGCTTCACACTGCAGACAGAAAAGTGACATTTCTGACAGGAGTTGAAGCAGGTGGTTTAATATTTCATCCTTCTGGAAATGACACGATGTGACCGTGAATATTTCAAATACATCATCAAATATCGATTATTAATTTACATGTAGTCTCTGGACCCAGGCCGGTCCGGTGTATTTAACTGATGTTATTATTCAAAATGTCTCTGTAAACTTAAACTTAATGTTCAAAGATGCTTTATACAAACACAGCAGTGTTTTTTTATGTGCGCCAAAAAACATTGCTATAATTTGAAACCTCTCAGTATTTTTAAAAGCATTTTTGATGCGTCATCACATAACACATGAATATTCGAGGATGTTAGTTTTTCTATGCTTCACGTGCGTAAAATCTTAATATTTTCTACTATGTGTTCCACCAGTTTTCTGCAGATTTCACTGACGGTTTCAGAACTGCCCTTCCAGCCTGTTGCTGACTGTAACTTGACATCTAATCTCACAAAATTGTAGTAATTTAAAAAAAAAAAACAAAGTGTGTTCACTACATATAACAGCTGCTGTACCCATATCACTTCTTCTTTGTAAATCCCCATGAAATCCATCCCTGGGCGTCTGCAGGTATCAGAAACATCAAACTTTCCATTTTGCTCTGCGTCTTTTTCGAGGCAGAAGTGACATTTTTCAATGATGATGGCCAATAAAATCTTCTTGAGTTTTTTTTTTTTTTTTTTACAGGGGTCATTAATGAATGAAGGTTGGAGTTTTCAATCTGTAATCCAGTTTGGAGAGATAAAAAGACTGGAAATATCAACTGAAGTCATCTGTGACGCTGCGCGTCCTGCAGCCGCAGCGGATTTACGCAGCGTAAACGTGATCCGACGGGCAGAAGAAAGTAATAAAAGCACCTATTTTTGGATGTAACAGTTAGTAATCCATCTTTCAGAGCAACGACATAGTTTTCTTATATTTCGGTACATTTTTAATTAACGTAGAATAAAACGCATGCTTGTTATTGTTGTTTTTTTTGTTCGACTGAATATATGTTCTTTATGATTTGGAGCATTTAAATCACGACATTTGTTTAAGATGTGTTTTAAGCTCTGCTCCATGTGGATCCATGATCTGACTGGACATTAAAATCTGCCTTTAGTCTCTTCTTAATATCCAGTTTCTGCTGACTTAAAGCGAGAGATGCCGTCGGGTTGAATTTTATCTTCCTCACAACCGCAGGTGACTCAGAAACACACAAACACGCACGGGAAAATAAAGATATGAAACTTAATATAGCTGTTCAAAGAATCTGTTCAAAGAGAAGGAAATTCAGACGACGATTTCACAGATTAGGAGCTGTCGCTGCTTGAAATCTGTTGTGGGATTTGCGTGCACCTTCCAAACGGTTCCTGTTGTTCAATCAGTGCGATATCACAGCTGAGGAAAAGTGGAAATGTGTGCGACGTTAAGTGTACTAATCATTTCTTAGTTTACTTTGAAAGAAAGGTATTTTTAATTATTATTATTAATTGCTATTATTATTTATTATTAGACATAATATACATGTAATTTTAACAAAATAATTAACTGATCTCTTATTTAAAACGTGAATTAAAACAATGAATTCCTCATTTCTTTGTGAGAAGGAAAAACAAAGCCTGACGAAGTTTGTCTCCTCATTCTGACGTTTAGATGATTTGCAATTATTTTCAGTCAAAAAAAAAAACTTTATTAATAACGACACAACCCGGCGTCACGTCGGCTGGAAAAAGCACGCTTTATGACGTCATATTTGTATTTATGATGTAGCAGCGACGTGGAAAGGAAATTCCACTAATTTAGAAATATATTTTAACTAATTTTTTATGTTACAGGTTTAATAATTCAGTGATGTTAAAGCTTTATCAAATATTGGTATTGGCAATATAAAAGCAACAATCCTCCCTCAGACAGAGGAATCAAACTGGATTTCAAAGCAAGGATCAATTTATTTTTTGCGGTTTAGCTTCATTTATTTTGCTTGTGGTGTGTTTGAACGCGTCACATAAAGCATTTCTGATCAACTCACTCATTATTTTAATGATTTGTAGCTGCTGCCGATTTTATATCAAATTTCCATCGGTAGCAAAAAAAAAAAAAAACTCGGGAAAGTCGTACTAAAATGTATTTTCTTTACATCCCATTTAAAAATAAAAGGATTTTTTTTTAATAAAGCCTGAAATTTATGGTGGGGTCAGTAACATTAACACCTTAAACAGCTCGCTTGGGGAAACTCAAAATATTCGGGGGAGTTTTAAATAAAAATTTCATTTTGAACTTTTTGAACCCTGGAAAAAAAAAAGTCGTGGTGGTAAAAACATGAATTCCTTTTCTAAATATTCTTCACAGTAAATCCAACAAAACCAGCTGATAATGGGACTTTAAATAAATGCCAACAAACGGCTGGTCACTATCAATCCGATAAATCCGCAAATTCAAGTAAATATTAGCAGGAATATATAAATATTCAGATGAGACAAACAGAAATGTATTAATCTTAACATATAAATAAATATCCACAGTTTTAATCAGCACAGCGGTGACTATTGAGGTTTATGTTGTCGTTTTTTAACAGAAAGGCTTCAGAAACAATGTTTTCCGAAGTGCAGTGAGAGCTGCACTCACCCCCCCCCCCCCTCCACCACAGGAGTTGGGGGGGGGGTGAGTGGGGCAGAATGAGGATAATGATGATGGGAAAACGCTGGAACACAAGGCGCAATTCACTGAGGAGGAGTCTCCCTCTAGTGGACACAGACGGTAACACATCTCTGGACTCTCAGTCTCCTCTCCAGGTTTCAGGTTCTTACACCCCAACAGTAAACCGTCTGATCCTGAATGGAACGCAGCCCAACACCGATGCTTCACTCCTCTCGCAGCCAAAACTCCTCAGCAACTTTAAAGAGAACTCTGACCCCACCTCAGCTCCTGGAGGCCCCGCTGTCTGACCAAATCTTCTTTTTGTGTTTCTGATTCCTTTGCTGAAAAATCTAAATATTAAAATAGATATAACTATCTAAAGCTTTTACAATTATTCCCCACCCCCCCTTCAGACATGCAGCGCCATGAAAACCATGGAATATAAAATCAGCACAAAAAATGTGATCAAACACCACAGCTACAGAATACATCAATCATAATGTTCACCCTTTTGTTATTTAAAGCACATTTTATCAGTAATGAATGGACTACAAATGGCAATTTCATCAAACATCCTCTCCTCTTATTGCCCTGGATTGTTTCTAGCATTAAGAAGAGGAATGAAAAGGTTCGGTGACATTTGGCTCGGCACTTTTGGATGCGTTCACTTGATGTGAAGCTGGAAGTGTTACCAGCTCTCAGAGGAAGAGGACGGTGTGTATTTTACTCATCATTATTTGTGACGTTATGTCTGTTGCTTGGGAAATTTAGATGAATTGTGTTTTGTTTCACAAAGTTAAAAATCCCCCTCATGTCACCACCGTGGGTTTAAACACACAGGAAGAGAAGCTCCATTTGTTCCCCTGTGTTAGATACTTCACATCCAATAACTACTTTAGTCAGAAATACAACAACAAATATGTAAATATTTCCTATTCTACCCTACTTTCAAATCGGCAAACATAAAAGCATAATTATTTAGAATGAAAAAATAATAATCTAAATACACTTTTGAGAATATTCAACACAATATTTTGTTTAATCGATTGAGCATCAGTTCCATTTGTATTCTTTAACGCCTGGGATCAATACGTTGATCTACTATGAGAAATATTCATTCATTAAAATGATAAAATCTCTGAATGGAGTCATACCCAGATCAACTCTGTGAATTCAGGTTTTCACAAAGCAGAATTTACAGATTTATGAGTCATTTTTCTGATGTTTTTTGCTGCCGGGTCAGAAAGCGAGAATACGAGAGTCTTTGTCATCATTTTTCTGTTACGAGCGATGTTTGTGTCGTTCTTAGTCATTTACTGTATGTCAAACCATCACACACACCGCGAGTAAGGGTGCAACAGAACACACACACACTCATTTCAAAAATCAACAGCCTTCTGATCTGGGCAATTCTATGATTGTGTTGATTTATTCTCTGACACCAAACGAGGCGTCTTCTCCTCTGAGCCCGTTTTACAGCCAGAAAAAATGTTACCATGACAATTAAACAAATTTCCCAGCAACCCCCGCCTGGATGGACCCCACGGTGGAGAAACTGCACCTACAGAATGTCTGCAAGCATCTGTGGGACGAAGTGATGGCTTTGTATTCAAACCAAAACCAGTAGCGAGGGTCAACACACACACACACACACACACACACACACAAAGAAAAAACAATTCTGTCCCCGTTTTGCTTGTTTTATTTTCTCGTTTTCTCTGTTTTATTGCAGCTTATTTTGGTCTGTTTTTGTGTTCAGTAATTACTGTAAGGCGCTCACGGGGTTAAAAATACCCTAGGCTTGTTTCAAGTGGAGTGGAGTCAGAATTGCTCTGTTATTTCACATCCTGCTGCAGCTTTTCTCTTCTTTTTTTTTTTTTTTTTTTCTTAGATAGAGTCAATAGAGTCAATCTATCCTCTAACTCTGGACTGATTCTTTCTTTTACCTCCGTGGGCGGGAAGTGATTTAACAGCGAGCTGGATTATTAATAAAATTAGAATCTTATCCATCCATGGTCCCCATAGAGCCTTAAAGCTCTTCTTTAACTGGATTATTTTTAATGTATTTGTACATACAGTACTGTTATATTCCTGTTAGAATACAAAACATCAGGCCCATCCTGTGACGCTGTACAGCATTAAATGATCTATTTAGAGTCACAGGAGGAGTTCCAGCCAAAAAACCAGTGACCTACAAATGTTTTCAGGACTCTTTGATGTTTATTGATCTGGAACCTGACGATCTTCCTTGTGAGGCCACGCCCTTCTCCACCATTTACAGTCTGTTAAAAATGGAACTTGATTTTTCTGCATATTATTCACACGCAGATTCTTGTCCTCCGGTGGACGTCACAGTTGTATCGTTTGAATGTGATCCTGTGCAGACGGTGTGTGTCTTTCACGGTGTGGGGGTGGCAGATTATCTGGTCCTTCTCGTAGCAGCAGAGCGCTGACTCATCTCTGTCGCACACCCTCCCACACCCACCCACGCCACGCCGCTCTCGGTCTCTGTCAGTGGTGGTGATGTTGGGCCAAAGACATGATACCAAAACCAACTGCAGAGCTCGATCCGGACGCGCAGAGGACAAAAACACACGTTTACCGTAAAAGGTGGGTGGGGGGCAGAGGTGGGTGTGGGTGTGGTAGTTATGAAGAACGAGTGCAGGCGTGAGGAAAAAAAAAAAGATGAGGGTGGAAATATTAGATGCATAATTATGAAGAAGTTTTAAAATCAGACTCTCAGCAAGGGAACTTCTGTTCATTTATCAAACCTTTCTAAGCCTATTAGAGCTAACTTGGTGCCTGCTGACCCGCCAGACGGCATAACAATCGGTTTGTGCTGTTTGACATTTAACCTCTGGGTTTACAGCAATACCACAACTGGCCACTAGAGGGCAGATGAAAAATTCACTCAGAACATAGGCAAAATCAGTGAATATTTTCGCAATAAAGGATTGAAAAGTCAGTAAAACTTTGGAGGACAAAGAGGCGACAACACTGAACACACACACACACACACATGTACAAACTGTTAGGCCTCATGGCTGATGTCGCGTCTGCAGCTCGGTGTTAATAAACAGACGTCACAAACGTCAGCTAACACTAAGCCTAGCTTCATTTGGCTATGTTAAGCGTGACGCGTTGTCTTAACGAACACAGTGAGAACCACAGGTCACGTGACCCTCACTGACCCAAACGTCACGTCTTATCCACACACACACACACACACACAAACGGAAAAATGGAAAACCAGTGCTGCCGCTTTCTCTTCACAGATGTGGTCAGCGCGTCACGCCGTCTGGGACCACATGACTAACGTCGGATGAGCCTCAGATGTCGAGGGCCAGACACAGTCCTCATGATTTTACTTCTCATATCCAATTTCTCATTGGCGTGAGAAAAAGAAAACACTTTTTCAGGCTACGCTTCACGTACGAATCCTTTCCAACAAGGCTTGAAGTTAAACCTTCTTTTATTCACACCTGTTTTCTCAAGTCAGCAAAAAAAAAAAAAAAACGAGATGAAATCTGTTTTCTTTTAAACTTCACCTCATTTTCGGAAACTTTTAGAACCAAAACAGTTGATCTGACACTTTTCTCTCAACCCCCCCCCGAACATGAAAACCCGAACGGAGACCTGCATTCCTTCTTGGCTTCACAAAAAAAACCAGCCGATGCTTCAAAAAGAAGGGGTTTCCACTCACCGATACGTCCTCATCCTCCTCTTCATCAGAGAGCTGTCGCTGAGAAGTGAGAAGGGCAGAGAAACAGAGAGGAAAGAAGAAGGGAAGGAATTTTTTAATCACTTTGAAAGAAGCCAGTCATCTTCCCACACACATTTCTGTGTCATACTCACACAAAACACACACACACACACAGACACACACACACACACACACACACACACACATCAAGAGACCCCCCAGATGTAGAGATAGAAAGAACGACAGAAAGTAATGAGGTGGAATAGAAAAGAGGAATGAATAGAATGCAGAGCAAAAGCAGATGACAGAGGGAGGAGAGAGAAGAGCTGGATGTGTGGCTCAGCTGAGTCATCATCCACCACTTCCTCCAAGAGCTCTCTACTAATGAGTGGCCAACTTTCTGAGACAATACACACACACACACACAAACACACACACACACACACTGTTCTTCCTCTTTCCCTGACGTCACCACCGTGTGACCGCCTGTCGAGTGACAGCGCCCTGAGAACTTGACCCCTGTAGCGACCTCGCCGCCCGCGTCATGAGAAGCTGAACAAATCCCAGGCTAAATTTAGAAGGCTTGAACCCTTTTCCCAGAACTACATCCATATTTGAACTTTGTTGAGGAAGTGGAATCGAGCATTTTTGGGAAAGATGTTTGTTTGCTTTCTATCCGTTAGATTGGTGTTGAAACGGAACCTCATGTCTTTTATAGAAGGAAAGTTTAAGCTCAGAAGCAACACATTTCCTGTTCCTGCATCATGAGGGTTTTCATGGAATCCCGAGTCGATTCATTCCAACTAGAGAAGCCAACACCCGTCAGACTCTGGACAATCATAGTAAAGTAGAAGGACCGCACTCATCAGGAGGTTTTGGGCTTGATTCCCGTTAAAAAACAGGAAGTGTGTCGCATTCCTTTGGCTCTTTGGTTTGGGTTCTCCAATAAATGATTATTATATTAACGTGAATAAAAAGAGGCAAATCCAATGCAATGTTCATGTCAGAGTAAGGTCGGCCTGATGATGTCATTAATGCGTGCCTCCTGACGTCTGTTTAGCATAGCTTAGCATAAAAGCTAGCAGGAGGCAGAAGTGATCATCAACAGCTGTCAGCCTGACTGATCCAATCTGTTGCCTTTAATCTGCTTTCCAGTAGAAATACATAAATGAAAAGTCTGGTTTCCACAGGGGGGGTGGTGACCCCCTCCCTCCATCTCTGGGTGGGTCTGGAGTCGCCCCCCCTACCACCCCCCACCCCCACCCCACAGAGAGGAGAGGATCTGACTCACCTCCTCCTGAGTCCAAACAGCATTAGTGTTCAGTCAGTGCACTGAGACTCCATTGTGTTTCTGATTGGTCCACCGAGGCACAGGCAGGCAGACAGTTTGTGTGTGTGTGTGTGTGTGTATTTATGTGTGTGTATGTGTGTGTGTGTGGTGGGATGACTGAGACACTGAGGAGGTGAGTTATCCCGAAATAGTGTGGGAACCGATGACGATTTCCCAATGTCTTCATCTTAAGAGTTTTTAGCGTGGGTGGTATTGTGTGTGTGTGCGTGTGTGTGTGTGTGGGGGGGGGGGGTCCTGTGGGCAGTATGTGTAATAAAAACAGAGATGATCCGTGTGTTTCCTCTGTGATTAATGCTTGAGTAAGACTACAAGACTCGCTGCTGCAGGTGGTTCGTCTTTGTTTCTGAGGATCGCTGAAAAGTTGACCTTCATCAAAGTCAAGTCCGACACTCCTTGGAGTTGTTACTGTTTGAACTGGGAATCTATATCAACTGAACAACACCCATGATGAGTGATTGGTGTCAATGTGGTGGAGAAAACACACCTAACATGGTTCAGTTGTTGTTCAAACAAACGATGAACATTTAATACTAAAAGGTCTCACACTGAAAAAGTTACTCATCCAAAATCAAATTTAATAGAAGTTGCTTTTGAGTTGTTGATTTGAAATGTTTCCATGATTTTTTTAATCACCTGCTGTAGATAGATTCAATAAAAACGTGTGTTCATTCATCAATCAATCCATCAATCCAGTCCCATAAACTAGAATAATCTAAAAAATTTTTTAAAAAAGGTCAAATCTTTTGCGATCAAAACAAGTTTTTTTTTTTTTGATTATTGTAGCTTTTTAAAAACGGCTAAGGCAAACACTGTTCAATAAAATGCTAATAATTTAGCATTTGGCTCAATCTTTGTTAGTGGTGATGTTTTTCTCTTTTCTCTAAAGGTGGACACAGATTTTTGTTGGAAATCGTTCCTGATTGGTTGAATCTGATGACAGCGATTCGCCTGGTGGAGATCAGGTGACACACAAAGGAGCGTTTGATATGTTCACCTTTCATTAAAGGCCCGAGAAGATGCACCCGCCCCGTCTCGCCAAACTGTAAAACTTCAATTGTGGCTTCAATCAATAGCTGTGATAAAGAGGATTCACACACACACACACACACACACACACACACACACACACACACACACACACACACACACACACACACACACACACACACACACACACACACACACACACACACACACACACACACACGTCACTGATCTCCATGACTGTGTGAAACTCAACCTGGCTGCTTCTCATTGCTCTCTCCAATTGATTTCTTTAACTGTGTCAATCAATATCGCCAGCTGGCACCACACCCATCAATACCGCCCACTCCACGGGGTGTGGAGTTTCTTTATTCACCCCGCGGAAACAACACTTTGAAAGAATTCACTGTTTGTGTGCTGAGGGCAGGAAGGCACTGATCATGAATCACAGTTGATGAGGATAAGAATTATGATGATAGATGTTGAAACACTGCCCTCTGCTGGCAGGAACAATTATCTCCTCCTCGACGGGTGAAACAGGTCAAACGCCTTTATGGCTAAATGTCATTTCATCAATTAATTTAATTAAGACAAGTATATAAATTAGTTCACTTAACATATGGAGTGGCAGAATTCTCATCAGTTCAAGTACTTAAAAGTTATTTCCCTTGTCTTTTCGAGCTGTAAATTTTAAAAATAGGTTTATGTATCACAGTTGTGTTAACTTGAAATCCAGTTGTAAAAAATGCTAAAAATTCTCACCTAACCTGTGAGGTGGAAGATAAAAAGTCTTGACAGGTGATACTAGAATTTATTTATATAACAGAAAAAAAAATAAAAAATTTATTCACCAAACATGACATTTTGTGCATTGCATCATGTCAGCCTTTCCACTAGAGGGCGACATAAGTCCGTGTTCAGCACAGGGTGGCACTGCTGTCTGTGCCTCATTTAAAAAGTTTAGTAAAAGCTGTGCAGAATTTAAAAAAAAAAAAAAAAAAAAAAAAAAAAGAGTTTTTATATACAAGAAAAGAAAGTTCGGCTTTCTAACATGTCTGATTTGTCAAAAATACTTTCAGGATGGATTCTTGTTGTGTTTCAAACATAAACCAGCTCCTCTGTCATCAAGCGCAGCAACACCTTATGTATAAAACATGCATGGATGCTTCTTGACTTTTGAATTCCATTGAATAAAAAAGCAGATGTGCGAATTCATGCAAGTCAAGAAGCAATTTGCATTTTTCTAAAAAAAAAAAAAAAGTAAGTTGTCAGTGAAAACTCTTCTTTTCTGAAGTTTCAGGCTCCACCACCACCACTTCCTCTGCTATAGCTTCAGGTCCTTACTGGAAACCAGTAGTTGTGACTGAAAACCCTACAGTGGTAGTGTGGAGGACATTATTTAGTTAGATAGTTAGCTACAGAGTGAACTGTGTAAGTAACACACACCCTTTCACCCAGTTGCACCCCGTGACAGCACTTGACTGGAAACCAGTTGTTTACCTGTAAAACAGTGAGCGCTCAGTGTGTGTTGTGCTGTTATAGTGTTATTGCTGCAGGTCAGGGAGAGGATTTATGTAAAAGTTCAAGTGCAGATAGCAGATATGGGATGTATGAATGCATCCTGCAGAAATAGAGGGTGTAGCTCTATCCTGTTTTAATCTGCACCACCCGGATTAGAAACAATTAACTAGGCGTGCAGCATCCACCGATATGCTAAACCCTCTATGTCAGAGGCAAAGTAACGCAAAACAGTGATAAAACACCCACACTGACTGTGTCCTCTAGGTTATCAGATGATAGGAAAAACATGGTATGATAAGATAAAAATGCTGCTGACAGGTTCTGCTGATCATCTTTCCTCTAAACCCGCTGTAAAAAAAACAACAGAGGCTCCAGATATCTGCAGAAGTGACAGCTATTCAAACATCCAGCCATGCACTGTGCAGAAAAACCCTAAAATACACACACAGGCCTCCACATCTTCATGCACTCTAAATTCAAAGTGTGACATCATCACTCCCTATTAATGGTTCAATTTAGAATTTTGCATTTAAAAAAAGCCTCAAAAGGAAGAAATTTATTTCCCACCATCCCTCAGGCTTCAGAGGTAAATTTGAAAAATGCACCACAACACCTGCAAAGCTACAGCCGAGGCAGCTGCAATGACTTCCTGAAAAGTTTATCTTGGAGATCAGAGTTTTTCCTCTCTTGATCCTTATTACTATATATAACAGCAGAGGCCTGACAGTGACACATGTGTTTGTGTTAGCATGCACCACAACACACACTTACTGTGACACTGCTGAAAGATGGTCTGAGGGATTTTTTTGTGTTTGTGAGGCTTTGGAAACTGGCAGCTGTTAAATTTGTTTATCTGTTCCATTGTTTTTGTTCAGGTGGGAAATCATCCAAAGAGAATATTTGAAATTTTGCACCTTGAAAACTAATTACAGTAATCAGCATGACATCACCTCATTCTTATTTTACAACACAAAAATAAATGTTAGAGTTCATGCTTTAACCTTAAACTAGGCTAATTACCTAATTTGGTAGCTCCCTATTTAACCCAGACAAGTAAAAAAATTAACAAAATAAATTCTAAACGTGAGCTTGTTGCTACAACATGCTAATGAGATCTAAAACAAAACATGGCTCAGTTTTGCTGCCCCCCAGTGGCCAGGAATAGTCACCACAGGTTAAAGTTCAAGCTACCATCATCAGAGTTTGTCAGTTATAAAGTTAAATCAGGTCTTTATTTGATTGGCTGATACCTGTACTTTAAAGGCAGACGAAGATGGATTCTAAAGAATCGCTCCTCGTGAAGCTAAGCCTTGTCTCCTTCCTGAATCTCCATAGCAGCATCTCCTGCGATGTCCGGTAATTTTAGCCGTGCCGAGTCGCTGGGGAGTCTCCATGCTCACCGACCCACAACACAACGACCACACACAACAGGCAGAGAGAACATTCTTTACTGCGATCGTAGTTATGACCAAGATGCAACTTCACCGTGGTGACTAAATTCCTGATCACCAAGTGTAAACGTTAGTAGGGCAAACTCATGGTGACATCTACGCAAAGTGTACTGGGAGTTTTCTGCAAGTGGTTGTAACATGAGCTCTGGTAAATATTTAACACATTCAGGCAAGGAAAAAGTTTTACAGGTGAAAGAATCAAATGTCTTTGTGCCAAACTTCCCTAATCCAGGACCTAAATTGACATCCGATTGAAGTTAGGAGTGCGAGATATTTTTCTTATGTACTTTGACTGCTTCGGATGCAAAAAGATGCGACAAGAGGAAGCTCGTGCTGCTGAGGTCGCTGGGAAATCGAATGAGGAAACTGAGTTGATGTCTTTACACCACACACATTTTCTGTTTCCCGCTTCACACACCCTCTTCCTCTTTTCCATATTTAGCTCATATCCGGGTCGGCGACTCTAAACTTCTCAATGTTCCCGCCGCATGAACGGAGAAAACAGGGGCAGGGAAATCCCACCTTACTCATTATGAAAGATAGATTCACCAAAGCGCCACAAAGGGTTCATTTGCATCTCACTGAAGGAGAATAAAGTTGGTGGGGGCATGAGGGGCTGACCGACAATGGCCAAAAGGGAAATTCATTACAACTACATTGATTCTTCAACTTTTGAATCCTTCTTCAACTTTTGAATCCTTCTCCGCTGAAGGAGGAATGCTGTGACTGTAACTGTTACATTGGTGAGTTTGTGACTATTGGAAATTTTAACATCAGAGCAAAAGAAAGAGCCCACAGCTTCATATTGAATCATATGAAACAGAAAAAAAGACTAGTGTGGGAAGGAAAAAGTCCAATCAAGGCCCACTCAGTCTTCAACCATAGATCGAGGTCCTCGTCAGCGAACGTCATAAGTGAGCAAAGCCTTGAAGCTTCTCCAGAGCTTCTGTGATTCACCTCCTTTATTTGTGGAGTTTTGTGTTCTGAGATGCATTCCAACGCGTAGGAATAACTCAGGAAGTGGAAGCTAATTCCAGGTTCCTTGAGGTTATGAAAGAAATTTAACGCCTGAAATCAAATCTGAAACATCTTCCCGTTGAAGAGGATAAATTCACACAACGGCACACAGCAGCCATGAGCTCCCTCAGGTAGAAACGTATTTGTTTGTGTTTTATTCCTCATGTTTGTCTCATTTTCTTTTCACTAGTTGAAGAATAGAGCATGAACATGGATTACCTTTAAATAAAAACATCTACAAACAATTTTGAATCGTATTTTCAATAATGACAGACAAACTACTAAGCAACTGTAGTTAAACTATTAAACTAAACATTTGTAAAAAGAAATTGTTAAAATGTTACCCCCAAAATTACCGTGTACTATTAATTCATTACTGTTATGTTCAGTTGTCACAAACTAATCATGTGATTTTCCTCATGCAACAAAAAATAAAAAGAAAAAAGAAAACTTGTAATACAGAAGAATTATCTTAATAGGGAAATGAATTGCATTTGTCCGAGAGAACTTGAACGTAGCACTTCCGAGCGGCTTCCCTTTCTTCAGGTATTCGAGTGACGCCCGGTGCATTCTGGTCATTCTTTCCAGGAGGTGACGCTCACAGCCAGACGTTACGCGCGGATCAGGCGCGCAGCAGCATGAGATCATAGGACGTCACAAGAGTTGGACTGTTTGAGAGCAAACCGCGTGCTGTCCGTGACGCTCGTCCCGCACACATGACTAAACCGCAGAAAACGCTGCTGCCCATCACAATAGATGGGAAGGAGAAGCCATTCAATGCTTCTGAGAAGGGGAAGAGGAAGGTCTGGTTACTATCTCTGTCTGACACCGCATACTTCCTTTTATCTGCGCGCAAACCGCCCATATGCGTCACTGTGCTGCACGGCGCTCAAAGTTCTCAACTTTTTACAATGTCTGACAGCTCTGGAATGTTGAATTCGGTGCAGTAAAAAGACACAAATGCGTAAATATCCGCATAGCCACGCATTAATAAGTCAAGATTATGCAGTTTTGTATTCTCGGAAGGAGCGCAGCTGATCGGCGGAGATCTCAGGATGACTTTTACGCACCAAATTCAAGAAGGAAAATGAAGTGAAGGACTTACCCCGCATCCCTGGTGGTGCCAGGCTGGCAACTCCTCACCTCCTTTTTCTTTTTAAACTCAGCCAACATCTCCGGGGAGCGATTTTGCAGCAGCAGTTGATATTTTCTGTCACTTTCAGGCTTTTGCAGTGGTGACTAAAAAATCATCCTGAACTCAATTCCTGCGCGCGTTTTCTCGCTGTCTGTCCTCAGACTTTCTGAAACTTACTTAATTGCTGCACCGGACCTGTCTTCTGTGGTTCAACCATTCATATTGCGGGGGCTGAGAGATCAGCCTTGTAGCTTAATGCATTTTTTTTTTTTTTTTTTGGTCACACCCACCTCCTGTCAGTCCTCCCCTCTCTGCTGCACCAGAGGCCTCCTCATGAATGGAGCGCTTGTGTCGAGCGCGCATAGACGCAAGGGGAACGCGAACACACCATCATTCATTTAACAATAGGTCAAAGTACAAACACACCTACCACTGACCTTCAGGGATGAATCATCAGCGTCAAAGTCGTGGATTAAAAGACTATAACAATTTAGTTCTCACGGAGAAGTGAATATGTAAGTGGTGGAAGTTCAGGAGTTAAAAACAGACTTAAGTGTTCATTTTCCGTTATCTGGAGTGAGAACATTCTGCTAATGGCATTGCTGGCATAAATCTCTACAAGAAATAAGGTCAAATATCAACTTTTTTGATCCAACAACGGAAAAATTCACTTTTTGCTGCAGCACAAAGTCTTACAATAGAAGAGCGTAAAGAAGTAAAAGTGCAAAAAAGATGCCAAGGATCACAAGGAAAGATTCGATAAACTAAACACTGAAACTTCAGACTGAGTCCACAGCCATACCTAGCCACGCCCAGCCACTCTGATTGGATGTCAGTTTACACAGAACAGCAAGTCCAGGAATATGTCAAGTTTTTGCATACTTTTAGCCTATTACTAATATTAAGTGAGAAAAGAAAAGCCAGGGGATCGGCCTTCAGACTCATCAGGATACATCCTCTGGGGAACGTGACCGTATGTCTTTAACTGGGTTCCAACAGATCTTCTCGATGTGAAGATATTTCTTAGCTAAACAAATTAAAGCATGGATGCCGGTGCAGCCATGACACATCATCTGGAAATCATGAATATCTGCATAACTGACATATTTCACTCTGGACCGGAGCTGCTTCAGAGTTCAATTTATTTATTACAACAATAAAATTAGCCCAAAGGACTGGCAGTCCTCCTCTCCCTCAGCTTTCTCCATGTTTTCTGAGTGCATTGTGTAAACATATAATAAGCTGGTCCACCGGAATAGCGATGGCGTTTCCTCCTATTTGACTGAACACACAGGAATTAAAAGCAGAAGCTCTGGGCTGACTTCCCTGCTGCTTGTTTTATTAAAGCTTTTGGATGCGTTGCTCAAAGTTTGGATATACAGTATTTGGAAGCATCTAAACACACAGTTCTGACCCGCGTGTCCACAGGACGGATACGAAGGTTTCCTCTTGTGATGGCGAGCGTGAACATTCCTGTCGACATAATTTTTCAAACCGTGTGCTAACTCTGCGGCGCTGGTGTTGACACTGAGGATGTTTAAGAGGGAAGTGAAGCTGTTGGGTCATTTCAGGATTATGAACTCTTTCCTGTATGAGTGCTTCAAAGACTTTGACCCCAAAATGATCCAAATCATCTGCTAGATGTCCATGCTACTTCTCCAGAACAATTCTGATGTTGACGTCTACCCCCGTTATCAGATTTGGACTTCAGATCCTCTTTTCCTTGGTGGGATCTATGTAAGTCAGGGTTCAAATGAAACGCAGCTCAATACTTTGTGCTGCCGTTTGGGAAGTGAAGAAGCCACTCTGCTGGAGGGTGTGCTCGCTGTGACACACACGGATTGGCTTGTTGTGGAAACAAACAACAGGATTACTGTACATCCTGGAGGCAGAACCTTTTCCCACAGACTGAATAAAGACAGGCTTGACAAACATCCAAACGCACACCTCCCTGCAGTCTGGGTGAAGTACCAATCATACATTATTACACAATCTTAGACTCAGATGGGAATCCAAATACCATCCACAATAATCTCCAGGGAACTCAGTAACAAGTCGTCTCCCATTCTGCACCAGAAGTGACTTTGATTCAGAGACAGATCAGTTGTTGCTACTGCTCTTCCATGAGTCTACAACACTAGAAAAGGGAGCTGCCAACCTTCATTATTAGCATAGGATCATTAATCACAAGGCATATCTGAATATTTTTGTGATACGGGCCTTACGGGAACAGGGATGTTTACGACTTCTAGGAATTGTGCAGAGCTCCTTGCAGGCATGGGTTTGTGCATCATGCAGCCACGGGGTGGGTGAAGGCATGACATGCTTTACTTTGTTCATGCTTTACTTTGTTCTCAATAAAATAATCCCGTGTTTATCGAGCACGTGATTATGCTCTTCTGAGTCTTGACCTCACCCCCCCCCCCCCCGTGACACTTGAGGATTTGTCTGTGCAAAAAATGTTTCGGTTGAGCAAAGCATCAATTGCATGGACTGTCTCACACGTTCTCACATGCGAGGAGGCCTCTTGTGGCAATCCTGGGGTGTCATACGTGCTCTGTGGTTGCGAGGCTGCTCGGAGGTCGTTCCAAATCATCTAAAATGACATCGGAGAACGGTTGCGGTGGTGAAATTGTCGTTTAACTCAAAGGGAACTGCTCCGGTTGGTTCATGCTGCAACTTTTGTGGTGTCGAAACTACATATTCAAGTGGCTTCATTTACGATCAGCCCAAGGCGTAGCTGTGATGCAACGGTTTAATCTAATCAGCATTCAGAATGCCTCACCCATCACATTGACGTGTCACCTTTTGCATAAGGAGCGTTCGTAATAAAATGACTTTAATAAGCTTATGCTTTAGACTTGAGAACAACCCAGAAAGACACTTCAACTCCTGAAAAAAGCATTTTCTTCTCTTCCCCTTTGTCAGAAATCATTTGCAAAATGATGTGGGCCAGATCCTGAATTCATTTTCAATTTCACCCAGGTATGGAAATGGGCCTTAGCACATGCAAACACAAACGATCAGGATCTTGTCATGAGTTGCAGGAACTTTGCTTCATCCCTGACAGACATGCTGTGTTTAAAATGTACTCAGGGCTCGCTGTGGCCCTTCAGCACTGCAAAAATTCACTTCTAAAACAAGTCAGCTATAAAAGCTCAGTTAAGACAGAGAGGCCTTCAGTGGAGACTCAGACATTATTAAGACCAGACGTGTGATGAGCTTAAAAACACTCCCTAGACGCTCACAGAGGCCGGGTTAGTTCCTGTTAACCCTGCGCTCTTTATTGGTTAATGTCATGAGACGTTTTCCTGGAACGTTCAAGACATGATGACATGGCATACCATGTGTTTCCAGGAAACAATATACATTATCAGCAAGCTGAACACACACAAGCTTGGTCGTCTTCCAGAAAGACACTGGATACCCGGTCAAACACGATACTTCATACAACGTTTGGTGTGTTGCTATCCTGACTAAACGTCTTCACTCAGGGGCGAGTTCTGTTCAGGTGATCGTATGTCCACCCTGAAAATACAGACACGCGATTACGAAAGACTTGGTTTTCAAATTAAGCACTGCCACGTGTTGTCAGGTTATATTTAAAACCACGTGAGGCGTGTCTGGTTGGTTCTCTCAGAGGCCCGTTGAATACTTTTGTTCGGCAGGAAGCGCCGCGGCGGTTAATGATGGGTGGGCCCACAAATTCAACAGATGTGTTGAATTCCATGCAGTGTCCACCCACACCAGGAGTTATCCTCAGAATGAGGAAGAGTAGATTTACAGCTGATAGATGGGACTTTGCTTTATGTGATTATGACCTACTGGCAAAAGAATATCCTGCTGTCAGGAAGTTGAAATGTGTTCCTCAGCTTTGATATACTGAAATGAACCCAGGTATAAAATTCCTCTCATTGCACAAGAAATTAAGAAAAGTAAACTCGACATGAGCGCACAGCTGCTCTGGATGCTGCAGATCTGCAAGAAGGGTGTGGGATACTTGTATGTTGGGATGTTTTCCATTTGCTTTGGAATGTTCTCTGCGTTGGTTACACACAACACCTCCTTCGACACCACCAGCTACATTTCACTGTTGGTGTTTTTATATAAGGGAGCGGTCATTCGGGATGGGTCACAAATAAAAAACATATGAGCAAATCTGAAAAGCCAGTCAGTGATTTATTCCAAAAATACCACAATGCTGACAAAGATATGTCCAACACACACACACACACACACACACACGCACACACACAGGACATGACAGACTTGAGGACTGGGACCTACATCTCTGAGAATTTGCTGACCCATTGATTACCAACGAGTGCTGGGATCAAAGTGCTTGCAGCGGGAAGCCCTGCAGCGTCAGTGGTCCTGATGCAGAACCGAGCAGGATGGGAATCAGCCTCAGCAGGTCTCTGAGGGGGATGCCCAGCTGGCTGCTGCGCGACAACAGATCCCCGAGCGAGCTGCAGCCTGCAAAGAGCGAGAGGAGAAATCAACCCGATGGCAGTTGTGTTTGGAGAGTAAACAGCGTTTACATGCAAACAGAAACACACACTTATTTAGCCGTAGCATGCTGTTTGTCTTACCCTCCAGCTGCGTGTGTGTGTTCCTGAGACAGGGGATGGAGCGGTACACCAGGAAGCAGGCCAGCATGGCGGACGGGGCGCTCTGGGGAAGGGCCTCGCCCCTCATGTAGGATCTCAACAAGGAGCTGTTGCCTAGGAGACAAAACGTTCATCAAGACACAGATCACAGATTTAATGTCGGTAACGGAACTCCAGGTGTAATCCTGAGTTTACAGTGTGGCGCGTGCGATGTGAAACGATTGTGTTGAACAACACATTTACATCCTTGTCTGTATGTACCGGTTTCAGAGAAGGAGCAGAAGTAAAAGCATTCTATCATGTATTACATCATGACTGAGGTGCGGGAGAAGCAGCATTCCAGCTGCTTGAGATTTCCTCTGGTAGATTTCCTTCAAAACAGTCAAGAAATGTCATGAAAAATTCATGTGAATGAATGCAATGTTCACATCATCATCACTCTGGTCGAAATACCTGTTTCCCACGCCTCTGAGTACACCATTGATAACTGTGTGTGTGCCTGTGTGTGTGTGTTATGGAATGTGTGATTGTTCGACTGTATACACACTCCGCCCTGACATTCTAGTGCCTCACCCTGCACAGGAAAACATGCTCAAACACATCCATCCTCTGCGACTCGACTGGTGACACTGAGACTAAATAAAACTTTAGTCTCATGGAATTAAAGCACAAAATGAGAAAGTGCTTTTCTTGTGTTTTTCCCGTCTCCTGTGGAGGAGAGATGACTGTCTGAGCTGCTGTTCCGATGGTTATTTATGTTATTGGTTTATATATTAACGATTTTCATGGTTGATTGTGAATAAACAAATTGTGAAACTAATGATCGATTGTCAAAACAGTTGGAGATGTTTTAGTCACTTTGCAGTCGTCTATCGGTCCAAAACGGATTCCTCCATCTTTTGTCCTCCTCACCCTCGAGCCAGCCGTCCAGCGCCACGTCCACCATGTTCTTCATGACGGGCAGGAACTCTGAGGTGAGTAGCGCCTCGTGGCCATTGGAGCGACCGTACAGCACCCGGCTGTCCCACAGCTCCACCACTAGACGCATTTGCCACAGGGGGAAGGTCTCCAGCAGGTTGCCCCGACGCACAGCACCGGCCGCCTGAGACACAGAGACAACACGAGGTAACGCACCCTCACTTTAGACTTCAGCTATGACTGTATCTGTCATTGGGTTTCCTTAGAACCATATATAACTGATATCCGGTACTTTCTACGGCCAAAAAATGCAACTCAGGCCTGCCTGAGGTGGATCAACCAATCTGCTGCCTTGCCGCCCATCTCTGCACAATTATAGATGAAAATTGTGAGGTGCGTGCATCAGGTTCTCTGCCAGCCACAGTTTCCATAACACCCTTCTGTGTTTGTTCACACACATCTCCTCACGAACATAATTACAGCTGTACTCATGTAATAACTGTTTCAGCGAAAGTTAAATATAGGCTTTCGGCGATGGCAAACACAAAGGAAATCAACATTTAAATGTACAGGACTACTTGACACGTGAGTGTAACGTACGCGGATCAATTTGATCAGGGTTAAATGTGGATGTTAAATGAATAAGAACACACAAGTAAATTTTGAATTAATTTTCAAACTAGGGTTGACTTGCAGAACCGGTTCCAAACCTGGAACCGGAGTCATTAAGACAATCGTTAAGACAATTAAATCTCAATTCTGTTTATCAGTTCCTCAATACATTTAAAGTTACAGTTTCTGTGATGGTGATGTGCAACTTCTCCAGTTTCGGCCCCACAGGTTGGATAAAGTTATTTTATATAGGGTAGGATACACAAATAACATGACTGTGTGTGTGTGTGTGTGTGTGTGTGTGTGTGTACATCACCTGCTCAATAGCGATATATGTGGGCAGCATCTCTGGACATTCCTGTGTCACACATTCGTACAGCATCGCAGAGAACAATGCAAGAGAATCCCCTCTCTGCAAACACGCAAAAAACAACGCAAAAAACAACGGAACATTATTATTTAATGACATCAAACAAAATGACTTTCACGTTATTTGACTTTACTTCTACTGTCCTGCGCATGACGTGCTGGATGAACCTTGACTCTTAAAGTGGATGTACTCACGTAAGACACACCTACCGCCAACAGCATCATTAAACCTGAACAACTGGAATATACCTTCCAGGTTATCTCGACATGAAAACCTCGAAACAAGCGTGACCCATTAAAAATGGGTTACCGCCGCGCTTTGTGCAGATCTGCCCAAAGGTAAATTAAACACCAGCAGCTACTTCCTTGAATTGTGGAAATCTATTCCCTGACCTTTGGAATAATGCAGACACCATTAGTCGTTGATGAGTTCAACAGAAAAAGGATTTTTCCAGACTTTTTTTTATGTCTAACTACTGTTTCTGTATTTCAAAAAATCCCTTATGATTCCACATCAAGCAGCAGCCTGCAATTTTTTTAAGCTGCAACGATGAAAGTGCTTCGCCTGGTGGAACCAACCCACACAGATTCGGGTTACTTTTGGTAAGTCGGGCCAACCTCAGGCTCTCTCAGGACAGTAACATGTCTGCATGAAATTACAGACCAAACGTAGCTTCAGAGGGCGGCTCCATCTATATCCGTTTGCTAACTCACATATTTCATTCCGTCAGATGTTTTACAGAAGAACTTGGCGAAGGAGATCAAGGCGGGCTCTGAGGTGAACGTAGAGATGGTTTCAGGCTGCGAGGAAAATAACAGGAGAAAGTCGTAGTTATTTGTATGAAACCATGAAGATGAAAAGGAAGTAGAAACACAGGGAAGGAAGAAGAAAAACATGGAGGTAGTGAGGATGAGTGGAATAAATAATGTGTATTTTTTCCCCCTACTGTGACCAGCAGGGATACTGACAGAATTTACTGTTTCCATCAAGGAATTAGTAATAATCTGTCAACCACGCAGCTGCAGGCTGAACCTGCCGGGACCGGAAACAACCCTCCACGGGGACCGAGCTCCATTTAAGTCCACTTCCACTTATTGGTTGAGATTAGGATCCTCACGATCAACACTGGAACTGGTCGGACTTGTGCTGATGGAAGTTGGTGTTTTATGTGTTGTGGGACGTCTCTGTGTGTTCACCTTGAAGGCTCTGACTCCAGAGTTGTGGTGGTTGACGCTGGAGGCCAGCAGGCTCTTCCAGCCTTGGGGGTCATCTTTGTAGGGCAGCTGGCCGGCCCGTAACTTCACATACAGAACCCCATCTCTGGACAGGATGGACCTGAGGGAGGGGGGACATACACATATACAGTAATAGACTTCATAATATATGATAGACTATAAAGACTTCAGGCTTGAAATAAAAGAGTTTGAAATAAAGTGTCCTGTCATTTCTGCTCGTACTTCAGATGCTGGGTTTCTTTGCTGAGGTCTACAGACAGTTCCCAGTATCGTGGCCCCTTCACCTTCACCTGCAATAAACACAAATTAGAAAGCAGGAAGACTGCGTTCAATTCATTCAACAACTCCTGCAGTAACAGATCGATGGGCTAAGCTGAACGGTGACGTTTCAAAACGTGCTGCTCTGACGCTTACCCGTTTTAGAAGGTGCAACTCAGGAAGCATGGTTGGAGCCATCAGTTCCACTGTCGTCTCCTCGTACCACTTTGTCTCCTGAAACAGGAAAAGCCGTCATCACAACACGCAAAAGAACAAAGGGTCGTGTCTGCATAGTTAAAATTAAACCCCTCATGTTTCATTTAAAAAACAATTTATTTATTTAATCATCCATCAGGAATTTAGATAGTATGTACAAATATCTGCATGACATTCAAGGAGTCAAGCTGAGCCCAGCGCTGTGAATTAAATTGAAGTGCGGAGTGAAGTCAGAGGTGGCGCTCGCTGTGACGACGACCGCCGTCCTTCATGTGTGGAAATATTCAAATAGAGGCTTAAAAGCTGATGAAGTTTTCTAAATCTCACAAAAACATCCCACTCACAGCATTCTGAGTGGTTATACAGTGGAGGCAGAAGTCAATCGCTGCTGAATGATCTGAATCTAAAACAACTTCTGGAATGATGACGTAAATCCTTTGACAGTCATTAAAACATACACGTAGGCATAGCCAAGAAGTGTTATCATGAAACATGTATTGGTCACTAGTGATGTTAAAGCGACAATTAAACTAAAACAGAAAAGGAGAGGCAGCATCAGATGAATGGAAACCGTCTTAAGTCTTCTATCCAACAAAAGAGGAAGAGCAGCAATGTGTGGTTACACAACACTGGTTGGATTTCATTTCTAAAATATCATGGAGAACATTTTAAAAAATGCACAGAACTGAACCGACCTGGTAGGTGACCTCTAAGAGGGCGTAGCAGGGCTTCAGGGAGTCTACGTCCACAGGGACCAACAGGCGTGGCTCGGCAGCCAGCACGGCCAGGTGTCGCAGGGCCTGCAGGTGGTAGCTGTAGCAGGAAGGGCAGCATTAGCACAGAACTGTTGATTACACCAAAATACCAACAAAGAAATCAACACCAGTTTGTTTTGGTTTGGTGCGGTGGTGGAAGGCGGGTTCTCACCGGTTGTCAGTGCTGTGAGCAGGAAAGTGTGGATAAAGGGCGCACAGCAGAGCGGCAATGGCTGAATTGGAGGTGCTCAGGGTGTATCTGCCAACAAAAACACAACAGAGATCTAATGTGTGTTTGTTGATTTCCAACCTGTAGGAATGGCGGGTCAGAACCGCTGATCCACTTTAAGGTTTCGGATTAATACAGGTGTGCTGGCGTTTAAAAAACTACCTCTGCCTGGATAAGGATTCATTCGTAATTATCACAACCTGTCAAAACTGTCAATATCACACAAGTTAAGTCTGACTTTTTTATAAATAAAGTGGGCGTGTGTTCTCACACAGTTGACGTCATCAACAGCCTCGACAGATTTGAATGTACTTAGCAGAGTCCTTAAACATAGTAGCTGGCAGGTAATTGTCCACTTGGGTCAAGTTGGATCAAGCGGTAATTGCTGCCCGTACATAAGGGGTCAGGAGTGAGAGGTGTGAGGCAAGAGGAGGTGGCCCCCCCAGTTAAAAAGCTTCTTGGGGCAAAGCATCAACTACACTCAACATAATTTATGTGTCTCTCAACTTCACACATCACAACAATAACAATGACTAAAGGTGACTATGAATCAGGGATGGCTGGTATCCAGTTGGGACGGTAAACCTCACCAAATATCTGATCAGAGCAAATTGACACAGAAATTCAAGTGTAAACAGACGTTTTTGGGGTGTTGACATTTAGAATAAAAAAAAAATCTAAATCAACAGACTAAGATCCACGAGTCATCAGTTTCTCATATGTTGACCTCTGTTGTTTTCAACTTCCCATGCACAGACTTCCCCAACAGAAGGCACCCCCAAAAAATGAAATTTTGTTTGTTGTAAACGTCTGCTTTATCAAATGGATCTGTAGCAGAAAAAGTAAAATAGTTCACAAAAGAAAGTATCTTAGCAAATGTACTGGAAAATCCATCCATTTTCTTGTAGGCAAGACATCCATTAGTCCAAACACAGTGTGAAAAAAAATATTTTCACTTTGGTTTTCAGCTTAAATAGGAAGAGAAACTAACTGAGCAAACAGAGAGGGAGTGAATGAGGGAGGGAGGGTGAGGAGGCCCAGAGCGTTGATAGGGAAAAATAAGAGTCAGAAAATGTATGAAAAAACAAAACAGACGAGTGTGATTGGAGTGATGGCAATGAATATTTTTTAAAACATGAATACAAGAAAGTCAACAGAAATGAGTGAGAAACGAACGACAGGTATGCAGAGGATGAGGGAAACAAAAATGAACTCAAACCTCTGCAGACCCGAGCTAACGTGCTTGTGATAACGCACACACTGAGGTGCGTGACATCCGAACCGAGTCTCTGCAGCTGTGATAGCTTCGAGCTGTCAAGTCTAAAATAAAACCCCGTCAGATAAAAAGCAGCTCATCTGATAACAGCCGCCAGCAGAGAAACGTGTAATCAGAGAGTCGGAGTGGTTTCTGTTGAACACACACAGGCAGGGGTCAACCCGGTTTGGGTTAGTGCGTCTAAATGCACAAGGCAGCACTCAAAACAGACTAGCGTCTACTGTGTGTGTGTGTTGACATCCCACCTGCCCCCTCCCAGGAAGAGCAGGCCCAGCGCCATATGATGAGCCATGTGGAACCCGTAGTTCATCTCGCCGCCAGTTCTCTTGTGGAAAAAGCGACAGAGCTGCAGGACCTTCAGGTTCCCGGTGCCGGACATCACCATGGACATCGCCAGCAAGATCATCGACAGACCCGTTTGGAGATTGTAATATCCTGTTTGCTAGAGGAAACCAGGCAGTAAGGCCAAATGGGGCCCTTGGAAGGCTTTTCTTCAATTAAACAACTACAGACAAACGTATGCAAACACTTACAGCGGCAGCTGTACCAGTGAAGGACATGATCTTCATGAAGGTCTTGGCAAACTCGTACAGGCAGTCAAAGGCGTCGGAGTTTGCTGAGCCAGCGAAGCGTAAGCCCAGCGCCATACAGGCCCCAGCCGTGATGTAGTCTTGGGCTTGGCTGAGAGGAACGAAGAAGCATGATTAATATATGGTGGTGGGTCCTGGTGGAGAACATCACGACCAGCCGAACGTTGAACACCCACGTCATGGTTTCCACGTTGATGTCCTCTGAAGAGTCAAAAGTTCCCCTCATGATCTGGAAACACGCAGACAAATAGTCCATTTTAAAAAGGTAATTTGAAAAAACTGACTCTGAAAAAACGTTAAGGAGATTACAAGACCACAGAAAAGAGTTCATGGGATTGATTTTATTATGACTCATAAGAGCAGGGTGAAGTTCAAAGAAGTAAGTAAAAAGCTCACGATGTGTGGAACAATAATCCCGAAGCCTAAATGGCAAAATTAGCACCTTCTGAAACATAACCTGCAAAAATGTATTAAATGACGGAATAAACAGAAAGTCCGAGCTGAAAATTCTTCACAAGTCAGAGGGATGTGTTGCAGCATCGCAGCTTCAAACACGTCAACAATCCAGTAATGCTCAGTGTCTGTACTTTCTCACCTGAGGTATGTTACTCTTGACCCACTCGGGATTCGGCAGGATTTCATCCCACATGATGATGCACCGCGCCAAAGTCTGAGAGGGTGAGGAAGCCAGATAGTCAGAGGGCATTACGGAAAAGTCGGAAACATCAGTTACATAAATAGCGTCACACTAACCCTGAGCAGCAAAAATTCCGGCTTGATGAAATCCAGTAGGAACCAAGTATCTGGAGGTTTCAGCCAATCAGCGATCGACCTAGTGGACAGAACCAGGTAGGGATAAGGAGGTGCTAATACCCTCTTGAAACACCCTCTCAGCCAATAGACAGACAACTTAGGACGAGCCGTGAAGGAAGCAGGAACTTCTTGACCAATAGCAGAGCACTAGGAGATGAAGGCTAGAAGGAGTGCTATGAAGCATAATGTGTCATCTGGACTCATTGAAGATGAGGACCTCATATGGATGATATAGTTGGAAAAAATAAAGCACCATACCTCAGCCAAATCATGCTGTTATGCAGGCGTAACCATCCTCTTTCAAAAAATTACAAAAGATAACGTATTTTTAAATTTTTTAGTGTTATATTCCAGGATAATTTGGAAGTGAGTCAGTTTCTTTTTTTGGTTCTCTTTTTATAAAGTAGAAAAGGAGCTGTAGAACAAGAAATTAGTACATGTTGAGATGTCTGTGGCTGGGCGCACCTCCTTGGGCGCCCAGCCACAGACAATACGTGTGAGGAAAAATACCCAGTGGATAGGATTAACGTTCCAAAAATAAAGGCTCTTCACTCAAGTTCAGGGGACTGAAGATCGGCACCATGCTGGAACGCGTTAGCCAAAGAGTTTTCGACTTGAACAGACACTTGCCAATTTGTATTTTAGGTGAAGCTAATCCCACCCGCTAAGTGTTTTATTACAGAAACAAGTACAAGTCATTGATCAATTAAAAGACAGACACATAACCAAATTACAATTACTGAACCTGGTGGAACTGGAAGTACTAGGAATAACTGGTATTTTACATTTATAAAAACACTGTCCTATTACGTTCCAAACTTAAAAAAGATGTCCGTCTTTCTTGGCTGTTTTCTCACCTGTTGTTGGTCTTAAGGTAGATCATGGCGAGGGCCAGTGTGGCCCCTGGACATGTCACATCAACATTTATAGTGTCACCCTCCTAGTGTTTGGATAAATCAGAATAATAAGTCATGCAGGCCAACAAGAACATTACACAAACCTGAAATAATGTTCGTATGACTGTATCACGTTCACGGTGGTTTAGTAATGACAGCATCACAAACAGCACTGTTCATCTACCTTGATCTGGTAACTGGGAGATTTGTGTCTCTCCCTGTTGGCTCCAGCCTGAGCTCTGCGATGGCCACCCACCATGTACTGATACAACTGCTCAGGGACATTCAGGTCTGTCATTCCAATCAGGTTACTGCCATGCTGCAAAAAAAAAAAAAAAAAAGACAGAGAGAGAGAGAAGGAGAGCAGGAGGATGGGGAAAGGAATGAGAGAGGACGGAAGAACAGAAAACAGCAGAAATGAGAAAGTGAGAAGAAGATATTTATCAACTTTTTAGTGGGGAATTCTTTTTTTCACTGTAGAATTTTTACACACATCGGATTGAAACACACAACGAATAAGAGGTTCAATGCCTTGCTCAAGGGCACCTTGGCAGCGCCCAGGACGTGACCTGGTACTGATTTAGAACATTAACATGTTTGATCATGGACTTACTCCCAGACAGACCATCCCCAGCGCCAGTCCAGCAGCCAGAGAATAGGACTCTCTGTCGGTACAGTACTCCATCTCTGGACCTGGAGGTCGACCTTCAAGACACACACACACATGCACACAAAAACACACACGTCAGAAAACAATTAAAAAACACTTTAGCATCATTGTTTTCAAAGTGGTAACAAAAATCTGCTTGGTAAATTTTCAGTCGATCAACTGATGGTTTGAACATATCGATGCTTTTCCAAAGCGTTACTCAGCACCTTTCTTTACAAGGTGACATTATTATAAATCTAATAATTAAAAGTTTGAATTCTAGTTTTGTGTGATTCTTTTTGCTGCACGCACAAACAAAAACGCACACACCTATCTCAGACAGCAAGACTTCAGCGTTGTGTCTATGCCCTGTTCCCTGGTACACCAAACCGATGCCGATGACTGCAGCAACCTGCAGAACACATTGACAGAATTGTGGTTTCATTGTGTGTGTGTGTGTGTGTGTGTGTGTGTGTGTGTGTGTGTGTGTGTGTGTGTGTGTGTGTAAACAATCATAACCTTGCAGATACAGTATGTTTGACACTTTGCAGAGACAGTTATTGCTATGCTACATGCACACTCAATTCATGGTGCTCTAGTGTACCGATGCTTTGGATCGGGTGCTCAGGCCTACCTGGACGTTGTGCGGAACATCAAGTTCTGTGGAAGTGGGAGGGAGGAGGGCAGGGATGTGTATGCTGAGCAGGCGGGTAATTGACATGTCCATGGTGCCCAGTCTGGCTGAGGAAACTCCCAGAAGTAGACCGATACTGGTCATCTCATGGCCCTGACGGAGGTGCGGGGACAGAAAAAAGCATTCAATCAAAGAATGTTCAGTTTTAGTAAAATATTAGTTGACATGACTTCCAGTGTCATAAGCTCTGATGCTGGTAGTTAGTTCACCTCTGTGTGTCTGTGTGTGTCGGTTTGACAATTTGGATATTTTTTATCAACTTAAAAATCCATTTAGTGGTTAAAATTCTTAATTTTTCTGGTGGATTTACTGAAAAAAAAAGAAAAGAAAAAAACACCAACGCAAGTTGATTTTTTTCTAAAAAAGGGCTTCTGCAAAAATGTGAACACACTGGAATGTTTGAAAGATGAGGGACACACAGAAACACACCCCGCCACAATTCTCTCTAAAACCACAACCACGTTCAGTTCCACTGAAGCAATCCAAAGTATGTCAGCGCCATTTCTGCTTTACAGCAAGAACAGAAACTCACAGAAAACCACCAGATACAGATCGGCCTTACTATCGGCCGCCTCCACAGCGTTCATTCAGACTGAAATTGCTCTGTTGCACTACACCTACACCTATTGTGTAGCTCTGCTGCATTTCTTGCCATTTTCTTTGGACAATCAATCCAAAATGTTTTCTAAATATTCACTTGTATTGGTATAATTATAACATAGTTGTAATTCCTCTTAATTATTGGTGAACTTTATTAAGATGAAAGTTCTAAATTTCTTCAGATGGGATTTTTGATCACAATAAATATTTAAAAAAGACTTTAAAAGTAACTTTTTTTATCAACCATTAACACAAGCGTAAGAACAGAATGTTTTCTCAATGGACCTGTGTCAGCGGATTCGTATTTTTGATTCAATCTTTTCAGGTAGTTGACACCTCTATTTCTCTACCTGAGAAAATTCCAGAAGGTGATTTGAAAAGAAGTGACTAACAATCAGAGATCTTTGATCTCAAAGCCACATCTTTGCTCAAACTCTTTCATTCAGCAAACATGAGTTTTGACTTGCGGCATCCTGTTTTTCTCACCTGAAAAAGGGGGATTAGTCGCTTCATTTCAAAGCCCTCAGAGGACAGAGTTTCACTTTGACTCTCTGCTTGCATCTCAAGTCACTTTTTATGCCTCATTTAGTCATCTACTTAAAAATCTAAATGTAGGAGTGCGAGTGTGTGCAAATTATAGGATGGGTGCGTCTTTGTATAAACTATATTTAACTGCGTGCATCACCTGTTTGCACCAGTAGAACAGTAACTTACAGCACTGTATGATATAAACTGAGCACTGACACGTATACAGTGTGTCCTTTTGTGCAGGTTTCCATACCTTTGTGAGGTAGTCATGTATGTTGAGCGTGGCCAGCTTGGTGAGGTGGCCATTTAGGCCCAGGGCCATAAGGAAGCCTGCATATTCATTAGCAAGCTCAGGGCTCTTTGGCTTGTTGTAAGCTATCCAAGCTGAGTCCACCTTCATAAATAGAAAAACATCATCGATGAAAAAAATCATTCATATGTCTACAGTTGTAGTGTGAGAAAACTGAACTACTTGGACCAGAACTTTAGACATCAGACGCTCGTGCCTCACAGGTTTTACAGTTCAGTATGCATGCATGTATGGATGTAAAACTGCACACAGTGAAACTGCCGTGTCAGAGTGACCTGTGAAGCTGGGGCTATTTTGAGTCCGGCGGCTACTCCGTTATGAAAACTGGGCCAGCTGGTCATGTTGGGAGGAACATCGATGTTACCGCTGTTCAAATCCACCAGGCCGGGGGCTCGGCCTGGACCAGAAACACAGAAATAAATATGAATATAGACTCAGAGTACTTTAGATGCAACAACTATCAACATGCTTCACCTGTCAGGTTTAGTTTTGGGACGGGTAAAGGTTCAGTCGGCACAGGGTGGTAGGAGAACAGAGTGAAGAGGCCTCGACCCACTGGAAGAGCCATGGTCCTTTGACACAGCTGCAGGAGTCTGGAGAAAACACAGAGATGTGGAAATAAAGGAAGAATAGAATTAGGAAATCCAGTTAGAGATAGAGGTGTCAATATTCCAAGAGTAATCTGTCCACACAAAATACTACGCTCACTTGTTCTCTTTCTCCTCTATGTACTCGTGGTCAGACACCTCTGGCAGCTGGACAACACTGACCCGTACCGGCCTGGAGCTCTGCAGGAGCCTCCTGACCTCCTGTACCCTCAGATCCTGACTCCAGATCAGTCCTGTCACCTGCAGGAGAAAGTAATCACATTTCCCCTGAGGAACTCCTGTATTTGTAACGCCTTGAAATACGCCTGCCTCACTTAGACGACTAATGTTCACCTCCTGAATGATGTCAGACATCCCATCTTCTTCCTCGTCTGCTTCTGTGCTGGCAGGAGGCTCCAAGGACAGACCGGAGCCCACGGACTGGAGATGCCCACACACACAAAGAAATGATTTACAGCCAGTTAGCGAACATTTGTAGTACTGTATTAGCATATAGTAGTGCTAGATCTTTTGTTAACCTTTATAACTAAATGTCATCAAGACGTTATTAGAAGTCTAGTTTTGGAAGCTGAATCTTCTGTGCTGCAGACTGAATAATGGAATTATCACGTGCTTAAACTTAAATTCTGTTATCAGTGCTTGAAGTCACTACTTACAGACATGTGTATTAAAAACAAGGTGTGAAAAATGACAAAAATATTTGGCGCTTTTTCTAAAAGCTATGAAGAAATGGCCAAGTTGCAAGGCTTTGGATGGATTGGTGGGATTATCGTACTTTGATTGTGCCCACAAATATCAAAAATACCCAACAAGACAAGGTTTGAATCGAGAAGTATGATGTAGATCAAAGTGTTCAGTGGATTCTTGTCACACTCACAGCTTTGCTCTTGGCCAGGGTCATTTTGTGGGCTTGTTTGGTCAGATCCTGCCGCCCAATTAGCATACAGACCTCCTCTGACCAATCTGAGCACGGCTGCTCCCGACAGTGGTAGATGGCCTCACGGATGGGCAAAGCCACGCCAAAGGGGACCGACTCCAGGTCTTTCAGAGTGAACCCTAAACAAGGAAAAAGAGGAATACTTGGTACACAACTGAGTCAATCAAAATAATCAAAATAATTATGAATAATAATCTTTGACATTTTTATTTATTACACCACTGCACATACATTTTTATATCGTACATATCTGTTTACTGTGTATTATATTGTTGGCTTTCTATTAAGTATGGTTTTTGCTCTTTGCACTCTGCATTTTTTATTTGTGAACCAATCCTGTTTTATGTGCCTTCAATTGCCCCTTTGGGGACAAAAACATTTTTTGGAATTGAATTGAAAAGCTGTATTATAAGATTTTTATTTTATTTTTATTTCTTTTGGGGGGGGTCCTTCCTCTGTGTACAATAAACTGTTTTACCTTCTGAGGTTAGCCAGACCACCAACTGCTCAGCCAGACTCCCACTGGAAGATTTCACCTTCACACTGCTCTGTCTAGAATAAAACAGTGATGTGATGAAAAATTGGTGCTTAAAAAAATAATGATGAATAATTTTAGAATAACTTTTCAAAAATACATTTGTTAAGAAGTTTGCCTTCTGGAGATTCTGACCTCCTCAAGGACACAATTGCTTTTCAAAATGCATTCCTCCCTCATCACCTTGGGACTCACCTTCTGTAGTGTTGTTCACTGACGCACTTCTGGCCTGAGAAAAGACAGAAAGAGAGGGAGGGAAGGGGTGAGAAAGGATGATCATGGGGGGTGAGGTCAGTGGGTTGATGTTTTCCTACACGTTTATTCACCTCCTCAGATTTGCACGACTCCTGAGGGAAACAACTCTTGACAGCTTTTGCTGATTGGTTGCTAAAATCTATCAATAAAATAAAGGCGACTTCCTTTAGAGATGAGATGGAGGTGACATTTCCACACGAGTGAAGGATTTCACTTACGTGGGACAACTTGTGCTGTCTAGTTTTGTTTTGTCTTTGAAAATTGTTAAATATAGCTGAGAAAAAAACAGTCTTTCTGGATTCTCACAGACTGTAAACAAAGTCAATGACCAATCCTGCATCACTGGAAAAGAGGCTGATAAAATACCGACAGAGATTGTTGTCGCATGAATGCTGTACTGTGTTTTTGTAAAAGCTTAAACAAACACATGACATCAGATGCGAGTTGTAACGTCGGTGCAAAATGCCTTTCTTTCTTATGTTACTGGAAGCTGTGGCACTATCTGGAGATAAAGGCTGCCTGTCAATACACTCAAACAGGGTGAAAGGGTTTGACACACACAGAAGACAAAAAACAAAATGATCAATAAGGCTCGAACCACAAACCTGCAGAGAGTTTGACCAGGTACTTGGACACATCTGTAGATGTAGCATTTTCATCTCCAGTGATGTAGAGAGCGTAACTCTGAGAGGCACAGAAAGATAGCAATAAAGATAACAGAAATAGTACAACACGATCTTGAAATGTTTAACTACATTCATGCCTAAAACAATTGTTTTTTTTAAACACACATTACAAAGGTAATTTAGACTTTTAGAAGTTACATTATTATTGATTTGATTGAAAAGTTTTTCAAGAATGTAAATAAAAGATTTAAGTAAAAACATCATGAATAAAGTCTAAATTCATAAATTCCTACCTCTGTTCAGAAATTACTTATACTTCCTTCTTAATTCTCTCTCTCTCCATTTCCATACACATACACAAATACATACACTTGTGTGTGTGTGTGTGTGTGTGTGTGTGTGTGTGTGTGTGTGTGTGTGTGTGTGTGTGTGTGTGTGTATCTTCTGACTAACATGAGCTAATAAATAAAAACTAAATGCGCGTCGGCAGCCTCCTGTAATGGGTACAGGAGGCTGCTGTAGTTAAAGGAAGGTGAACTACAGGGCGGCTCTTGACTCATTGCTCCAGTAATATCATTTCTATTCTGACTGGAGATGCCAGCAGACGGGTCTGCGAAAGTACAAGCCAGCTTACTCTGAGGAGAAACTGTACAAAAGTCATAGCTAGAGCTGCCATCTCAATAAGTAAGCAGTGAGTAAATAAGACGGCAAGGCTTTGTGTGATTAAAAGGGTGTCAGATTTATCCAAACATTCATGAAACATAAATCTAGTTTAAGAAAATTGAGGACAAAAACTTTCCATGAGATGAATTTAGAGCTCTGTGTAAACTCTGACTATTAAAGTTCCCCCAGGACAAAACCTGTTCCACTAAAATATTTTGGATGATATAAAACAGCTTGTCTGGACTTTTCCACATTTTAAACTGCTGTGTCTTTAATAAATACCCCTCATTCTGCGTGTCCACATCTCCAGCAATATCGTGGAGTAATTGCTCTCCGTGTTCATAAAAAGAATCACACACGTTACACAAATGGATATGTTTGAGGCTGAACTCTTTACCCACAACATCTCGCACTCATCCATGTGCTCTCACCAGAACGCATGGGAACAGTTGAGTACAAAACATGCTGTTTGAACCAAGACCCTGAAAATATGGCAAAAGTTTTGACAGATCAAAACTCTCAAGAACGTTGATGAAAATCTGAGCAGAATCACTCCCCAATGTATGATCTGCATCCGGTACAGACTGTTTTGTTTTCACTTGTGTCTGTACAGATGCTGTTGAGATATTTTTTTTACTGAAGCAGGCATACCAGAACCAACAGCTTGGTCCTCTGGCAGATCCCGGGCAGGTAGGGAAAGGGCGGGACTTCCTCCCCTCTTAGACAGCTGCTGAGCCAGCTGAGCACACAGGGAGGCTCAGCTCCCAGGAAGGGCGCACGCTGCATCTGTCCAAAAAGGGCTAAAGAAAGAAAGGATGAAGGAGAAGAAGGAGGACAAAGGGGGAAATGAGTAGAGATGAGAAAAGCAGGATTAGAGTGAGTGAGAGGAACACAAGGGGAAAAGTTTGGATATGAATGAGCGTTTATCATGTAGAAACAATTTTTATTCGAATAATACAGGACGTCTGTCATGAATCTGCAATAAACAGCTCATGTTAGTTTGGATACTTTCCTTTTGAGGTCTCAGCCCCCGGCGCTGCTGAGAAAGCATCATCTTAAGATGCCAGTGAGTCAGAGGTCAGAATTATTTCCTCCCACGTTCATGTAACCACAACTACAAATGCAGTGACGCAAGTTTGATATGGACTACATTTGTGTTTGTGTCTATAAAACTACGTTAACAATGATATAAAGTTTGAACTTGATGTCCAGAGAGATGACAGTACGACATGTCTCCTCCGGTTCCTGGCTTGATATCATCATGAGACAATAAATTGGGTCTTACCCTGGTCTATGAGGCAGCTCTCTTTGAAGCCACTCATTAATGAAGGGTAATCCCTCCAGTACAAATCCACATACTCCTCCAGCTGAAGGTCACTGCAAGCAAAAACAAATCAATTCTAATATGTTAACAGAGCCATGCAGCGATGAACATATCGTACCTCAGAGGCAAAAACAGCGTAAAAACATCAAGCTATGTTTGCAGAGGACGCGGCCCACTCTGCAGCGGGATGCCAAATTGAAGCGGGACATCAAACTTAAAAAAAGCTGCACATCCTCAAAGAGGGTCTGTGGCATTTAACCCGGCAGCGAGCGGTAATTAAACACATATGCCAAGGAAGAAACAGCCAAGACTTATCATCACTCTACTTCCCATCAGATAATCAATAGTTTTTAATTGCAGCCTCGAGCCCTGACGCTCACACAGATTTTGCCTGTGTGTATAGAAATAATTACCAAGTGTACAATTAGTGACTTAGTAAAAGTTATGAGAAACCCTGTAAAACTAATCTAGTAATCCAGGTAATCTGAATGTGTACTCCATCCTACTTTCAGCCTTCCGGTTCTGACGGTGCCATGGGGTCAAGTTGCTGTACAGTCTCATTAACTTGTGTGTATTTTTAGGGAAATTTATTGATATTTATGAATCTATACATTAGCATTTCCAGCTCCTTGTGGTAATAGAAATGTGACCTACATCAGGAGGAGTGAAGGTGGTGAAGGAATGAGTCCTGAGCACCACTTCCTGCAGGGAAGGAGGCATATTTAACAATTACTGTAATTTGTTTTTGCAGGAAGAAATTTCCTGCCACAGAAATTCATTTGGGCAAATATGAAGTGAAAGGAGGTGGCCAACATTTTTCAGTCTCATCTTTTTACCTTCCATTTGTTTTTAGAATTAATTCAAGCTCTTTGTCAAACAACGGTGAATTAAAATGAAAGAACTAAAAGAAATGACTTGAAATAACAATCAGGATGTTTTTACGTCCCAACAGTTTGCCTGATAAAGCAAAAAGAGGGGAGACATTTGCACCACACTTCACAACAGCCCACATACTAACAACGCAGGCCAATTACTGTGAAGAGTGCTTAACTCTCCCACTCCGTTATTATCATCGCCACCAATCACACCAGACACTTGAAAGCCTGTTGAAGTTTGTTGCTCGGTACACGTCACTAAAGAGTCAGGATAACACCGAGTCTTTCATTCAAAACAATGAAATGTTGTTCTTCTTGTGTTGACAGCCAAAGCAGTTAAACCAAAAGTGGACAAGTGGGTTTTTTTATTTTGTTGTTAAAAATGGCACACATTAAAAACAGCAGTGTCTGTATTTTTGATTCTAAGTTTACTCCTCATATTAATTTAGTAATCCAAAAGAATCATCTGACCATCCAGCAACAACCACATTTATGTTCCCTAACAGAGCTGTCAAAATCCCTCCTACAGATAAAGATTACCTGGCTAGCTGATGCAGCAGACAGACCAGAGACGAGGCTCTCGCTCGCTGCAGCTCGTTCAGCTTCAGCTCCTGATAGAGCAAATGGAGAATGTAGAAGAGAGCGGGAATGTGAGGGAAGAGAGGAGCTGAACTGTCCAGTTTCTGAGACGGACTAGGGGGAGAGGACACCTACGACACAGGAAGCACAAAACAGAAAACAGGACATAAAGCAAGATGCTGCCACTGCACAACGTAGTAAAAAGTCAGTGTTAAATGAAGACAGTCATGTGCTCTCTACGTATACACCGTGGATAAATTTTCAACTCTAATATTATATAAAAGTTGATATAATTACA
Organism: Antennarius maculatus; assembly: GCA_013358685.1. Taxonomy (NCBI): domain Eukaryota; kingdom Metazoa; phylum Chordata; class Actinopteri; order Lophiiformes; family Antennariidae; genus Antennarius; species Antennarius maculatus. Next base: position 18,812,130 of record CM023616.1, read on the forward strand.
GTATTTTTAAATAAGAATAAACAAGCCTGGAATTACTGATGAACAGATTTGGTAAATTTGTCTTCAAGTTCATACCTTGCAAAATGTCTCTGTAATCTCTATTTCACAACAAACAGCGTCATTCTATTCATTTTCTGAATTTGGAAACACATGTGCAGAAATGCTGTCAAACAACATGCAGGGGACGACTCCACCCAGTGTGAACCACTCACAAACGACAGGCCCTCAGTTTCTGTCAAAGTCTTGTTAGCGCCGCTGCAGTCTAGTGGACCACAGACCAGCTGAGAGTTCATCTGGCGCTTGTAATGACAGCCCATCAGGTACTCCCAGTCCTTCAAAGAGAGTGAGAGAAGAAGACAGAAGGAAGTATGTTCTCTGACCTGTGATGTACATTAAAAATCACAATAGGCTTTCAATATAAAACAAAGCATTTCCAGGATATTCCATTAAGGATCTGAAAAAAGTGATGCTTTAAAATATTTTTTAACATTGTCATGTATTTGTTAACAGTGAATGATACTCAAAATGATGGGGACGGAAAGAATGAGAAGTCTGGAGATCAATTTGGACATATCTTCTTGTACTTTGCCAATACTACCTTTTATGACAGTTCTATGACATTCACTCTGGTAATGAAGTGTCCTTTTTTGTTGCGGTCCAACTTCTCCCACAAAGGTGAAACGTCCGACAGTGATTGTACGTTACCTTAAACTAGACATCACGAATGACAGCTGCTCAGACTATCGTCACTTACCTCATCAGAGCCACCATCAGAGGGACGCGCCTTTTTAGCTGCAATCACTGGAGAGAGGGGCACTTCAAAATGCAGCTGGAGAAGAGGAAAGGAGGGGGGGGGGGCAGAGAACAAGGTCAGGAGATGAAGATTATTGGTTTATAAATGAGGTTTTGGAATTTTAGAATGTGAAATTGTTCGCTCACATTTCGCGTCCACGTGAGACGTTCAGTGTTGTACCCCATGAGTGTCATGAAACAGGTGACGAACAGATTCCATTCCGCGTGAGCGCTGGGACCGCCGGGGGCATTGTAGATGTTGTACCACTTCACCAAGACCTGTAAAACAGCAGGTGGAGAGGCTTTACAGACTCCTTAGTGAGGTCAGAAAAGTAGAAGTTGAAGAATTTGATTTGTGTTGCAAACATGAATTCTACAAACCTTCATGGCGGCTTCTTTGGGCAGGATGAAACGAATTGACTGGAGACATTTCCTCACTGAAGAAAGAGGAGAGAGAGGGACAAAAGACATGTCATAAAAGCTTTTCTCCTTTCTTTGCAAAAAAACAAAACAAAAACAAGGCAGTCACAGTCTGTGCAACATCCCGCGACACGCCTGAATTCAAAATTTTACCTTGACCTACTTGCATTGGTCAAAGATCAAAGCTAGTGCTCTGACCTACTTTCATGGGTCAAAGCACTACGGTCTTAAACTGGCCTTCTCCCTCGTCTTTCTATCTTATCCGGTTCCTGAATGTACAAAAATTGAAATTTGACCTTGACCTAGTTTTCTCAATTTTCTCTGCAGTTGAGAAGATATTTGGTCGACTAACGGACGGACCAACGGACAGACGAACACATGAACACTGACAATTACAATACATCACCACCTTTTAGTGGGATGCAAAAAGAATACTTACTGACATCTTTATTGATGACGCCACACACTCAACGTTAATCGTATTTGGTGTATTTTATTAAAGGTCGTGCCCTGTCACTTACTGTTATTTAAAAAACACTACTGCAACTTCTTTATTGTCATTGTTCTCTGTCCTCATTATGTTCCCTAACAAGAGTCAGCAGCTATGTGATCATGACTTTTGTTTTTGTTAGACCCAAAAAAATGTCAAAATATTGGAATTGATAAAATCCTATCTAGGGGCGGATCTTGGGCCACTGAAAGGTTGACTACATCACCAGATATTTTGGCAGAGTCTGGATTGCTTTTTAGAGTGAAAATAAAATACGCAACCATGGACTACTCATAATGTTTCACCAATAAGTTCCACAGTTCCGGATCTATTGAATTAAAACATAAAGGACAAATATGTAGAGGGGAAGAGACGTGGCACTGCTGCCAATACGTAGCTGGGATTATTCTGATTCAGAGTCGTGGAAACGTATTTCAAGAATCTACGAAAGAAGTTATATCCAAACTAAAAATTGATCTGGTTCTGCTGTCATAGAAAATCATATTTTTTTAACATCCGTTTCCAGGGTTGATGAATTAAGTAACGTGATTAGATTTGCCGTGAGGCAGGTCCAAGCAAAGCATTGTCACAGCAAAAATCCCCGTAGCGTGTGCGTAGTGCGCTCCACCACTGGCGAAATGAAACAACGATTGATGAGTTCTCCTCCATCACTCACGCGCACCCATTTCTTCTTTCAAAGGCCCGAATGCCTGTGGTATAATTAAGCATGACAGTTATGGTTTATTGGGGCCATGTAAGGTTTTCAAAGAGTCAGTCTTGCTCGGGGAAGATTTTTTGAATAATTCCCAATCAGTACTTTTCAATAAATGCATGAGTATAAGATCAGAGCATGTTTGTGCTTCCAGCCTTTTCATGAACACACACAATAGCTTCATTTAACTGAATGGTTTCCTGTCCCGCCGAGACGAGATTTGGCCTTTTCTCCTTAACATCATAAAACAAAAAAGGAAATTAAAAAGGAGCGAACACTACAAGGGTGATTAGTGTTACTGATTCTCCTGATAAGTCCGACCAATAAGATTCCTTCTTGACATCACAAGGCCATCTTAATTGAATATCCAGAGTGGGAAAGGTCAAGGAAGAGGTGGAGATAAATGCCATTTAATTAGAAAGGGAACACCTCATCTGTTGGATTGATTACTAAATAATGGAGCGAAATGCGTGGCAGACATACACAGAGTCAAAGTAATGCAAAACCTTAGTGATGCTGAACGTTTAAACATAAAGCTTTAAGGAAAGTCAGGGGGGCTACAGGACAGCGATGGATTTAACTTTATGACTTATCACACCCTAGATTGAATGAATGATTAAATAATGGGAGATTTTTAAGTTAACAACAGAAATAAGTCCTTTGAAAGACATCCAACTGCTTTTATAACTCGTTGTTTTATGTGTGCGTGCATGTGGGTGTGTATTTGTCATGAACATGCACAGAAATACATTTCCCCAACAGAATATTTCTTTCAATTTACCCACGAACATCAGCTACCCAATAATTATTAGTAGTTATTTGTACCAAAAAGGTTTTTCTATTAGTGTAAAGAAAAAATTCCCAAGCTATATTTATTTATAGTCCAATTATAATGAGCATGTGTGATGTGGAAAATGGATGAGGATTAAAAAAATGGACACTGAAACAAGAGTTTTTTTCCACGTGCATTGGATTTTTCTCTCAAGGCTGCATCACAAACCTGGATGTGTGTATGTGTGTGTGTGTGTGTGTGTGTGTGTGTGTGTGTGTGTGTGTATGTGTGTGTGTGTGTGTGTGTGTGTGTGTCTCTCTCACCCAGCTCGGATGTCGCAATCTCCGGGATAGAAATCCTCAGCATCGTGCCACAGCTCAACTCCTAGACAGACAGAACAAACACAAACCTTTACCTCAATGTCATTATCAGTGCAACACAGCTAGAACGACTATGGTAACTAATCATAAATAGAAGCAAACACATTTTTACTTGTTCAAAAAACCAGCTGACTCAAGTCAGTAAGTAGTCTTCACATTCTCACATCACAGAGTCAAATGAGAAATCAATAAACGTGGAGGAGGTGTCACAAGATGTGAAAACTCACTCACTTCTTCCTGCCACAGAGGAAATATTTAACATAGCTTCAGTCTATTTGTCTTGATACGTGTGCTTCAGATGGACTGGATGGATGTTTAATGGGTATAATTTAAAGCAACAACAGATCAAACCACTCCTTCATACATCTGTTTTCAGTTTTAAAAAATACATTCAAAAGTCACTTTCCTGTGCTGTCCTCTTCATAATATGACCTACCAGAGTGACCCTGTTGGAGACCGGGTCCCGTAGGGCGTGGATGTAAGGCGTGGCTTGTTGGAAAGTGTAATCCTCTAAAAATGAAGCTTCGTGATGTTTAATGTTTGGACTTCTCAGCTCTGACACTGGTGATGGCATTGCAGCCTGAAGGAGAAAAGAAAAGAGGATTGCAGTTTCTAAGTGATTTAGTGGAAGTCAGGACGTGTCTCTCCACATTCATCTCTGAAACTATTAAAGCATGAACAGGATGTCGGTACCTCATCCAGCCTTTGGAGGTGCCTGCTGCCAGCGTTCGTCGGAGTGCTAACGTTCTCCAGCGGCGTACTGAGGTGAGGGAGGTGGTTGGTCAGGTTGAAGGTGGGCGACAGGAGTCCAGGAACAAAAACCTTACTGACCTAGAGGAGGAATCAAGAGGGACAGACAGGAAGTGTCATCCGCAGCATGTAAAGACTCCTCCATATCAATCTGCTGCAATAGACGAATCAGACCGAAGTCTTACCCTGGTGACTCCGGTGTAGAGAACCAGGCTGCCGCAGGCCTCCAGCACCAGCATGGCATCAATATTCTGATGATCAGAGTTATAATGTCAGAAACATGTTCAGCAACCATAGTAGCAAATTAAAATGACTTCGTGACAGAACACTGCTGCCATTAATTCTGGACTATTATTGTAATTTAAAAGTTGGGCCTGTAAAATGTTCGAAAATTATTAAAAATGTGAATTTCATAATTTCAAAGTGCAATGAAAAAACAAGCTCATATACTGAACTTTTAACATCCAAGGTTTAAAAGAAAATTCTTAAAAATTCTAATATGTTTAATTATAAATATTGTTGCTTTATTTTTGCAAATTGCTTTGGCTGAGTCAAACTTCTATACAATTGAAACAAGTTTAGCATAAAAACACAACTAAAAAATATTAGCTGCACTGCTGTTACACTTTTAACCCTGATTTTTGATGTTTTGTCATCACATTTGTCAAGTGTGCAAACCTGCACTGCCCCTTTATAAATCTTTGTGCTGACTGTATGACCAAAGGCCTCGAGAGCAAAACAAAGGATTTATATCAGATCAACATCAGTGATTGAATATAGGAGATTTAATTACACATGTGATTAGCTGTCAAGGCTAAACATTGTGCCGTAACCTTGGTTACAAGCATTAATTTAAACTCACACATGGAAAGTTGTGATCATGTTATGTTCTTCCCAGGTCACTACTGCAAGCCAAATATGAATGGAACCCCAACTGGATAAAACAGCTGATTAATAAACCTAAATTTAAAAGAAATCCTTCAAATAAAACATTTTACTTTCCTGTCACTCTGTAAATCTCATACATTCAAAATATCTACCTGCAGAGGCTCGGCATCTTTGGCAGGGATGCTCGTGACGGAGGCAAAGATGAGCTGAGACGTGTCGTTGCTCTCAATAAATTTCACACATCTGAGAAAGCAGGGAAAAAGGGGTTAACTCATATCAATGTTTTATTGAACCCTAAGTTCCATCATATAAAGTACAAGCATGCTAGTAGGGCCTGGAGAACATATCCCTTCTTGGTTTTTGACCTGAGCTGCTGGTGAGATTCCACCAGGAAGCAGAGGTAGCGGTTCTCACAGAGGTCAGAGGACAGGAACACTTTAGAAGCCTGGCTGCTCATCTGCCTGTAAATAAAAGAGGTGAAAACTAGAGTGAAATGACAGCAGGTATAAAACGAGAACATCAACAAAGATTACTGTGCTTCAATATGTCTTAGTCTTAGTAAATTGATTCATTCATTCCATTCATTTCCTGTACCCACTTTTCTTCGCTGTCGCGGGTCATGGACTGACGTAAATGGCCTGTTTGCTTTTACCTGTGAATACCAGCAGTAACCGTCTCACTCCACAGCTGCTCCATGCAGAGGTCAGGCATTATGGGCTCCAGCTCAGGCACTAACATGGTCTCATTGACGGTACTGCTCAGGGAGGGCAACAAGCCGTGCTGCCCCCTGGAGGACGGGCTTTGGAAAGACATGTTGAACCGAGATGCACCGGAAAAGGACGGAGCAGCCATTCCTGGAGAGTGGGCACGGCTGGGGCAGAAGAGAAAAAAAACATAAAACCTTTGACATTCCGTCACACGTGACTTTTGACATTCCGTCACGTTAAAGCTGTTTTTATTATCTTATGAACATAAATGTTAAGATTTTTAAATCAATAACGCGTGTGTTTGCTTACGTCAAACTCAAAACCAAGTTCACTCGTTTACCTTACATTTTGATCTTAACAAATACACACTGTAAAATGCAAATCAGCAGCTTAAAAATACGTATAACACAACATGAAGCACTTGCACTCACCTGAGAGCAGCCATGTTGGAGATACTCGGGGAGTGAACGCGGGAGTGTGACCCTGGTGAAGACACAGTCAGCCTGCTCTGGTGGCCATGCAGAGTGCCGTAGTGGAGAGGAGAGCTGGTGCTAAGAGCGCTACGCAGGAGCAGAAAACACAACACTTCGTTTATTAAAGGAGGGATATATAAGCTGCTGAATCTCCTGAAGATCAATGAAACCATTATTTTCCTCACTTTCCGTCAAGATACTAATCAACGTATCAACTTATATCTGCATCTCTATGCAAATAACAAATCTCACTTTAATTACCTCTGTCCCATTACCCCACTGCCACCAGGGGAATCCAGGCGAGAGATATTCCGGAGGTAGGGGTTCAGGAAGCCTAATGCCACCATACCCAACGATGTGCCGACTGGATCCACAGGACGCCGGAGGACTGAAGAACGCTCCTGGAGGTGGCAAAAGCGTAGATGTTAGGGACAGGCTAACACTTGTGTTTATTCATATGTGCATTTGTGCGATTGCTCACATCAGCTGTAACCTTGCGTAGGAACCAGACAGAGTGTGTCCCCTGTACAGTGTCATAGGTGACAACTAGGGAGGGCTGACAACAGCTGAACACGATCTTAATGGCAGCATCTGATGCGTATTGCACTCGAGAGCCTTCATGCATGCCTGAAAAAACACACGTAAACACAAAATCAGGTCAAAATAAGAGAGGAGCGGGCGCCGGAGTGTTTGTGTGTCATACCTGCAGGTTTACACACTACTGGTGCGATCTCATCTATGGGATGCAGCATACTGAAAAATGTGGGCAGAGGTTCCCTGTAGAGAGAAATAAGCCAGTTATCTGACAAACTGGTTTGTATGCATGTGAGCACAGTGTGTTTGTGAGTGTGTGACTAGGTAGCCTTCAGCAGTGTAGACAAACTGGTTTAGATCTGTGGGATTGCATGTGTGTCTGGATTTGTGTGCCATATACCTGGTATTGCTGTACTATTGTGTATGTGTATTTGTGTGTGTGTATTGTTAATATTTACCCGGGGGAGATTAGCTGTGCATCAGTCACTGTGGGTTTTCGTTCTAACAAAAGTCCAAACTTGGTCGCCCAGACATCTGAGACCTGGAGGAGACGTCCACATAGAGGAGACATTTTCAAACAAGTCGTTATGGCTGTAATTTAATAAACTATAAAAATAAAGTTATTCTAGAATTTGTCTAGCAAACATCTACACTTCTCAATGTCCTACAGCCAGCCCTTTAAATTCAGGATGGTTGGTTTTTCTTAAGACTATATGTGCCAGTCTCTCATCTGCTCAGCAAACTGAGGATTTTGAATCCCTATATGGACAAAAAAAAGTACTCAAATTAAATCTAAAACTAAAATATATGAAATGATATATGTGATATATTTTTTGGCCCCGTTCAATGCTGAAGAGTCAATGTGAGAGCTTCCACTTGGTAAATTTTCTAGAATTACATGACAATTTTCTCTCCGTTTCTCACCTGGAAGGGTAGGGGTGAGATGAAATCTTTTCCACCCACAGTGTGAACATTGACACAGCTACTCTGGATGATGCAGACAGTCTGCTCTACTTCATCCTCTGAAAAGCAACAAAGAAGATGTTATTTTCATCAACATCTGTTTAAACTGCGATGTAAATATAAATGCTTCAAAGGCAAAAGGTGTTTAATGATAGAGTACCATCTTTCTTGTTTTGTGGAACAGCAAAGTTACACCATAAAGCCTGCAAACAGAATAAACAAAAGCGTAAATGCCAAGAAAAAATTCTAAAATACATTAAAATTATGCAAATTTACAGATTATCTACAAATCTTGACATCACCATGAACTTCCTCAGATTTAACATTTATTGATGCATTTAAAGCAAAACACAACTTGACAGAAAAAAATATCATCAAAAATGGCTTTGTTTTGTTACCATGTATTTAGTATGTAGAAACAGCTTTTAGTAGCCAACCTGGTGTACGGGGCTGTCAACAGTGAAGGCTTTGTACACGTTTGAGGCCTGGGTCCGACTGCCCTGGCTCCAGACGACCACGGTTCCTGCTGTATAGAGCTCCTCTTCAAATTCCACATCCTCCTCCCTGACGCCCACACAACCTTTCCTGAGCTGCCAGAACTCCTGCCAATTAAAACATACTCATTAGCTCGAAATGAAGAATTCACTGTCCTCATTAAAAACTTTACTAAGTTACATGTACTTGCAGTTTTTACTTTTACAAATACGATAGCTATTATATCCCCTATTTTGATAGTTTTAGACATCAATCATCCACTCCCAAGTTCACGAGAGACGCAGGTTTTAAACCAATAACACACCTGATTCGAAATTATTTAATTTCTGTTGTTGTTCTCTTTTGCAAAGTTTTTGCTCATACTGGTGCCTATAGGAAGAATATTTATGACATGATGCAAAAGCCACAAATCCTCTCACCCTGTGTCTCTCCTGCAGACTGACTTCCCGCAGGGATCCGACCAGGCCAGCGGCACCATCTGACGACCACAGCTCGGAGGCAGGTTGGAGCTCTCTGAGCTGCAGGTTAAAGGCGTTTGGATGGTTCCTGCAGTGTTCACGTCCAAATGGGACAAACGACTGCAATTCCCCTGCTGCGATCATCGTGGCTGTCTCTTCATACACGACGTCCGACATGAGTTCCAGATATCAGCATTATTTCTGAGAAGAAAGGAAATGACGATAAGAAAACATGTCAACAAAAGATACTCTCTCTCACAAACACATACACACACGCACTACCGTGCACTATACTCACATGCACTAAAATTATCATACAAATAATACCGTTTTTCATTTATACCATTTATTTTATAATTCATTTCAGACTATTGTGTATTATGGTGCTTAAGTACGAATATGATTGCCTGTGTTTGAGAAAATGGGTGTGTTTTTCAGACGTACAGCTTGCGTATGCCTTTATAGTTGATGGCTATGGATATGTCTGATGACGTTAGCATACCTGTAATTAGAAGTTACAGAGCTCTGACCTAGCTAACAAGCTAGCAACATTTACCTTAAGCGTTTCATGGTATTGTTATGAGCCGCATATGACACAGTGATATGACAATATGCAATATTATTATGTTGGCTCTGACAGATGCTAAATGCTAACGGCTAGCCAGAAATTTGCCAAGACCCACACCAAAACAACAACCAACGTGACGACTGCAGATACCGTGGCTAAATAAACATATCGCGAATGACAAGCTAGCTACAAAGTCCTCTTCTGCACTAGCAAGCTATAGAATAGCACCCATACACAGCCATTGAGTTACTGGCTAGCATAAGCTAGCTGACACTAGCTTCGGCTAACTATAGGTTCGCGTGGACACTTTTAGCAGCTAACCTGATAATAAGGAAAAGTCTGGTTCTTGTCGCGGAGTCCGTTTCTTTCTGCTCGGGCACAGCGTCGTCACCAGTGACAGCATTCAAGCACCCCGGACTGGGTGCCGAGCGGTGAGTTTGGCTACAGCGGGTTTCAAATGAGCGCGGACATCATTGCTGTCCCGACATCCTCTTCCTCCGAGAATCAGCCAATCAGCGGCCGGGAAGAGGGACGCGAGGAGCGGGCAGGATGCTCTGGAGTGTCGGCGCGTCAGGAAAACTTCTTATTTTAGTGTATAGTTTTATTTTAATTAAATTTGACTAATTATGAAAAGTAAAATAGTACTGTGGTTTTATGATGTAGCACCATTCCGTGATGCCACAGTGATTTAATAATAAGGTTATACCATCTTACTATACTAAACTCTATTCCATAACCTGAATTTGTATGTTTGTATCATTTATATTTATATTTACACTTATATTTATATGTATTTATGTATTTATTGTACTTGCCTGCATGCAAGGTTTGGTCACACGTTGCTGTTTTTTGTGAACTATTTGGAGTATTCTACTTGCATCCTGTGACAAATCTATGATGCTCGTCTTTCTGATGTTATTTTTCTTCTGTCTTTTTAAGAGAGTGAAGATCAACAGCAACTTTTTTTTTTTAAAATCTTGTTCAGTGTAATGCTTTCATTTGTCCAATACATGTCCCATTTCCTTCCTCCAGAAAGAGTGGAAGCAGAGGTCAGGCTTAGCATCGGCCACACAGCCTGTCAGTTAATTAAATGTAGAATCTCCATCTTGCTGAATTAGGTATCTGCAGTTAACACAAAAAAGCATGCTCTTAAGGGCTGTCATTATGACTATGTACCGCCACCCTCGATAAGAGTGTTAATATAACAGATACAATCAACCACTAATTTGCATGCCTTTTAGATGCAATCACATAGTTAAAATCTTCAGGATATTCACAAATATTGCAGTAAGGATCACCGTCACCCCAATTAAGAAATTAATAAGCTGATATTTAAATGTGGAAATGGTCTGTAATCACTAGCATCTGTTTAAAGTCAAACTAAGGTTCAGACTGAGACAGAAGTTTGGCCTTCATGGAAATTAATAGCATGATTTTCATGAAATACAGGCTGCTATTTAGGTCATACAACCAACATTTGCAGCATCATCTTCTGTGAAAGCAATGTCTGTTGTAGAATAAGGGTTGTTTACTCTGAGAAAAATGTTATGTTATATTATATTATATGCAACTCCTTCTGCATCTAAGAAATCAAATTCAGCAAAAGGAGGTCATGAAATATCGTACCTGAGCGGAAAATCAGGAGTTTGGGCAGTATGGGAGCTGATGGATGTGATGGATGTCACACAACAGCAGGGTACGATCTGACTGAGTTAACTCTCCCAGACAATATCAGCTGAGCTCCCTGGGTGGTGTGTGCGTGAGTCACGGAGAAAACTTCATCTATTAAGTTTGATGGGAAATATTAAAGAGTGAAGTTGGTCTTTGCAGGTCTGAAATCATAATCACCACTTGTTTTTTTCTCGCCATCTTCTGTTTTGTGTCTCTGTATCTAAAAATTAATGTATTGTTTGAGGGAATCATTGGTTTCTGGTTGCATCAGTGCAACTTCTTGGTTTCAGACAGAATATTTTAAAACTACTACCTTCCAGATTTACTAATCAGAGATTATCTTCTGATCCCAGTATATAGTCAACATCACTGAATACATTTCTGAGGGTTAAAAGACAACTAAAAAGATCACACAGAGGGTTTCTGGGTATTTCAAGCACATCATACATGAAATAAAAGGCCTAAACTTCCAAAGTTGTGAGCAAAGTCCTGCCTTACAGAACTGCAGCTCAATAACGTACGCACATTCACACCAGCCTGACAGACCCCTCATTATACTCATTTTGCAGCGGCATCTGGGCTTTTTGAGGTGAGGTCATCCTGCCATGGCAGGCGCTCAGATTTCATTACTGCTGAAACATCCATGAGAAACAATCGTGGTTGGTGACGCACTGCAGCCAACCATCAAAGCTTGATGGCGAAGTCCCACTCTAGTGGTTACGTTCAAAAATCTGCACAGAGGTGATGCACCCACAATGAATAATCCGGCGATGTTTCATCCATTAAATTACAGTTTTTACCTTTATCTATAACAACACATCCATATTTTATTTGTTGTAAAAGTGTGTAAAAATAAAGAGCACCTCCAAATTGCACATGAGGGCAGTACTCGGGTAAATGTACTCAGTTACATTCCATTGATTGAAAGAGTAAAAGACCTCACTCAAGACATTTTGACATTTCACGTGAGAGAGGCGCATCCACAACTAATGACGTTAATGAGGGTTCTGTCACATTCAGGTGTGCTGGTGACCCAGGATGCTCAATAGCAGTGCGCAATCTGAATGGAATGCAGCCATTACTGTGTCACAATCTGAGAGGTAAAAAAAGTCTGCAGTGGATAAAAGATGAGTGTGAGACGGACGAGTCTTCTCTGCTTGAATGCACTTTATATTCATTAGAGAGCTTTCAGGGGGAGATAGATAGATAGATAGACAGATAGATAGATAGATAGATAGATAGATAGATAGATAGATAGATAGATAGATAGATAGATAGATAGATAGACAGACAGACAGACAGACAGACAGACAGACAGACAGACAGACAGACAGACAGACAGACAGACAGACAGACAGACAGATAGATAGATAGATAGATAGATAGATAGATAGATAGATGTGAAAGCCGCACCCAAGTGCAACGTGGTTAAGAGCTCTGTGTGTGTGTGTGTGTGTGTGTGTGATACACTAATTAAAGTCTCAAGATAGCATTGCAGTACGTAATGTCTGCCACAGGGCTGAATCCAGGCCAAATGTATTTATGTATTTAGTTAATTGAGGATGCAATGAAGAGCTCTGGTCGTCTAATTGATCTGTACAGGAGGCTGCACACCAAAAACAGGGCCTCCATTAGAAGAACCTCCTGGGACTCGTACCCTGATGAGAGAGTGGCGTGTGTGTGTGTGTGTGCGTGTGTGTGTGTGTGTGTGTGTGTGTGTGTGTGTGTGTGTGTGTGTGTGTGTATGACTGTGTAGGTTACACACGTCCTATTTGACTGTGCTGCTCGTTTTTGCATTACATATATGAAGGTATGTGACAGGTTGCCAGATAGCTTTCTGATCCCTCCGAAATACTGAAGAGATATTTTGCAGATTTTTCTCATCACATTCAAAGAAAGAAGAACAAATTTACATTTTGAACCTGGAAACACCAGATGAGATTTGCATCAACTGTCCAATGCATGTCAAATGCAAAAATACGCATTTGACATGTTTTTTAAAGATATCAACCGTTGTCACTTTCCCAAACTTATCTTAACTAAAACAGTAAAATTATGCACATGAGTTGAATGAATGCCGTCATTGGGTTAATCAGGGAGGAAGTTCTGTGTCTACAATGTGTGCTGTAAGGATGTCATTTTGCATTACATCATTATTTCTGCTCATTTCCCAAATTCCATCCGGCTGTGGTTACCTACTGTCTCCATTTCAGCTTCGAATGCAGCCGGTCTCCTGCTGCAGCAAACCAGGTTTGGCCATCAGGGGAGTTTAGCCGTAATTCGTCAGGCTAATCTCCTCTTGTTGTCGAAGGCAATCCATCACCAAAGCCAACCGGCTCCAGGAGGAGACTCTTCCCACATGGGAGATGGAAACCTGTTTGACACCAACACCTGTGAGGACATTTCAGATGAGCAAGTCATTTGTCTGAGGAGGGATGTCACGATGATGTTGTTTCTTTCTATACAATAATGAAGCATATTTCATGTTTTTAACTCTATGTTTTATTTTCATTTTAACTTTTCTGTCTGTATCTTCAATTTCTGGGGTATTTATGAGTTAGGATGAAAATACAATGAACTGTTGGGTTGTGCGAATAAGCATTAAGCAAAGTAAAAAATTTCTATATGTGATCTGTATGAAGTAAATCACACGTACAAATCTCATAGAAGATAATAAGTATTATTAGAATACTGATTTTATTCCACAATAAAACCTTTTGTGGAGGTAAAATCAATTTTGACAATTAATAAATAAATGGCTGCTGTGACCTTTTGTGATCCCATTCTCCACTTCCCTTCTTTTATTCTTTTGACCATTGTCTATCTGAATCTTATCTGAGTGCATTCTTTCCATCTGACACACACACACACACATACACACACACACACACAGGGACACACTGTAGCAAGTCCCGTCAGCTGGTAATCTGCCATCCCATTTGGTACTCTATGGTTTTCTAATTGGATAATGTGGTGCAAGAGAGACACTCGGCCAGTCAGGGGATTCCCTTCATCTTACATCGTACTGCCTGAATGGAAAGTCGTGATGCAAAGTCTCTCATTATGGAGACATCCAACTTTTGGACCAGAGAGTCGACTCCACTGGGGGACAATTGTGATGTCTGTGGATAAGTAACGAAAACAGCCAAGATGTGGATAACCCAGCAGAAATCAGAGCTTTTCATAATAAGTCTTGATTCACAAGCTGCAGGGCAAAGGTGACAAAAATCTCAGAAATGACAAGCGAACAGAAATGGGTGTTGGTTCAGGTAGAGGAGGCTGAAGGACAAGTGAACAAAGCAACACGGCAGAAAAGCCTAGAAAAGATGGGGCTGGTTGAAGAATGAGACAAGTGTCAGGTGACCTAGAGGCAACCATGGTGACCATTCTCAAAACCCACCGACAGACTGATGTGTGATAATGATAGCATAGGTGGAGCTCCCCTTAAATACAAACAATACTCCTAGATACTTTTTTTGTTCAAGGATGACAAGGTGATTTTCCAGTTTTTCAACATTTTCCCTTTTTTGGTGCGGTAATCCACAAAAAAGACTGGATGACCTAGTCGGAAACAGAGTACAAGCAGCATCAAGCATCAGCGGTACAGCATGGTTAGCCAAAGCAGAATAATCAGAGCAGCAGAAGACATTACATTCCTGCTGTCGTCAGTCGTCTGTGTCATCTTCCGTGCAGAAGTGAGACCGCCACTGGTCTATAGGAACGTTTTCATCCGTACATTCCATCAACATAATAACGCTGATGTTTCCTCCATCAGCTTCCTCTTCCTGCATGGATCTGTCTCCAATCACTGCTGTCAATTAGACCAGCTCCCTCTCCCATAGACTTCTGCTTAATCTACTTTCTCTCTGGACTGATCACATTAAGGTTCAGATGGTGCCATCATGGTTAAGAAGAGGGAGGAGTAGAGGAAGGCGGGGGTCATCTGGTGACTGGAGGAGATATCAAAGAATGGTAGAGGCCCGATGATGCAGCGGCCAATAAAATTTGTTATCATCATCAGGTACGCAAATACAAACATGAACAAACGTGAAGCACTTTTCAGAAAATGTGACTCAACTGATAAAAAGGAAGATGGTGGAGAAAAAAATAAATAAACAAATCAGCGAAAAGGAACTTGATTGCTCGGTTCATTCCTACGAGTGCTTGATGAAAAAGATTAGCAGGTCCAATAAAAAGAGAAACTGAACCGGATCAAACACAGAACCTCATCTGTTAATGAAAATCAAGAATCCATATTGTCAAACAGTTCACAGCTGGCTTGGAGGTTCATGAATTCATCCTGTCTTTATTTCGAAGTGGAATGGGTGTTTTATAAAATCAGAGGTACGGTTTCACAAAAATCAGTCTTTATAGATCCTTTTGTCAAATGAGGGTAAGCAGACAAGAATGGGAAAAAATACAGAGCAGAAAGAAGTTACACTAAATTACAATTTGAATAAAACAAAGTGACGACACCAGAGACGGTAAAATCTGACTAGAAGTTTAAATGTTAACAGCCTTTTGAAAATGTAATGAGAAATATTAGTCAGATAAAAAGGTCAAGCTAATTCCAAGTATCTCTATAAACCCATGGTGATTGGGAATGAGGACAAAGTGAAGGTCAAAACTCAGGATAAAATTCACACAGATGGAAAAAGCATTATGCTAATGGTGCTAATTTTGGATGAAACAAATACATATTATAATAAATAAAATCAGTTGACATCCAATAAACCAATGGAAATATCACAACATCCATGGTGATGATGGATGGATCGATGTATGGATGTATGTATGTATGGATGTATGTATGTATGGATGGATGGATGGATGGATGGATGGATGGATGGATGGATGGATGGATGGATGGATGGATGGATGAGGCACTATTCAGCATGAGTAATTCTGTATACTATTTTTGCAGAGTGAATTGGACCATCAGGGGGACCGTGGGTGGATTCAGACTCTCTTCAGTCCTGTGTGGCATCGTTTTAGCACAACCTGAAATAGAAAACAAAGTCAGTATCCGGCGAACGCCTTCAAAAAATGTTTTTGTTTTTGTCTTACATGGTAATCTGCAGGCTCCTTGTGCTTTTATTCTGCAACACCATCAGTTCAGCTGAGAGCTTTACTTCCACGGCTCTAAACAAGCAGATAAAAATGGCTGCAGGAGGATTTTGATGGCATTGTTGGAGAATTAAATATTGCTGTCATGACAGGACAATGAAGAAAAAAAAAGAAATATTCATAGCTTCAAATTAGGCCTGTAAACACAAATCATTCCATCCTGTATGTGACATATAAATGTACTTTAAGACAGGGAGGGAGATCATCCAGAAGGAAGTGCATCAGACTTTTTTCATGTAGGAACATTTGTCTGTTTTATAAAAAACATGTCGAGTGCATCTAATAACTGAAGTCACGTGAAAGGTGTGTGAAAAGAGTTGACCAAGTAGCACCAATTATCAGAATAGTTTATCAACTTTATACACTTGATTTTTCATGAATTTATTGTTTTTTTAATAGACTGAAATGTTTAAGTGACTATTCTTCATCATTTCACCTATTTTATATTTTCAAATTTGACCTAATCAACAAAATGTTTAAATGGTTACGGCGCATTTCATACTGTGCAATGACAAACTTTGTTAAATGTGAGTAGAAAGTCTGGAGTTGATATTTGTTTAATGGAAGACTACATTAGAATTTGTAGAATTGTTTAGTCCCTGTTGAAATATTGAAGTTTTCTTGTGAAAATGGCCTTGATTTGTTAACACTTTGCCTTGTAGCTTTCACCTCTCTTTCATCACCCTCTTCCTCCTTTCACAAAAAAAATTTACGGTCAAAAACCCCTTTAAGTTAAGTTAGTTATTCTCACGAATAACTAGAATGAAGAGAGGGAAAAAAACTCAATGACCAACCAATGACGGAAGCAGTGACCTAATGACGTCACAGGCCCTGATCGAATCTAACGTCCCCCCTGCTTCATGAGAAACATCCAGGTGTATAAAAGGGGAACAGACCTCAAAGCGAGGAAGACGAAAAGACAAATAGAGTGAGGAAGCATCAGCTGAACTGACAGGAGATACAGAAGCGACACGAGATCAGAACTTTGGACGCGCAGCGGACGAAAAAGCAGAGCAGAATTTTCTCCAGAGCAAATGTAAGCTTCATTATTATTATTATTATTATTATTATTATTATTATTATTATTATTATTATTATTATTATTATTATTATTATTACTATTACTATTACTAGATTATAGATATGATTATGGATTCGTTGGACGTCGTGTTTTTTGCGCACTCCAGAAAGTCTTTCCACAAGAATGAGTCCTGATTGTAGCGTGAAATTAAGAGTTTATTCCAACACAGACAGAAAAAAGACAACTGAATTTACTTCGTGGTCTCTGGTGAAAATAGAAACGCAGTGTCCACGTAGTGCAATCAGACGTTTTGTGCTCGTCGCTGTGCGTAATTACGCATAGGATTCGGCAGAGTTCGCGTCAAAATTCGCCATCAGCCTTGTAATTTGGCAATAATCGAAATTCTTTTTGTATAAAACCTTATTTTTGTTTTGCTTCTATCTGACCTGCTTTACTTTGAAAGTAAAAATGAAACAAAAAACGATTTGATAAACGTGACATGAAAATATAACGCACTTCCAAGTCAGTTTGATGACCTTTGTGGAGGAAGTATTTGTTGTTCTTTTGCAGGAATATGACCATCTGTGTTCTCTATGGAAGAAAAAAAACGACGGAGTCCCAACTTTAAATTCGTCTTTGCTACCTTGCGGAGTCACGCATTCCTGTATTTTATTTTGTTCGTCATTCAAAAATTAAAGATGAAAAATACACATTTTTCAAAGATTATTGTCCAAACCTCTCTGTATATTGACCAAACAATTGTGCGTAATTTAGGATAAGGAACAAAACTTACCTGGTGACGCGTAAATGCAGAATTAGAAGTTCATTGTTTTCCAATTAGAAACCGTTACCTTTTCCATCTTCAGGTGTAAAGTCATGTTACAGCGGACCGGCCCCCAGCTACTTTTCCTAATAGCCCTGTGCAGTGTGTTATACTCACGGACCCTGAGTCTCCCATACGCATCCATGAGGTAAGAGACGCGTCTTTGAAAGTCGACTGTATACCTCAGAAAGAGTATCCCTCAAGAGGATCCGAGACAATACACAAATTTCAAATGTAAAGTAAATCTTTTTACGTGAAAAATATATAGAATCTATTCCCTATTGTTTCTAATAACCATGACAAACAAAGATGAGACAGGATTTTTGTTACTGAGTCATATCTCTCATGTTACTATAGTAACGTCTTCTCAAAAAGATGACTGATTCTTTCATGGTACCGTTTGATAAATTTCAGATAACAAGGAGTCAAATCGGAAACCCGTTTTTATTGCTTGCTCATCATTCATCTGTTGCCTCGCCAATACTGGCAAAGTGGAAATAATTATAACCCAGGCGTCATCAGAATTTGAGCTCTTGCGCGTCCCTGCTCGTTTGATTTGAACGGATCCGTTCTGTGTGGCTCCTCAGACCGACGAGACACGCGGACGGTCTGTTCACCAGTGGATACAGCAAACTCCTCGGACAGCTCTCCGCACGGAGGTACCTGGAGTCTCTGATCGGAAAGAGGGTCAGGTAGGTGACCCCCCCACCCTCCACTCCTCCCGGGGTGAAGATGATTCCAATTCAAGCTGTTTATTGACTGATTTACTAACTGACGCACTGGTGTTGTTTAGAGGAAATTTGGAGCTTAAAGTCGATTTTCACTTTTGTCAGTGGGTCAGATAGTTCTATTCAGTTGTTCAGTGAAACTTAAATCGAAATTAAACATTTATACAAACTAACTTCTGAAAACTGAAAGAAAAATAGATGAAGACTCTACTTGAAAAGCAAAACTATCTATCAAAAGTGTTGAATTCCAGCCTGTCAAGCTGGAATCTCCTCGGCGTGACACATTCTGTCAGGTGTGGCTTCATTAAAACTTTTGGGGGAAATTTGAGTCAGTTTGTTGAGATTGAAGATTGTAGTTTTAAGATGAATTTAATGTGTTAAAAAAAAATACAAACCAGAATGTAGATTTTTCCTTGAATGTTTGATTTGAAAGGGAAGCTTAAAATTCCTTTACTTATGTATTTATTTGAAATAAATAATAAAGTTTTATTTAATCCTTTTCTGATTTTTATATCAGAGGAGCATAAAACAATAAAAAATAAGTTTTTTACCTGAGGAAGACCATCTTCATATCAAACTGACATTTGAGAAGGTTCTTCCTGCTTGATGATGCATTTTGTAATTGATTAAACATTTTAAAAGGTTAATTTAAGCCATTACTGCATCGTAACATTTTTGTTGTACAGCCAGGAGGGATTCCCAAAAACACACACAAACAGAGCTGACTCAGAGCTGTTGTGACTTTGCATGGATCCTTGCTGCCCTCTGAACTAAGGCGATGCTCTGATGCTCTGGTTCTCCTCCTTTGTCCAGTGATGAGCTGATGGATGAGCCGGTGAAGCGCCACTCAGACGCCATCTTCACAGACAATTACAGCCGGTTCCGTAAACAGATGGCCGTCAAGAAGTACCTGAACTCAGTCCTAACGGGAAAGAGAAGGTAGATATTGGTCCTCCCCACCACCATCCTTCCATTATTGTTTCATTATCATGCTGTAAATACATGATTCATGCAGCTGAAATCCACTCAAAAGCTGTTCAGTTGACTGGAAAAAGGATGAGAAATAAATATAAAATCATGAATCAAAATTCTCCAAATTTAATATGCAGCTTTTTAAATGCATGAAAAATAGAATTAAAAGTTTATATTAAAAACTCCATGATTAGACGTTGGCCATAAAGATGGACGCAGACCTGCATCAGCTGTCTGGAAATCACAAAATTTTATTGCGCTGGTCAGCGAAACATTTTTATTTTATTTATATCACCTTGATTTTGCCAGAAAGTCCCCGTAAGACTAAAAATCAGTTTCAAAAAGTGAATCCTGGTATTCACATTTGGAAATACAAGACAAACACCGTCTTCTAGATGTGCCATAGAGGGATTGTGCTTTATGGAATTCCACCATATGACCTTTTCCTTCTTTATCAAACGCTGGGACAGCCTCGAGGATCCTGGAAACAGCGACTCAGAGGAGTCCAGGGATGAACCCACCGCCTTCCAGGACAACTACAACGACCTCAATGTAGATCATCTCCTAAACAACTTTCAACTGGTAGGAACACACACACACACACACAACTTTTGCAAAGAATATATAAAGTGAATTATAGTTCAACAAACCTTCTCTGTGTTGCAGCCGCTTTGAGGAGAGGCCCATCCTCCTGTCAGTCCCTCATGTCATCCTCATGAAACCACCCTTCCAAAAACAACGAGTATTAATCCAAAGAACATCAAGTCAACCAATGATGGCGTGCTCTCCGATGTGGTCATATATTTATTCATACACACAGTACATGTTTACACCGTATAAAGGCAGAGTATGTAGATCCTAGGTCAGAGACTCCGAACGTGTGTCGACGTGTTTAGTTATCAATAGGCAACACAAAACAAAACCACAATGAAAACGTGTTGTTTCATCAGCTTTCAATGGAGCAATGTGTGATCCAACTAGTAAAATTTGTTCAATTTGAGTGAAGCTGGTCCCATCAGCATCCAGGAAAAGATGACCCACTGAATGTCAGCTTTCAATTGTGTGACGTCCCTGTTCAATTAAAGTAGCTTTACTATACTTTAATGTAATGTGATCAATGCTTGTTCAGTCAGACAGGTCTGACTTATCTATAATTAATATGAATTTGCTAAAACATCCTTAAAGTTTTACTAGACGGCGTTTAGATTCCTCACAGTTGACGCCGGCACCAACTGCAGGAAATTTGTCCGGTTGGCGTTTATTTAAAAGCTTGACCCATTGAATGTCCAATGGAACAGCATTTAGTTAATATTGTACCTCCCCCATTGAATTTCACATGGATCTCTCGTCACTTTAGCTTTAGCTTTAAGAAACCAACATCTGTTCAATAAACTTTGAATAGAAAATCTGTGTGATTGAATTCTGACTCTAAATGTATTCGTTATCCTTCAGCTTTACCAGACACAGTTGTTTCTCTAATTTTAACATTGACCATGTGTCTGATTGGATAATTATTTATTCTAACTACATGCAACCTACATTTTCATTAACTTTCAGTGGATGATCTGAGCAACCTTGGTTTGAGAAAACTTCTACTGGCCCATTTCCATTCAATAGAGACAGAAACAAATAAGAGTTACTCTGAAATAGTTGACTCATTGTGATGATTTAAATTAACAGTTTGCGCAACACTTTTCAAAGGTGCGACCCTAATGTGCTGACTGGATTGTTTTAAACAATTTAATTCGGTTGTTTGATAATTAAAAAAAAAAAACTACAGGAGAAAGAGGATGTTGAAATCATTTGGACACAGATGCATAGATTCACTTTATACTATTCAATATGTAGAGCAAAGATGTTATAACTGAGCATAGTTCTGCCTTTAGTTGGTATAGTAATGTACACCACTCACCAAATAAAAGATATTGATTTATTTTTCAACCCTGAGTCTTGTCTGGCTGATTGTTTAATGATTGTAATCGTTGGGGAGAAGAAATGAACATTAGGAATGACGCCGAGATGAACAAAGACAACTTCAGCACCACGGACAGCAACGCTCTCCTCACAGACAGACATTCTCTGTTTTCATGTCATTTCAGTTCTTTTCTTGATTTAAATGAACTGCTGTGATGTTCTCCTATTAAATGCTTCAGTTTTCAGCATTAAAAACACTCTGCAATGTCGATTAAGTCCCATTCCATGACACGCAACTCAGTTTTAACAGGACGCAACTCCGTTTCAATGGGAGGTAACTCAGTTTTAACGGGAGGCAACTCACGACAGCGGATGAAGTGGTTGTGAAAATGAATTAATGAATTTCAGCTTTAGTTGGAAGAAATTCAGGCTTTAATAAGAGGCAACTTCGGCTCTAGTTGAGGGCAACTCAGATTTAATGATAGGCAATGTAACTGTAATAGGAAGCAACTCATTTTTAGTTGGAGGAAACTCAAGCTTTAATTAGAGGCAACTCAACTTTAGTGGGAATCAACTCCAACTTTATCGAGACAACTTCAATAATTCAACAATGCAGGCTTTTTCAATGCTATGTGAGACAATTTCAGCTCTATAATATTATTAAAAAAATACAAAATCAAGAAAAACAGTTGCATCACTATCAAAATAAAACCAAAGCATGGACAATTCAAGATGTCCCACCGATCTGTGGGATTGGATAAAGATGTATTTCATCATTTTGGGCCATGAAATAAATTTTTGGAGGGAAACCGTAGCAGAGAGATGTGAGACGATACCAGCATGAGATGCAGATTCAGCCATTTAAAGGGATGTTATGTTTGTGTGAACAAAAAGAAGTTACTTTACAGTGAAAAAACTTCATATAACACTTCCTATTCAGCTGCTTTTACAGTTTTAATGGAAGTAGGTCACATTGGATGTTGCTAATGGGCTTTCAAAGAATTGTCTAAGTATTTCATACTATTAGCAGACTTGGTTGAGGTGAGGGAAAGAAAGAGGTTGAGGTGCAAATGGATGTTGATCTTAGTCCCATCCTTCACAAGTTTGTGTTATTAGAAGGTTTTCTTGGTTTCCTCTTAAAAAGCTTCCTGGCAGTGCAGCAGATCCATTGTCATCAACAGGACGATGTCTCACACATCTTATAATTTGTGCCAAAAAATGTGCTTGTTTGTGTTCACTAAATTCTGTGGTTTGAGGACAACTGCTCTGGCAATATGGCTGCTGTCATCTTTATTGTTATGTATTTATGTGTATTTTTGTTTTACTGTGTTTTTTCGGGTAATATTTTGCTTAAGTTTACTTCTTTATGCAACCAGTGGAGTTGCCTCCTTCCATCCATATGAAAGAATTCAAGTTTAAGGGTTTTACTCTCTTTATTCAGTTTTCAACTTTTTATAACTGCTGTTTTTGTAATTTAAATAATCACAACTTACCTTATTAATTTATGTGAAACTCATTTAGAGTTGAAAATAAAACTATTTCATTGTCCATCCATCAAGCAGGTTTCCTTTCTCATGCTCTACTTCTTGTATTTCTAAAACTATTTGCAGAACTATTTCACCTGTGATGCTACAGCTGTGCTTTTCAGTTGTGTTGAGTTTGTTTTTAGATTAATAATGACTAAAAGCTGGTGTCAAGTTCAAATGTAATTATGCATTCTGTTGTGACTCATTTTGTTAACAAATGCCAAAAACGGCAGCGGAAATTTGACTCATAAATGTCATAAGCAATGATCTGCAGGGCTGAATCCACATGAGAGAATCTCCTAATTAGAAAGGGACGTGTCCCTCAGCCTAGACGAAACTTTGCTGGTTCAGCATTCCTTCAAATGGATTTCAAGAATCAATCGGTCTCATCCAATCGTCTAAGTACAGAGAAGAGAAAGACAGAGCAGATGCACAATTAAAGCAACGACGTCATCCTGAAGATGGTGATGGTTTCAGACACTAAGATCCCACATGTTCCACCAGGTGAAGCTAGAAATCTCAGAAAGGTGTGCCACATCCTCATCCTCAAGGGGTTATTAAAGGTGTCTTATTAGCTGTACCTATGTGGTGCAATGAGCCCTTGTACCCTCTCCTTTGTACACCGATGAGTCCATCCTTCCGGTCTTGTTAATCCCAAGGAGATTTTTCCTGGTTTTGTGAAGTCCTGACACTTTTTGGAATTGTTTTCCTCTGACTAGTCTCCTCTGAGCCAAACCTATTTCTGTGTTTTATCTAACCTGAAGCTGCTAGTCTGAGTCATGCATCTGAGTGCCCACCTCTGCGATTATCCAGTTATATCAGGTGCATTTTTGAAAAGTAAATATTGCGTGTTATACACATCTTACCCTGCTTGTATTTCTGGGCTTGTCTGTTTGTGTGTTCTCACCCTCTTGTGACAGTTTGATATCTCAGAGTAAAACTTTGATGTCATGAATGTACTGTAGACATGTACATATGTGCGTTCACTCCTTATGACTTTTTTTGATAACTGCCTGATTTGTCGAGAGGTTTGCCATCATTAACTCTCATCACAGCTGATCTTAATGGAGCAAACTGAGTAAAAACAGACCGACGGAGCGAGAGTACCCTTTTAACGCTGGGCACTGCGTGTGTGTGGGGTTTTTTTTTTATACTTTGAGAGATGGTACAGACATAAACAGAGAATAAACGGCGATGCTGGGATTGATTTTATTCTTAACCTTCTGTTATTCAGATGAACTAAGAGAGGAAAACACAATTGTGTTGATTTTCCACACCAGCTCCATGTCTCACAAAAATACAACACATTCTCATCTCTACGCTTGACACTCGGACGCTCTGTCATGACCGTGGGCTTCTTATCCTGACATACCAGCTACTGCCTGCCACATGGCCTTCCTAGCATGGGCTAAGCATGAATAAGGACTTTTGTTAAATTTAAGAACAAAATAATGCAATCAGATCCATGAATTTTGTTTGCTTTACGAGGTCTGAATGTGTGTTGTTGCCCCAGTCTTCAACACAACCTCTAACCCTTTTTGGGTTTTCTGACTTTGTAGAAAACAACATAACAACATAACAACGCTTGTTGCTTTGATTGCCTTGAATTGACTTAAGATATGCTTTCATTGGGGGGTGCATTAAAGTCTTGTGTGCTTTATGCACATACATAATGTACAGTTTCATTGTGTGGCAGTTACTCTTATGGCGTTCTTATTAATTTTACATTTGTTTGAGAAATTGCACGAGCAACATGACAAAATTGCATCACTAAGAGCCTCCTGATGAACCATCTGTGTCCAAAAACAGGTTGTCCACCTGATGAGTTTGTTCTGTTTTATTTTTATGAATGAAAAGAACAAACTCACCAGCCAGGCTTTAATTTTACCCTCCTCAGGCTGTTGACTGGCTTCACTTCCTGTTCCATTTTTATTTCCCTGAAGGTAAAGCAGTGACAACTTCATTCCAGGGCTTTTACAGTTCAACTTTGGTGATGTGGAAGTCACTGCACATTAACATCATCAACCTGACACACTTACACACACACACACACACACACACACACACACACACACACACACACACACACACACACACACACACACACACACACACACACACACACACACACACACACACACACACACACACACATTTCTAACCTTGGGCAGAATTTAGCTTTTTATGCAAAAATGAAAAAGCGTGATCATCTAAGGACGAGTAGATAAAGTGCTAAGAATTGAGACAGAAAAAAGGAAAGAAGGAAGAATGGTGGGAATGATGTGGAGTTGCTCTGCTGTCGTGAAAAACAAAATTAAGGTGAATGAAAAACATTTTTTTTCTGTGATTTATTTGAAATTCTAATTATAGTGGAGATTGTATTCTGTTTTTATTTTTTTTGTAGACACTATAACGGAATCACACTTGCTTGTCCTCCCTAGGACCAATCAGAATTAAGTATTCAGCCAAAGCTTTTTTAAATCCAATGATAACCACAGACTGTAGCAGATGATGATTCACTGTTTATAACATGTTTTTAATTGATCATAATTAAAGATTGTCCTGGGCCTGCGAATTCTGGAATCAAACAGTGATGGTCAGAAGGTCGACCACAACCATGAATGAACCGCCTGTGAAGGAGGAAGAGCCCATTGTTGTTAATCTTCTCAAAACTTCATTTTATTTGAAAGGAAGGATGCACAAAACCAACGTGTCCATTAAACCCAGTTAAAATCACACAGACTATCTCCGCCACTCCGCCACAGTAGGCACACCCATTGTGCTGCTTACCAGGACTGAGGGATGATGAGGTGAAAGAGCAATGTGTGCCGTTATCTACCTTTTTGTCACCACCCATAGACCACTTCTTAAAGACTAAGATATCTTAGAGGAAAGTTCTGACACTAGAACAGCATGTAGAAAAATGTCTCTGAAATATTGAATTCCTTATTGTCTTCTCAACATATTGAATAATTGATCTGCTCCTGCCCCTTAGAATCACTGAATTATCTATAAGTAAATGGTGAAACCCTCCAGCACTCCTCCATAAAGGATGGCACAATCAGATTTTGCATTGATTTCAGATATCCAAATGTAAATTCTGATTTTGACTTGTATCCAGCACCACACCTGCAATGTCTGGGCAAAAGCTAAGTATCTGGCTACCACTTTAAAACACAACCAGTCCCAAAAGGCCTTAAAGAACATTCAGCATGCATTGAGAAGAAATCCAGTTTTGTTCCATTCATCTTCCAACCGTTGGTTGGGGCTGTTCCCTCAAGGATTACCAACATCAATTGACATGGTAAATAGAAGACTGTGCTCAAAGGAAGTGCATTATTCAACAGTGGAGAAGGAACGCTTAGCATTCTAATGGGTTTCAAGTGGACTCTCCCATGTGATACCTCTTGAGCATGGGGTTTCCCCATAAGGTGGACCAGGGCATTAAAGTCGTTTGAAGTGAAATGAAATATGTAAACGGAAGAAAAGAGCTGTTGATACCCACCGTTATTTCTTTGATAAACAGAAAGACAATGCCCAAGTATCTGTCCGGCCGTTCCATCGACGCACCAGAGGAGGGGGAGACTATGATTAATCTCACATCTTTCAGAAAAAGTTGCATATTGATGTGTATGATCTTGATGCAGGTGGTTGGGTTTATTTTGTAGTTTGTAAATTGTAAATTGTTTGTAAATTGTACTGAGTTTGTTTCCCACCCCCACCCCCCCGGGTTTGTGATTGTGTAGGCTAGGCTAACGTATTAATTCACCTCCTTATTTTTCATTCACATATGTTTTTTTTCACTTCACAGAAATGTTATTTTACTTCAATTCATCTTAAAGGCATTTATTTTTTTCCAGACATTTGCAATCCAGTTTTTCTTTGTATTGATTGAATGATTGATTTCATTTCAAAAGTGTTTAAATTATTCCTTTTGTCACTCTCCTTGATGCCTTGTCTGTAATACAGTGGTATGGCCACGATTTAGAGAATACATATATTTTTTCTCTGTACTTCATTTTGAAATTCATAGGTTGAATTGATACTGATACTTTAATTGTTTTAAGGTTTATTGATACATAATGAAAAAAGCTTATTTTTGTTTTAGCCCATCAGTGACATCAGCGCCGACACACACACACACACACACAAAGATTTTTCAGACTCCTCCAGGGGCTTTTACAATTAGCAGCAGGTCTGACGGTGTTGGGGATGTGTCTTGACGCGGCAGCAGATCAATAAATCTGCCAGATAAATGACCCTGAGTTACTAAAGCAGTGAAAGGCCACAGCACAGACTAATCAGCAGCCGCCACCACAGTGACATCAATGGCTCCAACAGGTGACAAAATAGTCCATTGGCGTGATGCACAGCTGCTGCGGCGTCCTCCTT
Organism: Antennarius maculatus; assembly: GCA_013358685.1. Lineage (NCBI taxonomy): Eukaryota > Metazoa > Chordata > Actinopteri > Lophiiformes > Antennariidae > Antennarius > Antennarius maculatus. The sequence goes on from CM023616.1 coordinate 18,839,706, forward strand.
TAAGTCAATGCAGTCATCTGTCTATACATTACCTTTAAGTATAACTAGACTTCTGAACATTTCTAGTCAAGTGGCTACACTTGTAATAAACCTGTTTTATTTTTTTTTAGTCATATTCAGTTTTTCTTGCATTTCACAGAAATGTAAATTGCTCTGCATTCATGTATGTTTTGGTTTGACATTGAAAAAATGATTCATTGACTGAGAGAAAAAGGGCACACGTCCTCAAACATTCACAAAGTGAAGACAATTCTAAAGGTGGAAAACACTAGGTTGACATTTGTATGTACAGGACCCTTCTTGACAGTGACAGATGAGATGGTTAAATCTCACAGCGCCACATATAAGGCTCATTTTTCTGTGTCAGAACCTATATGGGAAATACAGTAGAGGCTTTTCCTGAGCGACTTAGAAGAGTTTCTTTTCACACCTACAAAAGAAAAATAAGAAACTCAACCGGAAACATTGAAAATATCATAAACATAAAAGAAACACACCATTTCTTTTATGTTTAAACGTTTGGTGTTTATAGTGGTTTTCTACAACCAGGTCTAGCTGACCAGCTGACACATGAACGCTGAGTGTTTATATGCATCATAGCACACACTCACACACACAAACACACAAAAATGGTAACAAATGGTTCATCCTGTAAATGTCAGAGGTAACCATCTAGTGTCAGTGGGGCTATTTGCAGTTTCATGTCTCATCAAACGAGTCATGACTGATTCAAACAAACTTCCTTTTTAAAATGAAGCTATTTTTACACTGTGGTGATTTTTTAAGGCAAGTGTTGCAATAAAATACTTGCAAATTATAAAGTGGTGGCTTTTATTTAAAATTTTATCTTATTATTGGAGGTGAACTGAATTTATATTTATTACTTGGGTTCCAGAAAACTGTCCTAATAATTAAAGCATGTGCATGCATGCACTCATGTAATGTGAAACACTTGAAGTACTTTTTTAGTTTCTACAGTCATTGAATTTCAGAGAAACTGAGTTAAAAGGTTTCAAGATTCAAGATTAGAAAGCCATGGGGAGGAGAGTCTGATGAGCTCATTTCATCCTGAGCTGGATATGAAGGAAAGAATGCTGCCCTCTGGTGAAAGAAGGCCAGTCACTGAAACTAATGAAATGCAGCCTCAGCACCAGTGTAGTCTGGAGAAAATGTACCTTTAATATATAATGAAAATGTGAACTATAGTGATACCATATTTTATTCACATCTTTGGTTGAAGGGAATATGGACAGGTTTTTAAAACAACCCATGAATCCTCAAACTGCTAATCCCATCGACTCACCTGTATGTGCGGAAATGTGATTGGAGCGATGCTCCCGCATGCAACAAAGAAACACAAAAGATTTTTGTTTTTATGATAAAGTTTTATGAAATATTTACAGCAAATATGAACATTAAGACCTCATAAGGATCAACATTTATTAAAAAAAAAATATTTAAACTCTTTAAAATACATGATAAATTTATATCCATTTCATTTTAAAACATGATGATAAAACTGTACAATTTAAAGCTGATTACATTTCTCTCTTTTTTAGGTAGATGTTTTTTTTTCTCACAGACAAGAGTTTTAACCAGATGAAACTTTCTGGTTGATGGTCTCAAGTTATGTTTTACAGCTGTGATAATGAGTATATGTAGCAGAGGAAGAGCCACACAGTGGACATCCTGAAGGCCTTTCAGGCTGAGCTCCTGCCCAAGCTTTGTGGAAGAATCATTTGCATCATGACCAGTCCAGAGAGAAATTCCCAGTTAAAAGTTCTTGAATAAAACCTGAGTAAAGCTCCGTCACAGGCGCCTGATGCTCCTCTTGCTCCGAGCGCTGCCCGGTATGAGCGGCTTGGATTTGGACGAAGAGAAGTGGGTTCTGGACTGGATCACTCTGCATGGGGCTGATCCGTGGAACGCCTCCTGACAGTGGGTGCAGAAGTCGAACTGACAGCTGGCGCGGGTGCAGATTGCTCTCTGAACTTTTGCCGAGTGGGTGGCAGGTGAGCCACAACGCCTGCATGGACGCAGAGACTCGTGTTGCTGCAAGCTGCTGGCAGCCTGGATGGACGAAGCAACACGTGAAGGGATATTAAAAACCAGTCCATAGAAAGAAAATGTGCATAAACAGGCATTTGACTTTTAATCAAACAAAAGAAGACGTGGTAAAAACGCTAAATGAATGAACCCATAAAACAAACGCAGACACTCACCTGTACATATTCATTGAAGCGTGTGCATGGGGAGTTGGCAGTCTTTTTGCTGACCTTGCAGCTCTGGGTGGATGTGAGACAGGAGGAAGAGGCTGTGGCCGTGTTTGATGAGGCCATTGTTTGCATGCAAGACAAAACCACTCTGGACACAGTCAGGTCCCTCGTCAAACCGCTGCAAGGCTGTTTCAGGGAGCTCCTTGACTCCTAAAGAGTATAAATAGGAAAATAGGATGGATTAAAACATGAAAGAAACCTTGAATAGAACGCTTTTATAAACTTAAAGGTGGCTTTAGTGTGTATAAAGTGGACGGGAATAGTTTCATGTTGACATTGAAACAAAATTGTAACATGGCTGCCAAATTCAACACATTTTAATATAAATTTGTGTTCCATATCTCAGATTGTTCACATGTGTAACAAATGTGCAGGAAAAACAAAACCCAAAACTTAAAAAAAGTTAAATACAGAAATAAAAATGCCTGAACCTCCTCTGCATGTATGTGGGGTGCACTGCTTTAAGTGTTTTGTTAAATTCTCGACAAGAATCTCATTGATAGAGGCACCAAAGTGCTAAATTCCTGAATCACTAAGGCTGTGTGTGACACAGTTGGGAAGGTCTGTGTGTTTTTCCCTTACTCTGAGTGCTTCCTCTGCTCTTTGACATCTATTCAGCGCCACAGTGTCTTCGCAGATGATCTTCCTCCATGTCCGGCTTACTTTCCTGCATCTGTGAGACAAGAAGAGGTGAACACAAATTAGTACCTAAGGAGAATGACCTGTGGCCTCAACATACAAGACAGTCAAGTATTGACAAATGTACATACCTGATGAGATCCATGTCTCCCAACAGGACCAGGATGTCAGTCAAGATGCTTTTCATATTCCTGGCCAGGAGAGATGAAAATATGTCGACATACTCCAGGCCCATATGGCCTCCGATCACACGATCCAGTAAATGATCCTCTGCAACCTTTGAGACGATGCTCCAGTCATACCTGAGACACACGAAAACCACTGTGATTCACTCATTTACTGTTTTACAAAAGCTACTTCACAAGTGTGAATACTGGATTTGGATCATTGCAGGAAAAGAAGTTTCTCTTTCACCATTATTATGCTTTTACAAATAAATACAGTACAGTGATAAAAGGAACTATCCACAAATGCCAAAAATCCTACTTTTCTGTCTACAAATAATTATGTATGTGTGTAAAATGCATCTAACTTACAACAGGTAAAGTAATAAAACTGTTGTGAATATGATCCTACCTTTTATTCTTCTGATAGCCCTTGGAAAGCTCTTCACACACAGCCTGCTGGAACTTCAGTATAGGTAGGTTTCTGTGATGGTCGGCGGGCGTGGATGACAGAGAGTATTTAGCAGTTCTTGTCTGATGGCCCGTGGAAGGGGTAGTGACCCCCACAGCAAGTGGATGGCTAGAACTCAGAATTCTTTGACATTTAGATGGAGAACTATCTGGTGATATAACTCTATCCTGACTAGTGGCAGCAGTAATGGAAGGTCGACGAGTTGAGCTTGGGAATTTTCCCATGAAGTGGTCATCCTCCCCCTGATGATCATCAATCTGACTGTTATGCAGCGAGAGATAGCCACTGTCTTCAAATCCGTCGTCCAGAGTCCTGTCATGGTCCCTGTTGGTGCTGTTCTCCTTGTTGTGGACCGCTCTGGAGCTGTTGTTGAGGGACACCGACACGGCAGTCACCTCCGCAGGGGGACACAGAGGTTTGATCGGGTGGAGTTCCGGCTTTGCTGGAACACTTTTGAGGTTCTCCACGTTGGACACTGCGGCCTTGTAGCCCGGGAATTTCATGGTGACTTTCATACAGCAAAGCATATACGCTGTATTACGAAGATATCTGAATAAACGAGATAAATCGGGTTATTATTTGTTAGGTTTTATATGCGACCGTGTAAAACAGGAAAAGCAACATGGCCTACCGCATGCAAGCAAACCTCGATACTTCTAGTTAAAAGGTCGTAAATATGAAATAGCCCTTAAATAAAATACTCTGTGACAGATTAATATTGAGTATTAATTTAGTAAGAAATGCCTCCGTCTCATTTTGCCAACAAAATGTTAAATTTGGCGCGACGTACATTTGGCGCAAAGACAACAGTGACGTAAAGATACTTACGCGCTTTCGGGTTGATGCATAAATTCATATCAAACAGTAGTAAAGTAAAAGTAAGTGAGTAAAACATTATTAGGCTAGTGTCTGCTTTACATTACAGGGTAAAGGTTCCATATTACTGTACACAGCTTTGTTTAATATGACTAACATGCGTTTACGCGCGTACCATCGGAAGTAGCATGAAAGTAGTGCAACGCTACTTTACAAAAGTTAAAGTGCCGTGTTTTATGCAACTTCCTGCAAGTATTTAAGTTCTAATTGCTAAACGTAATCTGAAATGCAGAAAAGGTTCATTCAATTACAGCCTGCGAAAATCGTAAAATATCAGCTAACGTTGCAGACCGAACGTCGCTATGGGTTATCCAATAAACATTGCAATACAATTTACGCTATTCGCTGGTTAAGCTAGCATTTCTGGGATCGCGTAGAATCAAACCAAGTCTCTTACCTTTCGTTTATTGATGGCTAAAGCTCTTTCCTAAGTCCTTAGTTTAAACGCCGAGCTACCTAACTAGTACCCGCTCTAACTAGACTGAATCCACATCCGAAAATCCGCCAGTGGCTCCTCGGAATTTGAATTACGTGCACAAAAGGCGCAAACCAATCAGAGACTAGAGGGCGATGGCGCTTTAAAAAATTAACCAATAGGCGTTGAGATTGTTGGTATCGCCGTAGATGCGTATCGACAGCGGTCCGTCTGGTATCTATCGTCCGATGTGAAACACGATTGATAATGTTTTATCTACTATATGTAAATAAGTCACAATGTAGTCACACAAATTAGAAATTACAAGTATAAGAAATTTTACAGTCAAGTATTTAAAAGTCTAAATAATTTTGCTAAAGAGGGTTATTTAGGGAGGCCATTTCACAGTGGCACAGTGAAAAAAAAGAAGAAGGGGAAGTTAGAATTCTTTTACAGCCAGTTTCAGATAGAAGATGGTTCAGAATATGTAGATCAGACTGGGACGATTCTAAAATCTAAACTTTGTGCATATGTCTAATTACATGGTGGCCCTGTGTGAATTTTTTATGTTGCTGTTTCTATGCAGAAGAAATCTTACCAACCGCGCATGCGTTATGCATTCAATATGTCTGCGCCCTGGATACGTGTGGTAAAGTCGAATAATTTTTTAAGCTTGTATTAACAATCGCTTGTTAAGAAGTTTCAGACAATTTATGAACGAGTCTGATTTCTTCAGAGCTATGCCAATTTTGAGGAAACGGTTTTCAAAGCTTCAAATCAATCACAACAACACTGAGTAGCTGTACTTCTCACGCATAATATTATTGGTAGTTTAATTTATACATGGAGTTTTGTAGGAGAAATTGCGTAAAAAGATATTTTGACATGTCGGCGCTTGCATTTACCATCAAATCTGAATCAAACGGATGTTAGAACAGCTCATATCAGGATCTGCTTATACGATGGCTTACAGAAGAGCTATAAACTTTATTCTAAGAGGAAAAGGGTCCAAATTTAGTCTGAAAACATCCCATTTTGAAAGATTCTCAAATGCCCGTAGGCAATCATTGAGATTTCATGAATCCACAAATTCTCACTGTGTCAGAAGCGCAAGAACTCTTCACACTGGTTCACCACTGATGGTGGCTAAATTACTGTCAGTGGACGAGTTTTTTTCCAAGAAGTCTCTGCAGGAATACCTGAAGAAGATAGAGACGGAATATAATGAATGCTTGAAAACAGTCAACAGCAGTGAACCGGAGGAAGAGGGCATAGACGAAGAACTGAAAGCCAAAAGGGCCAAATTGTCTGAGCTGACTCCTCTTATCCACTGCACCAAAGAGCTGGCTGCCAAAGAAAAAGAGAAGGCTGAGCTTGAGATACTCCTGAAAGGTGAGAATGCTATAAAGTATATAATTTTGCATGTAAACAAATCTATATAATCTCATTGTAGAAATATTATACTAGGATTTTTTTTGTGTTTGAAGATGTTTTGCCTCTCATCTCAAAGGATATTTCAGTTCTAACAGTGGTGTGGAGTACAGACATCGAAACTCATCTTAGGTTATGAGTTGTTAAGGTGGCACATTAACATATGAGCAGCTGTCAAAATCTTATCATGTGACTGTAAAATCACCAAGTGGTTGGTGGTCTGGTGGGGCATCATGTGAGTTGGTGGTATTATCAGTATTCAGTATCACTTGGTTGTGAAACTTTCTGAGGAGAGAAACTGAGATTGCATTTTATATGGATGGTGGTGCATGCCCCCACCTCTAAAGGGGCACATGACCATTCAAAAGTCCTGCGTGCTCCATTCAATATGCCTGCACCCTAGAACAAAGAGGAAAATACCCATTTAAGTAAGTCGTGATAACGATCTAGTTCTTTTAGTCATGTGCCTTTGTCATAGAATTCAAAAGAACTTCAGAAGAGTTTGAATATCTGTACTCCCTAATGGCCAGTAAAACTTAAGGGTGAAGCTTTGTCAGACCCTAAGCTTAAGATTCAGCAGTAACCCAATTCATTAGAATCGAAACCAACCTACATGTTGTTGTATCTTTCCTCAAAGATGAAGACCCTTCCTTGCGAGAGCTGGCAGAGGTGGAAAGAGAAAGCTGTTTGGAAGATATTCAGGATCTCAGTAAAAAGGTAAAACTGAGACCCCATTTTTAACTCAAACTGCATAAAGGAACAAAACTGTTGTGTGGAGGCAAAATGACGTTAAACTATGAACTGATGTCTACATTTGTTCCTCTAACATTTTATACATTTCTATGCACATGACATCCACCTGCTTCATCAATCAGATCCTGGACCTGCTGATCCCAGAGAGCGAGGCAGAATTGAGCGACATTGTCCTGGAGGTTACAGCGGGCTTTGGGGGTCTGGAGGCCATGCTTTTCACTGCTGAGGTTTTTGATGCACTGTTTTATTTTTTTATTACTTTCACTTGCGCTATAAATACATTTCATGATAAGTTAGGCCTGAATGCAAATCAACTTGCAGCATTTTCTATGTAATCACTATTTCATTTCCTCTGTAAGGTGTTTGAAATGTACTTGGGCTACGCTCAGCACCGTGACTGGTCTTTTGAAGTCCTGGAACACATGACCAGTGAAATAGGTCAGCTGACATTTATGCTATGCTAGTTATCATTTAAACTGAGGATTTTATTACTTATTTATGACACTATTTTAGTCCTCCTCTTTAAAATGATTATTTTTTATTATTTTACACAGCATTGCAATTACTGGAACTATCGCTTACTTTCATGTAGGTGGACTACGTCATGCCTCAGCCAGCATCAGCGGCCCTCAGAGCTACGCGTTGATGAAATTTGAGTCAGGAGTCCATCGTGTTCAGAGGGTTCCCAAGACTGAAAAGCAGGGCAGAATGCACACCAGCACCATGACTGTTGTTGTGCTGCCCCAACCCACCGAGGTACAGTTTTACACAATGGACGGCACAAACAGAAGCAGTATGCTCACCTCTGAGAGTGACCGTTAGTTTGATGTGATAGGACTGAATCAGAAGTGTTCAAATTTGCTGGGTTTCTTTGTTTGTTTACAGCATAATGTAAGCTTTGTGTTTGTGACATCATTAAGAGAATTTGCATTATCCTCTCAGATATCTTTAACTATTAACCCGAAGGACCTGAAGATAGAAACTAAGAGAGCGAGTGGAGCCGGGGGTCAACATGTCAACACCACAGACAGTGCAGTCAGGATCGTCCATCTACCAACTGGTAAATAAAGCCTCACAAAGTACTACAATCCAACAATTTACCTGACTGAATGTGAAAAAAGTGAAAAAGACCATTTGTAATAAGAATTTCTGATCTCTAAAGGCAGCTTTCTCCACCTCCTTCCTGAGAGTTTGAGTTTAAATAACGTTCTAAATTTTAAACTTAGGAAGTAGGCACGTGGGTTTTTTTTTTCCACATTTAATTCTATAGAAAAGCCATTGTATCAGCTATTCTCTCTATAGTTGTGAAGGTACATCATCTATTCCTTTGTTCTATTCTTGTGAATGCAGTGTTGTACAAATAATAATTTACTTTTTTGTGTATTTGTCAGGTGTCGTTGCAGAGTGTCAGCAGGATCGCTCCCAGCTGAAGAACAGGGAGAAAGCCATGAAATTTCTGAGAGCCAAACTGTACAGCATGAAGCTCGAAAAGGAGACCAAAAAACGCTACAGCCAGCGTAAACTACAGGTCAGATAGATGGAGTTTAATCTGGAGACATTCAGATGTATCATAAATGTTGTAACTGTTCACATAAGAACATTTGATGTCCTCTCAACTTCCAGATTGGCACCAGAAGCAGATCAGAGAAGATTAGAACCTACAACTTTGCTCAGGATCGTATAACAGACCACCGGATCAGCATGACGGTACATGACATCAAGAGCTTCCTGCTGGGACAGGACCTGCTGGAGGAGATGCAATCATCTCTGCAGGAGTTCTCCAACCAGGAGACACTCATGGAGCTGTTAGAAGAAAATGAACAGAAGGACTTATGAGTTTTGACTGTGAATACCTTAAATAAAGTGGCATGCACATTCGCTTTTAACATCTCGGTCCATAAAGATAAGTATTAAATTGGTGTTCATGAATGCAACTCATTCTGTTTAGTTTTGTGGAAGACACTCAAAACTTCACCGCAAGGAACAATTGAAATAAAGTAACGAGGTAGTGTTTCCATGTGAATTGAAATTTTTATATTTTTTTAATAAAAAAATAAATTAAAACATTATTTAAATTGTTCCTTGCGGTGACGTTCCAGCTTCCCGCAAGGAACAATTTAAATAAAATAATGAGGTATCGTTTCCATGTGAAAGGAAATTGTTCAATAAAATAATTTTAGCTCTTACAATCTTATGATCCGAAGCAAGAGTCCTTGTTAACAGTTTAAACAAAGCTTCAGGCAAGTTTGTTGAAGGCATCCATATATATTTCTCTACTGTTGTGTAGTTCTTTTCGGTCTTGTTTACAGTAAACAAAGCGATTGGCGGAATTCTTAGAAAAACTACATAACCCGTCGTGCTCGGACCTCCACAGGCTGATTAATCGGTAGCGGATTCATCGCCCCGCTCAGCGTTGCCCACTCACTCGCCTCAATTTTCTCCAGTCGCATCCTGCCTTCAGCTCCAGCGCAGCCGTTAGCTAGCTAGGAAGGGGGTAGCAAAAATATGTATACAGTACAGAAGAAATGGGTTTTTATCTCAACGTTATGACTTGTTGGTGAAAAATTCGATTGGGAGGATGAATATGCGATTTTTTCGTGTCTATACGTCTACAAGAAGAGTGAACCCCCTCAGTAAAGTCCTCCTTTTTACTTCGACATCTTTAGCTGTTTAGCGACTCGGTTCGTTTTTGATGAGCTGGCTGCTCGTTATGTTCGCCTTCGACAAAGAAAAGTCAGATGTTGGACTTTAACACCATCGTTTTCATCGGGCTTTGAAATTTAACTGCCAAGCTGATCGTCTGTGGCGAAAGTGCCAGGAAGAAGGGGAGGAGTGAGGTCTATTTTTGGGAGAGTTTTGATCGGGGTGTTGCGGGGGAGGAAGACGCAAAGACGAAGGGACGGAGGGAGAGAAGATCTGAATGCCAGTGATGGCAAACGAGCCGATCATCCTGAACGTCTATGATATGGTAAGTGGAAAGTTCGATGCCGTTATGGAGCCACGCGGATGAATATTTGATCACTTCCGCGCTACTTTATCCAAGAATAAAGGAGTCCCATCCGCGTCAGGAGGAGGTGACTTAGCCTTTTGTCTAACTCAGATGTGTGATAACAGTCACGGACCGACAGATGTTTATGAGACGATTATTAGCCATTCCTTCAAAATTCACGTTTGAAGACAGCGGCTAGTTGTTCGGTTGACCTTTCACCTTCTCAAATAGAACCAGAGTTCGGTTCGACGCTCTCCGGATCATCAGAACACGTCTGATCGACCCACCTGGGATTGTCTTAGTGACACAGTTTGAGTCACTCTTTTGACACCACACAGGAGTGTGGTGTCAAAATGGGGGGGTGATGTGTTGATGAATCATTGATTGATATGGATTCCCTGCTGTGGACACACTACATTTACAAAGGGAATTGTCTTGTTGTTGATGGAGGGGTGGGTGTCGGTGTTGTCCTACTCCCCTTTATCTTCTATCTTAAGTTTGATTATTCCTGTTTTATCCCTTGTCAGCTGATGCTCAGTCCATCCTCACAGGCCTGAGGTCAGGATGTTTTACAGCCTACAGAGTGACGTCTGGAACGATGTTTTCTTTCAAATATATCATATCTCATATCTCCACTTCCTTCCTGCCTCCCTCCCCCTTTTGCCTCACTTCTCCACCTTCTTCTATTTGTTTAGTCATTCCCTCGCCTCCTCCCTCTCAATCCTCCTGCTTTTCACATGATTTGAAGTTCACATTAGTGTCTTCTCAGTCAGGACCAAAGCGCCGTTGTCTCCGCCTCACATCCATTCATGGCTTCAGGGGCTTTGACACACTTTTGCATGCAAAGGCCTACAAAAAACCAACGCATCTGACACGCTGGTGTGGAAAAGTGCCATTAAGCTGCACGCCACTTTAACTTCAGGCTACAGTTCTCTGTGTTTAAGCTCAATAGCATGTAAATGAATGTATACACCCTTTTGTGCCATGTGATTGCACATGCAAATTATGTTTGTAAGAATCTACTGGTTCACTGGAATGTCAGAACAGGATGTCTTATGAAGCTTAATGTACTGTAGGTCGAGTCACGCTTTTGTGCTGTATGATTTTGTGTGCGTTCATTCATTCATACTCCAACACTCCTTTTGTAGATTGATTAGCTTGATCAGGTTTGAGTAGTGTAGGAAAAGCGACCATCTGACAGCCGGTGGGACGTTCACTGACTGACTAGCTGGAGGAATCCAAAGAGGCTGGGCTTCATGGTGTTGAGATGTTTTATAATTGTGTGTCAGATCGATTACAGTGACTGTGGGCTGAATAGTTGATTCACCGGCTGAACAAATGGGAAGCTACCTCGCGGGTTCTGTCCGACTCTTGACTGCAATCAAAGGAGATTGTTTGCATTGTGGGTAATACACAGACCAGTCTTCTTGCTGAGATATAGATGAGTGCTTGATGTCACTTATTAAGTTTACATCTCTGTTCTCACGTTGATGCTAGCGGCTACACTAAGCAGCTGGAGTCTCGTTTCCTCCTTGTGTTGCAACAAACTTCATGCTGCAGTTATCTGCTAACCTCAGCGAAAAAAAAAAAAAAAAAAAAGCATGAACAAGGACGTGAATGTGAGCATGACGAGAGCATCCCTCTCTTTTCCAAGCCTCCTTGCTGGTGATGCAAGAGAGAAGCGCTGCACATCAATCAGAAAGACTCCACATGAGGATCAATGCTGTCACGTGACTTTCAGTAACGCTGCTCCTTCTCCTCCACAGCTACCGCCCCCTTTAGTTCCTCCCCCCCGCCGTCCATCTAAGTGGATTTCCTGGCCAGCTCTGAGTGCTTTAGTGCGGCGCTCTAATGAGCCAGCGTTATCTGCACACCTCCTGTCTGCCTGTGGCTGCGGCGTGTGTGTGTGTGTCGGTGTGGTGATGTTCTTGTGTACTTGTGTTGTCTGCAGCGTGGGACGGCGCGTTGTACAGGGTGTCTCCAGCTTGTACCAACAGCTGGAGTTTACAAGGTCACGCATGTGTAGATAAAAGATGAAAGAACCTTAGATGCTGACATTCCAAGATGACATTCCATCTTACCGTTTTTTTCTTTTTCCAGTTTAATGTATAAAAGAAAATGATTATTAAATGCATCCATCCGTTCTACGCGTACCAGCTTGGTGTGTCACTTCAGCCGTTGACAAAACCTCTGTTTTTGTCCAATTTTTAGACACAGGGAAGAATTTCAGTTGTCACTGTAAAAGAATTTCCTTTAATAAATACTGTATTGTTCTTTTTATTTTCATCCAGATGCCAGAAAGAAAGAGAAGACGCTGAAGTAGAACTTTGTGGTTTCATTTCAGTCAGCGGGAATAAAGTTCCCCCTAAAACTGAAGATGTTTCAAGTTTCTTTGCTCTCTTAAGGCTTTGACGGGGTCGAATGAACCAGCATTCAGCTGGCTTTATTCATCTGTGTCTCTCCTTCCTCTTTTTCTTCTTTTCTTTCTTTAAATCAGAAACAGATTTGCTGTCATGTTCACGCGCTGCGCTTGGATTCCGCTCTGTAGAGGAGGCAGGTTTTAACAGGCTTTCACGTAGCGAGGACGAAGATAAGAGTCTTATTTCACCGCTGCTGGAGGGGTTAGCATACTTAACTAGCAGATTAGCTCACTTGAACCACAACACACACACACACACACACACACACACACACACACACACACACACACACACACACACACACACACACTCTTCTTGTGCCTGCTTTTGGAATAAGATGTTGGAGCATCAGTGAGCGTCTCCTTTTGGGGGAGTCAGACAAAGCTTTTTATTTTAACCTAAAGTTCGCTTTGAAGAGAAGCTCTGGATCGAGGATTGAAGCGACGACGAGAATCTTGTAACCCCAGTTTCTGAGTGAACTGTTCTAAACCACAGACTGTAGCAGGAGAAGCCGGACGTTATTGTTGAGATCAGTGCAGCAAACGGGATTTTACTGATGCCGTAGTTGCCTGGTTCTTTCAAGAGAGTTGTTAAAGTGAAACAAAAAAAACCTTTTGATTCCAACGACATTTTGTGGAAACCTTGGTGATCCGTGTGTTGGTAAACCCTGTAACCTCTCCAGTTGTTTTTTGTGCAACATTCAGTATTGTGGGTGGACTCCTGTAAGTCATGCTAAGTAGATATGAAAAGGGTTTTTATCCGGTCTTGTCATAAAGCTGCTTGCTGACTCTTGCAGCTTTTTTTTTTTTTTTGTGCGGCATTTCAACCTCATCTAGGTCAGGAAGCTGGAACAATGCAGCGAGAGACGCTAAGCTGGAAGCCGGTGCAAGAAAACCACTGTGTCTTAGCAATCTGATGCTATCCTCCCCCCAACAAGGGAACGAGGGATACGAGTCCTGTGTATCTGCTGACTTTGAAAGACGCTAGTCTGCCCTTAAATGTGTTTCCAATGGCGATCATCGATCAGGGGGTTAAAACACACGTCTGAGCTTTGCTGAGATCAGTGTGATTCGCTCCTCATAATGGAAATGTTCACCGTCGTCAACAGTTTGAGTTGATGGAATGGGTAGAAAGAAGCAACAGATGAAATATGTTTCACCACAGAAGAGTTCAACGCTTTCTTTTGATGGGATCTGGAGTATTTGTCCAAAATTGTGCTGAAATCGGCAGCTACAGATAAATTACAAATGAATACCTGCATGTTGTTTCTTTTGTACTTTTTTTCATAGTTTTGATCTTTAAAGTGGCCTTCCTATTTATTAAATAAAGAGAATGAAAATGAAATGAACTTCTTTTTAATCCCTCATTTCAATCCAGAAAGGTGACGCTCCATTCAGCATAAACTTCAATCCCGATCGGTTCATCATCTGTAACCGAATCACACTGAGCTCACCAGATGGGTCAGTCATCATACCTGCTCCGAAAGGCAAACAGCCGGAGGCAGACGCGTCCGTTTACTTTTAAACTGTCGCAGACAATGCTAAAACAAAACAAAAACACAAACTGGGACGTCCAAATGAACGAGCAGGTTGTAACAGAAAGTAAACGCCACACCGGAGAACGGGAGTAGCCAAGCTCGTCGGGATAAGAACGGTGATGATGTACGATATAATTCTTTCTCTTTACTGAGTTATCATTCTGATAAATCACATCAAGCTTTCTGCCTCATCTCCTTCTCCATAATCTTTATTTAAAGCGAACTCCGCCCAGCAACAGCCAGTGTCAGAGATCCGGGCTGCTGCAGTGGTTGTGTGTCTTTTGTTCTGCGTGTGGATCCGTGTGTGGTTCTGTGTGTGACTGCAGCACCGGGGCGGGGGCAGGTGAGACGCCAGACTGTTTTAACACACCTCCTCTCTGTCTCCAGTACTGGATCAATGAGTTCACCAGCTCTCTGGGCATCGGAGTCTTTCACTCAGGGATCGAGGTCTACGGAAGAGGTGAGTGTAGATGGCTCCACGCGGTCCGGTTTACTTCCTGGATGCCACGCAGTTGTGACTTTGAGAATGTTTGTGTTTATATTTTTAGAGTTCGCCTACGGTGGTCACCCGTACCCATTCTCAGGGATCTATGAAATTACACCGGGAGATGCGACGGAACTTGGCGAGACATTTAAGTTCAAGTGAGTGTCGGATAGTTTTTTACGTTTTCTTTGCACACAACCGGCAGCTGGATGTATTAAAAGTTAAACGTCCGTCCTGGCAGTGCAGCAGCGAGACTCTGTCCACAGCTCTGTCAGCCAACAAGAGCGACTGTGCTGCTGCTGTGTGTTAGTTCTGCTCTAGTTGATCTGCCCCGTGGCTTCAGGCGGACACACACACACACACACACACACACACACTGGCTGTCCTCCATGGATTCCACTCCACCATAAGTATGGATCATCTGCTGTGAAAGACTCGGCTGCCAGATAGCGAGCGTATCCAGCTCTGCCCAGGATATTCTCTGAGTGAAACTCTTAAAGTGAAATGATGGAATATAAGTGATGAAGCCCATTTAAAGGCCTGGTCAGTCTGTTTGGGGTGTAATCCAATAAAAAACCCCGATCATGCTGATATACTCTTGAGTGTTCTTTCTTTTCATCCTGTACTTTAGTTCGTCAAATTCATTCAGACTGACGCGTACCGGTTGGAAGAATACTAGTAGAGGAGTCACTTAGAAGATGCTTAAAGTTCGGTCTGTTGGTAATAATATCTACTACCTCTCTCCTCCGTTCTCCCCCCTCTCGTCTCTGCAGGGAAGCCATCGTCTTGGGCAGCACCGACTTCACAGAGGAAGATGTGGAGCGGATCATGGAGGAAATGGGGAAGGAGTACAAAGGCAACGCCTACCACCTGATGCACAAGAACTGCAACCACTTCTCCTCAGCACTGTCAGAGGTACACACACACACACACACACACACACACACACACATACACACACTCATGCCCTCAGCTCCATATTGGGAGTAAATCTACCTTCCCCTCCTCCTCCTCCTCAGATCCTGTGTGGCAGGGAGATCCCTCGCTGGGTCAACCGCCTGGCCTACTTCAGCTCCTGCGTGCCGTTCCTCCAGAGCTGCCTGCCCAAAGAGTGGCTGACCCCCGCCGCCTTGCAATCCAGCGTCAGCCAGGAGCTCCACGGAGGAGGAGGAGGCGAGCTGGAGGAGGCCGAGGACGCCGCCGCCACCGCCTCCCTGGCATCCATGTCGCCGCGCTCGCCCACGTCCTCCTCAAGCCCTTCCTCCTTTCCTCGCCATTCCCGGCATCAGCCGCGCCGGTAGAAGCCGCCGCCGCAACGGAAACTAGACTGTCAGGTCACATGTTCGGTCCTGCCGCCGCCAAAAGATCCACCGAACTGTCCTTTAGCAAGGAAGTGAACTCGGTCCAGAGCGGCGGAAGGATTTCTCCTCATGGGAGGAGGACCAAGGCAGGTTCTCCTCAGTGGACGTGGACCTCCAGTACCCGCTCCAGACCGAATCCAGAACTTATCTGCCTGTCAGTATTTTACCAGCCAAACTGCACAGTCGGCAGTTAGCCGGACTTTAGGAATGTTTCTCAGCCTCATCCGGATTCTACCAGCAGCTTTACAGCGGATGCTGCTGATCCCATTCCTTTGGAGTGTTGCTTTGTTCAGTTTCAGCTTTATTCTTGTTTTAGAGTTTGTTTTTTTCTTGAATCTCTAAGAACAGAATCTCCGAAACATAGTGATCTACTGCCATGAGTAAAAGCACCACCAGAACCAGAACCAGGAAAACAAGCTGTAAATCTCACACCTGAACCTGCTCCTTCTTTAACATGAAAATGCCTGAATCATTTTGTGATATCAAAGCAGTACCTTATCGACCCCAAACACTCCACCAGAGAGGCTGTCTCTGGCGATCCAGTTATTATTGATCACCGATCGATGTATCCAGACACTGACGTCTGAACCGCTCCACTCTGGCAGACGCAGAAGCAGGTCGCCGAGCTTTTAGTTTGCGGTTATAATTTGAAATCGCCACTCACAAAGTGCTGGCGTAATTCAGTATTCAGCCGCGAAACGTTTCGTGTCCCGAATTCTCAAGCTGGTAAAATTCCGAGAGCAGCAGGTGGAATGGAATCTGGAGGCTTCGACTCGAAATGCTGCGTGTGCGTCCCGGACGTCACCCCCCTGCTGTTGAGGCCGGATAGGCTGAGGGCACAACTAAACGCCATAAAGACAAAAAAGCGAACTGTTTCTAAACGGGTGAAAGTCATTCAACAATTTTATATTCACGTCTGGAGTTTGTGTCCAAAATCATTCGTCATTTGTAGCAGCTCTTAAAATCTGACCTGAGAAACACACAGGAAACTGAAGCCAGTTGTTAAATGATTTTCTTTCAACAACGTGAGAATGAGTTCAGTGGGTGGCTTTGAGCTCCACGGGCGTGAAACATTACAAAAACTGTTCTGGTGTCATTTTTAAGTCAGGGGTAAAATTTTGAGTTACAGGTCACAAAATATTATTTATTTCCTGTGTAGAAATTCCAGAAAGCGTAACGCACAACTCCGCCGACACTTTAAAGCGTTGAAATTTGACACGAGCGCCTCGTTCCGAACCGTACCTGCTGTCGACAACAACACACACATGCTGCATAAGCCATGGATCCTGTTTTAACCTTGATCGTGTTCCTCCGACACGTGGACTCTGGCCTTTTTTGTGTTATTTGTTTGTTTGATCAACTCAGGACTCCAAAAGGCTTTGTAAAAATAATCCTTGAACCTTTTTTTATCCCACGGTTTACGTTTGTACGAACGTCGCTCGTTCTGATGCAGTAGACACTCCAGAGAGCTGAGAATGAACAGTTTTATACTCTTTGATAGGAAAAAAAAAAAAGCTTTTGTTTACGACCTGGATTTGTATGTGTTTGTTTACCTGTGTGTGTGTGTGTGTGTGTGCACTTACGTTATACATAATTTGACCAACTGCTGCCAACTGGGACACGTGTCTCGCCTACAAACGCACAGATATTCGGCAAAAGAAATCAGTTTGTGTGACTGTAGCAGGTTTATTTTCAAATCGCCACATCCTCCACACATTGTGTTCCTTTTGTCCTGGAGCTCAGCAGTGGGATTTCACTTTCATACGGTGGCAGATAATTAAGCAAATTTCAACTCCAAGAAACACAATGTCAGCAACATTTCTCATTAAAAACCAGCATTTTTCTGTGATTTGGAGTGAAAGGCTTTAAAAATGTTCTTGTTTTCGTTTCATTGAGTGATTGAGGAAATGTTCTGTTCATGTTTTATCTGTTGCTCCTGTGTGGTTATACACACCCTGAGGTTTCCCTTAACCTTCATAGCTTAAGGTTTATTTCTTCGGTAAATGACAATTTCTGTGTTGGCAAATCAATGAATGATGAATTAAATGCTAGTTCGGTTTAATCTTTACATTTTGGCCTTGAATTTCAAAACAATGAGGGGTCAAAACTGTTATTTTATATTTCAGTAGTGATCATTAATAGTACCTTCTCTCAGGCCAAAGATAGACACAACTTCACCAGTTTTTTCTTTTTTTTTCACCACACACTGTAATGGACGTCTCACGTTTAAACTTGTGGCACTTTCATACCTCTGAAATGAGCTATGAATGTAAATTTGGGAACCTCAGTCGTCATACCTTCAACCGTTTTACAGCCTTTATACCGTATGAATCAGATTGTACCCTGTTTAAATTTATTAAAGAAAAGTTATGCAATCTGTCGCTCTTTTTCTGGTGTGGATGCTTGGATGTATTTTTGGCTGTCATGCCGGCGTCGGCCACTAGATGGAGACGAAGTCTAGTCAACGCTTACAAAGCTCCAGGGACAGGAAGTCTGTTGCAGTTAATGTGTACATTTCGTATCATTAATGTATGAACTTCATTATGAAGTTCATAAATGTAAATATGTGAGTAGATTATTTCATCACATCATTCAATGAGACTGTGGAAAAGTAAGGTAAACTACAGTTACCACAAACAAAACTATAATCCTACAAGCTTCATGATCAATAAACCCAACCTCTGGAGTCTGTAATCACATTGGTATCATAAGTCTGATAGGAACTCGACAGAATTTGGCCCAGGATCCTTTAATCGCACGTCTATCAATTATTACCTCACGGTAGCAAAGTTTCCATTAGCTCTGCAAATTTAAACATTCTGGATCCCCAATATCGACAGTATTACACATGTCCAGATGAGATGTCATTGTGTAGTAAATGAAAAAAAAAAAATCTGGATCCAGATGATTCACTCGAACTCTCATGAAAGTTCAACAGGCAGACAAGCCGACGCTGCAGACTGCTGCTTGGATCAATTTATTTAGTATTTCTATCAGCCCCTTACCAAAAGACTTGAGGAATATAAAACACTTGATTGATCAATGCTGCAAGAAAAATCAACTGTACAAGGTAGAGAGTGAAGTACTGAGTGTATTTATATAGATCATATATACTGTGCTAATAGCATTGGGTAAAATGCAAATCTTTATATGCCATCCTGTTAGCACCACCAACACTTTAAATCTACAAAGGTACAAGGTAAAAAGCACTATCCGGGTACTTGTGGAGGCGCATCCTCTGGGGCTACTGCTGCCGGGGAACAAAGCGGAGTTTTAGTGGCGTTCTTGGTTGAAACTTCCAGTCAAAGTCCAACGGAATCTAAAAGAAGAAATATAAAATTAGGATTTTAGGATTTTACTATTAGAGCCACATAAATGCGCGTTAATGTGTGTGTGTGTGTGTGTGTGTGTGTCGCTGTGAGTCAATCATACCACGGTCTCTTTGCATGTCTCCACGGTGTACTTCTGCAGCATACGGACGACGATCATCTTCAGGACAAGGATGGCGTAGCGCATCCCGACACAATTACGGGGACCGACCCCGAACGGCATGAAGACGTAGGGGTTCACCTCCTCCGCGTTAGTCTTATCGAACCTGAGCGCATCAGCCAGAAACAAGACGATCAACGTATCTGAATTAAAACTACCGTGATGGTATGCAGGGCTCTGTCTCCTCCCTGAAGAGGAGAGGGAGCTGAAGTGACAAGTGAAAGCTGGACTCTCACCTCTCTGGTCTGAAAAGTTCAGGTGAGCTCCAGTATTTCGGGTCTTTGTGTAAAAGGTGCACAGGAATGGCAACCATGGTGCCTTTGGGGATGGTGATGCCGTTGATCTGCATGGTTGTTTTGCACATCCTCTCAAGCCGAGGGGCCGTAGGTATCAAGCGCTGTGACTCATTCAAGACTTGGTCCAGGTACTGGAGGCCCACCAGAGCCTCGTACGAGATGGGAGCCTGGAGGTAAAGATTAACCACAGATAAACAGATGAGGGTTGGAACATGATTTCATATATTGAAACCACATTCAAACAAAGTTACTGTACATCTTTTGGCAAGTTGGAGTCAATTTCCTCATGCAGGGTCTGCAACGCTTCAGGGTTTGTGGCCAGGTTGTAAAAGAGGTAACTGAGGGTGGTGCTGGTGGTCTCATACCCGCCGAAGATGAAGATGAAAGCCTGGGTGAGAATCTCGTGTTCAGTCATACCTACGAGAAAATAAGGATAAAGAAAAAGTTCACAAGTGCAGACATTTTCACACTTATCCTCACACAGAGATATGCAGACATTTAGGAGGAGGTTCTTTGAGGTATTTTTCAACCCAGACAGGTGCTGAATAAATACACAACAATCCTTAAAAAGGGCTGAGAATGATGAATTTATGCCACTAGGTGGTACCTTTACTTGGCTGATCATTTTCGTCCTTTATGTCCGATTCTGGTATCTCGTTCTGAAGTAACACCTGCAGGAAGTCTCCTCGAGTCTAGCACGAAAGAGAGAACACTCAAAATTACTATGAAGCACATCGACTTAAAACGCAACAAGTTAAGTCATGTTTTGACAAATAATCTTTAACTCTAACTAGAGCGCTGAAGGGGTGAGGTAACTAGATAACTGGACTGGTTTTGGACAATGTTGAATGCTTACGGATTTTTCTGTATGATGCTGTTCTTTGAACTTCTTGAGGATGTCGTAGAAATAATCAAGGCTGCGTCTGGGAAACATTTCAATCTTCAGCAGCGTCAGCAGCCGGGAAGCAAATGGAAACATCACTGAGAGGAGAACAAAAGCGTTAACCAACGTCTAGAAATCCATGCTACTCAGAAGATTAAATGACCTCCAGCTGGGTCTGAGGTGGAGGGAGAACGTACTCAGAATCACAAGAGGCCACAGTTTGAAGTTCATAATCTTTGTCATATGAGAGACGAGTGGATCTTCTGGGTTGTTTATGGAGTCTGCATCGACACTGAACGACACGCTGGTCACCACATCCAGACTGTAAGGTGCTAACAATCTACAGCAGGGGGAAAAAAAAAAAAGAAGTGTGCCAATTGGAATAAACACTTATGAAATTCAGCGTGCATAATGAGACCAACTGCGTACTTTTTCACATCGATGGATTCACCCAAAGGTGTCTTTCCAAGCTTTTCAACAAGACGGTCTGCGTAGCGAGCAACGATGGGAAAAACCTTTGAGACAGAGGGAATGAACAATTTTTGGGTTTCCAAATTCCTTGATTATATCTAAAATTGCAGTAGAAGATGACAGAAGTGGTTGGTCATGACACTGACCTGCTTCAGCCTTCCACTGGTGAAGCATGGCGAAACGGCGCTCCTTATTCTCTTCCACCTTTCATCTTTAACCACAGTGATAGCGTCGTCCATAGGTCCCATATTAAAGGTGTCCTGTGAACAGTGAAGAGACCCGAACCCTTAGACCCTCGTCCAGAAGAGCAGTTTGAAAAGTTCAATACATACATTCACCTATGAGTCTACTAAATTCACAAGCAGCTTCCAGTGAGAACACATGTTGTATTTTTGATATGTATATGATATTAAAAATATCACATACATATGGAGTTTTTTGTTTTTAACATGGCTAAACATCCCTGTAGAGTTGTGTTGTTCATGTGACAAGAAGTGTTTCTTACCCTGCGGTTGGTAAACGCTGAGTAGCACTCCTTCACCATGACACTTTTAATAACTTCAATGTCTGTCACTACTATAACTGGTAAGCGTCCATCATAAAGTCTGGAAAAGAAAATCACGACAAGCAATGCCGGATTTATTGGTTTGATCAAGCAGCGTTGTAAAAATATATTTCAATCCCATTGTTAGTCAGTTTTCTGCAAGGACAAAAATAATCTAACCTTTCTTTAAATATAGGTATCTTAATGTGTTTTTTTTTTTTTAAAAATCATCTCTTCTATTTCCTTCTTCTCTTTTGTTTTTCATTGATTCACCAAAAAAAAATAATAATCCAGCTTCAACTCACCTCCAAACATCCCCGTACTTTTCTCTACACTCACGATCAAAAGCTACGAATCCCTGGGAAAAAACAATTAAAGTTTCAAATAATTAAAAGGGACGCAGATCTTCCGATAAATATGGTAAACTGAATTGTGTTGTAAATAAAAATGTCATGAGGTTTAAGCCCGATAAGAACATTAACATTAACAAACCACAGACACTAATTAGAAAGCAATCTAATATTTTTTATGTATCTCACCTTTCTAAAGTA
Source organism: Antennarius maculatus (assembly GCA_013358685.1). Taxonomy (NCBI): domain Eukaryota; kingdom Metazoa; phylum Chordata; class Actinopteri; order Lophiiformes; family Antennariidae; genus Antennarius; species Antennarius maculatus. The sequence continues at coordinate 18,861,757 of CM023616.1, forward strand.
CAACGTTGTGCCAAAAAAAGGAAAAGGTCTTGGTCCGCGTATTCTCAGTTTATTTATATTCCTATAGGGCCATATGGAATACCTGGAATAAAAAAAAGAAAACCGGTCAAAGCGTGTCCGGGACTCAATAAATCATGAATAGAATAAATATGCGTCATAGCGGGGGAATAAAGAGTCACAAAGGTGAAAACAAACTTACAGTAACAATAAAGTGACCAAGAGAGCCACCAAAGTCCATGTCGTTGCCGAAAATAACATGAAAGAGAACATTTTTACCGTTTTTCCCCGTGTGAATGCTGAAAAATCACACAAAAAAGCGGAAACGGTCAGAGGAACAAGTGAACTTAAGTAAGGGCAGTGGGCGGAGCAACTCCGCGAAACAAATACAGTATGTGTTACACAATACCGGTGACGTCATGCACATTAATCACAGCGGTAAGGTTTCCCGTTTGGACCTGCTTGTTTGTGGCATTTCCATTAGCTGCGCGCGAGTTTTGCAGATTTCCTTTTCTGATTTGGGCTCGTGTCTGGTGATGAAATCGGAAATGCCGAAGCTAGCTTCCAAAGTTGCAAAATTTAGTCAACTGCATCAAAAACCAAGTGACTGACATTTCACCTGCAATGACAACTCAAAAACACACCTGGTTGATTTTTTTTTCCTTTCGTAGTAACCACAGTTAGTGGTTTTTAACCACAAATACAACCGCGCATAATTTTTTTTGAGACTACTGTTTTGAGCCTTCTCGTGCGCCGTAGATAATACGGAAGTTAGAATCCTTGTCACTGGTGACGACTTTTTTTAAAATATTTCCTGCACGTTTATTAAGAAAACTGTCCGACACTGGTGTTTTTGTCATCCACTTGTCCGCAGGAAAATAACGTTTCTCATAGTTCAAAAAGGAAGGTAAGGAACGGAAATGGAGTTTACGTTTTAAGACACCCGTAATGCCTTTTCAAGCTGCCCTTGGGAAGGCTAAGCTAATCGAAGCTAGCATCCACAAAATTTTCGAAGCTAGCCTCACGTTTGGCACGTTGCTATTTACTGAATTTATAACATAACTTCTATTCCTTACTATAATGTTGTGGTAATTTTGGCGGGTTAGGTGTGCGCAAACAGGACGGCTGATAGGCGGAGATAATGTTTACATTGATATAACTAAATTCAGAGGAAGCGGCCTTGATCCATTCATTTGTAAGCAAGCATAATTTCCCCGTGGAATTAGATGTGTTTACATGATTACCACTTTAGTATATCTGTATGTAAACACTGAACAATTTCGTTAACCGGCACTAGATTATGATGACATTGTTGTGATACTTTACTATCAGAAACACACAAGTAAAAGCAATCAGGAAATTTCATCAGCATCCTGGTTGTGATGACATTATAAATTATTTAATTTCCCTGAGGGTAACACACCCTATGATGATGATGATGACGACAGTGCCTTACTCATGTCAAGTTAAGCAATCATACCAATTTTATTGCTTTAAAAGAATTAGGTTCAAACATTTGGAATTTACTTTTAAGGACAGTAAAAACATGTCCAATGTGCAGCCGCACCTTAACATTGATCAACTCTTCCTTGGCCTAACAACAATCAGTTGTATCTCTTAACCTGTGTGTTATGTCACTGCTAATAAAAGCGTTCTTAAAGCTGCGTTAAGCAGTTCTTTTGCCTTTTTGCCCACAAAGGCCTTCATAAGATAATGTTGCTGATGTGATGTCATTCCACTGTTGTAAAAATGGAACTGTATGTACCAGAGGTCAACAGTGAGGGAAGTCATCAGTGTCAATAGCCACAGCGTTGAAAGAGACCTGTGTGATTATTAGCTTACTAAAGGGATCATATTCCTCGAGCAAATATATAGCCCCTGTTATTTAAGACTTTCTATATGTACACACAGACTTTTGGTGATGACAGATATCGACTTGTTAGATGTACAGTTGCATTCAAAATAATAGCAGTGCCGCATGTGGAACCAAATCAGTCGCTAATTTTAGTTAAAATTATATTAGCATATGGAAAATAATTTTACCGGTAGGTGTAGTAGAGTCATAAAAAACCAACAGACCCAACATCATGATATGCATGCTGCTGAGTCTGTGCAACTGAATAATTTATTTGAAAGGAGTGTATTTAAAATAGCGGTGTGGAGTTCAAATAGAGGTGAAAAATCAGGCGCCAATCTGGTGGCCCTTTATTGAAGGATGAAGCAGACACATGTTGTACATGCATTTCTCTTTGAAAACCAAAGAAAAGTTGATCCTTTCATTCGTAGTTCTGAAGAAAAGTGCACTTTGATGAAAATATCGGTTGATGAGGGTAAAACATATAAAGAAATGCAGAAAATGTTGTGGAATATTGTCAAATCATCTTGGGCTGGAATACCTTTTGACCGGTGCCAAAAGCTGGTTCAGCTCCATGCATCACAGATGTGAAGCAGTTCTCTGACAGTGGTTGTGCAACTACATATTAATTAAAATGCAGACATTGCTATATTTTTGAACAGCCAAACATTCATTTTTCTTCATTTTCTGTTTAAGTGATTAAAGAATTTATATATTTTTTTCATCACATTTTAATTTAAAATGTAATGTGCAGTGTTCCCAGCACATTGAAATGAAAAACTATTACTGTATAAGAAATTTGAAATTTACTTACATTTAAAAAGACTGCTATAACTGTACTAGTTTGCTATTACAAACTGTAATAGCCTCTAAACATGCAGACTTATCACACAATGCTGCCCATAACTGTTTTGAGACCACAGGCTCAAATGTATTTATTTCTTTTTACATCTGTGGTTCATATTTATGTAACTTTTGGAACGAATCCCGCTTTGAGATGATCAAACCAAGACCTTTCAGATTTAATTACATCTCAGTATCGCAAGTATAGGGTTAGGGTTAGACGCAAGTCTTCTGCTGTGCTGACAACTGTTTCTGGCATGACTGCTCTCATTGTTATAGCGATATGCTAATCTGTTATTTCTTTTCAGAAACGGAGCTGTCTACCATGTTCCTCACACTTAACCTGTTGCGGAAAGGCATCCCCGGGAAGCAGTGGATTGGAAAACATCGTCGCCCACGTCTAGTTACCTGGCAGATGAAACGCAACACGGTGAAGCACCTGGAGCGCGAGGCTGAGAACGAGTACTGGCTCAGCCGGCCATACATGACGATGGAGCAGGAGCATGGCCACGCCGCAGAGCGCCGAGCTCTGAACTGGCAAAAGTTAAAAGAGTCCAAACTTGCCAATTTCCCCAAACACAAATACATCGACGATCACCTGAGTCATCTGAGAATCACCAAGACGTGGTCAAGTTAATGTAAGCAGGGAAAAGACGTGGATGGACTGACTGACAGGATGACAGCATAATTTGTATCAGGAGAGAAACAACATCAGAAGTCAACAAAGGCTGTGTATCAGATCTTTAATCTGTGGTTCTGTGTCACTAACTGAATTCAACCCGCGTGAAGACTGGCATCTAGTTCTGCTTGGGATAAAGAAAAGTTTAACAATCTTAACTGCTTTTTGTTTTGACACGTTAATTAACCACAATTCCAACCATCTTGCCAAAGGTTATATTATCTCCAACAGTGTATGAACTGATGCGTCGTCTTTTAGGAAGTTTTCGGAAGAGATTAGAATTATGTGATTATGTGTAATACTGTTGAATGCATTCTATTGATCCACTTACCATTAAACATGAGTGACACTGAACCCAAACACTGCTGAAATTTAATTATTTAATCCCTTAGAAGTTTGGAAAAACCTGCTTATGAATGGATTTTAAATGTTTCTTTTCCCCCTTGTGTGGTTTGTGATTGTGGTTTCGTTAAACCTTCTGTGTTTCTGCTGGGAACAAACAGCTGTGGTGACATTGTGATGCCTATATTAGTATCGCAACAGGCCGATTGTGACTCATTGTTGTGAAGGAATTTGACCTCTTCATTCAAGATACCAAATTGATAACTTGGTTGTTGGCCTTGTTTATCCTGAATAACCCACAAAAGTTCATTATTGCACCTGAAGACAGCAGATGAGCATGAGCTCATTGGCATCGCCTCCGGTCCAACTTTCATGACCATATAAGGCTTGAAGGAGCTTATTAAAATCTACTTCTACACGGGCCTCCAGTCCCCACAGGAGGGTTAAAGGTTTTAACAAGGACTTTATAGTTGGGTATAAACCATTTATTACATGTCCAGTGTTTTAAAGAAGTGTGTTTGCCTCTAAGGATCCAAAGCCGTACGGCCCGGCTGATTGTGACCTTTGTAATCCAAACACATTACCTCACTGTGCCAACACCCTGGATGTTTGGTCGGAGCGATCCAATCTGATTTACAATGAACTGCAGGTCAACCCAGAAAATTTCTGTCCTGCCCTTTTGTCTTAATTTGCACCATTATTTGAGGTTTGTCTTTGTGTGCAAACTCTGAAGTAAAGGATTCGGTGTGGAAAATGCTTTCTGTGAAAGTGCCTGGAAAAACAAACACTTTCATCAGTATTAACGCTCCTCTGGGACGCCAGTTTCAAGAAGCTCAGCCCAAGTAATTTATTGTGGAATAATCAACAGAATTGAAGCAAATTTCCCTCAGATGATGATCGCATGTCACTTTTTTCTAATGTAATAAGCCTTCATTCCTGAAGAAAAACAGATTATATCAAAAGGGCAAAAAATGAGTTTAACCTCTCAAAAAATTTTTTTCAAAAAATTGTTCAAACCCTGCATAATAATACAGATAAAAGATAAAGGTATATATATTAAAAAAGTACTTATAAGTGATACTGTGGGTGTTTGCTCAAGATATATCTGAAGTGAAGAACAAAGCAGTAGAGGTCTGTTTTATAAAACATGCTTAGAGATTAAAAAATATATTTAAATATTTTCATTAGGTTCAAATGAGACTAGCCTGTCAAACTTTTTTTTTCTTTTTTGATATTTCATATGAAGATTATGTTTTTGTTTTTTTTGTTTTTTTTTACAAAATCTTTTAACAATATCCGCAAATAAAAGTAAACCTTGTGAAGTGAAGTATTTTACCATCTCTGTACTGGAGTGTTGTAGACGTATAAAGTCCGCAGGACAAAGGTATAGGCAATAAAATCAGAAGTAATGACTACATTAATATTAATACTAATATTTGGGATCAGAGTAGCGCCTGATTAAATATTTCCACCGCTGGAGTTTGCCTTCCTCGTTCTGTCCACCAGGTGGCGCTCCAGGTCCTGTTGGCCCCTGTGTTGGAGCGGACACTCTCCCCCTCCTGCATGCGTGCGCCCAGGCGTTGTTTTTGTCTCCTGGTTGATGAGGTGCGTGGCTCAAGAGGCGCCAACGCACCGCGCCGCACCGCACCGCACCGCACCGCACCGGGAAACCGAGTCAAGAGCGCCCCTGACGCACAGCGCGTCTGTGAGGAATCCACGCAGCGCGTCAGAGCGGGGAGAACATGAAGACGAGCGACACATCGAGGAGTAAAAAATCACCCGCAGACGCCTGAGTGAAGAGCAGAATGGCGGGGGGTCGGAGGGGACTTGTGGCCCCCCAGAATACTTTTTTGGAGAATATTGTCAGACGGTCGAACGGTAAGGATGAGGATCAATAGGGTGTATTGGAATGAGATATTGATACATTGAACCCGGCCTCTCTTTAGAAAGCAGGTGAATAAGTTAAATTAACCAATTAACGGACCTGGAAAATGAAGGATGCGCAAGAAACCGTGAGGCGAACGGAAAAGTTGATTTCTATCCAGAGCTGCGCAGCACAACGCAAAAACTACCGGAGTGTCGAAGCGTTAGGTTCCCCCCCTTTACGAGAGGTGTGATAAATCTATTCCCAATTAAGAGACTGAATTTATTTAACACTGATTACAGACGGGGTCGGTGGAAATCTAAAAATGAACGGACAGACGTGTGTTCTTCTCGAAATGTAAATAATTTGTGAGCGCGCAGAGAAGCGGAATTTAATCCGAGGGATCTCTGGTGTAAAAACAAAAATTATCATCGATTCTTCCAGAAGTTGCGTATTAGTTTGAAATGAAGCAGCTTTTATTGCTGGTCTCATCTTTTATATCAACGGACAGCATCTAAATCTGAAACCGAAACATCTCCTGTGTGCTTTTTTTTTTTAAATGTCAATTTGCTTGGATGACAGTTTTGGTTTCTAGAATTGACGTTGACTCAAGAGTTATCAATAAACCCGCCAATCAGCAGGATTACTTTGGTCGAATTGATTTCAAACGGTTGAATCGTGTTGTCTGTCTTCATCCAGGCTGACTGGGGCATTTCCACAGCACCATAAAAAAACCAAAAAAAACCAAACAAATCCAGCTCCTGCGATCTGGATACTGCACCAGGAATATTCAGGAATATTTCAGCTAATCAGACGGTGATTCTCTGGCCTGTCTGTTGTTTTAGATCCAATACTTCTAAAACTAATTGTGAAACAGAATAATTAGCTTTGGGCCTCTTAACTTCACATTAGTTCTACAGAAGCTTCATTTGTGGAGCTTTAATGTCCCCCCCCATGAGATGTTTGCTCAGAGTGAAGTTTGATTTCTTTTTTTCTATTATTTATGTTCAGCTTCCCCAAAAGTGCTCAAACCCCAACTGGTGTCTGTGGGTATGCGGCCCTCGCTGTCATCTCCTGTAAAATGTGTTGTGACAGAAAGGAACAACTTGTTCAGAAAGGATGAACAAACCGCTTCAGATTTGGCTTTCTTTGGATGAATGCTGCGAGGATTTGGCTCCCTGCTAATTTCTGAAGGGAAATCCTCCCCATTAAAACAAAAGCAAATGCACCCTGCATGTTTTGCTTATGACCTTGGGCGGTCTGTGGATTAGCAAGCAGTAAATCTCTCCAAAGCTAGAAACAAAAGAGCCGTGACTCTAATCTTCAGGATGCCACTGAGAAACAGTGGAGTGACTTGTGAGAGGAACAGCGGTGGGTAGATGTGCAGAAACAATGGCATTTCCATTTTGGGGCCTTTCAGCTCTTCATTTTTCAATTACCAGAAACAATAACGGCAGTAAAGAATGTCTTAATTACTGACATCTATGTTGTGTTTCAAAATTGTGTTACATCAATGTGGCTCAACTGTAAAATTTTGCCTTTTTTGAAATGTAGGCTAGCATTCAGAAACTCTATACGCAGCTTATTAAACAGTATGTTTTTAATCGAAAGTCAGTATAATAAAGCAACTGCTGGAATTATTTGTGGTTTGATCAGGAGAGACTGTTGCTTGAATGGAATATTGCATCAAAAGATGTGGTCATTTTTGTGCCTAAAAGAGTTGGTGGCGTAGACTCTTCGGCGATCAAAGACAAGATATCTATCTCCCCTGGGAGTCCAGATACTGCTGGTGGTGGTGGTGGCTGATGACTCTGCGGAATCTGATGATGAAGTTAGTGAATCTTTGAGGATTGGGCAGTGGCCAGTGTAGTATGAAATGAGTAGAGCAACAGAAAGAGGCATATTTGGGAAGATTGCAGCAAAACGATAGATAGCAGGCAAAGAATCTCACTATGCTGCTGGATAGATGCGACCAGCTGATGGCTGTGTGATAGCAGGTTTAGCCTTCCTTATTGAACTTTTGCTAGCATCAAATTTAGCTGTTGGCAGCTGGCCCTCATGAACAGCTCTGATATTAGTTCAAGATTTTGCCTCAATATTTTTGCCATGACTGCAGTTACATCAGATTTTCAGATCAGATTTACTGTAGAATACCGTAGATAGCAGATCATCCCTTCAAAACCAAGGAAAATCTTTAAAACATTTACCACTACTTTTTCGGATGAAAAAAATTTAAAATATCCAAACAGTATGATGGAAAAGACAGTCTGTTTAATGTTGGAAAATAATTAAAAGGTGCAATTTTTAATAACAGCTTCTGGGGCATGATATTGTGAACGTGACTCACTATCATCTTAGTTTTTGCACAGTGTGATATGCAAATTTAACAATTTCCAGTAACAGCCAATAAATAAATTGATTGTAAACATGCAATAACTTATCTTTTAGTTAGAAGGCAAGGGATAATAACCATGAAAACAAAAAAAACAATATTCTAATCATACAAGTCAGTATTTGCGTAATTTGGTGCTAGCAGGTATTGCATAGTATTGACTGAAACCGTTTTTTCACATTCCTGCATTGATCATTTTTTTTTACACTGATATAGAACAGAATGTCTGCATTAACTTATTGTCACTATTTTTAAACATTTTTAGCCTGATGTAGTTAAGCCAGGAGTGTCGTTCATGTTCGCCAGCGCAGGATAGCTGAATTCATGAACAGTGTTGTAACCACCTGTGTGTTTATTTTGCTTGACACGTCCCGTCTCCTTTGTGTGACACTCAACAGATGTTTCTCACTGCAAGCTGTTAACCCTCTTTTCTTTTCACGTATTTCAGTTTGGACACTGTCACATAGACAGACAGGTACTTTAACATTTAGTTCGGTGTGTTGCTTATGTTTCTATCTCTTTTTAATGCACAACAACCAGTTCTATACCAAATGCTGTTAATTTACAAAGACAGTAACTAATTAGCCGTGTTGGGAATTTTGAAATCTTGGTGAAAAAAAAAAAAAAATCTGCTGCAACCCAGCAGTGAGTTAACAAATTCAGGGCTAATAAGAATCCCAGAGCTTTGGACTTAATTTCTTTTTACGCTCCTCTAATCATTTGTAAAGTAACACGTTGGAATGGAACGTCTCATTCGACATATTCTGTCTGTGCTTTTATGCTGTTGTTCTTCATTCCAGTTTCTTTTATTGTGGTGTGTGTGTCTTTAAATGTGGTCTAAAAATAGCCTTACTGTATATGTTTGGTGCCAAGTGATTTTAATTCCCTCTTCTGCTATTTCACCCCTGTGTCATCACATTGTTGGAGTCTGTGTGCATAGCAGGGTGGTTTGCTGTGAGATCTGCAGTACAAATTAATTATTTTGTCAGATTTTATCTCCAATTATCTTCACTCCTCATCTACTATTAAACCCTTTCTATTCTTCTCCTTTTGTGCCTTTGTTATGCTCAGTTATTTATGCCTTAAAGTTTTCGATAAAGAACATTAACAAAGTACAACCGTGATAGTTTTAAGTCTGACACTATTTCTCACAAATGGAAAGATAAATATTCTGACTTATTTTCTTATTAAATGCATTTGCATATTTGACTTGTCTTTAAAAATTACCTTTTCAGACATTTGAAACAAATCAGGTGGGAAGCTTTAAGCTCTTTAAGTCATACATGTTTTTTCATGGCAAGTTTTTACACAATGCAATCATTTATGTGTTTTATTATTCTTTTTTGTTCAAAAAGTTGCTGCTAAGGTAAAAATAGATGGATTTTTCTCTGTTAATAGAACGAATTGTGACATAAAACGCATTTTATGTCACAGTTTGTGGTTGTTAATTATAAAACTGAGCTTAAATTGAAGAACCAAAGTAAATAAGCTTCTACAATATAAATTTATTGAGATTTATTATCTTGTTATGATGCCTTGTTGTAAAAAACACTGTATCTACATTGATGCACCACATTTGGGAAGGCATTTTTAAATTAATGTGAAAATTTGCAGTCTGCAGTTTGCAGACTGTACTAAAGAACATAAATAATCTTATTTTTAAATAAATTTAGAATTACTTGGCATTGTAAGTGGTCTGAGAAGTTTTGCAAATGATCAAATACTAACAATGTGAAGATGATGAAACCTCTCCAGTCTTGTAAAAACCTGTCAGTGAACTATTAGTACCATGACTCCTTCCTGGAGGAGTGTATGCTGGGTTTTATATTCACTACATTTGCAATGGAGAATATTAAAATACAAATTCTTTCCATGGAAAACAAATAATTGGCAGGTTGGTAATCAAGAATGTAATAAGGGAGGTCAAAACCTTAATAAAATGTTACTATGGAAACAACCAAAAATAATTTGAGTATAAAATTCATAGTATTTAATGATTAGAAATGGAAGGATGGACAAAATCGTGATTTCACTGTTGATTCATGACCGGGGAGATGAAAATTCAAGGAGGAACATATTTGTCTGCTTTCTACATACGTCTACCACACTTACTTTATAGTATAATAAAAATGTTAAAAGTTCAAGATTCAAGTTCAAGATATACTTTTACAGTCCACAATGAAATTGGTTTCATATCGGCGTCTTGTAATACTATGAATATCATCCAGTGTCAACTGCAGGTCCACCAAGTCCTTGAATTTCCTTTTTTTTTTTTTGGATCAAATGTCACAGAACTCAATCTTTTACACCCAAACTACAGGTGCAGTATTAGTACGTGGCAGGAAATACTGTAATCCCAGGAGTTATTCTCCCTTTTTCTTTCCTGTGTGCTTTCAAACAGACACCAACTTTGTCCTGGGAAATGCTCAGATAGTGGATTGGCCCATTGTCTACAGCAACGACGGTTTCTGTAAGTTGTCGGGGTACCACAGGGCGGAAGTGATGCAGAAAAGCAGCACCTGCAGGTAGGTAAAAGGATGTGTGTGTCTTTGCATGGACGTGTGAGAACTACTAATACAAAAGTGGTAAAATATTCACTCCATAAAGGTATTCATGCATACATGATTACACACGCTCTCCATCAATCACAGCGGCTTTTGTCTGCCTCTGCCAGATTTCAAGCCAATTACAATGATGTTAGTGTATAAAATTAGTTAGCACCGGCATATTCAGAATTAATTTGATAGCTATTTTGCTGTATTAGATAAGCAAGATTAGCCGCTGACATTACAAGAACTTGTTACAGCTGCAGCTATCGTGTTAATCTGGATAAGCTCGACCGTCTAAGATAGAATAATCGCACTATTGATGCCGATGGATCACAAACGCAGCAATGTTGACTCCCTTTGTGAGGTTTGTTTGATGTCACAAGTGCCTGTAGTAAAACAAATTGCGTGGGGCTCTCGGTTACATCCAACAGAGAGATGTAGAGTTGCAATCATTGTAAGTACCACAATAGATGATTTGTAAAGGTTTGACATTATTTTCAATTCAATGTATTGATTTATGCACCCTCATGTTGAGCTAATGGTCAGGGGGGCTTATTTACTGGTAATGTGATCATCCTTTCTTTACTGTATTGTAATTGAATGTGCTGCAAGCACTGCCCATGTAGAGCCTTTTCAGATGCCAAGTGTTTGAATGCATCGGCAGTGTAACAAAATATTTCATCAGTTTATAATTCAAGAGTGACTGCTTCTGCTTCAGGATTGTTCAGAAGAAAAAGACTATCTACATCCCAGCTATCAGCTCTGCAGGACTGAACCGAGGCACAGTCTTTATTCTATAGAGCCACAACATTTCCTTATGTCCAAGCACTTGGCCACAGTGTCCAGGAAACACCGCCTTTATCAGGAAGAAACCTCAAACAGACCCAAGATTCAAGTAGGACAGTCCTCAGCTCAGCATAAATGAGATAGAAAGATTAAGTCGTAGACGTCCACCTCAATGTCGGGATTTATCATCAGACTCCAAAACAAGCCAAATTTCACAGCGACTTTTCTTGTAGTTCTGGACATACTTCCATGTGGATATGCAAGGCAATAACGTCAACTTTAGAGGAATCACTCAATCATTCGTAGCTCAAACCTCATGGACAGTTACCAGCTACTTTTTACTGCAATTTGCAGTGTGAAGAACGAACAGTATAAAGAGGTCAAGAAGAAACAAACTTCTTTACACTCGACCTCACTTTGGGAATCCAGTTCAGCCTCTTCCCCTTGGCAGTGTCTCAGCAGAGGAGGGTAAAATCAAATCATATTCTGCCGTGTTGGAGTGATGGAGAATGAGCCTCAAAATCATGATTAATGCGGTATTTCCACAAGTGAAGACAGTTCGCCTGCTCTTTCCTTCTAGCAGTTGCAGAAAGCAGACAACTAAGACACACGTCTGTGATGTAATCGGGCTGAAACAGTTGAAATTTCCATATTGTCTCAGAATAAAAAAGCAACAGTTTGGGCAGCTTCTGGATGCCCTCGCGATAAATCCGTCCACGCAGCAGGATAAACATGATATTTTTTAAAAAAGAAAAGCATGCCTGGACACGTGTGCGTTCTGAATGAGCCTTCCAGCCTCCAGTGTGTTAATAGAGACACGTGGAAACAGCCGCTGGTAGATTTAAAAGTCTGGGATATTTTCATAATAGTCAGAGCCAGACTATTACTGATTTATACCCCGAGGTCCCAAAGCGCATGTCTTAGAGTACTTGCCAATACAAATATTGAGTGTAGTGCGTGATGATTGTTGTAGGTTTATTTTGTAGGTTTATTTTTAGCTTGCAAGAGGAAGTCTTATGTCAGTAAGAGAAAGGGATTTGGATCTGATTTGGATCTTTATACTCTCTTTCAGATTGTATAAATAGAAACGCCAACGTAAAATGAGTGATTCCAGAAGGATTAGCTGTGCAATGTACATTATAGCATTTAGCAGCGTCTAATCTGTCCACTGATGTAGTTTAAAAACCCAGGGAGAACCCCAGAGAGCTTCTAGCATGGCTGTTAACGCTCAGTCTTGATCCACTCTAGAAATGTACAAGAGTGTTTTTAATTTTTTTTTTTCGGCAAAAGAAACAATTGCTTTTGTCTTTATTTTGTATTTAAGTAATTTAGGACAGGCACAGCGCGCCTGAAGTACACTAAACTCAACAATATTGACCTTTTTTTTATTCCGAAAGCATTTGGTTGCTTCAAATAAAGGTTTTTCTTTTTTGATTTTATCCATAATTTGTGCCACTTTAAAATCCACCAGAGCCTCTTGTATTTTTTCCAATATCCTTCCACATCTTTAATCATTTCGTCTCCAAGTTATTTTCATTTTACTTTTCTGTCAAAACATCTTAATGATGCTGATTATGAGGTAATAAAACTTTCCAGAGCGAGGACGTTTGATGTTGGTGAGGAAGACTTAAAAAGAAAATGTAAGCTGGAGTGTTGAGTTTAATATCTGAGCCTTTTCTGCCGAGTGAGTGGGAATCAAAGATGCTACCTCCATTCAAAATGCTCTTACAGTGTTTTATCTCCAGTGATGTATATATTTGTCTTATAGCTGATCCTGTAAACACGCATTGACAAACTTGTGAGGGATTATTTTCCTGGAGGACAGACACATTACTCCGAGAGAGAAGAGCCGTCAGTGGTTTTTACATCAAGCACTGCTCTGAAAAATCTGCTCGGCATCAGAATGTAGTCTCATTAAATTTATCCATCCTTTTTAGATTTCATAACAAACTCAGTTATATTTAGATCATGCTGGAACAGGCTGCCACTGAGGGTGGCGGTAACAACTAAAGTATGATGAATGTCTCTGCAGCGTGGCTAAATGTGCTCATGCTTTCTTGACCCATCTTCAAATTTAATTTGTTTTCGAGGGGAACTTTGCATTTGGCCAATTAGACACTAGGCAGCATTAATCTTTTTAAAAAATATGTTTCAGGGTGCACTGGAATGAGTTTTAATCTGTTGTTCACAAATTATACACTCAAATTTAAATAGAATATTCAAATAAAGAGACAGAAAAATAAAAAGAGAAAAATGGAACCAGAAGATCGTCGTCCTCAGTGCCGGGGAGAGCACGCTTATCCAAAGTACCGCCATCTATTAAATATTGATCTTATCCTTCGTGTTTTCCAGCTTCATGTACGGGGAGCTCACGGACAAGGATACGACGGAAAAAGTTCGACTAACGTTTGAGAATTACGAGATGAACTCATTTGAAATATTGATGTACAAGAAGAACAGTAAGTAGCAAGGAAAGAGATATATGTGAAGTTCCACCCTCTTGTCATGCAAATGTATTCAGGGGCTCTGTAACATAAAGCCCGGTTCAAAGGCAGCCCAGAACCATTTTACCTCAGTAGAAACAAACTAATTGGTTGAGTTCCGTTCACCAGAAAAATATGATATTGTGTTTGCTTCTAATCCCAGGTATCACCTCACTCTGCTTGCAAAAAAAAAAAAAAAAGACTGAAAGTCCATATCAGTTTATTTGATGCAATAAAAATTTATGTACATGGTTCCCGTTCTCCTAAAGCAAGCAGGCAGCGCAGACCAATATTTATCTTTTCTTACATTCAGGAACACCTGTTTGGTTTTTTGTGAAGATCGCACCCATTCGAAACGAACAAGAGAAGGTGGTCCTGTTTCTTTGCACATTCAGCGACATCACGGCCTTCAAACAGCCCATTGAGGACGATTCTTCCAAAGGTAAGTCGACAAATTCGATGAAATCCCAAGTTTCGCATTAGGTGACAAAACGAGAGAGCTGGACGTATTGTTAGTCCACCAGAAGTCGCCGTTCAACCCCGTGAATCTGCTCAGGGTAGTAAAATCCAAATCAATCCAGGCACCTGGGGGCAGCTAGAATAGAACAGGAACTGGCCCTAGTGGAGCGACCATACACAATCAACAGGATTTTTCATCGTAGTGTCGACAGGTAGTGCTCGTTGCATCACTAAACATACCAGAATGGGGTTTCCCAATTCAAGAATATCTGTTTTTTCCACCCCACTGACAGCAGAAAGTAGCTATAAATACAACATGAGGTAGTGAGCAGCGCGTTCTACCCGCCTGACACATAGTCGTTTTAATAGTCACACTCCCTCCAGCTCTCTCTCCACCATCTCCCGAGGAAAATGCTCACAAATTCTCTACCATGTTCACTAGCTCGTCGCTAAGTTTCGCCAACCTCTGGATGTGGATGCTGGAGAAGGCAGTGAAAGATTAGATCAGATACAGCAAGAGAGAGACGATGTAAAGCTCCATTGAGCTGAAGAATCGCTTTAAATTGCCCAAACGTACCGATACCATTATGCAGAGTATAATAACGATAGCGTTTTGTGTAAGATTGTGAAGCCATGACAAAAAAATAAACGCTGGCAGTTAACGTCAGTCTATCATAAAGCCTGGATGCGCCTCGTGGCCGTGTGACAAAGAAGATTCAGCTGCTCACCGATCTCATGCTTAACCACAGTTTTATTGCCGAAAAAGCACTTTCAGGCCTCGATTTTCCAGGTTACAGAACTTTGAAGGAAACAGTTTTTTCCTCCAGCCTTGAAATATTGAAAATCCTCATGTGAATAATGCATATTTTGCATGTTTGTGATCCTCAGGCTGGGGGAAGTTTGCCAGGCTGACTCGAGCTCTAACGAGCAGTCGAGGAGTCCTACAGCAGCTGCAGCCCACGGTCCACAAAGGGGAGAACGTCCACAAGCATTCCCGCTTGGCTGAGGTATGGAGGATGCGCATTACGGGAGAAAACAAGGCAGGCGCGGAGAAAACAAGGACGAGTCCTTCTGATCTTGTCGACTTCTAAGACTCAACACATCTTGTCTTAGGAGCTGATGAGCTATCGGCGCCGCCGGCATCGAGCTGCAGTTATCCCGGCCTCCTGTTGTGTGCGTTTATTATCTGTCTGACTCACTGTTGTTCGGCAGGTGCTGCAGCTGGGCTCAGACATCCTACCCCAGTACAAACAGGAGACCCCCAAAACCCCTCCTCACATCATCCTCCACTACTGCCTCTTCAAGACTACATGGGACTGGGTCATCCTCATCCTCACCTTCTACACAGCCATCATGGTGCCCTATAACGTCTCATTCAAGACCAAGCAGAACAACGTGACCTGGCTGGTGGTGGACAGCATCGTGGACGTCATCTTCCTGGTGGACATCGTTTTGAACTTCCACACCACGTTCGTGGGACCCGCCGGCGAGGTCATCTCCGACCCCAAGCTGATTCGAATGAACTACCTGAAGACCTGGTTTGTGATCGACCTGCTGTCCTGCCTGCCTTACGACGTCATCAACGCCTTCGAGAACGTAGACGAGGTGAGCAGGAATGGTTCTGCGCTGAATTGTAAGAAACTGTTTGTTACTTATTATTTGTGTGTTGTTGTTTTTTTTATTGGACTGCCAAAATCTACTCGATGGATTCTCATGAGATCTGACGGGAGTGTTGAGATTTTCTTTTTTTTTAAAGATTTAGGTGAGTTTTTGTCACCGACTGCTCGCCAAGTTTTCTCAAATCTTGGTGAATGAAAAGTTGAATTTTGGGCTAGCTTCCTTGAGAAATGGATCCAAACCCTACGGGCTGGATGGATTAATGTTTCATTTGTGTAAAAGGGACTGTTAGGTCTTAGCTACTACGGCACCGACTGCTCTGAATGATTACTGTTGGGAGATATTACTCAGCATCTATTTCTATTAATGTTTTCGTCAAGATTTTTGGCACCTACTACTACAGTATTTTCCAACTTCTGAAATGTGAGGATTTCTTTTTCTTAGCACAAGTTTTACAAGATAGCACCTTCAGCACCCTCAGCAAATGTCAGGCGAGCTACTCTGAAAAATCTAAGAGAGCGTTGCACAGCAGGGGGTCTGAGAGCATTAGTTAACTAAGGATTGTTCAATAGAG
The DNA here is from genome assembly GCA_013358685.1 of Antennarius maculatus. Lineage (NCBI taxonomy): Eukaryota > Metazoa > Chordata > Actinopteri > Lophiiformes > Antennariidae > Antennarius > Antennarius maculatus. Next base: position 18,878,197 of record CM023616.1, read on the forward strand.
ATTTACTTTTGGGATGCTAACATATTGAACTTTCTTTTGTAGTTATATTCAAGTGCATAATTTATGCTTTGTTTCATGCTTCAAAAGGCTATGAAAAAAGTTTAGATCATGAACGAGGAGAAAGTTTTATACATGTGTTCATAGATGATAACAAAAATAGTTTAAACTTAACGCCAAGAAATTGGACGCTACTCTGTCTGCACAGCCTTTTGCTCTGAGCTGGGAGCTAAAATGGTAGCGGTTGTAATTTCTAAGGTGATTGACAGGCTATTAAGTTTCCACACAAGCACTTCACTGCATCTCGGAACCACCGTACATCAGCTCCCTTTCACCGGTTGTTGTTTCAAACACTGACAGGGAAAAGTAAGCAGCACAATAACACGCTTGTTTGTGAATTCGTAAATGTCGGACCGTAATGAGGAAGGTTTTCTGGAGAGCCATTATTACAGGATCCTGAGATAATTGACGCGTTTTAAGTGGAGAGTGCATCATTGAGACGGAGGCTCCCTTTAGTCCTCACTGATGCTGAACAGTGTTAGCGGCTAAACAGCTGCTACAAGCACTGAGTGATGGGACTATATGCTATGCTACCAGGCTAGCAGGAGGAATGGATGGATTTGTGATTGAAACAGTTTCACATGCAGCATCATGAAAATATCTGAAACATCATCTCAATTATCTGCACAGGATTAAATGTCAAAATTACTTATTTCAAAAGTAGGAAAAACAATTCTAAGAAATCGTGGACTTCGGTTTGCCCTTCTTGAGCCTTTATTATCACATCACATTTTCATTTTGTTTTCCAGCTCCACGATCCCAAAGACTGCAAACCTACATTTTTTGCAATCTTGACCTTGTGGAAAATTCCTTGACTGACATAAAACCTGCAAAATCAATTTTATATGTGAAGGCAAAAAAAAAAAAATGATTTGACGGCCTTGATCTAGATTGAAAGCTTGAAATATTGAGCCCTCAAGATCACAGTTTATTCCTCCAGCACACAAACACAAACACAAACACACTGATTAAGTGGAGCCCCAGGGCCCTGCACTTCCCGGTTTTCATTATGATAATGCATCATTGTGTGTGCTTGCGTGTGCTTAAACATGTCACCTTTCATGACGTGCGAGTGTTATTGCGACATCTTGGCAGCATAAAATGCTGTGAAAGCAGAACGGTGCACACGTCGGCTCTCGGGGGCTGTCAGGTAGCAACCGGATCAGGGGATAATATGAAATTCTGTCATTTAAAATAAAGAACAAAAAAAAAAAAAAAAACAGGCGTGTTGGTGGGCAGCCAGTCGCTTTTGCAGCTGCAGCATTTTGGACATTTCTATCTAGTCTTTCAACCTTTCAGCATTTTTTAATGCTGACAAGTTGAAGTGGCCGGAGCAGAAACAGCAGAAAAACAACATCTATTGTGATTCCGAGTCGACATTGACGTCATTTGAGCTTTTTAGCATCATCACAAAAGACAAGAAAATATAAAATGGCTTAGATTTAATTTTGGCTGCTGCCAATAATTTAGATAATCAATTCAATGAAATGTAAGTCTTAGACTTTTTTGACTGGAGACTGAATATCTTTGCCCTTTGGACTGTGGATTGGCCAAAAGAAATACCAGTTTGAGCTCAGGGAAATTGTGATGTGCATTTTTGTACTGGAAAATAATTGCAAAGTTGATTTTTACAGTTTGAAACCTGCAGCGTTTCCTATAATGTTTGTTTTTAGAAGTCTCTCTCTAATGCTTTGCAGCAAATCTGGACGTGCTTTCAAGTAATTCTACATTAAATAGTCAAGAAAAAAAGTAAAGATGCAGAACAAGTTTTCAAAATATATCTATTGTCAATTTTGATTTTCACATTTTGACTGTCTGGACTTGTTATGCATGAGTGGAAACTGAATTTCAGGCAGAGTTTACCTTACTCTCTGCAGTGGTGAGAACAGAAACCCTCTGAGCATGCTCAGAAGTCAGAAGCAATGCCACGTATATCAACCACCGTCAATTTAAATGACATAAAGCATCACTCTGTCCCACTGTGTGACTTTTAAATGTGTTATTAATAGTTCAGGATAATGTAAAGATTCAGCTACACCTCACTTTGGCCATTTAGCCTTTAAAAATTCTGCTAAATGGGTTATGATGATTGACTAACTACAGAAACACCTGATCAGTTACATGTTCAAATGTTAGAATTTATATTTTCGCTGTTGAAAATTCTGGGATCCTGTGGCTGTGTTCCAACAGTGATGAATTAAACAATTGTGAAAATAACATTTCTCTGCAGCCTTACACAATCTTGTTGTGTATTTCTTTACTGTTATGGATATAATCTTTATAAATCGTCAACGCTACGACCGTCTGCATCAGGATAATCCGCCCGTGTCTCTGCAACCATTCCAACAACTCCAATTTGCTCCCAATTGCTTTGAAGCAATCCAAGGCAGGGGTAAATGAGAGCGAGTGAACAATTGCCCATGTTATTAAACTGGCCCCAAAATATCTCACTGCTGCTGCTGCTACTGCAGACCTTAATGACTAACATGAATAACTGTGATGGCTGTTTTCCCCAGAAGGTCTCCAAGTTAGCAAGAAGCAGCTGTCAAAGTTTGTCTCCACAATCTGAATCCATCCTCCGTCACTTTGAGAGCGACTAAAGCTCAATAATCAATCAATAATTAGTAAATGAACCTCTTGTTTAACAGACTGACGGAGCTTTCAGAGCATGATTTACACAAAAGGTTATTTTTATGTTTCTATTTATTTGGAACCTTTATTGGATATTGATTTTCTATTTCTTCTCTCCCTTTCTCTTTCTTTCTCTCTCTCTTCTTCTCTCTTTTCCCTTATTTGTGTTTTGTTTTTGTTTTCCTTCTTTTCCATCCCTCCGTTGTGTTTGCATGGCCACGCTCCGTCTTCTGCCTATATTCATGCATGGGACACGATGGGAAGAATTGGAATCACCGAGCTGTCACTCAAGTAGGCTTCAGTTTGATTAGAATGTGATAATGAACAGTTTTGTCTTTTTATTTACTTTCACACCTGACAGAACATACATGTGCGTGTGTTATCATGAAGCCATTCATTCAGCGTTTCAGAGACACGACATCAGATGCGCTGGTGCGTGAAATAAATGCCACAGAGAGCACCTTAAGATTTGTGCTACTTGTTTTTTTCCTGCTTTTCATGACCTGGAGATAACAACAATCAGACTGTTGTGTACATTTTGAAAATGAACGATGGCATCATTAAAGCTGCATGAGACCTCATCCAGTCCCCGCTTCAGTAATAACATGCCATTTGTGACTGCAAGTGACTGCAGCGAGTCAGTACAGTTGAAATTTCAAGGTAAAAGTGTCCATTATTATTTCAATTATTATTATTATGATAAGTATTATTATTTCATAGAAGAAATGCAAAGTATTTTGCAAATGCAGATATATCAGAGAAGGAACATGAAAAGAAAATTAATGGAACAATTGAAAAGAAAATACGGTGTAATTTGTAAAAAAAAAAAAAAAAGTGAACAAATTGGTTCTTGAATTGCTTTTCTTTTTTTCTTTTGTTGTGCTGTAATTATTCTATTTATAGCTGACATCCTGTAGCGAGGCTCTGGAGGATTACAGATATTGTGTTAAATCTTTTTTTTTTTGTATGATTTCTCGCCAGAATATTAAATGACGACTGCGATGGCGTAACTGCTGTTCAGTAGCGACAAGCTAATAATACCAATTACAGTTGAAGAAGTTGAAGGAGTTTCAGACGCTGCTGAAAGAGTCGCATGAATTTTTTGATCAAATGATTCCGTGCATGTGATGGAAAAGATCACATGCCTGCAAGAATTAACCCCTGAGTTCAAATGCTTCCAAAATGTGTTTCTATATGTATGGAGGTGATGCACTAGGGTCCATGTGGGGTATTGCACCAGGCAGGATTGCTTAGGTGAATCCTAACCTTAGATCAGGTGTGTCAAACTCATTTTCATCAAGGGCCACATCAGCATAATGGCTATAATCAAAGGGACCAGGTGTAACTCATAAATGTAACTCAATGTAATTTAAATAAATGTAAGTACCCCGAATTTATGACTTATTTAAATTGCAAACATTACAGTTACACAGAACAAATATGTTTGCTTGTTGCTCTGTTATAACAGATGCTTTTAATTTGTCAGGTTATGAAACCCACATAACTCCATCAATCATGGATCAAACTGTCCAAGTAAAAAAAAACAAAAAAACAAAATAACATCAAACACAATTTAGGACATTAAATTTGTTCAAAACATTTTTGTCAAAGTTATAATAGGCTTAATTACTGCATTGTGGGGAATGTAGTTTTTGGTCAAAGCACATTTTTGACTCATTTATTTTTAGACACTGACTTTTTTGCTCTCGCGGGCCACATGAAATGATGTGGCGAGCCACATTTGGCCCCCGGCCCTTGAGTTTGACACATGTGCCTTATATGATGAATAGCAGCAGTCAGCAGTCATGACCAACCTGATAATCGCGACTGCACGGCCTTGGCACGCTTCACGCTAAAGGGGATGCAGGAGAAATGGTGCAAGGCACATCAATTATAGCTGAAAAGCGATGCAAAAAATGAAAATACGGCATCACTCCTTTAACATAATGGCCCTGTGTCAGGCTGTAGAACTTAAAAATGCAACTGTAAGTTCTGGTGGAAGGAAAGCAATTAGCAGGGGTCGCCTGATCCGTGGTTAGGATGCACATTCCGCACATCATTGCATATATTTTTGTTCATTTCTGCATCGCCGGCTTCACAAATGCTTATTTTTTTGTAATTTGGACGGAGCTATTTGTCTGTTGAAGGGCCTTTCAGACCCCGAAGTGATTTGACCTGTGGTTGCTGCGAAAAGTCATCACGGAACAGCTATAGCTGGAAATAATGGGCTCGGTAATGCACCGGCGCCGTTGTTGTGTTACGTCTGAATGGCCCTTTGTTAATGCGTGGCTCTGGTTTTGATGATGTCGGTTCCGCATAAAGGCTGCTAGTAGGAGAAACACAAACCATCTAAATCCCAAGAAAAACCCAGCAGTTTTTTTTTTTCTTCACTCCTGTTTATGTCAGAGCTGAACAAATGAGACACATTGATGAGGGTTAGAGATGCCGGGTGTGTTTGGGAGCTCTGGAAAGCCATGTTTTCTCTCGTTGGCCGTTGGGAGTTGTAACCTCCTGGATTCAGTCCTATGTGAGAGTGGCAGCAGTGTTCTCATTGCTGTCTCTGATTCAGGACTGTTTAGCTTATTGCTGTTGGCATGAAGAGACAGTAGGGCCTGCCCAAGCCTCCAAGGGGTCCTAAGCAAAACATGGTTTTGAGGGCCCTCTATCAGTGTCGATCATACTGATCATTCGCATGTCTACTATAAACTTACTTAGTTTTTAATCTGTAATTACAAAAACACTTGTGAAACTCAGTGTGAGAACTTCATGTTAGTAGATTGTAATCAACAATGATAAAGATGGTAGAGGCAGACAACAAATTTGCACACTTGCAAAAAAAAAATCAGACTATTAATATTTAGCAAAAGTCAGCAAGTCAAGTAATTAAGCAATTCACGCAAGTAAGATGCTCCATTGGTGCCTAAAATGTGCATCAAACGCGCCGCCCCAAGCAAACAGGCATCATTTGGCATCTGTAGATTGTTCGTTTCTTTTTAAATAGATTTAAATTTGATGTTGTCTTAAAAATAACTTAAATATGCAAAGCAATTGTAATCTCAAGTTAGCTGCTCTTACGGGCCTCCTTTTGGTGGTCAGCACTCAAAGCAGGCGCTTAATTCTCTTATGCCATGGGCCTGCTCTCAGAAAAAGCTCCAACTGAGGAGGATTCTCTTGAATGATCAGTTTTAGAGATGCTTACGATGGATTAATTCACATCCTCAAAATGCTTGACCGTTTCCTCGGTATCTTTCCTATTTTTAAAGTTTTCTCCCAAGTTGTGTTTGCGGCACGTGCAGCAGAACTCTAAAGCCTGATTGCAGTAATAATTGAATTGCATTGCTGAGGTCTGTAAAGTGATTTTAGAGGAGCTGAGGTGTCTGGCAGGCAGCTCGATCAGATCAAGTGACAGCGAGAGCTGCAGTCGGACTCGGATTGCAGACCACAGCACATTAACAGGATCGATACGGCTGCCACCGCACGAGCACAATACCACCAGCAAACTGATGGGGTTGTCTGTTTGAATCCCTCGGTGTTTCAGTATGCAGCTGCTGAGTCGCCATTTTCCTTTATGTAATTTACCCTCTTGAAGTTTCACCAACATATGCTAACACGTTGAATCTCGTTGAAGTCATCAATCTGATTATTTTTCGTAGTGGGAAATCCCAGTATCCCAATGCGTGTCTCTTTCTCTCTCTTTCTCTCACACACACACACACACACACACACACACACACACACACACACACACACACACACACACACACACACACACACACACACAAACCCTAAACCGAACCGTCTTCCTGTGGGCAGAGAGGGAAGATGAGGCAGACGAAGGACAGCTGGTTAAGAACCATAGTACCAAGAAAACACCACATAAAGGACTGTGAACTTCTCCAATGGCGGTCCAGGACCATACCACCTTCTTTCTACACAATCAGTAATTAGTACGTTCCCACCATCATATTGATCACAGCAGTAATCCGCCTAATGGAGTGGGGCAGTCTGTGATGTCATCCTGCAGGATGGAGGCCTGGCTTCACGTCTTTAACGGGGTTTTTAACGGTCTGTCTGTCCAGAACGTCCAACAGTTCAACTGAAATGTGTTACTTTATGACTTTAACCTGCGTCATGTTTCAGGTGTTGGTTAACATCGATGATTCTGTTTGTGGCTGCTGACGTTTGCTTCTCTGTCTGCTCCTGTTCCAGGGGATCAGCAGTCTGTTCAGCTCCCTGAAGGTGGTCCGGCTCCTCCGTCTGGGTCGGGTCGCACGTAAACTTGATCATTACATCGAGTACGGGGCGGCTGTACTGGTCCTGCTGGTGTGTGTGTTTGGACTGGCCGCTCATTGGCTGGCCTGCATTTGGTATGTTGATCATTCATTCATTCATTCATTTCATTGATTATATCATCCTATCAGGATTCATTACTGCCAAGTAGTAGCAGTAAGTGTAGCTTTATATAATACACTTGCATGTAATGAGATAGAAATGACATCGCAGTTTCTGATTGGCTGCCATCTTCTATCGCTGTGATGCATTAATGTTAGGGCCAATTAGCGTAATGAGAGCAGTGATTAGGCTAATGAATGCTTTAATTAACAGTTATTTTTACACAACATGCTCTTTTTTAAACATTAAAACTGTATGCTTCTCATACCTTAAAGCAAGAAAGAGAGTTATTACACTTCCCAGAGAGTTTTTCCTCATTAATATGTTAATTTATGGAGCGCGGGGCTCTGAAGCATAATCAGATCATCTCCTCTACGGGGGGCAAGTGTGGTGGAAGCATTAAGTTTCCACCATGTGTTGTGTTTGATTTATTATGTTTATGAGAAGGACTAAACACACACACACACACACACACACACACACGCGCACACACACACGCAGCTAGAGAGACTGATGCATGCAGATGCCAGCCTGACAACTTTATGTCTTGCATTTGTACACAAGCAGGAAATATGCTTGATTGTATTGATTTTATTATAATGTATTTCTAGCTATATAAAGTAAACACAGTCACACACTTTCATGCATGCTTCCAATTGGATGTTACTTTATGCTTCCTCTTAATGTTTTTCGAGCTGTACCAACACGCAAGACTCAAACACGTAGCTCACGCCATTCGCAAACCCACGAGCGGCTCCAATTGGCGTGATGAATGGTGTTTATTGGGCCAGACGCTGTCCAATGAAATACGTCCTGCATCATTTCGCTAAGTGGTTGCCATGGTTACACACTGAGTGACAATTCTGGTGCAATTATTCACAGTTATGAGACTTGCACACTTCAATTGGTCAAAGTTTTACACCACGATAGATGTAAAACACATCGTCAATTTGTATTAAAAAGTTTTCAATCTTTTTAATACAAATTTACATCTCGTAGTCAGCATTAATTAGCAAATACTAGCATGCTAGCATGCTTAATTTAGCTTGGAAAGGAGGTATGCCTTCTAAACGTCATTGCTATAGCACTGCTGTGTGGTTAGCATGCTTGAGGTGTTGCTGTGCTAACCTGCAGCCTCACAGTAGATGTGATTTAAGCTCAGAGAGTGATTCGTGTTCTGTTTGTCGCTATGAGTGTTGGGAAAACACAACTTCCTGTCTGCGCCGCAGGTACAGCATCGGTGATTACGAGGTCATCGATGAAGAAACCAACCTTTTGCACAAGGACAGCTGGCTCTTCATGCTGGCAGAAACCGTGGGCATGCCGTACCGCTTCAATGCCAGCGGCTCGGGGAAGTGGGAGGGCGGGCCCAACAAACAGTCCGTCTACATCACTTCCTTGTACTTCACCATGACTAGCCTGACCAGCATTGGCTTTGGTAACATCGCCCCCACCACGGACGGAGAGAAAATATTCGCCGTAGCCATGATGATGATCGGATGTGAGTGAAGGCATTTTATCTCTGGTCTAATGTCGCTAACGCATGAGCAGCTCCACTGTGCTCGTTCGAGCCACAATCCACTGAGGTGGGTGTGTAAATGAATTATGAATAGAGCCATCAAAGTACTTTACAGATGATTAGCTGAGCAATATTTCCAGCTCTACTGTAACTGAGAATATGCAGGTCAGGTTGAATATAGTTTGTGCCAGAACTGCTGACTGCAGTTTTTATTTAATCAACACTTTCCATAGCTTGTTCTCTGGCATGTTTTTGCTGCTCGGTGACTCAGTCACACACAGAATCCCGATTTAGTCCAGAAACACAAATTTTTTTTAGACACAGCTTTTCTTTGCCTATTTCTATTTTTGTTATCTCCACCACAGTTGCAGGAAAAACGTAAAGGCTGAATGAGTGGGATTTGACACATGTAAGTTGTAAGCACATTAGAGTGTTGGCTCCTCCTCTCTACCTCGATTATGTCAGTTCCCGCCCCCGTGCTTGGCCACGCCTCCTGACAGGGTCATGTGAACACGTAGATTTCCCGCTTTACATAATCAACGTCAGATTGGTTGTGTACATGATAAATAACAATTTAAAGATTTAATAAATAAATACTTAAAACGATGTGTGTTCAAAACATAAAAAGGGGTTGTTACTTTGCTATAAACAATCAGAAGTGACTGATGGCTAAAAAAAAAGCTAATGCTAATCAAACAAAAATTGTTTCGATTTGATTGATTAGACAATAAAAAAACTATCACTCATGCTGATTTGATTTCTCATGTTGATCTGAAATGTTGTAGACATTCTAGTTACCATGCTAGCTAACTCTCTTGCTAACATACACGTGGTTGTGTTGTTCTGGGAGCTTTAATCGGCCATATGGTGGCTCTTCATGAATTCAGTGATCCCGAGGAGTTTAGTACAGAACAGAATGTGACTCATGTTCCAGGCTAGCAAGCATGATATGGGTTAGCCCGGCAGCTGCTGGAGATTATCAACTGGCCCTGCATGATTCCTGTTCATCAGCGAGCTTGGAGGACGAAATGCTTCTCAAAAATGCACAAATGGATTTCCAGTCATACTGCTGTGCTGATCTCATCTCAGGCTTTTGAGGCAATTTTCTTTTTTCAGTTTTTCACGTTATGTTTCTGGGTCTGGTCGGGTTGGCTCAGATGTTAGAGAAGCTCTTTGAATCACAGCTGTTTGCAGAGTTTTAAGTCACTGCATCACCATTGTGTTACCAAGAAGTTTTTTGTGTATTGATATACTATACGTATGCTATATTGTAGCCTGAGGTGGAGTGGAACTAAATACTTTGATTAAATATTGATGATCCTTGTGTGACATTCACACAACAAAAGAAAGCTTTAATATGACTTTAATTGTTTCGCCAGTTTCAGTATGAGCTCTGTTCCTCATCCCTACGTTAGACTCATTACCTCAGCCTGCTGTGTGATATTGTGTTGAATTATTGAGATTTTCTGGAACGTAATGCATCACTTAGAGTTTATCCGATACGGTGAAATGCTTGGGAAAAATAGTACACATAGCTGCAGTAGAAAGTAGCAGGCCCATTCCTCAAAGACTGGATTCTAACAGAACATTTTTTGGACACATTTAAACAGTTGAGTCACAAATGAAACCGGAAGACGCAGCAGATTCACTGATATATTAATTAAATGGTTAAAAAAAGAACAAAGCAAGCAAATTTTCATAGCCTGCCATTCTTTTCAACTCTCAGTCCCACACATTCATCATTAGGCATCACCTGATTTGTGGCTGGTAATACGGCGTGCAGCACGGCATCGTTATTTGTGACTGCACACGAAGTGCAACGCCACAAAGCAATAACTGACATCATCGGATCAATTTAGCACATTGCTCCCTCCGATCCCTCTGCAATCACTCCGCTCCACAGTGGTACTTTCTTTTTTCTTTCTTTTTTTTTTTTTTTTTGTTACAGCAACAATTTCAACCCAGAGGCACGAGGTTGATTGTCGCACGTCTCTGCACCTTTTTTTCTTGTGGGGCTTTTGGACTTAATGAAAACACTCTCTGGGGGACTCACAAAGCTCAACTACAGACTATACAAAATTTTGATTGTGAGATAGAAATCATCTTAAAGTGTAAAATAACTAAAAACCAGACAGCCTCAGGAGGATTGTTGTAGATGCAATCGACTGCAGTCCATGGCTGTTCTCCATGAAATATAGATGCCCTGATACTGTTCTATTTTTACCACCAGCACTAGATCAGTGCTGGCAGTAGAATATCACAGTGTGACGAGGTATTTGGGGGATGATGGGGAAGGGATGCACTATACATATGTCCTGTTTCTATAGCAACTGTTGGCCTGGGGCTCGAGTTTCTGACTACTGTCTTTTAGCTAGCTTCAAAAGAGCCAGCTGTTAGATGCTGAGCAACGCTGCAACAAAGTTGTGTACATCAGCAAGTAAAGAGCGACGTTGGGATGAAGCATCTTTCCACAGGGACCCATTGAGTTTCCTTTGTTACGGCATCTTTCTGCTTTCCAGACAAAGGAGCGTTGCCATCTGCGCTAAAGCTCAAAGCAGCAGCAATTCCGGAACTTCACCAACATCAATTAAGGGACAGCTGGCAAACTGTTTGATTCAATAGACCTTGTTAAACCGTTCTTGATCGGTTGACCTGCTGATATTTAAATATGTAACACCGAGAAAACAAGAGGATTATCTTTGTTTTTGGGCGCTAAATATCGTATGGCGTTTGTTGGCGAGGCTGCACAAAGGAGCGATGGCGATGAAAGGAGGAGAGCTGCGGTTATCCTCATGCGGTTTTTTTTTAGCACTTTTTAATTAGTATCATTCCCTGTGCAATTTTTCAACACTTTGTTTGTGCACTGCAGAATAAACAAACACACCAACACATGCACAGGTTACTGTCATCATCTGAGGATAATTGAAATGTGCGGCTGGCGTGTTTCCTCTCCATCCCTTCTAGCGGGCCTAATTAGGACTCCATTGCCAAGAGAACGCTACACACTGAGCAGACATCTGATGGCTTTGATCCACACACACACCAGCTGTTGCACCGGTTCAGCCACCTCAGAGACACACGGCTACACCGCTATGCCTTTTCCTTAATTTGTCTATCACAGGACGAGTTTAGGAAAGTATCCTGATTTAATGGGACACATTCTCACTACGTGTAAAGCTGCATTTGTTGCTCCTTCCCCTTTCATGGGAAGTTTGTTGATTATTTTTAGAAATAATGACTTGTAGTTAATTTTCACAATGATTAAGGCTCTCAGGGATCTCCCTGTGGCCAGTGTGGGAAATATTTTTGTCTTTGTGTATCTTCATACCTATTTAAACAAAAACTGTTTGAAAAATTTTTGATTTGGCCAGAATTTTGGTTTAAAACACACAAAAAAAATGTTAACATCAACACAATGTGTAAACAAATGTATTGGGTGTTTTTTTTTTTAAAGATATCTATTAACCGTCATACGTGAACAGTTGGAGAGTTTTCATTCATGGGGTGGGGACAGAAGAAACAATCTGGCCTAGAACCAAAGGAGAAGCAGGCTTAAGAAGCCTCAGGCTAAGCAGCCTTATGACGCACATGTGTAGATATGAGGCACAGGTGTGGAGATGAGGCTCCACCCATAGACTTGGCCCCGCCTCCTGCCACACTATGGCTAAGCAACACCAACCAAACTAATGACATTCTGGTTGTTACGGCCAGCTTGTTGACCGCAAAAAAATACGGTAGATGTACAGCGGGTGGCTCCCCAAGTTAACACAAATTTATTGAACAACTAATGTTCAACATAACTAGTAGCATGGCATTAGTTACAGCAACCACCTTTGCACCCCCAGCGTCTGCTGCAGGAAGTGACGCCCACAGTGAATTGGCAGGCGGGGTTAAGTAGCCTAAGAACACTGACCAGGTGTTCCCAGTTACTTGATGTTAATTCTGAAAAGCTGAGGATCTGCTCAGTTGGCAAACACTTAGACTAAATTAAAAATCCTTAAAGGGATAGAAAAGTCAAAATGAACCAGGTTTTTGAAGTAATTAATTAAACAAAAGGCTTGGTGGCATTTAAATTTTTTTTATGATCAATGGGGCCTTAGAAAAACAAAATTTATCATAAGTTATGGAGCGCACCATGACAGCGGAAGTGTAGACATCACGGTGAATCCATGTCAGCGCCATTATATAAATATATAGCAAGCGACAACGCAACTGGGGGTGTAATTATCTCGTATAATTATCACCCGATGTATGCGGAGGATGAGAGTTTGGACATCTAGCGACTCATCCCAGGTGGCTTCACCTGAATCAGATTCTGACAGAAATATCAAACGCGTTATAATGTCCCATTTTTATAAAATTTCGCCAATGACGTATGACCCCCACGTGGCCATTGGATACTGAAGCTGCTGCAGCACAAATTTTTAAGGTTTTCTGACCAGAGGAATGATGCCAGACATTAGGAAAAAACATTTTCTTCATTTTTTCATAATGATAAACAAAATATATATCACTTTAAAATGAGTTTGTTGTCCCTTTACGAAAAATAATAATAATACAAACACCTCATTGCTTATGTCCCCACTACCCCAGCTCTCACTGCACCCAGCAACTGAATCCTTGAAGCATCCATAAGGGGAAGGAGGGAAACTTAAGAGTATGGGACACAGAGGAGAAATACAACCATACACCCTTTAGCGCTTTAAGAAGATCTCCCTTTCCCTCTCAATTCAAGATGCCAACAAAATCTAAACTGATGCATCAAAGCTCTCTTCTCTGAAATACAGATTCTTTTGAAATTGTTTTCTTAGATTTTTTTACTTTTTCATTTTCTCCATATTTTTCCAGCCCTCCTTTACGCCACCATCTTCGGTAATGTGACGACCATCTTCCAGCAGATGTACGCCAACACAAACCGGTACCACGAGATGCTGAACAGCGTCCGGGACTTCCTGAAGCTCTACCAGGTGCCCAAAGGTTTGAGCGAGCGGGTTATGGACTACATCGCCTCCACCTGGTCTATGTCACGTGGTATAGACACTGAAAAGGTGCGTCATGCTGTAGCGGCTCTCCTGCAGCTTGGTGTTGCTGTTAGCTTCCTGGTTATGATTATGATAAAGATGACTGCTCATAAAGTGTGTTTCATTTCTATTCGATTCCATTAGAATTGTTATGGTTGATCCAATTCTAGAATCAAACCGAGATGCTTTCTGAATATAAAACAGGTAGTCCTCAACATAGGAACTTAATTGGTTCTAAGAGGTTGTTTGTAAGTTGAATGGCTCATAAGTCATTATTTATTAAATTTCAATCTGTAATCACCATTTAGGGTCATTAAAATGTCATTACTACTCTAAATACTAAAGTACTATTACCTAAGACTTACCAGAAGTTATTACAGAACATAAAAACAACACATAAATGAAATGAACTCCTGTAGGACCGTAATGTAACATTAACATCTCTATCTCTGCTGAATGAATTTTCTCCCGGGGGGTGTTTATGCTAAGCCAAGCTTTATCAACTGAGGTATTCCATCACGCTGATGTGAATGATGCGCTGATGCACTTCCTGGTCATCAAAAATGTGGCATAACACTGTTTGATGACTCTGTTTTATTTCATGAAGTTTCTCAGTTAACTTGCCCAGTAGTTAACATCAAATAGCAAAAAATTTAGAGTTCAGCATTAGCGTTAGTTAATGCTTCTGGGTAGAAACCTAACCCGAAAACATTGGTTCCACATCATTTAGCTCCTCCACAGGGACAACCTGACAACATAAAGACAACACATTATAAAATAATATACAGATACAGGTTGTTTTGAGTTAAGTTGTCCTCGATTATACGTCGGTATAGGGTGGTCACCACTGCCCATTATCTTCGCTTTGCAGCGATCTCTCATTACTCGCGGTTAATGCTTTCCACAACCAACCACAAACAACAAAATACAGATATTGCGACAAATTATTTATTTTATTATTTACGGAAATTTAAATGTTTATGATCCCTCCCATACTGATATTAAATCACCTTCTATCTTTATTACCTTTTCCCACACTCTTATACATTGTTTACAGCGCTTTTAAGTGTTTCTTTACTACGTACTTAAAATCCGCGATGAGATGAAGGCAGGAACCCTGAAGCGTGAATTTGCAAGGGATTACTGTATTCTCCATGATTAACAGTAAAGTATAAAAGGTACGAAGCCTGATGCTCTGAGATGCTCACAGAGACAACAACCCACAACAACGAGTGTTGGAGCTGTGTGAACGCAGCAGCGCTGCCCCTGCGGGGGTTGTGGTAGAAAGTGGAACAGCACGACAATAGTCTGACATGGCGGCATGTGTTTGTGTGTATTTCTGAATGTTCGTAAGTTGAATGTAAGTTGAGGACTACCTATATACATAAAAGTCACTAACATTTGTGTGCTATCATTTAGCAGCCTATCGGCATAAATAGTGAGCGCTGCGGTTTTCTGTTTTTTTTTGTTTTGCATGGTAATCAATATTTACCACCAGGCCAGCTTCTGAATTCAGATGAAGCTAAATTTGAATGATTTAACTGGTGCTAAAGCCTGAGAGCTTAAACATGACCACATCCCATTTAATCAACGTGTAAATCATGTTATTTTACTTCAAATTAGAAACATAACTTCTGATAAGATATGGATTGACACTCTAGGACACCTTAATCTGTCATTTATAGTCGTGCTAACGCTCCTCTACATATGTAGCTCTTATTTTTCCGGCTCCAGGACGTGCTAGAGGGGCTAAAAATGGCACATAATCCCTCACTGCTTGACGTTCATCTTCAAAGAGATTTGTTTTACAGGCAGCTCTGTGACGGCCGGCATCCTGATGATCCGGTGTACTTGAACAGCAACCTGCCACTCAGTGACACTGAGCAGAGTGGTGGCTGGACTTCCATTTTACCTGCGTGTGACTGATTCAGCAAACACACCGGCTTCCTTGCAGCTTCCTCTAGCAGCAAATCTGTTTGGTTTTTTTTTCCGTGCAGAATTTTCTCTAAAACTAAAATTTTAGCAATGGAAGGTCTTATTTTTTTATTCCCCTCTTTCTCATTCGTAGTGTAGCGTAGAAATAATTTAATTCAGTATAATGTGATGAAAACTATTCATTTAGCCTCAGGCCTTCTTCTACTCTCGCTTCTTTCACAGGTGTTGCAGATTTGTCCAAAGGACATGCGAGCCGACATCTGCGTTCACCTCAATCGGAAGGTTTTCAAAGAGCACCCGGCTTTTCGACTTGCCAGCGACGGGTGTCTCAGGGCGCTGGCCATGGAGTTTCAGACCATCCACTGCGCCCCCGGCGACCTCATCTACCATGCAGGAGAAAGCGTGGACAGCCTGTGTTTCGTGGTGTCGGGGTCGCTGGAAGTTATCCAGGATGACGAGGTGGTGGCTATTTTAGGTGAGCCCAGGGCTTTTGAAGGGTCGAATAAAGCGATACGGCTTCATACAAAAGCGCAAAGCATAATGAGAAAAATTCATGTAAAACATTAGAAAGCGCAAATTATCCAATAAAAATATCTCATTGTAATGTAAACTTTCAAGTCGAGCCTCAAGCTATGAACTTAACGTCCTCTGAAGCGCCTCAGAATGGCTGTCAAAGGCATCGATGGGTCCCATTGGAGGCAGATCCTCATCAGCTGCCTTTGGAAAAAGCTTTTATGAGCTGCTGGCAGTCAGATAAAACCTATAAACTAGAGCTTTTCTACCCAAAACAAGACGTGTGTATATTAATTTTTCATAATCTGAACCTTACTTGTTCCCAGAACAGCATCACTAGCAGCAGCGCTAACATTCACCAACCAGCCGTCTCAAGTTTCACAGGATGGGATGTGACCGGTAACGTGACCGGGATCCCAACAAGGGATTTTAATTCAGAATCCCACTTTTTTTTTTAATTGCAGACTGATTTCTTTATTTTTCCCTCCAGGTTTTGTGATTTGCATTGAGGTTGATCTGATCCTGAGTTCACTTCTGAACATAAGGAGCATAAATCCAACTCAGAGCACCTCTGAACTGTAGTAACCCACACCTAATGCATATTGATAAGCACCGAGCCAGACTGATGACTAACTGTGTACATTTATGATATTTGTGAACACAGTTCTCCACTTACACTCTGATAACATTTAATGAAGGTGACTTCATCTTTCCTTTATCACAGTTAAATCCCAACAGAGTAGTTTCTTCAAAGTCTTCCATCTAATGAGACAATTGATTGATTAAGTGAATAATTGATGGCACAATCTGACAGGCCATGTTATCTGTTTTGTTTTCATCAATAGCCTGCTATTGGCTCCTTTTTGAAGCAATCAATACACCGTTAAGCTAATACATTTGGCCTGGATGAGACTGTAATGGATCCTGGGGAAAACCCTGGATAACTGATAGAGCGATCATTGGTTTTGTATTTTTGGGTATTTGGTCTGTATTGAGTGCATAATTTCATAATTGCCTGTTTTTAGTCATGTGACACACTATTTATCAACGTGTCTCTGCAGGTAAAGGGGATGTATTCGGAGATGTGTTCTGGAAGGAGGTGAATCTCGCTCAAGCCTGCGCCAACGTACGAGCTCTGACCTACTGCGACCTCCATGTCATCAAACGGGACGCTCTGCAGAAGGTGCTGGAGTTCTACACGGCGTTTTCCAACCACTTCTCCAGAAATCTGCTTCTCACTTACAATCTGCGTAAGAGGGTGAGTGACGCAAACGGCACTTATATAGAACAATTTACGTTTGATGTTTGAGTAAAATAAACCCAAAGAAACCCTCTTGAGGGAGGCGATGCGCGGTCAGAAACATAACAGAAGATGAATCTGTTAACAGAACAAGAAAACAGACTTGTGATGACTGATGGAGAAGCCTGCAGCTTTTCTTCTGACCGCTCAACCTCACCAAAAACACATCTTGTTTCCTGCGACTGAAAGTCATGCTGAAATTCATGGCCGCTGAAATGTTTTTGCGCCGTGCTTCATCAGAGACCACATTTATAATGTTTGTATGGTAGTTCTGTGCAGAAGGCCTGAAGGTCTTCAGGATTTTCTGCATTTCATAGTCACTAGATTCCTTATGGGAAAATAAAGTTGCTATTTCTGTTGTCAAAACCTTGAAAGGCCAGATTTTGGTTGCGTTGCTGTTTCTGCGGTGATCCTCTTCAAGTAAGCATGACATGTATAGACATGTATATAAAAAAAAAAATTCAGTAGCTTTTAAAAAAAATTGCACCCGGGGAAAGAAATGGGAAATGGGAAATATTGTTGATCAATGTTTACTACATCCTGCCAGAGTTCTGCACTTTGTCAGCTCAGGATGTGATCCTCCTCCCAACTGCAACAGCTTGAGGCGGAAAAAGTTCAAACAAAACAGTTGGATTTTCCATTACTTGAGTCCCATTTCGTTTTCCTATGCTCCGACATTAGCCAGGAGCAGCTTGAAGACCGAGCTGATCTGGCCTGGCTTCTGTCCTGGATCTCCTTCTGTTCCTCCTGGGCTGGTCCAGGAAAACAGGAAATTGTACTGTGGCTGAAGGAGCTGCTGGTTAATGTCTTTATCACTGTGGCCAGATTCCTCCAGCCAGCTCATGTGTGTCACATAAATAGCTTTTATTAATTTCCAATAAACAGCCACAATATCCCAAAGCCACTACGTTGTTTTTCAAACCTCCTCCGTCTTTGAAAATGAACAACAGCTCACTTCTACCCATCGTTACCTTATTTATAACGAGGTCAGTCGACCCAAGAGAGTGCAAGTGAGATTGAATTGCCCGCATATCAAGTGGCAATCTCATCTGCTGCATGAAACTTGCCATTCACCAGGGCCCACACTTCCTGAATATATACAGGAGGGAAATTCAGTTCTAATGGAGCTGGTGTATCGTTATTGTGGAGCATAGTTGTTACGAGGTTGTCTTCAAAAGTTAAAAAGACTTTTGGGTATTACATTAGCGCATCATGCAACTGTACATCCTCTAGTGGAGTGGAGAGATGGAGTTTCTTTTCTGTCCAAGACTATATTGTTGCTTCAAGGTACTGTACAAGCAAACCAATACATTGACCAGATCAATACATCAGCCACCAAAAAATTCATGGACAAAAATTCTGTTGTTTTGAGGTGTTCAGAAAGAGTTTCTCCTTCTTCTTGTTGTCTGTTAGCTTAGAATGCAGACTGGAAGCAGTAACTTCCTGGAGTGTTATCACTTGAGGTTGCCAATTGGTGTTTTTATGCATAATATATAATGTGTCCATTAGTGACTTTTCACCAGGCTAGTCCTTTTCCTGATTTTAGCCTCGATGTTGAGCCTAGCTATCAAGCTATTGATTCCAGCTACACATTTCCATCACTGACTTAAAAGATGTGTCAATCATCTCAGGCAGCAGTAGCTCGTTTGCCATGATGAATTCCAACATGTTCTTAAATGTAGTTCTTAGCTTTTAATTGGCAACAAAGGGGTTTTGTTTCCAATGAGACGAGACCTGCTGTGAACATCTTGACAAACAAGTGTCAGTCAAAATTACAGAGGGGAAGGGTAAAGCTGAAACTGCTAATATAACAGCTGAACACAGCACTCCATTAGCATCTTTATTCATCACAGTGTGTCTAAAGCCAGAGGCATGATGTGAACTTTCTCTTCCTGTCGTGGGAAAAGCCTCTTTAGGGTGACATTTACATTTATGAACACATTTTGAAACATCTTCCTTTGTGAGGTAAACACAGTTTAGGTCATTCAAACCAAACTGACGCTTATTATGACGGGCAATTTATTCATAACTTTATATCCTCTTGTAGATCGTCTTTCGAAAAATCAGCGATGTGAAGCGAGAGGAAGAGGAGCGACAGAGACGTAAAAACGAAGCCCCTCTGAACTTGCCACCAGATCACCCGGTACGAAAACTGTTCCAACGCTTCCGCCAGCAGAAAGAAGCCCGAATGTCGATTGAAAAACCAGAACTGTCTGAACACGATGTCGAGAAGGGACCCTTGTATGTGGACATCCCCATTGCTAACACAGCGATTACAACTACCAGCATTGTCACGGTAACAGAATGCCCAGCAACACCCTCATCTTCAACACCTTCATCTTCAACGCCTTCATCTTCAACGCCGCCTAACTGTACTCCCTCGGCGCAGATGAAGCTGCAGGTGCCATCTCCCATTTCTTTGGTAGGAGGTCGTCCTGTTGAGTCACTCAAAGCCAAAGGCTGGGGTCGATTTAAGGAGTCCATGGCCAAAGGCGATAACTGGAATAAAGTGTCTAAAGCTGAATCCATGGAGACTTTACCCGACCGGACCAAGGCGCACGACTCACAAATGCCTCTGAAGAAGACGGACTCGTGCGACAGCGGCATCACCAAAAGTGACCTACGACTGGACAAGGTGGGCGACTTCCGTTTGACACCCCACGACCGAAGTCCTGTCCAACCCCCGGAGACCAGACACGCCTTCTACCCCATCCCAGAGCAATCACTTCAGGCCTCACTTCAGGAGCTCAAACTGGAGCTGAAGGACGACCTCAACAACCTGAACATTCGAGTATCCGGCCTGGAGGCGCAACTGACCGAAGCACTTCAACTCCTCAAGGCGAGGAAATTGAGCGACAGCTCCTTACAGCCACTTTTTGACATTTCTAGACCGGCTTCGCCAGAACTGGACAAAGAGGACGTGTTCTCTTGAAGGATGGAGGAATCACCTGGCGACAGTCAACAGAATTCAGCTGGAATCCGGTTCACATCCAGATTACATGGATCCAGATTATGAAGCTGCACCTGGGCACACCGTTTAGATTAGGCGTCAGTGTTGTCTTTCAAACACAACAGCCTTCGTTATTGGGGTGTTTGAGTTGGTTGACAAGGAAAGGCAAGGTGATAGCCTAGGTTTGAACTCGGAGGTTCCATAAAAACCCACGGCTCTATGCTTGTACATAAGTTTTGTCTATTTTTCCAGTGCACTTGAATGGAAATATTTTATCCTGAATCTGTTTACCAGGTTTTTCAGACTTTGAGAGTCTCAACAGGAGATCTTTGTGTGTCTCCGTTGGAGGCCTCCGATAGAAGCAGCATGACCCACCGGTTTGTTATGGAATCATTTGTATGAGATTCTTTTGCATGTCAGATAAAATAGAGGCTCAAATTGCAGATGGTGCGTATTTGATTCATTGAGGCCACACAGTGAGCCATTTGCATTATTTCAGTCCGACAGTGCAAAGGGATGATATTTACAGATATTGGAACGTTACATAGAGTTATTTCCTCAACCAATTGATGGACTCTTTCATTATATCAGCTGCCAGGATCGTTATGAATTATACAGCGATTACGCCGGCCAAGCGATCAGATATTCCACTGTGTCTTTACGAGTTCTATAAACCACGGCTAGATGGGCTTCAAGACAAATGCAATGGCAGTGTGGCAACAGTGAACAAGTTCTCCATCTTTTCTTATAGCCAGTGTTTGTTCTTCTCTTATGTAAACACAACAGCACATACATGTTGCATATACACTGATTGAGAGCCGTACATTTGTAGCTGTGGCAGATGGACCTTGCAAGGCTGTGTCCCTTAACCGTATTCTAAAACTGTCAGGAATAAAGAATGACCTTTTGCTTAACATTTCTGAAATAAAATTTATGGGAAAAAACTTCATTGTGCAGATGTGCTCATGTAAACAGTTTGATTGTCACCGGAGCCTGGATGATATTTACCTCTAATGGCCACTGAGGTACATTTTTATATTTGTGACAGGTAGGATGATATAATGTGTTTTGTGTGTACAAAAAAATACACACCATGATGACGCAAGACCCAAGCTGACTAACAAAAATGTCAAATAGAGGAAACTTTTAGGAAGTTGTCTTCTTTCCTCAAATTTTCAAACAAAGTGTTTGAAATACATAAGATTCGTTTTTAGGAAACTTGGAGTAAGTATTTGGAGGCAGAACTAACATTTTCTTGGCTTCTACTCACTAAATCAGGGCCAGTAGAAAAGGGGTGAAAGTTATGATTCTGAAGAAGTCTCTTGTGATAAGATATATATTGTTATGACAAAACGTTGCACGATACAGAAATATATTATTGAATTTGTTGAATTTCTATGAAGGATTTTATTATATACCTAAAATTCTGTAATTTAAAAAAAATTTGGAAAAAACATCATAATTCTTTAAAAAAATCAGCTCAAAGATTTGAAAAAATTCATGTCAGATATTTAATAACCACATCTTTACATTATCCACAGTTCAAAACTGTTTTTTGCCTTCAACTCATGCTGGTTTGATTAATTCTATCTGTAGTGTACAGTAAATGTATTCTTTGACATCGCAAAGAATACCCAATATTCTTCATTATTTATTATTCATATGGATAATTCATGTTCTCTGCATGCTCCTCTCAGACAGACCCATTTTCATATCGCCCATCAAAAATTCAGCTTCCTAAAAATAAATGTCATGTCATCAGAGAGGTGAGAACTCATTGGGTTTAGAGTCAGTATTTATGGGACTTTATGGGCCCATTTCACAAAGAGGTTTGATTGTAGAGCTGGAAACAACACTAAAATCATATTGCTGTGACCTCTTTCACAGGCGATTCATAAAGCTGCTGCCCACATTGGGAGCAAGTTCAGAAAGCTGGAGGGCTGGAGGTGTCTCTGACAGAAGTATAAAAATATGAAATATAAAAAACAGATTTAGCAAAAGGTTCTTACTGGTGAGGGGGAAAGTCTACTTCATGCAAATGCCCCAGGATGCAACAAAAATCAGGCATCAATTTAATGTCTTCAGAAGCACTGATGTGTTTAAGACCCGACTCCACGGCCAGCGATGCCCAAGTGATGCATTTACTGGAGAGAAAAAAAAAATCAGAGAAGCTGTCGTCTCTATGGAGGATAGCACCCTCCATCAGTTGAACCTGAACTGAAGTCAGTGGTATTTAAGGTGTTGATGAACTGTGATAGAGGAAAGCAATAAAATTTACTTTGGAGCTCATTCTGTAAATTTACTCTTCTAAAAACCTCTTAGTCAAGAACAGAACCAAATTTTTAATAATTATACAAAAGAGGATTTTTGCGCGACTACGTGAAGCCTAAGACCAGAGATGTGTCGTGTGGAGGGTCGTCTCACCTACGCCTGTCTCAAGAGGCTGAATTTTTTACAAACACCATAAATATGTCACTAAAATAAGAAGAAGAGGCACTTAACTCTGAGACAAGACTGTTGAAAGCAATGTGAGGTTCTGTGATGTAATATTTATTAAAGAGAGAAAAGGTCCAAGCTGTGACCAAAAAATATAGAAAACCAGGTGACCCTTTAACAGCTTCAACATATTAAATCTGACTTTATTTATGTGACTTCTGTTAGCTACTGAGAAATAATGTGAAGGATTTCCAGCCAGAAGATCATAAATGCTAAAGATTTTCGGGTTCAGGGACAAATCAATGGAGGAGGCCTCTCCCCCTAGCTAATTCTAATCCCTAGAATAATCCTATTCACATAAAATGAAAATATGAAGAGGTTTTACAAAAGCACAACATACGTATTAATAGTTTATTTCATTTTCTACCCTTGACATACTGTAGGACACAGAATTAATATTTTAGACCTGCAGCTGCCCACCTCATATCCCGTTTGTTTTGTCGGCCAGTTTTAACTCCTCAGTCTGGGACATCGCTCTAACAAAGTGATGCTCAGCAGGTGTATTCTCACGCTGATCTTCTCATGTCGGATCGACTGCAGTTTCGTGCTCATGTAAGAGGATTCCTCACCTACAATCCCTTCTCACACTCATCCCGCTTAGCGCCACTCAGGTGCTGATCATTCCAAGAACAGAAATCAGCTAATGAAAACACGCAGCCCAGATTACACCCTACTTGTTTTATTTAATGACAGAGAAGCTTTTTAGAAAACTATCTACCACTAGTAGAAATGTAAAAAACAAAGCAGGCCTATGCAGGTAAGATGTTCAAACGTCCCCAAGTGGGACGGAAAAAAAGAGCTGATCCTAAATCTGTACGTATGAATTATAATTTATAGCTGTGGATTATTTTCTTACATTTCTCCTGGCCACTCAAAACACAACAAAAGGGATATATTTAAACTTTGATAATGAACAAACGCAAACTAATTGATGGAAGGATTTTTTTCTCATGATTCTTCGTGGGCCTTAATAAAAATTTCAAAAATGTAATCGACAATTGGATCGGAATAAATTATTTATTACACAGTGACGGGTTGTCAAAAAAAAGACAAACACTTTCAGATAACTTATGACCCAGACACATTTTTAAGGATAATTAGAAAGTTTACTAATACTGTACCTCACTATTTTGTTTGCTGAGGAAAAAAACTTTCATAAGAAGTGTTCAGAAACAGAAACACTGCTGAGCCACATCTCACACAACCAAGAACCATTCAGTCCCATACTATCTGTGATATTTTCTAGTAATGAAAGGGACCCAATGGAGCGTTTTTGGTGGTGAAAGTTGACACTGCAGTGGTACTGAATTTACAGCTTTGCTCTCATTCTATTCGGGTTGTATCAAATTTCCCCGGCACAGGCGACTCTCAGGAAGAATCAACATCGATCCCTTCCAGAGAGATTTGGTCTTTTAGGCGGAGAAAAGTGTCTGCTCAGCTGCGCTTCAGCCAAGTTAGCACGGCTTCAGTGGCACTGAGCCAGGTCCGCTACGGAATTACTGGATGGCGGGAACGAGGCCGGTGGACCTGGTGGCCCGGCAGCACTCTGAAGTTAAGTCAAGATGCTTCACGGTGGGTGAGAAGACCACTCAAGTCCAATCTGAGCAAAGCAGTAGAGGAAGGCCAGCATAGGCGGGGCCAGG
The DNA here is from genome assembly GCA_013358685.1 of Antennarius maculatus. Taxonomy (NCBI): domain Eukaryota; kingdom Metazoa; phylum Chordata; class Actinopteri; order Lophiiformes; family Antennariidae; genus Antennarius; species Antennarius maculatus. Next base: position 18,902,654 of record CM023616.1, read on the forward strand.
GTAGACCACCCTGAAAAAGACAACAGCAGGTTTAGAAATCAGGTTATCCCGAATCAAGGCTCTGCTCCTCCGGGAAGATTTGCATTCTTTTATGAGAGAAGAGAGGAAATGATAGTGTAGATGATTCGGTCAGTGTCGTCCATGTTGTTGTTATCCTCTCTTTCTATTTATAGCAGCTTCTCAGAGGGTCGAGCAGGACCGTAAGGACGGCGCTCTGCACCCCCTCCTCAACTGGCTTGCCTCCAGATTTGCTCACCGTATCTTGCACCTGCACCCACAATGCACTATTCTTTTCTATTCATGTTAAAATCGAATTCACGTACACACAGGCTGCTTTATGCACAGCTGTACTATCAGTTTGCTGTGTGCAAAAAGCTACCAATGCTAGAAGACACATGTTCTGATGACGGCTGCGTAACTTATGTTATCGTTTCGTGTTTCCATTTGTCTTTAAAAAGAGCCTTCACGTTGTTCCAATGAAAAGACAGTCGCTGTAATTATTAACCAAATTTCAGGTCCATGGGCACTTTTGAAAAATGCATCTCCAACACCTGAATCAATTATTTAAAGCCTTTCAGCAGAGGGCATCTGCATGTACCGTGGCCTCCCCTTGGTGTCGTGCCAAGACAACCAAGTGTTCTGTCTTTGCAGGTATGCAAATTTCATTAACACCCTCGGTATGAAATCCAGACTCTCCAACCAATCATCCACCTTTTGCTTTCATGAATCTCAAACCAAGAGCGAAAAACAGAATCAAACAGAGACCAACTACTAATTACTAAGGCCACACAAAGGGAATTAAAAACCTCCTTCCACTGGTTGTGTGTTACTGTGGATGTAATTGGGCAGTGGTGTAACTACATCTTTCTTTCGCAGCTTTATTAGCGAAGAGCTCCGTGAGTACAGACGCAGTGAAAAGGCGAGTAAAAACTAAACATAAAGCTCATTAGCGGACAGGATTAAGGCCTGTGCTCGTCAGTGGAGCAGTCAGTGACAACTAGTAGGTTTAGCTCTTCATCATCATTAGGTTGATAGGGACGAAGGCTAATTCTTGTGTGGATAAGTACATGTGACCTTCTCTGGCTGTACATCCAGGAGTGGCTGTGTCTGTCCACCACAACGGTCCAGGCTGGACCAGTAGGAGGTCAGACGCATCGACATGACATTTATGGTGTCCTACTGACTTAAGCCAATGGAGAGCCACCAGAGAGTAGGAGAACATAAAACGGAGCTCATTTAAAATACATCCAAATGTTTTCACAGTCAGATGTTAGAATTTAATGGGATGATTCATCGCCTTGACTTTAGACTACTGTATCTACTGGAATGTGAAGAAAACATCCAACCTAGCCAAGAACCTCGGTTTAGCTTCTCGCTGGACCTGAATAATTTACAATGGTTTAACCCGTTGGTAGCTTTAGCTTCCTGTTTATTCACTCCTACCATGTGTGCAGCGTTATTCTGAAAGGGGTCAGGAGAGCTTGCAGTAGCATCAAGTTTGGCTCAAATTGTTGTAAACACAATTTACTGCTGGCCTGCTGGTTTCCCAAACTTTTTTTTTTTTTTGCTAAACCAATTGTGGAAAGTTAAGATGACCTGAGCCGCCTGGAGAAGGTCACGCCACACTCCTACTGGGCTGCTGGGCTCACCTTTACCCACACAAAGACCAAGTGACATCATACGGAGAGAACATGCCCTCATTTTTGATGAGCAGAGAATCTGAAAAGCTAGGCTCACCTGTGACCCTGATCACATGAGGAAAAGCATCGCTAAATGAATATTTTTTGTCTTCAAAATTCAAACCATAGGTTGGTGTCAGGAAGGGAAAAAAAAAAAAGACTTCTGTTTCCATGTATCAGAAGCGAACTGAGCTCCGGCTGCTCGACATGAATGGAAAGGCTCCAGAAGCGCCAGCAATCTTGCTTTAGGTACCAAATGAGGCAAATAAAAACACAGGGAGCAAAACAGAAGCTGGCACAAGCATAAAGCAGATATCTCACTATTTGGGATAGTTTGTCCATGCAGATGCAAAGAGAGTCCTGATAAAACCTGAGCCTCAGCCTCCACTGACGATACCACTAAATATACACACCAAACTGCACCATTTTTAATCATTTGATTATGTTTTAAATATGTTTTTATCCACCAAAGAGAGCTAGCTTCTCTCTAGCTGCTGCTTTAGATAGTGTCTTAAAACTGCTGTCATCTCTGGGGGAGAAATTCTCCCACAACGCAACTAAACTGTAACACGAAGGCCAAGAGACCAATAGTCAACAAAGACACCAACTTCTAAAAGCCCTCCAAGTAAGCCCCACTAAATAAAAAGACACACATGGATGCTACTGAGTGAGCGCTGAGGAAGGCAATTTACCTTGAACGAAGACACGGTTCCAGAAGATTCTGCCAACGTGAATCCCCCCAAGGAACACCAAATTAGATAGGATGAGCATGGCAGTGGAGAAGGCAGAGAGGAGAGCAATGCATCGCCTTTCCATCACCACAGAGATATTCTGCTCCTGGGAAATCAGTAAATAAATAAGTAACTAGCACAAGAGCCAGGAGAGATTTTCAGTGGGAAAGAAAAGCACCACGCACTAATAAACTGTGAGCCCATAAATCAGGAGGATTACACAATGTGTGACCAGGTTTTATGTCCGTTGGAGATCATGGACTGTTTCCAAAGACTAAAGAACAAGGGAGAAAGGACAACCTGGACGTCTCTACGCTTAAAATCTGATATTTGTGCACACTTACAACAAGGGAGCGAATGTAGGAGGATGTAAGAAGAGACTTCAGCCCGTTTTCTATCAAAACTCCAGCCCAGTTCATCAGAGCCCAGTACTGCAAGTAGTCATGGCCGCCATGCCAGAGGCAGACGAATCCAAAGGTGAGACCGGTGGAGAACATTTTATAAAGGTAACCGTGGCGTGAACCTCCCAGCGGCACGTAGAGGTATCTGGAACATGGAAACTGAAATCTTTAAGAGTAATAACATCGATTAAAATAATAAACGTTTCAGAAAACACAAAGGAAACAGCTGAATAAATGTCATGTTATTTATCATGTCATGTTTGTTTGTTGATTGTTTATTGCTGCTCTGATGTCCAACACAGAAATTGAGGCAATTCCAAGGAAAACAAATCTTTCTGAGCTGCTCGAACTCTGGAACTGGATTACTGATTCCAAAGGGGTTTCTCTGGTTCAGTCGGGTGGGGCATCATTTTTGGAGAGGCAACTCCTATTTCTTCATCAAAACTGCAAATCTCCACCAGAAAACTTCCGCTGTGTTGTCAAAAAAAGATTACAGATCACACGGCGTAACAGCAGCAGCTGCATATTCACGCGATAGCCCCCTCACTGTGAATAATATTTCACCAATCAGCTGAGAAAGTGGGGCCCGCTGTGATGAAAAATGCTCTCCGATATTGTGAGAAAGCCGTCCGTCCCGGAGGTGCCTTGAGTTTCTACATGCTACATTACTCTGACACGCTAACAAACATCTCGCTCCGTCTCATGTTGTAGAGCAGGGAGCTAATTATCTCAGTCACCCTGTGGCTAATCAATGTTCCTGAAAGATGAGCCAGCATTTTCTGAGCCTTAAATAGAGCGGCCAGCTTGGCCATATTGGAGGATGAAAGTAAAAAACAGATGGAGAGGAAGAAGCAGGGTGAAAATTAAGCACCTATCCATTGATTTAAATTAATTAGATGTGCAACTGATTCTGCAGAGATGTTAAATATGATCACCTTTAGACATACATGAATACCTTGATCAGTTTTATATAATGGAAGTAGGTGTTCTTATTTAATGCATCCATAAATTATTTGCATATTTATACAGACTTTATCCCACGGGATTGGGGGGTCAAACTGCCATTCTCATTCCAAGCTACCAGACCTCAAACATGTGTTGCCGTGTCGATGGACCGGCAGCACACAGGCAGGACCAGCCTAATGGAACAGCCAAGAATGAACCACTTAGCAGCCCAGGGAGATTAGGTGTCAGTGAGTCATGTAAAGCACATAATTTAACACCTACGCGCTCACAGAGCGCTTTTCAGACAGTTTCAACAGAATTTCACAAACGAATTAGAAAAAGCTTTAAAAGCAATTTCACCAGAAGGGACGAAGGGGCATCACCCTGCATCCAAAGACAGATAATTACAAGTAAAGCCTTGCAGCAGGAGAGTAAAACATTTCAGACGCACATGGATTCAAAAGGGGAAACTCAATATAAGGAGCTTCATTAAATCATCTGTAAAGCAGATGCATGCAGATGCAGAGGGGGTGAGAAAAAATGATTAGCAAATAAATTACCAAGATGTTGGAATCTCTTCCCAGAATATCTTAGTGTTTTCTGGAGATCCTGCAGCTTAGTGTTTCTTAAATGTCGCAAAATGCGTCTGGAGTGGATGAATCCTAACAGGCTGCATCCAGTCGGTGCGTCATTAAGAGGAAACGAACTAATGCTGCACAAAGCAGCACATAACTCTTGTGTTACGTGTGCACATATTAAACAGGAAGGTATTTCTCTGGGGTGCAGAAACAGTAACACAACAAAGGAACTGTTCACATCATTATCACAGGAGAGTCTCCATTCATACGCAGCGCCCTGTTAGATATGTGATTTAGAAGATGTTTTACATTTTAGGAACCAATAACTTCTGAAATATTCCATCCATCCCTCATGAAGAGCCTCTTACCTGATGAGCCATCGATATAGACCCTCATCAAAGTGCCTGAGAGTGAGCAAGAAGAGAGAAACCCTGAGTAACAGATTTACATAACAATACAGCACTAAGAGCAGCGGCCTCCACATGAGCTGAGGCCGGTACCGCACGCGTGTCGCTTTGTCATTGAACAGACTGGAAAAGAGCAGTTTTATGTGATCCATTTATTTATGTCTGTACTGTATGTCCCTGTGGCCTGTAAACCGAAGCGGTTTTGACAGTGATGCCAACGGACAGCTTTATGCATTCCATCAATGCTGTCCACTTCGGCCAGCTCAGCACACACACACTCACATTCACACACACACACACAGTGGTCAGACTGGAGAGCACCGCCTTTTTTTCTAAATGCACAGCCGTCCTCCCAGTCCTCCTAGAAAACACGTTTTTCTATTCTTTAAATACATTTGGAAATGTATTGATTTCCCGCTGAAATGCCCCAGTTTAACTCCAAGCCCCGTTCAACGTCACAATGAAATGAACGTGGAACTAGATGCCAAAACAGCTTCAACAAAAAACGATTTTAACTTTAATGAAACGAGAATTTATTGACTCCTGTGGTTGATTTTATTCGTTTCCTATCCGCGTTCCAACCAGGAGTCTTTATTTCTTTCTTTCCAGTTAAAAGTTAAACACACAAGACACAAATTATGAAAGAAGTGGAAATGTTGCCCGTGGGCGTTTTGTTTTTCGAGTCTCGCTTATTAAGGTACTTCGCTGTTGTGGAACAAGAACTGCAACGGCCATTTTCATTCTCTTAAGCAATTGCGACACCTTCAGCAGAAACGAGGCATCGTCTTTCTTTGCCTCTGGAGCTCCTTCTTTTCCGCTCTCAGAGAGAATGCCCCAGCATTAAAAAAAATTAATACAATTTTATACTGATGCTCTTGGTAATAGTGTGATGAACATGCACAGACACACTGCCAGATGCTAACGTGATTGACAATATTGTGCAAAGCCTGCAGGATGTTTTAAATGTGATGACGCTCCTACTAAATCGGCCACTTCACCTTGAATCTGGAAGACGACCAGGTTCCTGGTGCAGAGGTCAACTGTTGTTGTGATTGCCGGTAATGACAGAAGATGACTCAGTCCACTGTGACCAGTGTTATCTCTAATTGACTGTGAGCACTTGAACCTACCTGTACTTGCAGTGGATGCAAGATTGTTGCGGCGTTGAGGTTTTATCTGTGTAATATTTGTGTCGGTGGCGTTGGCTTTGCTGTAGGAGTTTACCTCCACATCCCTGTGAAGCTGTACATGATGCTAACGCAGCGAGGAAGGTTTGGGGGGGACAGGTTATCCAGTGTTGCCAGCGTGGATGGAAGGCCAAACAGAACCAGGTACTTCACAAAGAAGAACTGGACAAGTGCCAGGGCGAGTCCGCCTGTCATAGACAACCAACCAACAAAGCATCCAGGTCAGACAACTAACACGCCAACCAAGTGACCTGTCAGAGACAGACTTACCCAAGGCCCAAGGAGGAAGAATTTCTAAGTAGGTTTCATTGGATTGGATGGAGTGCATGTACATGACATGGATCATGTATTCTGCGATACACCACCAGAGTACGATCCGTCCAGATCTGAGCACCAGGTACCAAAGAGCAGATTGGTCTGCGTTAGCCTCAGCAGACCTCCGCATCTAAATGTTTGGAAAGTGAGAATGTTGTTAAGGAGTGCTGGTTGAACACGAGATGAATAATGATATATAATTCTACAAAAAAGATGGAAAATAAGGCATTAAAATGTGCAGTAGTGAGACTCTGACAAATAAACGGTTGGTATTTTTGCAGAAATTTACTAAACTTAATAATAACCACACGTCAATCGCCCACAGAAGCTGTTTAGCAGGTATAAAACAGAAGAGGTCATTCAGAAAACCAGTTTAATTCAGTAGGGACCTTTATTAGCTTAATTACCTGTTCAACATAGTCTTTGTATGTGATAATTGGTCCATTGTAGAAAAAAGGATGATAGAAGGTGTATGAAAACAACCAACAGAACTGTACAACTCCACCTCGGTCCAGAGGGCACCAGCAATGCTCCAGGCTGAAGCTGATGAAGCGCAGACCACAGACAGCAACGCTGAAGAGCAGCAAATAATACTCTTCTTCAGTCTCGTACCAGCCTTTCTATGCAAAGAAGGAAAGGCCAATTATCTTTACAACACTTTCCTGCATGAACTTATACCAGCAGTGGCAGCTTGATGCTAATTATAAAGCATTCTTTAAAGGTCAACCTTTGTTTAAAATGTGCCACAGATCAAACTGGGAACATTAGCAGATTATACCAGACTTGGATAAAATGTGCTTAAAATCCGACAATACCTATTCTCACTTAATTGTGGTTGTTTTTCATTTTCAATTTTTGATTATGAGGACTGTCTGCAGGCAGCTGTTTCCTCTCTCTGAAGCTTTTCCGTTTCTGAAGCTCCAAAATTTTTATTCAATTTTTTTTTTTAAACTCTGTAATTGCCGCGTAGACATGGACATGGTTCTTCCCCTGCTGGCTTGCGCCCTCTTGTGTCGTTTGCAAATATGGCATCCAGTAAGAAGTCATTTATAATGTTGGGACGCTGTGTGTAATCTAAATAAAAAAGGGTATACATTGTTTATTGGTTTTGTTCCTTAATTATGGAGGGCTGTTTGGGTTCTCTTTCTTTCTTAATAATCTTTTAATGATGTTGTGACAGTTCTTCTTTTCCTTTTTGGCTTTTCCCTTCAGGGGTCGCCACAGCGAATCAACCGCCTCCATCTAACCCTGTCCTTTGCATCCTCTTCTCTCACACCAACTACCTTCATGTCCTCTTTCACTACATCCATAAACCTCCTCTTTGGTCTTCCTCTAGGCCTCCTGCCTGGCAGTTCAAAACTCAGCATCCTTCTACCAATATATTCACTATCTCTCCTCTGGACATGTCCAAACCATCTCAGTCTGGCCTCTCTGACTTTATCTCCAAAACCTCTAACATGTGCTGTCCCTCTGATGTACTCATTCCTGATCCTATCCTTCCTGGTCACTCCCAGAGAGAACCTCAGCATCTTCATCTCTGCTACCTCCAGCTCTGCCTCCTGTCTTTTCCTCAGTGACACTGTCTCTAGACCAAACAACATCGCTGGTCTCACCACAGTTTTCTACACCTTTCCTTTCATTTTAGCTGAAACTCTTCGATCACACATCACACCTGACACTTTTCTCCACCCATTCCATCCTGCCTGGACACGCTTCTTCACCTCTTTTCCCCACTCTCCATTGCTCTGGACTGTTGACCCCAAGTACTTAAAATCCTCCACCTTCTTGATCTCTTCTCCCTGTAACCTCACTCTTCCACTTGGGTCCCTCTCATTCACACACATGTACTCTGTCTTACTGCGGCTAACCTTCATCCCTCTCCTTTCCAGGGCAAACCTCCACCTCTCTAGCTTCTCCTCCACCTCGTCCCTACTCTCACTGCAGATCACAATGTCATCTGCAAACATCATAGTCCATGGAGATTCCTGTCTAACCTCGTCTGTCAGCCTGTCCATCACCATAGCGAACAAGAAGGGGCTCAGAGCTGATCCCTGATGCAGTCCCACCTCCACCTTGAACTCCTCTGTCACACCTACAGCACACCTCACCACTGTCTTACAGTCCTCATACATGTCCTGCACCGCTCTAACATACTTCTCTGCCACTCCAGACTTCCTCATACAATACCACAGTTCCTCTCTGGGCACCCTGTCATAAGCTTTCTCCAGATCTACAAAAACACAATGCAGCTCCCTCTGGCCTTCTCTGTACTTCTCTATCAACATCCTCAAAGCAAATACTGCATCTGTAGTACTCTTTTTTGGCATGAAACCATACTGCTGCTCACAAATGCTCACTTCTGCCCTTAGTCTAGCTTCCACTACTCTTTCCCATAACTTCATTGTATGGCTCATCAGCTTTATTCCTCTGTAGTTGCCACAACTCTGCACATCTCCCTTGTTCTTAAAAATGGGCACCAGCACACTTCTCCTCCACTCCTCAGGCATCTTCTCACTATCTAAGATCCCGTTGAACAACCCAGTCAGAAACTCTACTGCCACCTCTCCTAGACACTTCCAAACCTCTACAGGTATATCATCAGGACCGACTGCCTTTCCACTCTTCATCCTCTTCAGTGCTCTCCTCACTTCATCCTGGCTAATCTTTGCTACATCCTGGTCCACAACAGTCACCTCTTCTAGTCTTTGTTCTCTCTCATTTTCCACGTTCATCAACTCTTCAAAGTACTCTTTCCATCTTCCCATCACACTGCTGGCACCTGTCAATAGACTTCCATCCCTATCCTTAATCACCCTAACCTGCTGCACGTCCTTCCCATCTCTATCTCTCTGTCTTGCCAGCCTGTATAGATCAGTCTCTCCCTCCTTACTGTCCAACCTAGCATACAAGTCATCATAAGCTTCTTCTTTGGCCTTTGCTACCTCTACCTTCACCTTACGCTGCATCTCCCTGTACTCCTGTCTACTCTCCTCAGTCCTCTCAGTGTCCCACTTCTTCTTAGCTAACCTCTTTCTTTGTATACACTCCTGTACCTCCTCATTCCACCACCAAGTCTCCTTGTCTACTTTCCTTCCAGATGACACACCAAATACTCTCCTACCTGTCTCCCTGATCACACTAGCTGTAGTTGTCCAGTCATCTGGAAGCACCTCCTGACCACCCAGAGCCTGTCTTAACTCCTTCCTAAAGGTCATGCAACACTCTTCCTTTTTTAGCTTCCACCATTTCGTCTTCTGCTCTGTCTTTGTCCTCTTCATCTTCCTCACCACCAGAGTCATCCTACACACCACCATCCTATGCTGTTTGGCTACACTCTCGCCTACCACTACTTTGCAGTCACTGATCTCCTTCAGGTTACATCGTCTACACAAGATGTAGTCTACCTGTGTGCTCCTACCACCACTCTTATAGGTCACCCTATGTTCCTGCCTCTTCTGGAAGAAAGTATTCACTACAACCATTTCCATCCTTTTTGCAAAGTCAACTACCATCTGTCCTTCTGCATTCCTCTCCTGGATACCAAACCTGCCCATCACTTCCTCATCACCTCTGTTACCTGCACCAACATGTCCATTGAAGTCTGCACCGATGACAACTCTCTCACTTCTAGGTATGCTCTGCATCACTTCATCAAAGTCCAACCAGAATTTCTCCTTCTCCTCCAGCTCACATCCTACCTGTGGAGCATACCCACTAACAACATTGAACATCACACCTTCTATTTCTAGCTTCAGACTCATCACTCTATCCGACACTCTTTTTACCTCCAGGACATTCCTAACAAACTCCTCCTTCAAGATAACTCCTACTCCATTTCTCTTTCTATCTACACCATGATAGAACAACTTGAACCCTGCTCCTAAACTTCTAGCCTTGCTACCTTTCCACCTGGTCTCCTGGACACACAGTATGTCTACCTTCCTCCACTGCATCATGTCGACCAACTCTCTACCTTTTCCTGTCATAGTTCCAACATTCAACGTCCCTACTCTTAGTCCTATACTCTTGGCGCTCCTCTTCTCTTTCTTCGTGCGAACGCACTTTCCTCCTCTCCTTCTTCGACCAACAGTAATCCAATTTCCACCGGCGCCCTGTAGGTCAACAGCGCCGATGGCGGTCGTTGTTAACCCGGGCCTCGACCGATCCGGTATGGAAGTCATATGTTTGATTCGCATCTTTGATTTGGCAAAAGTTTTACGCCGGATGCCCTTCCTGACGCAACCCTCTGTATTTATCCGGGCTTGGGACCGGCACAATAAGACACTGGCTTGTGCCCTCTTGCGGCTACATTGATGTTGTGACAGTTAGATGATGAAATTCCCAAATTCTTTGCAATTTTTTATCGAGTATCGTTATTCTTAAAATGTTATTCTATTTGCTACAATCCACAGGATGGTGATCTCCTCCAGCTCTGTACCTCAAAAAGATGCCTTTTATAGCCAGTCATGTTGATAACCTGTCACCAGTTAACAACTGACATGTTGCCTTTGTGTTTTCAATTAAAAATGAGGTTATAATGTTTTGAATACATCCCATTCTGCTTCTATTTACATTTTAAACAGCATACCAGATTTTCTGGAAATAAGGTTGTAGGGCTAGAGGGTAAATTCATACAATGCCAGTATACAAAGACACAAGCAGCCCTTACACATCCTAAATATGAAGTCAGTTCAAGCAAACATTGAGCAACATAGCCACAGTAAATTTTAAAAGCAACATGTATTTAACTTGCCTGCTTTGTCTGACAAATAAAAGAAAAACAGCCCTCTAAAATAATGAACAAATATGAATATCCAGGTGATAAAACGCACCTGGATCTCTTGAAGAGGTTTGATGTGAAGCGTGGAGAGCAGCAGCAGGTTACAAGCCCACGACAGAAGAGGCTTTCGCATGTGGGCCACTGAAAACGACAGGCCCAGATGCACAAGCAGAACACCCACTCCTTTAATCCCCAACACACTGCCGGCTGCTAAGAGGCCATATATTGTGATTGCTGGCACCCTAAGCTGTTAATGGAACATCAAGCGTGTGTTCATATGAAAGACCTCTCAACAAATAGCAAATATGTTCATTACATTACATTCAACAGCAACCGCTTCCTACCTTGTGAAAGAAAATGCTGGTCAGTCTCGATATCAGCCCGTGACCGATGAAAGTCAAGAGCAAAGACTTTTTAGCCCATTCAGTCCAGAAACTCCACTCAAAGTCTGATGGGTCCTGAAAACAAGCAATCACTTCATCATGAATTTGAAACAAATTCTGAGAAAAGGCTTTGAATTGTCTTCATGCTCAAATGGACCTGGTTTTCATGCATACAATTTATCACCCAAATGGATGACACTTAAAAACAGCTTTGATTAAGACAGCACACCAGAGCTGGGCTTTAGGCAGCAGTGTCAAAATGGAACTTACCCTTTTAAAACCCTTCAGGAGGCCTTTCTCCAACTGGAATTCCCTCTGCAATACTGCGTCATGCTCTGAGGCACAAAACAGGGGAATACGAGCGTATCTATTAAACTTTTCTTCTTGATTTATTTAACCATTGTATGGTTATCTGTTTATCTATATACCTCTGCAGAACCTGTGCAGCTGGTAGAATGAGTACAAATGAGAACCAAAGGACAGCATCCAATACGCACACAGCTCCATCCATGACAGGGGCGCCAGCTGAGTCTTTGGTTTAGACTTCATCACGGAGGATTACTGCGGTAAAAATGATCCGCCTAAAACACAGTGAGACGGTCAACCTGAAGCTGAGGTTGCTGGGAAACAATTGTACTTTGACAGTCAGCCTCAAACTTTTTATTATTAGAATACATATTAACCTATACAATTTATTTCAAATAGACTGAAGTTGTTAAATTTTTGTTTGTTTGAGATGTCTGAAATAATTTTATTAATTAATATTATTATGGAATTCACACACCTGATAAATGTGCAGATGTGCAATAACAATTATTCTTTTTGAAACAAATATTCTGAATTCAAATCACAATTTCTCGTTCAAAGTGACCATTTTTAATTTTCAACGTAGCCTGAAATTAACAACGCCAAAACCCATCACTGTCGTTGCTAGGTAACACTGCGCAAATACTGTTGCCGAATGGGCAGCGCAAAGAAACTAAACTCGCTCGCGACTAACTAAAACAATCAGTTATGAACGCTACGCTGACATTTAAGAATAACACAAAACCACCGTGAACAACTCGTGTGTGTTTGTGTGTGAACAAAAATATGTGTCTGTTTGTTTTATTCACAAGTTTTCCTGCCATCTGAAAACTTCCGCAAGCTAACGCTAACCTACGGGAATAGGAGTTAGCTAATGCTACGGCTAACTAGAAAATCAAACAAGGCACAAGCTTGAGTGTTACCTAATAGTGTTATGCAGTCTTCCATGGCGTTGCGCTTAACTGTTGACCTACTGAATGGATAAACCAATGTCGCGACATTAATGTCAATACGCGACATAGCGGAAGCTACATTTTGAATCGGACTACAGTAAGGAACGGGCTGCCTTTCGGTGCATCTAATTTGCTAACACTTGATGCCTCGATAGGTTAGGTTGCTTACGTTTTAGACGTCGAAGGTGATGATTGGTGAGAATCTAGTGACGAGTGTCAATATTAGCCAATTAAAAGCAGAGTAGGCGGGCTTTGGCGTCATCATAGTAGGAGTCGTAGACCATAACGTACGCTATTTTCACCATTAGACCATACTACTATTCCTTGATGATTCATGATTTAGCCTATTAATGTAAAAACTTAGTTGAAAATTTTAAACGAATTATTCATTTGTTAAATAGATAAACATTCTCGTTCGTATTGACTCTATAGTGCAGAAAGAATCAACCACTATTTCAATTTCATAATGTACTAATATACTACTATTACTACTACTACTACTACTACTACTACTACTACTACTACTACTACTACTACTACTACTAATAATAATAATAATAATAATAATAATAAATAATAATAATAGTAAATGCTGTGCTGTATAGCGTTGAAAATGCATCTGATAAGTAAAAGAGTGTTGAAATAGCGCCTCCCTTCATTTGAACTGAACTTGTTCACCACAGTTCAGAATTTTCACAAGCAAAAAGAATGAATTGATGCTTTTATTATTTTATGTATGCAAAATAAAATTTCCCTTTACATTTTAAGCATTCTGAGAGCTGTTCCAGTTTTTAAAAGATTTATTGTGGAGAGAATTAGTTGGCTCAGTGAATGAGCAAATGACTCTATGCATGCATGGATTAAACAGGATTTAGGATTTTCATTATTCAATAAAGGGTTAAAGAATCAAAAAGGCACTAAGACAAACAGATATTGTAGCGAGCTGACATTATGACATTGTAAACAACATTGATATAACAGATCTGTCCCTCAAACATTATTCATTCTTTCACTGACAAAATCTGCAACTTATCACCAGCTTTTCTGACAAATTCAGGGAATTTTTCGACTCAATTTATGAACACACAGACATTTGATGTTTCACCTCCCTGTAACATGTACAGCTTGTTTCTTTGCATCATACCCAAATACATAGCAAAATAAGAACATGCCCACAGTTCATGTTTGTTTTCAGTTTTCCACACAGAGGGATTTAAATTCATCAATAAAACAGTAATTTGTAAGCTTGTCTATCACGATGTGCGTGCATGCTAACGTATATGCATGCATTCATGATTGTGAGTATGTGTCTGTGCACAATGAAGTGTGGTCACAGTACAGTATGTTTATTTTTTCACAGCTCGTCTGTCTCTCCATCAAAAGGCACAGCATCTGTCTCCATATGAATGTTGCTGGGCTCACTGCTGCCCACCCAGCCTATTGGAGTGCGATTAAAGGAAGGCCGGCAGCTGATTTCCTGTTGGTACACCACAGGCTCTGGCTCCTTTTTGGTCGCCTCAGCATCTGGCAGCTGGAATTTCAGGAATTGATTGGCCTTTTCAAAGCCGCCATAGGGCATGGCACACCTAGCAAAACATAGCAAAATTGGTTATTAATCTTCACAGCCTCTTTGTTTATCACAAAGCCTTCTGGGAAATACCTGTTGAAGCTTTTCCACTTGGGGAAATCCTTTTGTTTAATGGGACCGGGCATTGAAGTTTTCATAGTAGCTATTAGAATTTCATCCCCCTTCATGGCTTTCTCCCATGGTGACACATATACCTTCACCAGACTGCGCTTCTTAGTGGTGTCACTTCCACCTCCTATTTAGAAAAACACCACAGCTACAGCATATGGCACACTTTGATGAGGTTTGTAGCTCTTATTCAAAATCATAAAATTATATTCTAATAAGATTTGATTCTGTGGACCATTTATCTTTGAGGAAACAATATATGAAAAATAAAAAATATTTACATTCACCTTGTCATTTGAATTTATTCTATGTGCCTACAGATACCAAGTTAGCAGCAAAATCATGTATAATGTACAAAAGACTGAAAACAGGAGGAAACAATTTGACTGAATCTGTCACAGTGATTAAACCTTTTCCAACCAGCATATGTTAATTCACAAAGTGTCACATTATTTCTCATTCATTTGCATGCAATCACTGTGTCTCTCTATTACTAGAGAGACACAGAGACGGTCGCTTCCTGTGAATTACGCAAAATCAAACAAACCACAGAAGATATGTACACTGTATTAAAGTTTTTTTACAACAGTAGTTAAAAGTCTTTGCTAACCTTTCAGTGGAGACCAGTCACTTGCTCCTTCTCCTTTTCCACCTTTCTCTTGGGCATCCCCACTCACACCTCCTTTATCTCCTGCACCTCCTGCTCCTCCCACTCCTCCTGCCCCCGCTGCTTTACTTCCAGGCTTTGGAGGAGGCACAGGGACCCCCCTACCAGCATGCATCCCACCATAATTCACCTGTCCAGCCTCTTTGCTAAGAAAATGCCCACCAATATTTATCATCTGACCCCCCATCTGGCCACCTAGAGAGGGAACAAACTTCTGGAGGTTGTCCTGAAAGAAATACAATTGGTGATGAAAAACATTGTATTGTCTTCTATATAATTAAAATAAATTTATTTAAATAAATTTTAACAGCTGACAATATTTACAGAAGAAAAGATTGCTTTTTAATTACAGAGAACAAATTACATTTCCTCGCAATGACCTGCATAGCCCAGGGGTGGGCAAACTTTTTGACTGGTTGGCCAAACAGGCAGGCTATTGGGGAGCAGGTGGACGGAGTGTGCAAATGCAAATGACGTAAAAACTATTATATAAAAGGTTTTGACCGTTAACAGGCAGCAAAGCAATCATATATAAGGCTTATTGTGAAAAATATTTTACAGCTGCATTTATTCATAAAAGTTATTATGTAGATTAAACAAGCTTGGCAGGCCAGATTAGACAGCCTAGTGGGCCGTACATGGCCCGCGCGCGGGCTGTAGTTTGCCCAAGCTTGGCACAGTGTGAGGTGGAAGGAGCCAGTTTTAGAAAACCCGGCAAACTTGTTTTTCAATATACAGTTACACAAGTTCTGAAGGAAACTGGTCCTTTCTCAGAGAAGTCAATATCATAGACTTTCACAAAGTGGTCCACAACAGAAAAATATCTTCATCACTCAAAAGGGTGACCACTGAGCCGGGTGATGGAGTAGTCTGAGGGTGTCAAATCAAGGAAGGATTTTCAAGTAACCCAACCTGGAGCAATCCTTCTGCATCCACCACAACAGAGGCCATTACTCGACCTCACCATCATGGCTTCCTTGGGACATATGCCCCAGAAAAGTCAAGACTGTGCCTAAATATGTTGTGTCGTGCCAAATTCACAGTCAGTGCCAAGGTGATTGGAAGCTGACACATTCTGTTAAGATACTGTCATCACCAGTAGTGTATTTTTTGTTGGACACCTGGGGATCATCTTCCATGCTCTCACTGACGCCTTTCAAACAGCAGTTCATATCTTAACCATGGAGTAAAAAGACCATGGTCCAACAAAATTCTTCTGTTGACATTGAGGAAATGGTTGAGTACACAAAGGCCAAACTTTCCCTTTCTTTTCCAAAATAGCTGACTTACAATTTTCCATTAGCTAAAATTGAAATACTGACTTCGGACTTTTATCTATCCTCTCAAAGTGGAATTATGTGCCTGCAATGAGATGACCTCAATCAATACAAAACATGCTCTCACCATAGAGTCGCTGGTGAAGACATCTGGGTTGTTCTCATAGATGAACTTCTCTACCCTCTGTTGCCTCATCTTGAACATCTTGGAGCCTCGGTTCTTCAGCAGGGAAAGCTCTTCCAGCATGATGTCTTTGGGAGTCCTGATCTTTGTTCCCAGGTCAAACTCTGAGGCCTCTGGCTCTGATTCATACTCTAGCAAATGGACATTTGAACAAATGAGCATTATATTAAAAATGCAGATAGTTTGTTAGGTAAAGTAAGTCACCATGTATAGACTTATGCTAATGAATGTTTCTGTTTCATGTTTTTATTCTTGGTTTTAACTTGCACTTCAGGCATAACCCCGACAATCCTGTAATATTAGGGCTCCACTTACACTACTCTTTATCGGTCATCCATCTATTTATGGATTCTATCTTGATTGAAATGGAAATCTGCTTTCATGTTCAAGTAGTTTCATGCCAGTCTTACCATCCTGCGCGACATGTGATAGGTCGGTGATGATTTTGGAGATCTTTTTCCTCTTGTATAGGGGGGCAGGTTTTCCCAGAGACATTGCTTGAGGGTCAGAAAAAAAATGGTGTTAAGAGTCATAATATTAAGGTTAAAAACATTCAGAAAAGAAATATTGATTGAAACTAAACACACATTTTACAAATAAATTTAGTAGAAAATGAAGCTAAATCTTGAAAGCATTTTATTGCTAAGCCATGTTTGTGAAAAGAAGAGGAATTAAATGCAAGCAATATTTACAATGCAGCTATTTGACGGTATTTTGCTTTACCTCACAAATTATATTAAAAAATGCCATATTTCATCTAATACAGTATTTCCCTTTTATATTTACTTGCAATTAACACAATCGCCAATCCAACTTCTTCATGCCACCAACAGCCCCTCTATTGTCAGCCTAGGCAACCCGAATGTTTTGATTTCAATCAGACCAACAGACCGACAGACAGACAGACAGACGGACAGACAAACAAACAGACAGACAGTCATAGTGCTGCTCATGATTCAAGTTCAAGGGAGGATGTCAGTGCCTTCAGATTCCCAGCATTCCCCAGTGAAACAGATGTCTGCACCAGAGGAAACATATAGCTTTAGCTGTGTCTCAGTTGTGTTTGTGGACACAGGATCCATTTACCAACCCTTTCAACACAAACAGAAGAAAAGCATGCTCTGCTTTTGGCAGAAAATTAGCGTCGCAATCCTGACGGTATTCTGTAACAGTAAAGTTTCACCATCATTAAATAGGTCAAGAGCAAATTGTTCACTGTTGAATCACTTAACCCAATATCTTATGATCTGTGATTTCTCTTTGATCGGTGGACCATATCCACTTTGATTGGGGACATGTGTCTGGTTCTTTTTCACATTATATTTCTTTCTCCTTGCATATCAGCTCCTTCAGCTCTGTGATCTTTTCTTTAGGGCTCAGTCAAGTGGCAAAACATCACATCACATCTACTGGCTGTAACTCAACCCACTGCAGCTATTTTTAAAAGACATTTACAGCCAAGACTTTTTAGCTACTTGTAATGGCGTCATTCGGCTATCAAATAAGCTTGACAAAACTCTTGAGGACACAATGCAGACTTCCAGCACACAATTCTAACTGTATGCTGAAACATCTCTCAAAACATGAGCGAGATCTAGAGCATCTCTGTAAGCTAACAAGTGAGATTTTTGGACAATGTTTTAATTGCCACAAATAACTATGGCTAAGGGATCACTTGTGGTTTGATTTACCCAACCCCCTGCCAGGGTTAGATGACACTATATAAAATCTTTGCAAGGTCCCCAGAGAGCGTTGGTCAGCACATTCACACATAACTCAGGTCATTTTAAGATGTACCAAAAAAGTGTCTCTTTTTAGACAGAATCAAGCAAAGTAACCGGGTTTACTGGGTTTTCCAGGTCATCCTCTTTAATTCTTCCTGAAATGAGCTGCACGACTCACAGAAATTGTGATTGGGAACATAATTTTTCCTTTGCCCATTTTTTTTATAGTTGTTGTAGAGACCAGAATACAAATCCAAGACAGAGTCTGATTAGTAGAACAAATAAACAGAGAAAGGTTGCACACCCACTCACCGGGTTTTTGTTGTAATCCTGGGAGGAGAGACAAACCTATCAATACCAAATAGAGAAGAGGAAACCCAAGGCTCAATGGTGATCACGAATTATCAAATCCCTCAGAGTCTCTGACCCTTCGTATGGCTGGACCCAGGTCCCGGGAAGTGCAAAACCCACCCTGCAGTCCGATGGCAGATCTTACAGAGGGTTGGGGGTTTGGTTGGCAGCAATGTTGGTGTCAAGACGGGAGGAGAAGGAGGAGGAGGTTGAGGTTAGGAGAATGAAGTATGAATAGGGATTGGATTGGAGGGGGAAGAGACAGGGGGGTCTCTGTTGGCCAGTTGAAAGTGCTGATGGGGATATTAAGGGAACAAAATTATTCTCACAGATGGTTTGGAAGACTATATTTAGCAGCAAATAAGGAGGGGAAGAGAACTGGGCTATATAATAACCCCCGAGGACTCTGGGGTGTGTTCGGGTAGACATAGTGAGTGTGGGTTTATGCACCGGTGAAATATGAAAGGTTAAGCATATGTGTGTGTATTAAAGCTATGTCGGTTTGTGTTTCAAGTTGTCTAACCTGACAGTAGATTGTCACATTTTCACTTTCTGTGGTGCATCGTGTGTCTAAACATCTGGTATTAGATGGATACAACAGTTTGTGCAGACCTGGACCGCATCCAAAAAACAATCACTCAAACAAACGACGCAAGTCCTTTGGCATTTGGTTCATTTTAAGAATGTCACAAGAACAGTAACATGAATACATGAGAAATAATTTTGACTTGAAGTTATTTTAAACATTTTGCTGTAGACCAAGAGCAACCACAAACAAGTAAAACCCTCAACGCCTCAGAACAAACATTTAGTTCTAAACGTTGGTTCAACATTTCCTTCACCATGTCAGGGTGCAAATTCTGATGTCAAATTCCTGAATGACATTTCCGTCACAATTTGTTCTTTTGTTTTGTGAAGGTTGATAGAATAAGTACCAGAATAAATACCTTGCCGCCCAATCTCACTTAACAGTGGTGTATTCTATGTTTTGCTTTGTGTATTCATGCTTTCCGTCATGGCATTATTAACTCATGCATTTGATAATTAGATTCTTTGTTTTTCTGTTTCTGAAAAAATGGAGAATATAACTTTCCCGTGGAGGAGAGACTGTGCAAATATTTGTCTAGATCAAAGATATTATGTAAAATCTACTGCCAGTTTGCAGCCTGCATTACAAATGACTCATGCACTATTCTCACGTTGAAATATGCAGGCAACATAATCTTAGGGGTCCTAAATGAGCTCCAGGCATCACCGACATGAGCTTGATATGAAACTCCGGATCGTGTTGCTTTGGGGGAGACAATGAAAATAGGTTCAGCAGCTTGCACAGTTTGCAGGCCGTCAGTTATATTCATGGACTTGTTGATAAAAATTATATGAAAACATCTGATAAGTTGTACGATTATCTTATTTGTGGACCTTAATCTATTTTTTTTAATCCATGTTTTAATTCATGAAAAACATCTCTCAACAGGTTACATCAAGAACAAATCCTTCATTGTAATAATGTCCTGTCAAATTTACCAAGGCTTAGAGTGAAGAGTGTGACAACTAAATGATCCACTAATTACTCATTGTCAGGTTGGAATTTAAGAGAGTGCACAGCACCACTCAGTGACTGATGTTCATCAAGACATGAGGAAAAAAGTGTTCCCAAGATATCCACTTGACATGCGACCACCAGGCTATTAAAACTGCAATCTTTACATCTCAGGTCGAACAAACAGAAAAATCATGATGTAGTCACAGGAGAAAAACAGGACAATGAAGATAAAGAAATAAAGTAGTACATGAATCAATACAACAAGGAAATGCATCCATCCATCTTCAACTGCTTATCCGGGGCCAGGTCGCCGGGGCAACAGTCTCAGGAGGGATGCCCATACTTCCCTCTCCCCAGACACCTCCTCCAGCTCTTCCGGGGAGTTCCCAAGGCATTCCAAGGCCAGTAGAGAGACATAGTCCCTCCAGCGTCTCCTAGGTCTTCCCCAAGGTCTCCTCCCGGTAGGATATGCCTCCTCAAGGAGGCGTCCAGGAGGCATCTGGAAAAAATGCCCAAACCACCTCAGCTGGCTCCACTCGAGGTGGAGGAGCAGCAGCTCTACTCCGAGCTCCTCCCTGGTGACTGAGCTCCTCACCCGAGTTCCAATAATTTGTTATTATTTACTCCATTATTTTCACACTCAGCTGCTATAAAACAGAAATTTCTTCCTGCCGTCATTCCGTACATATAAATTCTATGTTACAATGTATGAAGTATGAAAAGGAGGTTAAAAATATGAATATGAAAGTATCTAAACTGTAAACAAACACAAAAATCTTGCTATTTGGCAGCGCTGAGAGGTTGGTTTGAGCCTTGATTCAGCAGCTCAAGCTCATTGTCTTGAGTGGCGCCATCTATTGGTGCAAGTGGTACTGGTTCGTGCAGGACTTTCACTTGGAACACATCCCATTTCTCATGAAGAAAACCTTTGTTGAAGAAGAGAGCTGAGAGATAGGAGAACAACAAGATGGCAGCAATGGCCGACAGCATAGAGATGGTCTTAACTGGAGCATGCTGGACGTAGACACCATCCTCCAGAGTGCATCCCGGGAAATGTATGACTGGTTCTAATCCAAGTGATTGTTCTCCACTTAGCAGTCTCAGCAGAAATCCTACAAAAAGGCCTATAACAACCCCGTAACCATTGGAGATGTTGAAGAACAGGACACAGAGGAGTTGAGGGAAAATTATGATGTAGGCAACTTCAGCACTAAGGACCCAGAACACCAAGATGCTGTTTTTCAGATTTGTGAGTGATGTTCCAAGCACACCCACAATCACCACAGAAGCACGGACCACCCACTGACTCTCTTTGTCTGAAGCCTGTGAAGGGAAAGAGGGAGAAGGTCAGATATACCACATGAATGAGACAATCCTGTTTGAAAGATGTCATTCGCTGCTTTTAATCTTGTTCCTCCTTAAAAAATGATCTCTCCATCATTCCTGTGATACTAATAGCCGTATGTGTCTGGAGTACAGTTGGATCTCAGGCCAAGTTGGGTTCAGTGCTAAGGTAGGTGAAACAAGGCAGGTTTATTTGAATGCCACATTTACTTTACATTTACTAAAAAAAGAAAAAGCATTAATTGAAATTTAACTTTAATTTAAATGATTTGAATTTGCAGCACAAGCATTTGTTTGGTTTAATAGAATGCAATGGTGAAGAGAAAGGTATTCAGTCTTGATTTATAAGAACAATTAAAGAACGATAATGGTAACAGATTGGCAGTTCTCAGGACGCGTATTCCAGCAGTGCGGAGCATTAAATCTCAATGCCTGTCCACATTTATTTTGAATAGCCGAAGATACACAATGGCTTCGGCCAAGGTCACCTTCAAAAGCATTAAGACAATTTATTTTTTCAATATCCTTGAGCATTTTGTTTATCCTTTTTTTAAATTTACCTTAGGCCTCAAAATGATCTTGTAAATGTTGGAGGTGAAGACAGAAGCTGCAGACAGCAAAGCAGAGTCCACTGATGACATCACAGCAGCGGCGATACATCCGATACCAACAAGGGAGACGAAGGTCGGCGTGAGGCGCTCCAGAGCAATGGGCAGAACCAGAGTGGCTTCCCCACGTTCATACGGAGAAGGAGAACCATAGGTGGTCTGGTTCCAGTCTGTTGTAGACAGCCTGAACGTTAACAGCTGGAACTTATTGTGAACCTCAATTTCTAACACAAACACAAGGCATCATGATTACCCGTGGATGAAACAGCTGCCCCGAGCAGAATAACAGGTATCCCAAACAAAATAATGACAAAAGCAGCAACAATGCACGTGAGCTTGGCTGTGGCCGTGGAAGAAGCTGACAAGGTTCTCTGGTGGAAGGCCTGGTATCCCATGTTCCCCAGCGACTAAGAAGTAAATTAAATCGTTGTTTTAATTGATTATTGTTGTGGCATTCACAAAAGTACATGTCCTTATATACCTGAATTGATTCAAAAGCAATGTCTTCAGTTAGTTAAGGCAAGACATTATTTTTCATCGTTTTAAAAATATCTATAGAGATTTGAGTAAAATGTATTTGAAATAGGACCTATTGGTCTTTCCTTACAAAGACCAAGAACCCATCCAGTATTATCCAGATGTTTTTCAGCTCTGGTTGTCCAATCCAGGGAGCATGTAAGGTGTTGTTTGTCAGCGTCTGACTGATGTCCAAGGTGGAAGGGTTCATCAGAATGAAGGGAACACAGAGCCACTGCAGAGACAAAAATGTCACACAGCTTTTAATCGTTAAAGACCAAAAGAAATATTACAGGATGGATAAAAGTGTACAAGCTCACCAAGGAAAAAAAGATGAGGATGAGCTGTATAACATCTGTGTAGGCCACAGAGTAGAGACCTCCCAAAACCGTGTAGACAATGGCAACAGCAGCAGAGATCCAGATACAAACAGAGAAAGGTAAATCCAGGACCACAGTCAAGGTTCCTCCTGTCAAACACATTTTATTATTCAAAATTTATATTATAATATCCAGTTTATATTCATTTTAGGAAGTTAGGATGTTACATCTACAGGTATATTTATTTAACATTCACCTTTCTTCTCATTCAGGACATTCTATTTTCAATTACTTGAGTGATTTTGCTGGTGTGGATGCATATTGTAAGAATTATGATTAGGGTGTCTATTTTTGAAGAATTTTGTAATTTCAATCACAGATATATTCATGAGTGAATTTTTTTAAATTACAAAATCACCATACTCATGGTCCCGATACACTTGGCAGAAAAGAAGCATAGAACAATGTAAAACATGCAACATGTTTTACATATCACAAAATATTATACTAAATACAAAAAAAGATAATATTTCTATCTAAATAGGGATGTTAAAAGTTAAATAATGGTTGAAAAGGGGTGATAAATTAATATGTCCCATAATTAATGAAACAGAAGTAAGTTTTCAACCTTGATTTAAAAATAATAGAGTTTGACCATTACGTGGAGTTCATGCAGGTCTTTAAAGGTTAAAAGAAGAACCTCAAACACAGCTCTCGCTTGTACTAACAGCCAAAGTAGAGCTGCTAGAATTAGTTATGTGGTTATATTTTATAGTTTTTGCCAGGATTCTGGATGAGCCACAGAATTCTACTAGAATACTGGGGCAGATTGTAAAGGAGTACAAAGATCACTCCAAGGGTCACATTTTGACAGTTAAGCAACAGCTTTATTTTACTATTTTGTCTGCATTCAGTTGTAGAAACTTTATATTAATCTGTATTTTAATTTTTCAAGAGACATGGTCCTCAATTAGGGAATTGGAAATGGTTATTTGACAGAAGTTGTGTGTCATCAGTCTAGCAATGTGGTTTGACATCATATTTACAGATAATAGAAGCATGCGGATGAAACAGCAACAGACTAAAAATGGATCCCTGGGGTACACCAGACCTTACTGTGTAAATTATTGCTGTAATTTACACAGTGGGGTTAATTTTCTTTGCTGGCTGCATTTTGTCTACAAATGCAGCCAGTAAAACACTTTCACATAAAATTTGTGGGTCATTGTACTATTATTTAAGCATTGTGTTAATATCATCAATTCTGATGACTGAAGACAGCCCCTATAGAAAGTGACAAATTAATAATATGAAGAACAGAACTACCGTACTTACAACTGGAAGCAGTTCTTTGAAGAAGTTCTATGATATATGGCCTGTATGCATGTTGAGGCATTTACCAGGCTGTTTAAGAGACCAGGGGAAAGTATTTCAAACACTGCAGTCAGAAAGATCGTCGTTCACAGCCTGAACAGAATTTGCGCAGTTGTACCTCTGGCTGCAAGATTATTTTAAAAGCAATTCATTTATCTTATTTGTGAAGGTCAAAACATCAACAGCGCCAAAGATACTGGCTGACGTAGTCGATGTTATATTTTAAGGTGTAAAGCGTTTTTACGATAAGCAATTTATGGGACAGAATGTCCACATTGAAACTTCTGATTATATGAGCATCACAGCATTGAGTAATCTACGCGAAAGACATCTTTGTCCCTTAAGTAATTGTACATGAATATTTTTTAATCTACTGCAGTAGTAAACGAACCAAAGTGTTGTGGCTAACCATTGGCATCAATGGATGTGAAAATCAATATACAGGTATCTGCTTGATTTATATGTACTGTACATATATATATATTATATATATATATATATATATATATATATATATATATATATACACACATACACACACACACGCATGCACATATACATACATACAGTATGTATATATACAGTATATATACACACATACTGTATGTATGTATATATATATATATACTGTATATAGTTATATATATTTATACACACACACATACAAACACACACACATACACAGAGAGAGGGGGCTAGAGAGAGAGTTTGTGGTTGATGTTGTTGTTGTGTACTAAAAGGGACAATAAATCACCATTTTAGAGTTTTAACTTATAAATACTGACTTTATGAAAGTTTGAGGAAGTAGACATGTCCACAATGAAAATGTGTGTTACCCCCTATAAATATGCGTCAACACTCAAAACATTTTTGTAAGTATAAATGCAGTTGATGAAATGTGTATGACTTACCTAAACCAATTAGTGTTCCAGGCACCCAGGTCACATCAGTTAAAACTGACATAAGGCTCATTCCAACTGCTATGACTCTTCCATACTTGAAGTAGAAAAGATCCAGCATCGTCACACAGTTGCTGTCTCTCATTGGCTTAACAAACACCAGGCCACCTTCATGCAACCAAAAGGTTAAATTACAGTGAGAATAAATGATCAAATGTGGAGGAAAAGAAAAAAAAAAGACATGTATAGGAATGATAATTAGATTTTTTTTTAACGTTTGTATGCTGTGTTTGTGAAGTTACACATTATGGCATGCAGTATCACATCAGATGTCATTTGACCTCTTACCAAAAACAAAAGATATGCTGTATGCCATTAATATCATCAATGACGAGATCAGTCCTCCGGAGGGAGTGTACATCAGCTCAACTGTGCCGACAATAAAGCTTCCCCCGACCCAGGTGGCTGCAGGATGGATTAACACACAGGAAATCACTTGACGAACAAATATCTCATGAAAAGTTCCCACCACAAAACCATTTCTAAAACTTCTGTCACCCAAAGACTTTCAGGAAAACCTTCAAGGAAGGTCTGCTTTTATTTTTGTATTGGAAACCAATGCATTAAAACATGTTAAACATATATAGCCTTTGTAGAAATACGTTTCTTGTCCTTTGCACAGAAAACTATCAAGGGTGCATTCCTCATTCCAAGAGAAAGCCCTGCCCTTAGAATCTAGAATCACACTGAGGTCATGTTTGTTTAAGTTCTCAAACTTCCAGGTCAAGGTATATCAGGAAGCACAAAAACGAATCAACTGGACTTGCTTTAGGTTGGTTGGAGACATTTCGCTTCTCATCCAAGAGTCTTCTTCAGTTCTGACTGACTGGTAGAGAGTCTAGATACTTCTACTCCTCTTAGTTCCAAAAGAAGAGACGGAAAGCAAGGGTCTGCCCACTTCCACAGGTATGCAGATGACACCTGGGTTAAAATCAGAACCCAAGAGGTGGAAGCCTTTACAGACCACATCACCAAAGTCGATAGCAACATCAAGTTGATCTTTGAAGATGTTAAGGAAAGTGTCCTGCCCTAATTAGACTGTTAAGTACACTTAGAAATATACTGGAATCATTGGGGTGTACTGTAAATCCACCCATACCAGCCAGTGTCTTTTTTTTTTTTTGATTCCTAGGCCAAAATATCCCCACCAAAACGGAAGGACCGGTCAAGGAGCACAAACACACTGGGAATTCTCTCAAGACATGTGGCCAACCATTCTGGGCCTTTGCCTGGGTCCTGCACGGAGTTTCTGCCTCAATGAAGGAGTTTTTCCCAACCACCGTCGCTTATGCTTGCTCTGGAAGGCACTGTTGGCTTTCTATCTGTTAAGCGCTTTGAAATATCTTCAGATGTGATTAAGCGCTATATAAATAAAAGTTGATTGATTGATTGATTGATTGATTGATTGATTGATTGATTGATTGATTGATTGATTGATTGATTGATTGAACAAAAGCAACAATGAACATGAGGGCTGAGGACAAGCAGGAACTAGTCTTCATCAAATAGGAGTAACTTGATTGTGATCTAAGTCACAGAGGAATTTAGAAATTATAGTCACACCATAAAGCCTAACTGCTATTACCATATACAGTAGACATAAACATACACAGTGGCTCATGATAGGATGCTGCATTCCTAAGAGGGTGGGAGCAAGTTTCTGTGAAACTATTGCAGTCAATTTGTTCCAGGTTCTTCATGGGATTAATCTTACAATTCCTGTCAGAAGAAACCAGTGGTGCAACACTTTGTGTGAATATCAAATATTACTCAACCAATTCAATGTTCTAAGAATATATTCTTTCAGTGCAATAGTTCTTCATAACAAAGTCTCCAGCATAAAAGTTCCTGTAAATCACAGACATAACAATCTCCCACATTGATAGTGTTTCAGAAGATTACTGAACCTGGAAACACACAAAGACAGAAACTGGTTCACCCTCTTGTCAAAACTCAATGACACAGACAGAACAATGTAGTGAGTGAATGGTGTCCAGTGCAGTTCGGAATGCAGTGACTTCTAAATTGGCGAGACCAAACAAGCACTCCACCAGCATATCGATCAACACACGAGCAACAACCCCCCAGGATTACCCTCAGCTGTCAGCCTGCAAAGTGGAGAAACCATCTTTGAACAGAAGAGGACGATTACGACATTAATGCATTAATGCATTGTACATAGCATTAATCAGCTATGTACAATGAGGTATTGCATTTGGAGTAGAGCTGGACTGGAGGTTTCTTCCGTTCTGACTGGCTCATCTTGGATGAAAGGTGAAACGTCCTCCACCAACCTTAAGTGAGTCCAGTTGATTCTTTTTTGTTCTTCTTGATTTGTTAGTTTAAAATTCAACAAAAAGATTCAAGCGGCAATAAGAAATACATACATAGTACCTAGACATAAATTAATTTCACTAACTCTGGGTTAATAAATATTTTATATCAGTAATTCAAGCAATGTGAAGGTCCAATCTCTTTTATAAAATGATTTGTTTAGTGTAAAATAGACTGTGGCCTTTTGCCATGCTTATACATAATCTAACAATGTCTAACAATTTAGTTATGAATATAATATGAATTACTTATGTAATTCACTGGAAGACAGTTTCTATTATTTTTGCTCCTCACCTGTCATAGTGAAGATCCCCACCAGCCAGTGAATACTCCGATTTCCCAATAAAGTCATCTCCATTCCAGTGGCTGCACTTTCCTTCTGTTTCCTTTTGGACTTGAAAGAAGCCCAGATACCAGTCCCAAGGACCAGCAGGTAAAAAAACACCATCGCTATCACTCCTGGAATGTTAACAGCCATTCTGGTACCTAACCCTGTGAACTGCACTGAGCAACTGACTGTGTCAAATTGAGAATGTCACGTAAGGAGAGTATCCTGCATACCCTTTGCATATTAACTGCCAAATGTGTGGTCGTCATTCCATGTGAATGCCCTACCCCTACACCTTAGAATCACATTGATGAATTCTGTATGTCTGAAGTCAGCCTGTCTGTGTAGGTAAACCAAAATCAAGAAAAGCACACAAGAATCAACTGAATTTGCCTGAGTTTTGTTGATCAAACTGTGCAAAATATTGTCCTTGAATAATTATTAAAGTAATACATTTCATCTCTCATCCAATAGGCTTCTTTGGAGTCCAGATACTTGTACTGCACTTGGTTAGAGCTGAAGAAACGTCTAGGATGAGAGGTGAAATGTATTACTTTAGTAATTATTCAAGGACAACAATATTTTGCACAGTTTGATCATGGCTCGGGCGGCACGGTGGCGCAGTGTGTAGCACTGTCGCCTCACAACACGGCGGGTCCGAGTTCAAGTCCCGCTCTGTGCTCTCCCTGTGTCTGCGTGGGTTCTCTCCGGGTTCTCCGGCTTCCTCCCACATCCAAAAACATGCGCTTCAGGTTGATTGGCCGGTCCCAAAAATTGCCCATAGGAGTGAGTGAGTGTGTGTGCATGGTTGTTTGTCTTTGTGTGTGGCTCCGCAGTGTACTGGCGTCGTGCCCGGAGTGTCCCCTGCCTCATACCCTGTGTCAGCTGAGATAGGCTCCAGCTCCCCATGACCCGCTACGGAGCATGAAGCGGCAGAAAATGAATGAATGATCATGGCTCAAGTATTTTATTATTTATCTCACGATTGTGAGTCTTATGTCACTCTATGCATTTAAACATATTTGATCATTTCAGTGTCATCTCGCTCATTAAGCAGATTAAATTTTTATTCTTCTGATATAAACTTCATGTGTTTATACAGGACTATGTCCATTTTTCTCACTTCTCTTTATCATTTAGCTCACAAACTGAGTTTATTCAACAGATGTTATGAGCAACTGCAAAATATCCTGAACATTGGTGAGCCACAACCGTTCATGACAGGGCATGTTTAATGATCAGACCACAGTTTCTCGAAGACAGACACAGACGGTAGCATGCGATAAGAGATCTTGTAAAGAGCATGCCCAAACAGGAAATGGTGTAATTAAATAGCATGCTTGAACTTTTCCACTCTGTTTAGCATTTCAGTACTTTTCCACGTAGTTCATATAAGATATTCAGTATCTTGCTGGATTCTTTTAATTCCTTTAATGGTTCTTTACTTTAATCAATGCTGCAAATGTGACGAAATGAAATGAAATATTATTTATCTTTACGCAATAATGTCCACTTTAACACATAAACCAGTTATTTTCCACTGTGTGCCTTACAGGATTAGTGAGCTACAGGATTACAGGTCTGACAAGGCTGTCAAAGCGGTAAACAGAACAGAAAATTGGAATTTTCCATCAGTGACTGGTTTAGCCCGGTTGAAACAGATCAAATAACACCACTGGGCTTGTGCGCTTAATGTGCTAATAGAGTAACATTTAGACAACTCTGGTTTTACAATAATAACAATTACTCTTATATTTACAATAAGTGAAAAGAAGACAAAAAATATGGGACATATATTCTTATTTACTGTAGAGTAGGAGAAGTAAATAGAATAACTTTTTATAGTTGTTAATGTCACTGTTAGGGCACCATGCTCACAAAATAAAATTTCAACGCATTGTGCATCATGAAGATGGTCATAACTGGAAAATATTACACACCACCCTCTACCTATCTACCTACAGTAGATACTTACCTACCCACCAACCTACATACCAACCTACCTATTTACTGTTTTTAACAGTGTCCTGCACACGCTGAAGAACCTCAGCCTCCTCAACAGGTGGAAATGACCTTCATGTGCAAGATGTCTGTGTTATGTGTCGAGTCTATTTTGTTGTTGAGGTGAACTCCCAGGACTTTGTAGTTCTGCATGATCTCTATGTCCAAACCATGGAACTTCACCGATAAAATTAGAAAGCCTCTGACTTTGTCATTTTCTGTAAAAGATTAAATTTCTGTTTGTCTTGAAGGAGTTAACAGTTTCATACATCCATCAGGAAGGCACTGAGGAGGCATTTGCAGGCCCAGAGGGCGAAAGTTGACACCCAGTGACACACACACACACACACACACACACACACACACACACACACACACACACACACACACACACACAACACACACACAACACACACACACACACACACACAACACACACACACACACACACACACACACACACACACACACACACACACACGGAGTCTGTATTCATGGAAGTGATGGGAAAGGAGAGTGGCAAGCGGGGACTTTTAGGGGTGCCCCAAATGTGCAGCTTGTAGTGGAGGTGGTGCCTTGCTCAAGGGCACTCAATTTATGTGGTTAAACCACTTTATTTTGCAGTTAAAGTGCGTAAGTGCAAGCTTAACAACAAAAATGCTTATGAAATATTAATATCGAAAAAGTCAATCAATCAACTTTTATTTACATATCGCTTATTCACATCAGCAAACATTTCAAAGCGCTTTAACAGACAGAGAACCCTAACTGAACCCTCCAGAGACGTGTGAAATACTCTTTCGTGAAGTTGATGTGTATCAAACCTTTTAAAGAAGTTAAATTGCTAGAATTTATGACTGTAGATTGTTGTCATTCTACTCATAACATCCAAAACTACCCATAGAATACCCACAATCACCTTTCTATCCTGATGTAAAAAAACAAAAAACACATCAAGAATTTCAAGCATTTTAGCAATTTTTAACACAATGTAAATTTTATCTTCTTTTTTCAATCAAAAATAATCATCAAGCTTTAATGATGTTTTTGACATCATGACAGCTATTAATGTCATCACAGATCATTAGTGAATTAACTGCTTTTTATTCTCTCCCACTGATAATGGGCTGTGACATGTCACTTTGAAATTTCTCACTGTCTCCATGGCTTCCCACTGGTGTTAGTGGAACTGCTGAGTGCTGGACTTTCACTTTGAACATATCCCACTTCTCAGGAAGCAAACCTTTGTTGAACAGTACCGAAGACAAGTAGGAGAACAACAATATGGCAGCAATGGCTGAGAGCATGGAGATGGTCTTAAATGGAGCATATTGGACATAGCCATCATCCTCCAGAGTGCATCCTGGGAAGTGTATGACTGGTTCTAATCCCAGATATGTGTCTCCACTGAGCAGTCTTAACAGCAATCCCACAAACAACCCCATAACCACCCCATAACCATTGGAGATGTTGAAAAACAGGACACAGATGAGTTGAGGAAAGATTATCACGTAATTGAGTTCAGCTCCAAGGAACCAGAACAAAACCACACTGTGTTTCAGGTAGGATAGAGATGTTCCAACCACGCCCACGATGACCACAGAGGCACGGACCACCCACTGATTCTCTCTGTCTGAGGCCTGAAGAAGAAAATGAAGAAGATGAGCTGAACATTACATTATTTATACCACCTTTTATTAAGTTTATTCTCTTATTACGTTCACTTTAATTTACACTTTAATTTACATTGCTGCTCTGCGATTCTATAACCACAGATAAATAAACAATATTGTTATTAAAGTCACAGGCAAACATTTCTAACCTAGATTCACACAGGAGGGGGATGAATGGAAAAAGCCTTTAACAAAACCCTTGGTTATTTGGAATACCTGGTTATGCCTTTTGGTTTAACCAATGCTCCTGCTGTGTCCCCTCTCACAGCTTTGACTTCCCAACCTTTCCAATGGACAGCATGGGCAGAGACAGCCTTCCAGGAACTCAGGGGCCATTTTACGTCAGCTCTAGTTCATACCCAGAGTTTCAATTTGATGTTGAGGTGGAAGCTTCTGAGATGGGGATAGGAGGTCTATCTCAACATCTCCCACTGACCATAAATTGCATTCTTGTGCTTTCTACTCTCACAAGCTGACCTCAATAGAGTGGAATTATGAAGCAGAAAACTGGAAACTTGTGGTTGTGAAGCTGGCCTTCAAGGAATGGCGTCACTGGTTGGAGCCAAACTGCCACTCATTGTATGGAAGGATCATAACAACCTCGCCTACATACAAACAGCTAAGCAGCGTAGCCTCAGAGAAGTCTTGTTTTTTTTGGGAGTTTTAGTATTACTGTCACTTATCACCCTGGCTACAGCACCGCTAAACCCGTTGCCCTGTCCGATTATCGGTGACCTGGAACATAGAGTCACGTGTCCAGGCAAGAGTCTCCCTAACTTTCTTTTGTTCCAGATTGTCTGTTCTGAAGTCCTCCAATGGGCTCATTCCAATATGCGTACTTGTCATCCCAGTGTGGGTCATACCATGGCCTTACTCTTTCAGTGGTTTGTTGGCCAACTGTGGACAGGGACAACAGGAAATTTGTCACTGCTTGCTTGGTCTGGGTGACAAATAAGATATCAACATAACCCACCAAGGGCCTCCTGTGCCTATTCGTTCTCGATCACACATTGCCTTGGACGTTGTCACAAGCTTTCCCCCTTCTCATGGTAACACAGTCATCTTGGACAGGTTTTCCTAATCAGGAAATTTCATACCCCTGCCCAAGCTGCCATCCTCCAGGGAGACTGCAGACCTCTTGGTTTCCAATGTTTTCCATTTACATGGTATTCCTGCTGATGTCATGTCTGACAGAGGACCCCAGGTGCCTTGTTGGCACATCTTAGACCCCACCTTCATTCAGAAGTTCCAAACCTGCAGGACCAGTTGGGCGCCAGGGTGGGGTAGGGGGTGGGGTACTGTCACATTGACTGTTTGAGTGGGTGTGGTGAGTGATTTCTGGTGTGCCGATGACTGAGCAGAGCCTCAGTAGCTGTATCTCCTCTGGCAGTCTACAGTCAGTCTACTTGCACTCAGCCCTGCCACATCCTGATTGTTACCACTGTTCAGTTAGTACTCAGCATGACTTTAATCTGACATTATTTCCAAGAATTTTTAAATTTTGGTAATTCTGTATTTCCCTGTTTTTCCAGTTTTTGACCATCTGCTCTGCTTTCTGCCTCACCTCTGCTCCACCTGCCTGCACTAGGACGACTTCAGTTTGCTCTCAGCGCAACCTCTGACTGTTCCATTAAACTTTAAAATTTCACCTGCTGTCTCTTGTTATTCTGGTTTTGGGTCCAAATATTGCTGCACTTTTAACAGTTCATGAATAAAAATTTGACTTAGTGTCATATTCCTGTATGTTCAATTCAATGTAATCAGATTTTGGTATTATAAGAAGCGTATTCTTTTCAGTGCTTCAATGCTTTCTTAGTCATTGATGACACCCAAGAAATCCATGATGGCCAAAAAGTGAATTTAGGTTATCACTGATGTAAATGCCTTTCAAGGGAGGAAGGGTCTGGTTGAGTCTCCAGCTGTAATGTAAATGTTTGTTCTGCTTGACATTTTACTGATACTATCATGAAGAGAATAAATTTAGAATGACTAATAATTATTTGGGTTTAGGTTATGTGCACTAAACATTAAAGTCCTCTCCAGACCTCCAGAACAAGGAGTGGTTAAAAGAGTTTAATATCTCCAGCTGTCAACTAAACTCTCTTGAAAAGGATTGAAAGAGATTGAGGCAGTTGCCTTTGAGTTCAAGTACTGTAGAAGGTTTTATGTTTCCCCTACAAACGAAAAAATGCACTATTTTACCTGAGGCCTCAAGATGTCCTTGTAAATATTGGAGGTGAAGACAGAAGATGCAGAAAGTAAAACAGAGTCAGCTGATGACATCACGGCAGCAGCAACACATCCAACACCGATGATGGAGATGTAGGCTGGGGTAAGGTGCTGTAGGGCAATCGGCATAGCCATAGCTGATTCCCCACGTTCATATGGAGATGGAGAACCATAGGTGGTCTGGTTCCAATCTGTTGAGGGAACCTGAGAGTTAGCAATTCTCCAAGACTGCTTCATTGAACCAGTTACGCGTATTAGACTGACGTGTTCCCCCGTGCAAAAAATTTCCCAAAACAGAGAACAAAAAATGTGTTAGGTGGTGGTCTGTGAGACCATTACATACAAGTTTCAGTGTGGTGTCTCTGTGGTGGCAGCTTAGGTATGAGAGGCTCTGTAGTACAAAGCAGAGCGTTCCTGTTCATCATGATAATATCAGTGCTGTCACTCGTCAACCCTGAAAGTCTTGTGAAACTCAATAGCCCCGTAAGTATTCAATAGGCCATGTTTTCTTTTTGCTGTCACAGAAAAATAATAAATCTTTATGATCATCTGGCAGTTTATACACCTGTTAGCCATACAATTACTGTATGTCCACCTGCCCAATATCACGTAGATGCCAGTTTTTATGCCAAACAGCCCTCATTGAACTTGTTCGATCAGTAAATTCCATAGGCGCTAGGTTGGATTAATATCTGAGTAATTTGAAGGCCAGGTCAACACCTCAGACTGAGTCTTGTACTCCTAAAACCAGTCAATAACCATTTTTGATGGTGCTCCTGATGCTCACATGCCCATTTTTCTTAGTTGCAGGTGACAGCATGGTTACCCTTACTGGTTTGTTTCTATACAGCCCCAAGCACAATAACCTGCAGTGCTCTGAACCAGTATGAACATCTTCCATAGTCTGGGCCACAGTAGCTCATTTGTTCAATCGAAATACATGGGTCAGCCTTTGCTCCCTGCTTGCATCAATGAGCACTAGTTGCCCATGATCCTTTGGCCAGTTCACTGCTTTCTTTCCTCTGACTATTTTGTCTGATTCTGACCATTTCAGACCTGGAACACCCAACAAGAGCTACCGTTTTGGAGATGCACTGACCCAGTCATTGGGCCATCAAAATTTGGCCTTTGTCAAATTCAATCAAATCCTGATGCTCATCTTGGGACATGTTTGTTTGCTGCATAATATTGCCCACAACCAACATGTATCGTGATAAAGAGCTCAGCAGTGCTCTTTATCACTGCTCTTTATCAGCAGTGTTCACTTTGCATGTCAGTGGTCAAAATCTTATGTTTGATTGGTGCATGTGATTTAAATCACTAATATTTTAAACCTCAGAAATATCATGGTTACCTGTGGATGAAACAGCTGCCCCAAGCAGTATAATAGGTATCCCAAATATAGGATATATGATAGAAGCAACAATGCATGTCTTCTTGGCTATGGCTGTTGAAGATGCTGACAAGGTCCTCTGGTGGAGGCTCTGATATGCTGTACTTCCTAGAGCCTTAAAAGAAAATAAATCTATTGGTCAATAAGTTGTAGTACAGCTACACACATTTAAAAATGTCATCAAAAAAACATTGACTGCTCTGTAACTGATCCTAGATCCATCATGGAAAGAAAAATAAATCCAGATCAGTGAAATTGTCTCATGCAACACCAGGAAAATGAAAGTTGTAAAAGTATAAGTCATACTAGCGGGAATATCAGACTTCACTTGTTTTCTTTTTTTTCTTCGCCGTCACAAAAAACAAACCGCTGTGTCCGACAAAGCCCTATTGGCTCCAAGTGTGTGGGATGGACAAACGCGAAGACGAAGCGTTACGGTCCGGCTATCTGGGTAGACGCTGGTTTTATGAGTTAACTAAATTCAGAGAACATTTAATTTTACAGAAAACTTTACAGAAAAATAATCTCAGACAATAACACTTACAAACTAATTGTTGTGATCATTCATTCATGAAGATATCAAGACAAATAATCATTTTTACAAAAGGTTGTTATATCTTCCTTCAGTGTCTTACAAGAAATAAAAAATCATCAATCATGAGCCAGGTCATTTTCAGCTCTGGTTTACCAATCCAGGGAGCGTGCAAGGTGTTGTTCATCAGCGTTTCCCTGATATCTAAGGTGTGAGGATTCATCAGAACAAAGGGAACACAGATCCACTGCAAAAACAAAAATGTACATAATAAACACACAAATCATCATTTCCATTGTAACTATTCAAGCAAAACATGTACAAGCTCACCAAGGCTATGAAGATGAGGATGAGCTGCATAATGTCTGTGTAGGCTACAGAGTAGAGACCACCCATAACCGTATAGAAAATGGCAACTGGAGCAGAGATCCAGACGCACACAGAGAAAGACAAATCCAGGACCACAGTCAAGGTTCCTCCTGTTAAACACATTTCAAAAATGTAAATGAAATTATACTGTATTTTGCAATCTTTTGGGTTTAAGTGAATATAACCATATGGTGTTCTTACAAGCAAGTTATAAGATCTATTTTAAGTAATCCTTCAGCTTGACCCAGTTAATGTTTATGATATTTATGGTTGTACCAATTCACATGCTATAATACAACAAGGGGCATGTTTTACAGGAAACCTAGCCAAATTTAGACAGGCCTCTAAAGCTGGTACTGTTGCCACTTTAACAACAAGATCTTATCTCTCAGGAAATTTGTTTTAGTTCTCTTAATTATACTATTTATTCATACAGTATTTTATGTTTGTGTTCTTTGCATATATGTTTGGTGTGTTGGTGCAGCATGTTGTTTCACTTTTATTAACCAAATAAAAAAGCCTTACCAAGGTCTAACTCCATCTGTTAGGGAGTATCCCATCCCCACCCTGAAAGTCATTGAACTTGTCTAGTAGATGAATGTGTTCTACAACACTTGCAGTCTTACAGAAGTCCCCTCTGCATAAGAAATATTAAGTGCTGACGACATAGTCATCTATCCAATGTCATCCTCTTTAGATCAAGCTGTTGTGCCAACCCAGTATGTCTATGATAGTATGTCAATGGTAGTATGTTTATTGTAGTGCATCTATAATAGTATGTCTATGGTTGTGTGTCTATGGTAGTATGTCTATGGTAATATGTTTATGGCAGTATGTCTATGGTACTATGTCTGTGGTAGTATGTTTATTGTAGTGCATCTATAATAGTATGTCTATGGTTGTGTGTCTGTGGTAGTATGTCTATGATAGTATGTTTATGATAATTTCAGGTTTTGAATATTTTATTTAAACCAAAGGAATGTTACCCTCTATAAAGTACAACAAGCATTAACAGATAAATGAAATGTGTTAATTCAAGAAAATATACCTAAACCAATTAGTATTGATGGGATGATAGTTAAATCCACTAATACTGTAGCCAGGCTCATTACAGCTGCTATCACTTTTCCATACTTGACATGGAAAGGGTCCAACATCGTCACACAGTTTCTTTCTCTCAATGGCTTGGCAAACACCACACCACCTTCATTTGAACAAAAGACCAAATCAAAATTAGAATAAATAGTCAAATAACCATTAGCAATAGCATTCATTTAGCGCATTGTGCAAATATGCAGCTTTGTCATCTTGAGACTAATCAGACAGGGAACAGGCAAACAGGCAGAATCAAGGAAATAAGCAAAATCATTACAAGGTAATACAAGAACTGGAATGCAGAAGAGTAGGACAAGACAATCTGGTTGCCAATTTAGCAGAGCATATGTAGGGTGGAGACTGATGGGGGTATCATTTGCGGGTGGGTGCAGTAACACAAAGGATGGACATGAGCTGATTGAATGGGAGCAGAGAGGAAAAATACTGAGGTCAGGGGGGAAAACTGCAACTGGAGCTGTGATATGAGATGTTTCTTTAGCAGTGACTTGTGATGTATCTGAGGTCACTTGTATTTAACCACATTTAATGATTCCCAATGTCAGTTTAGAGGATTTTTTTTCATGTAATCAAACAATAATATTGTGAACGTAATATTAAACTCTTACATAGGAATAAACTTGAACTGTATGCCAAAAACATCAGCACTGTCCAGATCAGTCCCATGGACGGAGTGTACATCAACTCGACTGTTCCAACAACTAGGCCTCCTCCAACATAGGTAGCTACAAGATTGTAAGACAGGATTTAAAACCAACACAGTATTTAGATAACAAGCATAATTTGGTATAAATGTCACTGATAGAATTCTTATAGTTCATCAGCTTATCAGGTTTGCTTTCCTCACCTATCATCGTGAAGATCCCCACCACCAAGTTAATGTGCCGGTTTCCCAGCAAAGTCATCTCCATTGCAGAGGCTGAACTTTTCTTTTGTTTCCTTTTGGACTTGAAAGAAGCCCAGATACCAGTCCCAAGGACCATCAGGTAGAAAATTACAAGCGCTATCACTCCTGGGATGTTGACTGCCATCTTGCATTTGATAATCCACATTAACTGATGCTTTGAGTCTGAAATTTTCAACAGTTAACTGAGGTTAACTGAGTGACAGCATTCTGGAAGTGTACAGAAGCATGCCAAATGTAACCTGTTTGGTGATTAGATGATGTCACCTGTTTGGTGATTAAATGTTGACAAACTGTCCAATCTACAGTGTGGATTGGACAGTTTGCAAAGTCTTCTCCATTAATGACCTTTGAAACCAGTCAGACCAGATCCAAACACATTGACATCTTCATAAAAAATAAAATTGTGACTTTGGCTTTCAAAAATCCATGCAGGTTCTGTGAAGCAGGTCAGACTTTTTTCTTTGCTTCAGGATTGAACCATGTGGCATTAAGAAATTCACTTTCCTCTAAATATCAGAATTATTACTGATCAACACTTCTGCTAACTTATGATTCCATACAAGTTGCAGATTTAAAATTATGAGTTTAATCATAGCACAACTTGTACAGTCGTGAACAGCATTGCAAAATTGCCACGATGTGCCATTATACTCGACAAGCCATGTGTGACTAATAGAGTAGCAGTCTAAGTGCTCTGTATGTGTCATCACCGGGGAGTGGTGTAAATAATTTGCGATTACATATTTTTCCACTGTCTTTCTTTCATCCACTTCCTTGTCCACTTTGTGTTTCACAGGTCTGCTGGAGCAATAGTTCCTAAGACTAAATATATTCAACATACAGATTACTTGGAAATGACATGCATACCACTTTTCAAAATGTAGTAAACTGTATTAATATTACACCTCTGAAGGCCTTTTCAATGGCTGACTGATAGCATGTTGATGAAAGCAAAAGCCAGTTGCATTACACTGAACTACATATACTACAGAACTCACATTATGTTTAGGGGTGTAGTCCCATCCTCTGTTTTCTCGGGGTGTTGGCGGGTCTAAAATGTACAAGGATGTTGTTTTGACTCTGTTACCTTTAACATCCCTGTACTTTTGGGGCCTTCAGTCCATAAGTGACACCTATGACGTTTCGACAATTTTTATGGCTTAACAACTTTGACAACTCCCACTAGGATAAATTTCTGGAAATCCCCACCAGCTGGTCAGAACAGAGGAAGCATCCTTAATGAGAGACGAAAGATCATCAATGTTGTCCTACAAGTCCAGCAAACTTTGTTCAACACAGAGATCTACCATAACATGGATGACTGAGAATACCCACAAATATTTTGCTATACTGATTTAAAAAAGACCTTTCAAGTGTGGTGACAAGAGATTTTTTTTAAGGCAGAAGAAAATATAACAGCACAAATATTTATTCATCAAATAAAATCATGCATAGGTTATTGTAGCAGTCCACAAATGTAGCCGCAAGAGGGCACAAGCCAGGGTCTTATTGTGCCGGTCCCAAGCCCGGATAAATACAGAGGGTTGTGTCAGGAAGGGCATCGGACGTAAAACTTTTGCCAAATCAAACATGCAAATCAAATTTATGACTTCCATACCGGATCGGTCGAGGCTCGGGTTAACAACAACCGTCATCGGTGCTGTTCACCAACAGTGGAAATTGGACAACTGTTGGTTGAAAAAGGAGAGGAGGAAAGTGTGTTCATAGGAAGAGAGAGAAGTGGAACAATGGATGTAGTGAAAGAGAACATGAAGGTAGTTGGTGTGAGAGAAGAAAATGCAGTAGACAGGGTTAGATGGAAGCAACTGAGGTGTGGTGACCCCTGAAGGGAATTGCCCAAAGGAGAAGAAGAGAGGAGTTGTAGCAGTCCACAATATCATCGACAATACAAAAAGACAAATCTGTCAATACTCAGCAAATATGAAGAAATCTTAGGAACTAGTCAGTTCTGTACAACCCCAGTATTTATATCAAATGTCTATATGTGTGTGTGTGTTTGTGTGTGTGTGTGTGTGTGTGTGTGTGTGTGTGTGTGTGTGTGTGTGTGTGTGTGTGTGTGTGTGTGTGTGTGTGTGTGTGTGTGTGTGCGTGCGTGCGTGCGTGTGTGTGTGCAGGGGTAGGGTGGGAGGTGGGATGGGTGCTCTGCTCTGTTGGTGTGCCCAGAAGAATTTTTTCTACGTATGTGACTGGTAATACAGGCACACTGAAGTGGGGGTGAACAATTCCTTTTAAGGTGATCTTGCACAATTTTATCCTCTCCCAGTACTCATGGGCTGCGTTACATCATAATTTCTCACCGTCCCTGTGGCTTCCCACTGGTGTTAGTGGAACTGCTGAGTGCTGGACTTTCACTTTTAACACATCCCACTTCTCAGGAAGCAAACCTTTGTTGAACAGGACAGAAGACAAGTAGGAGAACAACAAGATGGCAGCAATTGCAGACAGCATGGAGATGGTCTTAAATGGAGCATACTGGACATAGACACCATCCTCCAGAGTGCATCCTGGCAAATGTATGATTGGTTCTAATCCTAGTGATGGTTCTCCACTGAGCAGTCTTAACAGCAATCCCGCCAACAGCCCCATAACCACCCCATAACCATTGGAGATGTTGAAGAACAGGACACAGATGAGTTGAGGAAAGATTATCACGTAATTGAGTTCAGCTCCAAGGAACCAGAACAAAACCACACTGTGTTTCAGGTAGGATAGAGATGTTCCAACCACGCCCACGATGACCACAGAGGCACGGACGACCCACTGATTCTCTCTGTCTGAGGCCTGGAGAAGAAAATGAAGAAGATCAGCTGAACATTACATTATATATACCACCGTCTGTTAAGTTTATTCTCTTATTGTATTCACCTTGATTTATAAATTACTACCCTCCAATTCACAGTTCTTACTGATAAAATAATATCAATACAGTAATGAAATTATGAACAACTTAGAGATTATTATTAATTATAGCTCTTACAAACTGGCATCTGGGAAGAGTGTAATTTAATATCATGAACAGCAGATGTCAATGTGCCTAAAAGAATAAAACTTTGTCAATGCTAAATCCATTTTTTGGTCAGTTTTGCAAGTAAAGATATATAGTTAGCCTCAAATTGTCTCTTAGTTTGTTACACTTGTTTGTGATAAATTAATTATAAATGCACAATATAATCACAACATGGTGAAGCCTATGCTTTTTGATGCATTGAAAATCCCTCTGTCACTGATGAAACCCATGAAATCTGTGATGGCCAAGAAGTATATGTGAAATACAACTGATATGAATGCTTTCCACAAACTTTTCTGTGGAAATGGTTGAGTCTCTAGGTGTAATTTAATGTTTGTTGTGCTTGATGGTTTACTGAAACTATCATGAGGAGAATTCCTTTGGAATGACTCATTAGTGTTTGGGTTTAGGTTATGTGCACTAATCATTACTTACCTCTCCAGAACTCCAGGACAGAGAGCCCTTAAATGAGTTTATTATCTTCAGCTGTTAAATATGTTCTCTTAAAATGGATTCAAACAGAGTGTGGCTCTTGCTTTTGAGTTCTTGAGTAGTTTTCATGTTTTCCCTACAA
Organism: Antennarius maculatus; assembly: GCA_013358685.1. Taxonomy (NCBI): domain Eukaryota; kingdom Metazoa; phylum Chordata; class Actinopteri; order Lophiiformes; family Antennariidae; genus Antennarius; species Antennarius maculatus. The sequence goes on from CM023616.1 coordinate 18,944,366, forward strand.
ATGAAAACGTGCAATATTTTACCTGAGGCCTCAAAATGTCCTTGTAAATGTTGGTGGTGAAGACAGAAGATGCAGAAAGTAAAACAGAGTCAGCTGATGACATCACGGCAGCGGCAACACATCCAACGCCGATGATAGAGATGTAGGTTGGGGTAAGGTGCTGTAGGGCAATCGGCATAACCATAGCTGATTCCCCACGTTCATATGGAGATGGAGAACCATAGGTGGTCTGGTTCCAGTCTGTTGAAAGAACCAGAGAGATATCAGTTGACCAAATCTGCTTCATTGAAACAGCTACACATACAATATGAGTCCAACGTGTTGCCCTGTACAAAGATTTCCCCATACAATTAAAAATGCTGCAGGTGGTGGTCTGTGAGGCCGTCAGACACAAGTTTCGATGTGGGATCTCTGATGTGGCAGCTCAGGTCTGACAGGTCAGACAGTATAAAGCAGAGCTTTGCTGGTAATCGTGATAATGTTAGTACTGTCAGTCATCAACCCCGAATGTCTTGTGAAACTCAAATATAGCACAGTAAGCATTAAACAGACCCTGTTTTCTTTGTTGCCGTCAGTAAAATGAATAGATATTTGGGTTATGATCATCTAGCAGTTTATACACCTATCAGTCATAACATTTTTTCCACCTGCCCAATATCATGGAGGTCCCACTTTTTATGCCAAAACAGCCCTCAACCATTGAGCTACAAGAACTGACATGTTTGTTCAGCACGTCCCATAGATGCTAGATTGGATTGATATCTGAGTAATTTGGAAGCCACTACCACAGACTAGAAGTTGTATTCTTCAAACCATTATGTAATAATATTTGATGATGCTCCTAATGCTCGGGTGCCAATTATTGTCACTTTTGGCATTGAACAGGGTCAGCATGGATACACTGGCTGATCTGTGGCTGCGCAGCCTAATGCACAACAAACTGTAATGCACTGCTTATTCACAACTAGCACTAACCAGCACTTCAGCAATCTGAGCTACAGTAGATCATCTGTCCAAAATTCATGGGTCAGATTTTACTCCCTATTGAATCAACGAGCAGTGGTGGCCCAGGACCCTGCTGCCAGTTCTTTGCTTTTCCTTTCTTTTATAGATTTTTACCATTCGCACCACTTCATGCCTGTTAAAGGCCAGAAGAGCTGCTATTTTGGGGATGCACTGACCCAGTCATTGAGCCATCAAAATTTGGCCCTTGTCAAACTCAATCAAATCCTGATGACCATCTTGGGACACTATGTTCACTTGCAGTTCCCAAAACCAACTGCTATAAAGATAAAGACCTAACCAGTGCCATTCACTTGGTTTTCACTTGGTGCATCTGCGGTGCACTGGCATCCCAGAGTGTCCCCCATCTCTCACCCATAAGCCTGTGATCCTCAAATGCGGAAAGAGCGGTTACGAAGATGAATGAATGATTGGTGTATGTAATTGACCTATCTAATATTTGCAACCTCAGAAATATCATGATTACCTGTGGATGAAACAGCTGCCCCAAGCAATATAACAGGTATCCCAAATATAGGATATATGATAGAAGCAGCAATGCATGTTTTCTTGGCTATGGCTGTGGAAGATGCTGACAAGATCCTCTGCTGGATGTATTGATGTCCAGTACTTCCCAGAGCCTTTAAAAAATCAATCTGTTGGTTAAACAGTAGGAATACATCCACATACATCCAAAAATCGCTTTGAAAGCATATTGACTGCTTTCTAATTGATGTTGCATCCACCGTGGAAAATAGAATTAATATAGAATAAAGTGGATGGTTAGAGGATGTGTCTCATGCAACTCTAGGAAAATGAAAGTTGGCTTGGGCCAATTACAAAGTCATTTGTTGATCAAGTGTTGATCCATTCGTGTTGTGAAAATGTTGCCAATGAGTCTATCAGATGAAACTAAAGATCGGCAATGTCATAATCAGTTGCTATTTAGTTTTTGGAATTTTAATCTGTTGTAGTTAAGATTCAAGAAAAAACAGCTTTAAATTTTGATGACATGCAATTGCATTCAGAGGACATACAATTTTAGAGAAAACTTTACAGAAAAAAAGTGTCAGGCCAGGGAAAAGGAATTTTGGGATTCCCTGTTAAAGCTGCTGCCCCCACGACCTGACTCCAGATAATGTGGAGATGGTGATGATAGTGTCAGACAATGACCACTTACTGCTTACTCAAACATTTCCATTAAAGTAATTAATTAATGAAGTTAAGACAAAGATTGTATCATATGAAAGGTTGTTGTCTTACGAGGAATAAAAAATCATCAATCATGAGCCAGGCCATTTTCGGCTCAGGTTTACCAATCCAGGGAGCGTGTAAGGTGTTGTTCATCAGTGTCTCTCTGATATCTAAGGTGTGAGGATTCATCAGAACAAAAGGAACACAGATCCACTGCAGAAACAAAAATGCACATAATAAATACACTTTCAAAGCCTCATTTGAGAAGGTTGTTACGCATTGTGTCGATTCTAACAAAACGTGTACAAACCCACCAAGGCTATGAAGATGAGGATGAGCTGTATAATGTCTGTGTAGGCTACAGAGTAGAGACCACCCATAACTGTGTAGATAATGGCAACAGCAGCAGAGGTCCAGATGCACACAGAGAAAGACAAATCCAGGACCACACTCAAGGTTCCTCCTGTTAAACACATTTCAAAAATGTAAATGAAATTACATTTTGCAATCTTTTGTTTTTTGGGTGATTATAATCATGTCATGTTCACACATGCAAGATATAAGATCTATTTTTATTAACCATTTAGCCTGAGTGAGTTATGTTTATGAGAATTATGGTTGTGTAAATTCATATGTAGTGCACATTAGGGCAAGAAGTGTGTTTTATCAGAACCTTCAAGTTGGGACTGGTACCACTTTAACAGCAAGATCTTATGTCAAGATATGTTTCACTACATAAGACTGGGGACCAGTCTACTGAGCTACTGCCTCCCCAAGTATGTTTATGGTAGTATGTTTATGGCAGCATGTTAATGGTAGTTTCAGGGTGTGAATATTTCATATTTTTACCAAAGGAATGTTACCCTCTATAAAGTACAACAAGCAATAACGGATCAAGGAAATGTATCAATTGAAGAAAATATACCTAAACTAATTAGTATTGATGGGATGATAGTTAGATCCACTAATATTGCAGCCAGGCTCATTACAGCTGCTATCACTTTTCCATACTTGATATGGAAAGGGTCCAGTATCGTCATACAGTTTCTTTCTCTCAATGGCTTGGCAAACACCACACCACCTTCATTTGAACAAAAGACAAAAGCACAGTTAGAATAAATAGTTAAATGATAGACAAACAAAGGTAACCAGAAGATTGGATGTAATATAAACACATTAATATTTTTTTAAAAGGACAAAATGACATGACATTCAATGTGAGTGTTTTCAGCCATTTCGGCAAAAATAAAATTACCGATACTCCTATCATGTATGGAGACAAATGTTTGTTTCAAGGATGTTTTAGTTCTCTTTAATTAATGTGAGAACATACAACCTTCATAAAACAACATACAAGGATGACTGACTACAGTTTACAAGCATTAGCAATAGCATTAATTTAGTGCTTTGTGCAAATGTGCAGCTTTGTCATCTTCAGGGGATTAAACACATCAACAGCAATGAACTGTAATAGCAGTGGTTTAGATCCAAAAGCAGTATGCCAGAGGAGCATTTTGAATTCAAAGTTTAAAAACAAATGGAGTCCAAAACCGGGTTGTCAGAAGATCAAGCAGACTAATCGGGCAGGGAACAGGCAGACGGGCAGAATCCAGGAAACAAGCAAAATTACCACAAGGTAATACACAAAGAGGAATGCAGAAGAGTAGGACAAGTCTCCAGATAGTATGGCTGCCAATTGAGGGCTTAACAGAGCATATGTAGGGTGGAGACTGATGGGGAGATGACGGTCATGAGCTGGTTTAATGACAGTGGAGAGGAGAAATACTGAGGGCAAAAGGGAAAACTGCAACTGGAGCTGTGATATGAAATCTTTCTTTAGCATTAACTTGAAAAGTAGACATCACTTGTATTCAACAATGTTTAATGATTCCCAGCAGCAGTTTACTTTTGAGGATTTTTTTCAATAACAATTGTGAATTTAAACTCTTACTTAGTGATAAACTTGAACTGTATGCCAAAATCATCAGCACTGTCCAGATCAGTCCCACGGACGGAGTGTACATTAACTCAACTGTGCCAACAACGGTGCCTCCTCCAACATAGGAAGCTACAGGATTGCAAAACCGGATTTAAAACAAGCATGGTACTTAGAAATCAAACATGGTTTGGAATAAATAACAGGCTAACTAACAGGCTGATAAACTATAAGAATTATCATAATTCTACCAGCTTTGCTTTACTCACCTGTCATAGTGAAGATCCCCACCACCAAGTTAATGTGCCGGTTTCCCAGCAAAGTCATCTCCATTGCAGTGGCTGAACTTTTCTTGTGTTTCCTTTTGGACTTGAAAGAAGCCCAGATACCAGTCCCAAGGACCATCAGGTAGAAAATTAAAAGCACTATCACTCCGGGGATGTTGACTGACATCCTGCATTTGATAATCCAAATTAATTGATGCTTTAGAGTCTGATATTTTTAAAAGTTAACTGAAGTTAACTGAGTGACAGCTTTCCTGAAGGGTACAAAAGCATGCCAAACTTGATCTTTAAGCAAATGTTAAACCAGTGCTCATTTATAATAATTACAGACAATAATAGTGTCACATTTTAGGAACGCCTCTCACTTTCTCAGTAATATTATTCGATCTCAGTCACATCACACTCTGATGTATACTAAATATAGGTGGGGATATGTACATGTTATTGTTGTCCAGTCCTTGTAAGGCAGTTCAACAAATCAAGAAGATAAAGAGGGGTAAATTTTTTACAGTGGTAAAGGATTATTGAAGAAACTGGATTCCGGATCCAGATTAACATCATATCATTTAATAATTATCCAATTAAAGTTTTATTGACATAATTTTGATGAACAAAAACATCACCTCTTTGATAGAAGTAAAACAGATTATTGGCATGACTGAGTATGATAAGAGCATCCAGAATGTCTTTCTGAATTTAAGATAGGAAACAAATCCTTCTGTGAATATTTTTTCTCAACAAAAAATTGCAACAAATTTAAAGGTTCCATTGTCCACAGTCACAAATATCAAATAACAATATTCAGAAAACCTTAAGAACCATGGAAATGACCAAAAACTGACCAAAACTGCTCACACAAACATAGATAGCACAACTGTTTGTCCTTGTCTATTACATAATTTTATAAACACAAAAGTACAGAGCACCTACAACACATAGATAACTGATACACTTGAAACTGAGTCAGGCTGCTGGTGAGGTCATTCTTTAAAGGGACAGTAAAGTTAATTTTAAGTGACATATACGTATGTTATTCATCATTATGAAAAATAGAAGAAAAAATAAATTTGATGTGTGTAGTGTCATCTGTTTGGTCAAAAAAGGTTCAAATCCGCGCCGCAGCAGCTTCCACATTCCGTGGGTGTCATACGTCACCGTCGCCAAACAGAGCTCAGCAATGGCTGCTAATGGGCAGGATCTCATCCCCAACCCGGAGAGGGCACTCCACCCTTTTCCGACTGAGGACCATGGTCTCAGATTTGGAGGTGCTGATTCATATCCCAACCGCTTCACACTCGGCTGCGAACCGCTCCAGTGAGAGTTGGAGATCATGGCTTGATGAAGCCAACAACACCACGTCATCTGCAAAAAGCAGAGACACAATACTGAGGCCACCAAACCTGTTCTGTTCAGCCAGATGAATTATACTCAGTGTCTGTCTATATGGGGGAGGGGGGATTTGTCTTTGTTGGTATGTCCAGAAGAATTTTTTTCTACATGTATGACTGGTAACACAGACACACAGAGGCAAGTGGGGTGAGCAATTCCTTAAAAGGTGATTATTCTGTCCCAGTGATCATGGGCAGTGATACGTCACTCTGAAATTTCTCTCTGTCTCCGTGGTTTCCCACTGGTGTTAGTGGAACTGGTGGGACTGCTGAGTGTTGAGCTTTCACTTTGAGCACATCCCACTTCTCAGGAAGAAATCCTTTGTTGAACAGGACAGAAGACAAGTAGGAGAACAACAAGATGGCAGAAAATGCAGACAGCATGGAGATGGTCTTAAATGGAGCATACTGGACATAGACACCATCCTCCAAAGTGCAACCTGGGAAATGTATAACTGGTTCTAATCCTAATGATGGTTCTCCACTGAGCAGTCTTAACAGCAATCCCACCAACAGCCCCATAACCACCCCATAACCATTGGAGATGTTGAAGAACAGGACACAGATGAGTTGAGGAAAGACTATCACGTAATTGAGTTCAGCTCCAAGGAACCAGAACAAAACCACACTGTGTTTCAGGTAGGATAGAGATGTTCCAATCACGCCCACAATGACCACAAAAGCACGGACGACCCACTGATTCTCTCTGTCTGAGGCCTGAAGAAGAAAATGAAGAATATGAGCTTAACATTGCATTACACCTTCTTTTAAGTTTATTCTCTTATAGTTTTCTTTTTAATATTCATATTATTTCTCTTCAATTCTATAACTATGGCTAAAATGCAAGATTATTGTTATTAAAGTCACAGGCAAGCTTTTGTAATTTAGATTCACACAGGTAAATAATGGTCTTGTTGAGCATGCAATCATTACTAATAATTTAACATTAGTCTAGCAGAAGACGAAATTCACTTTAATAATCCAGAGAACCCTTGGATGAGTTTATTTTGTCCTGCTGTTACCAACCCTGTTTTGAAAAGGATTCAGACAGATTGTGGCTCTTGCTTTTGAGTTCTACTATGTGCAGAAGTAGAAGCTTTTATGTTTCCCCATCAAATGAAAGCAAGCATTACCTGAGGTCTGAAGATGACCTTGTAAATGTTGGAGGTAAAGACAGACGATGCAGAAAGCAAAACAGAGTCAGCTGATGACATCACGGCAGCAGCAACACACCCAACACCGATGATGGAGATGTAGGTTGGGGTAAGGTGCTGTAGGGCAATAGGCATAACCATAGCTGATTCCCCACGTTCATATGGAGATGGAGAACCATAGGTGGTCTGGTTCCAGTCTGTTGAGGGAACCATAGAGACATCAGTTCACCAAATCATTGAAACGTTTACACATACAATATAAGTCCAATGCGTTCCCCTGCGCAAAGATTTTCCCATGCAGTGAATTAAAAACGCTGTAGTTGGTGTTCTGTGAGGCCATCAGACATTTCGATGTGGCATCTCTGCTGTGGCAGCTCGGGTATAACAGGCTTTGCAGTACAATGCAGAGCTTTGTTGTTCATCCTGAAAATGTTACTGTTGTCAATAATTAATCCTGAATTTCTTGGGAAACCTAAGTTGAAGCACATTAAGGACTCAGCAGGCCATGTTTTCTTTTTGCTGTCACAGAAAATGAAAGTATAATGAAGTCTTTGGGTTATGAGACCATCATATCTTCTTGTGGTTTATACACCTGTCAACAATAACATGATGTCCACCTTCCCAATATCATGTAGGTCCCAGTTTTCGTGTCAAAACAACTCTCACCCATCAAGCTACAAGAACCGGACTTGTTTGGATTCGATTGAGATCTGGGAAATTTGGGAGCCAAGTCAACACTTCAGATTCAGTGTTGTATTCCAAAAACCATTACGTAATAATTTCTGATTGGTGCTCCTAATGCCTTGGGACACAATTGTTCACTTGCTACCTAATATTTCCCACAATCAACTGGTATCAAGATGAAGACCTAAACAGTTTCATTCAGTTCACATGTCAGTGGTTATAATTTTATGGCTGATTGGTGTATTTCACTTTTTTAACTTTTCTAACATTTGCAATCTCAGAAATATCTTGATTACCTGTGGATGAAACAGCTGCCCCAAGCAATATAACAGGTATCCCAAATACAGGATATATGATAGAAGCAGCAATGCATGTTTTCTTTGCTATGGCTGTGGAAGATGCTGACAAGATCCTCTGCTGGATGTATTGATATACAATACTTCCCAGAGCCTTAAAAAAATCAATCCATAGGTTAAACAGTAGTAATATGTCCACACACATCCAAAAATGACTTTGAAAAAACATTGACTGCTCTCTAACTGATGCTGCATCAATAATGGAAAGAAGAATTAACATAGAATAAAGTGGATGGTTAGAGGATGTGTCTCCTGCAACACTAGAAAAATGAAAAAGTAAAAGTAAAATTGATTAACCGCTGACACACTGTTTGTGTGACTGCTAAAGATCTGCAATGAAATTATGAGTTGCTTGTTGCTTTTCTGAATTTTAATTTAATCTAGTTAAGTTTCATGGAAGAACACCTTTAACCTTTAATAACAGACAAATAGGTTCGGAAGACATTTAATTTTACAGAAAACTTTACAGAAAAATAATCTCATACGAACATCTGACTCATGAACATTCGTAGATACAAATGCGCCACCATATGTGACTATTGTGGTTCCTACTGTGGTTCCTACTGTGGTGCTAACGCGCAAAGATCTCTACGATCTCTACATTTCTGCCACTCAGTAACAATAATTCCCTCCTCCTCCTTCTTCCTTCACTCTAAAGGTAAATTACATTGTGGAACTAAAGTATTTTACTCATTAATGTGTTGTTTTTATGTCTTGTAACAGTTTCTGGTCAGTCTTAGGGAATAGTCCTTTTTTATTTAGAGTCATAATAGCATTTAAATGACCTCAAAGGGCAATTATATATTAATCTATCCACCTATTTGTTTGGCTTCGCAAGTCACAGGGATTTCTGAAACCTTTTCCTGTGAACAAGGGGCGAAAAGCAGAGGGGACATTACCGATGCATCACCAGTGCACTGCAGAGCCACACGAAATACCACAACCATTCACACACACACTCACATCTAGAGGCAATTTTGACATGACCAATCCATCAAAACTGCACATTTTTGGAGGTGAGAAGAAACCAGAGAACCCAGAGAAAACCAATACAGACATGGGGAGAACCTGGATACTTCTTGCTGTGAGGTAACACCACTACCCACTGTCACTACAATTTAGGAACAATTGACCCACTTGGAACCAATGTTGTTGAGGACTGTGTTGTAGGTTGAGGACTACCTGTACACATACTTAAATATTTCCGTTATAATCATTTATTCATGAAGATATCAAGACAAAGATTCAATGAAGGAAAGGCTGTTGCCTTACAAGGAATAAAAAATCATCAATCATGAGCCAGGCCATTTTCAGCTCTGGTTTACCAATCCAGGGAGCGTGCAAGGTGTTGTTCATCAGTGTTTCCCTGATATCTAAGGTGTGAGGATTCATCAGAACAAAGGGAACACAGATCCACTGCAGAAACAAAAATGTACATAGACACAATTTCAAAGCTTAATTTGAGAAGGTTCAAAAAAATTAAAACAAAACATGTACAAGCTCACCAAGGCTATGAAGATGAGGATGAGCTGTATAATGTCTGTGTAGGCCACAGAGTAGAGACCACCCATAACTGTATAGAAAATGGCAACAGCAGCAGAGATCCAGATGCACACAGAGAAAGACAAATCCAGGATCACAGTTAAGGTTCCTCCTGTTAAACACATTTCAAAAATGTAAATGAAATTATATTATATGTAAAGTACTTGTAGTTGAATGTAAAGGTGTTATATATAGCAAACTGGCATGTAAATCATAGAAAATTAAAGATATATTTAATATTTATGAGCACTACTGAACAAAGTTTTTAAAAAATTGTTCCCTAAAAGGAGAAAATCATAAAATATTTGTCATATTTTATAGCATTTTATGGTAGTTTCATATTGTGAATATTTCATTTTGCCAAAGAAATGTTACCCTCTATAAATCACAGCAAGCATTAACAGATAAAGGAAATGTATAAATTAAATAAAATATACCTAAACCAATTAGTATTGAAGGGATGGCCATCAAATCCACTAATATTGTGGCCAAACTCATTACAGCTGCTATCACTTTTCCATACTTGACATGGAAAGGGTCCAACATCGTCACACAGTTTCTTTCCCTCAACGGCTTGGCAAACACCACACCACCTTCATTTGAACAAAAGACCAAAACAGAATTAGAATAAATAGTCAAATGAAGGGGGGTAAAAAAGGCAACTAAAACATTGTATGTAATACAACTACAGCAGTTTCTAAAAGAAACAAAATGATATTACTGCGGGCGGCACGGTGGCGCAGTGGTTAGCGCTGTCGCCTCACAACACGGCGGACCCGGATTCGAGTCCCGCTCTGTGCGGAGTTCGCATGCTCTCCCCGTGTCTGCGTGGGTTCTCTCCGGGTTCTCCGGCTTCCTCCCACCTCCAAAAGCATGCGCTTCAGGTTAATTGGCCAGTCCCAAATTGATCGTAGGAGTGAGTGTGTGTGTGAGTGATTGTTTGTTTCTATGTGGCTCCGCGGTACACTGGCGTCGTGCCCTGAGTGTCCCCCGCCTCACGCCCCGAGACTGCTGGGATAGGTACCGGCTCCCCCGCGACCTAGGTAAGCGGATTAAGCGGGTTGAGAGAATGAATGAATGAATGACATTACTGCAGGATCTTCATCGAAACAAAGGGGCTTTCTCCGGAGCAGATGAAAACAATGATGATCAGGAGTGCAGAGGAGTTGGTGAAATACGAGCAATAAAGATAATGAATATATTGGTAGAAGGATGCTGAGTTTTGAACTGCCAGGCAGGAGGCCTTGAGGAAGACCAAAAGGGAGGTTTATGGATGTAGTGAAAGAGGACATGAAGGTAGTTGGTGTGAGAGAAGAGGATGCAAAGGACAGGGCTAGATGGAGGCAATTGATTCGCTATGGCGACCCCTGAAGGGAAAAGCCGAAAGGAAAAGAAGAAAGATGGACAATAGTTGTGATTACACCAAAGATTAGTACAACAGAATCACTTCAATAGTGGGAGCTCTACACTAATTTTGGACACATCAGGGATTCCATAGAATGGTTGACAAAACCATTCAACATCACCAATGTCAGAAATATGGATTAGTGACGACAAAGACAGAGATTTCTGATTGGAGGGTTGCCATTAAGTTTGAGACATTGAAGAGCATGTTGATATCTGTTGACAATAATGGAATGTGAAACTATTAAAATGTGTGTAACAAACTGGTTAATTCTTGGATAAACACTGTCTATCTGTTTAAGAGAGGTGAATATGATCATTATATTCTTGTGGAGAACACTGGCAAGGTCAACTTCTTGTTTTGACCATCTATGATGTTGACAAACCTTGTTGTTCCTAGGAAGTAATCATGGTTATCCTCTAGGACAGCGGTCCCCAACCTTTTTTGTGCCACTGTCCGGTTTCAGACAATATTTTCACGGACCGATCTTCATTTGCTCGATAATCATTAATGACGTCAGGACAGCTGTAGTCTAATAATAAATTATCCACAGTGGTTTTATGTAAAATGCAGACATCAATAGACAATAAACCTTTTTTTCATAAATTGATAATCAACATCTCTGTAAACAAAATAATTATAAGAAATAATTATAATAAAAACTCAATTGAAGTGACTTCACTGATGAGGTTTGTTTTGAAATATAGCGACTTACTATCAGTGCATTCAACGTAGGAGAAATACTGATCATTTCCAATTAAAAGGTGAACAAGTCAATCAAATAATGATAATTACAATAATAAGAATTAGTGGATGGGGACCGCTGATCTAGCGGTAACTGGAGACAATGACACCTGAAGTGTGTCTCGGAAATGGAACCAGGGTTTTCAATACTTTTTGGATGATCTCAGGATAATCTGCCTTGACTTTAATTCAGAACACTGGCGCGATTGTGGGCACTTAATTTAGGGGTAGCGGCTGGTAACCTGTCACGTGACTGAGACCTGTCAAGCGGGACAGACGCATCTATTTGTTTGAGCGTCATTCCGCACATCACTTTTCAAAATAAAACATCTTTCAGACTCCGAAATAAATAAAATAGAAGTAATGTAATTAATTTTTTCTTTCTGTGCGGCCTAAATAACTAAATAAAAACTAAATAACTAAATAACCCACGGACCGGTACCAGTCCGTGGCTCAGGGGTTGGGGACCGCCGCTCTAGGATATATCTGGGACAAAGGCTAATATCTGGAAGTAGATAAGGGTATGAATGTCTATCAAAATTCAATGCATGAACTGGTTGAAAACATTTAATGTCTAAATTGGCTGACAACATATTGTCATGACAGAGATGTTTGTTGATACTGGGGGGTGGGAATTTCACAAGCCTATTGGCTTCTACCTGTCAGCCCTTTTTATTCAGATTTTGTTGTTGATTATGCAAATGTCATGAAGGTGTAAAGTCTGTTACATTAACATGTCCGAAAAAAATAAACTAAAAAAAATCTGATTCCCAGCATCACTTTATTTTTGAGGAATATTTACACATAATAAAATAATAACATTGTAAATGTAATTTTAAACTCTTACTTAGTAATAAACTTGAACTATATGCCAAAATCATCAGCACTGTCCAGATCAGTCCCACGGACGGAGTGTACATCAACTCGACTGTGCCAACAACGATGCCTCCTCCAACATAGGAAGCTACAGGATTGCAAAACAGTATTTAAAACCAATACAGTATTTATGAAACAATCACGATTTTGACCAAATTTCACGAATAGTTTGATGAACTATAAGAATTATCATAATTCTATCAGTTTTCCTTGCCTTACCTATCATAGTGAAGATCCCCACCACCAAGTTTATTCCACGGTTTCCCAGCAAAGTCATCTCCATTGCAGTGGCTGAACTTTTCTTCTGTTTCCTTTTGGACTTGAAAGAAGCCCAGATGCCAGTCCCAAGGATCATCAGGTAGAAAATCACAAGTGCTATCACTCCTAGGATCTTGACTGCCATCATGCATTTGATATCCCACAATAACTGATGCTTTCGAGTCTGATATCTCAAGTTAACTGAGTGACAGCATTCCAGAAGTGAACAAGATCATGCCAACCCTGATCTGTAAGCAGGTCACAAACCAGTGCTACAACATAACAATCACAAAAAGCAAAGTCCAACCTTCTTCCAACTTTGCTCAGTGCCTCAGTCAGTCATTTTCTTAACCCACTTAATCCGCTTATGCAGGTCGCGGGGGAGCCGGTGCCTATTCCGGCAGTCTCAGGGCGCGAGGTGTGGACACTCTGGGCATGACAGAGTGTACCGCGGAGCCACATAGAGACAAACAATCACTCACAAACACACTCACTCCTACGGTCAAATTGGGACCGGCCAATCAACCTGAAGCTTTTGGAGGTGGGAGGAAGCCAGAGAACCCGGAGAGAACCCATGGGGAGAGCATGCGAACTCCGCACAGGGCGGGACTCAAACCCGGACCCGCCGTGTTGTGAGGCGACAGCATTACCCACTGCGCCACCAGTTGTTATTCAGTCTTTGTGGGCATCCATGAGGATGTGAGATCCATGAGATAAAATTGGGTAAATGTCTTACAGTGATAAAGGATCATTTCAAGAATGGAATCAATCAGGATGACCCTCAACTCATGTAATAGTTATCCATTTAAACTTTGACTGACGCAATTTTGACAAACAAAAACAGTACCTTCTTGATGTATGTACAAGTTATTCAATTAAACCTAAAACAGGTTAGTGGCATGATTGAGTATGAAAAGAATATCCAGAAAATCTTTCTGAATTAAAGATGGGAAACGGTTTCCCTTGGTAATAGTTTTTATCAACATAGAACAAGTATAGAACACAACAACCCAGGAGTCGGTGAACGCAGCCTGACATTCTCGTCCCCACTTCAGCGCTTGGATCAAAACTTCTTACTCTAACCATAAAGACATTGACTGTATCTGGCTTATCTGCCACTCTCTGTTTCTCTCTTTCTCTAATCTGTCTCTATCTCCATTGTATTTCTTTTTTTTTTTTAAAGGTTTCATTGTTGTCAGTCACAATCATAAAAGGATTCATAGAATCTGAACTGTATGCAAGGGACAAGGTCAGAAACCATTATTGGATGACCATGATGTTGAGGCCATCGGACGACACTAGATCAAAAATAGATGGGATTCTGTAGTGATTTTATTGATTCAATAACAGACAGGATTCTTTAGTAACAATACTAGAGAAGTAGACAAGATTCATAAAGACTGGATCATGTATTCAACATCACTGAATGGACTCAGGAACACTTCTAAAAGCCATTGTTTGTGTGATAACCAGTGGATGGGTGCAGAGAACCAAAGCACAGCTCAAGGAGCTGGCAATAAGGAGGTGGTGGGAGAGCAGGAGCTAGACAAGGAAGCACAAGGAAAAACACACTGACATCTAAACAACTGGGAGTCGGCCTCAGGGAGTTACTGCTGAGTGAGCTGTTAGCTTAGTGGTGATTAGGTAATGACCCACCCACACACACACCCATGACAGAGACACAAAGAAGTGACACAGGCTCGACAAAGGATTGGACGGTTTGTAAAGTCTTCTCTACAAAGGACTTTTGAAACCAGTCAAACCAGATCCAAACACTTTGACATCTTCACTCATTACACTCCTTTAGACTTTGGCTCTGTAGAATAAAGCTGATGAGCCATACAATGAAGTTATGGGAAAGAGTAGTGGAAGCTAGACTAAGGACAAAAGTGAGCATTTGTGAGCAGCAGTATGGTTTCATGCCAAAAAAGAGTACTACAGATGCAGTATTTGCTTTGAGGATGTTGATAGAGAAGTACAGAGAAGGCCAGAGGGAGCTGCATTGTGTTTTTGTAGATCTGGAGAAAGCTTATGACAGGGTGCCCAGAGAGGAACTGTGGTATTGTATGAGGAAGTCTGGAGTACCAGAGAAGTATGTTAGAGCGGGGCAGGACATGTATGAGGACTGTAAGACAGTGGTGAGGTGTGCTGTAGGTGTGACAGAGGAGTTCAAGGTGGAGGTGGGACTGCATCAGGGATCAGCTCTGAGCCCCTTCTTGTACGCTATGGTGATGGACAGGCTGACAGATGAGGTTAGACAGGAATCTCCATGGACTATGATGTTTGCAGATGACATTGTGATCTGCAGTGAGAGTAGGGAAGAGGTGGAGGAGAAGCTAGAGAGGTGGAGGTTTGTCCTGGAAAGGAGAGGGATGAAGGTTAGCCGCAGTAAGACAGAGTACATGTGTGTGAATGAGAGGGACCAAAGTGGAAGAGTGAGGTTACAGGGAGAAGAGATCAAGAAGGTGGAAGATTTTAAGTACTTAGGGTCAACAGTCCAGAGCAATGGAGAGTGGGGAAAAGAGGTGAAGAAACGTGTGCAGGCAGGATGGAATGGGTGGAGAAAAGTGTCAGGTGTGATGTGTGATAGAAGAGTTTCAGCTAAAATGAAAGGAAAGGTGTAGAAAACTGTGGTGAGACCAGCGATGTTGTTTGGTCTAGACACAGTGTCACTGAGGAAAAGACAGGAGGCAGAGCTGGAGGTAGCAGAGATGAAGATGCTGAGGTTCTCTTTGGGAGTGACCAGGAAGGATAGGATCAGGAATGAGTACATCAGAGGGACAGCACATGTTAGAGGTTTTGGAGATAAAGTCAGAGAGGCCAGACTGAGATGGTTTGGACATGTCCAGAGGAGAGATAGTGAATATATTGGCAGAAGGATGCTGAGTTTTGAACTGCCAGGCAGGAGGCCTAGAGGAAGACCAAAGAGGAGGTTTATGGATGGAACACAAAACCTAAAACGTTATAATTCCGTTTCTGTTCGGAACGACCCGATTGGCAAAAAATTCTGGTTCAAAGCCCTGGTTTTAACCATCTATAATGTTGACAAATCTTGCTGTTCCTAGGAAGAATGTAAACATGGTTATGCTCTAGGTTATATCTGGGACAAAGGCTAAAATGTGGGGTTAGAGAAAATGGATGTAAGGTGTTATGACTACACTGATAAATTAATGGATGGTTGAAGCAACAATGTACCACAATGACTGTCAAAATTCAAGTATGAAAAGTTACCTTTGTCTTCCCTCCTCCTCCTGGACTTGCCTAACTAGATGCCTGAGCCACCTCAACTGGCTGGAGTTGTTGTAGAGGAGCAGCGGCCTTACATAATAAAAGTCCCAAACTGATAATTTAATAACATATGGCTAATAACATAATAAGTAGGAGTTAAGGTTAGGGGTTAGGGTGACGGGTCGGTTACTGTTCGGTTACGGTAATCACGTAATCCAATGGCTACACATTGAAGGAAAATATATAATCAAATATATTCTCAGGTTTTGTATTTACTTTGTATTTTATGTAGCAATGATATAACTTTTGAGTTTAGAAAATATATTGTGTAATGGGCGTCCACCGTTTAGCGGCAGGCGCCGGCTGTGTAATTTGTTTGGCTCTCTGTTGTAGGTGGAGACTGAGACTGGAGAACCGTATAAGAGAGAACCAACCAATCAGAGAACAACACGATGTCTATGAGCTAATGTATAGTGGCCAATCCTTAAGGTGGAGCCTAGTGACGTGCATAATAAATATCTGAGATTCTCTGAACGTGTTCTTCCTGCCCCCTGTCGCAGTTCATACAACACAAGATTTTGTGCTAGGGACAGAGAACCCAGATCTGTTTAGAAATATTGTATCAAGGCAAATACATTTGATCAACAAAATGGTTTGTTTCTTGTTTCTCCTTCCGGTTTTGAACACGCACAACTGCTCTGGGTGGGTGGACTTCGGGATAAAAGTCCGTTTACCTAAAAACATGTAGAGAAGTTATTGAGATCTCATGTAAGAACTATAATTTGAAAAAAGAAATGGATTATTTTGCACTTTGTGTAGATTTATTTTGACTAGAACAATCTGACTCCTGTGTGTCTGAATGCTGAGTTGGCAAGCCAAGTACAGATCATGGATAGGGTGTGGCCAACCGTGTTATCCGGACCGAACCTGCTTTGTTCATCGAGAAGACATCAGATCCCAGTATTGCCAGTAAGGAAGTCAGGTAGTAAGATTGCTAAAAGAGAAAAACCCAGACCAGAACAGACCTTAGGGAAAGCTTCAACGCACGTTTTCACAGATAATATCTTGGAATATTACAGATACTCACATTGAAAGGCTGGACTCTTCATCAACTTCCAATCTACTATTTTTCTGTTATTTTGTACTGTTTTATTTAGTTGTTGTTGCACTGCTGATTGCGAAGCAATAAACTGTTCATTTGTTCAACTTGTTCTTTTTATTAGACCTACCTCTCTTTCAAATCTCTGTAGATATTTAGAGCTATTTTTCTAGCACTTGCCCAGACCAGCTAATCCTATGTCTTTCCTTTCCGGATGACAAGGACGGCAATGTTATTAAACCTGAGGACCTTCGCTGTACTGCTCACATTTGTCAAGGTCCTGATCCCAGTTATGAAAAACATTGGTTTTCTGACAAAAACGACTGTCTCTCCACAAACTTCATTTTTACAAAGACTCCTATGTGAATGTTTGATTCACTCGTGAACAACACCCCTTCTTCAGTGTTGTTGGATCCTCCCCTCACCTTACTTTGGCCAAACTTGAAAATTCACATTGGAAAAATGAGGTTCGCTTTGTTTGTGATTGTCTAAAGATTACTCACCGGTTACCTGTTTGTGGTTCAACTTATTTGTTCACTCTCCCTCCCCTGATGTGTGTAAACGAATGCTAACTGCCAGATTCCATCGTGAAAGAACTGTTTGTTGACGTGTGACGTCCTAAACCACAGTTCAGTTTGTCACATGTCTAGCAGCCCAATGATATCAGTCCTTTAGTCTCTCAAGTTTCCTCTCATTTATGGGATAAAAGTAAATATGATGTTGGTCTTATAAAAAAATTGTGAACCTCAGAGAGGCCAGACTGAGATGGTTTGGACATGTCCAGATGGGGGAAAGTGAATATATTGGTGGACGGATGCTGAGTTTTTAACTGCCAGGCAGGAGGCCAAGAGGAAGACCAAAGAGGAGGTTTATGGGTGTAGTGAAAGAGGACATGAAGGTTGTTGGTGTGAGAGAAGAGGATGCAGAAGACAGGGTTAGATGGAGACAATTGATCTGCTGTGGCGACCCCTGAAGGGAAAAGCTGAAAGGAGAAGAAGATTTCCAGTAAAAAAGATGTGGCAGCAGTGGCTCAGTGGTAGAGTGGGTGGTAGAGCGGGTCGTCCAATGTTCAATTCCCGCTCTCGCCCAAAAAAACACCCGGACTGTGAGCAGACAGTGGGAGGTGTCAGCTCATCTCTGGAGCACTGCCGAGGTGCCCTTGAAAAACTTTTGTCCCATATTACTCACTCATTGAAGCACCGCTTCATGCATTGAATGTGGTTCCTGGCCTAACTGCCTCCTCTCTCATCAGCTCTACTCTGGAGGCTGAGACTGACTTCAGTGATTTGAATTGCAAAAACTTCACAAACCGCAGCAATACTGGGCATCCCTGTGCCCACCTGTCCTTTCTCACTCTATTTAGGTGAATAGAAAGGCAGTATGACTGCTGTTCTCTGTAAACTACATGGCAACCATCAACACTCCTGTGGTTTCTTTTCCAATAAACCAGATTGGTTGCATAAACTACCTCCTTTGTTGTGGTTTCTTGTGGGTATTACCACTAAGCCACACAAGAACTGACATATCATGCACCTGTCACCATCTTTGTTCCAAACTATGTCATATCTGTTTTGAATGACAGACAGACAATTCACATTACTTCTTCTCATTGGCACAGATATCACACCATCCTCCTGTTACTCCCTGATGTCACAATGAAAAGGTGCAACACACTAAATCCTGCAATCCTGTTTCTCTTGCCTGATGATGGGGAACTACAGTCCTGTGAAGCTGCCCTCTAAGCCACATGCACTCCCTGCATCGATTTGTCTGAGCAACCCCTCCCTAATGGAGATTTGTTCTATTATGTTGATGGTTCTGCATCTGGAGACCCCGTTGATGGCTCAGCCTTGGTAGGCTTTGCTGTGGTGGACAAGCATGCCATGGTTCTATCCTCCTCCCTTCCTAATAATGTCTCAGTGCAAGCGGCTGAATTGATTGCCCTGACACAGGCATGTAAGTTGGCCTCTTCTAAATCTGTCACCATCTACACTGCCTCTTGTTATGCTTTTGCTTTCACCCATGATTTTTGTGCCTTTTGGCATTATAAGTAAGAAGCAGGCAGTAGAGCGGGTCGTCCAATGTTCCAAGATTGGCGGTTTGATTCCCGCTCCTGCCCAAAAACACCTGGAGTGTGAGCTGACAGTGAGAGGTGTCAGCTCACTTCCGGAGCACTGCCAAGGCGCCCTTGAGCGAGGCGCCCTTGAGCGAGGTGCCGTCCACCTCACTAGCTGCTCAAACAAATAAGAAGAATTTTTATGAAATCTGACAGACAGTAACCTCATCGCTACCCACCTCCATGGCATTCTTTTGCTCTCTGCCATTGCTATCTGCACATGTGGTTCGGATTCTGTTGCCAAAGGAAATTCAAAAGCAGGTGCAACAGTCAAAGCAGCTGCTCTCCTCCATCCCTGTCTCTATCTCATTTTCTCTTTCTGTGGTGAGCCTTTTCTCACTCCTTCTGATCTCTCCACATTTGTTTCAGCTGGTGACAAATGACTGAACTAGTGCTGGGGCTACTGTCTATGATAGTCTTTGGCTTGGTCCTGTTTCCTTATTTTGCTAAATTGTCACATGGTACTGACCATGTGTCAAAAGGAGGGATATGTCATGCCATTCAAAATCAATGGTTTACAAATGTAGATAAATGTAGGCACAAATGTAGGTTTTTTTGTGCCTTTGCTGCCACCTATTGTGTGAAACATTTGAACAACACTGGACACACCTGTCTTCTCACAGAACAGCATGTAACAATGGAATTCATTGAACTGTCACCCTGTAAGGGAATGAAACCCTGTCTACTGTTTGTTATGTTTTCAAAATGGGGTGAAACTTTCCCTACCAAAGATCAGCTGGCTTCTGCCATGGCTAAATCTGTACTAACAGACATTCTTCCCAGATGGGGAATCCCAGAAGGAATCTTCTCTGATAATGGCTCACAGGTCTCCAGTGACATTGTCAAAGAGCTTGGACAACCTCAAATGCAGTTATCATCTACAGTCTGGTGGACATTTGGAAAGAGAGAATGGAACTTTAAAAAAAGAGTTAACAAAAAAGTTTGCTGATACAGGACTTTCCTGGGTTGAGTGTCTGCCATTGGTCCTTATGGTCCCGATGCAAATTAGACCTAAATGCAATCTTTCTTCATTTGAGATTCTCTTTGGTCTTCCTCCCAACACATGTCTCAACTGACCAAATGACAAGGCCATATCCACTAACCTGTGGGGTTATTTACTCTCGTAACTAATGCCAAACTCTGTCAATGTCTCTCCAGCACATTAGTAGGTCGAGTATTTTAGTAGAGTTGCTGCTGCTTCACGTAGAAAGGAGTCAGCTGATGTGGTTTGGTCATCTGGTGCTAATGCCACTAGGGCACCTCCCTGGGGAGGTGTTTCTGGCACGACTAGCCGGGAGGTGACCTCGGGGCAGACCAGGACAAGGTAGAGGGATTATATCTTGACACTATCTTGGGAATGCCTCGGGATCCTCCAGTCAGAGCTGGTTCATGTAGCCGGGGAAAGGGAAGCTTGGGTTTCCTTGTTGAAGGTGCTGCCTCTGCGACTCAACTCCGGATGAGTGGATGAAGATGGGTGGATGGACAATGCAAATTTCAAAACGTATATAATATTACTTTTGTACTTTTTTATTATTTGTCCTATTTGTTAAGTGTTCATACTTTCTATAGCCTTGGAAATGACTCTTGGAAAATGCCACAGTAATGGGAATTTCCCCACACTGTGTGGGAGTAAAAAAAAGAATATTGTATCTTGTCTGAGAGCAAGGAACCAGAATAAAATCACACTGTGTTTCAGGTAGGATAGAGATTTTCCAATCAAGCTCACAATGACCACAGAAGCACGGATGACCCACAGATTCTCTCTGTTTGAGGCCTGAAGAACAAAATGAAGATGAGCTGAACATTACATTAGTTATACCATCTTCTTTCAAGGTCATTATCATATTGCATTTACAAATTGCTGCACTTCCCACAGGTTAATAATAATGTTATTTTGCACACAATCATTAACATGACAGTATTATTGTTTAAAATAGTTATTTTATTTTATATCAAGACCAGCATATGGCAATGTGAGCTCAGAAATTAAGAACTTAATGGCAAACACCTCTTTTGGTCATATTTAACTGTAAAGATTTCACCTTTAGTTTCAAAATGTTTCTTAGCTTCTATTACACTTGTTTGATACTTTGGAATGCACAGTATAATTAGTACATGGTATTACGTGAAGCCTATGCTTTTCAATACTTTAATAAGTGTTTTGGTTTATATTATGTGTACTAATCATTACTTTCCTCTCAGGAACTCCAGGACAGGTAGTGGTTAGGTGAGTTTGTTACCTTCAACTGTGAAAAAACCTCTCTCAAAATGTACTCCGGGTGTTGCCTTTGAGTTCTGTATGTGCGGAAGTAGAAGTTTTTGTGTTTCTGTGTTTCCCTACACCTGAAAAGAAGTGCAATATTTTACCTGAGGCCTCCAGATCTTCTTGTAAATGTTGGTGGTGAGGACAGAAGACCAGCAGATGGCAATGGGAGCTCAGAAATTAAGAACTTAATGGCAAACACCTCTTTTGGTCATATTTAACTGTAAAGATTTCACCTTTAGTTTCAAAATGTTTCTTAGCTTCTATTACACTTGTTTGATACTTTGGAATGCACAGTATAATTAGTACATGGTATTACGTGAAGCCTATGCTTTTCAATACTTTAATAAGTGTTTTGGTTTATATTATGTGTACTAATCATTACTTTCCTCTCAGGAACTCCAGGACAGTTAGGTGAGTTTGTTACCTTCAACTGTGAAAAAACCTCTCTCAAAATGTACTCCGGGTGTTGCCTTTGAGTTCTGTATGTGCGGAAGTAGAAGTTTTTGTGTTTTTGTCTTTCCCTACACCTGAAAAGAAGTGCAATATTTTACCTGAGGCCTCCAGATCTTCTTGTAAATGTTGG
This sequence comes from Antennarius maculatus, assembly GCA_013358685.1. Classification (NCBI taxonomy): domain Eukaryota; kingdom Metazoa; phylum Chordata; class Actinopteri; order Lophiiformes; family Antennariidae; genus Antennarius; species Antennarius maculatus. The sequence continues at coordinate 18,966,481 of CM023616.1, forward strand.
TGGTGAGGACAGAAGATGCAGAAAACAAAATAGAGTCAGCTGATGACATCACTGCAGCAGCAACACACCCAACACCGATGATGGAGATGTAGGCTGGGGTAAGATGCTGTAGGGCGATCGGCATAACCATCGCTGATTCGCCGTGCTCATATGGAGATGGAGAACCATAGATGGTCTGGTTCCAGTCTGTTGAGGGAACTTGGGAGTTAACAGTGGACCAAAACCACTTCATCGAAACTTTTACACTTATTACACAGTATTGCACTTTTACACAGTATTACAATATGAGAGTGATGTCTAGGTAGTGTGGTATGTGAGGCCATTAGACATAAGATTCAATGTGGTATCTCTGTTGTGGTAGCTCAGATATGACTGGCTCTGCTGTACGCACCAAAGTGTGTACTGCAGTGCTGTCAATCATCAACCCTGAATGTCTTATGAAACTCAAGTTATAGCACAGTAAGTATTAAACAGACAATGTTTTCTTTTAGCTGTCAATGAAAATGAACGTTAGGTTATGAGGACATTGTGTCTGAGAGCTGGCAGGTCAGAATCCTTGAAAAAGAATTTAAACCAAGGACAACCAAAGTGAAAATCCCTGAATATGAGTCAGAAACACTGGAAAGACATGGAAAAACCAATCAAACAATCTGGCAATGATTCAACGGTACGGTACAGTTTAATAAAGGATGAAATAATTGGGGGAAATAGAAGCAGCTGTTGCAATAGAATGAGTGTGTCACCCTTTTTAAAGAGTAGCCTGGATGGAAATCCAAATATCTAATAATCTGTTCTACGAAATTCCATCGTGTCTCAGTCTACTCCATTTGGGTTCTACAGTATAACAGGTATCTCAAATATGGGATATAAAACAGCAGCTGCAATGCATATTTTCTTGGCTATTGTTGTGGAAGACACTGACAAGGTCCTTTGGTGGATGAATTGATATCTAGTACTTCCCAAAGCTTTAAACGGAAATCAGTCAGTTCAGTAGTAATAGAGCCATATTGGTAAATGCTTCAACATGTCTGACTATTATTAGTTCTAACATGCAATTTCCCAATTTGTTCAGTCCCCTATTCAAAGCATGTAGAATCTTGAGTTTCTCCTGACTAATGTGTTCAACGACATCCACCCTGTGTGTGTTTGACGTCCGACCCATGCATGTTGTTCATTGTGAGAGTGGTTTAGTAATGGGTAAAATGAGAATTGTAAAATGCATGATATTTGAGAGAAAGATGTTTGTCAGTATACATAGTGTACAGAGTACCTACTGACAAACCATGACTTCTGCATGTTGATTCATCTTTGTCATCTGCAATGAATCACCATCAGGGGCAGTGGGCTATACCCTTACAGTTGCACCAGGATGCTTTGGGGACTGAACGATTGACCTTCTGACAAGCGGACATTGCCCTTATCTTCTGTGCAACAGCCAAACGCAAACCAGGCTATCTTGTTGCCAGTTCACACATTTCTATAATTTCTATAATCTAGAATCTAGTGGACCTCATCACATCTTATTTGTCCAAGCCTCCATTTGTGTGGCTTTTTGTTGTGGCCAGTCCAAGGCACACCTGTGCAATAATCATCTCGTAAAAAAATGGGAGAAAAAAAAAGGTTGTGTTTATATTTTTGTTCAGTGTAGTTCTCTTTAGTTAATGTGTGCAAACACAACTTACTTTGAAAAGTATACAAGGATGATTGACTGCAGCTTAGTCATTCTCAAGGAAGTAAACACATCAATAGAGACGAGATGATTGTTCATCCAACAATAACTCTATGAATGTAATTTTAAACTCTTACTTAGTAATTGACTTGAACTGTATGCCAAAAACATCAACACAGATCAGCCCAAAGGACGGCGTGAACATCAACTCGACTGTGCCAACAACGATGCCTCCTCCAAAATAGGAAGCTACAAGATGCAAGACAGGATGTAAACCATCATTCATCTGTAGCCCTGTGGCATTTCATCTCCTGCGTTGCCCCATCTGTTTGTAGAGTGGTTGTTTGCCTCCATGGTGTAAAAGTCTCATTCATACTTACTATATCTCTTGTAATTGACTTCCGGATAATGCTGATGCTGCCGCCATAAAGGAAATCACCCCACCCTGGGCCTCATATCTTATCTTAAAGCATTTTAACCATATCTAATATGTCCAATGTTAATTTTAATTTCTTTTTTCTATTCAAGATGATCATCAAATTAAGCCATTTTTGATCTTTTTGACATCATGACAGAATTTTAATGTCACCACAGATCATTAGTGAATTAACTACTGTACTTTTTAATCTCCCCCACTAATCATGGGCTGTGTTACATCACTCCCACTTCTCAGGAGGAAACCTTTGTTGAACAGGGCAGAACACAAGTAGGAGAACAACAAGATAGCAGCAATGGTCGACAGCATGGAGATGGTCTTAACTGGAGCATGCTGGACTTTAACCATCCTCCAGAGTGCATCCTGGGAAGTGTATGTAGAGATGGAATTAGTGTTTCAGATGCTTGGTGAATGGTGAATTTGGTTTATTGTGCAAATAAAGACATACAGAGAAATTATTTGGTCATACATTTTTTTGTAATTCTTAGTATAACAGCCAGAACAAACACAAAATTCAATCCACCAAACATCAGTTTAGTGACACTTGCCTGTAATAATACACATGGCCAGTAGGTGACTTCGTGTGCGCATGAAATTTCGATGAATAAACCCGTCTTGAATCACTTGGTTTAGTGGTTTGCTGAGGTTCATCTAATTGTCACTAACTGCTCAGTGGCAGCAGGTTGCGAGGGCCCAAGAGAAGAAAGGCAGCAAGGCAACCACAAACCAAAGGGAATTATGTGGCACCAAAGGTGTAGTCAGAGCTGGCTTTGTAGTCAGGTTGTTGAGGTGAAATGGAAGCCAGGTGTGCCTCAATAGTAGAAAGAGTAGATCCATTCCTCCACACATCGGCTCCATGGGTCAAGAAGGAACATGACGACAAACAAGGAGAAAAAACACAGCAGCCACAGAACACTCCTCATAAATCACAAAGTGATAGGGGTTGTGATAGGGGTTGTGGTACATTCAGCAGGTAAAGCAGTTTAGTGGTTCGGATCTATGAGCGGATATTGGAGACATCAGCAGGTCCCATATGTGTTAAAATGGATGAAACATATGGATATATTTATATATATATCCACATGTGTTTATCACATATGCATGCATGAGCATGTAATCTATATCTATTTATCTTCATTGCTTTATTGAATCCTGCAAGGATCAATGATCATACATCAATTTCCTATAATATACGTCTACAATACAGCAACCAAGGATTAACACATTAAATTAAATGATATTCAGTTTTATTCAGAAAATATATGCAGGACAGGAAACATCAAACTGCTGTTTTCTGGGGTTATTGATCGTTGTGTAGCTGCTGTACAGCCAGCCTTCCAAAGAGGGCGCCCATGTTCACAATGACTGAAGTGTTGAGTGATGAACCTGTTTGCAAAACAATTGTTCCAAAGGGTTCGAAACCCCACAAGGCGTCATTTGAACATTTGACCAGAGCTTAAATAGGGTGGAGTCTGGTTGGAGATTGGATTCAGGTGGCTGCAGGAACACAGGTGACAGGAATGAGAGAATTGAGCAGGAGTTTTACTTGAAATACTGAGGACATGAAGGAAAACTGGAACTGGGTCTGTGACATAAAAAAGCATAAATTTCAATGGGAGTTTTTGTAATTTATATTCTAAAAAATAGATTTACCAACCAATCAATCATGTTATTGTTGGGAATTATCCCTTTTAGTTGCATGACTGAGAATAAAGTGAGCATCAGGGGAGTTTTTTTAATTTAAGATAAGGAACAGTTCCCCCTAGAATTATGTTTCTTGGCATAAAATTGCAAAGAATTGAAGGTTCTATTGTCAACATTCATTGTCCAAAGTCAGAAATCAGTGTCAGAAGTCCGTAATCTTCAGTCTGTCAGACGAAAATGCTTTCAAAATAAGATTCTTTAGTGATATCACTGCATCAAAAACAGTAGGATCAAATGCTACAAATCCTGTTTTATTGTGTTGCGTTACCTTCATTCTAAATGTTCACTTAAGGTCTGAAATACATTTTTATATTAGAAATCCTGCTTTATTTTGCTTAAATATCTTCAAAACAGAGAGTACGTCAGCGGCTGGTTTAAGAGGTTAATGTAGTCATCTACTACAAAATGATTCAAATTAAATGGTTATTAAACATCCTGCTAAAGTTACATCTTCATCATGTATGGTCAATATTACATTGGGAAGAGTTTCCTACAAGACCTGGAAGAAGGTACTGTACACAGCTGAAAAACATTGTGGTTATGAAAAGTAAAATAGAAACAAAATTTTAAGACAGGAAATTAATGAATTAACCCAAAAAAATAGTACTGCATTACTACACCAACAACGATAAAGTTCCCCGAAAAAATTAAAAGGCCTCCGAGTTTGTTGTTTGCTGTAAAGATGAAATGTGTTTACCTTGAAGGACTGAATAGTTTCACACGTCCTTCAGCAGAAGGCCGTTGCAGAGCTGAAGGACAGAGGCTGCAAGCTAACACTCAGTGTTTGGTCTAGTCTAAAACGTTATGGATAGATCCTCCTGGATTTTGTGGGTCTTTTGGGGAATGTTGTGCACACACACACACACACACACACACACACATACACTTGAATTGCTTGGCCTTGTTTCTACGTTAAAGGCCTGTTCTGGCAAAACATCTCTGGCCCAGAAAAGAGTTCACAAAAGGACGAACTTCTTTCATTTTTTAATTTTAACATATTGAACTTGACATAATGATCTGCTCTTGCCTTCAACTGATGATTGTACACTAGTCTGATTGTAAACATGTAGTAATGCTGATGCTGTGTTAGTGCTGTATCATTGACAAGAGTTGGAGCATCAGTCAATTGAAATGAGACAAATAAAAACTTAGGATCTTAAAATAGAATATAGAACTTGGCATAAAAATAGCATTAAACAGGATTGAGCCAATCACTGGGTGATTAGATTTAATGTGTTAAAATTGATGCTTCTACATTTATCTGTTCTGTCTCTGTTTACTTCCTGCTTGGTTATGTAAATATGTCAATAGCTCATTTCCACACATGGTGAAAAGGCCTAATCCTAGAACCACCCTGAACTGAACTACATATACCCGAAAAGTCATCAATGTCTTCAATCTAGATGACCTGAAATTTTTCAGATTGAGCTAATCACTCTCTGGCTCTTACCATCACATCCTGCTCTGATAAATCCATCTGTCAATCAAATGTAAACATCTGCATTTTGTTAATCTCAAAACCATAATTTAAGTAACATCTACATGTCAAGATACCTGTTCAGCAAATACTTCATTTAAGAATATGAATGATCCCAGTTCAAATGATAGAATATTTATCTGAAAACCTACGGAAAACACTGATTAACTATGGTTAGTGTTATGAAGGGTAAGGTACATGTCTTACGTTCCACAGTGTTGTGGTTTCAGAATATATTCGGATTGAGATAAAGCCTAATCTTCCCAAAGTGTGTGATATCTGTGACTTCCAATATTTCAGTGTTGCGACTTATGGTAGTTTCTAATAAAAGCGTGGCCTCCAGTTCAACAAAACAGCAGTTTTGCTGTTCTATCTTTGGTTAATTTGCTCAAACTTTCACACCATTTTTCTTTATTATAAAAGCTAGTTTCTTCACTGTGTAGGTAATAATCGAGTTCTTGAGAGGGGCTTATTTTTTTGGTTCTAATATTTGCTCCAAACTGTTTGCTGCAAATTTCATTCTTTAAGAATAAACATTGTTTGAAAAATGCAACGTATTAATAACACCAGAATTCTCCTTTCATTGATCAATGAAAAGTCTGTGGTTGACAGTTCATGAGTGAGTGAGTGCACAGAAGGAGCAACTATCTCTTGAGTTATTTTTTATAGGTTTTATTTTTATTTGAATATAGGCTCAAAAATACATGAATGACACACATGACTAATTGAAACAGCAAATTGTTTCCCACCACAGATTTTTAAATTTCTATATTAAACATCCATCCATCCATCTTCTAAGCCCACTTCATCTGCTGTCATGGGTCACAGGGTGCTGGAGTCTATCCCAGCCGACTGGGGATGTGAGGCTGGGGATTCTCAGGGTGCGACGCCAGTGCACCGCGGAGCCACAACATGCACGCATGCACACACTCACACCTACGGTCAATTTGGGATTGGCCAAAAAACTTGAAGCGCAAGTTTTTGGAACTGGGAGGAAGCCGGAGAACTTGGAGAGAATCCACGCAGAATGGGGAGAACATGCAAACTCCGTACAGTGGTAGGTGGCACATGGCCCAAAGGGTAGCGCTGTCACCTCATAGCAGATGCTTGAAATGAATGAATGGATGGATGGATGGATGGATGGATGGATGGATGGATGGATGGATGGATGGATGGATGGATGGATGGATGGATGGATGGATGGATGGATGGATGGATGGATGGAATTATGACCTTTGGAAACTGAGAAGGGTAGAATGAACAGGAACAGGGAGATGTCACACTAAGTGTTCACGAGAACAAATGCACACAATCTTTTTCAGCTACTTATCAGCATTTTCTGGTCTATTTTACACAAACAATTTGAAGCTTACTGTATGCACACGACCTCCTAACTACTTGGGTGAACCATTAGCTGTGTTGCCTCAGTCTGAGGGTCATTTTTGCACAATTTGTCATTGTCTTCTACAGCACCATTTATTGGCGTCAGCGGTACTGGTGAGTTCTGGGATTTCACTTTGAAGACATCCCACTTCTCAGGAAGAAAACCTTTGTTGAAGAAGAGAGCTGACAGGTAGGAGAACAACAAGATGGAAGCAATAGCCGACAGCATGGAGATGGTCTTAATTGGGGCATACTGGACAAAAACACCATCCTCCAGAGTGCATCCTGGGAAATGTATGACTGCTTCTAATCCTACTGATGGTTCTCCACTAAGCAGTCTTATCCCAATACCTACTACAAAGCCTATAACAGCCCCATAACCATTAGAGATGCTGAAGAAGAGAACACATGTGAGTTGTGGGAAGATTATGATATAAGCGATCTCAGTACTAAGGAACCAGAACATCAAGATGGAATTTCTCAGGCTGGTGAGGGACGTGCCAACGACGCCAACCACCACCACAGCAGCTCTGATCACCCACATAGTCTCTCTGTCTGATGCCTGAAAGAAGAGGAAAGAGGAAGAAGATTGTTTAAATAAAGAGTCAGGCCAAACATGTTTGAGCATAGAGTGGATGATAAATGTCTTTGATACAAGACCAAGTTATTGTGCCTGCTATTGTGTGGGTCCTCTTTTTGCTATCAAACCAGCCCTGACCAGTGAAGATACAGTATGGATTCCACTAGACCTTTGCTGTGACATCTGGCACCAAGATATTTTCAGCAGATACTTAAAGTCCTGTAAGTTGCAAGGTGGGGCAACTTAGATACTGACCACTGCAGACCAGGAACAACCCACAGGAGCTGCAGTTTTGAATACTCTGATCTAAATCTAGCATCACAATTCGACCCTTGTCAAACTTGTCTGACATATCTATTTTGAGGACAAAATGTTCACTTGGTTCTGAGTATATCCCACCCACTAACAGGTCTCAAATTGGAACAAATAAATGTGAAAAAAAAATGAATCTTTTTTTTTACCTTAGGCCTCAGGATGACCTTGTAAATATTGACTGTGAAAATAGAAGCTGCTGAAAGCAGAGCAGAGTCGGCTGATGACATCACAGCGGCAGCAATACACCCCATACCAATAATGGAGATGAAGGCTGGCGTAAGGTGCTGCAGGACGAGCGGCATAACCATAGCTGATTCCCCTCGTTCATATGGAGATGGCAAACCATAGGTAGTCTGGTTCCAGTCTGATGCATGGACACAAAAGTTTAGAAATGGTCTCACTATTTTTTGAGTGCCCTCCACCAACAATGTTAATGTTAACAGACAGTAAGCACATCAATTTATTTGGTAACTGTACAGTCTGGAGAAATCTCTTTAAGACTACGATGATGTGTAACGATGGACTATGGATGTCTTTCATGCCTCTGTGCTGTTTATTTGTTTGTTTGTTTGTTTGTTTGTTTGTTTGTTTACATTTTGACCATTTGGGATCTGTCCTTGGACCTTGGTCACTTGGTCACTCGGTCGCTTGGTTGGTTAGTTGTTTTGTCTACAACACAGCAAACTTTGCCAAACTGCTAACCCTTCCATAAAGACATGTATTGTGAAGGCTTTGCTTTATACATGATTGACATACAGCGGGTTTTGCTAACTGTTGATATTTGATATTTGATATTTGAGCTGTCACATGCTTGAAATTGAGTGTGCTCACGACTCACATAAGCTTTTTTTTTAAAAGAATAAGCAATTCACAACACATAAGTTTGTACATAACGCATTGATCTAACAATGTCAGTTAATCAGCCCTTCAGTTTGTCTTTATTATGATTGTTACCTGTAGATGCAGCAGTTGCTCCAAGGAGTATAGAAGGGATCCCAAACGCAAGTATGACAAAAGCAGCAACAAAGGCTGTGGTCTTTGCTATGGCTAAGGAAGATGCCGACAAGATTCTTTGGTGGATGACCTGATATCCCAAACTCCCCAGTGCCTTAAGAGTAAAGAGTAAAGCAGTTGTGTATTCATTTAATCACGGAGATGGCATCTATAGTCAAATTAAACTTTACAACTACATTTAGAGACAAACGGATTCATACAATAGACTGAACTTTAATGTCATTTATCATCACTCTGAAGATCTCTGTGAAGAAAGTACATTTTTTTATATTTGGCAAGGTCCACATTGCTTCTTCCTTACTGTAATGATAAGAGTACACAAATAATATGAAGATAGATGTTACCCCTAACCACTAGGTGGCTGCACCTGTAACTGTTTACATGGTTACTACGGTATATCTACCTGAGAGAATGCAAAGCCATACTTGAGTAATTTGCTCACATTGTTTACTTAAGACATCTGTTCATAAGTTTCAGTTTCTGCTTAATGTGCAAACATTACACTTACGATGAATAAGAAGTCATCAATCATTCTCCAGGAATTTTTCAGCTCCAGTTGACCAATCCAGGGAGCATGTAAGGTGTTGTTCATTAGCGTCTGACTGATGTCCAGGGTGGAAGGGTTCGTCAAAGCAAAGGGAACACAGATCCACTGCAGACACAAATGTTTAAGTGATGAGCAGGTGTCATCGGTCAGAATTTGTAGAAAGTGAAAGTATTACCATCTCACCATTGCAATCATGATGATGGTCAGCTGTATGACATCTGTGTAGGCAACAGAGTAAAGACCTCCCATTAGTGTGTAGGTAATGATTACAGCAGCAGAGATCCAGATACAAACAGTGAAGGATGAATCCAGGACCACAGTCATTATTCCTCCTGTCAATTAAAGTGTGTCATGAGATTTTATACCCATTGTATGTGACAAATATACTGTAAATATTTCTATGTACTTTTTTACCCAAAGCAGTTAATGTTGAGGGCACCCAGGTCACATCCATAATTATTGAAGTCAAACTTGGTAGGGTTGTTACCACTCTTCCATATTTCCTGTTGAAGGGGTCCAGCATCGTCATATAGTTTCCATCTCTCATTGGTTTTGCAAACAAAAGACCAGCTTCATTTACAAGGAGACCAGATAACAGTTAGACCAAATAATCAAATTAAGGGAGTGTGAGACAAAATTTGACATTTCATTTAAAAAACAAAAAATAACAAACAAGCATGAAATATGATAATCTGATCCTCACAATATGACTCCTTGACCACGAAAGCCTCCCTAGAATCTGGAGTCACAGCAGTATCGTGACTAGAAAATCACTCTAGAAAAAACAATTTATTGATGGTGGGGGTTTTTTCAGCACCTAGATCAATAGAATTGGTACAAGTTTGACTACAGACTGATTTTAAATCAAGATTGAATCATTATCCTTTGTTGTCTCATTATGGTGAATCTGAATCAGCATTATCGATACAGATGATGATCCGGATCACCATCTTAATCTCATGGACTATTCAAATTTCTACAAAAGTGTGGAAGGGTTGGAAGGTTGGCTCATGGGTCACCAACTCTAAACAGGTGACAAACGTACATACTAGAAATTCTGGTAGTAAATCTCAAAGAAAGCACATACCTAAAGTAAAAGTTAATACGTATGACAATAACAGCAGGATTGCCCAGGTTAGTCCCATTGACGGCTTGTACACCATCTCAACAATGCCAAGAATGAAGGCTCCTCCAACCCACGTAGCTGCAAGGCAGATAAAGAGTCATTATTTAAGGTAATGAATGAAGGTAACTGAAGAACAGTGTTAAATGTAATGTATGAATTTGGTTGCAGCATAGTGGAACGAGAGGTGTTGTGGAGTCCGGGGATGGGAATTTAACAAACGGCTTCTACTCATCAGCCCTTTTTTTTTTCTGGATGTTGTTAATGAAGGTGAAGTCTGTTATGATAACATGTCCGATAAAAAAAAAAAAAAAAGAAAGAAAAATTATTCATCACCATAGTTTTCTAATGTTGCCAATGAATAACCCATACGCTAACAGGAGCACAAGTGAACAATTTTTTTGTTTAATGAAGATAAGTTGGTAAAAGGGAGGGATAAGATACACTTGGAAGTAAAAGTAAAAAGACTGACAAATCTGAGTTCCTTTGTTCCATCAGTTGTTGCATTTCTAGAAAAGAACTCTTTTTACATTTCCATATCTTTATGTCTTCATTATGGTGACATCTGTTCATCCATCTATACCGTGCTGCAAAAGTGAGACTAAAACTCAACAAAAATAAAAGGTAACAAAGTTGATCCACTACCTAGAATTTACCTTTAACAGCTATGCTATGGGCTAGTCTTTAAAGTCCCTACTTATCTGTGTTTTCTTTTTTGTATTCACTTGAAAACTGGAAATCATCACTTTCAGTTTCCTGAAATTTTCAAATTTCAGTTTCCTTTTCAATTTTGTGTTGTCGAAGTAACGATTAACATCAAATAAAAATAACTTCTACAGCCTTGCTCCCCCTTAGGATGCATTTAAACTTTTCTAGTTTTTGAATAAGTAAGACATCCTCACCTCCAGATCTATTTTTCAAACCTTTTCAGACACTGTTTGACAGTTCTCCCCTGAAAATTTATCAAAATAACCATATAAACTATTATATGGATTTATATATGACTTACTGGAATCATAGGGAATTAAATCTTGATTTGGATTAACAGAAAAACTTTTACTGAAGAGATTTTATATTCCTGTCGATAATTCAGTTAATTTTTTTTTTTTATTATTCAGTTGTTTTGAAAAGATAATTTGTAAAATCTGCTTTCCTCACCTGTCATAGTAAAGATCCCCACCACCAAGTTAATGCTCCGGTTTCCCAATAAAGTCATCTCCATTCCAGTGGCTGCACTTTCCTTCTGTTTTCTTTTGGACTTGAAAGAAGCCCAGACGCCGGTGCCAAGGACCAGCAGGTAGAAAATCACCATTGAAATCACTCCTGGGATGTTGACTGCCATAATTGCTGGATTGTGTGGCTCTTCTTCTGTCTAATGTCAAACTGACTGATCTACTTACAGGCCGTTTTTTTAACTTGCCAGAAACAGGAAAGACAAAATACGTATGTCAGTCTTGAAGTGACACCACTGGCCTTCGGAACTTACAAGATGGAGTCTGGTGGGGGTTGGGTTTTTTTTCATTGTTTTTTTTCTGATTAGGGAACAAATTCTCCTGAGTTACTGCTTCACTGTATACAACACTGTGACCTATTTTGCATTTTATCTCCAGTAATCAAATAAGTTTATGGATGTATTGAGGGAGGATATGAAGGTAGTTGGTGTGAGAGAAGAGGATGCAAAGGACAGGGTTAGATGGAGGCAATAGATTCGCTGTGGCGACCCCTGAAGGGAAAAGCCGAAAGGCAAAGAAGAAGAAGATTTCCAATAATCAAATAATTGGTCTGTGCTTTTTTTTGTATGTGTGCAGGAAGAAAAATATCTGTAATAATTAAGTATTTTAACTATTATTAAAATTTTACATTTCTAATTTTATGCCAAAAATGAATTGAACTGAAAGTTTGACCACTATTTAATAGTCGTAAACTGCATAAGAAGGAATGTGTGACCACCTCATGTCTGCCGCTGAACTTTAACAGAACCTGTCAAGGCGTTTATCCTGCGAGGTCAGATTCCTGAGTGACTGGTGCAGGGTTTTTAAAGTGCAAGCACTCCATCACTTGCATTACTATGGACTGTTTGAGGGACATTTCTCTGCTTTGTGTTTGGCTCTTTTACCTGAGGGAGTTTACCTCGAGAGCATGTCAGGCCAGCACCAGGAGGCTCCTTCAACTAAACAGATTATCAATGCAAGGTGGATGATCAGTAAATACCAGCAGTTTGTTCTGTGGAATTCATCTGCTACCGTATGTTTTAATGTCCTCCTCATGTATTCCCAGCTATTTGTGAAAGAGGTTTATAGACTTCACGTCCTAGAAAAATACAGATAAAAAATGGTTTACTTGTGCCGTCACGTTAGGAGGGCAGATCTGGAAATAGAAATGATGGAGCACAAATTAGAGGTGGGTGATCGTTGTTTATGTAACTTAAGTATAATTAACAATGCACAGGTAACATATGCATGTCCATTGGTTGATATATATATATATATATATGTACTGTATATATAATTTTTTTTTATAATTAAGAGGGGTTTGGGACTTTTTTAGAAGACTGGAACTTATTAAATTATTTTACTTATTTTTAAATGGGAGAAATTTATTTTACACAGGAGTAGATTGATTTACGAGCTCAGTCATAGAACAAATTAAACTCATATCTCCAGGTACTACTGTATTCTAAGATAATAAAATACTAGGAGTGTGAAAATCTTTGCATGAGTGGCTGAGAATCACTTCAGGAGAGAGAATACTAATGCCTACACTAAGCAGACAGCAATGATGGAGAGTCTCAGGTAAAAATAGAGTATCCAATTCTGAAGTCACCTAATGAGCAAATTCTGACTACAGTTTGCATTCAAGTTCTCTCAGGATTGTGTTTTCTGTCAGGACAAAATTTAGTCTGACCTATTATCTTTTCTGTGAAACACATTTTTAAAAAATGTAAGCGTATTTTTAAATGGAAGGCAAAGGACACCATTTCCATGCATGATTATGCATTAACATTAGATGAACAAAGTTTGTTTTATAGCACGAGCAGGCATTATTTACGTGAAAATACAAAACTAATTCTATTATTTGGTGAACTGAGATGATTTTAGTGTTTGCATACAGTATGGGTTGTGGGGTGCTAGAGCCTAACCCAGCCAACTGGGGGCATGAAGCAGGGGACACTCCAGGTGCAACAGCAGTGCACCACGGAGTCACCACACATACACAGATGGGCAATTTGTGGAAAGACAACCGTTTTCCTTTCTGTTGTCCTACAAATGGCAGCAAGGATCATCAAACTCCCAATATATACAACAAAAAGTTGAGGCAGGCAGACCAAAAAGTTTTTATAGAAGTGATGTTGCCTTTCGACTTGTAAAAGTAGTTATTGTTGTTGTTCAATGGCTGTCCGCCTTCTGTTGTCTTTTTATATGCCAGGGATTGTCTTTTTATATGCCACATTTCATTTCTGAATTATTACACAAGATTAAACACATCTGTATTTTTTCTCCACAGCATATCTCAGAATGTCGATTAAAGTTAGTGTGGGAGTGTGCCTTCAACCACGGAAGAGTTTGAACAGTTTTGATGCAGAGATGGGTGTAGATGAAAATTCCGTTTCACCTTCACACAGTTCTCAATTTGACAAGTTACAACCATTTTTTTTTACTACTTCAGAAAATATCATAAACTAAATAACAAATCTATTATGAATAAATGTAACAAATTCCACCCACAGTTAGATCCTAAAATAGAATATGAAGTACAGTATTAAAGACGATGATGAAACGGAAGAACACAAACACAAAACGGAAGAAGGGGAAGAAGAAGAGACGCCACGTGACACAGACACCGGAAGTATTTCCTCAGTGAGCCGTCAAACGTGTATCAGCTGAGCTGGCTGACGTGAGCTCCTGCTTCCAGAGTGTGTGAACAGAGAACGTAGAGACAGATTGTTGAGATGGAGAATGACATCCTCGTCTCTCTTGAGGATTTAGGGTAAGTCGAAGATTATATTATGATTATAAACTAAAACTAGCATTCGAACCACCAGTCTGCTTGGACCAGTGTACTTTGCTTTAGCAAAGCGGCTAACCTGCTGTTAGCTAAGGTTAGTATGCAGTTAATGGTTTTGTTTTTTGAGGTGCGTCACATCTATGTTGGCACGGGTATTTATAACCGGCGAACTGAGTTCATGTGTTGCGCCGGAAACTGCGTCAGAAGAATTGGTTCCTATCATAATTTACTGTATGTCAGCAGAGCTGACTTACCCTGTTAACTATAGCCAGTTATCAATGCTTAAATAATTAAAAGGAACTTCGATGTCTTTGTTAATGCGAAATTATCTAGAAGCTTCTTAAATGTCACTGAAGTATTGAGTTCATGAAACACTTCAGGCAAGTGAGTGTATATATACAAGACTCACATATTATTACATTTATTAGCAATATGCTATTGTGGCAAGCGTTTCTGTTCTTTACAGAGACCCTTTGCCTGATATGTGCTGCTGTAAACGTCATACATGTCCAGGTACCAGCTTCTGGAAACTTCTTGAGGAATCTTGGCCCATTCTACATGGGTCAAGACCTCCAGTCCTGAGTTACATCCTGAGATTTTTTATAATTTAAGTCAGACGGCTAATGATGATCCAGGACTTCTTCTGAAACCGAGCCTTGGTGGACTTTGAGGTCTTCTCATTCTGCTTCCGTGTTTCATCTTCCTCACAAATGGCAAGACATTTTCTTCCAGGATTTCCCAATACTTGGTGGAATCCATCTCACCCACCCATCCATCCATCCATCCATTTTCTGCCACGTTATCCGCCGCAGCGGGTCATGGGAAGCTGGAGCCTATCCCAGCTGGCACAGGGCATGAGGCGGGGGACACTCCAGGCACGATGCCAGTGCGCCGCGGATCCATCTCACCCTCAACACAATATAAGTTTCTAGTATCTGAAGCAAAGTAGCTTCAAAACATCGCTGAGATGCTGCCACCTATCTGTCTGGGTGCAGCTGGTCTTTACCCGTCTCCCCTGGAGCAAGGAGCAAATGACCATCATGGACCAGAGTTAATATGGTCTGATGTTATTTCTAAATGGGTTGTGTTTGTGTCACTACAGGTACCAAGGCCCCCTAGTGGAGGACAGAGCTTTGGATTCAGCTGTGAGCAAGGGAGCAGCTTCGCCTGAGTACACAAAGCTCTGTGCCTGGATTGTCTCAGAGCTAAGACTGTACTGTAAGCTGGAGGAGAATGTCCATGCCACCAACTGTACGAACTTCTGTTTTTCTTTTGAGATATGCCAGAGTCTGAGCTGTATTACCTTGTGTTTGATAGATTTTGGTCTATGCACCTTCCAGGTCCAAGTGAAGCAGAAAGCTTCCAACTAGAGATGAGTGGACTGCTGTCAGAGCTTGCCTGCCCTTACTCTGTCCTTACCAGTGGAGATATCACCCGGAGGTTCCTCAACAGGGAAGACTGTTTGCTGCTCCTCAGTATGTTAACAGCACTTTGCAGCATCTCAATATAACAAAGTCAAATACCTTTCTGAAAGGAAACAAATGTCTTTAAATGAAACATTGGGAAATTAAATTAAGCACTGATTGGTTCTGGGATATCTGCTTTGTTATCCAAGACATGTTTCATCTGACTTAGAGACTCACCCTCATGTACATTTGACTAAACTTTTAGAAGTGAATCAAAATTTATTAGGATATTATGAGCCTGGATAGAATATGTAAGAGAACACAGACCATTAATTAACGTGATTTATTCTGAGATTCAAGTCATTAATAAAGTTCATCAGCTATGCCTAATGTGTAAATGGCACAGACACTGTACAAGAACTTTTTTCTGCTCCTGGTGAGTCACTATAAACTATGTCAACAATAATTTCCCCATAAGCACCAGCCCTCCTCCTCTATGTCAGTTAAATGGCATTGCATTTGCTCAAATGCATGGAATAGAGGAATGGTCGACGAAGCCAGATTTCCCCTTTAATGGTTCTCATTTATTTTCAGATGGCACTCAAAAATACTCGTCCTGTTATAGCTGTTAAAATTATTTGAAATCCACTTTTTGTCACAGCCTTTTTGGTGTCTGAGTTGGAGGCGTCGAGGATGATCCTGATTAATAAGCCTGAGAAAAAAGTCCTGGAGTCAGGCAGCCCTGCCTTCCAAGAGCTGAAGGGAATCTGTATGGTGCTTGGTATGTCCAAGCCTCCAGCCAACATCACCATGTTCCAGTTTTTCAGCGGAATAGAGAAGAAGGTCAGTTGATCTGATGACACCAAGGGATTGAGTACACTTAAAACATTTAGCCAGGGGGAAATGTGGGTCCAGTCCATCACAAACAGCCCCAGTTTGCTTATTAGTACTAACAGAGCTGCAACAGTGCAGGTCATTGCAAATACAAATGGTTATTTCTGACATACTTTATGATATTTGACCAATAACAAGGTTTTCTAACCTGTTGTCAGCCTGTAAAACGGTGGTGAAGACACTGCATGTGTTGATAGACAGGCTGTTGATGGATGGAAGTACAGGATCTATTATATACAATTATTAGAATAGCCTGAAGTAGTCTGAAGCCCTTCATCAGTCACTGTCAACTGAGAATAGAAGCACTGTGTGGAGTCAGATACCAAACATTTCAATACAGGTACAGATGTTTCAGAGGAAAACATGAAAGCAGCATTAGCATGTTACATTTTTCCCTGTGTTTTAAAAATTAAGTTATCAAAATATTGATATTGAGTATTTATGAAAGATTGATGAGGTAAGCCGTTAAATATGTTGGCTATACTTAAAGCAGTTGGAGAAATGTCTTTGTATTTACACATGGAATCAAATCTGCATGTTGTTATTCTAGCTAAAAGAAGCTATAAGCAGAGTCCCAGCCAATCACGTTGGAGAGCCTCTGATGAAAAAGAGCCTGGGACCTATGCACATGGTAAATTCAACAAAACACTTTGTCCCGCCCTTATTTTCCTATCTATATGTGAAAGATGTCTTATAGGAATATTCTTTATCTCTGTTTTCCAGGAAAAAATCGAAGGTATCAACCAAGCACTTGTAAATGAGTATGAAGTGAGGAGGAAAATGTTGTTGAAACGTCTCGATGTCACTGTGCAGTCCTTTGGTTGGTCCGACAGAGCAAAGGTATACCTTCAATGTTTTTTAATCAAATAATTATCAGGATGTGTTTTGACACTTTGTAGGTCTATGCTTTGCATATTTGTTTTCTCCACCTGGTTTCGCTCTGAAACTTTACTTTGTTCAGTGGGTTGCTTCTTAGAAATATAAGAATGCTTGGCAGATCCGCTTGAAATTTGAGTTCAGAGAAAAGGAAATCATTGCTGTTGTTGGCCTTTAAAAATGGACGAGATGTGTGTTTGTCTTCCAGGCGTATGCAGACAAGCTAGCAAAGGTTTACCAGCCGCTACGTTCAACCCTGTACGCCAAAAGTAAAATCTCTGTCGCTCACCTTCTTGCTGTTCGACAAGACTTCTCTAAGATTCTTCGAACAAGCAGCGGCAAGATAAGAGAGAAGACTGCTTGTGCCATTAATAAGGTTGGTTTAACACCGGAATGTCACAGAATGTTGTCTTTTCTATGTCAAACAACATTTTTATCCTGTTAGTCTGTCAAAGTTCCATGTCAGTATGTGCTCTAGTATTGAAGAAGCACTTTCTTTACTTTTAGGACCTGATTTAGGAATAAAATTGACATTAACAATAAAACTTAAAGCTAATCTTTGTATTTCCATGTAGATGCATCCTTCTCAAGTTTTGTGACAATCAGTTCAATAGTTTTTCCATAATCCTGCTGACAAGAAAGCCAATGTCCATCCAACCGTCCAAAAGCAAGAAAGGAAAACATAAGGTCTTCAACAAACAATTGGTTTTAGTTGCATTTACGTCCAGGAAATAAGTTCATCTTCATGAAAGCGCTTTAAAAAGCCAGCTTTGTCTCTTAAGTTCGCTATTTAGTTAATAACCGTTGTTATTTTATCTCATGAACATCTCTTATGTCATTTTCCTAGGTTCTAATGGGTCGAGTACCAGACAGAGGAGGTCGACCCTGTGAGATTGAGCCTCCACCTCCAGAGATGCCCTCTTGGCAGAAGCGTCAGGATGCGCCCCAAGGTGGAGGACACTATGGTGGAGGTGGAAGGGGAGGCCACGATCACTACTCCCAAGGCGGCCGTGGAGGATATGCAGATAGAGGCGGGAGAGGGGGTCCCAGAGGGGGGAAGGTGCAAGGAAGCTGGGGAGAGGGGGGTGGAGGAGGGAAAGGTGGTTACAGCCAGGGCCACTATCAAGATGCAGGAGGTCATCATGGGGGAGGAGGGAGGGGTGGTTACGGCGGAGGAGGTAACAACCAAGGCGGCTTCCAAGATTCTAGTTACCATGGAGGTGGAAGTGGAGGTGGTTACCATGACAGTTACCACCAGGATGGGAACTGGCATCAGGAGAGGGGCGGGGGTCGAGGAGGTCGGGGAGGGAGGGGGAGGGGAGGTCGAGGAGGACAAGGGGGAGGCTGGGGAGGAAGAGGAGGGCAGAGTTTTAACCAAGGAGGACAGTTTGAACAGTTCTTCCAACATGGTGGGCAGCACTACAACCAGGCTGGCTTCAATCAAGGCAGACATTACACCAGTTAAAGACGCCGCGGTGGACATAGGGTCTGAGAACACATTCAAAACGCTTGTCAGCTCAACTTTTCAGCTAAGTTTAAAGTTGATGGAAATGTTTATTGAGGACCTATACGCATACAAACACAGCACAGCCTTTCATATTGGCCTTTCCATTTCAGAATTATCTGTTTACGTTTTATTTCACCCTTCTATTCAAGCCAAACGTTATTGGGTAAATTGGTTAGTTGGAGTGCGTTATAGGCCTCATTTTCACACTTCATTAGCCTTACATTTGACGTTTGTTCAGGAAGAGGAATAGATCCCAGTGTTGGTACACCTGCTGTTTCTCCCGCTACAGGGGAATCTGTTGGATCAATGAAGTGCTTTGTAGTTTCTTAAAATTTGACTTGGAACGGCACCGTCTTTCCAGTCTGCGTTTTGTTTTTGGTCAGTTTGACTGGAATCTGTTTTTGTTATTTTGAAAAAGACATTGTATGCGTACAGATATGGATGTTGGAAAATGTTTGTCTGGATGTGTGACAGAATAATAAATTCTGACATGAGAACACAGCAGCATTAATTTAATTCTGAACATTTGAGCTCATGAACTTGATGGACTGGCGCTGTGCATAAACAGTCCAGAAGGTGGCGCTAGAGTGGTCATTTTGCCACCGGCAATTGTGCGACAGAAGAAGAACGGTTTCCGGTTTATGTGTTGCGTATCCGGGTGCATCGGAAATCAAATTCCTGCTAACATTGCAAACAATCACGACAAACTAATTAATGTTTCCCATTTAATGCCGCTCTTTGCCGGCGCTACCGGCGCTGGAACACCGCTTTTAGCATGTATCACCCGGGTAACGACCCCCGCGGGACGTTGCGTTACGGTCCTCCGCGATACCCGGGTGCTGTCAGACTCAGGAGGCCTGGTGGTCCTCGTCCGCCACTGGCACACTATCCTCGGGGACCTCGTGGATCGTTTTGGGCATCGGATAAACTTTATCTCCATCACGGATCACCATCGGGGCCTTTCACCGGGGTACGTACCCACACAGTTGGCGCTAGCAAGAAATAGAAAACGAACATACTGACGAACAGCCAGAATTGACAAGCGATCTACTTAGAAATTCAAAGTACTTTTTCTTTCACGTTGTGTTAAATGAGCTAATTTAAATGCAAAGGTTTGATTTTAGAAGTGCTTGATTTTGTTTTGTTTTTTTAAATTTATTTAAAATTGTAGTAAGGTGATGTTTGTTGTCGGTACTATTATGCGGAAGTAACATTGTCAATGTAGAACTGTGATTCTGTTAACAGAATATTATAAAAGCTTTACCTGCAAACTAAAATCAGTGCCTTTTTCCCACAGACATCTTCATTTTCGGATTGTTTCTCAGATACCTTGGAGACATTTAATGCAGCCTGTGTGTATGGCATCATACTTCACAATGATGGAGCTTTAGCTGCTAAGTAATAACCATACAAATGTCTGCAATTTAAAGTTAACCAGAGACATTGTTAGCAAACCCTGGTTACACTCAAATTGTGAAAATGTGTGTGTTTGGGTTTTTTTTTGTTTTATCCAGCTGATAATCTTTACACGGATTAAAAAAAGTCAACATGACCATCAGACATAGCAATTTGTTTATTCTACTCAACGTCAAACACACCAAAGCAAGTCCTGATTTTTCTGTTTAAATTGGACCAGAGGACAGTATCATCACTGATTCTGCGTATTAGCTGCTATGTAGGTCTTTTCTGCAAATGCTTCATTTTTTCGATTTCTGCAAGAAAGAATTCATTTCAGCGTCATTATCAACGGACAGCAGGGAATGGATCAGCCACAGGTATATATGCCTACTTTACATAAAAAACGTTCAGTTGAGATAGTTTTCTTATTCTACGTTAAGGTCCCATATTATGCTTTTTTTAATTCATGTCATTCAGCTGCCAGATGTCCAGCTACACTGTATTTGAAATTTCTTGCCCCAAAGTGTCACAATGGGACACTTTGGAGTTGTTCGGGTTAGTGAGGACCACTATGTATATGTAGAGACCTGAAAAATGTGATTTTCATAATGGGACCAGGCAATAGATCAGGTTGTTTTCTCATGCTACACATTACATGATCGTAACCTTTTACGCAGCCTAGAAATAAGATGTACAGTATTTGTTTTAGGTTAAAATGTAGTTGCTGTTATTTTTCTAAAATTAAGATTTCTGTCTTATATCACTTAATGTAATGCAATTGCCGTACCCATACTATTAGTAATCTTGTCTCATCTTTTAACAGGTGCAACCTTTAAATGTCATTCTGTATTTTTGGAATGAATTATTTTTGGAGCCATTGAGCAAAGCATAAATAATTCTACAGTCAAAGAAATGAAGATTGAAAGCTTGTAGAGGAAACTACACACTTGACGGAGTGTTGGGTGTAATCTACAAGAGAATCCATTTCATTTGTCACTTCAAATCTATTGGCTTTTGTAAAAAAAAAAATTAAAAAAACGTTAATGATGTACTTCTTCCATATTTGAAAAAAAATACTGTAAGAGCTGATTAGGTGAAATATATTGTGCAATTTCTTACTAGCATGGTAGCAGCAAGCTAGTGGTCTTTTTTTTCTGTAAAATGATCCAGAGGTGATTGGATCTGCTTGCATGGATGGTTGCTACGCTGCTGTAGATATACCGGTAGTTTATAGTGGATAACATGCAATGGCTAGTTTCAAAAGAGCTCTCCTTGCTGATGACTGATCCTGAAGGACAGTTATGTGTGTCAGTCATTTCTTTATTTAAACAGGTTTGCATATAAGTTCATGGGAATATGCTGCAAGTCTATTGAAAGCCTCCTTGCCGTCACCGAAGTGTCATTGACCCATTAAAACAAGCCTGAAACAGCGGACTTGAGTTTAGTGTGCAGAAGTGGATGACGGATGGCTCAACAAATGGAAGGCACAGTTAATGATGGAACTTGCTTATACTCATTTTGGCTAGTAAATGCTAATTTTAAACGTTATTTGTCAAATGTGTTGATTAACCCTGCATATTTATGTAGTCAGCCTTTTACTTTATCTCTTTTGCTTGACTCTTTTGCGTTGCATATGTGGTTTGCTTTTTATTTGTTGTGATTACACTGTACGGTATTGTGTTTCTTTGTTTTTTTCACCTTGCAAATGTAATTCAACAGTAGTTAGACAAAATGTCAGAACTTTAAAAGAAAAACTGTTTGCTGTCTTTAAGCCGCTCGGCTTTGTCTCTTGTCTGTTTTCTCTGGTAACGGCATCGAACACAACCTACCAATACTTCACAAGTGTTGCCACATGACTAAGTACACATTTTTCTTATACCAATAGTTCAGTATGACAAGTGTAATGTGTCATGCTCAAACAAAAGGAATTAATTTTCTTTGAAAGTGCTTCTATAAACCATTCAGTGATGTGCAGTCAGGGTAGGCAGGTGAGGCCGTGCCTCACCTGCCATCATAAAAGACAAAAATGGAAAATGGTAGAAATAAATGGTTATATTTATCCAGTGATGTGAATTATATATTTATTTTCTGTTTAATGTCACCAATTTTAGGTTATTTTTACTCAAAATTGCTGAATTTTCACATTCACTGAAATACTGAGAAGAGACATGGTGAGGCACCAGCCAGCCAAGCCTCACCACGGATTGTTGCAATGGCTCAGCTAACTGTGATGGCATACCATACAGTGATCTCTCTATAGGTCACTATTAAAATGTTCAAACACGTTTGCTCAATGAACTAAATTTCCATAATTTAGCTAATGTATATAATGTATAGTGTCTTTTGTCAACAACTTGATGTGTGTAACGTCTTTCTTCATTTGAGTGGTCCTGAAACCGCTCGGAAAAGGCATGAAGTGAGGCATGCACTTCTCATGCGTCATGGTAGGGGGCGCTGGCGATCCCAGGGCATTTGGCCAAGGATTCTTCTTCCTCGGCTGTAGAAGATGTGACAGTAAACTACAATCTACAGTTAGCGTATCAAGTAAAGCCATTCATTTGTTCTCCGCTCGCCTTGCCTTACTATAAAAATGGAGGATTACATATCTCAACTCAAAATTTTCTTGATGCTTTTCAGAAGGAGCTGTGCATGGACTTCATTTATAAGTAAACATAAACAAAACGTGTAGTTAACAAGTTTTTTAATCAAATGTGCTTATTTGTGTGTTACAGTTTGTATGTGTAAATTCTGCTATGAGACTTAAAAAACAACCCAGTCACTGTTGCTTATTAAATGGCGAATAGGCTACGCTGTAGGTTCATATGTTTGTGAACATCTTCATCTGATTATGATGAAGTTAGTGCCTCACCAGCCATGAACCTCACCGCACGTCACTGAAACCATTACAGGTAGTTCTCATCCTACGAACACAATTGGTTCAGAGGGGTTGTCTGTAAACCTTTACCTTTGTTCAATTTCAATCTGTAATTGCGGGTGGCACAGTGAGTAGCGCTGTCGCTGTCTGGGTTCAAGTCCTTTCTTTGCAAAGTTTGTATGTTCTCCCTATGTCTCTGTGGTTTTCCTCTGGGTTTTCCAGCTTCCGCCCGTCTCCAACAACATGCAGTTTAGTTGGATACGACATGTCAAAATTACTCATAGGTGTGAGTGTGTGCATGAATGTAATGAATACTTGTTTGACCTTGGTGCGGTTCGGCAGTTCACTGGCAACGCACCTGCAATGTCCCCCCGCCTTTTGACCGAAGTCTCCTGGGATACACTTCAGCATCCCCCGTGACCCTGAAGAACAGCAGAAGATAAATGGATGGATGAATCTATAATTACATCCCACTTCAAAGTGATGGTGTAATTGTCAGTGTTCGTCCGTTCGTTCGTTCGCCTGTTAGTATATCCACCAAATATCTTCGCAACTATTGCAGATAGAAAGATGAAACAAAAAGCAGATTACTCTGGTAGCAAAGGGGATGAAAATGACATGATAACCTTAACCTTGACAAAACTAGGTCAAGGTCAAATTGCAACTTTTGTACACTCAAGAACCGGATAAGATAGACAAGGGAGAAGGCCGGAGTTAGACCTTAGATCAAAGCTAGTGCTTTGATCTACCTATGCCCTAGCTTTGATCTGTGGTCAAAGCTATGCACTAGCTTTGACCTTTCAGGTTAGGTCAGGGTAAGTCATGGGATGTTGCAGTCTCTGACTGCCTTGTTACCATTTGAGGTCATTTAAATGACATTACTGAGCTAAATAGGAAGACTTACCAGGAACAAATACAGGCCATAAAAACAACGCAAATGGATTAAAATTCTTTATAACCGTAATGTAATTTACCTTTAGAGTGAAGAAAGAGGAGGAGGGAGGAGTTACTGTCAGTGAGCGGCAGAGCTGTCATCGGAGAGATTGTCACACATACTGTATGTAGCAGTGCTGCTCAGTGGGGGATGACTGAAAGGGGCACTACAGTAGTCAGATATGATGGGTTTTCATATCTATGAATGTTTATAAGTCAGATGTTCGTATCTTCAGGACTACCTATATTTGTAAATGTGTGTTAGCTACAATGATATAATCTAACAATGGTGGGGAGGAGATTTCTAATTTTTTTCCTAGAATTTTTTAAACACAGTTTACCATCCGTAAAGTTTCTTCTTGAGTACAGATTTAATTTGATATGGTCTTAAGAGTTGGAGGTTTCATGTCCAATAAAAGTAAATCAAAAACACCCAGACAAAAAAAAAATGAAGTACATAATAAATTTATCTATTTTTTTAATCGAAGGTAATATTCTTTTAGTAAAGCTAGATTTCATCTTAGACCATCCTAGTCAGTACACAAGTTGGTCCCTGATTTATTTCTGAGATACGAAAAAGGTCTACATTCAATCAGCTGAAACATGGCAGCAGCAAAAGCACCCATTGATCAATCTTATAGAGACTACAGTAATTTTTGTTGTTTTGTTTGTGCATAAACAGGATTGTGGAAGAACACAAGATTAATTCGTGTAAAACTTGAAGGATTTCACCAGTTCTTTTATTTCAAGATTTTTCTCAAAAACCGCTTAATTATTGGCAATGGTGTACTTTGCTGTGTGTCAGTCCATGAGAAAATATACAGTAATGTCTAAACATAATAAACAATAAAAATTGTTGTAAATTTTGATATTTGAGCCAATGCAGTTTTCCATATTTAGGACAATCAAGAATTTACATTTTTCCTACATTCAAAAAGTAATATTAAACCAGTTTCCTCCAAACCTTTGGTGAGTAGTTTAGCATGTTTAGCTTAGCATGTTGTTTGATCCTGTAGAGCAGAGGAACATCTCTAACCCATGTGTCATTGTTCTTTACACCTTGACTTGTTAGCATTATTTTGGTTGACAGTGTCATTATGGCAAGTTGGATGAGAAAAGCATACCTTGAATTGTCTGCGTTGTAACCACGCTGCAAGATTCCAAAAGTTTTGCATTTGCAAATAATATTTAATTTGTATATTAAGTTGTGAATATGCAAGTGCGTATTTTTTCTTGTGCTAAACATGAATTCTGAACACTCACAGCCCCACTGTAGCAGCTACTCCATAGATGGTAGTACAGAGATTGTGTTGGGAGGCCACTCTGCAGAACCACTGCAGACCCCACAGTGGAATCCCGCTGCAGTTGGTCATCATATAGTAGATCACAGGTATTTACCACATATGTTAATTGTTTGGTGCAGTCTGGAAGAATTAACTGACTTTTTTTTGTCTACTGCTGTTCAAAACACATAATTGTTGATTTCCAGTGAAAGAGCTGGTGAGGAATTCCTGAGATGCATTGCAGCCAACAAGCCTTTCCCAGACTATCTCAAAGGAGACATGGCGTACAACCTGGCAGATGCATTGAAGTCAGCCGATGTCCTCAAACATTCAATCAAATCAGAACTTGAGTCAAAGAACCATGTACCCAGGAGCAAGAGCCGTAGTCGAAGTCGCGGCAGAAGCCGGGGCAGATCTCGAGCCAAAAGCCGTGCAAGAAGCAAAAGTCGTGCCAGAAGCCATAGCCGTGCAAGAAGCAAAAGCCGTGCACGCAGCCGAAGCAGAGAAAGGGCCAAAAGTCACGCTCGTGGCAAGAGTCGAGCAAGAAGCAAAAGCAGGTCCCGCAGTTGGAGTCGAAGCAAGAATAGAAGTCCTGTACGGAGCAAGAGCCAAGTCCGGAGGACCAGCCCACAAAGTAGCAGTTGGGAACTGAGTGAGAGCAAAGACAAGAAAAGAAAGCGAAGCCCCAGCTTCAGCTATGACAGCTGTAAAAATCTGATGGGGAATTGTCTGTTAGAAGGGCTGAAGCTGGTCATGAACAGCAAAGAACTGGAGGATCGGTTACCTTCCCTCAAAGATGCTATCCTCACAATTCAGGTGAAACTCGTCATCATCTAGAACTGTGCTTCTCAGTGCTCTTCTGTTTCTGTTGTATTTCATGGATCAGAACGTGCTCCACCTGTAGATGTATTTGGCACATATTCCAGGATATAGTGATAGAGCTACCATTTTTAATCATGCCATTGTTTTGAATGTTTTCTGCACAGACCTCAGACGAACCAATAAAAGCAGAGAGTGTTTCCAATGAGCAACCTTGCAGCCAGGACAATTCAACATTGGAAAACGACAGTGTGCTGCTTCCTCATGACAGAGTAGGTAGTGACTTTTCTTGGCTCCAGGTTCCAAGTCACGAGGACTATACAGCTCAGAAAGCTGCTGAGCTTGAAGATGAGGAGTCATTCTTGTATGGGAACAAAGACATTAACAGAGAACAAGCCTGTGACCCCTCTACCATAGGATTGTCCCAGGTTGGAGAACATGCCCAACCACAGGAAAAGAATATTGTTGCTCTTTCACAGCTTTTTCAGACCAAGCCAGTATTGGGTAGCATTGGCATATCAGAGTTACCCCTTCAGATTTCTTCCTCAAGCTCATCCTCTTCTGATCTGAACAGTATTGACCATGAAAAGATCAAGAGTATATTAAAAGGTCTGGGCCCAACAGACCTCAATGAGATCATGGTGAAGGTGCAGGAGCAGCAGGAGATCAAACGGCTCCGTCCTGCTCCTCCAAGTTCAGTCACAACAGGAGCAGGTTTGGCGTTGCCAGTATTGAAAGACCCAAAGGTTCGTCAAGCTCTGGAGTCTCTCCAGTCACTGATCAAAGGTAAGAGTCCTCTATTTAGTGAGAAATTCAACAGTTTTTCAAGTAGTTGGATTGAATGAGATCCTTGGTACATATACAGGTAGTCCTCAACCTATTCGTAAGTTGAATTGTTCATAAGTTTTTTATTATTAAATTTCAATCTATAATCGCTATTCGATGTCATTTAAACTACTCTAAATAGTAAAATAGTATTCCCTAAAACTGACCAGAAACCATTACAAGATCTAAAAACAACACATAATAAAATCCTGTTGTACTGTAATGTAACATTAACATCTCTACCTCTACTGAATGAATTTTCTCCTGGGGGGTGTAGAGGCTAAGCCAAGCTTTAATCCACTGAGGTATTCCATCACACTTACGTGAGTGATGCACTGATCCACTTCCTGGACATCAAAAGACACGTGGTCATGCACGCAGTTGTTCATATCTACGAGTGTTTGTGAGCCGGATGTTCGTATCTTGAGGACTACCTGCATTGTTTGAAACCATTTGGAACAGGTTGCTTCTAGTAATTCTGTTTTGGCCTGTGTCTGTTGGGTAGGTGTTCGGTTTGTGAGCAGAATTATAAAGAAGAAAAGATGGTTTTCCACAAAACTTGGTAGACGATTTGCACAAGACCCAGTTCATTCTGTACAAGACATTAATTTGGGTTTATGATACAACTTATTCATTTTTCAATTCTCGATGTAACCCAAAAATTAATGCTGATGTGGTTCCACGCCACTTCATTTTTATAATATTACAACTTAAGGCATACTTAACAAATTCTTACAAAAACTTTCAAGGCGGGGGAAGCAGACAGCACAGTCTTGAGAGCATCTTCCACATATTTTGAAACTTTGTATCCTCTGACATTTACTATGAGTTTGATTAAATAATACCTTTCCCCCACTTACTGTCACACATTTCCTGTCACCTCTTTGGCTGTTTCTATTAAATAAAGGCAAAAAAAATCCAAAAAGATTGTAGCTTTAAAACGTTTAGAGCCATTAGTCAGGTAAACTACACTGACTTGTTCTGGGTTTTTGGATCTAAATGGAGGTAGACACTATACTAGGTGCAGTTGTAGTTAATTTTGACTCTAATCTATAAAGTTGATTGTTACAACCCTACCATTTGAAAAGAATGTGCCCATCTAATGCATGGGTTGTTGTCTGTTAAAATGATATTTATTTAGCACTGAAATAAGTGTCACTTAATTTGGGATCTTTTTCTCTCCAGTTGTCAAGGATGAGATTTTGTCACATCTGAGCGTGGAGGATTTGGAAACTGCCTACTGGCCAGATGAATTATCTTGATAAATTATGGTCTCTTTTTAAATGCTTCCGAAGTAGAAAACATTATTTTGGTGTTCTATCTTTCATTAGCAACAAAAGACAAGAGAACAAAAGGTGATGGCAGCAGCACATCTCAGAGACAATCTGATGGACACAAGGTAAAAAATATCCAATATGTGACAAGCTAACATCTGAGTGTTAACCTACAAAAGCCTATATTTTTAAAACTGTGCTTCTCAGGTAGATGTTGATGAGACGCGGAAGAGAGAGAAACGAGCCAGAATGAATCAAATGGAAAAATTGATGAAGGAACTGGTGGAATTGATGAAACAGGATGGTGAGGAACTTTTTTCTTAGCACAAACTGGCATTTCTTTTACCTTCATTGTCTGATTCATATTAAAATATCCCGTGTGCTTCGATACTTGTACATTTTCAGGTTTGAGTTTTGTGACACCAGTAATCGGGTTTTACTGCCAAAATTGCGAGGAGTTCATCGGAGATTTGAATAATGCTGAAAATCATGCTACCACCCATCATAATGTCTCTAAAAATGTAAGCATATTTCCTGTTCCGTTTATCTTTATGTCAGAAGTCGGCAAAGGAAAGATTGATGAGGATGTTACTCATGTCAAATAATCTTAAGGAAAATATCTGCTTTGATTTCTTTGGAGGTATGCTATCCAGGACTATAACCGGAAGTTAGCGAAGAATAGCC
The DNA here is from genome assembly GCA_013358685.1 of Antennarius maculatus. Taxonomy (NCBI): domain Eukaryota; kingdom Metazoa; phylum Chordata; class Actinopteri; order Lophiiformes; family Antennariidae; genus Antennarius; species Antennarius maculatus. The sequence continues at coordinate 18,995,508 of CM023616.1, forward strand.
AGCATTAGCTTGCATTAGCTTGTGGTTATGTAAGGCTTTTATAGAAATATTTTAGATATTTTTTTAACCATTACTAACAGGCACCATTTTGTCTGTCACGACAAAAAAAAATTTATATGGTGTTCAGTTACATTTATTTTAAAATTACCAACAACCAACAGGATGTGTGTGTGTGCGTGTGTGTGTGTGTGTGTGTGTATAATATATATAAAAACAATAGTCAAGCACTTTCATATTAGTTAATAATCTCATAGTGAACTTGCAATCATTTGGATTTGAAGTCTTAATAGTGCAATATTGATTTCTGTTTGTACTTACCACAAATTGCAGGTGGACATACTCAGCAGCAGAGATCACAAAGACCAAAGTCGCCACAGGGATTCAGGAGACTCTAAAACTCACAAAGACTACCAACAAGACCAGATCAACAAGAAGGGTCACAGAAGCAAACACCACGATGACCACAGAATGCACGGTGACAGGCAGGAAAACATCTTTCTGCAAGAAGAGATGAGAAAGGAGAAGATGATCATAACCGTGTCCTGTGAACCCACGGCCCACGCTAACATCAGGCTCAAGGAAGAGGCAAAGGGGGAGATGGATCGGATTGCGAACAAGGGAAATCCTTTAAATGATGGCAAAGAAAAGAAGAAAGGCAAAAATAGAAGCAACGACAGTAGTGATGACAACAAAGGAAAACCACAGAAAACAAAATCACTAAAAAAGAAGAAGAAAAAGGAAAAAAAGAAAGACAAGAAGAAGTCCTAGTTGTTGTAGAGTGCTTGTCGCTTTCATAGTAGACTGAACCTTCTGATGATGTTATTTATAACAATAATGAAACTCCTAGAGTTTTTCTGTTGTAAGGTCCAGGCCCTTAATTCTGAGTTCTTCACACCACAGGGAACGAGGTTCCTTTTTTTTTTCTTCTTATTTTGTTGACGTGACCAGAGGAGGGAGTTAAGCTTCGACGAGAGATTCATCATTAAAGGAGCCATCTGACAATAAGGTTTGTTGTTTGTCCACCAAATAAGAAGTCAACTGATTTCATCTTCGTGCGTCGGTCAGAGAAATGGCTCTTCACACATATGGACACACACACACACACACACACACACACGATATGAACGATTAGATAACCAGTAGATCAAAATGTTTGTTTTTAAACTATTATTTGTGTGTAATTGTACATGTATGACTCATTTCTCGAACTAAGTGTATGCAGCACCCAAATTAGTCCAGTTGATATCACCATTGTGCTTCAGAGGACAGGTAGAACTTCTCATCAGCAGGCAAAAGTTAAAATTGACCAGTTAAATTAGATTGACATTACTTCTTACATTGTTGAATCATCTTTTAATAAAAAAAGTATTTGGCTACACATTTATTGTTTCAATATTATTATTTATATATTTTGTAACGTCATTGTTATGTTGAGAAATTTTTATTTTATCCAGTGTCTTTCTGTGTTTTTCAATTTCTATCTGGACTACAAGGTGACACAATAGTCTCTGGTGTGATGATATTCTAGAATTAAAATAGCAAAGTATGTTTTCGAAACGTTTTTAAAAATTTGAATCATCGTAATGACTGTCCTAGAAATATTTGTAATGAAGGCAATCACAAGGAACAGTCTGGAGTTATTTTACTTTGCTGAGGTAGACAATTATAGATACAAGTTAATATGAAGTTGGGTTATAAGTCTTACTTGTGGTCATTTTTATATTCTACACGAGCAAGGTGTACTAAACAAAGCACTCCCTATGGAAGAAACAATATCAGGTGCATATGGTGGGAAAAGCACAGAAGGAGGCTACCCATGAGCTCTGGCCTTGAAGACTAGTGGGCAGTTTGGGTGAGATAAAACACACACTACGTACAGTAGTTCTATTGTGGAGACAGTAGAGACTGGCACAAAACCACAGTGTCTGCGAGAAGGACGAGGAGATGCAAAACAATTTAAGAGTGACAAGCCAGGACAATAGGAGCGCAACAACCTACCCACTCAGGAGCTAATTTAACAAACTTTTTTTTAAAATATGTACTGGATTTCCCCCGAACGGAAATTAGTGGCACACTCTAGTTACTGTATATATACTGTATATTAATGTGTACAGGCCCTGAACACAGAAAAACACACACAAGGGGCTTATGCGCATGTAGGGGGAGGTGGAGTGGCAGGCAGCTCCTGCTTGGTGCGCCATAATGAGCAACTTGTAAGGGGGACAGTGCCTTGCTCAAGGATGCCTTGGCAGTGCTCCAGAGGTGAGCTGACACCTCCCACTGTCAGCTCACACTCCGTTTTTTCGTCGTGAGCGGGAATCGATCCGCCGATCTTGGAACATTGCCACTGCCGCCCAGCAGTGGCTATTGTGGAGCCACTGCTGCCTTCACATTAGAACTACTGTACTGTACGTATTGTCTGTGTTTATCTCACCCAAACTGCCCACAACTAGTCTTCAAGGCCAGAGCTCATGGGTAGCCTCTTCCTGTGCTTTTCCCACCATGTGTACCTGAAAACAAAATACGATTTTCTTCCATAGAGAGTGCTTTGTTCAGTACACCTTGCTCGTGTATACAAATGATCACTCTGAATTATGATTCAGTGAGACTTACGACCCAACTGCTCGCTGACTTGTATTCTCTGCTGCTGCAAAGTGAAATAAAAACTTCAACAGGTCCTTGTGATTGCCTTTGTTCCAGAAACTTCCATGACAATGACACAAATTACTGTTTTATTTGAAGTCAGGGGAGTTGAGTGTGAACAGAAATGGAGTGAGGACATGTCTCTGGGGTACACCGATTACCAGGTATGAAATGCACCTATGTAGTGTCAGTTCTCTGCCGGTGAGACAGTCAGTGATCCAGGTCATCAAAGGAGCTGTGCGCCTTGGTTTGTCTGCCACAGCCATAAATATGTCCCATACCGAACAAGCTTTAAACCCATGATCCCAGGCCCAACATGTACTGATGTGTCTCATTAAGACAAAAGACTTATTTAATTATGAAATTCAATAAAGGAACCGAAAAGCGCTCCTAAATAGTAAGTATTATGTCAGCAATGTTCAGACACTACATTACCTCAGATCCTGAACAAACCACAAGAAGGACAAAGACGGCGGTGTACCAACAACCATTCGTGTTGACATCGAACTGAGTCATGGATGAGCTGAAAACTCAAACATGAAAGCCACCATTGATGAAATATGTTGTTTCACAGAACTATCAAACTTATAATACTAATAGGTTCTAGGGCCGCATTTTCAGGACCCCAATCACATTATAAAGTTCTGTTTCCTAATCTTAATTTTTTCTAAAAACTCAAGTCTTTTCTAATTGTGCGCCAGAAGGTAAAAAATGTAATTTTAAATCTGCATTTACTCATTTTAAATACGCATGTATATAAATTATATTCAAATTTGCATATATTTTCATTTGCACAAACAACAGCAGAAATCTCTCCAAGATGATTATATTTACACATGATTACATTTCATCCTTTAATTTTGTATAAGATATTGGATCGAGGTTATCTAATACCCATAGTTGTCCAGCAGATGGCGAGACACAAACAAATAATTCAGAATTAACTGCATGCACCTTTGCGAAACAAGAATTACAGTACTTTAACTTCTAAGATGAAAATAATTCTCTGTAAGGCTGAATAATGTTACAGTGCGTAATTGTGGTTAGTTTCGTAATCTTTGGCAGGTTTTTCATGAATTATTCACTCCTTTCCATGCATTTGCACAACTGTAAAATATTAACTGAAGCAGGTTTTGCAGCATTCCTGTCTATGTTTTACTGCAAGTCACAGCCAGCCCCCATCTGTAATGGACCGCTGCTTGTTGAGGTTTCAGAACACTGTGCTGCCTTTGTTACGTTCATATCGACTTTGTCTACCTGCACTAAATGAGCACATGAGCGCTTCAAAAAATAGAGATATACAGTATAATCTATTTCCAAATTCACTGCATGATGTGAATCTGAATATCAAAAAAGAACCATACTCATGGTGCCATCTCCCTCCTCTTGCTCTGTGGAGCTTTTAGATCCAGTGCCACTGGATTGTATGGCTGAGGCTCTTTTTAACATCTATTCATCCATTTTCTTTTGTTTATCCAGGGTGGGGTCACGGTTGCAGCAGGTTTAGAAGGATTCCAGGTATCCCACTCCTCATCAACATAATCTCCCTTGTCCTGGCATAGCCAAAGATATTCCCCGACCAAATGAGATGTGGAATATGCAAAGTAAGTTCTGGGTTTTACCACAGGGACTCCAGGAGCCATCCTAACCAGATTCCCACCACCTCAAACATGGCCCATCTGTGCAAAGGAGTTCCCTCCAGATCTGAGCTCTGAGGTTGACACCAACAGACCTGCAGCAGAACTTCATTTTAACCTTTTCATGGAAGCAAACCCAGGGCCAGAGGGCTGAGTTTGTTTAGTTTCTCAAGCCTGGGGTGGTGTGGTTGACATCAGAGCTGCTTGGTCAAAAAGTATATTATTATTATTATTATTGTTATTATTATTATTATTATTGCTGTTGTTGTTATTGTTGTTGTTGTTACAGTATTATTATTATACAGCATTATTATTATTAGATCACAAATCTGTTTTATTGTGTCTGCCATCAGTTCGATTACAAACACTCCCAAAGAACTTTAAAAAAGAAATGTTATCAATGATATTGGAAAATATATTTTACTTTTAATGAAAGTGTTAAGATGCAATAAAAAAAGTTTTTAAATGTTGTAATGTTTCTTCGCCCCTAGCTTGTGTGATGTCATTGATTTCTTCACATCTGACGAGAAACAAACAGCTTGTTCCTGTGCAGTAGACCTGAGGTCGTGTTGATGCTTGTCTGTCTGCTGCAGTCGGTGTGTGTGTGTGTGTGTGTGTGTGTGTGTGTGTGTGTGTGTATGTGTGTGTGTGTGTGTGTGTGTCTGTCTGTGTGTGCTTACTCGTATTTGCATTGAAATGAAAGACGCCCCACCCAGCCCGGCTGTGAGCTCTGCTGGAGGGTTCAGAAGTGTGTGCGCTTGATGAACATTTGGAGGACAGCAAGATGACAGCATGAACACTTGATCCTTTTTTTATTATCTTATTAAAGATATGGGTCAATAGATTAAAAATAAAGTTTCATGCTTCCTGCTCTGCTCTCTCTGTTTGAGAGTTAAGTCCACAGCAGGTCTTAACTGTCAGTGTTTGCTTAATGACAAAGACTATAATTGTAAAGGGGAACCACACCTACACTCACAGAGCCATGACAGCACACTGGTAGTTAAACAGTAAGGATAAAAAGAAGTTACGGTGGGAGGTGTGGTCAGGAGCTTTCTCAGAAGTAAACAGCAAACAGGCCCTGTCCTCAGGCTGTTGTTAGCTTTCCAGGGATTAGAGATGGGATTGGGAATTGCAGAGGAATTCGTTGATTCCCCTCTGGGAGAAAATCCCACACCCCACAGCCAGGATTTGGGTTGAAATAAACCAAATGAGGATATGATTGGTGTGTTCTCACGAAACATCTGAGAGTCACATGGTTTGGCTAATGATCTCAACAACGACAGGAGTCTATGTTTTTCTTTCCGCCTGCATCATGGGTTTGGTCCAGTAGGGCTTGGGACTGGAACCAGGGCACTCTTCAGGGGGTCTGACCTCAGGAGAGAGGTCAGCCTGGTTCATGATTACAGACGCTGCCTCATTTCTGCAGTCGCCTTCTTAAAAAATGAATAATAAGTCATTTCTGTGCACCCAATAATGGGACTTTCATTTCCAGATGATTTTTTTTTTTTTTGCACCTTGAAACAAATGTCCCCATTATCCATCACAGGAAATACAAATTTGATTAAAATCCACAGGGCAAAAAATGGAAATGTGTTAAATATAAAATATATTTCATTTATATGCATACATATTTATATATTAGCAGATAATTGTGTGGATGCATGTAAAAAGCACACACTGAACACACACAATAAAAACGTCCACACCCAAACGCAGCAACAAACAGGTTACGTAAGTCAGAAATATTTTCAGCGCACTGGGAAAGTGTTTCAGTGTGACAGGAAGGCAGGGTAGAGTCTTTGTTTGCTTGTTTGTTTGTTTGTTTGTTTCCTTCATGACGTGTGTACAGTAATGAGAAGACAAGCCTTACTCACTATAAAACATACACATTAGTCACTGAAACCTGAAATAAGTGAATACACCTGAATGGCTCCTTGATTTATTCATTTTTTCCACATTCAGGGTGGGATGGAACCTATCCCAGCTGACACTGGCCATGAAGCCAGGTCATGAAAGGCAAAAACCATTGGGTAGGGAACACAGAACACAAGAAGAACATGCAAAATCTGCACAAAAAAGTCCCAGGAGGATTTGAACCCACAAACTTCTTGCTGTGAGGCAACAGCTTAATCTATAAATAATAACACTGGAATCAGTGCTGCGACGATCAGCAGTGGCATATTAAAAAGAGAAGTGGATCTTCCCTCTCCCTACACATGACAGGAAATGACCTCTACATCTCAGGGGTTACGGTCTGCGTGGGAATGATGTTTCATCATCCATCGCCTACAGAAGAATCTGACTCCATCGGCTTCATCACCATTTCCAGTAAATCCCCGTTTGGATCCATCAGAATGAATGTCAAGTCGTTTTAGCTGGAAATCCACCAACAGTGTGGCATTCAGTCTGAAGGGCAGTTTTGTTTCCGTCTCATCACCGCCTAGGAAAACCGCTCAGATGAGCCATAGAGCAGAGGTTCATCTGCATAGCAAGAGAAGCGCATTATTAGAAGACCTTACCTCCTACACAAGGTGTGTGTGTGTGTGTGTGTGTGTGGGTGGGGGTGGGGGTTAATTCTTTCAACACAGTTTCAGTCTGAGTTCCCTTGCTACATCATGACCAGCCAACCAATCACAGCGTGACTCACAAGCTGCCTGGGGGAGAAGCAGCGGTGATACTGATCTGAATCCTCATTGTGATGCCGTGATTGGTGGTTGCAGCTGTTTGACCGAACCATGTGTCTCATGTTTGATCATTCCCCATCATATCTTCTTTAATTCTTCAGTTCCTTTCATTATCAATCATTTCTATTTGTGCCAGTTCCCATGACTTCCTTATTCTCAGTAGCTTTGCAGAATGTCGTCATTATCCAATACTTTCTTCTTCCTTTTTTTCAGAACATAGCATGTCAAATAAAAGGAAGCTTTATACTTTATTTATATCTCACTGATTCCACCTTCAATAACTGAATTTTTGCTTTTTTTTTTTACATATAATTTAAGTCTTTCATACTTCCTGCAACACCACCACACTCAAACACAAAGAAACTAAAGTTTCTGATAATAAATTCACACATTTTCTTCACCTTAAACTGAGCTTTTCTTGACATTTCGCTCAGTCGAACCAAATTGTAGTTTTGTCAGGTTGGGCTGAGGGGCTCCTGCGATGCTTTTATGACCCCTAAGCTGAAAATTTCCCAGCAGCCCTGTCATTTAGCGTTGAGGCTTTATACAAGAAGAATGTGCTGAAACAATCAGGAGAAAGAGGATCTCTCGCTCTTCCTCCCCCCCTACCCCATCATTTGCTCTCTCTTGCATTAATGTGGCTTCTCAGGTGATACCACAACACACATTCCAGGACAAACAATCATGACCGGGCCTGTCCTGCGCCAACACCCACACACTTACCAGGCTTAACGTAAACTCTTGTCTGTCACAACTCAAGCTCATGTGTGCATCTCCAGTTTAAATCAGAAAGCGAAAGGCTTCCCATAAACATTTGATGGGAACTAAAAGCTTATGAATGGCCTGGGCTTTTAACAGGAAGTCCAGTAGGCCTATTACTGGATGATGGTGCTTTTACGCTGCAGTCAGCTGCAGACATAGATTAACATCACTGGACTCCACTACAACACCACCAGAAGAGACAAAGGGACACGCCTGCTGACACACAGTTGTTTCACACTGACCAGCAGAGTTCCCAAATCAGGAAGATCAAGAGATCTGTGGCACGTTCAACATTTCCTGGTGTTTTGGAAGTTTTTGTGCAAAGTAATTTATTACTTCTACGGATGGGGTCATTTATTCCATCTGGTTTATGTAAGACACTCAGGATATGGATATGGTATGTGGTTCCTAGAGGAGAGGTAAACCTCAGATGGGTCACATGATCACTCACACCTGTGGTTCTTTGAGAGTCACTATGTCACCACTATTGCTTGTTTTTGAACCTTGGGAAGAGGCCAGATTACCTACCCAGAGCAGGAGATGAATGCATAACTTCCACACGGCGCGCACGATATTGACTCGCCAGTTGATGATTGACTGGCCTGGACAGACGGAGACATTAAAGCAGACAAAGGAACACACGGTGTTAATTCCTGGCAAATATTCTGAAGCGCCGCTCGGAGTTCAAAGTTCTCTTTTACTGGAGATGAATTCTCATAATAGCCATAACGGTCATGCACACGTGATAGGCTGCACTACAATCAACAATAAAGAGGTTCTGTCTCTTTATCATGAGGTGTTAAAGTTCATCCTTGACAGAAAAAATTTCCATGGCAACTGAGGTCAAGAGATTATGTTGAATGCCTCAAAGTTTTGAAGATTTTGAATTGGACTAAAAGTGAAAAGAAAAACTAAAAGAAAAGCAAAACTTCCTCCTCGAGTCTCCCAGTGAATCTAATCTCACGGCAGCTACTCATTGATCATTGATTATTTTACAATCCACAAACACACCAGTGCATCTGCAGGGCTGGACTTTCACAGCAGGCAGCTGATAATATTCACACAGTGACAGTATATTTGTTTAGCATTTTAGCATTTTCTAATTGTAATAAAAACAACAACATGCAACTTAAACTGATGGGAATGCCTTTCAGGTTTATCTTTATTAGGTATTTAGCAATAATCTAGGGAGATGAGCACGGATCACCAGGTTGTGAGCTTGTTTTAAAACATTTGCTTGCTTTCTCTGGCACCACCTCCACCTCTCCCAAACAGCTGCTCATTAATGTTGTTCAAGTTCATGGAGTTATACATTCCACTGTGATAGTGGAAGGACACAATGCTTGTTTCCGTGTGCACGACGCGAGATAGAGACATGTTTTCTCTGTTAGACATTCCCCAATGGATAACACATCAGGTCAGAATAAACTGTCTTGTTCGTGTGAAGTCAAGGTTTGTCACAAATTTTTCTTTGGGTCTCATTCGCTGAGTCTGTAGAATTCAAGAAGACATCCTAAAGCTGGTTGATTTAAGACAGGTATTAGCCTAATGGCATTAATGAAATAAGGCAAACCACACCTGAACCTCATAGGATGTCAATTTTGCAGATTTTTAATCCAAAACCACACAACAATGCAATCTGGTTTGAAACTCAACTCAACAGAAGAACGTAAACTCCATCATCCCTGAAACCTGAATGATCAGTAAAAAGTTTCTGGGCTGCGTGAAAACGACAAACCATTACTGAGACTGCCCGGGTGAAAATAGACACTATCTATAACATCAGTTGTTGGAAAATGATACCACATAATGGCAATGTTGCCATGACAACATCACTTTCCTTGATTCTGCCTCTTGGTGTTTGAAGGCAGACAGTTTGAAAAGTCTGTTATCACATATGTTTAGCATCTATGTTATGACTTTCATCACAACCTGCATATTTGTCAGCATAGAGGCGTTGGGGAGTGACTTCATGAGCCAACTGGAGCTAATAGGTGGGGATGAATGTGCAGCAGCGTAGACAGGAAGAGGGGATGATGGGAAATCGTGATCCAGAATGCAAATCTGAACCTGGATCTGCCTCGAAATTTAATTTTTAGATCCACACCAACACAAAATTTCACCTAACGTGAGCTTTTCAAGAGATCTTTTGACAAAGAACCCAAACATGAGTGATGATGTAATGTCCTGCTTGTCTCATTGGCTTAGGTGAATCAATATTATCTTTACCTCCAGCCTAACATGATGTTTTGGTATGAGCCAGATTAGTGTCCACTTGGTGTAAAGTGTGAAGATTGAACATTGCATTCTACATTAAGCTCATGATAACATGGTTGATAACAGCTGAATCACTCACTCTTCATCCTCACCAAACTAACAATGTTATCTGAGCTCAGCGCCGCGCTCCCACTCCTCCTCCTTCCTCACTGCCCTCTCATTCCACTCCTCCTCCTTCTCACTTCACCCTCTTTTGCCAGATAAGTGGTGGCCAGTCTTTCCACCGCCTCAATATCTCTCCGTCTTTCTGTGGGATGCATGGATGACAGATGGAGAGGAAGAGCAAAAGATAACATCACTTAATTGCCTTGTGAAAGCCCCTCTTCATAGATGTTCTTCTGGAACTAGTTGGGGTCCCACACCAGAATCATGAGAGGGAATACACTTAACAATGACCTGAAATAAGAATCAATCCCAGTTCTTTCATTTTTAAATGTCTTCTAACTATTCCTCATATTCAAACAATTTTTAATTGTTAATATATCTCAACACTTGATGGATGTTTTAGACATATTTTTACATGGAACAGTTTAACCCTCCGTCCTAACTGGTCGGGTTTAGCAACAGGGCCAAAAGACTCAGGTGGTTTAAAACAGACATTATATATTATTACATATTTGGGCATTGAAGGTGAAAAACCAGTAAATAATCAGTATAAATAGAGCAAGACCTGGTGAAAAAAAAAATTGTCAAAAAAGCATGTAACACTAACATCAGCCAGTTGTTCTTAAAGATGGGTGACTGTCAGGCTGGTTATTGATTATTTGTGTGTGTGTGTGTGTGTGTGTGTGTGTGTGTGTGTGTGTGTGTGTGTGTGTGTGTGTGTGTGTGTGTGTGTGTGTGTGTGTGTGTGTGTGTGTGTGTGTGGGTGAGAGAGAGACAGAGAGAAGTTAGTTGGTTTGTCAGCAAAGAGGAACTGAGATGTGAACGTTCAGCTTCTCTCTCAGCTCCGGCTCCTATCGATTATTATGTATTTGACCAATCGGAAGTGACAGAAACCGAGCAGGTATCTGTTTCCTCAGGCGTGTCAGACCTGTATGACCATATCGGGAAGGCGGAAGCTGCGCACCTGCGAGCTGACGTCATCGACTGAAAGTACCTGCAAGGAAACCGTCCGGCTAAAGTCAGTGTTGAAACTAGCTTCAGGAGAAAACACGAAGACGACACGTTGCGAAGGAATATATTCGAATTTAATTTATTTATTTATTCTTTTTTCATCGAGGGGGTCCATAAGAGGATTTACAGACAAATGGGGGCCGCTCGGTTGGCGGTTTTTACCGTATTAATCGTCTTTTTTCAGGTGAGTTTCCATTGTCACTGAAATATAAGCTTCTCTAAAGTCATTAACTGACCGAAAACTATTAAGGTATATTTAAAAACTAACTACAACTAATTACAGCGGTAAATTAATGTGGTTCGAAACGTCAAAACCCACTTTGAATCATTTTTTTAATTGATTAGCTGACTGTACGTAGTTGTTTGGGAGGATTTTAATGGTGGTAAAAATTAGTAAAGCGGTTAAAGAGTAGTTTAGAAGTTATTTTAAAATGAAGCCTGACTAAGTTTATTCAACTGCAAACATTTTCAATCGCCATTTTTTTTTTTATTCCTTCTCCCGTCGAGGAGTCCTCACGAGCCTCGCCCTTGTGCAGCTGATGACGTAGGCAGCAGGTTAAATTCCAATCCGACATGATTGAGACTGATCGATTAGAAGCACTTATTCGACTTTACTCCGATTTTAAGAAATTGATTCTAATGTTATTATGTTTTTACCCATGTTTGGTCGACTATATGTCCAGATTATATCTTATTAGTTTTGTGTAGAATTGGATCAATAGTGATAATAATAATAATAATAATAATATGATGATGATGATGATGATGATAATGATAGATTATTGGAATAATATTGAAACCGACATTTCAAACTCTTTTATGTCAAGTGCAGAAGTGAAATATACACTGCCAAAACAAAACGTCTAAAAGAGGAATAAAGACTAAAATGACATCAATGAAAGTTAAGACAGAACAGTGACTCATGAGAAAAAACATGCAATCAAAAATGAAAACAAAACTAAAAATGAACATTTTCACAATATCTTTAATAATGATTATCAAAAATAGTAGGTTGGTCCGTAAAAATAATCAGTAATGGAGGACACTTGATGTTGACCTGCTGTCAATAATTGGATCCAGATCATAATCCAGGTCTGGGAGATTGTAATCTATTTGTGGAGGTAACAAAGGGGGGTAGAGATGTGGTCCAACCCCAGTATGAGGCTGAGATCAAGCCGATTCTACTGGATATCTCATCCATGAGAAAGAACAAATTCTATGTAGTGGAAAAATACATCAAGATCCACAGTTATGGAAATTGTATTAACTCCTGAACTGCTGGTGATAAACGACTAATTCCAGACACCGGCAAATCGATGACGTAAATCTACCATAAGACAAACACACAAGTAAATCCACATCATATCATCTGTAACACCACAGTTACAATGATATGCGTGTAACGTTTAGATTTCATACAAGCAGTTTGCTTCTTGATGATTCAAAGTTATTGCCATTTTTAGTTGTCTTTATAAATAAAATACACAGGCTGCAAACAGTAATAGGAATACTGATTATATCAAAGATAATGTTAAAAGTGAATGTTAAAGACTTCATAAGAAGCTGAATTGAGAGACTAACGGTGAGTAATTTAATTAGAAAGGCCGTGGATGGAGACGTCATGAATACTGATCCACTGTAGATGTTGTTGGATGTTTCCTTGCTTCCTGTCCAGCCCTGCTACCACGATTCGTGACCGCCGGTTGTCGATGTTTGTGCAATCGTGATGGCAACGGACCAACAGATCTTGCTGCTGGATGCAGCTGCAGATGACAAGAACTCATTGTTTCATAGGGAATTTTCTAGCATTACCATAAACACGCAAAGTGAAAGTAAACACACGATTCCTCGACAGAAAAAGTCTTCCTTGTGACCTGCTGAATGGCACTTTTCATACGTGTGATTTTATCATTTATTAAAAGCCTGTTTGTTTCCCCTCCTAGACCACAGCGTCTGTCTCCGCTGAGGAGTCATGCGTACCTGGATTTCAAACAGAAAAGCTGACTTTCACTCACACCCGAAAGACGCTGAGTAGGAACCACAGGCTTGGCAAAGGTAAGAAAGATCCTGAAAGCTATTTGTTCCCTCGTTGTTCCCTCACACAGAGGCCTCTGACTGAAACTGGTTTGCTCATCAGCTGATGAACAGCTATTTGAAGGTGTTTTATATCGACCCTAGATGTCCCTCTGCTCCATAGATCAGAGTCCTTTTGCCCCTCGCTGAGGTGGAAAGTTTAAGGCTTGAATGCCCTGCAGAACATTCACAGGTTCAACATATTTGCTGACTCGTCAGACTACAGCGGACATGGCACTCGACCTCAAGCTTCCAAGATGTTCAACTGCATTCTAATTATTTTTCTTTTCGTTAATTATCAGATAGTAATGCTTCCTAGGAGGTGTTTGGATGCAAACACCAGATGTTCCCTAACTGCTACCAAACAGATGTATTGCTTTCCCTTGATCTGGGATTTTCCTTTTCTGATAGATGAAATAGAGGAGGGAAATGTCAGCGACTGATCACATTTTCAACACTTATCCAACCTGCAGCTTTGGAACACAGATGAGCCTCTGGAAGCCATGTGGAGCGGGTTCATGGCTGCGCTCAACCAGATCCTCCATGTGCATTTATGTTTTGAGCGTTTTAACCACAGAAGAATATAAGCCGGAGTGAAGCTCATATGTGAGCTGTTTCTTTTAAAGTGTTTCACAGATTCCAGTTCATTGTTCTCACATGAAGCCCAAACACATTTCAGGTCCCAGCCTGAAGTGAACCTCAGTCGGTGCTTCAGGGCAGTCACACAGTCCCCGGACCTGCTCTGCAAGTCTTAAAGAGTGCTTTATTATAATGTTGTGACTTAAGGGGATGGCATTAAGATAGATCTGTGTTTTCTGTGGGGGCTTTTTTAAATGCGTTTGTATCCACACACATCTGTGACATCAGAAAAGTTATCTTTCCATCTATCAAAATAGTTTGGTGTTTTTGCTTTTTTGTAGCAGAAACCAAGCACCAAAGTTGTCACCTTAACTACAGTAATTAGGGATTTTTGTCCTTTTTATTTTGTCTGTTTCTGTGATTTTAAATCAGACTTGGGCTCATTCTGGTCGTTGGTGTAGATTCTTGATTTGATCTGAACTCTAGTTCAATACGAGTTTGAGCGTAACGAGGTCTGCGTTATCCTCTTCTCCCCTCAAACAGCTGGACAGAATAAATTACATTTCACACGTGCTTTGAAGGAGTCCTAAAGGTGTTCTTGTCACCAACAGTTTCTTCTTGTTCCTTATATTTACATATTCCAGTCAGTTGCATAAAGCCCTTACCACCAGGGTTGGTTGAGATATTTAGCAATGGAGAAGTCGGTTATTGTTTGCCTTTCATCTGTCTCTTGATGCATTTCATTTGTAACCCAACTTTTTCTTTGTCCCATCCCAGTGAACTTCTCTGACTGCACAGACCGCACAAGATTTCTTTTAGTCTCTTCCGACAGGCGTGTCCGGGTGGAAACAGATGGCACATTGATGGTCAGTGGACTTTATTGCTTGACTGTAAACCTAAACATTCATCTCCTAAATCCTCGCATCATTTTAAACATTTATTAGCTAAAACAATAAGCAGCTCAGGTAACACAAAGTTCTTGGAGATAGAAATCTCCTATTCCCGTAAGGACTGTACTAATTGTGGTTTGCCTGATGGAAATATGAACTCACTGCAGTGATACAGATGAGTGATGAAGAGTGTTTTTCCCCCTTCAGGTGAAGAGACCTGTTAATATTCATCATGGACAGTGGGAGTTCTCCATCTCCCCCGTCAACTCCAAGCTCAGGAACGCCAAGCTTCCCGTTACGGTGTTGTACGGAGGGAAGCATCATTGGAATGGCCGCCAACATGGTGAGCATCACCATGGAGACCACGGCCTAGAAAGCAACCGCAACCACCTTGCTGGAGGAGAGTCTGCTCCTAAAACAGAGGTACGATGAATGGATTAAAGGGACACATTTTAAAATACCCACATGCCCACATTTTAAAATACAATCTCAAAAAGTAGTTCACATAAAGCCACCTGTCCAAGTTCCTGAGCCACTCCTGGTAGTTCTCCCCATCGCTGTGGCTGTTTGGATTGGTTCTAAAGAGTCTCCCAACTCTTGTTAGCTGGGAGAGGCTTCATGGCTTGTATCAACATGTTCCCTGTTTTTCTTCTACGACTGTATATGAAAGGGAAACTCAATAGTTCCTTATTGTTTTGTAGCTGAGTAAAACTCATAGCCTTCATATGTTTTATTTCTACACAGCATCATCAATATTATTGTTTAAAATCAAGACCACACTCACAGTTCACGTTTAGGATGTGTGTTATTTAACCATGTAATTGTTTTGTCTGTTTACCCAGGATGCAGTGCCCGTTATATACTTCCCCAAGTCCACCAAAGGTCTTCGAAGGAGGAAGAGAGGTTGGGTTGTTCCTCCAATCAGTTTTTCAGAGAACCATAGAGGACCCTACCCCTTTAAATTAATTACAGTAAGATGAGTGGAAGTCCCGTTGGATTGAGGATGTTGTACTGATTTTGTTGTTTGTCCCCGGTTGTTGTTTCCTGTCCTGACACCTTGTTTCTAATCAGATCTGATGGAAGTCAGAATTTTTTTTTTTTTTTTTTTTTGTGCGATTCTTGAAAGGTCTTAACCCTTTTCTTGAGCCCCAAATGGATCGACTGGGTCACTATTTCCCAACCGCTGGTGTGCCACAGTACACTAGTGTGCCTTAAAAGAAGTTCAGGTTTGCAGCGGGAAAAAAAATCCAGTTTTGCTTAATTGGTATTAATTGCGTGTGCATGTACACATTTCTAAATGCGGCAGAGCCTCGCTGTAGTTGAAAATGTTTTTCATTATTGTAACTGTTTCTGTCGCTAGCTATCAAAATATCTTCCAATTTGTCTTGTCCAGATCCGTTCAGATGAAGATACATTGAAGAAGATCATTTACAGCCTCACTGGTCCTGGAGCTAGTGAAGACCCCAAGAATCTGTTCACTGTGGACAAAAATACTGGTGACCTGGTAGTGACAGAAAGACTGGACAGAGAGAAGCAAGCAATATACAAAGTAAGCGCCACATGCCCTAGTATCATGTGACCTGTGCTCACTCACCCTCCACTAATTGGATGCTGCTGAACAAAGTGCGACATCTAGTGGTGATATGTCATATTTCAAGCTATTTTTTGACTGTTTGAAATGTCCTAAACCCGCCCAAACCAGCAAACTAACAAAAGAAGTTGTATTTGCATAATCGAAAGATATATATGAATTAAGTAAGCATATTATCCACATAAACAAGACTCGTTAATCTTATTTAAGTGCTAAATTACGTTGGTGTTAAAGGATCAATTTTGTCGATGTTTTATGAATGTTTAAAGCTAAGTGCACTGTCTGACTTGTGATTTGGAATGACAATTACTCATACGAACGTTTTTGTGTCTGTGCAGTTTCAAGGGCATGCTAACCTGAGTAGCACAGTACGGGCTGAGGAGCCCATGGACATTATCATAAATGTCATCGACCAGAACGACAATAATCCAGTCTTCACTCAGGACACGTATCTGGGAGATGTTGCCGAGGCATCACCAAAAAGTAATGAACCATTAACAGAAGAAATCCAGAGCTACTCTTTGCATGTTCCAGTTCCAGATGGGATTAGTGATCATTGGTTATACATTTTTAAAAATGTATATTACTTTCATTCATGTCAGCCAAAAGCCCTATAGGGTTGTTGTTTCTTTATTTTATAAATCTTTAAATGTAAAGCCCTGAATGCTTTCAGATGCTTCTTTACTTAATTATCACTGTTCTTCCCTCCAGATTTTGAGGTGCTTAAGATTGCCGCTACCGATGCGGATGAGGAAAATACGGATAACACTGAGCTTCGCTACCGTATTTTAAGTCAGAATCCAGAGCTGCCTAATCAGTCCATGTTTCGCATCAACTCCGTCACTGGAGGCATCCTTATCAATGCTGAAGGGCTAGACAGAGAGGTAATGCTTTTTTTTTTAATAATCATCATTTGAATATTTAGGCTGATCCTGGTGCTTATTAGATTCACTGATATCTGGAAAATCTTTGAGATGCACTAAAAACATATGGAAAATTGACGTTGATTTGATTATAGAAGAATAAAGCAAGACCAGGGGGATGGTGATAATATGAATACAAATGAGACAATATAAAGATGAGATAAAAACAATAGCATACCAAGAATATATGAAATCACATGAAACAAACTTTTTTTGTGTTTTTATCTACTAACAGAAATACCCGCAGTACACTCTGGAGGTGCAAGTGGCTGACTTGTCCGGAAACGGTTTGACTGGAAATGCAAAAGTAATACTTACCATCACAGACAGCAACGACAATGCTCCTGTCTTCTCTGACAGCTCAGTAAGTACCTTCTATGATTTTGGATGGAAATATAGGGTGCTAGCCCCTTCCCTTCGCAGCAGCCGTCCAATCGTATTAAAGCAACCGTTGAGCTCTTGGCTTGTTCAGGAGACGGAGCGATCAATGGTTCGGTCCTCTGCCACTTCAGTCTGCGTAGTAGTTGCAATAGTAAGGTAGTTGACGAGGCTTGTCTGAACCATCAGTGTTGTTAGATGGTGAGCTACCCATTTACCTGTTGGTCACTCCCACAGTTGAACGTGTATCTTTCATTTTTACCAGTATGAAGCATCGGTGGAAGAAAACAAGGCTGGCATCCAAATCGCTAAGCTATTTGTAACTGATGGCGACGAGCCACATTCACCGGCCTGGAATGCCAAGTTCACGATTGTCAATGGCAATCGCGATGGATTATTCAGCGTGAAAACGGGACCTAACAAGCAAGAAGGATTTCTCTCTACTGCCAAGGTAGGACCCAGATCTGGAATTCTGTCAGCAAATGTTCAAAAGCTGTTATTCCCATAATTCAGGTTAAAACATCTGATAAACTTTGCTTCTCTACTTTCGCCCAAACCAGGGTCTCGATTTTGAGAAGACTTCCACGCACACTCTGTTGATCACCGCGGAGAACGAGGTTCCCTTTGCAATTCAGCTGCCCACTGCCACCGCCACAGTGGTGGTGACGGTGAAGGACGTCAACGAAGCTCCCATCTTCGACCCGGCGGAGAAGCTCATCTCAAAACGAGAAGACGTAGAAGTTGACAGCGACTTGGTGCAGTACATTGCTTCAGACCCAGACCTTGCACGCAAACAGAAAGTCATGTAAGATAAACTTCGCAATTTCTTATTCGTTTTTTTTTTTGGTAAATAACGAAAATGTATTCTTTAGTTATCAGGGTCATTAAGTGTCAGTCATCTCACAGCATTGTCTACTTAATATGCAGGTATAGAATTCTACGTGACCCTGCAGGCTGGCTGGCTGTGAACAAAGACACGGGTGTGATTAAGGTGAAAAGCCCCATGGACAGGGAGTCAACCCTTGTGAAGGACGACAAGTACACAGCACTCATTGGTGCATATGACAACGGTAGGTAGGATGTGTTGGCAGACTTGCTTCGGAATGCAGATGTAATGTCGGTGCAATCACGTTACTTCACTAGAGCCCGGTGTGAACTGATACGCGTTTCTGTCGCTTCTCCAGATGATATCCCAGCCACCGGAACCGGGACTCTGGTCATCAAGCTCGAAGATGTCAATGACAACGCACCCACAATCGAGGAACGTTCCTTCACAGTGCGTCCCTTTTCCTACATTGCATAAGGCCTCAACAAAAAATTTCCATCATGGAAATATTATAATATTTTATTTACATTTCAAACGAAGGCTTAAATTTCACATTGTTTCTCCAGGTGTGCAACAAGGAACCAGCGCCTCAGCTGCTAGCGGTAACGGATAGAGATGGACAGGGCTTCGCTGCTCCCTACAGCGTCACCTTGCAGGGCATGTCAAAGGCCAACTGGACGGCGAAGATGAATGGCACCAGTATGTGAAATAAACATTCCTTAAGGTTTAAATATCTATAGACAACTGGTTTAACAGCCAGTTGTCGGGATATTACTGAGTGGGCTCTGAAATATTCTGTGATGCAGAAATCTGGATCTGAAGAAAAATAATCTGATGTTTTTTGGGTTTTTTCGTCATCTATTGCTAATTCTACTAGCTTCTGTTTTTCTCTTTTCCCTTCTGTTGCAGAAACGGCCATCATTCTTAACCTGGTCGCCGACCTGCCCCCTGCCGATTACACAGTGATTATGATGGTTTCAGACAACCAGGGCCTGGAGCAGGCCAGCACCATCGAAGCCAGCGTGTGCGACTGTACCGGGGAAGAAGTGCACTGCAAAGGCCGCGTGGCGGGCAGCACCGACCTGCCCATCATCCTGGGAATACTGGGAGCCATCTTGTTGCTGCTCAGTAAGTCTTTCAGTCGAGACCTCCGGACCCCAGCTCCTCTGGTCAGGAAGGAAATCACCTGTGAGAATGAGTGAAGTTAACTTTTGTCTTCTGTGTGTCCAGTGCTGGTGTTACTGCTGTTACTCTTCGCCAGACGGAGAAGAGGGGAGAAGCAGGAGCCTCTTCTGCAGGACAACGATACCAGAGACAACATCTATTACTATGACGAAGAGGGAGGCGGCGAGGATGATCAGGTACCTGAACCCGAGTCAGGATTAGAGTTTGAACAAGATGAGAATGATGAGCAGGAGACAAAAAGAGATCCTGTAGAAGTCTTGCTACTGGAAAGATGAGTAATGTTTTCTGGAGATGTTTCTATTCATTGTGTTTTTTGCGTGTTCTCCTCCAGGACTACGACCTGAGTGTCCTCCACCGCGGTCTGGACAACCGGCCTGAGGTGTTCAGGAACGACGTGGTGCCCAGCTTCATGCCGGCTCCTCAGTACCAGCCTCGCCCCGCCAACCCAGAGGAAATCGGCAACTTCATCGATCATGTGAGTCACAGGATCACACAAACACGGCACGGAAATGAGTCGTTATCGTTGCTTTCAGGTGTTACTCTGATGTTTTGCTTCCTGACAGTCCCAGACGTCCTCTGAAACGAGAACATGTTTATCCTCTGCTCCTCCTCAGAACCTGAAAGCGGCTGACAACGACCCGACGGCGCCGCCCTACGACTCCCTGCTGGTGTTTGACTACGAAGGCGGCGGCTCCGACGCGGGAAGCCTCTCGTCTCTGAACTCGTCGAGCAGCGGGGACCAGGACTACGACTGCCTAAACGAATGGGGCCCCCGCTTCAGGAAGCTGGCCGACATGTACGGCGGCGGAGAAGACGACGAAATGCTGTAAACGTGGCGGAGGACTCACGGCGTGGCTAGGTGGATGTTAGATTACTGCTGTCATCCACACATCTGCAGGCTCAAATGTGTTTATTCTGTGCGATGGGGGTAAGCCCTGTTAGCAGTTAGCAGCCAGTGCTCAGGACCCAAAGGAGGAGTTTGCTCTTTATGTGTTAGCGCTCAAGCTAAGGCATAAAAGTACTACAGCTGTGCCTGTGAAGGCTGCAGACAAGACTACTGATGCTTTTTTGTCTTTTCGAGTGCTGGAGTCAATTTCATTGTTGATTAATGGATGTGTGCAGATATTATCGCCTGTGCTGTAGCTTACTGGGTAACACTGGACTCACAGATCCTTTCAGCTGCGCTGGCAGCATTTGTCAGTTTGGCAATGTATGATAGGTTGTTTTTTTTTTTATAGTTGAGTCTGAACAGTTTGCTTCACTTGAGTTGATGTTTTTTGTACTTTAGTTTGGGGAATAAAATGAACACTCCGAATGGAACCCAGTCAACAACGCCAAGGGAATGATGATTTACCGATTAATTCTTTTTTAAGGTGTCTGCTGAGTTCAAATCACCAAAAGACAAATGCTTTGTTGATTTTTGTCATTTTTATAAAGTTCTTATTACAGTGGATTTGTGGGTGGTTATTTTTCTAACAGACAATACAATAACATATAATTGTCATAATGTGTCATATAGGCTGCAAACATGAGCTGGACGAATTTGTAGTTCATTACCAAGAGGTTTAATATCACTAATATGAATTTGTAGAAGAAAATGTTATTTAGCCATGCACAAATTACAAACACAACTGTTCTCTGCACTCATTTGTTGAAATGTACACAAGTTCCTTCTCACCCTTACTGTCCCACAGCAGCTTTGTAGAATGGTTAGACCTCACAGTGAAAAAGAACGTGAAGAGTTGATTTCATTCCAGTCTTGAGGACAGAAATCAGGTTCTTTGGCTCCATTTACCAACTACATTTTCTATTATGTACTCCAAAGCTGAGGAAATCGTGTCCAAGAAGAAGAATTGGCGCCTTTGACGGTGGAAAAACTATTGTTTCTAAATAAAAGTGCATAACCTCAAGTTGACCCAAGCGTATGAAAACAAGTGTTTACAAAACAAATGTATGAGAATATAAACATATGCATATAGTGATGGCAAAAAAGTCAGCCGGAATTCCGACTTATGTCACAATATAGTCCTTTTTTTTTTCCAGTGATCCAAATCCTCAAATGTAACTGATGTACACACACATATGTATTTATATTACATATATATGCATGAATATGTAATCTATATCTCTTAGTGCTTTATTGAACCCTGTAAGGATCAAGTATCACAAATCAATTTTCTATATGTGTGACCACCCTGCTCTGCTGGTTGGATAAGGAATGGCTCAGGAGTCGAGGTGGATGGATCACTTGTGTATTTATTCCTGAGAGCAATCAACCACACACAGGAATAAATTGAGTGTTGGTCGAAACACAGGCTCCAACAACACCACAGCACGCCAGCTTCTCTCTGCTGTAGGTTACCCACAATGATCGTATAATGATGGTTTGTGTTTAATTACAATAACACTGTACACACATTGTCAGATGTATTAGTAAATCACAGCCAGCGCCACCTATCTCCATACTGTGGTGCTCTGCTGCCACCATCTGGCGGTCATACAACACGGCAGGCACACTCGAACACAAACTAACGACAAATCCAATCAGAATAACTAACGTACATATACTACATTTAAGGTGAGCTGAAATATCAAATGAAATATAAAATCAGGAAATCATCATGAAATATCAAGATGACGTTTTAACATGGGGCGGGCAAATACGCATTTGTGCCGTAGATTAAAATTATTTTGATAGTCACAACCGGAAGCTGTTGACAATCTAACAACGTCTAACTTTGTCTCAATATTTTTGTAGTTACCCACTATGTCCACAAGAGGTCATCACGATTGCAGATCATTCAAGAACGTAGAATAACAATATTGACACGTCTTCCGAAATAACTTTGTTGTGAGGTTTTCCACGGAATAGTTTAACAGGTATAAAGCTAGGAAATTCAACGTTACTATCATGTTTGTCTTAAGACTTTTGGTGATGTTGTACTAATTGCGGCTACATTTCACAGTAAGACTGAGCAAAGCTAAAATGTGTAATGCGGCCACTTACCACAGGGGGGCAGTGTGGGCACAACATGGATAAAGATGTACGTAATCGCCAACATATGTTGTTTCCCGGTGAGCTCTCATAATAAATGCATCAAAATACCGTAGTACTGTATATTTGTTTTTAATGTAATGAGAAAAATACGAGAAAATTCGAGTGACGAGTTTTTAATGTGTTTTTACATCGGTTTTGAACGAATGCCAGGAATTAACATATAGACGATTTTTCACATAGAAGGAGTCAGCTGGTGAAAAAGCTCGGTAGCGCTAAAGATACTTTTTCGGGAACATCAGTGAATTCTTCGCTACAAACCTCGAAGTTAGAGGAACTATGGTAATGCAAACTTGTTAATTTAGAAGTTTACATTGTTCACAAAATTTTGTGGCGACCCCTGAAGGGAAAAGCCGAAAGAAAAAGAAGACATTGTTCACAAAATTTTAGTCGCTCTTAGTGGGGTGGAAGGCAAATGCAATCGTTCGGTTGCTCAAAATTATTTTGATAGGCAAAGCCGGAAGCTGTTGACAATCTAACAACGTCTAGCTTTGTCTCAATATTTTTGTAGTTACCCACTATGTCCACAAGAGGGCATCATGATTACATATCATTTAAGTACGTAGAATAACATTATAGACACGTCTTCCGAAATAACTTTGTCGTGTAGTTTTCCACGGAATAATTTAACAGATACAAAATAGGGAATTCAACATTACGATATTTTTCTCAAGGCTTTTTGTGATGTTGTACTTAAAGCATATCAATACCTGAGGCCTGTACCATAAAGCTTGATTAACCTAGCCGGGCTTCCTCTTACATATCTGGCTTCACTTAACGAGACATCCACCTTCCGGAATTTCGGTACCATAAAGCCGGCTATCAACTCACTAACTCAATTCAGGCTTGTCCAATCTAGATCTGTGCGCGCTCACATACAAAAGGCGGAGTTTGCTGCATGCGACCAATCGCAAACATGCAACAAACCGGCCCGAGCCGCATATTTCACAACGGAGGAGCGAACAATAATAATTAATAAATACGAGCAATACAAATCAATAATCCAGGCAAAAAGCAACACAGTTGCAGCTGCCAAACGGCGCAAGGATCGCTGGCAAAAAATCGCCGACTGTCAATGCGGAAGTTAGTGCCATTATAATATTACTTCCCCAATATGACTGCACTTGTATATCTGACTACAATTACATTTGTGTGTTCCATAAATGTGTGTGTGTACGACATTTTTCGTTATGGCATGTGATTGTAGCCCCCGCGACTTTATGAATAGCTGTACATACTGTGTTCTTCCCGAGGTTTTCGGCATCGCCAACAGAATACATAAAAGTACCTATGAATCAATCAATCAATCCATGATTTACTTAAACAAATAATTAATTAATGGCATTTTATCTGGGGCTTGCTTGCAACCCATCCAACGAGGGATTTAAGGCTGACGTAAGGCTCCAGCAGCTGACAGATGTAATCCCTCTCCCCAAAACCTGGACCTTTCGTACAGTGATTGTTCAGGCAATTCCAGCGGATTACAGCGATCTCTAAATATTCGCACAAGCTGTGCACCAAGATCCACCGGGTTCTCATAAAACGGACATCCCATTTTCCAAGAGAACTGATTGGTCAGTAGGTGGGGCTGTTATACCTGCTGAGCTCTGATTGGTCAGAAGGTGGGGCTGTTATACCTGCTGAGCTCTGATTGGTCAGAAGGTGGGGCTGTTATACCTGCTGAGCTCTGATTGGTCAGTAGGTGGGGCTGTTATTCCTGCTGAGCTCTGATTGGTCAGTAGGTGGGGCTGTTATACCTGCTGAGCTCTTACCCTGAATTTATCCTGCTCGGGAGCAGGTTAGGTGTTCATCTTGGGTTACCGCGACAACGTAGCCCGATAGAAAGTCAGCCACCTTTATGGTACCGAAAAGCCAGGGTTAAGCCTGAAGTTATATCGCTAAAACGTAATCCAGCTTTATGGTAGAGGCCTCTGGTTAAATTTAGTTGCGTATAGCTATGTGTTATTGCTGTTGTAGTTACTCAGTATGGCCACAGGAGGGTACGAAACGTATTCACTGAGTAGGAAGTGATCCGAGTACATTTACCCGAGGTCAGGGCTCAAGTGTCTTCAACATGCATTTCTTATTTTAATTGTGTTTTCTTTCCTTAAGAGGTTTTTGTGTCGTTGTCTTTGTGTTTTTGTGTCCATTTTGGTTTTTGAGTTCACCTCAGGAGTCACATCCTTTAATTGTTGGTTTAACCCAGTGCTTCTGAATTATTTTCTGTTGCGCCCCTCCAAGCAAGGAGAACACAAGCCCCTCCCCCCCCGCCGCAACTGCAAATAATATCAATTGTCTATAAAATTGTTATGTACACCTCCGCATAACATTGTATCCTTATTAACATAAAAGAAAAAAAAGAAAAAATAAATTGAGTTCAATTTATAATTAAGAACAATTTCATTAAAAATTATTTTTTAGTCTATGACAGAAACGTTTTAAGTTCATGAACTTACCTGAAATTAAAAACCTTGTTTTAACTGCAAACATTTTTGACTAATCATATGCAACAATTGATACTGAAAAATAAAATTAAATAAAATCAATAAATAATAAAAAAAAATTCAAATACAGTTCAGCAACATTAACCGAGGAGCACAATATATAAAACACTTTAACCTACAAAACAAAAATGATTAAAACAATTTGTGGTGATTTTTTTTTTTTTTTAATCAAAATGAGGAAGTCAGGATTGATGGCCACAATTAGCTCGTTCAGGCAGTGCACAGCTTTTCGGGTTTGAAGCATCAACTGAACTCTCAGCTCCTGCGCAATGTTTCAGCTCCTCTGCTATGGGGTTTTTTGCACTTAAACAGTTTTTGGCAATTGTCGCAAACGGTTCGAAACCACAGGGGGCGCCATTCAGACATCAGTACTGTCCGCTGCCAGTGAACACACCTATCTCTCCCAGTCCCCCACTGTGGTCACTGTGAAGCCCACTAGCACAGCGCTACTGACGCTTCTTCATAGTTCCTCGAGCTACTACTCCCTGCGCACACCTGACAATGAGAGCGCCACTGCCAACTACTGTAGTGGATGTGCAATTACACTTTATTCTTGCACGTCCCCCCCGCCCCCATTTGAGAAACGCTGGTTTAACATACCCAACAATCAAGAATGTTGCTCGTTGAAATGATAATTCTCCATTTTAAATCGATCAAAAAGCGTCCCATCCACACCAACTTTGACGGAAATATTTCATTTATTTCGTAATTTGTTTCATTGATCTTCACAAAAAGTTGCCTTCTATCAAGTAAAAAACAACAACATAGTAATATTTGATTTGTTAGGATATGTAAAGTAACATTAGAATGATTTTCTGAAGTTTTATTTAGAATATTTCATCCAGACGTATTGGCATCGTGTTATGAACCATGGAATGCTTCATCAAATGAAGCATTTGTAGTTTCCCACTTTGGCCACAAGAGGGATTCAAACGCATTTACCATCAAGAGCCTTCTGAATATTTTATCAACAATGGAGTTTAACATGTCTTACTATTTGAAATGCATATAATCGTTAAACTGCTTGAAATGCTAACTAGCAGTATTCCCTTCTCTTCCTTTTCGTTAGAGTTTCCTAAAGGTAAAGTAGATGATTGTTCATGTGGGTCCGGACACAGAGTAAAGCTGTAATATGTAATACGGCAATTGACCACAGGAGGGCAGAGTCACCAATACGTGTTCAAGTCCGGTGGTCGTTCAAAAAAAAAAAAAAAGTCAAACGAACAAGAAGTACAGCATATTTGATTCAACTTCACGAGAAAAGTACGACCAAAGACTGGTGACGAGTTTTTAATTTTTTTACGTCATTTTTGGACAATTGTTACCGTCTAAATAAAGACATGTAGGGAGTTTTAAGTTAGGAGATTCGTAAAGTGTTAAACTGTTATTCTTGTCAAAAGTTGTGGGTTAAATCAATTTTTTCAAATAAAGCAGAAGTTATTCCAGTCAAATAGTGCTGGTAGTGAAAAGAACGTTTTAGATTTTAGAGGATGTTGGAAGCGTGAATCGTTCTTGCTGTTGTACAGTGAGGATGAAGAAAAGTCATGACCTTCTGGTGCCTCCTCGGGGCTGCGAACCCCATAAATACAAGTTCCAAACCAAATCACTGCAGCTGAAAGTTTAGCTCAGAGAGGTGAGAGGAGGAACTCAGAGATCTGAGGTTATAGGATCAAATCCCACCCTCTGGTTTTGGATTTTCTCCAGAGTGTTGTAAATAATAAATATATTCAACCAGCTTCCCTGGAGCTCCTGAATAGCTAAGCAGGGTCATCTCTAAACAATGGGTATTTGTCAAAGGATGTAGGATCAAATCCCAACAGTGAGTTCTTTGGCCACATAAAAATGTGAAATGCTCAAGCACACACTTGCTGTGCGTGGTGTCAGGTTGCTGAGCAGGTGTACAGACATTATAGGTTCAAATCGCACTCCATTTTCTAAGCTGTTTCCTGAATGACAAATACATGTGGAAAAACTGAGTGTGAAGGAATCCGTAGCATGCTGGGTTAATTCGCAACAAGCAGCACTCGGTGCCACACTCAGGTCCAAACCCATACTAGCTGCTGGTTCTGGAGCAACTGTGATAGTCCCACAGGAGCGGGGCCCCTCCTGAATTCCGGGAGATTTAGAATGAGGGGATTGCGCAACCAAAAACGAAGAATGCCTGATATTTTACTGCCATCATGAACGTGATGTAATGTCTACTGGCAGACTGAATGAACAGGATGCTGTAATCCACCAACGTAAAGAAACAACTTCTATCACTGAGTCAGGGGTCCCAACTTCTTTAGGTTTGTCGGTAATAGCAGCAAACAAAAAGGCAGTATCGAGTTTTTGGGGAGAATCTGTAATGTGATGAAAGCATTGACTAACAGAATTTTATTAATATTTTATCATATACAACAGAAGAATAAAAAGTTCAAGTCGAATATGTATAAAAAAAATTAATCGCCCAGTTTGTCTCCTGAAGCTTCTGGTGGTGGGAGGAGCTCCTGTGGCGAGGGACGGGGTGGGGGGGGGGGTTCCAGTGCTGATCGAGGCTTGGGGGCGGGGGGAGCCTCGGGGGTGCAAGGAGCCTCTGTAGCTGCAGCACCTTGTTCCGGTTGGGAAGCTGAGCTGTCCACTGGCAGGCCTGAGGGAGATCAACAGCTACTGACAGACAGTAAAGATGGCTTACGTCCGCCAGACCATCCCCAAGACTCCAGATCCCTGGTCTGCCTGTCCTGCTGTATCTCATCCATACCGTTAGCTGCCTTGTACTGCTCCAAAGTCTAATGGGAAAAACATGTCAGTGACATTCATTTAAAGCAGATTAATGGATTCAGATAAACACCATTTCTCCTACCATTAGCTTCCATTTGGCTGACTCAGCATCCTGCACCTCCACGAAGAAGTCACCGAGGCTCCTGATGGAGTCCAACGCCACCAGCTGCTGCAGGAACAAAGAAAAGACCAGAAAAGGGGGGGCTGAGTTTTCTGTGTCCTGTAGGCAGGACTGGGGTTTCACTACTGAGGAGATCATCAATAGTTGATTGTTTCCATATTAATACACACCTGCTGAGCGATCAGCCAGATCTTGTTCAAGGACAGCGGTTTTGCCCAGCAGCTTAAACACCTGGCCTCTGTGTCTAAACTGATCGATGAACCTGAGGATGTTTGATTGATCCGGGTTCAGAGTGGTCAGGAGCGTCCACATCTGGAACCGGGGACAAAACAGAGACAGGAGACGGTTCTGAGTCGATGTTCTGACGGAGGACACATTCCAGTCTAGCTCGACTTTAAAGAAAGACCGAACAGCGGGTGGTTTTCTGACCGGAAGTCACCGAGTTTAGGATTGAAGCTAGCCAAGAGTGGCTAACCATGGCTGACCCACTACTACCGGTCAGCCATTTGCTACCCGTTACCTGTTTGCTACCCTAGCCGCTTGCTAGCTGTTAGCTATCCGTTAGCCACCTGTCAATTGTTAGCTACCTGTTAGCCACCTTTTCTTTGAAAACCACTCCACGTTAAATGTTCCACCGTGTTTTTCCAGGTATTTCTTGGTTTCCAGCCACCAAGACGCTTCCGGTCCATTTTCTCCGGTTCACTAAACTCTAACCGGCGCTGGAGACAGAAATCCACCTGCTTTGCTTTCTGGTGACGTCAGCGAACGGAACGACCGTCATCACGGCTTGTTTCAGCGGAACCAAACTTGGTGAAACACCTGTCGGCTCGGCTAAACTCGGGAATGTTCGTCCCTCGAATGACTTAATTTTTACAGACAATACACTGATATGAAATATATATATTACATATTTTCACAATGTGACATGTTGGCTGCAAACATGAGCTGGAAACACTTGTAGTTCATTAATTCGGTGGGCGTTCCCACCGAATTAAGTCACGTGGTTTTCCCATGTCTGGAAGCATGTAGTAGTTTGTAGTTCATTTGTAGTTCATTAGTTTTATATCACTGTAACATGAATTTGTAGAGGAAGAATTTATTTGTCATGTACAAATTACAAACACAACTCTTCTCTGCACTCATTTGTTGAAATGTACACAAGTTCCTTCTCACCCTTGCCGTCCCACAGCAGCTTTGTAGTTGGTAAGACCTTGCAGTGAAAAAGAAGGTGAACAGTTGATTTCATTCCAGTCTTTTGAGGAGAGGAATCAGCTTCTTTGGCTCTTGAGGAAGAACATGGCGTTGACTCGCGTCTCAAGACAGAGTCTAAAAGATTGTAAGCTTCAGTTTACCCAGGTAGAGTATAAAGACTATTTGAATGTACATGGAGCTCTTTAAATAAAATGCATATGAATGATTTGGTGATGCTGTAGCACAGAAACAACCAGGTTTTTTTTAATCAGGCAGAGGGATGAGGATGGAGGTCGCAGACGGCCTGCTTTTTCACAGATTAAACAAGTTTGGATTAACCCCACCCCTCCACAAAAAAAAAAAAAAAGTCCACCATGTTTGTTGGTACTTTAAATGAGCAAAATGGTTTCTTCCAACATAAAACAGAAATAACCACAAAGCCAACGTACATTTTATACCAGTAACATATCCTTTAATTGAAAAGTAGAAAAACATCTGTAAGAGCCGAGTGTATTTATCACCGGTCCCCAACCACCGGGACGCTGGCCATTAGGTACAGGGCGTTTGAATTTTACTTTTTTTATTACTTATCAGTCTAAAGATGTTTCATTTTGAAAAGTGACTTCTAGGCGTATAATGACGCACATGAGTTTGTGACACTTGACAGGTCTCGGTCACCTGACAGGTGACTCCCAAAATTAAGCCCACAAACAAAAGAAAACATCAGGAGTCCTACTTGAAATACGGGTTTATCCTACAGGTGAATCTCATGTGCAGAGCCCGCTCCGTGTAATTAATTGGCGACAACCCGAAAAATGAGTCAATGAAGCCTTCAGCACTGCTTCAGCACCTGGCGCCCAAAACACCGAGTTTTTTTTTTTTTAAAGGAAAAAAATGTGAACACGAAGGTCAGAAGCCATTACTGATGGTCAACACATAAACACATGTGAGCGCACTGAGAGCGTCATACGCGATCCTTGGTACGCAATTCAGGTTGACGGGAATAATGATGTTGATGACGAGGCGATGCTACTTGTGTATGTGCGAGGATATGTTATGTGTACTTATCGAGCAAATGAAGGCCTGTCCGTGAAAATATTGTCTGACGTAGATGAAACCGGTTGGGGGCCGCTGACTTAACAGATGTAGCAGCACCTTTCTCCTTTCATTCATTCTCACCTCTTCTTGCTCTCTCTTCTGCGCTGACCCATTGAATGACCTCCATCCGAGGTGGAGGCGCCACACTGCCACCTACAGGCAGCTGAGATACTGCACGTTCGGTCATATAATGTTTATTCATCTACTGGTGACTCATGATTCCAATAACTCAGAGTAGGTTTGAGGAATTTGTTCATAATTTATCATGATGTGTCGTTGTCATGGTGACATTGATGGAACTTCTGTGATTTATTTATTTTTTTTAACTAAGGCTAACTTTTTTGATGAAGATCCCATAAAAACAGTGTGTTTGAGTTCTACTTTATTCTGGGGGATGGAGGCAAGATGTTTGTGATTAGAAAAAGTTTACTATCAGGTAAAGTAAGCACTGAATTGTCATCTGATTGCAAATATGCCTGTGTGTAGTTTTAATATTTTATGAAATATGAAATTATCCCTTAACATTGAGAATGCTTTATATATATTTTTAGGAGGAATTTATTAAAAATGTCCACAATGTAAAACCACTAAAATATATAAGAAATACATTACAACAGTATTGTTAAAAAAACAACAACAACAATAACAACAGAAACACTGTTTTACAGAAGGGAAATGCAGGAAATGAGTAACGATCATGACACTGCTAAACAGTAAGCATGGATCTGGGTTAGTTTGAAACAATGGCAAAATATGAGAATAAGACTGAGTTAATTCAAGGCTTTAGATCGTGGAGGCTGACGAGGATTATGGGTTTTAACCATTTAAAGGCACACTCCATGCTTTCATAATACAACCCACAGAAAATCCTCCTGTCGGATGTGTTGGATCGTCAGCTGTCGGATATTTGGGATCATTAACTGTCTGATATTTTGGATCATCAGCTGTCAGATGTTTAGATCATCTGCCGTCGGATGTTTTGGATTATCAGCTGTCGGATGTTTGGGATCATCAGCTGTCGGATGTTTTGGATCATCAGCTGTTGGATGTTTTGGACCATCAATGGTCGGATGTTTTGGATCGTCAGCTTTCGGATGTTGTTGACCATCAGCTGTCGGATGTTTGGGATCATCAGCTGTCAGATGTTTGGGATCATCAGCTGTCGGATGTGTAGATCATCAGCTGTCGGATGTTTTGATCACCTGTTGTCGGATGTTTTGATCACCTGTTGTCGGATGCAGGTGATCCCACAGCAGGTGTGTTTTCCTACTCGTTTGTGCGTGTGTTTCCTTTCGTGTCGCAGTCTCGCGTCTGTCCACACTCACTGTGTGTGTGTTGCCGTCTGGCGCGTCTTGTCCTCCACGCAGTAGTTGGGTTTGTCCGAGGCGGTGAAGCCCGGCAGACACACACACTGATAGGAGCCCACTGTGTTGATGCACTTTGCGTTTTTACACAACGACATCCGGTTGTTTAGCTCTGAACATTCGTTCACATCTGCAGACGGAGAAAAATGCGTGAAAACGTGACGGCTATGCTAGTCTTTAGTTAGCGAGACGCAATCGTCTTACCGACGCAGGCCATCCGGGACAGATCCAGGGTGTATCCGTCGAAGCAGTCGCAGGTGTAACCCTCCTGAACCCGCACACACCGGCCGTTCTCACAGCCGTTCAGTATCCCACACTCTTCCGCTTGCAAACCTTCAAATGGCCGGTATTGATCTGCAATACACACAAAAAAAACCCCCACAATCATCTTGAAATCAGCAGCTCTGTTCCTGTAGAGGACGGGCGGCGCGTCTAAACACTCACGCTCCTCGGGGTCGTAATACGGCAGGACCGCCTGCTGCTCAGATGTCGGCGAATAATCCAGACCCGCTTCATACTCGTGGTCCGGACCGGCGACCAGGGCGTCGCGACCGTACGGCCGCTGCCCCAGAGGAAGGTTACACATGGACGCGTAATCCTCTGAGGAGAAAACAGACAAGACTTCCATAACACCAGTAGGAATCAATAAATAATCAATGTTTTAAAAGGTATCGCTATTGATTCATTCCTCACTGCTTCAACAGAGTTAGCTTAGCTTATCTTAGCTTAGCTGGACTTTTGGCGGACATCCCTGCAGGGGTCGGGGATTGAACCACCGGATGTGCAGGCTACCCCCTGGTTTTCATGTGGGCCAGCCTCAGTGTGTGTGTGTGTGTGTGTGTGTGTGTGTGTGTGTGTGCTGTACCAGTGTTTCTGCGTGGACACAGGGCGCACTCCATGCCCCAGGCCTGTCCGTACAGACAGCAGCACTCGGTGTACGTGGTCTTCCTGTTGGGCGCCAGCGGCAGCGTACACGTCATGGTTTCCGTCACCTTCTGCCAGCAGATGCCCTGGTAATCCAAAGGCTCCGCTTCCTGTTGCTCTGCACACACACACACACACACACGCACACACACGCACACACACACACACGCACACACAAACAGCATTGGGTTTTGTAAATGTGGCATACAAACCAAACTGAGTGCACGCATGCTGATGACATCCTTTCTTACCGGTCAGGTCAGAAACGAAGAAGCAGCGGTTGGTGTTGGGGTCCAACACCATTGGATGTGTGCAGAAACACATATAAGAGCCGTGTGTGTTCAGACACTGTCCGCCCACGCACACACTCTCATCCAGACACTCGTTGATGTCTACAGGAAGTTAAGCAGAGGACTGTCTTCATCCACACACATGGATTTACGATATATCAATCTATAAGTGCTACCAAACACGTTACAACCTGACCTCTGCACTCCATCTTGGTTGGATCGTAGTCCTCTCCGGTCTTGCAGTAACACTCGTAGCTGCCCACCGTGTCCAGGCAGTAGCCTCCTTTGCAGACCTCCTCCCCAAACAGCGTGCATTCATCCGCATCTGCAAGAAGACGAGCCAAATGAGACGTGGACCAAATAAATCGAACCCTTTCGGTTTACCACAGTCTCCCTTTTTCAGATTCCACCAGGTTCTTTGACAAATTGAAGCTAATTCACCTCCATTTCCTTAGTTGCCCAATCGATCACTAGCAGAAGCTTTGCCGTCTGCAACATCTTTAAATCATAATTTAATGTTGGATTAAATATCAAACGGTGCTTCTCTGGTACATAAACTTTTGCGGAAAAATTAAACAGTTCTTTTATGAACTGGAAACCATCACCTGAGACAAATCCCTCCCATTAAATGAAAGGAAATTCAACTGGAAATTAATAAAAGTTCCCTTAAGGATTCCGTTCAATGAGAAAATAAACATTTATTCATACCGTTAGCTCACCTAGTATTAGCATTGCCTTACCTTTGTAGCTCTCAGCTGTTGCGACTCCATACAGCGAGTCTCCGCTGGGAATAAAACCTTTTCCGGATGGACACATCTGGTTGAACTGGTCTGAAACACACACACACACACACACACACACACACATACACACATAAGGAGGTTTGGCGGCTTCATCGAGCACAGTGTTTGCATACACACCTGCAGCAGTCCCCGCCTCCTCTGACTCACCTGTGCCGTTGACGGGGCAGGGGTGCACCTCGCAGTTGTCGCCCCATCCGGCTCCCAGCGTGCAGCAGCAGTCCTGCAGGGTGACGTGACTCGTCAGGACGCTCTCACACAGGTTCTCGTCGTTCAGATGGTAGTAGCATTCCTTTCGCTCCACCGACGGGGCTGAAGGAAAGGAGGGGGAAGACCGTCGTCACACGGATCACACAGGTGGAACGGACGCGAGCGGAGGTACGGCGACCCCACCTGTGGGAACGGGTTCGCACTTGGCGATCATCACGTTGTAGTCCTGTCCGCCGGGACACATGCAGAGGAAAGAACCGTCGACGTTAACGCACTGGGCCTCTCCACACACGCTGCTCAGCAGCTCACACTCGTTCACATCTGTGGAGCAGAGACACGCCCACTGGTGTTTGGATGGGATTGATCGTCAGGAAGAAGGGAATCATCTGTTTTCCTTCTTCTCGGCATGCAAACATCACGCGTTTTGCTCCTTACCCACACAGCCGTGGCCGTCCTGGGTCTCCTGGTAGCCCTGGTCACAGAGGCATCGGAACGATCCCAGCCTGTTCTCGCAGAAGCCGTGAGGACCGCACAGCGTCTCATTCTGCCAACACTCATCGATATCTGCAGAACAAACCCAAGAGCAACAATTCTGAGAGAGTCCCGAAGTCGTTCGTGTCTTTAGTTCTGTTCCTGCTATTGTATTTTTTTGGAATAATGCATGAAATAAATCCTATTTCCTGGGTTGTCGCCCACGATTCTGTACTTTGTGTGTGTTTCCAGCCTACCATCACAGGAGTGTGTGTCCAGGTTGGCGGTAAATCCACTCTCACACACACACAGGTAGGATCCTTCAGTGTTGAGACACTCGCCATGGGGCGAACACAGGTCCGGTTCGTCCACACACTCGTCAACGTCTGACAGCGCAGAGAGAGAGAATCCCGGATCAGAAGCGCGTCTGGCGCTGAAGTGATGTGAAGCGGTTCTGGTACTCACCTCTGCAGCCGGTGCCGTTCACCTGTCGGTATCCATGGGGACAGGTGCAGGTGTAGGAACCCACGTTGTTCACACACTCACCCAGCGCACACGGACTGGCCGCTTCCAGACACTCGTCCACGTCTGGAACAAACAGACGTCAGAGCTCGACCACAGGTAGATGCTCTGCACCATCTTGGCTGTGTGAGTTCTAGTTTTAGTTCTAGTTCTAGTTCTACTTTTAGTTCTAGTTCTACTTTTAGTTCTAGTTCTAGTTTTAGTTCTAGTTCTACTTTTAGTTCTAGTTCTAGTAAATAGGCAGACAAAACGCTGAGAGTGAACACATCCACCGCGGCCGTTGTCAATGGCATGACTGATGAGACGGGTTCAATATGTGAATTCCTTTTAGCATCACTGCTCACAAACAACAGTGATGGTGATGTCATCAAGATGGTGATGTCAACACAATGATGTCACTACACTCTGGCCTGCTCAATAAACTCATTATCATCATGTGTTTATCAGCAGCAGCTCATGAAACATCATTTCCCTGAATGCTGTATCTATTATTTTCATTAGTAGTAGGAGTATTGTTGTTGTTGTTACTATTATTCTAATTCTTCCTTGTTATTAGTATTATACAATTATAATAATTTGTACTATTATAGTCATTATTATTATTATATTATTATTATTGTCATTATTCTAATTCTTCTTCCTCATTATTATTATAACAGTCATTACTGTTGTTGTTACTCTTCTTCCTCTTCGGATTATTATGACACCATTAGTATTATTTACATTATTCATCTACACATTTGCTTTTTGTCACATTTTGTACATGGTGAATTTTTTTTCTTGTTCAATTTGTCTTTGTCTTTTCTTAGAAAGATAAATAATAATGTAGGAACAGAGAAGCCGACGTCTTTGGTGCCTCAGTTTAACTGTGGTGATCAGGCCCATCACACATCTGATTGTCAGCTAACCTGCGCTAACACACCGTTGTAATTGTTGTTGTTGTGTTTGTAGCGGTGCCACTGACAGAACAATGTTTGGTACCGTCACACTGGTCTCCAGCTGGGGACGACCTGAACCCGGATCCACACTGACAGATGAAGGAGCCTCTGGTGTTCTGACAGTGGCCTCTGGTGCACAGATCCGGCTCCTGACATTCGTCTATATCTGAAGTGGAACGGCAGAGTCACACACGACGATTCCTCTCGCGCTTTATCGACTAAACACAACATCAATAATGAACCGAGTCATCGGCGTCTCAATTAACCGCCCCCCCCTCCAACAGTAATGGAGGAGGGTGTGTGTGTGTGTGTGTGTGTGTGTTTGTTTATCGCTGTATGACTGTGGATTTCTAGACTCTGATTAAATGACTGAGGGTTAACATTTAAAGTAAACACAGGAGGAGGAACAGAAAAGCTGTTTTGTAATTGGTCAATATTAGACTGATTTACAATCACAGCATGAACAGCGTTAATAATTAACTTTGTTTGTGAGGTGATGTTTACATGCATAATTTGATCACAGCCTCAAGCTGCAGGGTTCCTAATAGCAGAGTTCAATAGGTGAATGCTAACAGCATAACGGAGCTGACGCACCTGAAGCTTTTCCTTCTGGTGTGAATATTTATGGAAAACTCACCGACACAACTGGTTCCCAGTCCGTCCACGAGGAATCCCCGCGGACACACACACAGGAAGCTGCCCTCCGTGTTCCTACAGCGGCCACCTGAACACAACGTCTGGCTCTCCACACACTCATCTAGATCTGGACACACACAAACAAAAAAACAAACATCTGACTGGAGAATTCCTCATGTGAATTTATGAATACTCCATAAATGACAATCAACATCCCACATCAGTTAGGAGCACAAATTCATCCAAACTCTTTTCACCAGACTAAAGGAAATGGACTCCTCACCTACACAGGTGGTTTGGGCGTCGTCCAGCCGGTATCCCTCATCGCAGTGGCAGGTGTACCCCTCGGCTGTGTTGTAACAGACCCCCCGGCCACAGATGTAAGGGCTGATCTGGCACTCGTTGACCTCTGGAATGGAAGACGGTGTAACCATCAGCAGGTGATTCTGAGCAGATCACAAACCTGTACCTACAACCAGCCAATCCTGCACACCTGGGCTGCTGCCCCCCTCCCAATGATGAAACGATGAATATGTCGGTCTTACCAGCTGACTGGATGGGACCGATGCCCTGGCCTGCATTAGATAGGGGGATCTCTACTGGTGCAGGTGGAGAGTTCCTCTCAACAACCTCTACCAAATCAAAAAAAACAAAACAAACAGGGTAATGAACATTAACTCCATCCATTTATTTAACATAATCTTTTACCGATGTCAGTGCTCTGATGATCAACGAATTAATGTTCTAATAAGGTAGTTTAGGCAGAATAGACAAACAGGATACATTAGCAGTTACCACAAACGGCATCCTCCTCCATTACGCCGCAATTATACCAGCTGCTGCCGCAGCGATCAAAAGGACTATGCAGCTTGTTTATTCTCTAACAACATTAAAAAGGAGACATTTCTTTGTAACTCATGAAAACACACTTTATTTTCTTCAGCCTGTGCATGTTAAATTTTTGAAAAGCTTCCATAGTTCCATGTGGTTGTTTTATTTCACGGCCTGCTTCTACATAACAATCTTCAACAGAGAGACAGACGGTAATTTTGCAACATCGAAACAATCGTGATGTCTGGATCGGCTCTGAGATCGTCTGAATCTGTGTCCTCGCTTTAAGGATGACTCAGGATCAATCAAGAGGATGGCTGCATTACTCCAAACCTGGGCTGTTTCACTGTGTGAACCTGGATGATATGTAAATATGCAGAAGAAAAAAAGTTGACGTTACATCTAATCATTATATTATGGGATTTGAATAATTAAGTTAATCTTCTGTGTCTTGTGCAGTAAATGTGGGAGATGCAGGTACTGTAATTACCTCTAATAATAATGTGTTTTACATTCCTCAAAAACAGATTAAGTACGCAACAACATATAAAAAAAAGTTCCAGTAAAAATGAATAAATATGAGCAGTTCAGGCAGACATAATAAAATAAAAGTGTCTGGTACATTCAGAAGCCCACAAGAAGGCATAGTTAAGTCGAATTCTTAAATTGAAAAACCGAACAGACAATGAGTTCAGGGCCCTCACTGCTGATTATTTCCCTTTGAATCCTATTAATCTTGACTGAAGATTTTTAATGCCATGGATTAAAACTCCAGTCCTTTATCACAGTGTGACAGAAAATGTGAGAAGACTTAATCCAGCTCTCTGATTCTCCCAAAAGTTATATAAAACTACAGACAATAATGATAAATCTACTTCCTTTTAGAGCAGTGTGAACACATCCTGGGACAGTGGTGCTTAGCATGAGCAAACATCATTTGGTTTCCACACATTTTCCCTACAGTTATAACTAAGTTCTGCTTTCTAATCTTGATATATTCTGTCTAAGCCTACCGTACTACAAAGTTTAAAGGTCAGTGAAGCAGACACCTGGGTAAGCTTCCTCGATCTTGACAGCGGTTACACCCGGAGATAGCTGGGGCAGGATAGGCTCACCTAACGGCCTACTACTAACCGCAGGAACTAGCAGCTCCTTCAATGACAAGACAGAAAACAAGTCAACACAACGCCGTATGCATTTCCTTCAAGTCTACGATTCATCATTCCAGCCTTGCACTCTGCTTTTGTCAAGCAACACAGATGTTGCACTGGCAGGTTGGTTAGCATTCAGCTCGCATGGCAACTGACTGCAGTTTAACAACAGAGCAAATAAGAGCAGTTCAGCAAAGCCAGAAAGCAGAAAAAAAAAGGCCAAACGCTTCTGTCTGTTTTCTGTTTCCGGGACTTAACCTCTTCAACTCCCCCGTGGACGTGCACATCCATTAGTTGCCCTATCCACCTTTTCTTGTCTCGCTTCATCGCTTCCTGTCAGCAAAACTAAACTTGTGGTATTGCCAGAAAAAAGGACACATGGGAAAAACACCCATTAGAAAGAAAGTGCCATCATCAAAAATTGGACCGGTCACATCCAACAAACTCAGATGGTGAAACTTTAACAGGGTGCTAGCACAAAATAAAATAGGTTGGCATTCTAGTTTGTGTCAATATATCTCCCCGAATGGAGACCAGAATCACTGATTTTCTTGCATGAAGTCTGTTTCTTAACTTTCTGGCAAGACCTCAATCAAACACACAGTTTGCTGTATTGTATGTCATTTCTTTTGTAACACAACAGGGAGGAGTGGACGAGGTTAAGACGTACACACTGAAGATTTTTAAACACTGCTCAGGGGAGGACCAGCTCATGTCATGCATCCACACGGTTGACTTAATGCAAAGGTGATTCTGCTCAGCGGCTGACAGGAGCGTCTCTCTGCATGCAATCTGCTGCAACGTTTTGGCCTTGAAAGAGCCCGACCTACCTGATCCGGTGCAGCTGTCGCTACTGACCACAGGAAACACAAACAGGACATTTTAAATATATATTGGAAAGAAAGTGTTTCTTCCCCTCTGGTCTAAATAAGTATAAAAACTCAACAGCGCCATAAACTGAACAGAGGTTAGAGCAACGCCTCTAAAAACAGTCTGAAACACCAAAAAGTGGTTTTTTGAATTGAAATGAATCATTGCACCGTCTAAGGTCATGTATCTATTGTATCTAAAGGAAACTTAACCTCACTTCATCACCAACTCAACCACCTGCCGGTGAGGTGAATTGGTTTGGACTCACTTGGTATGTTCTCCACAGGGTCCTCAATAGGCTCTGCTTGACTCTCTGGTGTTGGGAGGGGCTGGGCGGGTAGCAGGTCCGTGGGCTCCTGGTAAACCATGACTGGCTTAATGGCTGGTGGATTTGGTAGAACGGTGTAGCCCATTCCACCAGGACAGATTTCTTTAAACTTAGCTATGAAAAAAAGTTAGAAAGAAAAACACAAGTGCTTATCATACTAGAGAAAATGTGAAGGCAAAGCTGTGCTGATTTCCTCTTTAATACTGAATTATTTCTCTAAACACTCTGTAAACACCATACATTACAAATATGACACAACTGGAGAGTACAACATGTCCCATCGGCACTGACTCCAGCGGTAATCCTCCTCCTCATGGACCGATACGGCATCTGGATGATGTCATCCCACTCTTCAATTTATCACGCATCACTAGTGTGCTTTGTTTTAAAGGATTTTAAGGATGGCTCCCTTAACAAGAGTCATCTTGGGAATAAAAGACTTCATGGTTGTCTCTCTAAAAAAATAACTTGTCCAAAAAAGTCCGTCAAACATCACCAATCCTTCAAGAAATGTCACAAAAACTCTCTTACTTATTGATGCACATCAATAAGTAAGATGTAAGTAACATCCAGTTTTAAAATAGAGGAAACTTTCATCATTTTCAGTCAAATTGGTGCACGTTTAAATCCTTTGATTTGAATGTTTCATTCATTCAAGTCACGCAGCTGAAAAATGACTCAATCGTTCACGTTGGCGTAAACCCAAACCAGTTCAGTCCCATTCTGGATCACTCCAACAAATAGAAACTCAAGAACTTCCCTTGGGGTTTTGCTGTGGATGCCCACAAACCGAGACCTCGCGGAGAAAATGCACACATCCACTGGATTTACTCCAGATGCATGGTTGTCACAAACCCTTGGACAAAAAACGAACAAAACCCCACACTAGGCTTTCCACAGATGACATCTACCCCACCAGGGGACGCCAGAAGGCCTCCACACCCTGTCCCATCATCTCCTAGCACTCCTCACATCTAAAGGGAGGTTCCAGAGCAGAACCACCTGGTTCTATATACAACTGTTTCAGTCAAAGTCCTGCCCTCCATCCTACGACACCATGAGCTGAACTGGTTAGACTGGCACCGACTACTTCTACCTACTGGGACCGGTGCTTGAATTCGGAACCAGCTTTAACTGCTCATCCTTACAGAGGCTGGGGCTCATCCCAGCTGACATTGGGCAGGAGGTGGGGTACACCCAGGACAGGACCATTCACATCAATTTAGAGTCACTGCTTCATATCTGATGCAAGTTTTCTGATTGTAGGAGAAAGAGACGGACCACACGCATGCGAAACACCTTAATTTCTATTATTGCACTGCTACTAATGTTTTACGATATCTGTTTTTGTGTCCTGTCTAATGAGTATTCATTAGACAGGACCAGTAATGGTGCTGAGGAGAACAATACCTCACTCATTCACAGTGTGCTTCATGGTAGTGACAAATACAGAAAGTGAAACTCGATCCCGGTGAAGACGGCTAAGTAGCGCTTGTTTGACCTCAGACCGCTGAGGAAATTCAAGATCTCCACTTTCCAGCAGAAATCCTTCTCCGCCACCACAGAGAAGTCAGCGCTGTCTGGATGTTCTCCATCTACACCAGGCGGTGCAGGTCCAGAGAAAGGCTAATGACATTTACCAACCGTCTGGCAAGAAGCTTTGCTTCATCAGAGCCAAGACCGAGAGGCTGAGAAGGAGCTTCTTTCCTCAGGAACATAAACGCTTCAAACATAAAACACTAACAGACAACACAGATCCAGCACTTTTTTTTTTTTTTTTTTTGCAGCTCAGCAACCTTTACACCAAAAAGTGCTGTAGTCCTCATGAAGTAGCTCACTGAGTTTGTTAAAACAGAAACTGTTTCCCACTTAAACGTTGTGTGTCCTGTTTTTGCCGGCCGTCTTTTGTAGAGTTGGGGTAAAGTAAAGAAAGAACAATCCAATCCAGATGCAGCATAGAGTTGCAGGTTGTTGCTTCTAAAAAAAATAATTTCAGCCTTGTCTAATTGTTGGGTTGTGCAGGTGACAGAAAAGTGAATTGCAACGACACTACCCCCAACTATTTCCTGTGGTATTATTCTGTTTCTTCCTCCTCATCAGTACCCGCAAGCTCTCGAAAAACTACCCAAAATACGCACGAAAAGAATCCAAGAAGGTACTGAACGCCAAATAATCTTAAACAAAGATAAATAAAGATGAATCTATCAGTTATCTATCAGTTATGATGTGAGCGGCTTCATCTATTTGTTCACCAGGTTACTCTTATAGATTCGTCCCTGGTTTGTCTCAGAGGTCATCGCTCAACAAATGTGTCATCTCTACGGGTAACGTTAAACTTATGGTGATTCACGCTGTCTATTATGTAAACAGAAATGTCCATGTCGGACTGCCAATCCATCCTTGCTCACATAACTTCCACACTTCCTTCATGTTGACATGGATACATACAGAGGAGGGCAGTATAGAGTCAAAAGTGGCTTCTATATTTCTACTTCATTTTATCTTGTTCATGTCACTAGACCAGTGGTTCTTAACCTTGTTGGAGGTACCGAACCCTGCCGGTTTCATATGCTCACTCACCGAAC
Organism: Antennarius maculatus; assembly: GCA_013358685.1. Classification (NCBI taxonomy): domain Eukaryota; kingdom Metazoa; phylum Chordata; class Actinopteri; order Lophiiformes; family Antennariidae; genus Antennarius; species Antennarius maculatus. The sequence continues at coordinate 19,037,721 of CM023616.1, forward strand.
CCTTCTTTAGTAAAAAAAAAAATATTTTTTTTTCAAATTTAAGACATCAGTATATGTTTTACTGGTGTAATTAATGAATTGGGCATTAATGTCACCTTTTCCAAAGAACAAAACCAAGACAGTACATGAACTCACATGAAATGACCTACCTGCAAATTCGTGACTTCTGCTGTTGTTATTGAGAGACCAGTTCAGATATGCATGGCTTCACCTTGACAAGTACTACTTTTATGTCATTTTCACAGCAAAGTCTGTTTCTTTTGTTTTCCATGCAACTTAAGGAAGTGTTGCTTTATTTTCGCCAGTGCCAGACTAGAGTTGCTCAACTTGACATTGCAAATCACGCAGAACGCCGACGCCCATCGCGTTCCGTTACACAGTACATGTGAATTCACGTCCGACCACTTTCTTTTTTTTGCTCAACATAGTTACTATGAATGAAAATATTAAGAAAGCAATTAGATGACGTACCATAATCCATCCATCCATTTTCTGCCGCTGTATCCGCCGCAGCGGGTCATGGGGAGCTGGAGCCTAACCCAGCTGGCGTAGGGTGTGAGGCGGGGGACACTCCAGGCACAACGCCAGTGCACCACGGAGCCACACACAAAGATGGACAACCACGCACGCACACACTCACACCTAAGGGCAATTTGGGACAGGCCAATCAACCTGAAGAGCAAGTTTTTGGAGGTGGGAGGAAGCCATAGAACCCACACAGACATGGGGAGAGCATGCAAACTCCGCACAGAGCAGGACTTGAATCCGGAACCGCCGTGTCGTGAGGCGTCAGCGCTACCCACTGCGCCACCGTGCCGCCCGACGTAACATCATGACAGGCATAAATCGACTACTGAGTGTGCAAAATCCCCTGTAGCACAGGTAGGCTAATCGATGTAGCGTGATCACCTGCAGCTAGTGATGGCTAAGGGGGGCGTGTCATCACGAATTGACACGATGTGTGAAACGTACACAGTGATCCGTGTATGTTCGGCATAAACACCCGACACATTTAGGGTGTTTTGTCTTGACCTCCGTCTCCGCCGAACCCCTGAGACCGACTCACCGAACCCCTAAGGTTCGATCCAACCCAGGTTAAGAACCACTGCTCTAGACATTTGTTTGACGCAATTATGGAAACACTTCCTTCCAACAATTTTGGTTGGTACTGTTCTCATCCTGCACCACAGAAAATAATGTCTTGGGCACAAAAAACCGTTGGTGTTTAATGAGACAGGATAAACATCTGTTGTAGATGGGGGGCCTTACCTGTTCCTGGAGGGGGACATTTGTCACAACGGGGGCCCCAGGCTTTGCCCACACTGCAGCAGCAGAGCTGTTTGCTTAGCTGGGCAGACACTGGGTGCAAACACTGTCTCCCTGAGCTGACCAAACGGAAGCAAGCCCCCTTCTCCTCTTGGATGGCAGGTGTGTTGGCTGAAGAGGAGCGCAGGAGGAAGGCAAAGAGAAGGGGGTGTGGAGGTGTAGGAAGTGGTGAGGAGACACATACATGGAGGAAAGAAAGGACAGAGAATAGAAATAAAGAGGTCCCCTTCACCAAAGCAGAAATAAAATACACTGAAAAAATCCATAATTAACAGCGAGTAGTGGACAACTACAATTTTGGTGGCACAAACAACTACATTTAAACAATTAAAGCAAAAAAAATAACACACATTCTAACAAGGCAGAGTTGAGAAACATGAAAAAAATCCGTTTTCATGCCCATACTTCATGCACTATTGAAGTCAGGGGTTGGCTCAGATGAAGGCATGCAGGATAGTTCAGCTCAGTTTGTGTTCTTATGGTCTAATAGTATAAAACAACATCCACACAAAAGACCAACTGGACAACGTTCTAAGAGAAACACAGTCAAAAGAATAGCTTTCAGAAACCACAAACCTCCACCAAGGCCGAGAATTCCCTCCTCCCCCCCTAAACCAGCCTGAAAGCTGCCTCTGTATGAGTACAATGGTATCAATCTCAGCAGTAAGAGGAATCACTGCACACCCGGAAATGGTAAAACATCTTAATTTCCACTGCAAACAGCAGGTTTTAGATTTCTGTCTTAGCTTTAAGTGTTTTTTTTTAAAAACTTTGGAACCATCCAGGTAAAATGTTGCCCGTTTTAATTTCATATGCTGCTATTTCTCTCCACTTACAGATTGTAAATGTCGTACAATTGTTGCAGTATCTTTCCTCCAGATGGGAGGAAAGATACTGCCTTCAAATGCTTGCTTTTCCCGTGTTCACAAGAAGAGTTTGAAGAAAGATCTCCACTTTTGGATTTCGTGATGTGCTACCAATATTCCCATATCCTTCCTTGAGATTCTATTTTTGCACAGGCTGGTTTAAATGTTCAGAAACATTCTGCTTTAGTTCGTTTAGTACAATCCACACAGGATACTCTCAATAGTAGCCTATTTATTAAGATGTCAGGAAATACAATCTCCGTTGTGCCTTCTTCAGGAGAGACAGAGGACAGCAAGGAGAAGGAGATTGAAATCTGAAATGCCTAAAATAATTCTTTATAAGTCCCGCTGGAGTTGATGCCACTTCAAATCTAAACAAGTCAGCTGACTTGGTTTAGGCAACTGGCTAGAATGTCTGAACATCTCCTTTTGTAGGATTTCCTGGGAAGTACAAGTGAGAAGAGACCTTGGGGTAGACCCACAACTCGCTGGAGGGATATCACATCTCTTTGTACCTCAAAATACTTTGGATTGTCCAAGAAGGAGCTAGAAAATCTGGATTACCTTGAGTAGCCTGCTGTCATCACAGCGCCACACTGAACAAGTGGAAGAAATGGATTGATGGAGGGAAAGTCAGTAATATCCTTTGTTTTCTCTACATTTAGTTTCAGTATAAATGAATCCAGATCGGGATGTGGGAGATTAAAAATGATATGAATTCATACATGAGAGTCAATAATTTGTTGTTCACATCAATGACCTGGAGAAATGGCAGAATTTGAAGCACACAAAACTCAAATTAGTAAAATTAGAATTGTTTTGTGTCATCAGCTGGAATCTTCTGCAACATCTGGTCACTGTACGTATATGCAAAGACACAATGCAAAACGGATCTAATACGAGGAACCCACTGGAGTTTTTAATCACAGAGGAACAATTCGAGTGGGATCTGTCCATTTGCACAACTGTTGGAACCCTAACACTAACAAAAATGAATTATTCATGTGCTGAGCCCTTCGGATTAAGCAGCGATGGTGATGAATGGACACTTGGTTTTCATTAACCTAGATTAATGAGACGTGGGACACAATGGCCACCTCCCAACCCCTTTAGCCTATACCGTAGGAACACACAGACAGACGCATGTACCCTCAAAAGAAGCTGCAGATCTGCAAAAACCAGGGGGAGCGCGCAGCATGTCAAGACAAAGGGAAGCTAAAGATCAACACGTTTAAGGCTAATCGTTTGGCGGGTGAGCGTGAGCAGTTGATCTACCGTCTGTTCATATGTTAGTCTCGTCCTCCCTCCTCTCCATGCTGCCTCTTTGGCAGGAGAGTGGAGATATATTGTGTTTGGCTACATGTGGTGCCCGAGGGATCCGATTATAAAATACACCACTCATTTATCCATGCATAGCATTCATATGCACGTCATAAAATACACACTGCATTCCTCTCAGCCCTACATATAGTAATGTTGAACAGGTGGAAAGAACAACTCACTGTAAGTTTCTCATGTCTTCTGTCACAAATTGACGGAAAGTAGAAGATGGTTTGCATATGAACCAATTTGCACATGAGAAACCAGCATGCATATGCGGTGCATTCACTTTGATTTATCAGACTCGATACTCCGTTGATGTTCGGGTGATCATAAATGCGAAAGCTATGGAGAGAAAGAAACTGTGGCAGATGATGTAAGATTGGACGACTTACATATGCATGTGGTGAGCATGGGGTCAGGCACGTAGCCAGGTTTACACATGCATCTGTAGCTGCCGATGGTGTTCAGACAGTTTCCGTTGGGACACACACCATGTAGTAGGCACTCATCTACGTCTGTTAATCAAACAAAGAGGAAGACAAAAACGTAAATCCAGCCATTTTTTTTTAACCTCATGTTTTAAAACTGTAAGATGGGACATAAATTTTTAGATGCTTTCATTGTGCAACGTCCACTATTACCCAACTGACGTGCACTGTTATCGCAATGTCTGAGAAAGTGATGAGCTGGGAGACTACAGTTGTTGAGTCAATGAGGCAGGTAAATATTAATCAGCATTTAGGTAATTACAGCCTAATAACCAGATTGGATTGGGTATCAATGGATAACCAATGACTCATTAGGGACTCAGATAAGGATCGGAACCGTTATTGATCAACTCCTGCAGTAACATCATGGTCATTACTTGTAATGGAAATTAGTGTTGCAAGGAAAGGCCTCTTATTTAACATTCCAAGGCCCCTAATCTAGACTCACATAGAACATTTCTCAACATTATTTGAAGAATAAGGTAAAAAGCTCAGGAAGCATGTTGAGTTGGACAAGAAGAGGAATACAATCCAAGCCGTTTGTGATATCAGCAAAGTCTGTGTTTGTGATATCAGCAAAGTCTGTGTTTTCAGATGAATCCATGTGTAACAGTTGAATATATACTGCACTTGGCAAACAAAAGAGACAATAGAAAACAAATAATTTACAGTACATTTGTTAGAGGACAAATATCAACTATTCAAATTTTATACAACTTTGTGATTCAGCAATGAAGTGAGTATATTCAGTGTTCTTTCAGCAATGTTGAAATCAATCAAACAGGCAAAAAATGATTACGTATATACTTTTAACATGTACGCTATACATGCTAAAAGTTTTAAATCATTGTGTATTCATAGCACATTATTTTTTACGCACTATTCACTCAAAAGAATTAAGTAATTCCTTGAAAAACAGTGGTTAACTCCATGCTAACATTAACACACCCAATGTTCACCATCCACAGGCTAACATTAATGCAGCCAATGTATCTAACGTAGCTTAAGCAGCAGGTGACCTTGAAGAGGTTTTATTAGTTTGCGCTTGCTGGATGTTAATGTGGCAAAACAATAAAATCAAGATTGTTCCAAATCTCCAAGTCTCACATCAGTCACAAAATCTGAGTCCCCAAAAGACCCCTTCAATATGATTCATCCTTTAAGGGCCATGTCTGAAATTTAATGAACATCCAATGAGTAGACGTTAAGATATTTCTGTCTGGGGCTCAATTCTTTGATTTACTGATGCTAACAGTCCTGGAGCCACGTTGCTAGTATGTCAAATGTTGCAGAATATGAGTAGAGACTCGGCCAAGAAGGTCATGAATCATTGTCCTATCCCTGCTCACTTTTTCTTTTGAAAGTCCACTGTGAAATTTGTCAAGTTTTGACGAATGAGATGCTTTTGATGAGGACACATTTGGCCTTCATCGCAGACTGTGACTCATTCCTATATCCCACCATGAAAGGAAGCGAAAGCCTTTGAGCCAGGACGGTTTAATAGACGGTTCACCTCAGTCATAAAAGACAGAGGACAGGCTAACCGATGGAAGCTGCAGGAGACTCCACTGTTCTCTGAGGTAAAACTCCAGATTTCGTTCCCTGTTGGAAACATTTGTCTGACAGCAGTGATAATTTAAATAAAGCACACTTTTAAAGTGGCATTAACTTCTATATGTTGCCTTTTTCGGGTGGATAAACCGACCCCATTCGCAGCATTAGAGGTCAGAGAGATCCGTTCTGTCCCTTATATTTGCTTTTTGTATGACAGCGCATTCATAACGTATTGTATCACACAGAGCAATATTATTTAAACTGAAATTAATGGGATATTTTACCCTGTAAAGAGGCTGTGAGTTGGTGTCATCTTTTTCCTTGTGTATTTGTCAATTTTATTCTACTTTATTTTGAGTAAATCAAACAAAAAATTAGAATTTACGCATAAATAAGATTGAAACTGAGCACAGTCAACTTTCATTGATAGTTTTCGAATAAGAAAGTAGATTAATTTAAGAAATACAACAAATATGTAGCATCATCAAAAGAATGGCTTCCATTCACAGCCGGGTGAGACAGAAATGTCACATTTCATCACTATTTCGACGTCATTTTCCAGCGTTTGATGTTTGACTGGTGCTCCTTAATTATATCATCTGGTTGCACTTAATCTGCTACGAGTGGAAAATTAAATTAGCCTCGAGTGCCACCGACTGTTTATCTCCTGAGGCGCTTAACCTTTCATTGAGCACATGAACATGATGGATCATTTAGCGGCAAAGCCAAACACCACAGCGCCGCTGTGGGCACGTTTTGGTTGGAGGCCAAGTGAAACAGGACAGCCCAACCCGTCGGAGGAGGCAGCAGAAATCTAGCAGTCAAAACCGCTAATATGACAAATGTAAAAAAACATCTAACGCTCTGGGACAGGTTCATCCTGGTGTTATTGAGATTAAATATAGATGTGAAGTAGCAAAAAGAATACATTTTTGACAGGAATTTCCAACTGTTCTCTGCAAACTGAAACGGTTTTGGTTGCACCAATCAGTCCGGTGTCTCTCTGGACCGTCGTTATAGAATCCCTCCCTCATCAGATAATCGATCCAGAAAGATGTGATAGGTCAGATTCTTTACGTTGATACAACGACAACGTTTTCATCCGAGCGTGATGTTTTAGGTGTGATTTTCAATGCTACATTTACAGGATGAGGCGTGATTGTTGCTCTTTATTGCTCAGTTTCGAACCTCCTCCCTTAAGGAAAGTGGACTTGTGGGTAACCTGCGTGTGACGTAATCTAGCAGGTCTTTTGCGGGAGGTGTGTAAGCACCATTACGTTGCTGAACCACAAAGAGGCGTGTGCTCTCGGAGGTGGTTTAGCCACTTTAATTAGCCTTAAAGTGAGGTTGCACCATAACCGTTACTGACATACGAGAACTATAAAGTCTCTGGTTGTGCGTCACTGCTGCAGGTCCTCCTGAGGTCTTTGCAGGATCAGTTGACGCAGGCAGGAAGTAGGTAGTTACCATCTGGGAGCTAAGCTAAAGTAGCTCAAACTAGACTAAAACCTAAAAACTGGTAAAACCTCTTCATGACGCAACCACATTACTAATGCATATCTAAAATAGTACGATTTATCATGTGGGGATCATGCATGTCCAACTCGTAATTGTTGCTGCTGGCAGTGTTGGAATCAGAAGTGAAAGCTCTTACCTTGGCAATGAGAGCTGTTGATTCTCTTGTAGCCCTGAGGACAATCTATCAGTGGGATAGCTGCAGAAGCAAGGGAAGCAACAAACCTGTTAGAGGCTCCATTTAGACATTTAATCACTAAAAACAGGGATGCATAATATTTTTCAGAGCCAAAGAATGTCAGCCAACAATCTGGAATCAAATGGCTTCCTGTCATCGAAGCTTATCTGTACTCTTGGTTCTATAATAGCCTTTATTTCTTCCAACAGTGAGGTTATGTTTTTACTTGTGTTGGTTGGTTTTGTCTGTCAGCAGTGTTATGCAAAATAGATGGATTCCCGTGCAACCCGGTGAAGGGATGGAGCATGCAACCTTTATATTAAAGTGCTGAGACACATAAACAGAACATCCAGGAATTACGGCATCATCTAGTTCCAGTCCTTTATATTTCAATTCTGGATAGTCTCCAGCACATTCTTTCATGATTCTTCCACACATTCCAGCTAAAGTGGTATCTTAAACTGTTAATTCCATTCCCTTCAGTTCAGTAGTGTTGAAGCTTACATGTTTTCTTTGGACATTTCTGGCATTTGTGGAAGCCCCAGGACGTCCCAACGGTCCCACAGCACTGCTCCTGCTTTGTGAGACCGGGCAGCGCTTTCCCACACTGAAACAAACAGATTGTAATTAAACAGAGAGGGAGAGAAAGAAATGGATGGAAGGGAATGAATTATCTTTTCTACTTAAATCGACTTCCTGTTTTGTATTCTGTCCATATCCTTTCTTAATGTTGTACACAAACTCTCCGGGCTCAATCAGATGATCCCACATGTAGATAGAACACAACTGATGATTCCTTATCTTTTATGGCAACACTTGCTTTTGGAAAATGTGACCCAGTGATGGGACGACTAATGATTTATGAACATTTATGAACATTCGGTATTTTCAGTTAGGTGATAAATCTGCCCTTCATGTCCATTCGTTGACATCAGTAGCAATCACCGAGGGAGGCTGTCCTGTTTAAACGTCTTTGTTGGACTATGTGCTGCGATGTAATGATGCTCTAATCTAGGCTTAATACCTTTAACTGTGTGTCATTTATTTACGATGGACTGTGAGGATGAGGATTCATGCTTAGGTTTTCTGAAGTATCTGTTTTTTTCTGGTTTAAGATTGAGAGAAAGAAGGTTTTCACTTGAATTTCTAAGGATAATAAATGAATCTTGATGAAAAACACGAGTCCTCTTAAGGGGGTTCGTAATTATGAGCAGTGCAATTTGGTTAGACATAAAGAAAAGAACCCAATAAAGTTCTTAAAGATTGCGAGACAGGATATTTTTCTGCATTGTCCTTAATTACAAAAATACTCCCGATCCACTTTCCATAAAACTTTACGGGTGATGCATGGGTCAGGCAAGCTACACAAATGTAGAATTGTTCAGCTTTGGCAGAAGTACTCAGCCATTTTAATGTTTTTATTTATTGGTTGGTTTGTCTGCTGAATTATGCAAAAACTCCAGCACAGATATCCATAAAACTTTCACAAAAAAGACCAGGGAAAAACCCGTTAAATATTGGTTTTGATACGACATATATTGCCACAGAAAAGGTGATATAATACAACCATAAACATGTTCCTGACCGTGTTGTTATATATTTATAACAACCAATAAAGTTTATTACAAGTCTTGTAATCAGACTGTATTCAACTACCTTCAGCTTAAAATGTAGTCATAAGTAACTGCATTGTTTTTGATGCCACTTTACACAGCGGTCCAACTTTCGTAACAGTGGGGTTGTCATAGTTACGGGATGATGATGTTGTGTTCACCATTTCTCATTATTTGCTGATATGTGCGAAACATATTTTACCAACATGGATTTTTGACTGCATAAAACTGAAGGCTGTATTTCCTTCGTTGGGAGTTTCCAACACCAGACCCTTCAGACGGCGCACCTGACTCCCCGTGGTCTCCTGGAAGCAGCGACCCAACGCGTTCTTGGACGTGACGGGCTGGTACTGGGACACCTGGTAGCCGTGCTGGTTGGGGTACACTATGTTGTATCCATGGTGCTGGATCTTCTGGCTGCTCTCTGTGTGATGGTAGGTGTAGCTGGAGGATGAGGAGGAGGTGGAGCCCGACTGAGAGCCCTTCAGCTGGTGCCCGTTGTTGTTGCTGTTGTGGTAATTGTCCAGTTGAGACACCTGGTGGACCTGGACGGACGCTTCCGGAGGATGCTTGATGTGGATGTTGACAATACTGGGGTTGTACACTGGAGACAGACGGGACAGAACACACTTACAAGACTCCCATCCAGGCTTTAGCTGTGCTCCCAGGATGGGATCCACTCACCAGGACTCTGGCGGTTGCTGTAGGTCAGAGGCAGCGTATGTGTGGAGTGGACCTGAGTTTCGCTGTAGGAGCTTGATGCCTGCTGGTGCTGCTGGTGTCCATTCTGGACGGGCATCTGGCAGAACTTTCCCGTGAAGGTGGGAGGACACTGACATTTGTCACGGGTGCTGCATTTGCCACCATTTATACACGGCAGATGACAAACAACTGAGAAGAGAAAAGAAAAAGTAGATGATGGCGATATACTGATGCGCTCACCAGTCCTAAATATAACAGCGGTTGCCATGGCTACATCAAAATTCGAAGGTGTTGTCTCTGAAATGTAAGGGTGGCTTTGGATGTAGCTTTAATATACAGGAAGCCTCTGGTTCTTCCTTAACTGAAACATGGTCAACATTGTTTGATTGGGATTTTATTGGGTTATCTTGCTCATCAAATCCTTTGTGATAATTTAACTTCCCTCAAACTATTTATCTCAAAGAACTAGTTCCAAATATTCATATAGGAGCAAATAACTAAAAAAATCTGCACCAGGTACATAGTGGTTATCTTTTCACCCGAGTCTGTAGGTCTGTTACACGGAAACTACAGGACTGGACTTGAACCAGGAAGGAGCCCATTAAATTAAAAGGACAGATCCAGCAGTTTTTTTTAAAAACATTTTCCTTTACCTTCGCTAGATTGAGAATTTTCCAACATATTCCCAAATTAGGTGAAAACTACTGGACAGATTCCCATGAAGGTTTTTTGGAGGGGTGAAGCCTGGGCCAGACATGTAGGATTGTTTGGCCTTGGCGGTAGTCGGCGCTCTGCTGAGTGCCGCTCAGGATTTCTTGTGTTTAGACGTGTTACATGATCGTTGGTCTGTTCAGGGTTTTTAATTTTGAAAACTGACCACATGATGCTGTGTCTGTGCCCGACTTCCTGCTCTGTGCAATTTGGTGCAGCATCCATCAGAAACAGGCCACATATTGAAGCAGGGATTTGCCACTTCTGGGACACTTGTGAAATATTCTTCGGCACATCTGTTAGCATCACATGCATTGTGCTGAGTGGCTGCAATCGGCTCCAGAGGCCTCGTCACCATCAAAACGTGATGCATTTGCTCCCACTGGAAGATCTTGAAATTCATGAGAAATTTGCTGGTAATTTGTGAAACTACAGGGGTAATCCAGGGGCTAGATACACCCGTTGCAAGGGAAATTGTGGTAAAAAATGTTTCCATGAAATGCCGTGATGATGATTAACAGACATTTCCCATGATGCTCTGAATTTTGCATTTCACCGAGAGCAACCACAGCTCCTAGCTCCACGAGCTGCAGCCACCTGACGCTCGTGAGATTAACGTTGTTTACTGTTGCATGACATGGGATCGCGTCCGGATTGAGCCGGGTGGAAATCAAACAAACACAGGGAAGGTAGGGTGTGCAGCAGCTAACGTCCACGATTGGAACAATTTAGTGAAATATTTGAAATGTTGGACTCGATTTGATCTGTGTTTGACTAAATTTGGTTACAAATGCTTCCAAAATGGTACATATATTCTAACAGTATTTGTATCCATAGCAACAGAGCTCTCTCACGTCTGGAATTAGTCGTGCTGAGGTAGTCGATTTTGCTAACAGAAAATTTTGCACCATCCATCCCTTTGAAAATGATGGGAATTCCTTGTTGTCTTCTTATTAATGACAAAGTCTAACCAGCAAGGTTGGATTTGTTTGATCGGTGCACCACAGAAAAACAATTTTTAAAAAGCCTACCAACTATATTTTAGGTGTGCCACGAGCCTATGCAACGGTTTTTAGACCAAGTCTGTCAAAGATCTGCACCAACATTTAATAGACAAGTCTGTGGCCAACAAACTTGGTTTTGTGACCATTAGGAAAAAGTCCGTGCATGCACGGAATAATACAGTGCACTGCAAAGCAACACACCGTACCCTAAATGGTGTTGAACGGCAACACGACCCTATTAAGGCCACAGCCAACACTAGCTTACGTCACATGCAGTTAGGAAACAGTGGAAGAAATCAGTAGATTAAGAAAACAGTTAAATATTCATACGTTTATACCCTGAGTAAAATGCGAGTCCTAAAGGACCAGTAAAACACTTGAAACTTCAGTGGAGATGCATCCAGTCAAGCTTGGAGACAGTCAGACAGATGGATGACAAACTGGGCTGCTATCCCAAAGAGCATTTTTCAGCTGATTAGCTGGTGAAAAGTCTCAAGGCATCTAATAAATAACCAGACAACTTTTGGTTCAAAAGAAAATGTGATGATAACTGTATTCAAGAAAGTAAGAAATGCTCAATATAGCAAGATAATGGGAAAATTACCAACATTTCTACACTACTTAAACCCCTTTCCAGGCATTATCTCATCTGGACTCGATGTTTTTGTTAATTAACCAAAGTGCCATCATGACTTGTGGTGTGTGTGTGTGTGTGTGTGTGTGTGTGTGTGTGTGTGTGTGTGTGTGTGTGTGTGTGTGTGTGTGTGTGTGTGTGTGTGTGTGTGTGTGTGTGAGTGGAAAACATCCGCCCCTTCCTTCCATTATATCATGAATTAACACTCCTCCATCACCGCCTCTCTGATCAGGCAAGTATGATAAACAAGACGAGTGTGATTTATTCCGTCTCACTCCTTTGAGCTCGGTCTGGACTGCAAATAAGCTCCCAGCTTCCCGGCTCCTTGGCTCGGGTCGGTCCTCCATTACAGACGAGAAAGACAGGCGAAGGAAGGGAGGAAAGATCGAGGGCAGGGGGAGGAATTAAGCGAGCCTGGACAAGCACGCGGGAATCAAAGTCTATTTCTCTGCCGTCAATCAGATCAAGGTGTAACCGTGGACCGGCGAGCAAAATACTCCTTCAAGTTCACCGGGAACTGTTAACCCATTCCTCTGACACCTTTTGCTAACACCTGTTAGCGATGCCATAGCAGTGGCCCCGCTAAGGAAACCTGACTAACCCTGCCTGGATGCCATCGGGGGAGCCTTGATAGAAAAAAAAAAACAACAACAACACTGCCATTCTTTTGCTTCCACTTTTCTTCTGGAAATTAAAAATTCCAGTCTCACTAATGATACGCTCAACTGACAGATCGCTTCTCAGTTTTAATCCCACCGCTTTTAGCTTTTATTGAACACCGTCAATGCCAATGCAGCTTGAGAGTTATGGGAAGGTCGACCTTGATGCCGAGGTGTGATTTGCACATTTTTAAATCTGCTCAGACATTAATTACACGTAAAGATAAAGAGAGTATTACACAGAATGCAACACACTCCATTAATTTAACTTCCAGATATCTCTCCCCCTTGTGTGAGGCCTTACTACCATCGCATCTGGCATTGTCCCTGGATGTCCAGGTTTTGGAAAAAAAAATATTGCTAAGGAGTTCAATTTTCCACAAAACATTTAAAGCCAGAACCAGAATTGTTTTGTCTTGTTGCAGCTCTGGTGCAGCTCTCTTTGTCTGCTGGACTTTAAACACACTCTGAAGAGTTTTCCTACCTGTTTTATAACACGATTGATGATCCCGTTGGCCTGCTGCAGAAAGCCAACGTCGTTTTCAGACTGATAAATTTCTGTTTTGACTTGGTGATAATGCATGTTTTTAACTTTAAATGAACTCAATGAAGCAATCCATATCACACCTGACTGAACATAAGCCCCATATAAACTCACGACTCAACCAAATTGTCTGAATCAAAGTCAAAATTTGTTTGTCCTTTTGCCCTTCCACCCAGTTTGGAATTAACCCCATTCTCTGGATCCATTCCATACTTTAATGGGTTACTCCCCACCACATGCCCAACTCTCTTGACAAGTAATCCTGCTAATAGACACGCAAACAAACACACCGGAGAAAACACATCCCTCTTGGAGCCTCACCGTAGAGACATTTCCTTTAGTCTGAGGCTCAAAGTCTTATTAAATGTTTGCAAAATTTGATTTAATAAATCAAATTTTAAACTTCACTCAAATCTCCTTCAGTAACAAACAGAAGGGAAGCGTCCCCGCAGGTCATCCAGAGGCGAGAGTCTGTTTTTCCCCTCTTTGACTTGAAGTTGTTCTAATTTGTCCGGCAGAGTACGACAGGAATTCCTCTTGTTCTGTCTTCCCATGTTTTCGCCTGTGTCAGAGCTGAAGACACTGATCTGCTGCTTGTAAGGAGCGGGACAGGTTGAGACACAGCCCACTGGGTCTGTGCAACACATTACAGGACGCCCACGCCATGTGCTCCATCACACACAGGCCGTCTCACATTACCGTATTAATCAGGATACGACTGCTATAACTAAACTATAAAGGCTGTGATTCAAACGGACAGGTATAGAAACTGGTTTGTGGAGCGGCGGATATTAAAAGTCGAGTCTTTTAATATCTGTGTCAAGAAAACTACTATTCTTATGAGACACTATGTTTGGAAATATCAACATTGAATGAGAATAAAAACATTATTTAACACCTGAATTGTCCTCTGTTCAGTTTTTCCCAAGTTGAATGATACAAATACTTCTCACAATGAAGAGGTTGGTGATTGGCTGTCTTCTGACAGCCAATCACCAATGGCGGATGTCTGTTCCAACATATGCGGCGATGGATCTGTAGGCGTTCGTGTTTTCATTTGATCCTTTCTGTTTGTAAATTTGACAAATCACTTTCTGCACTTTATCTGACTGTCATTTTTCATTTAGCTTTAAACCAAAAAGTGCTACAGCGCTGGTGTGGCGCTGAAGTGTGACTTAATTCTCCGCTCACAGCGGAATACCAAGATGATGTTGTTACTGAGCGCCAGAAAGATGTCAAACTTGAAAATGAAGTGGAAACAGCAATGAAAAAAATCATCAGGTAATTATCTAATAAGTGGAATAGGCTTGACACATCTTAACGTCTGGAGGTAGATTATCTGTTGTTAGCCTCTGGCCATCCTGAGAAGAGTATCTGGTGTTTAAGCAGAAAAATGCTTCATTTGTTCATGTTTAGATTCATTTGGCTTTATGAAGATCTCCAGTGAAGAAACGGAGCGATACCACCGGATATGATTGTAGCTACGATTCAAGCAAGGCACAACAAACGTGCACAAAATCCTTGAAGAAGAAGTAAAAAGTGAAGACAGAAGGTGGATGTCTTGATGTTCCTACATCGCTACCTGTGCTCGCGTTTCTTTGCATTTCTCAGGTGCGAGATTGTAACCGATTGACTCTTCGCTGCCCTCTAGTGGTGGCACTGATGCCAACAACTGGCAAACAGTGTACAACAGACCCATCTATTCTCATTTTAAATTTGCGACAGCATATTTTGTCAAAACCATCGACTGGTCTGGGGTTCACAAAGTTCACACAGTCAATAGATCCTCTGTTGATATGAAACGACTGACTCGGCTTTGGGCTGCCTGGTGTTTACAGATCACAAAAAAGATAAAGAAACGTATGACGGATGAAAACTTAATCACACAGTTTCATTTCTACCTACAACTACTTTGCGAGTTCAGCGAAGGTATGAACAAACATGTTTTCCACCATCACAGCTAGCTAGTATTACCACCTGTGGTATGTGTGTGTGTGTGTGTGTGTGTGTGTCCTGATCACTCACCTACTCTGAAGTTGGGTGCCGTGAGGGTATCTGTTGCATGGCCGTTCTCGCTGATGATGGTGGTGGTGTTTCCCAGCTTGCAGTTGTTGTGACATCTGCCTCCTATGCAGGTTAATTTGCATATGGTCGGTGTGAAGACCACCTTGATCCGTCCCGTATTGTTGCCCAGTGCTGCTGAAAACATAGCACAAACCAGGAGGAGGGGGATGGAGAGCAGATGAGCGGTTAGTCTTTCATCCATTGTAAAATCACTTTCAAGTCCGACTGGTGAGGCTCCAGTCAAAACAAAAAATCTACTGTGTAATTTGCAATTTTGAAAAACTTTGTGGCGTCTCCTCCCTGCGCTTCGACTACCGCTCTCTGTTTCTCCTCCTCTTGCACTGCTCCTAAATCCAGTGGCGCCTCTGAAACGTGAGCAGGAATAAAGACGAAAAAGAAAAAAAAAAAAAAACTGGAAGAGAGAGAAGTCAGCAAACAAAACTCTGGGATGTCATCCAATTCTTCATTATAAGTCTCTCAGAGGTGGATACTGGCAAGATTTATTCCAAAACAGACAAATAGCGGGCATGCCACCTTCAGCCGCTGTGCCTGCTTTTCCTACTCTCTGGCTTTCTTCTTTTTTTTCTAGGTCTTAATATTGAAGTTCGCTAAACTTTGTCTCAAACCTTAAACACATCAAATGAAGATAAATATCTCCAAAAATCCTTCGCTTGGCTTGGAGTTCAGAAAAGAACTCACAAAAGCTTATCTGCCCCGTCTCCCTGCTGAATTCTTCCACACCTTCACGAAAGCCAGCCCTCAGTGCAGACTGACAGGAAGTGTACAATCTCTGATAGGACACCTACATCCCAGTGTACACTCTTTATAGTCACAGCACCAAAAACTTATTTTATCTTAAATACACTAAAGAGATTTAAAAAATACACAAATGTTTTTTCAGCCCAATCTGTCAACAACTTTTCTCCATCTAAAACTTGCGAGTGTCGACATGGACAACCTGGAGTTTACTGATAGTTCTCCTCATGTCAGTTTTGAACACTGATTTTTGTGAACCCTGAAAATTCTTTGAGAGATCTCTAAATCCAGCTAATCCCACTGCATTGTTAAACTAACCCAGCTCTAAACAAAGGCACGTAGATTAGGGCGACTAGACTGTATTGACTGGGGCAGCAAGACATGGAAGTGTTCCACTTGAACGATAGAGGCGAGGCCATCCTCCAGAACAACCTTCAAGTTAATGACAGACTGCCTGCATCCTGATCAACCATGTTCACCACCTCAGATTCAGGAAGAAAACATCCACCTGCTATCGGCCACCGCTGAGGCATCGGGGACCACTGGCACCTGTAAGATGCTTTTTAACCCCAAAACCGTCAGAACTCATCTGATGTTACATGGAGTCCTATGAACTCTACATAGTGCAGATGGGATGGAGATAGATATCCCATTTTTGGACTGGCCAACCATGAACTCTGACCAAATCCCCATTGAGAACCTGTAGGGTTGCTTGACTGAGACTCCAAGTCTACAAGGAGGAGGATTACTGCTGGAATCCTTGCTGGTGGAGGACACCAGCAAGGATATTTTATTGACTAAACCCCCCTCCAGGATATACCTCCACTTTCAGTTTTTAGCCTTCTCCTCCAAGTCTTTCAACTTGATTGACTTCTATCTTTTAATATTTCTTCCCTGTGTGGTAGTTCTTGGCATCTCTTTGCCAGGTCCAAACCCCTGTCTCCAGTCCTCAGCGCTTTGTCTGTGAATGTCAGCTGTTCACACTAGGGTGCAGACATATGGAGTGAAGCCAAGCAGCCAGAGGAATGTTTTATAAACCTGAGAGCAGGAAAAACCACTGGATAAGATGTCCTGCGCTACCTAAACATTTGCTAATAGGTGCAAAAATGATCTATTAAAGAGAGACCTAATATGATGTAGCGGTTACAACCAAACGCCAATGGAAATGTGGTTTGAGAATTGCTCGCGGAACCATATTTGGGTATCCAAGAATTGAAGTCTAAACATGGTTTTCCCCAGTTCCCTTTGGTGGAAAGATTATTTCCACAAAGAAACAGGAAGGAAAACGGAGTAGCTGAACTGGGAGAGCGAGCATCGAGAGTCAAAAGTAAACAAAAGAACTCAGCACACAGAACTGGAAATGATTTCATTAAATATTATTAATGTAAAGCAAGGTTTCATTTAATGCACATCGACAGAGACTGTATATACGTTTGGTATCAGCCAGAAACCAGCAGATTGATTTTAGATGCAGCTCAAAAAATCAGTTTTAAGAATATGAGGTCATATCTGCTCCTCAGATTTGGTACAGACTTTAATCTTTTTTATTCAGGTGTGTCTCACTGCTATTTAAATATCTTCAGGGACCCAGTCAGAGACCCAGTTCTCTGTCCCATCAACAACTACAGCCATGCTTAGCTGGGGAGGAAGTGGGATCTTTATAATACCTGAAGGGATGCAGGTGGGTGAAATAATTAGCAAAATCTCTACTATAACAGCTTTTTATGGTGTTGCCTGCAGCGGTCTCCTTGAAGCAGAAATTATTAGTGCATGTTTCTCCAAAAAAATTTGTGAAAATGGTATAAAAACTAGGACTGAGTCTTGGCAATGCACACTGCTTTGCACCAAACACTGATTTTGGGATTAGTTTCTTAACGGTCCAGATAAAAAACCCAATCCCAGATCTCCCTTGGCCCTGTCCGTCTACTCTGCATGTGTAGCGTGTCCTGTTAAAAAAGAAGAATTGGTATGTGTCCATGCCATCTGGACCAGGGTTGGTAAAGCATGTACTGGTCCTTATGTGGGTCCCTGGTGGGTCCACTTCGGTTGAGTACATTTCCTGGGTTCTTGTTCCTGACTTCAGCAGTGACAGCACATTTTTATCTCCTCTGAAAGCTTCCTCTCTCTCTCCCCCCACCTCACGTCTACATCTTTGTAAGTATGACACATTGATCGCAGACTCGTTCAGCTGTGTTGAGCATATGGAAAGAGAGTCAAGGGAGCATCTCAGACACAACACAGACATCAATCAACTTGAAGGATGAAAATGTCGAACATCATTCTGCTGTTTTCCACTGGGCAGCAGGAAGGAGTTCATTCTCGGTGCAGGAATGGAACTGCAGAGGCCTCTGAGGTAAAGCCACTACAGACACCTTGGTCATGATTGACTAAGAACACATTTTAGGCTATGTGAGTGCTTTCCCTCCTCACAGCTGCTCATACTCCTGCAGAGAATTCGCCATCCATTGCTCTCTGGTCTGGTTTGAAAGTCATTCCCCTCGCTGGCTCAATCCGGCGACAGAAACTCCAGAATGCATCCTGAGGTCATGACGTTTTCCGTCCAAAGCCAAAGAAATAGCTGAGCTAGTTTTACACATTAAACCGTGTTGATATATGCTGCACACTTAAAAAAACATGTGCTGCGCTAAATTGGTAAACCACTTTAGTGGCAACATGAGTGCAGAGTCCTCAATCAATAACCCTTAATGGTTTCGCTTGACTTCTGGATGACACTAAATAACGTCACACATCATAACAAGTTGGTCCTAGACTAAAGCTGTACTTCATATTTACAAGGGTTGCTGGTATTAAGTTGCTATTTTCACTCTCCTTGACCTTTAGAACGAGGTGCAGTTGTTCTATTTTCTGATTGCACACTATGATGTCATCCTTATTTAATCTTTGTGGGGATGGTTCGGTTCTCCTGTCTGCCCGAGGTTCAATCAGTGCCATAGCAAATAAGATTCGTTTGAGGGCGCTTTGGCAGAGTGGAGGGGAGACGGGGAATAACTTTCCCAGATGTGGCACCGGAGCCAGGTGCTGACAGGCCGTCTGTCGTGTGGTACGAGGCTGACAGAGAGGCTGCAGGCTTCCTGTTTCAGAAGTGGAGCGGTGACTGCATGCGGGGTAAAAACCAACTGTGGTATTCCCATTAATCTGGACTCGCAAGCCTGGAGTGCTATTTGTAGACAGAATTATCGTGAGTGGGACACAATGAAGGGAAAACCTTGTACTGCGTATGATGTCGAATTCCAATACAGGCATGAAATATAAATTATAGATCAATGATGCAGATGTAAGATTGGGTTTTAATCGATTTCAAGAGAATATTTTAGAGAAAATTTGTAGCAATTAAAATAGCTTGCTTGAATATTAAACCTCTGCTCATTAGAATGATTTATCATGAGTAATAAAAGTAATTGCTCAGAATACTATAATCAATTTGAGCTAGTCTTGTCATTCTTGAGCCAAGAAGGTGTGTCTACAGTTTAAAGGGGGGGTGGGGGACGCTGCATGAATAGTTCAAAATGTGGCCTAAAAAATTAGTTTAATATAGTTATATTTTATTTCTGAATAAGTGAGTTCTCAGTCCGTACGTTTGCAAAAGAGTATTGGAGAACGTTATTGGGCCTAAGAGATTTTATGAATTATGTTTCTCTCCCTTCCTAATTGTCGTTTCAAAATACATGAATCTTATTTTTCAAAGATACATAATGCACTGCTAACAATCATGAATCTCAGTCAGTTTAAAGCAAAATCACAATGGTGGTCCGGGAAAGTCTGAATCATAGATTTGTCATCGCTCTTCCAGAATCTCAGTATCCCTGGTTTGAGTTTGGAGCTGGAGGGGCTGGTGGCCTCTGGTGTCTCCTTTGAAGACGAGCACCGGTTCAATATTTAAACCATCAGTCTGTCTCAGGTCTGGCAGACGTCTGCGTCTAATGGGGGGGAAGCCTTGAACTAAGACAAGGCTTTGCAAAATATTTATTTGGAAGACTGTTTTATTTTATTTTCCCTGCAAATGTGTCAAATCTGAGTGATTCTGAAGACTCGGTGGTTGCCTGCGGCCCTCTCTATATGTGTCTGTGTCCCATTTCGCTCTCTACGTTTGATGTCTGGCCGCTCATCTGGCATTTACAAACTCCTGGCATCCGTTATAGCGAGCTGAGGAGGTTATTTTGAAACTGGGTCTGCTTCAGTCTGCAGCGCTGCAAAGCCAAGCATCCACACTGCTCTGTCTGCTGACCTCCCTATTAATATCCCCGAGTCGGTGCGTCTGACTGTAGCCAGAGACACGACTGAACTCCCAGTGCAGTCCGCCGATTCTACGAAAATATTGACTTCTTTATAAACAGTATGCGTATATAAGGAAAGGTAAGACAGGGCAGACATTGGAGCTCAGCCTTGACTTTATGATGAGGTAAACCGAGAGCTGGTAAATTACAGCTCCTGTTGATCCAAAAACAACTTTTTTTTTCTCCTTTAAATTGTTTTGGCAGGTTCGAAATGAAATGTGTCTTATAAAAATGCCGCAAACCAACAGGAAACTAAGCCTCATGCAGCTGAACGTGTGGGGAAATGTGGTGCACCCGGCATCTGTCTCCGGGAGGATATAACACACAGGGAAGTAATAAATTGTCAACCTCTGGGTCTCTGGAAATTGTCTATTAATAATTTTCTGTCAGCAGACACAGGTGTATCAAATTTGTTAGAGCATGGATCATTTTTTAATGTGGTGATCATGCAAAAAGCAGCGCTACGACAATGGTGCAGCAGTACACCACCACGCTGGAGTGTGAGTTTAGACAGCAAAGGAGGCGTGATGTACATTAAACACATCGTCAGAGTCTAATGTGACAGTTTACATATGAATTTATAGAACAAAAAGGTATTCAGTAGAGAGCATCCCTCCGCAAAGGCCCAGTGGTCCCCCTTTAATGTAGTGAAAACCTCATCCAGAATCAAACACATAGTCTTGGAACCAGAACGGCTTTGACAGTAAGGAGCCTCCAGACCTCCTGCTTTCTCTCTGAGGACTTTCAGCAGAGTTTTTAGTTGAATTTGCCAGTATTCTTAGATATAGGAGGAAGTGTTAATTGGCCTTTGGGGGCCAACAGCTTCTTCAAAAGGAGACTTTTAAAGCAAAAATACCCACAAACTGAACTGAAAACTCCCTTTATCAATCCGAACGCTCTTCCCAGATTCCATTTATTTAATTCCTTCACTTTCGCCCCAATTCTCAGTTTTTCCTGAAACTGCCCAGAGAAAACGAGACCGATGATTCATTTTTCAACAGCCCCCAGCAGCAGGCAGAGCTTAAGTCTCAAAGACGTAACTGCTGGAGGTGCAGTTTGAACAAATCCTGTTGCTTCCCAACTGCAAGCTCCGCCATCCACTCTCTCAGTTAGAGCAGATGTTTTAGTGCATGTCTGTCCTTTCGCCAGAGCACTTTGAATGTTATGGATTTTGAAGACATGTTTCGAAGAGGCAGGGTATTTAATTCTGCCCGGTCAGCCTCAGATTTTTTTTTTACCACAGTGACGTGAATTGAAACCAACGGAGGAACGACACACAGACCAAACTGAAAATGAGATGTTGATCTGTCGGAAGACTTACTCACCGTGGAGGGGGTTGTGTCCAATTTGTAAGGGGATCGGCCTCTCCGGTTGGGACTGGACATGCGTCTGTGTGTGTGTAGTGTGTGTGTGGTAGTATTTGGGCTTTATCACATACTGCTGGCCTGGTTGCATGGGCGTGGACTGGATCCTGGAGGGAATGAAGAACAGAATCACGTGTCAAACTGCATATTTATAAAACATTTTTGTTGATGAACTAATTTCATGATCAGATCAGTCAAATCAAAGACGTATCGATCAATCAATCAACTTTTATTTATAAATCAGTTAATCGCATCAGCAGACAGAGAAAGCCAACAGAACCCTCTAGAGCAAGCATAAGCGACAGCGATGGGGAAAAACTCCTTCATTGAGGAAGAACCTCCGGGCAGGACCCAGACTTTGGAGGGTGGCCATCCGCCTTGACTGGTTGGGTGGAAAAGAAACACAACGGAGATAGAGACAGGGCAAGAGAAGGAGAGAGACAGGTAGAGGGGCAAATAGGCCTCATAGAGTTGCTGTCTAAAGTTTCGGTTCAGTCGCTGAAGTGGGGACGGGATTTTTAGGCTGTATACCGATGACACATTCATTTATCCATCAGCTTTTGTGTCAATGGGTAGTTCTTCAGTATGCAAAGGCCGTCAACATAGGCAGTGACCTGGAGCATGTCCCGTGATGGACACACCATGGTTATCCCAGGCTGGTGGAGGGAAGTGGGTTCTTTTCTATTCTAGACTGGCATAAGTCAAGGTTAGCCAAAACCGAAAGATAAGCTCACAATCAGAACATATCAAGATAATAAAAATAAAGTATTAAATACAGTCACACACAGACTGTGCTGCTTTGATGAATTAGGAGCAACGAAGCACGGACACTTCGCCCCAGCAACTCAGCCATTTGTGGAAACACACCCATGATTAGTGTCACCAGTTGAGTATCTGAACAAACGTGAAAAATGGACACAATCCCACCCTCTTTTCCAGAGTAATGGTGTCAAGGGAGGCTGGGACAGTGATTTAGAACAGGCAGATGTCACACTGACGTTGACCTTTGATTCTAAAATGTCATCACCTCTATTTTATGCTATCACACATTTGACAGAAATTTTGTCATAGTTAGTGTATGAATCACAGAAAAAAAGAGAAAGCCTGTTGGATGAGACACAAAACATCTTCAGACCTTAAATAGAAATCCAGTTGCTACTGATTCATCCTTCGAGGATATGAATCACTGAGTTACACACATGCTGTGTGTGAGGTCACAGTGACCCCTGACCACCAAACTTTTATCAGTTCATTCTTGAGTCCACATGAATTTCTTTGTGCCAGATGGGTATAAATTCTCCTGAATGAGACCGACTTGAGAGCACAATGACTTTTTTTGGTCCTGAATGTTTTCAGTTCATCGGTTCTAAATCTAATCGCCCTTGAATTTATGTGGACATTTGTGCCAAATTTAAAGAAAATGCCCTGAGGGCATTCCCAATATCACGCTCAGGACGATTGGATGGAAGTGAACTCACAAAGAGATATTTATGAATATGGGACAGACAGTTCAAAGGTATCCAACCGTAGTCGTCGCTGGAGGGGGAGCAGCAGAAAAAAAGCATCAATCTGATGTGTCTGCACCATTAAGGCACATCTGTGTGTTTTGGAACGATGTGTGTGTGCACTACAAAATATAACAACAGATGAAGTGAATGTAAAGGTAGTGTAATAAAACATTTTAATTGAAAAAGATAATGACAATCTGTAGAGTGGATCCTTCCGCCAATCCCAAACTAAACAGTTAACATCCCAGTTATGGATACGGCTTATTTTCTGGACCCTCTCTAAAATGTGATGGTTGATTTCGTGGAACATTTCTCACTCTGTCACCCAAGCAGTTCATGTGTAGTTGACTAAAAAGGTACTAAAATATTCAAAGCAAATAACAAATAATTCCATTACTTCATGTCCATGTACTCTAAAATTTGATGGATTCTTCCTTGACCCACACACATTCACACACACAACAACAAACAAATACCAAGTCTCCTTGAAAACCGAGTGTCCTTGGGGCAGGTAATAAAGATCAAAGTGTGGTACTTACTGTTGCTGGATGTAATGTGGTTGCACAAGCTGGGGGGGGGACTTGACAGTTAATTTCCTCTGGGCCAAGTTACTTGATGAAGGGAGGGCAGAGGCATAGCCGTTTGGCGCCACTTGCTGAGGTATGGGCCGCTGGGGTACCACATTGTGTCCATTAGGGTGTCCGTTGGCGTGCCCGTTGACGGCTCCGTTCCCAGGCAGTGCTGGATAGGGGTGTGCGAGCACCGTCTTCTGCTCACATGCCTTCCCACTCGAGCCAGGCTTGCAGACACAAAGCTGAGGCCTTAGGCACATTCCTCCATTCTGGCACTGAGGGATGCAATTGGCTACAATGCAAACAGAAAGAGAGGAAGGAGAGACAGATGGAGAATGAAAATGAGTGATGATGGTGAGTCACACGTATAAAAACACGGGGAAATGGATGGAAGCATATGGATGAACTGGAATCAACTCTTGATGGTTTTAGATGTGAATTCTTCACGTATTTGAGCATCTTTGAGTATCTAAAAACTTCATGTGCTATCACTCAGTCTAGTTTAGAAAGCTTCCAGACTTTACCGGTGTGGCGTTGTGGCCATTTGACTCGCTTACTGGAAGGTACTGAAACTTTTTTACATCAAATTGTAAACAGGCTGAAAATTGACTGCAGTAACTGTGGTGTGATCAATGCAACCTTCCAACACCGGCTCAGCCAATGTGAAGCGTGAGGCATTGCACAAGTCAGTATTAGTCACCACTAAGTTTGGTCCAAGGTCTTGAGGCATGCAGCATAACGTACAATGACAACGCACCCTGGTATGTTCTACAGGGTTCCTATCCACTGACACATTAGGTGGTTCATCATCCATATCAGCAGACGTACTTGCAATAGTTGGCCCAATGTGTAAGTAATCAATTTGGAATACATCCTCAAGATACACTGAGACACATCTTCTCTAAAGTGTTTCAGGTCTTCCAACACCAGACTGACTCCCCCAGGTGAGCCAGCCAGGGTAGTCCTGAATCTGGCTGTCATCCCCTGCAGCAAAAACCCATGCAACACTCCTAGAAATCCACAACCATCTGGATGCTGTCTCTGCGGTCTGCACTGTGGAATTGATGGCTTTCCTCTTAGTAGTCTCAGTGATGCCAAATGAAGTTCTCGCACAGTTAATGGCCAGCGAAGCCTCCAGGTACCTTAGATGGGCACACAATGTGCCTTCCAGCCTTTTCCTTGGCACAGCTCCTGGTACTTGGATGGTTGCAGCTTGTTTGCCTCACGCATGCAGTCCCCAACTGACTGTCAACTCTATAAGTAGCACCTTCTTGTAGGGGCTGATGATAGAACCATGTCTGGCTATAGAACCATGTCTGGCATGAGGCGAAGACACCGTGAAAAGGACCAGGAGGTGAGCAGACCAGCTGTAGATCTGGACTGTGGCTGTTCACCAGTCCCGATAATCTTCTGTCTAGAGACAAGCTTATGACTTAGCTTAAAGCTTAGTACAGCAGAGTTTTACTGGATCATGTAAGACAAGGAACATTTCTGATTGTTTTGTGCACAAGGATGTTTTATTCAAAGATTGCCTACAAACACAAGTAATAGAGAATTCAAATGAAATCTTAGTCTCCAATCAGCCTAAATTTATTGCAGAGAAAAGAATGATCACTTAAGAAAGTCCATGAACACCAGCTGTTAGTATACAAACAAGCCATTTAATGAGTGAAGTTGAATTTTCCAAGAGGAATTTTTCACTTTAGAAGTCCTGTGTGTTTTCTGCACATGTACAGGAGGTTGGGGAAAAAGTATATAATGCCTTATTCTCCTAAAAGCATCCATTTAAACACAACTGGAGTGTAAAGCCTGTCTGAAACACCACATGGCAGACCTTTAAGTACTGTTCCCCAACACATGCAAGCTCAGATCTGTTTGGTTAAACCATAGAACGGAAGTTGAAGTTATGCACAATTAGATCCAGATCCGGATGGTCAGATTTGCAGTACAGGAAAAGAAGGGGGTAAGAAGACTGAGCAACTCCAGGGTCCTGGATTGAGGAGGTCTTTTTCTCAACTCATGAGTCGGACCAGAGAAAAAGCAATAGATTTCCTGACACTTCCTGATAATGAAATAATGAGATAATGAATAATGTGCTCTTGTGCTGCTTTAAACCCACAGAGGGAACAAAATGAGTGTGATGACACGGGTTTAGGTTCCGTCTATAAATTTCCATTTCGGTATTTTAACAAAAAAAAAACTGTTTATAAAACATCCTGCACGCATCAACCAATGCCCAACATGGTGCTTTTTGCTATTTAGTGGTTTCAATTGTTTTTATTTTTTCCTTTCCTTGGTTACATGTCGAATTAGGCTCATTCCTTAACTTTATGTCCACATCTCCCAAGTACTGGAGACGTGCCTTTTGATATTTAGGGAATTTATTCATTCATTACTGTCTCAGATATTAAAATGGTAAAATGTTTACATGACAACACATACAGTATATAGTCAACAACATCCATCTAAACTGTCCTTTCTGTCAATATTCTAATATTAGTTGAGGGACATCACATCCACAGAGAGATGACCTGATTACTTCCACGATGTGATCATTACTGATGTCATCAGTGCTTCTCAACCAGCCCCTCTGGAGCTAAGTTATGCTAACATTTTGTAATAACCCTGCAGTTAATTTTCCACTTTGGGGTGATGCTTTTTTTTTTGGCTTTCTTTTCCAACTAGTGTAAATAGTTTTTATTTCCCCCACGTCTCTCCAGCTTGGAGCTGAGGCAGCCATCTGTTCTGCCAATAGTTCTTTCTTCTCTCCCTTCGCCCAGACTGAGGTCAGCTCCAAAGGGGTTTCATTCTGTGACGAGGGTGACGGACTAAGTGAGGGTAATTTACTCGTTAGCTGGGACAGGAAACAGGGTGATCTCGGTGATGTCTTTGCCCTTTTGATCAAGCCTCCCCGGGGCCTCCACACCCTCTCTGAGGTCTACCAGGGGAGTTAAAACCCCTTTGGGGTGTGCGGCCGTCTTCATGTGGTAAAGATCCAAAGTGAGCAGCAGAAGGCGGGAGGCATAATGATTTTCTTTGTGTCACTGCCGTGATGTAAGACCGTCACATTCCAGAGTGAAGAAAGGAAAATTGTTCGCTTTATGGGTAACTGCAACAGCCTGTAAAAACTCGCGTGCAGCTGGGACGAAGACGAAGGTAGAGGTGAGAGGACGAGACGACGACGATACACGAGATATTGAATTCCGTATCATCTGAGTCACTGCTGGCCCTCGGAACTCAGATTAGCTTTAATAAAAGAAACTGCCGTCCTCGCTGATCCCCTTGCTGAGAGATACACTCATCACCGGCCAACAACGAAGCTTTCAGACTAAACATTCAACTTCTTCACAATAACACACCTAATCCACCTTGACTTGACTCCAGCAATACACTCATCACGAGGAAAATAACCATTTACTGATAATACTCTCTCCAATCCCAAATATTTACACATGACAAGACCCAAAAGCAATCGGATATCACACGCTGTGGGATTTCATTAAGGTTCTTGCGTCAAAGTGCAGCAAGAAAATGGGACAACTAAACCTCAAATATATAAACACAAAAAATAACATGTTATATAATTGGGTTTCACCATAGTAGGTCGTGAGAGGAGGGAGTGAGACGTGCTAGAGAGGCGACCCCTGGCCCAATTATCATGGTAATAAAAAGGCATGCCCAGACCACCATGTGCCCGTTTGAACTTCTTTGAGCGTGTTAATGCGAGTCAGGTGTCACTCCGCATGTTCATGGAGAACCCAGCCACTAGTGTATGACATGAGTTAAATGAAGAGGTCCAGCCGATTGATGGTTGGCTATCAGCTAGTGTTGGAAAGCGTCTGCAGATGTAGGTTTTTGCAACGTGTCCCACGCTGTTGGCACTAGTTAACCCTTGACTTTTGGGAAGACCTTTGGGTTTCTTGGAGTCTTTTGGAAAAAGAGAATCAGTGCAGGAAAATCAATCGATTGGTTTCCCCTTCTGATGAATGAATATTCCTTTCACAGATGCGCAACATGAAAAAGTTAGCTAACTTTTTGATTGTGCAACTTTTTGACCCATCAGAGGTAAGGTCACAAGGGAAGAAAAATATTTCCTAAGGTGCTAATAGTTCTTTTGTCTCGGTTTGGTCTTTCAAGAGTTTAATGGGTAAAACACAGACCTGACAGTCTTTGCATAGACTTTATAATCCACGTATTTTGCTAATTGCACATCTTGTTGTTTAATTGCCAGAATGTGACACTGCACAAAGCAGTAATAGCAGGTGCTTCGTGAACCTTATGAACTTAATGTCAAAAAAACTTCTTTGCATACTTTCGGTAATTTTTCGGTATGCCTCTAGGTTTGCGTTTAAATCTTCAACTTTTAGACTCCAATAACTCGAGTTTGAGGCATTGTGACATTCCTACCTGCAATGTGTCATTGGTTCTCACTGCTGGCAACCATTTCATTGTTGGATAAGCAAGTGAAGGAAGTGTAAGTGTGGACATTATCCAGACACAACACCTGGCGGCAGTCAAGACTCAGGTGTGACTCCCCCATTGCATCGTGAACACATTATTTCACATTTGCTGTGGCTCCACTTTCACTTCATAACACCTGTGTTTGGCACATGGCCTTCCAGTGTCTGCTGCTGGTGGATGCCATGATGAACTGGACAATCAACCTGGATCTCAGTATCTCAGTACATACTTTCTCCATGCTTGTTTACTCTGCCTGACCAATGTCACACCCCGAAGCAAAGTTTCATTCAAATCCATGGACTTGTTTTTGCCAAACAAGCACACCAATCAATGGACATGTTGGGGGTGACTATGTCTCCATAGCAGACCTGTAGTCTGGGTCATTTGTTCTATACCAAGGAAAAATTCATACATAGTCAAAACATAACAGATAAGCAAAACTGTTGTTTCTTCTTCTTCTTCTACTTTGGACAAAGCAGCCCAGACAGCGGAATGGTGTATTTCTGCCCTCTACTGGTCATTAATGAATGATTAATTTGTCATTAATAGCCCAGGACTGTGTTGATATTCATGGTTTGATTTATTTTAGTCTGGTTGAGTAAAAATAGCTCACCGTTTGAGGTCATGTTTTACAAGTGAGAGAAATTTGTTGTTAGTATGAAAAGATTGAAGTACGGTGACTCCGGCACCTGGTCCTAAATTTCTCATACCCAACTAATGCATGCAGCGCTAAATCGCAACATATGCTGAGATGGATGAAAATGAAAGCATAAGCATTCAATCTACTTATTTTAGCTTTAGCAATCCGATAAAATTAGCTTGAACAGGCCATAAAATGAAGCTTTAGGTTCGGCTTGGGACATCTGTGAAACGAGTCCCATTCCGTCCTTCAATCCGATGATTCACCAACATCTGACTTCTACCAGGATGAAGGGGAATGTCTCCTGATCATTACTCCTGAATCAGAATTCTGTCTGACTGAATCACATGTTGCAGATTCTGTTTGCTGGGAAGAGAAGCACAAACAGTCTGTGCTCTGCAGTCAGCGTTTCCCACGCATTGACAGCGACGGGCCGGGGGGACAGCTGGAACGGACACATAGTACATTTTTCTTATTACGACATTAAAATTCTGGGGCTAGTTCAGCGTTGACTCACTAACTACTTTCATCTGCTCACCCCAAAGCCTACGCATTAACGTATGGGCAGCCCTGACGGCAATAAATAAAGGTCCATTTCTGTCATTTTTATGGCCGGGAACATTCCTGACATTTACCAGATAACGACAAACAGGTTGCTGCTTCATCCACTGTGAATCTGCAGGAATCTCGTCGGACTATGATCAAGACATCAGAGTGAAAATGAAAAATGTCGGCTACAGGGATGACTTGAGGTAAATGTGCAAGGCGAAAAGTAACACAGGAAGTGAGAACTGTAGAGACCGTTGCCACTGTTTGTAGATTTTAATCACTACATCGTGACCATTTTCTGTGACCTTTGCTGAGACAATCCTCAGCGGTGCGATACGTGAGGACTTCGTGGTGAACCCACTCTGAACAAGCTTTTACTGGCTCGCCATGTTTACATGTAAGCTGAGATGTGTTGAAAGGAGTTTAATGCACACTTACGTTTTGTGCACCGCAACGAACCCTGAGCTTTGCTCCATCCATGACAGCACTGACCTCCACACACGTTCACCCTGCAAATAAGAAACAAGCATTAAACACTCCAGATCCCCTAACGCCAAGTGTCTTTCATCTAAGTCAGACAGCTAGTGGAATCGGTTCTGTTAATCACACGGTACGCAGTAGATGTGTACACAAAGTTTCAAGAGAAATATATGACTTTTTTTGAGTTGTGCCCTGGAAAACCGAGACAAATCCCGCACAGAACGAGCCAAAATGAACTTGTAATCATGGCAACTAAAGAAAATACAAACAAAGCATGTTCCTAAATAGCAAAAGGCACCACTTCAGTACTTTTTTTATTGTGTGAAGAACGTTTTGCGGGAAAAAAATCAAATGACATTGCTGTGGAAATTGAACATGGCGGACAGATGGATGGGATGGATGGAACCCATTCCTACATCCTCCCTTCATTAGTAAGCAGAGGCAGATAGAACAACACATTAACATTAGTATTCGGAGATTCCAACAAGATTGAAGATCAATTTCAAGCTTGAAATACGACTTCTACAACAGATGTGATTAATAAAATCCATGAAGAAGTTCGATAAAGACAAATCAATGAATCCTGGTGCAACTATATCCACAGAGGTAACGGATAAACCCCATTAGTTGAACTTTAAATGGTTAAATGGTAAATAATTCTTTAAGACAAACCACTGTGAAACTCTGCTGTTTCAGTTTGGAGTTCATTCAATAACCATTAAACTACTAATAATATCGATGTGATCCAGATTCTAATGGTGGGCTTTTATTGTCCTTTAATTGTGATGCACCCCAAAGACATCCCAGAGGCATTTACTGTTTAGTTCTACCTTTGTGAATGATGGCAACAATGATTGGGCGAAAACGACTTGATGACATCCCCATAAGACCGAGAACAAACGTAAGTCTGATCGTTACCCCCCTGAATACGACGGTCATCAATTGGTACCTGGAGTGAGAGTCTGACATCATCAACAGTGATCACTTTCTCATGTCATCTGTTGTACTCACTGGTCAAACCCGGACACCGATCAAACGTGTTGCGATCATCATCTGAAGTGGTTAAGCGCTGTCAGCCATGACGCCTGATGAATGGAGGAATTAACATGTGCTTCCTAACCTGCAAACTCCTCATGTCGGGGGAACTGCTTCCTCTTTGAGTTAGCGCCATGACTCATTTTTAAGACACCCCTTCCCCCAACCTCCCAGCAGGATCATTCCCATGCATCAACATCCATGAGGCAATTGGCATCGACCATTTACGGCTGGATGTGTAGAGGAAGGGACACGAGATGGACACACAGGTGGGCTGTGATTTATAAATGGAACCTGGCCTGTAGCTGTTTACATGTACTCGTTCAATTGTGAATCACATGTACTACTTGTTCAAATGTTGTCCTCAAGGTTCAGAGGGTTCAATAAGAGTTACGTCATCATCTAAATGTTCCACCACAGTTATCTGACTTCTGGCACAGTTCTGCCAGACTCCACTGTTTCTCATCGGATGTTTTCCAGACTTGAACGCCATCCCAAACACGGAGCTAATGAAATGTGGTCTGGCCTTGAGATACTAAACATGACCGGGAAAGGCAGGAATTATCTGTTGATAGGGAAGTTGCTGAAGTGGACGTTTATCGGAGTGTGAGGGTCTCGCGAAGCCAACCAGGGTCCGAAGGGGTTTGGTTGTTACGAGAAAACTTTCTTTCAGCAAACATCCATAGAGACTTGGACTGATCCGGGCTGTTGGACGCCAAGCCAACCTGGGAAATCACCACTTCATCATTATCATCAAGGATGTTGGCTTCTGGTGACAATGAGTCACTACCTCTAGAACCAGTACGTAGATAATTACCTCGACATTCTTTTCTATTTCTTAGAAATGCCAGTGCTGGGATCAGGCTCCCCCTGAGACACATTTCTAGGTTAAAATAAGGAAATTAACACTCTGACATCTCTATCCTAACAGGTACAGCGAAGCTAAAGAGAACCAAGCGATATAGGAATGGAAGGGTGGATAATTCTGGATACAGGAGGACAGATTTTGATGAGGGAGAAAATCTCTGAAATGACACCAAACACAAACAGAGAACATTCACAATGCAAATTTTCACCACCGCAGCTCAGGGTCTCTCAGCAACAGTTCAATATTGGTTTGACCCTCACAGTTTGACTCCTAGATCAGATTTTAATTCATTGTAGAGATTATCAGGAAGACTTCAAGTTGTTGTTTTTTTAATCTATCTTGTAATCATCTATAGAATGACTCAGGATATGTCTAATTAGGATTAAATAAAGACACTATAAGAGTGACCGGCAAATTAGTAACTAAGTCATGTGACACTTGGGTCACCCAACGGAATTCTTCTAAAAGTCGCCGATCAATCAAGCACAAACCCAGGAGAGAAGAGGCTGACTAGTTCCTCCGACTCTCACTTCAATTGCATCGTATCCGACTAATACATTCAGACAAAAGCCAGCATTGATCGGATCAAACAGTTGATTTAACAGGTCAAACAGTTTGACCGGTCCAGCGAAGGTGCAAACAAACTGTCAGCAGCAGTTAGAGTCAGCAGAGCAGCGCTGCACCACAACAGGACGTTTGTGTGCTCGAGTGCACAAAGAACTTGTTATCCCCTTGTAATTGGGAGGTAATTCAGGACCTCTGGAGTGTGAGACGGTTTCTATCATTTTACATTTTAGCTGCATAAAACATAAAGCCCGAAAGGGTTCTTAATCATCCTTCACAGCATGTGAGACTCCCGTTTGTCCCAGAGCAATGAGGAATAAATTTCAGAGTCAAAAGATGAAAAGCTAACTTCAAACTTTTGGCTTCTGAAATTCTTTAAATCCCAGAAGGACCCATAAAATTTTGGGGTGGAACTAAAACGATGAGGAGGACTCCCAGGATTCAGGACTTTATGAACTACACATTGAAGCTGGAAGAAGTGGGACCTGAACCATAAGGAATAAACCTAGAAACTGGGTCTAAATGAAGACGCAGATCAATGGATCCAGATCCTGCCAGGTTGGTCGGCCTCGGAGGAGGTAAACCCACTTCAAGCAATAAAGCGATTTGTTCACATGCATTACAAAATTCTGGAATTACAATTTTTCAGTCTTTAATAAACAACATTTCTTCACACATTTCTCTAGGACTTGAATAAATGTGGATTCAAATAAAAGGGGAGAATTTATCTCAAGGTCTAAAAGCATTTTTTGAATTATTCCTCAACAGCTTGATTAACGACTTGAATTTGCATTAGAATTTATTTAATTAAAGATAAACTGCTCGGCCTTGGCAGCGGTTCATCTTGTGTGCCCTTTCATTTACTCTGAGTCAGAGGAATATTCTTACTACATTTTTAACAAATTAATGAAAAATGTCTAAAAGGACTTTTTTTTTAAAAGTCTACAAGGAGATTAAATCATACAAAAACATGGTCACCCATTTGCTGATGTAATTATTCCTGTGCTAATGTTTGAACCTGCGCCCATTTGTTGTAAGAAGGATTACACAAAAACTACTCAACAGATTTCCATGATGGGTCCTGGACCAGAACAGTACCTGCAAAATTATGCTACAGACCATATTAACGCAAGATTAGACTTTTTTTTCACAAGAAAAATCATCATCATGGAAAATTTAAGTGAATTGTAACCCAAATAAAAATTTGAATTGATAATGTGTAATAATTTCCCCAGCTGATGGAAAGGGATGCCAACCTGTAAATACAAGGTGAATGTGAGATCACGTGGATTCAGGTGGGTTCTGACGGAATAAAGTACCAGAATAAAATGACTTCTGTTGAATGTTGGTCACTTTTTGGTGACACCAAACTTTCTTACCCCGACAGCTTGACAACCTGCTTCTGCCGGCTCTGCTCCTGTTGCTGATTGAACTGCGGGATCGGAACGGCTTGGTTCCCCATCCTCCTGTTCCGGATGGGCCCCCCAAATTTCGCAGAGAGCTCCACGTTGTACGTGTGCGGCTGTCCCGCCGCGCCGCGCCGCGTCGAGATGGAGCTGACGCGCACCGCGTCGTCCGGTCCGGCCGGCCCGGGCTGGAGCACGTAGAGCCGCCTGAAGCCGCTCTGCTGCTCCGCTGACACGCAGGGGAGAAACAAACCCACGGAAAATAAAAGGCCCCATCCGAACCGAGACATATCTGCACCGAACATTAAGTAAAAGTAAAAAAAAAAAAAAAAAAGTTTCTCAGGAACGCGCGTCCGCGTAACTTTCAGCTCCGTGGAAACTCCTCTAAGAGAAGGAAAAACGTTTATTCCCGAACATTTTCCTCTCGGGTCGATTCCACGACCCGGTGTGGGAATGAACTGGCGACGTGAGCTGACGTTACACGAGGAAAAAAAAAAAAAAAAAAACTTCACTTTGACAAGTGTGGAATAAAAGAGAACATGGAAGAAAAGTGTTCCTCGAGGGCAGGAGTGACGCCAGTCCCGTGGTTCTCCTGCGTGGAGGGCCTCCCGGGGTCCGTGGGTTCCTCTCAGCAGACTTGGTCCGCAGTCAGGAGGGCTTGAGAAAGTTTCTCCGCTGTAGGTGAACAGCAGCCAGCCTCTAGACATGACGTCAGGGGGGAGGGGGGGGCGGCTGAACACTCACACCAGGAGGGTCCCACTGCTATAGGCCCCCACCCTCACAGACCGGCCGACCCACCCCAACACACCCCGCTGTCAAGGTTTCTGGAGGTTCATACAAACCTTCCCTAATGTGGATCAGGGACGTTTTGCTATTTAATTTGTTTATTTAAAATCTTATCGTTTATTTATTGATTTTTTTAAATTTCACATCAGATCTCAGTTCAGTTTTATTATTTGTTGTCTCAAAGTTGCGAATTTTCTTTGATTGCTATAAATTTAAACGTTCTGGATTGCCAGATTTGGAATGTGACGTGTTCGAGAGCCAGTGGTGACGTCATCCAGTCATTTTCACATACATACACTGTATATCTCTATCTATCTATCTATCTATCCATCTATACTTCTATTATATACCCATCTACATATATATTCATACAGTATATACAGTAGACACAGTATATATGCAAAAGTATATATATATATATATATATATATATATATATATATATAAAGTATGGATATACAGTTTAGATAGCTAGCCAGATAGATAGATAGATAGATAGATAGATAGATAGATAGATAGATAGATAGATAGATAGATAGATAGATAGATAGATAGATAGATAAACAACTAAAGAATCAAATCTTTGACTTTGGCCCAAGAACTTTGAACAAAGAAGTTGTCGCTCAAACACACATCAGTCTCCTCCTGATAGCTACTTTATGTGCTAATTACAATCAATAATAGTGCCACCTACTGGCGACAGGAAATAATCTTTGTGCAACAATTACAACTTGATTAATACTAAATTTTCATTGCGTCATCAACACTTGATAAACTGGGAGTTAATAGGCTGATGATGAGTGTTCACAAGTCAGTGGCACAAAATCTGAGGCATGTCTCCGGTTGTCGTCCAGTGACAGCTACACGCTCAAGGGTGTCATCGATTGACGATTCCGTTCATATATAACCCGGATGACTGATGTCTTCGTTCTACTTGCCACCTCTAAGGTTTCAACCATCCTGCAGAGGAAGGTCGTCTCGGCCGATCTGCAATCTCATCTCATCAAGTCCTTATCCACAGGTCGTAACTACAGGTGAGGGTCAAAACATAGATTGACAGGTGAACCAAGAGCTGTGCTGTCTTCACCGCCATGGAGATCAGACAGTCAGGTCACTGTGAACTGAGTTATGCTTGTTTTTGCCATCACTCATGAAGACCTCAAGGTGCTATAACTTCAACGTTATCCGTCAGAGATCCATCGCCTGTGTTGAAGGTGTTGGCTCTGATGCAAGTCCAACACTCAACTGGGAACAGGACTGAGAAAAAGGTTGGAAAGGGATTTGATCATTTGGAGGACATTGGTACTCTATCTCCAGGCCACACATGGAAAGATATTTATCATGAGGAAGTTCTTGTAAGTTAAGATTCTTCAAACAAATGTCAGGGGTGTAGATGGAGCATCTGTTGAGGAGCGTGTTTTTTTTTTTTTTTTAACACTTCTTGGAAATAACGAAGGCATAGGAAACGGTGATGGCAATGTTTTAACACTTCCTGAAACATTTGGTGCATGTTTTGAACACTGTTCTTTCTCGTTCCTTCACACCAACCACTAGTCCTTCCTCTGTGACTCAAAAATCTTGTCTGGAAAATATCTGCATATTGAACATTTTACCGCTTCAATGGATTCCACATGACTTTTATTTCACAACCTCCGCTGATCTCTACATGTAGCCCAATTGATCTAGTGATGTCATGTGTGCTCATTTTGATTGCATGAGACTGTTTCACACATTCAAGACAAACTTTTCCCCTCAACAGGATCTGAATGGAAAGTGTTTGTGTTTGTCTGATGGCAACGCACATGCCAGGCAGATCTGGGCGGTGGGCCCCTGCTGCCGAACTTGAACCCACGAAGGGTGACGGTAAGCAGAGACGGACTGTGAAACAGCTTCCCTGGGAAAGAGGGCGGAGGCCGCGAGACCTTTTGCCAAACTTTTGGGGGGGGGGGGGGGGAAATGCGTGTCCCGACTCTGAGGAGGTCTGCAGCCGTCATGTGAAATCACAGATGATGCAATGTTTGAAAAGGCGGGCACAGCGCTGCCTGGGACCGGGTCACCTACACACAGGCTGCTTTAATCTGCACGCCGTTAGGAAGGGGTTCAATCTGCATGCAGGGTTCTCGCCATGACATCACCATTCATTGATGACGTCAGCATGAAGGGTTCAGCATGTTTGAAGGTAAATCAATCAATCACACCCAAAAGATTCCTAACTGTTCTGTTGCCCCATTGAGACTCCGTCTCGACTCCCCCTGAACCCCCATACTTCATGCATCCACCAGATGCCCTCAGACCTCTCATTACATTTGGCTTCAGTTGGGTATCTTCTTCCATCAAACACGTTTTCACATGTTAAATATGCTAGCAGCACTCAGGTACAATCACTCAAACCATTCAGGTAGGTGTGAATGTGACCATGAATGGTTGTTTTGTCTCCGTGTGTTGCCACGGTGATGAACCCATGACCCGTCCTGGGTGCACCCCGGCCCTCGGCCAGCTTCAGCTGGGATCGGCTCAAAATGGA
Source organism: Antennarius maculatus (assembly GCA_013358685.1). Classification (NCBI taxonomy): domain Eukaryota; kingdom Metazoa; phylum Chordata; class Actinopteri; order Lophiiformes; family Antennariidae; genus Antennarius; species Antennarius maculatus. The sequence goes on from CM023616.1 coordinate 19,074,710, forward strand.
ATAATTGAGCTCTTCCTGTTGGGAAGAGAGATAAGCCCATCTGTGCACCTGGAATAACAAACTAGATGATAGTAGGGATGGAGGAACAAATGCAAAAAAACACCATCTTTTCTGTTTAGTTGTACAATTTTTGTTAAAACAAGCGTCCACGAGGAGGACTCAGTCAGTTGCTGTCCTTCTGGAAAACCTCAGATAAATCTGGTCAAAGTGGGATAGCCTCTCTGCGTGAAAGGAAATGTGATGCGATTCTTGCCAGAAGTGAAATCAGTGAAACAGCAGGAATTCTGGGAAGTCTGAAGTCTATTGAAGCTCTGCTCTTTGAGATGACAGAACATTACATCACTTTTATATAGGTTATCTAGAAATAATATATTTACGTGTTGGGATGAATTACCACTAGACGACCTGGGTCTGAATGATAAAGCCTGAAACACTTATTGAACAGGGTCTGTGGAATCTGCTATTGATTGAGGTAGGCTTGCAGATAATGGAGGATGAAATTTAAATGACATTCATTCAGTACTCATTATCACTGCGAAGGAGGTTCTGCTTTCACTACAGTCTTTTTGTCTTTTTGCAGGATAAATTAAAACCTATTTGACAGATTTGAATGAAGGGTTAGTATGTGGATTCAGGTTTCATTTGACATTTTTCATGGATCGTGTCCCTCTGGTTGACATTTTTAATTTCTTACAAAATGAATGAAATTGCTTCTGAGCTACGTCAGGACAGAAATCCATCCTAATATCTACATCGTTGGGGACAGAAAGCTTTCGGAAGTTCTGAAACAAGACAGATGACCCTTAAATGAAACGAATGAGCCCAAAAAAATGTTAGCATCTCAGACAGCAAACAAAAAAACTAGATCAAGACTCCAAACTAGGTCTGATGGATGGGCTTCATGATTTGTCTGACAATTCTTTTAGTCTGACGATGTGTCCACAGAGTAAAGGGGAGAATAATCTGTGTAGAACTGAGTTATGGGGTGTCAGGTTCTGGTATGCTAATCATGATGCTCAGGTTGGACTGGATCTCCTCCGGTGTCTAACAAAGTGGATTTTCTGAATTCATTATCTGCGGATGGAGCTGGTCTGGGTACCGGTTTTGTCCTGCCGTATGGTAGGATTAGCGTCTAGTTGGAAGAGCTAACACTAATACTCCTCAAATAAGTTTAAGATGATTAATTCTAGGCTTAAAACATTTTAATATTTGATGCTTTGCGGTCATGATTTACACTGACAACAGAGATATAAAAACAGCCACAGCATGAGTCCTTTGGTTTTCCTAATTCATCTCTTATTACAATTAAAACGGTTCATTTGAAGGTGAACCGGGCTGATGGCGTCGTGTCTGAGGCGTCCCTCACTGCACCGCTGATTGGTTCCTTAGCTGTCCGCTCAGCTCCTGCAGCTCTGTAATGAGCTGCTCCAGAGTGGCTACGCCATCCTGGAGCTCAGCGTGGACCTGAGCCGTCGCCACATCGGTGTGCCTTTGCTGGAGGAGATAAAGCAGGAGATCGAATAATTATGGGCTGCAATTAAGGATCCTATTATTCTCATCAAGATGAAACACCTTCAAACACCCAATCAAAAAGACTCCATGGATGAAAAGTTAAAGTCTCCTTTTAAGAATTATAGGAGATGAGCGACAACTATCTCATTATGCAGATGACTTATTGGTATTCCCTTCTGATTGATCCAGTTTTCAGATCGACTGGCTTTAGTTCCCGTTTCGAGTGACAACATCTGCATCATCTTTAACATTTAAGGCAGCACATGTGAAGTAAAAGCATCTCTGGATTTAGACAAAGGTATTTCACTATTTTATTAAAAGCAGAGTTTAAGTGGAAAGTATTTCGTCTGGCGATATCTCAAACAGAAACGCCAATTATTTTTCTGAAAGCGATAATTATCACATTAACCAAATTCTAATATTTTTTCCATTCTTTGTACATTTCTATCTCGCACAATAAAAATTGGATACATTATTTTGAATTAATAACAAATAGTTGATCACTGATTACTTTAGATTACATTCTAGCATCCTAAGTCAACGGGTGCAGTATGTAGTGGATGTTAGGTTATGCCATTCATTACCTAATATTCACTACATACTACTGGGCAGCTAATTGGCAGGAATTCCAGCACTGGATCTGCTCCACTACTGAGCAGCCTTCCCCAGAGCGGTTACATCTGGAAAACTCGGCGTGCCAAATAAATTCACCAACCGCTATTTCACATTTCCCCCCTCACTATTCTATTCCAGGTCACATAAACAACATTACAGTCAATTCCTCTTTGAAAATCTGGAAACAGTTTAGGAAAAACTTTTTGTCCCTTCTTACAGTTGGAGGCAGAAGGATTCAACCTCCACTGCATATTAGGTTTATTGGTGAAATAGAGGATTTATCAGCCCTTAGTAATAATCAAATCAAACAAGAATATTTTAATAGCTCAATACAAAAGATTTTATTAGAGCTTTTCTAAATATAATACAAAAGTCTTTTACTGACTACTACAGTCTTTAAATGATTCAACCTCTTGAATATTGTCCCTACGCCAGATTTACAGATCAGACGTAGTTAAAACTCTGAGCCTACCTTCATAGACCTGCTTTAGCAGGAGAGTCCCAAAAGGTTGTACTGTTAACGCCAAGATTTATGACTGACCTCCAAGATGTTCACCACTGCTGGCCCAAAAGCACCATAAACGTGGCTCTAGTAGCTCAAAACCATCAAGAAAAGACACAAAAGTTCTTTGATTCCTGGTCCACTGGAAACTTGCATCTCGTAGATCAACAGTCCCCAAACCTTTTTAGCACCACGGACCGGTTTAATGTCAAACAATATTTTCATAGACCGGCCTTTAAGGTGTGGTGGATAAATACAACATAATAAAATCATACAACCATAATAAAAACAGTTTTTCTAAATATAATAATAAATGTGAATCCAATGTGTAATCAACGTTATTAACAGTGTCCAACATTCGTTTTTCTACCTTGGGAGTTACTGGACAAAGCGGCCCCTTTAAGAAGGTAGTCATGTGACCGAGGCAAGCATCTTGACAAACATCAAGAGTGATTCATAAGACAGATGTGGAGGAGAGAATACGGTAATTTTCTATAACAAAACATCATTCAGAATAAGTTGATAAATAAAATGGAAATAATGTAAGTTCTGTATTCTTTTCTATGTGGTACGGTACCAACTGACCCACGGACTGAAGCCGGTACGGGTTCAGGGTGTAGAAAAATTGCTTCCATCAAGGATCAGGAAATCTCAGAAGAAAACATCTTCATCTGTGAGGAAGATGAAGCTTGGATATCACTGGATGTTTCAAAAGGACGATGATCCAGAGCAAGGACCATAGTCCTGGTTCCAGAAGAAGTCCTGGAGTATTCTAGAGGTTGTTGCAATGGCCTGACTGGAATAAACAAAAAACCTCTACTGGGATCTGAATAAGGTGTTTGCAGCAGTTAAAACTAGAATATTCCAGAACTGAGATTACGCAGCCAGAAGCCGGTCTGGATGTGGGTTAGTTGAATATTTCTACAAAGAACTCAAGATGCTTGTTATCGAAGGCTGAATGATTCAGAAACTAAAAGAGACTGTAATTATTTCTTTATCTACATTTAACCAAAATGTTCCGTCTGATTCACGTTGTGTGTATTGTGTTGTTTGTGGACCTGAAGCAGACGAGTTGCTACCTTGGCGTGAGCTAATTCCACTTTATAAAATTTTATTTTAACATAAAGGTCAGACTTGTCATTTTTTTCCATTTTGAAACTATTCTCTTGTTCATCAACGGAAAACAATACAAACACGCTTCGAAAAAGAAAAGCAATAAAACGCGGCGATGTCTCGACAAAAGCTCGCTCCACCGTGAGTCATGGAACAACAGTGATGTCATGGCCTGCAGGCGGCTGTTATTGGCTGCGATCAGACTGTACCTTAGCTTTGGTGGCCAGACTCCTGAGGCTGAGGCGAGTGGAGGACAACATCTGGAGAGCTTCTGCTGAACCAGACTTCTTTTTGCTGCAACTGATCGTCACTGAGAAACAGAGCGAGACTCAGAACGGATCCGGTCTCGACTGGACTGCGTTTACATCACACATTAAAAGTGCTTGACAACACATGGGGAAGTGGTGATTGGACGTTTCGTTGGTGCTCTCACCTTCACCTAAATCAATGGCTCTTTTGATGACCTCCTTGAAGAGGGCGGGGTCTTTCTCCCAGTCGCCAGCCTGGACTTCACAGCGATGAGCTTTGGACAAGAACTGCAGAGCCTGAAAAACCAAATGACACCACAGCTGGAGCTCCAACTCCTCTAATTTCGACAGAAAAGGGCAAACCGCTGTTGCTGGAGCACCGACCTTCTTGTCGTCTTCTTGGTTGGAACTTCGTCCTCCCCCGTACAGCAGGGCGTACTGTCGCCATATCTCGGCCTCGCTGCTGTGGCGGGACGTGACCCTCCCCAGGAGCTCCTTCACTTTGGGTTCAACGCTCGCTCCTTGCTCCCCCTGACTGTCCGGCAGATTCTCAACCACCGCTCTCACCAGGATCTGCAAAATCTACCGTCGGACAAATAAATGATGACGGTGGTTTAACGGCAGGTTTACAGTATGTTGACGCGTTAATCCCAAACGATCATGTGAGATCATGGGTTTGAAATGCTTTGACACGTGAAATTCTTTAATTACCCTAAATTAATCAAAAGTCGCTCCTGCCACCGTCTAAATATGTGTATGTTAAATCGGTGATTGCAGATGGAGAAGTTTCCGATGATTTCCACCAAGGAACTAACGATCCATCTGCTGGGATTAGTTGTGGGGAATTAAAAACCTCTGTGTTTAGAAGAGATGGAAAGACTCACGTCTGCTTTTAGATCCCAAGTCTCAAGTTTAAAGATATTTCCAGCAGGGAAGATAATGGGAACTCCCACACCTCTCATCGTCCTAAACATCTTCGATCGGTCCAGTTTGCAGGGGCTCGGAGTGGGCAGGTGGCGGGGGGGGGGGGGGGTTTCTATCTGACCCGTCCCGTGTGTTAATGAACTCTGGCAGGAGGTGCAGCCTCCCTCTGCGTGAGCAAAGCCATTCTAAACACTCATTTGTCTCTTTGTCGACCAGCCTCGCTAATGGATGGAGGGGAGAGAGGGAGAGATGACTTCAGATCCATTATGTGCGTGTGTGTGTGTGTGTGTGTGTGTGTGTGTGTGTGTGTGTGGCTACGCAAACAGTGTGTGATTGTGGAAGTGATGTTTAGTTCCAGCTTAATGTGTTTTTATTGTGATGCAACACCCTGAAAGAAAAAAAGAAACGCTGACCTTTACTATAGAAAACAAAGAAAAAATGCAGGTGGAAGAAGAATCCGTCAATTTTTGGGGTGGATCCAAGATTTTTTTTTTTTTTTTGTTGCACTTTTAGCGTGATTAAACTCTTCGGTTTAGACTAATTCCTGGAATTCGGATTGGAGTTTAATTTAATTAAAAGGGTCTGTCTGTTCTTGGCAGAGGCCTGCACCCTACTGAGTGCTCTTCTACACCGGTTGTGCAGCGAGTGTGAGTCGAATGACCGCCAAGTTCCTTTGAGAGGCAGGAAGCGAAGTCATGTGACGCTCACACCCGGTCAGAGCACGTCTGTCACCGGCCCTCTACACATTCCAAAAGGAGAGAAATTCACGGTGGTCCCTATCGACCATCGGCTCCACCTCTTTGTGCCCGGGCTAAAAACAACCGCAGTGAAGAAATTAAGGTCGTCGACTAAAAGTAGAAACGTCGCTTCTCAAACTGCTGATTGATTTTGAGGGTGAGAATAAAAACATCCACCGGGCGAAGGTTTGTAAAAATAGACGGGTATAAATAGAAGAGCTTTTCTGGAGTGAAGGCACATTCATGTGATGTTTTTCTAGGTTTTGTTTGATTTGTTTCGGGAAGGTAGGGGAGAGGAGAACATCCGACTGAAGCTGGACTACAACAAAAATGTGAGACGCGTGAGAATAAGATGTCAAAATTAACTGCATTGAAACATCAGAGGGACGAAAGAGAGAAGGAATAAATCCAAACAAGCCGTCACTTTGCCGTTTGTGGTTCATTAATTCGAAGCTGATGTTAATTCTCTCTCCTCTGAATGGATTTCATGAGTGAGATCATCCAGGGGAGCCGACGGGGAGGCTTTACCTCCGGTCATCTTAAAACAACTGGGAATAAAATGAACGATTTGTTTGTAAGGCTGGGAAAGAATAATAAAAAAAAACCCCCATCTATCAGGTGTGTGGCTGGAGGAGCAATCACAAGGGTTCGTCTTAGCTTAAGCTTAGTTTAGCAGGAAGAGCTGCTGCGAGCGACTCGCGAAGATGCGAGAATAAAAGCCTAAATGAAAGCCGGTGTCTGGCGGATATTCATTTGGTCACTGTTTGATGCACAACAGGGTCTGGAGGACAATCAGATTCTCACATGGATCACTTCTTTACCTGGACGTCCTTGAAGTTTTCTCTGAGGTCCATCAGACGATGGTAGGCTTTGATGGTTTCAGAATACTCCCCAATGTCAATGCACACGTAGATGAAGTTCTCCCAGATCTGCCAGTGTTCATAGTTACACTTCAGGGCTTCCTGCAGGGTACGAAAGGCTTTGTTTCTGCCAGGAAAACAGAAGGAGACTGTTAGTAAACCTACGTAAGGTTCAGGAACAGACACAGTAATCTTATTTTTTTCCCCCCATGATCCAGGAGAAATTTTAAAAAATGCACAGACTCCTCATCCGTACCAGCGTCAGCCTCCGAGATCGAAAAGATTCTACTAAAATCTTTTTAAGTAATACAACGCTTATGAAACACATGAGCACCAGGTTCAGTCACGTTAACGTGGATTTCAGCGTCAGACGGCTGATGGAGACGATCCAACGCCGCGCTGCACCTCTGCAGCACCGGGAGCGGCGCTAAGCAGGTATTAATAGAAGCTCTCCTGCTTGGTTTTCAATTTCAGGCCTGACAGCACTGAGTCTGACGTGAAGCGACGGCGTTCTTCAGGAGTGTCCTCCCCTTTTTTTTTCCCTCCCTCATACGTTATTTTACAAGAACGACTTTCTTTTGTTATTCGTAATATCTTTTACAATTTGTTGGTTTCATTTAAGTCGAACCGCATTCTATTATCAGCTTGACAGACAATGTGTTCGTGGCCCACAGAGGATACATCCTCACTCACTTCTTCTGGAGGCGGATGTACGCGGTGGAGAGGTTGTTCCACGCTTCTGCGTTCTGAAACGAGAGACGGGAAGAAATGAAGGGACAGTTTTGAAAGGAGTTTTGCAGGAAAGGAAAGCCAACCAAAAAAAAAAAAAGAAAGGAAGAAGCAGACGTCGATCGGATCTTGATCTCCGTATTCTATCCACGCTTACGTCTGGCTCTATTAGCACGCACTGCTGGAACGCCTTGGCGGCTCCTTCGTAGGCCTCCAGGGCGAGGTAGGTGCAGCCGAGGGAGAACCACACGCCAAGCTGCACAAAACACACCAAGAACGACAAGGACGCTCACACGGACGTTTCCAGTAAAGATCCCAGCCGACAGCCGACGGCGGTCGTACCTGCAGGCGGTTGATTTTCAGCGACATCTCAAAGCACTCGACGCACTGCTGGAACTCCTTCTTCTGGAGGTGCAGCAGCGCTTTGGAGCGCATGGCCCTGGCGCTGCGCCGGCGCGACAGCTCCCACGCCCGGTCGTAGTAGCGATGCTCCCGCAGGATGTCTCCCAGCAGGCAGTAGAGGCTCGGCGTCTCCTTCTTCTCCAGCTCCCTGCGAACGATCTCCTCGGCCTGAACCGGCGGGACGCCAACGCAGACGCGTGACTGAGACGTTTGGATCCAGGCGACCGGTCGTGTTTGTTGTTGTTGTTGTTGTTTACCTACCTTACCGTGTTGGCCCAGCCTCTCGTAGCAGATCACCACATCCTCCCAGAGCTCCAGCTTTTCATAAAGGAGCAGAGCTGAACTCATGCAGCCGAGGTCCATCAGCAGGCTGGCCAGCTGCTTCTGCAGGAAAAGAAAAGAACGAGGCTGAGAGAGACGTCCTCTTGGACTTCAGGAGTTTATTTCGTTAAGGTCTAAATCCACATTAAGGCTCCCCCCAGATCAGAGACGTTCACCACCGCCGAAATAAAATACCAAGAGATCCAATCGATTCCACTTCTTCTGCTGACTCGAATTGGAAATTTGCGCGTGAACGCGTCCCGTTACCTGGACGACCCATCTGGGCGGGGCTTGACAGCAGTAGAAGACTTTGAGTCGCTCGGTCACGGGACACTTCTCGTCTTCAAAGTGGTCGACTATCACCTGGAAAAAGGAAAAGGAAATTGAGTTGTGCAGCGGTGCGTGATTCCAATTCGCTGCAGATTTCTTCCATACGATCGGCGAGGAAACGATGACAGGATGGGGAAAACAGACACTTCCTCCTCCTCCTCCTCCTCCTCCTCAAAAGCAGCTGAACATCCTTCACCCAAAGGTGAAGCAGTTCAGCTGCCGGGACTGAAAAAAAGTACATTTTGTTCGTTTTCGCCCTTCGAAGAATAAAAATTTGATATTTCACTCAGCGCCATCCGCCGAAGCAGACAGGGCTCAGCGGCTAACGCAAACACCAACCATCTGTTTAATGTTTCATCCTGTTTTTACCTACATTTTGTGTCCCACTTTTGTAAATTTGTTTTATTTCGCTAATTTCCCAGAAATATGGGTTAAAAAAATAAATAAATAAAATACATTAAAAAAATAAAGAAGAGAGCTCCTTCCTGTCATCCTCCAGCCAGGTGTCGGATTCTGATTCGTCACCGTCCAGCTCCTTCATAATCCCATAATGCCATCTGTGTTTGCTTTTTCAAGGATGTAATCGATCAACATCCAAAATAGAAAATGGAGCGGCGGCGTTTGCGCTCCGGGTTTTTAGAGGAGATCAAGGTTACTCAATAATTCACTGGCAGGGAGTGGAGTCGAGCTCCACGGCGCTTCTTAATGGACTCCCAAACACCCACACGTGTGCGCGGAGGAGATTATTATCCGAACACGACACGCTCCGAGAACAAAGATAACGCCACGGGGATAGGAGGCGGGAGGAAAGAAAGAAATGTGTGTTAATCCTGTGGAATAAAAGAGTCGAGTTGATAAATCTGAACCGAAAAGAATCTCAGGTTCAAATCTGTGATGTAAAACATTAAAACATTTCACTTTACGTTGCGATCACGAGGCGAATGGCGTCAAATTGAGTTTGGTGACACAAAGAGAGCACAAAGAGCCGGACCTTGACCTAGATCTGGACCCGGATCTGCAATCTAAACCCATCCCTGATGCGAGACCTTCAACAGAAGTTTACAAAATTAACATAACTAATTAATCTTGCCGCCAAACAAGTGGATGAAACCACGATTTCTGAGATGAAGGTAAGAAAAACCTCCTGTGAGATGGTGTCGCAGAGATTTTGTTGAAACCTTTTAAAAAGTGGCGCGAGTGACTTCAAGCCTGATTCCAACATGCTGGTTTTACTCTCGTGTTACAATACACACATAAAATATTTCTCCGTGATCCTGCTTTGCTTTGGAAAATACTCAAAACACTTCAACAGCAGCATTTCGTATAGAAACCCTGAGCAGAAAAGGCGTGCCGGCATTTAAAAAAAACGGACTCACCTGGCTTTGCGTCATGGCTCTTTCAACACATCTGGATTTCCCTTTTTCCAGTTTGGTCCTGAGGCAAAGAGCTGCGACTTGAACCCCCCAGAACTTGGGCTGAGACAGAATGCACTGCAGAAACGGGGGAGTCAAAATAATAAAGTCAAAACCAATCGGACCACATTTAGCTACTGGAGCTGGAAGCAAAAGTGAGAAGTGTTGTGACCCCAACAGTGGATTATAAGGAAACAGATTTTTTTTCAGTCTTTGAGTTTGAAACGATGCATAACCGTCTCAGAGTGGTGTTTTTTAACTGGAGCTGTCATTTTTGACGTTCCCTTTCTTTTCCTTTCCATAAATCTATATTTAGTCTCCCCCAATTCCTTCCACTACGCCGTTAATTCCAATACGTACCTTTGACGGTCGTCGTCTTACATTTCTCACAGACTCAATTGCACAGCGGTAACCATTAGGGCTCATAAGCGTTTGTTATGTCTCTTTGGAGTTAAATAAAATGTGCAGAGAAAACAAACGTTTTTGAACGCAGCGTCAGCATCAGATGCCCGATCATTAAAGCCCATTCCAGCCAGAGAGGATTTATGTGTGCGTTTAATATCCAGGGATGTCTTAGCGGTTTAAGGCTCAGATGAGCTGATTAACGGGGGTTAAAGGAAAGGGGGGGGGGGGCCTCCATCCTGGCTCAGGTATCGTTTTTAATCAGAACAAGTTGTACCATAATGACTTTCTGTGTTCGGGACGATTTATGATGATGGAGGCGTGCAAGGCGAAGTAATACACTTTTCTTTTTTTTTTTTTTTGGGTGAGATGAACAAGCGCTAATGATGTTGCTGGACGCTTAGCGAGTCATGCTGGAGTCATTAGCGCGGCAGTAAATTGTCCTAATTATGCAGTTCGTCCTCTAACGGCATCGATCACTGAGGAATGTGAAATCAAATGATAAAAGAAACGCCGCGACTTAAAACGGGAACGCCGCCGCCGCCGCCGCCGCCGCCGCCGCTTCGTCTGGAAGAATCTTGTATTGTCTGGCGGGAAAGCTGCGTGGAAGAGGAAGGCCTTTGGAAAAGGAATAGAGATGGGTTTGCAGCCCTGCAGCCGGACTGACAGGCGCTCCCTGCTCCCAATTAGCAGAGATTCGTCTTCGCGGGAAGGTTTCTGAAACAGCTGGTAAATATTTAAACTCATTTCCTTCCTTCACCAACAGAGAGAGACACCCCAGCTACTGGAAAAACCTCCATCCGCCCTGATGTGGACGGATCGCAGAATTGATTTTGTGTTGCTAACAATTAGCGTTCTCTTGACATTTTGGATCTGTGAGCGGTTCCAGTCAAGACTGGATCAAAACAACTTCCTGCTTGATTTTTCTTTTAACCGTCGCTACGCGAGTTGAGATTATTAAAAAAAAAACAAAAAAAAACAAAACAGTTCCTTCACACGTCCTCTGATGACGGCAGTAACGGTCCATCGGTCGGTGAAGACAGCCAGACATGCGACAACCATCTAACCAGCCTGCAGATTCCTGGATCTACATGTAGGCTGGGAAGATGCCTGCTCACAGAGCCAGCAGCTTCAGAGCAAAGAATTCCATCTCAAAGCTGAGCTCAGAGCGCCGCCATCCAACTTCTGAGTGAGTGATGACGATGAAACAACGGAAAAGTGTGCCCACAAAAATCCTTCATTTGGTTTGCACCATTAGATAAAATATTAGACGGGGATCCAGGAGGTGAATAAGAAAAAAAGAGAGGGAGGAGTATAAAAAGCCATAACTCACAGACGTGAAGGCCAGGAGCTCCTCTGCTGTTAGTTTGTGGACGGGGTTGTTCTTCTGGAAGTCGACGCTGCAACACAACAGACCGGATCACCAGGTTGGACCTAACAAAACCGGACTAAAGGCTCGGTCACACATCTACTTCCTTCTGACTCCCTGATTGGACAGTGTGGATCGATCGCGACGGTCATGGATGGAGGAGAGGAAGTCAAACTCCAGCGAATGAAGGACGTTTTTACTGCTTCTGATTGGTCGGTTGATGTTGTTTAGGGTCACGAGGAGAGGAAATAATCATTGAAAGCATTGATTGGAAACCGTTGCGATTTAGAACCGCAGACTTCTTACGAATACTTCGAAGTGCAGGTAGAAAGGATCACAGCGGTCAAATACGCAGTAATAACCGGCCAATCAGAACGCAGGCTCCTCAGTCTGGCAGAAGAAGTGTGAATTATCCCGCAGTAATGCTAAGAAAGCTCCTGTTTTTTACTTCTTTTGCTGGTTTACGGCTGGACGGATTACTAGAAACTTTACTGGAAGGTTACAGCGTTGGCGACACTAGATTCGACATCTCTATAAAACGCAGAAACTATCGACCCAATCTGCACCAAATCTCAGAGGGTGAGTCCTGTAGGATTAACTTTTTTTCATTGCCTTAGCAAAAGACGCCAATGGTGCTCTGATGAAGTCTGGTAACTTACCAGAGGCCCAGGACGACCGCCTGCTCCTCAGCGCTCAGGTCGGGCAGGTCGTACTCATCCGGCTCCGCCAGCTTGATCTTATCCAGCACGGTGTCGTCGTCCAGACGGAGATCCTGGATGAGAAACGCAGGTTTGGTTTGCAGCGGGGGGGGGGAGTGGAGGTGAAGGTTAATCACACAGCAGCGAGTGTGTTAGGGACAGTTTTAAGTTGTGTGTTCTTTACGGACGTTCCAAAGGTAAATTTATTCTCTCATCCCAACATGAACTGGTTTAACCAAAATCTACCAATAGCGACAGAATCAATCAATCTCCTGTCATGGAGTCTCTGAATGACTCCGTGAACAGGGGTGTCGCAGGATGTTGTAGTCTGTGACCGCCTTGGTTCCAGTCGAGGTTTGCATTTGGTTTCAAGGCCGCCACAACGACAGCCAGTGGATTAGCGCCTCAATCTGGAAAAGAAAACAGACACGCATACCTTGGGCAGGCAGGACAGGGGTGTGGGGGCGGGACTGGTCTCCACGTCTGTCTGGTCCTGCTTTCGTTTCACCTCGAGGATCATCTGAGCCAAGAACTTTTCCTGGAAGCGGGTCCGCTTGCCAAGAGCTCCTTGATGGACGATGGACCGAACACAATCAGGATTCTCCGAGGCTCGATCAATACGTGATGAAGAGGACCTCCACCTACCCGTCACGTTGATACTGAGCCCCGACAGTTCCTGGGCCTTCTGGATGTGCACTTTGGCCTGCTGGTACTCGTAGTAAGTCAGGTTGATGTAGGTGCTCTCTAGGTGGAACTGGATCGCAAGGGTCCTCTGCTCCGACAGCATCGCCTGGCACTTCATCACTGGAGACGATGAAGGTTAAGCTATTTTTATTACATCATGTCAGCTTTTTATTTATTTATTTTATTTTATTTTATTTATTTATTTTTTGACCATTTTGATCAATTCCACTTAAATTAAATAATGGATTAGCATGAACTTGGCATGAACTTTTGATGCATTTTGTTGCAGGAATAATTTGTTTCCATTTCCTCTAAAATTTTAATTCAGGAAAAACATCATCAGCGTGACCCCATCAGTCAATTTAAAACTACCTTTTATTTTTATGTAATATATAACTTGATTTGCATTTCTAATGATTTCAAATGCCGTTTTCTCCATTCATTGGAGACTTAGGGCAAAAAAGGCCCTTTTTATATTTCCATCTCTGTCAAATTGTTCGTCTTTTCTGTTTGTTTGTTTTTTTTGTAAGAACTCGGGATCGCCTGATGAAGCAACAATAAATATGTTCTTGTCGCAACCGCAGGGAAATGTGTTATTAAGCTCTCATAAATAAATTTATCATCCACAAACTCCGGTGAATCACAGGAAACACTGCTGTGACCGTAAAAAATGGATGCGCCACGCTTTATGGGACTTTTATAGCCAAACATGCCATCGGAGCTGGAACCCGGTCCACGGCTAAAGGACAGCAGTGTTCATTGATTTTCTTTAGCTTCAGCAATTTACAAGAAACAAACGTCTGAGACAAGGCTTCGCCGTCATGGCTCCAAATGACCTTTAGATGGTGGTTTCAGGAGGAAAATCCTTCATGTGGGTCTGCTGGTCCACCATCAGGTGATGCTAGACTTGAATAATATCTCCATGACGACATGGGCCACATTAATTTTATTTCCCTGCTCTGATGAGACATTGCCGGGAGTTTTTGGAGTATTTTCTATTTGGTTCAGGTCAAAAAAAAAGCTCCATCAAAAGTCTGGTAGATCCACTGGGTCAGATTGTGCTCCCTGTCGGCCAGTCTGCTGCCATTTCCCTGATTTCCTTATTTATGTCTTTTAAGGACGGAGGTCTGGATGCTTGTTTCTCCAAAAAAAATCCTCATTCAGGATCTCAAAATCTGAAAAATTGGAGGCGTGAACCCGCGGCGTTCCTTGAGAGATGTTTGAAACTGAAGCACCGTCCCACGTCGGCCGGTGCCGACGCACCCCCCCCATCAGCGCAGGTCCGGGAAAGCCGGGCCTTGAGGTGACACATTAAAAAGACAAACCGAGCTGGGGCCGAGGGAGAATGGATGCTCGCTCCTCCGTCTGCCTCTCTGAGCGGCGCGGCTCCGTGTCTTTATTTCCATCCGATCTGATTAATTCGGGCTTGATGAAGGCCCTGTCACGGAGAGATTATCCTCGGCCGAGACCAGGGTGGGGGTGCGGGGGGGGTAGAAAGAAGCAGGGAGGAGGTGTATAATTCATGATGAGAAATCATACACTTTCATTCCTATTCAAAATTAATGAAGCGATGCCAAGGCTGAGGGGCGCCCGGAGCGAGCAAGGAGAGGGAAAAGATTGACATGCAACACGTCTGCGTCACCTTTAGCACCGGCAGTTTCACATTTCAGGACTTGAGTGGATGTTTGAGCTGCCGGCCGGGGAGGGAAGGAAAACACACTAAAAGTCAGACCTTAGGATGCTTTTTCTTCGTAAAGGAGACGTCTGGCTGTCGGGGATTGGAATATTTCACCTATTTATTTATTGTTTAACAAACATAGAAAGACCGTCAGCCTTGTTAGCAACGATGTCCGTGTCAGACTGACCTTTGTCCATGCTGCTTTGGGCCAGGCTGAGGAGCTGTGGCGAACAGGCCTCCAGGATCTGCTGGTGAAGTCGGACATAGCGCAAAGTCCACCAAGGTAGAAGCTGAAGGAAACGACGACAAGAAGAAGACGGCGATGAGAAAAAAATAGAAACAAACGAAAAAAAAAACATTCAGATCAAGAAAAGGAATGAAAATGAATGAATGAACAGTCTTGATGTTTCTACATCGATCAGATGTTTCATTTGTGTCGGGTCACACACAGAAAACCTCCAACCAGATGCTTTCTACTGGTTTTTTGCACGGCTTCACTATATCGCAGAGTTTTAGCAGGTAGTCACGTGATACCGTACGCGCATGCTATTGGCTGACACCATCTGTGTCTGCGCAGTGCACTTCCGCGTAATAACACTTTTCCTTAATACAAAAGTGTGTGGGAAATACATCAGAGTGTGGGAAAAGGTAAGACAAGTGCTTTAATATCAGAATGTGGAGGGTTCATAAACGTTTAAATTACCGTAAATAATAGTTTGTCGCTGTATCGCGGAATTTCGTTTTTTCGCTGGTGTTCCTGGAACGCAGTAACGGCGAGTAACGAGGGATTATTGTAACCGTTTTGCAGCCACAAAATGATTAAAATTAAAATCTATTTTGTTGCATTAAAAACTGGAAATTTGTTGTTTTTCCATTACATCCTCCTTCAAAGCGGTGATGTATTGTAATTTCAATTTATGTACACTCATGAAGCGGATAAGATAGAAAGACGAGGGAGAAGGCCAGTGTGAGTAAGACCATAGATCAAAGCTACTGCTTTGAACACATCAACGCTGCTCTTGAGGCCGTTTTGGTGCAAATAAACCTCCAGAGTTGGACATCAGAGACGACCGCGCGTTAACTTCTTTACATTTTCAATCCAACCGGAGCACAAAGGGGCAGGAAGATAGAATTATGTCCCCCAGCCATGTAAGTTCCCTCTGCCACCGCCGCGACCTTTGACCCATCGACCTCTTGTTCTGGCTGAGAACGAGCCAAGCATGTAAAAAGCTTATTTGTATGTCAGGAAGGATACCTCGGCCTCATCTGCAATGCAGGACGACCCCCCCCACCCCCCCCCCCCCGGTCGCTCGGTTACATGAAGGT
Source organism: Antennarius maculatus (assembly GCA_013358685.1). Lineage (NCBI taxonomy): Eukaryota > Metazoa > Chordata > Actinopteri > Lophiiformes > Antennariidae > Antennarius > Antennarius maculatus. Next base: position 19,090,572 of record CM023616.1, read on the forward strand.
TTAATCGCCCGTCTCACGGAATCAATATCCTGGAGCGCCGACGTTCCCTCTGGCATGTAACACACATGAATCGTGTCGGAACACGCGTGTCCACCCGTCAGCTGACCGGCCGAGTCTTATTTGATGCTGTGCAACTGGATAGAAGCGAGTGGGGGTGGGGGGGGGTGTGGGGGGTGACATTAAAAAATCATTTAGCTATCATTAGCATATAGAGAGAAAATGATGGCAACAAGAGCAAACGCCACTAATAAAATTATATCCATCTACGCCGATGACATGACGGCGTTACATCCAGGTGTGATCAGGTGCGTCGCTGGTGACGGGTATCTTAAATACACCCTGATGATTCTCCCTGAGGTCACGTGACCATGAATATGAGGTGTCTCTAATCTACGTGTTTTCGTGTCCTACAAATCACTCCAGACGTTTTATTCTTATTAACCTTTCCCTGCTCAACATTCCGCCGCCGCGACACCCGAGCGTCCTCCAGGGCTGAACAAATCGATGCCCCGTCCATCCAGCAGAAAAGCAACCGCTTTTGGTGGGCGTCGACATCCCCATCCGCTGATGTCAGAGCTGGCATTTGGCTGTGACATCTTCACCACAACGATTTTCTAATTTACTCGGTGAGAGGTCGCGACCCCGAGGAGCCGAGCCAGAGGAAGACGTCCGGCGTTCGTCGTATTCGCGACACGTTGGGTTCTCCCAACGGAAGGATGAGGCGGGTCGGACTCACCTGCAGGGTGGACATCTCCGAGGAGCAGCTGGCGAGGATCACCCTGGCCAGCAGCAGGAGGAACGGGTTGGACACCAGGCTGTAGACGCTCTCCCCGTCCAGCAGGAGACTGGAATGGATCGCCTCCGCCAGGGTCTGGGGCTGCTGGACGGAGACAGGTTGACCCGCATGGGTGTGTTCACTGGACAACATACAGTCCGGTATGGACTCCAGTAGAAAGCAGTCAGAACTGGAGCGTGACTCTCCAACCATGACCTTTTCTACTGTCAAACTACTGTCAACATGACGCCCCCCCACCCCCAATGGACGAGTCTAGCAGCTGGATTCCTCCCAATGCAACCGTCTAGTATCCGGTCCCCTCCTACCGATGCTTTAGACCGACACACTGATCACTTTTTATTTTCTTGGCTTTGCCTAAAACATTCGTTAAAAACATGATGATGCGACCAAATATAATAGAAAGAACATTCAACAATAGATTAACAAGCTTACCCGTCCAGATGAATTACAGCACCACGCGAAACATCTGGACGCACGTCAAACCGACACCAGCTCTTTGGTGACATCACAGATAAATTATTGACGCCAGCGGCGTGACGATGAGAAAACAAACGGCCTCCCTCTCCCCCGGCGTAACGGCCGCAGCCGCGCCTTGAGGAAGCAATCTCCTTGACTCGATGTAATTATGACTCCAGAGAGGCTTCATTACCGGGACCGCAGCGGTCCGACACCCCCCCACCCCACGGCAGCTTTGTACTAAATAGCAGCCACGCAGATTAGATTCACGTTTTTTCTTCTTCACGTATGTTCAAACACTACAGAGTGGGGCTACCTGAGAGACGAGCAGGGCGGGGGGCAGCAGGTCAGAGGTGTGGATGGAGACCGGAGGACCGGTCCAGTTACTCTGGGCGAACAGATGAAGGCAGGAGACGGCCAGGGCCATCACCGCCAGCGCCCTGCAGCGGGAGACGAGACAAACACACGACCAGAGAGGAGCTGATAGATAAAGTCAGATTTCAACTTTTCCCCCCCGACAGGAGCAGAGGCGACAAGTCTTCTCCGGCCGTCGCCTCTGCTCCCACCGGCAATTAGGATGCTTCTAAAAACAGGCACAGAGCAGCGACGCGCTCGGCTGCCTTTCTATCAGGCTGAGGAGGTGAAAGAGGAGAGGAAGCGACGACGACGACGATGATGACGATGAGGGGAAGAGGAGGAACAATACGCGCCGCAATTCAACGTTTTCGCACGCAGAAAATTCTCCCCGTGAGAGCATGAAAGAGGCGCGTCGAGCCGTCCTTATTAAAATTAATAATTCATGATGGAAGGAAAACGGACGCGGCGAGAGAAACAAACACTCCCCACGACGGCTTTTTTGTGCTTGGCTCGACCGTCAATCAATCCCAACAAAAAGCGTCTTCAGGGGAGGAGGAAACAAAAACCGTGAACTGGCAGGACTTAACTCGCGTCGACCAACCAGGGATGGGGGCGTACCGCGTCTTCGACGAAGACCTCCGATTGGATAATAAGTTGACGCGTCACGTTGCCATAAACATCCTCCAAATTTGTGGTTATCCTCACGCGTTTCACGCCGGCCGGTCGGCTTTCGCTCCTCAAACGTGAAAGGAAAAAAAAAAAAAGAACACTTCTGCCGCCTCACCTGTTCGGCTGCTCCTCCTCGGCGCCGCTCCTCAGGTAGAGCAAGACCCGCCTCTCCAGGTAAGCCTCGACGGCCTCCTCCTCGCCCCCCCGGCTGCAGCTGCCGTCTCCCGCCAGCAGATCGGCCACCTGGGGGCTCCGGAGAACCGCCTGGAAGTCTCCGTCTATCAGCGACTCCAGCAGGGAGCTCGCCACTGGGGAAACACAGGTAAAGGAACAGACGGATTCAAATTTCTGCAGCTGCAGACCCCCCTCCCACTAACCCCCCCCTCGTCCCCTTCTTCCTCCCTCCTCCTCCTCACATCGTTTAGGACTCGTATTGATTAGAAAATAAAGCTCTGGATTGCTTTTAAACTTTTTTTTTTTTTTGCGTCCAAACAATAATGGACTTCTTGACAGACAGGCGAGGTCAAATCTCCCCCCCCCCCCCCAGCTCCACCCATCTCCCCCCTAATTTGTCCAGAGAAGCTCAGCGGCGATTAGAGGAGGGTCAGCTGATGAAGCTGATGGTACCAAAAAAAAAAAAAGAAAAAAGGGGGAGATTTATGGCGGGACAGACGAATGCTGCTGGACCGCCGTCCCTGACAGGAAGTAGTCGTGTTGCCGGGGCTCCATTCGACATCATCTCCTGGCTTTTTATTTGATTGGTGGGGGCGGGGGAGGGGGGGCACGGCGCGGCTCATTAGCATTGATTGCTTTGCGTTCCCTTCGCTGGGGGAGAACAGAAACAGGAGCAGGTGCTGGGAAAAAAAAACAAAAACGTCTCCATCGCAACCTCTAGAAGAAAAAGCAAAAAAAAAACCCCAAACACCTCTAGACGACCCAGCATGCCTCAAACGCCCCCATTAATATCCAATCTCTCCGATTGCTGAAGGAATTCAAAGCGTTTCCAGCCGACTGACGCAGATTTGCAATCAGCGTTGGAAGCTTGTTCCCATGGAGCTGCCTTTGGCTTCCTAAATCGAGGAGGAGGAAGAGGAGGAGGAGGAGGAAGAGGAGGAGGAGGAGGAGGAAGGCACGCTTATGAGTTATAAAAACGTCTCCAGACGTCTTGAGAGATTGCAGCTCATAAAAAGGAACCCCGGCTTTCACTTCAGGCGACATCAGCTGATGTGTTCTCTTTGTGTGTGTGTGTGTGTGTGTGTGTGTGTTTTTGTTTTTTTTAAATGAGCAATCCAACAAAGCTGTTTTTCCACCACGACTTGACATGGAGACGTAATTCCACAATTAATGCTTTGACAACGCGTCTGAAGAGCTTCGGTGGAGAATTTTCAACTGAAAGCAGTTGCTAAGCTACGCTAAAAGAGCGACGAGATCCAGAAACGCAGCAGGAAACGAGCCCGTGTGATGTCACTGATCAGAACGGGTGATGATTGGTCAGGAATCGATGAAACCTGGACACAAACCGGTGACGAAGAACTCCCCCTGGGGGAAGAGGCGGGGCTGAACCACAGTAGCGTAACCATATAAGGAGAAATGGGCGTGACAGCTGGGGACCATGAATGTGTACCACATTGTCAGGAGGGCCAAACAACAGCTGGAGATATTTTATGAGACACAAAACATTTCCACATTAAGGTGGGATAAAAGTTCGGACAGATGCAAAACTATAAACGGTTCAACAACTGCAGAGAACCAACAGCATCCCGGACCTTTCTAGATTCTGCATCAGCAGATCCAGGACAGTACCTGGATCCAGGACTCGGATGTGTTGGACATCTTGTGATTTTGATGTTATCTGCCAAAGCAGGAGGGAACATCTAGTAATCGTCCCACGACGGTAAAGAATCCTGGACCCCGAGCACGACCCGGATCACCTCCCGGTTCTGACTGACTGGTTATCGGTTCAAGAAAAAAGATGCGACAATGCAGAGGCTCCATCTTTGTGTTTAAGATCTCACAACCATCATTTCTGGCGCACACTGGAGCCCCTCCCATCGGTCACGTGATGCCTTCACTGTCCCCTCGGCGTTAATAAGTTTCCTGGTCGTAAACGACTGGAGATTTTCATCCCAGCGTGGATCTAATGAAAGCCAGCGGCTGCCGTCACAGCGGCGGTGAGGCAGAGGATGACGAGACGAAGGCTGGGCTCTGGCTTTATGATGGGGGGAGAAGGGTGGGGGAGATTGGTGGGGGGACACGCCTGAGGTATGGAACACGTTTAATGACCTGTCAGCGATCCATCAGATTGGCCAATGAAACGGGAGCAATTATTGGAAATAAGGCTGAGGTTCTGGAATGAGTCCACAAACCACTGTCCACTTCCTGTGACCTTTAACCTGCAGGACACGGCCAGCAAAATCTGAGGAAGGTCTGGGGCGGAGAAAGATGAGGTTCCTCCTGGTCCTGCGTGATGTGACTGATGAGGATGAGGATGAAGATGAGGATGATGACTCCAGGAGGATGAGGATGGGGTTCTTGGCCTCATGGATCAGTGTCCACCCTTTAAATCCACTTCAAAGACAGGAGTTCCGGGTCCCACTGGTTCCGGAACATCAGCTGATTGAACATCAAAAGAAAACAACTCTGCTCCGGTCCCATTCCCGTGTCAGAACCCTCCACAATGGAACCGATCCCGATCTTTGCGTCATCCCAACATCCTGATTAGTTAATTATCGAACCTGTCTCACCTTCACATCCACCTTAAGCGTTAACGTAACGCGCGGATCGGTCGACACGCAGCCGAGCATCGCGCGGGGCTGGACAGTCATGTCGCCGCTGCGGGGATCGGTAAACGGACCTCCAGCTTCACCGGTACCTTTGATCGCGTTCCCCCGCCCGCTGGTGTCTCCTTCCCTAACGCACCCATCATGTGACGAGGTGAAATAACGATGGAATCCTCACCTGCGGTTCCGGAGATGTTCTGCTTCCAGCCCGGCGCCTCGCTGGGTGTCAAAAAGCCCCGGAGGAGGACGAGCTCCACGTCCGGCGTCATGGCTCTCCGCTCCGGGTAAACTCTTCCCGTCGGGACGGTCCGCCGACACAAACTTCTACTGACGATCCGATCGGTGTTTCTCAAGCTGACGAAATCCTCAGCTTCTACCCATGTGGAGCAGGCGGCATCAGTGAGCTGCCATGACAGATGCGCGTTGTATTCTGGGAAAATTATGCTGCGTTCACTGTCGCGTAGGAAAGTACAATCATGCAGGTTCCTAAGCGGAACGACCGACGTGGATTTGAGGGTGTGCGAGATCTACTATGGTGACGCCACAGCCTACATTACTCCGAATCTCATTGGATGAAGAGGGGATGACGTCTCTGATGTAATCGGAGGTTTTTAAAGATTTTGATCGTTTCAACAGAAAAACTCGACCATAAAAAAATGCACCTGACCACGCCTCCAATTTAAGCCGACACGCCCACATGTGAAAAAACGCAAGAACAACTTGAATTAAATACTGTACATTAAAAAAAATGAGTTTAACATTTGCATGATGGATTTTATTTAGAAGTTTTTAATTTTTAAAAAGAATTTTTTTTTTTTATTTTATGGACTAATTTTATGGAGTGATATCCGAAGGGAAATTAAATTTTAGGTCTCCTGTCACCAGTGCCAGGTGGGTGGGTGGAGTTTACAAAAATTTACAATCTTAGTGGGCGGAGTCACGCCCCATTGGTCCAAAATATGCCTGTGTCACCATTTCAAAACCCAAACCTTTCATTTAAATGCTAGCATGCAGCAGTAGATAAGACAATAAAGATTTACAATCCATATACTTTGGACAATTTGTGACAGAATAGCGGCAGATTTAATAAGCAACACATTTTTTTTTAAATTAGCAAAGATTAAACATCAGCTGCCTACACCCAAGAATATATTTATTTTTTTTAGTTACTCCAATTATGATTTGAGTCCATCAGTTTTTCTCTCAGCTCTTTCATGATGTTTGGAAAATTATTTCTAAAATCATTTCTAATGTTCCGATCCTGCTTCGGAACAAAACGCGATTAATTCACGCTGAAGCCAGAGGCTTATCGTTCATGCATTCTCTTTAGAACAACGGGACTGCAGAAAAAAAAACATTCACACAACCAATCCATATTTTCAAGCTCCATTTAATGTCCTAGCAAAAGGAGAATGTGACTGTTCTAAGGAGTGATTAAAATAGAAAGTGCATTTTGTTTTTGTTCACCGAGTTCAATAAAATAAAAAAAAAAAAGATTCAAGCAGTTTTTATGTCAAGACGGAGCAGAGTTATTAATTCTGTATAAATTGCAAAGAAATCAGTAAAGGTTCTCTGTCGGTTCTCTGTGGTATGGTGTCGACCAAAGGCACATCACAGCTTTGTATCTCACTGGGGAATGTTGCACACACACAGAAAACACACATTCACATGCATGAGCCCTCAGAATACATTTCCCATGATGCTCTGACAAACAGTCTCACAATCTGCAGTCACGTCGATGGAAAAACGGTCATGGAGAAGTTCTGAGAGGCGACAGATGTTGATCCAGAGCATGGCGCGTTTTAATTTGAAGGGATAAGATAGCATTTAAAAACGTCCACCTCAGCCTTAATTCATGTGAACCAAGAGAAACGAAGCAACAGATGACCAGACGGGCGTTTGTCGGTTTTTTTTGTTTTTTTTTTTAGCTCAGACTCTGTTCTCTCTTTAAATAGCATCCTTTTAGGAATAACTGACATGTCCTTAGTTACAACAGTCAAAAAGAAAAAAAAAAACATTCAATAAACATTCTTTTCTAAAGGTAGTTTCCCTTATATAATCTGTAATTTTCCTCTGCCAGTATGTATACACAAGATTAATAACATACCAATCAGTGGTTATTTATAATTGGAAAAAAAAGCACAAAAATGTTTACACTCTTTTACAGGTAAATAAAAGTTTTCGTTCGATTAGGGCGCAGTGTCGTCTCATGGCGTCGGGGTTCCATGCGACCCCTCGTTCTCCTCTATTCTGCTATTAGATCTTTACATACTAATATTGACAAATTGGAGGCTTGTGCTCTGCAGCCGTCAAGTCTTTCCAAGAATAATAATCATACGGGGAGGGGGAGGGAGGGGGGAGGGGGGGAAGGAGACTCATAGCTGGCCCTCGCCGCAGTGGTTGTCCTGACTGCTGCCCGGCTTCTCGGCGTCCTGGCTGGGCAGCTCTTTGAGGATGAGGGCGGCGCTCCTCTCCGAGAACTCGTCGCAGTCGGGCTCCAGGCCGTCGGGGCAGGGCAGCTTCAGGAGCTCCTCCCTGAGCTGAGCTGTGTGTCTCTGTGGGAACATCAGATACCACACATCAAAAAACAACAAAAAAAAAAAAACCCCACGTATATTCAACGGGATGCTTCGTAGCATGTGGGATCCCCTGCACCTTAAGTGCAGCGGCGTGATGGGACATGGTCCGGCCGACCCTCTTGTCGCTGCTGTACTGCTGGATGTCGGCGATCCATTCCTCGCACTGACACATGATCTCGGTTCGCTTCAGGTAGAAGTGTTTGTGGATCACCTGCGGACACACGAAACAAATAATCAACGACAGACACGAACAAACGAGTGTAGAAAAAAAAAAAAAAAAAAGTCCCTTCATTTTCTAAACAAATCTGTAATGGAGCTCGCCTCCGTGGGAAACCGACGCCCTCTGCTGGTAGGAGAGCTACAAAAAAAACGCTCTTCTTTCAGGTGCCTGGAAATAATCCGGGTCGCCACCAGAATCAATCGTACTGTTCCGGCGGGCCACCTCTAACACCGCCCCACCCCCCAAAAAAAGAACTGAATCCAAATCCATTCGGAACATTTTCCAGGAAGCCAAACAGACAAACAAATGCCACCACAACACAACCTCCTCGGAGGCGGTAATAACTCTGAGAGGAGCTGTGATTTAATCAAGAGACTTCATTTCCCCCGCAGTCGTTTTCCTTCTTGGCAATTCTGACTTTCATTACGGAACAAAACCCTGACCGAACCTCGACGTCGCCACAATTATTTCACTTCCAAAACGTTCCCGATTTTGCTCCGATAATCCGGATCTTTAATCTGCTTAACGACGGCCTGAGATCTGTTCTCTCTCTATCTCTCTCTCTCGCTGATTAACTGACACAAGGAGCGGCTCGCGTCTTTTATCAGCATCCCTCCATTCGGCCAAGTATCCGCCGGAGCCGGACGCGGAATACAAATTCCTCTTTCACAGTGAGAATGAGATCAACTTCTCTCTTCATCTCTCCATTACTGAGGGGATGTTTATTATGGACGGTGCTTAAGTCGCTCTTTGACATCATATATAGGACACTCTGCTCGATAGCTGATGTCAATCACCGGTGTCCCCGTCTCCTGCCCCTCCAGACGACTTCCTAGCAACTGTCGCCAGGGCCGAGGCATCAGTATGCAGCTAGCGCCGTGGTGGATGTGACTGTAGCCGCTGCTCCGCCGGTGGAGGGAGTGGATTAGTTATTGTGGCTGCTGCTGATTTGATGTTTACCAAGGGAGGAGAGGCAGCAGAAAAGGTTTGGGGGAGGGGGGGGGGGGGTTGGGTTTTAATCTCTCTTCAACTTCTCCCTCTGCTCTCTTTATCTTTATTCCATCTTCGCCGCTACTTACTCATCCGTCAAACCCAACTCCCAACCCCCCCCATTTGAGTTACACCCCAGCGAGGTAGAGGACGGCCACCCTTCTGAAAAAAAAAAAAAGGGGGGGGGGGGCATTTCAAGGTCATAGATGTGTGGTAAATGTGGCTAAACAAGCTGCTCAGGCTTTCTTGTGAAGGAGACCCGGTCCAGGAATCGTGTTCCCGACCTAAGATGAGAACGATGACGGCAGGAGGCCGATGTTATGCCTGATCGGACGCGAGGTCATTCAAAAGGGTCGTTCCCTCCCCAGGTCCATGCGGCGGCACAGGGGTGGGGTGGCACAGTTTTCACTTTTGGTAATTGGACACGACCATCGATCACAGCATGCGAGGAAGCTCGACATGCAGACCGTCTCTGATCATGAAGTAAACGCTGGGCGTCTTGACGAATGACCTTTCAGAAAATAAACGTCTTCACACACACACACACACACACACAGATGTATACATGAGTATATTCAGCTCATACGTGCGGTCAGAGACGAAGGCCCCGGCTGCCTGATAAACTCAATGACCTTTAAGGTAATGCTGCCCACTCATTATTCCACAGGGCCGGTGGAGGAGGAAGAGGAGCTGAGGAAACACTCAACACATGAAGGGTCAAGGGCGGGGCTGAATAATGCAGCGATTAATCAGGGGTGTCTTGTTGCCCCAGGCGGCTGCCCATTTCACCCACAACCTGCCCCCAACGCTGGAGCAAAAGCGTCCCCAACTTAAGGAGGGTCTTCTGGACGTCCCAGTGCTGAGCGACTCTCCTCTCCGATGGGGAAGTCTTTCCAGAAACCTCGCCGGGGGCTCTGATGGGTTTGCTTGCAACACAGACGGAGATGTCTTCTCTGAATCTGATCAATAATGCAGAGATATTCAACGGAGCAATCCACTTCCTGTCAGGACAGCGTCCCACCGCTGAACGCCCAACCTCACCGAGACTCAGATGGTGGAGTCCAGGACCCTTACCCTATGTAGGGAACCCACCGCCGAGAGGAATGCACATTTTACAAGTGTACTCTGGTTCCTCAGTTGTCTCCGACACACACACAGTGATCCATATTTTAAACATGCAACTCATTGTCCTTAATTCCACCTGACAACCTGCTGCTGCATAATTCAAGCCGGGACTCCATCCTCCAGCTCTCCCTCTATAAATAGAACGTGGCAACGCCGGATTCTCTCTCTCACACACACCTAAAATAAAATCTTTTCCAAGCAATCAGATGCCAATAATGGACTCACGCTGCGCCATTAACAGACACAGCGTCGTGAACGGGAGCAAAAATTCATCCGTTTTCATCACAGGACAGAGAATCTCAGGTCTAATAAAGAAATTTGAAGGTTTTCTTTTTATTACAGCTCAAAATTTCACAGTATTAGACAAAGAACGGTCAAGCCAAGGTCTGCTTGGTGACGTTTTTTGGAGCGTCAAAACCATATTGAAAGTTCAATTTTTTATGAGCACCTCAAGGACTTCATTTATAAGTTTGGAAACTGATCCAAAAAAAATCACAGTTTCAAAAAAATCACCATCTGCGTGCCGATATTGTTTGAAAAGCCATGAAGGAGCTGAGATGATTTAGTCATTCTGATTCTAAAAGTGTTAAACATTCATTTGAAGCTAAACCATGATGGAGGATTTTATGTAGATGACGTTTTACACTTGGGACAGTTTACAAGCAGGATAATTTAACTGTAATCAACTAAAGATACGACAACATCCTGACTCATCCCGACATCATGTGGTCAATACATTTTCAGCGGTACGGACGTAACGGCGTTCCAAACGAGGTCAAGATGATGGACACACGCAAGACCTCTGTGACAGCGTCAGAGCTGCCAGCGAAGAACCTGATGGGATGTCATGAACAGCAGCACAAACCTCCACACTCCTTTCTAAACAAATCTGTAATGGAGCTGGCTTCATGAAGACAGAGGCCAGCTGATGGACGGAGGGTCATGTGTCAGACAGGATGACCGATTCTATTGATTTTCAGTCGCGTTGGTGGTCAACCTTCAGGGGTCCCGGGGGCCACGCGGAGCGGAGCTTTACATACGACACGGACGTGGTCCTGTCGATGCTCCGTCTGCAGGACGGGTCATCGAGAGGACGCCTCTCGTTCGATGCGTTTCTGTGCGATTGTACGAGCTACAGAAGGACGCCTCAGGAGGAGTAGCAAGAGGCGGAGCAACAGGGGGCGGAGCAGCAGGAGGCGCCGCAGAGGAAACCACCGCAATAAAACCACAACATATCAGAATCAATAAAATCCAAAAAAAGTGAAAACTAAACCACAAACAAAACTCCAATTTAAAATCCACATCAAAAAGCATCATCTTTTATGTTCCTTTTTAAATTTTTTGAGACAGCTTGCCATTCAAATATCAGGTGGCGGCGGATTTCCACACTTTGGGAGCATTAAAAAAGCAACAACGCTCCTAACTGGATTTTTATGGAACACACGAGGAACATTTAAGAAGACGGGTCGGAGAGGACATCGGTGATTCCACTGGAACATTAAAGGAAAGATAAACCTTTAAAATGCGGAGAAGCACGGAGATTTACTCATGAAGAAAAACGATGGAGGAACGTTAAAAAAACAACAACAAAAAAAAAAAACAATTGTTAAAGAATAGCAGGAGGAGGACGACATCATTAATGAGAGCCGCTCAAACCACCGACGGTAGAAAACGATGTGGAAATACTGATGAAATGTGACACTTCTGTTCCGACCAGGAGTTCTAATGCAGATTAATGGAGGCAATCACGCAAAATAATTGTGGTTGGCTCAAATAATCACAATCAGGGGATGCTGTAATAATTGTGACAGACCAAGTCGTAACATTTCCATATAACCTCCTGCACAGCTCCGGATGTCTACGGCCACATGACTTAAGTGAGCCTGTTGTCCTCATTTCAGGGGCGCTTCTCACGCAGGTTATAGACGCCAAAAACCACGACCAGGGTCTGAATGAGAGAACGACTCTTCACGTCCCGGCGTGGGACAACGTTTGTCTCGGACGCTGCTAAAAGGCCGGCGGTGGGAAACACACAGGGGGGCAGAATCTCGCCGGGCTTAATTGAACTCCTGTGTGAGTGTGTGTGAGATCGCTCAGCCGGGTGGCTTCGCCGAGTCCGACTGCGTCCTCTCCATATCTCTCGGTCCAGCGGTCCATTTCACTGACGGGCTGGTGATGTCATGGACCCAGGCTTTTTTTTCTTTTTTATTTGTTGTTGTTTAATTCCCGCATCGCCTGCTGTGCAAAAGGCCAGACAGACTCATTTCACCTCCCAATCTCTCGCTAATACAAGCAGAGCCGGCTGTGGATACGAGGAGGGAATAATGAACCTGCTCCAAACAATCCACCCCCTGGAACAAATCCTGAAAAATGACCCGTGTGCCTGAAAAGATTGTGTCTCTGATGTCATCGTTTTAACACAGGAGACGCGAGGATAAGTCACTTGAGCGTTTTCCTTTCTACACCCTAAACAACTCTTCTCATCACATGCATTTCTCTTCCTGCACCGGTTGAGAGTCCAATCAGAGTCCTCTGAAAGTTTCAAACCTTTGGCGGCGGCGCCTACCTCTTTGAAGCACGGTGAGGGGTTACGCATCTGCTCCAGCATGGCCCATTTGACGGACGCCTGTCGTATGTTGCCGTCGTATTCCCGCGAGCTCTGCGTGCCGCTGGGGGTCCCGCGGGAGCGTTCGTATCCCGGTTCGTTGAAGTAAGGCTCAGCCACCAGAATGAGGGACTGCACCGACACTAGCACCTGCAGGAAATGGAATCATGGGAGGGAAAATATTGAGGATTATCACTGAACTTTATTTTTTCTGACACAACTACTTAGCGCTGATCTATGGGTACATTTCATCCCTTCGGAGTCCGCCTCCAGGAATTCTTTGGTTTCATAAAGATATATCCTTCATCGTATCTTTATTAACGGCTCGATTAATGCGCCGGCCCGTCTCAAGGAGAACGAGGACGTCGTCCCACCATCCCTCTGTCCATTTCTAGCCGCTACGTCGCCAGCAACCACCATCTCCGCCTTGGAGGCCTGCCTGCTGGCAGTGCCCGAGCTGCTCGACGCACAACTCAAAAAAATAACGCTCTATCATGTGGATCCCACTGACCTTCAGCCGATGCAGTCCGTCTGACTTAAAGAGCTTTTCCACATGTTAAAGGCCCAAACCAAAACCCAAATGGGGGATTTCTTTATCCTAGCCCACTCCCCCAGTCTTCCTACTCACCTCCACCCCCCTTATTTTCCATTATTGATCCGCAGCACGCTAACAGGAATGATAATCAATGGAGACATCTATATGCACTCTCCAACCCTGCAAATGAGGGAATTATAAAAAAATAAAAAAATAAATAAAAAAAACAGGAGGAATCTATTTCTAAGGGCTGCAGCTCGCTGCTTGTTGGATCGATACATACAGAAAATGAACGCTGGCGTCCAAATGACTAACAACCAAACGGTAGCGTGGGTGTGCCGACCCGCTGTGGTGGCGATTTGTGTGTTTATCGATAGAACAAACTTAAATTCAATCATTGTGTATTTGTTGCTCCCCTAATAATGCGTATTATCTATTGCACGCAGTCCAAACTCTCCAACATTGATTAAAATACACTCCTTACAAAAACCTTGAGAGGCCGGTGTGTTCCCTACGTCATAAATAAGGCAGCAAAGAAATAAATTCCTATTGACTGGTCTACTTTTACAATATGTACAGTAATGCTGCCGATGGAACCGCCGGACATGTTTGCTTCTTGTGCACAAATATCATTAAAAAGAATTGACTTTTACAAAGCATTTGGAGAATAAGTTCTCTTGAAGGACATCCACTAGGTTGCATACTTCCACAAAGGACCGACAGTCCCCTATAATTCAATTAAACCCTAATCCTGAATTCCAATTATAAACCTAATCTAATAAAGCAATCCATATCAGAACAGGCTGACCACAGCCGTGAGCTGGGTCTGTGATTTAAATACAAAAACAAAGTAACATATTGAACAGATGCAGAGAAAAACAATTTTTCATCCTGAAATTTGTATTATTATAACAATAAAATAAATAAAAAAATTGTCTTTTTTTTTTTTTATTGATTAGCATACAGTAAGTGACAAATTTGAATTCAACTTGTGGGAGAGTTGATCACCAACCAAAGAAGAAGGAACCATTCCATTTTGTGGATGAAAAGATAATAGGGAGAGGCTTGTGAGATGTTTCCCCATTAAAAAAAAAAAAAGTTTAAAAAAAAGTTTTCTTCATATAAATTGACGTCATTTGAGTTTCTTCTTTTCCACATGCCAAACGTTCCCATCAAAAGTCTTTTAAAATACATAAAGCTGCTTTTTTTTTGGTGTAATTCTAACAAACTCAAGCTCCTTAGAGGAGGTAATGAATGTCTGGTGTGTAAGGCTCGCCTTTAAGAAAAGAAAAAACTTACATTTTTGTGACGGAAATGTTACCAAAGACGAGGCTACAGCCGATTTGCAGAGCAAAAAAAAAAAAAAAAAAAATGACGACGGTCTACTAAATCACGTCTACAAACAGACGGGCTTCAGAAGACGACTGATCTGCAGCGGACGTCCAGATGAGTGATGTGTGCGAACAGGCATAACCCCAAGCTACGAATGATGCTGGCTTTGTTTTCTTTGATTAACGCCCACACACTCGATTTTAAAAAAAAGGATCCTTTATGTCAGCTGTCGAAACGCCAAGCCCATTAATACCGAGCCGCAGGCGGTGCGATGACAGGGACGTGACAACCCGTGTCAAAGACGACAACGACTCGTCCATCCGGACGGGTAACCGTCGCCGTGGATCTTCCAAGCACACCTGTAAAAAGCTTGAGGTCTGTGGGTTCCACTTCTCCTCTGGTCTCCCGTGCCACGTGTTGAGGATACTTAAACACACCTCAAGAGACAAAAACAGGAGGACGTTAGCGACACCTGAACGTGGCGCCGCCGTTGGGATCGGCGCTAAACTCTTCGTGAAACTCACTTTGCCATCATTGTAAAGGTTAGGGTTAAAGCGCACGCTGTGTCCGCCGGTGGTCTCCAGGTTGACCAGCGGAGGCGAGTTGGGGTAATCTTGGGGGAAATAAACGTCAAACTCAAAGCAGCCGTTGGCGTACGGCGTGTCGGCTGGGCCCGTGATGAGAACCTGAAACAGAGACGGGACAGGATTAACGCAAAACAGCCCAAGAAAGAGTATTTATTCATCACAAACACTGAAAGGGAGTTAATTAAAGAAAGGTGGTCGCACTGATAACAGTAAATATGGATTAAACAAAAGGGTAAACCGCAAAGTATTAACGGAGAAATGGCGCTGACTCTTTTGCAGGCTCTTCCACGACAATGTAATTAACAACAAGGCTAAAGGGTGAAATTAGTCGCCCAATTCTGTCCGCAGATCTCATGGCATGCGAAAAAAAATAAAAATTATTTCCTCGCTAAAGAGATTAGCTCATCAATCAAATAAACACAAGAAACCAAAATCTAGCACAAGGACATGAATATATATGGGAATACATAATTTTCAATAGAAGGCAATGTCAACCACGAACCAAAGTGTAACTGCGGGATAGGCTTCAAGGATTTAGGATGTAAGAACGGACGACGGGAAAGATTTTTATTCATAAGCTGTGCTGTTGGAAATTCAAGGACAAACACTCAGCAAATATGGGTGTTGTGTTTAATGCAAATTGGGCAGTTTTATGCTTATATAACGCCGTGTGGCTGACTCCGCATGGCAAATACCAAACAGATGATAATACAGCTTTGACAGATTTTTACGGACGCTACATTGATTACAAATCCCAAGAAAGATTGAGGCAAAGATCTTCTGAAAGGAAGATTGTGTCTTTTGTAATGCAGCCGCTTCGAGGGGCATTCCGCATGGTCGATGATGGAAAACTCTTAACGTGGAGAATAGATTTATTTCTCCCACCATCTCTGACTGCGGAGCATCAGGTGACAGTCCCGTTACCTGGCTATGAATACAGCAGAACCGATCGGCATGAGTGACTCAACTAAATGAGGAATGGATGTGAGAATAAATGTTGGAATACGCTGCAGATTCATAGCGATGGCCTGAAGCAGCCAAGAACAATTTGTGGCTGATCCTCGCTGTGCCAGGGTGCTGGAAAGAAGAACGGCCAACCCGTGAGAATGCCATATTGGCTCTAGACCGGTACGAACGCCACCCTTGATTACTTAGGTGAATGCAGATCTTTGGATTTTGATGTCAACATTTTCATTCTACGTGCTCCAACTAGCACTCCTCTTGTCACCGTTCTGCATCAGAGGTAGCAACTGTGCTAAACTGACATAGAAAGAAATGAGCCAGCAAGGACAGGACAGATCAGAGGCGTGACGTTTTAATGTGTACGACTCACAGCAAAAGATTTAAAGGCAGGCGAGCAGCAGTTAGCGGCTAACTCAGCCCGCTGAAAACCTTCAAATTGAGAGACAGCAGGAGGTCCTAACCACCCGAGCAGAGGACGAGACGATCCGCCAAACGACGGGCGGTAAATTATTATGTCTGTTTTCAGAGCGCCGTCGGAGGTAAAATGTCAGACTGGATGCTAACGCTGATGCGTTGTCATGTGGGGGTCTATTTGTACAATTACAGCTGTTATTTATCCTTGTTGTTTGGTGTTCGTAGCGCTGTCTCAACTCAATATAAAACCGAACTCGAATCAGATGGAGGATCTAGTCTGGAGCCTCAGTCGACTTGAGGATCCACTGGATAAAAGACTCCACATTTATTGCATTTCGACTCCCGGACAATAAAAGTGTGGAAGCGTTTCAAAAACTGCAGCCAACTGTTCCGGCGTTAAATAAAAGAACTGTTTTGGTAATAATGTCAAGATGCAGGGCTGAGGTTGCCCCGACCCTTTGGGATCAGAAGATTTCCACCTCAGCAGCCACTGTTCTTTTCTGCTGATCATGCTCCTCTCTCCATTCTTGGGGAACTTTTTTTTTTTTTTTTTTTTTTTTTTAGTTTTATCGACTCCTCCAAGCTCTTAGCAACCCCAAGTCAGCACTCACCCATTCACACACACACTTCGCACACTGGTGGCAGAGGGTGTAAGGTCACTAGCTTAGCGCCCACACACTGATGACAGCAGAGCTGCATACCCCTTTGTATTATGTCATTATTAATATATGTATAATTTAATTAGCATATTGCGACACGATTGCTTTGTCCGTTAAGTTTTATGCACACGAGCTGATGTTTACACGCAGCGCCGCCTTCCCGTCTCCTCTGTCTTTCTTTACACAGCTGTTCCGCTAAAACCGACTTAAACAGACGAGGATTCTGACATTTAGCAAAGGAGATTTTGCCACTAATCAAGTTGTGGGGGTGAAAGCCATTTATTAAATGTCACTGGAAGTGAGTAAGACCTGCTGATGATAAGTTGCACGGCGCAAAGACCAGATGCCAAACAGCACGATGACACATTCACGATGCCCATGCAACATGCAGGACAGTCTCGTCCAATCAGGAACGTCTTTGGAATCACGTTTGCAGACCTCGGACGGGCCTGAAAGACGACTTTACCTTCATGATGTCCAGTCGCTCCTCGTCACAACGGACGAAGACGCTCGAAGACGACGACAGGGGCAGAGAGGTGGACAGGGTGACGGCTTCCTGGGCGAGGCGGCGGGATCGGGCCGCGCTGTTGGTGTCGTTGGCGTTCTTCACCTGAGACATGTAGTGGTAGTTCACCTTGAACATCAATTTTCCATCCTCGTCCTCCGAGACCATTTCAAAGGTGTCTGCAAAAAGAAAAGGCCCGGAGTTGAGTTATCAGAGGAAGACACGGCGTATTCAGGGTGGGACGGGTTCGCCTCTTTTCCACACCTTGAAAGAGAAACAAGGATGGGGGGGGTATCACGAAATTTTTCGTGTGTGTGTGTGTGTGCGTGCATAAGATTTTTAAATTTACGTGCGTTATTTAAAGTGTGATTTTGCTGTATTCATAGATAATTGGTTAACACAACACCAAGTCCAATCTAACACAACTTTTAAATTACTAGAGACAAGTGAGGAAGAAAATCTTCACTTCTACCGAACAGACATGTTTTTTTGTATTCCCCTACATGATGTGATGAAGTCTTCTAACACTGAACAACAACACAGTCTTCAGTTTCCTATTCCCATTCTGTCTGAGCGCTGAAACAACATCGTTTGTGAATCTAGTGATGTGTAATTAATTCAGAAATCAAGCTGCTCACAAAATCAATTGTACTGCAGCCAAACTGGAGTAATTAATCATGACATGACAAAGGAGATGAGTGGGATGGGAATGTCGAGTCTACTTCCCTTTCCACTGTTGCATTCAGGCGCTACGGAGCAGACAGGAGGGCTCCTAAACCTTGGCAACGGGTTGGTTCATTTCTTCAACTTTCGGATTTGTTAGCAAAGAGGTAATCACAACTTTGGATCTATGGTGATCGATTTCTTATTTATTGTGATGATCAATTTCCAAGCGTGTTGACTTTTGGTTCCTTTGGCTCTGTCAGGGTTCGTCAGTTTGATGAATCTAGAAATCTAGAATCAGTCAAGATTGACCTGTGAACCTGGACCGTTTCACTGTGTGAACCTGGACTGTTTCAATATACGAACCACAAGCTCAGAAAATTAAAATTAAATGGCATTGCTTTCAGTATTTTTGATCAATCCACAGATTGAACCTATTTGTGTAGAACTTAATCATTTTGGCAAAAATGACAAAAAGGAAATTTAACTGTGTTTCAATGATAACGGAAAATAATGCGAAAATAAAGCCAAAAAGAAAAAATTGAACACCGCAACTCACCAAATTGCAGCTTCTTCATGGCGGCAACATATTTCTCTTCTAAAGAGCGTAGAATGGACAGGGGTTTGGGGCGAGTCGACACCTTCCTCGAAGACTCCACCAGCTTCCTCTCTGGTAAACAGACGGGAAAATGGAAATGAAGAAAAGAATAGCATGGATAATAAAAAAAAAGTCTGGAGAAGCTCAGTAGGCCTATTTCTATTCTCATAGCTTAGAAAATGAAGGCTTCTCATCAGATGTATGAACAGTTCCTCCAGGATTTCACAGGCAACGCCGATGACATCAGACTTCAAACCGTATCCATGACTGGAAATCTTTTCAACTTCAATCCTCTGGCAGCTTGTCTCACTTTAAGGAGATTTCTGCAGCGGCATTAGAGGAGCTCATCTCACAATTAAATTCTTCCACCTGTCAACTTGGCATTATTCCCTCCAGATTTCCGAAAGAGGTATTTCACACTGTTGTCCAACCAATTTAATCTTATTAACCGCTCACGGTCTATGGGCTCTGACCCATCTGTCATGAAAATCAGTTTATTAAATTAAGCGTGTTCATGCTCACAGATAAGACACTAAAGAAGCACACAGAGTGAGCAGAAAAATGATAGAGCTGCTGATTTTCTAATTTATTTGTCTGTTTGGTTAGCTGTGGTGATGTCGATACCGCACAGGAACGCTTCCTTTCCGTCGATACTTTCTTGCTCCTGTCTAATCATGGCTTCACTTAGAAATAAGCTTCCTGTGCTAATTAAATGATTATACATCAGTCAAGGCCTTCATGTTGCAACTGCCTCACCACTTAACTCGGGATGATGTGTGATTCCCGAGGCCTTTATCATATGGATTTCTTGATGGGAAGAAATATGACATTGATCTTTATCCGTACCCCGACCCAACAAGCACTTCCACCCACATCTAATGGCATCTGCCTCACAAGCCATCAGAGGAACGGCTGTTTGTGTGGAGAGAACCTAGAAATCCTTCGCAGGGGGATGGAAGAAAGGGGGGGAGGCTACATTATAGTAATGGGGGAGGCGTTATGTTTCATCATGCGGGGGGGGGGGGAGTTTAATTGAAGGCGGTTCTTTTTTACGATGACTTGTCCGTTCTTTCTTTATTTCACCTACCCTGCTCCTCCTCACAGAGAAGAGCACATGTGTCAAACTCATGGCCCGGGGGCCAAATGTGGCCCGTCACATCACTTTACATGGCCCACAAGAGCATAAAAGGTCAGAGTGTCTAAAAATAAATAGGTGAAAAGTGTGCGTTGACCAAAAACTACATTTACCATGATGCAATAATTCAGCCCATTTTAACTTAGACAAAAAATGTTTTGTCCTAATTTATGTTTGATTTCATAACACAGCAACAAGCAAACATTTTTTTGTAACTTAGATTGAGTTACATTTAGTTATATTTATTAGTTACATCTGGCCCTTTCAGGGCAGCCGTTATACTGATGTGGCCCTCAGTGAAAATGAGTTTGACACCCCTGAACTAGAGCTTCCTGGAGAAGACGGTAAGGTCTTCCTCAACGTGACACACTTCATATCGCCACGGTTACTAACAGCCCTGTAGTCTTAGCCCATGCAGTACTATCAAAGTACATCTGATTTGAACCTAAGCCTGTATTTGGTATAATTTCATCCTATGGATATAGATATAGATAGCTTCAATCAGCTGCGACAGTCTTGGGCAAGAGAGCCTCCATACGCTCTACTCCTACCCTGGTTGGCCTGCCGTAGGCTGGTGGTGGCAGCGTAGACTATCTCAGCTGTCCTCTGGATGTCAGGAACCAGCAGAGTCAAACCCTCGGGCTCTGGATCTGAGCTTTCGGTCTTCATCACACCTTTACTCTTATCTTTCTTCGACCTGAAAACACACGTACAGTAAATATTCAGCCTCAACGGATGCAGAATAAAAAATTTTAAAAAATCCATATTCCAGGAAGGAAGGGAATCCTTTCAGGCTTTATTTAAACTCTGTGAGGTAGTGCGGCTTTCAGTGACATTCTGAAGAGAGAGGAGGAGATATGAAAGGTATCGGTGTGGCTTTTTGTGGAGCGTTCGCAGCGTTGAATTATTCATTATTCTTTATGTATGAAGTGTGTTTGAGAGCAAAAAGATAAGATATTTATAGTTATATGTAACTATATAAATGGAATACGCATCCAACATTTAAAAACAAATTAAATAATTCAATTAATCACCATCTAGCTATGTGGACTTTCCCCATCTCACCTGAGGCGGTTGGTGTAAGTGTCCACGCATGTCTTCATCTTGGCCAACAGCATCCCGACAGACGTCTGGCCCTCCCCGTGCTCTTCGTCCTCCTCCTCCTCGTCCTGACCCGGGTCTCCAGAGAGAGGCAGCAGCAGGGGAACCAGAGCGGTGCAGGAGGAAATGGCTCTCAGCAGCTCCAGTAAGGCTCGGTACAGGGGCACGTGACGAGCCATATCCAAAACTGTGGAGAGACCAGACGGGTATGAAGCCACGCCGAACCGGCTAAAAGATGCAGGTTGACTGTTTTCAACCTGGGCGGATGATCTAAATAAATTAGGCTGGTCTCATTTCCAGCCTGCTAACATTTTGTCAGCCCCTGACCAGAAACCAGTCAAACACGAGGGTCTGTTGAGACTCTGAAGTCACCATTAATTGGTCAACCAAGTCAGCCATATCAATTTCTGAGAGGGGCAGGCTTGTGTGTGCGAGGAGGCTCTTGTGCATCCGTGTGTTCGCCTTGAAGTGTCAGCCTCAAAATAAATAGAACAGCTCTTGTTTGCGGCTCCGGACTGTTTTACATTTATATTGAAATTCCCAGCTACCAACTGTCCTCCAAGCATCTGCACAACACTGACCTCCCTGGGCTTTAATCTGCTCTTAAATCCTTTAACCCGTGTCTGTGGGTGACACCTAGCATGGAATCCCAATCCATTCCATGTATGTCTAAGGAATTACTCTGAGCGTTTGTGTGTAACTCATCAGAATTTCTCCTCCTGCGTCGTCTCAATGTCAGCCTGTTTTGTTTTGTTTTTTCTTTTTACCAGCGTGCGCTAAGCAGAAAAATAGAAAACAGAAAAATGCATTAGCGAAAGCTTTTCCAGATAAAGGCCTTTTAAAAACCTTATTTGAGTTTAAAAAGAGAGAGATTAAAAAAAAAAATGGAAAAAGAGCTTTCTAACATCCACTGGTAACAGATGATAGTATCGCGATGGCGTACAAAAGGAGGCCATCCAGAGTAATAAACTAATGAGAAGTTTCAAGACCTCTTGGTATTCAATCTGTAAAAGAAAACCTGGTTTACTAAAAAACTCAAGAAACTCCCCGACCGAACGCCGTTCCTCCTCAACCCACCAAAGAGGCTGGACATCCATCAAGGCTGTGACCATCTCCTGTGTGCTGACCCGCAGTCATTGCAGCGCTGCAGACCACAGGCCTCTACTCTCTGTGATTTAGGGCCTTCGGGGGGCCATAGAGAGACGGGTGCTGCCTGAAGCCGTGTTGGATGCTTAGGCTGATTAATAGTTAACGGGGAGGCCCTGGATTGGCGCGGGAGTGCCTGTAGATGTAAGGCTTCCTTGAAATAAAAGCACTACTGTTGAACCCAACCGCCCACCCCCCCAGTCGCCCCGAGAGCCTCATCTCCTGCTGAATCAATTGCCTCAGTTAAATAGTGTTTCATGAAGGGGGACTTCAAAGCCGGGTGGGTATCTTTACATTTTTTTACATTACTTAATAACGTTAGAATGGAATTTCAAATTTAGATTAAAAATTTCTTCAGGATTTTAATTTTGAGACTGCTGGTATATTAGGACAAATATCACAAGAAAAGCAGCGTGAGGTTCTGATTTCCTCTGGATGAAGAGTGGACAAAATAATGAACCTGGTCTACTAGAAAATAGTTATTTGACATATATTATTGATAACCCTAGAAAGCAGAGCCATCATCTATCTAATGAGACGATTACACACAAAATATTCACCCTTTTCTGTGCAGCGTACTGTAAAAAAGTTAATTAGGAGACGAGCAGCATCAGTAAATGTTCCTGTAGGCAAACCCGTCAGATAGTTTTACCACCTGTCAGGACGTGATTAAACAAGACAAAACCGATTAGCCACAGCGAGCGTAACGTATTATTGTGCTGTGGTTGTGATAAATGTCCTGCTGGCATTAAGAGATTTTAGTTCGGCCCATGATTTCTATAACAATAATATTCCTAGTCAACATACAATCTTGGATACTCCATGATGCCTCAAATGCCAAATAAAGAAATTCAAATTAACCTTGAACCTCTGTCATCTACTCCTGACTCTCGCCTCACTCTTCAACCAATTTAGTGCTTTTCCCACCCGGCAGTGCCGAGAGATGTCTGGAGGGATCCTGTAATTACAGCAGGAAGAATGACACTTGGTATTTTCCTGGTGCTGTACGATGAGCTCAGGGGCAACCACATCAAAAAGAAACACATTTAAAAAAAAAAGACGGGTTTAAAAATGGAACTTGTTTAGCAACGGTCGACTCTGTTGGTGGTAATTACTGAAGCAAATGCCACAGCGAGGCCGAATCAAACGTGAATATGTGGAAGACACAGCATAGGCGTAGGATCCCTGCTGTCGGTGAATTTCCTACAATCCTACGATCTCAAATTTCTATTCCAATACAGCTTTCCTTCCTCTAAGTAGTTTGATCGTAATGATTTCAGAGTAGCTCATTTTTCAGCTCAAGGGACCATGACCCATTTCTAATGAGGCTAGCCGAGATGCAGAGTCTTGATAATTCGCACTTAACAATTGCCCTTAATTGGATGGTGCTGAAATTGCACATGGGTGTATGATCATACAGCAGAGCTCTGCCACAGTGGGCGACGGAAATATCTCAACAACCCAAGGATGGAATACCAGGAATTTTTTTGAAGAGGACATTCATGGGTCTCGCAGGATGAATCCAACTGACTGCTACATTGCAAATTTTCCTTCAGTACCACCGTGAGGTAGAAGGTTCTGGTAATGAGAGAAATATCACCGGATATAAAAGATAGAAAGCTAGAAAACAATCAACGTGTTACCGCCAAGTCCCCAACCCATAGGGGAGCAGGAGGCTAGGTTCGTGGACCGGCTGCCCCTACGAGGGACGGGTGTCTATCGCCAACGGAAAAACAAGGCATTGAGTATGCGAGTCACGCTGAGTGGGCTGCTAATACTCTGACTCAAGCTCATAGCTGGATGGTGTCGGGTCTTCTTGACCCCTTGAGGGCAACAGAACAGAAGTGAAAGTAGCTGAAATATTAAGACGGTGACATGCTCCCGCCAACACACAGTCTGCCTCAGTGGACACTGTAGATAATGTGCATCAAAGCAAGACTATGCGGAGCGACCAATAAAAGACTGCCTGAAGCTCTGGGCCGTTTCAAAGGACAGAAGGAACAACAGCGCTGCATTTTCTGTGCACAAAATAATGTCTTAAACACAAACGCCCTCAAGTCACTTGGTTTTAGGTTGCATGGATGTTTTAACTAGGAGGTTAGGACGAGTAGGAGAAGTCAAGAAACTAGTTACTGTGACCCAAAAAAAATTAAAGTTATGTGATTTTCTCTGCATGAAATGTTAGTTGGGATCTTTCCGCTCTTCTGGTTACCGTTGCTACGAAACAGTCTCTTTAGGACAAAGACGTTTAAAGACATTAAGGTTTTATTTAATGGACGGGTCAAGAAGAGATGGTGGACAAAGAGAAACTGGTTTGTTTGTAGTGTAAACCTTTGTGGGTTTGGACGTCAGCACAAATATACTCTTGGGAGATGGTCTTTAGACGGTCATATTAAAATATCGCATTTTGGATAGAATACCTGATCCTGACCAAATGGAACCAGAACCCACCTCTGATCGGATCGTCTCTCAACCTGGGATGAGGTTACTAAACATTAACAGACGTTCAACGTGAGGTCGTGTGAAATTTGACACAAGTGTTTGAATCTCTCAAAATTCCAGCTGCTGAAGGCTAGCTTCTTCAACCTTTCACTAGCTACTAGTAGGGAGCGACTTTGACGAAGGGTCAATAGGGGTCAAGAGGTTGGGAGCGTGGAGGAAATAAAGCTGTGGCCCTGTTGTTGTTTTATTTACCTCCAAGAATTCAACCGTCGCGTCCCCAAGATAACTGCGAGACCGAAACCATTACATATTGATCTGCTCGGCGATATTGAACGTGGGGTTGAAACAAGGTTGACAGTGTTAAGCTGGCTCATTTGGATGAACGGCCAATGAGATGCAGCCATCTGATGTCCAGTGTTCCAGAGATGCGCAAATTAAAGGCTCCTAGAGGAGCAAGTGCAAAATGACAGACTTGTCTCATCAATTTTGAGGAGATGTGGACGGACCACGCCTCCGAAGTCACCGATAGTGGGGGGAATATAAACTGGTCCTGATAGTGATGTAGATTTCATTAAGGAGAGGAGCTGAGGATGTAACAAAGAGGAGTAAAATTAGGATGCAGAATATCAGGGGAAATGTGTTGGACCACAAAAGAGCTTAGACAGCTCAGCCGGCGCAGCATCTTAATTTCAGAAGCTTCACTTAGAAGATAAATATCAGACCCCCACACCTCTTTGCACTGCCTCCCCTCTTTGTCCTCCACCCAGCCTCAGACATTCTTTATTTCCCCATCACCTCCGATTGCCCCCCCCATCCTCAGGTCTGCCAGGATAACAGAAGCTCATGATGGGCTCGACTGAACTCGGAGCCGAGTGTGGCACGGAGAGACTGAATCGCCATCTTTTGGGCTTTTTTTTTTTTTTTTTTTTCTCTCTCTTTCCTCTTTTGGTTTTTGTGTGTTGTTTAGGTGGGAACTGCGTGGGTGTGTGCATGTGTGTGTGTGCGCTCAACCAGCCCCCACAGCAGTGGGGAGAGGAGGAGACAACAGTAAGCATGAGCAATGTCATTTCCCCCTCCTTCTTCCTCCCCGTCTCATTCTCATGCTCTACCTTCACTGCCACGGCCATCGGGATCCGTCCTCCCTCTCCCTCGCCATCGTTCCGCTCGGTTATGCAATGCACAGTCCTCCCTCGGAGACTAGCTGGTGTCGGAGACCCGACCCAACACCGCCAGCGATGACGGCTGTGGCAGATCCTTAACGCCAGAACGACTCGTCTCCACAGACGCCCGCTCCGTTGGAATTTAGGGGCTTCTCCTCTGGAATATCTCTTAAAGCAAAGGACCTGGCTATTCTGTTTGAGACGCTATCAGCTGATGCTAGAGACATATTAATGCACGGCGTTGACATGATTGACAGCGGGACATCCGTGATGGGCAGGATGCTGTTTTGCTAGGCACTTCTGGCTCTGCTACCCAGAGAAGTGTGAAGCGAGCGGGAGGGACGCTACAGAACGAGGGTGTGTGTAGATTTGCTGATAAGCCGGTGAGGGAGATTCAGGAGTTGCATTGAGGAGTTCAAGAAAAGAACTGACTGAAAGAGAGGGAGCAGGCAGCGAGGATGAGGGGAACGGAGGGGAGGCAAGAGGGGGCAAACGGGGAAGACGGTTTCTCCTCGCCCCCGTAACAGAGGCTGCTAGCGCTTCACAGCTTCTGCTGATAAAAACCTGACTGCAAAGACTTTTGAAAGCCATCTAAAAAACAAAGTTGGGGGAGGGATGTTGAACTTGACAGATGGAGCAGAGAAGTGACACAAGGAGGTTTATACTGGAAGCGTAGCTTGAGACCGGCGAAGCTGTGGCGACGCCGCTGCCTCCTACTCTTCTCCACATCCCCTTCTGTGTTGCTCACGCTGTTGTCACCGCGGCGGCACAGCGATCCTGCCTCATCTCCCCCGGGTCACCACGTATAGAATGCCATTAAAGCCTTGGTTTTCCAGTGAAGATCCAAAAAGCATGTCAGATGACCTTCTCTCACACCTTAGACACCATAGGGTAAGCATTAAACCATTACGTTCACTTCATGATCCTTATTTCTTTAATTTTGGTGAATTTAATGACAACTATTCCGCACGTTGACAAAGGTTGAAAGGATGATGACTGTTGCAATTCCACTGACAAGACCCCAAAAACCAAGAATGATCCAGTTTGCCTTGCTTGCACATTTATCTCGGAGATTAGATCAGCTTTTTGTCTTTAAAATTCAAGATTTCCTTGAATGGGAAAGTAGCTCCTGCGGGTGCTGAGTGGTCATTCATTAAAGAAATCCCCTCAAAAATGCCCACCCTTTTTGGGACTAAGAATAAAATCATGGTAATTTTAATAAAAGAACCATTAGTGGTGTCAGTTTAATTGAAGATAATCCAAACGTGAGTCCCGGTGTCAAGAATTGATTTCTAGGAGCTCGGTTTCAACATGCATAAGGTCAAACAAGCTGGTGTTTACAGCTGATTCTCCACTTTGCTATGCATGGCCATTGTTGTGTTCAATTGATGATTGATTACTAGTAGGGTGGGGGTTTGTGTGTAACAGCCCCAATCCTACTGGGGCTGTTACACCAATAGGATTAACCCGACCAAGACTTGTTTGGTACGTCCAAGAGAAGGACAAAGCAAAAAACACCAAACTTTAAAGACAGCGCGTTGATTCTGACGTTATTCTGCTGTTTCCTGTCTGTGGGATAACATCTGATGTGTGTATTTATGTTCCTTTCAGACCAGTGTCCCTTGCCAGATCAGGTGAGCAGCAGGAACATGGGCACCACCGTCATAACCATCGAGGACGTGCGAGCATTGGAGGTCAAGGAGGAGCAAGAGGAGTCCATCTTGGCCATGTTAGGCATCATTGGAACATTTCTTAACCTATTTGTAATCGTTTTCGTCTACATCTATACAACACTGTGAGGTGCCAAAGCTAAATCTGTAGGAATTCTCAAAAAAAAACAAAGAGGGAACTGAGCAGCAAGGAACGATGGGTTAACGAGGAAGTAACACATGTTTGGGAAAGAAGATTGACATGAACGACTTCCACAGAGAGAGGAGGACGATATCTTCCAGACTGGCTCATGGTGACGATGAAGAGGCCATATTGCAAAGCCACAACCGTGAGCCAGGAAGATAACAAAGGGCCGGGAGACAAATCAGGGCTGTTGGAGGGCCTCCATGAGAAGAGCCAGATGGACACTAACAACCACCCCCCATCCAGGACTGAACCCCTGGCCCTGATCGGATTTTCTCTGACTGCCGGACCCATTGGAAACATGAGAAAACAGGACAGTCTAATGGACAGCACTGATGCTTTTCCATTTATTTTTCCCCAATTTTAAATTTGGTGGGGCTGTAATTTCTGGAATTTGTTGGAGGGGATTTTAAGCAACATGATTAAAAGCAGAAAAAGAAATAAAAACTACACAGGGAAGCTGCTCAGGAGACACTATTGGCCACTATCCATTTCCAGGGCCAAAAATTGTAATAGCTTCAGCGCTCCTGTTGCAAGAAATGAGACTGTGGATGAGCACTGCTGTACTGTTGTCTCCAAGGATGTCTGCAATCTCAAAAATATCCTCAAACCACGAATAATAAACATCTAAAATAAACATATTTGCTTTTAAGAAACAATGTGCAACAACATTAATGGTATACGAAGCAAGATTTCCTAAAAAACAATGCATACAAAAGTGATCCTTCTCCAGTCGTCTCTCGGTTGACCCACTTGAAGTGTGCTGTGGTGTATTTATTTGCAGAAGTCCTGCCTTCTGCCTACATTTCATTATTTTTTTGTATCTTGTGACAAACTTCGGGCACAGAGCGAAAACAAAAAAGGCATTGCTTTGGGAGGCTCGTGTGAAGTTGTGGGTGAAGTTTATTTGTGCTGTTTTAGCAAAATCTCGAGGGAAAAAAACTTGTTTTTAAATTATATTTTGTTTTCACTACTTCAGGAGCTCGCTCGATCAACACTGCTCGCCTTCTGGTTGAGAAGGCACCAAATTTAAATAGTTTGCTTACAATCCTGCATAATATGAATTCAGTGTATTACGCCATTAAAATCTTGTTGGGGACAATTTTGGGGAAATTATACTTCAAAATATTAAAGAAAAAAACGTAATTGGATATTTTTTTTAAATGAAAGATTTATCGTAAAGAAGGAGGTCAAACTGTTTTTGATCAATGCAGCAGATTTACATATCAGACAAGGTGTTAATTTGTATTTTGATTTTAGGGTAATGTGATGAACTTTTTTTGTGTATTAAAGAGCGTTTTATAAATTTGAATAACGTCTACATGCGTTGTCCAATGGCAGACATTTGAACAATAAAACATCTGAGCACATCAATGGACTCGGGCTTCAAGAAAACACAAGGTGGGGTTTTTTTTGGAACGAAAAAAAAAAGGTAAATAGTGGCAACCAGACATCGAGTACACGCCTAAATTATTTTAACCCCTGTTCAAATTCACCATTACATTTTAACAGTCTCGAACCATATTAAAAACCCTCTTTATATATATTGTGTGGTGCATTAGGTTCATATATTATGGAAAATTCACATTAAATGGAGCTACTGCCATCTTTTTTCCAAGCTGCATGAGGCGAAAGCTTTATTTGAATTACTATTTTGATGTTACAATTGTGCTTCAATGCTTTGTCACTCCCGATCATGGGCTCTCACTCAGTTTCACTAGACACTAACTAACTGGTTAAACTAATGGAACGCCGTTGTCCCAATGGGACCAACGCACTCAGTGGCGGGTGTGCATTAACACAGCTGTCCGGCGACGTAAGCGTCGTCTTTGGTTCCACATGGTCTCCATCGTATCTGGAGTGATGAATCATTACCGTCGCCCCCTCCTCAACAGCCGAGTCATGTTCAGATTGCCCTCCAGCATCGTAAACACGCCCACTCAACAAGAGTAATGGCCTAAAATAGACACTTAAGTGGGTTTGTCTGCTGCAGCCCGGATTATTTTAAACTCTTCTCCGTATTAAATGAGTTAAGAGGGAAATTAAGATGTAGAATGGATGGATATAATGTTTAATATCAGACAAACAAAAAAAAAAAAAATCACTCATCGGCCCTGGCAACCATTTACTGTCTAACAAAACTTGCAAGAAATCCATTCTTCAATTAAGATAAATTAGTAGTGCGTTGACATTCAAAGGTATTACCTCTCACTAATGGCTTAGCTCCCTGTGATGGAGTGTCAGGCAACAGCGGCAAACTGTAATGTATCCCAAAAGGCTTTGCCAAGACACCGATGATTAATGTGGAGCAAGGCGCGAGCCTGACAGGGCTGAGGAGCTCGGAGGCAGTGGGAGGAAGAGCGGATAGAAATAGAAGCCCGCATGGTGATAGGCAAGGGAAGACCAAGGGGCAAATAAAAGGTGTTCAGCGTAGTTAGGAGAAATGAGGCGCCATTTGGAGGGGGATTTATTTCTCCAGAGGAGGCAGGGCAATTTTGATGTTGCAGTGAATTGAATTTAATCTAAAGCGCAACCCCCCCACCCGACACACACACACACACACACACACACACACACACACACACACACACACACACACACACACACACACACACACACACACACACACACACACTTTTGCCAGTGTTAATTACAGCGTCAATTACTGTGAGGTGTCAAGCTCCTTTTACCTGCCTGACCTAGCAAATAGTTAAAACATTAGGATGATATAGACCGCTAAAAGAAGAATGGCATTCATTCATTTTTAAATATTACAGTAGCACACATTTACATTCCAGATGATGGGGGGTGGCAAGCAAACCCCCATCACAACATGATATAACGCTGTTATAGCATATTACGACACGTTAGCGACGGGTTTTTCACATCGGATCTCAGACAGTCGTCTTTCATTCAAATCTTTACTTTACTTCACACAACGGCTAGTTATGTCGTGTGTTATAAAGGCAGTCTTAAAAGATAACATGTCATGATCGGGGGTACGCTCAAGCAGAGCGTGTGGCGATGCGTAACCAAACCAGAGGAGTAATAAATTTATTAAGACACCCACACTTACACACATGTAAGTGCACGCTGGAGGTATTTACAAGATAATGAGGCGTAATTGCAACATGCAAAACGCTTTTTATCAGTCGTTATTTAATTATGAGGCCGGGGGCGCATTAACAGACACACTAGCATGAACACACAGGAAGATGCTCCTGCAAAATGAATCATCTCCAGCAGCGTCGGGCACAAGAAGGTGGCACACATTCAGCAGGAAGCGGCTCTGGGCTGATAAGCGGCGGCACACAATGGCGACGGGAGGACAGGCGCTAAAATCCTGGTGTGGTATCTACAGACAAACAGAAGCCTGATAAAACAGAGTTTAAACCGCTGGGAGTGGCTGAAGCCGGAGCGCTGAGGGAATCGCTGAAGTCCTTTCGCAGTAACTTTTGCTTTTAAGCTCCAGTGAAGTGACAGATTACACGTATGACACGCTTATGCCTCTGCTAATAGAAGCTGGAGTTAAATTCTTTAGACCAGCCAATCGTATGACTTCATCTTCATCATCACTCCGCAGGTCACAGACTTTAGCTGCTTTAGCGATAGCGCCCGTTTTGTTTGCAGTCAAAAAAAAAAAGAAAAAGACTGATTTGTCGTAAATGTTTTAACGGCTGGACGTCAGAGAGGTCCACCGACTGCGTTCTCAAATAGCTTTAACACGCTCTCTGCGTCTACAGTAATGTATGGAGCTCATGAGACGGTGAGATGTGGTGGAAAGGTCTGGAAAAAGCCAGCAATCGAGGTCTGGGAGAATATTCCTGTCATTTTATTGTGTTCTTTCACGTGGGTGGGAGGAAAAGGTCTGAAAACTGTTGCCTATAAACATCAATAAAACAAACCAAAAAGCAGATTTGGTTCGTATGTTTGGCCGTATTGCACACCCTCCTGTGGGAGTTCGCCAAGTCACAAATGTGAGAAATGTCACCGGGTGCAGTGGAAAAAAAAAAGGGAAGACGGGAGTTTGGAGCGTGATTGCAGTTTACGAAGGGTCAGCCCAGCACTAATAACCAGAAAGTCCCCGAAGAACTGAGGCAGGATATAAGCAATGAACTGACCTGACCTGAAAAGTGCTAAAGCGTGGTGTGGACTGGGGGGCTCTGCTGGAAGCTCATTGCTCAGTCGACGAGTTGAGACTGAGGGAACGAGGGATTACCTGCCAAATAAAGCTGCTTACAGCATTTAACCCGTAGTGTTACACCCCAACGTCAGATATCCACCACAGATGAGCACAAAAGAAGAGCAGGCAGTCGCTCCAACATGCTACAGCTCCATCTGCTGTTCCGTTCATCACAACTCTACGTTCTACACAACAAACAAGACGACACACGACAGACAGAGCGCTTCCCTGCTTCCCCTGCCGTCTGAAACGAGAGGCGACGCTGGAGGCGGACTAACCTACACTTATCAGGATCCTTCGACAAACAAACCCGCAATCAGAGCAATAAATCCACCAGCGACGCTTCAGAAGCTGAGAAGAAACACACAAACGTTTCCACAGCAGACACAACTGAAACCGTTCAGACCTCAGTTCTCACACAAAAACACTAGAAGGACACTAAAGATGGAAAAAAAAAAAAAAACATCTGATGATGCAATCTGATCTGGATGAGCTTCAAAATATAATTTAATCTTCTGAGGTATTCAGATTATTAACTGATGAACACACTGCAACCCAAACACACCCTCCTTTGCAGATGTGATTTAAAAAAATCAAATAGATGCAACACAGGAAGTCAATCCTGCAAACTTCCGGGCTGTAGGCAGACACCGAGGTAGGCGATCGAGACTTTTCTATGACATCATTGTGCACACGTCTGTGCTCGTGCACCTTCCTGACACTGTTAGCTTAGAGGTGTACAGTGAAGACTCCAGCTTTACATACGGCGTAAACAGCACGTTTCCACCCTACCTGAGTCGTTGCGTAGGTAGGATGACATGGCGGGGATGAGGCAGGACTGGCTCAGCAGCTCTTGCAGCACCGCTGGCAGGGCTGAGCTATTGTGGGCTCTGCTGTCTGCTGAAGAGGCGTCAGCGCCGTGGCAACCGCTGGAGCCCGCTGGGTTGATGTAGCTCGCCAAGACCTGGTGAACAAATCAATGTAGATGTACCATGTGACACACAGAAATGGCCTGAATTAAAACATTTGTGAACATAATTTACAAGGCCTGTTCCGGCGCCGGGACAACCTGTCCTTGTAATAATAATAATGATCTTATTATGTAATGTGATTTCAACTCAGACGTGTGGACGTGCCGGCGCGTTTCTCTCAACACCGTTTTTAGAAAGATCGCCGTGATGCCTTAAAGATCACTTCCTCAACTTTTCAGAATATCATCTGTATTTTCTGATCTAATCTTGTCTAATCTAATGTAATTCTCTCATCTTACATGAGACCTTGATCGAGGATTACCTGCAGCAGACAGGTGACGTGTTCCTCCTCTAGCCGTTGCTTGGTTAGGGCTTGTTCAACATCCCACCCAGAAGCTGTGGAGCCAGTTCCAAAACCGGTTCCTTTGGCCCAGTAGAGCTGCTGCTCCTCACTGGTCCCTGCACCGTGACAACTGGACATCTGCGGCTGTGGACACAGATATGAGATCAAATGAAATTCAACAACTGCTTGAAAAAAAAAGATGAAGGATTATTTTTTTCTGTTCCAGCAAATCATCAAGAGACTCAGATTCGCCAGAACACGAAAGTCGTTCTTCAGAATAAGAGCAAAACCTTCTCCTAAAAGAAAAAAAAGCTGGAAACTAAGATGTTGGGAATTTGGAAGAAACCTAAATTAAATTGCATAAATGGAATATATTTTTCTCCAGCTTATGTAACTTAATGAAACGTAACACCGACCTTAGTGATACATTAAATAAGTCTCTTCTGTCCGTAATAAACCTGATTCCTGTCTAATGAACACTCTTTTAATTCATCTCATAACGCGGTGACAGGGGGACTCATTAGACGCTGATCATCAGTAACATCTCCATCTATAACGTCACATCATGCTGCCCTGCACGCATGCAGAATCCATTAGGTATTACTGCGTAGGGAATATACATAGAAGGTCTGCAGGCGATGACTGATTTGCACTCGTTCATGAAGTTACGATGGAGTTAGAGGTGGAGGTGTGGGTGGGGTGTCGCCAACACGTTGTCAGCTCGATGAATGAATGTATAGCGGGAGGTGAGCGGATTTGGAATTAAAATTTTTATAACCAGGAGAAATATCCTTCAGCAAAATCTATTACTGAATCATGAAGGGTCTGATTAAAACATTGGGAGAAATTTAAAAAAAGTTCTCCTGCCCTGAAGGTGTCGGTAACACAAAGGACACGTCGGTGACAATCGCCTATTTCTCTCCAGAGCGGCGCCTGTCTCTTATCATTCAGGCTGAACAATTAGGCCATTTGTCTGGGGCTCACTGGGAGATATGCAAACGGGACTTTGAGTAAAGGCCAGCAAGGCAGAGAGCCATTAATAAAGGTAATGATTTTTCTCCTGTTTCTCTATCACTGCAAACAGCAAAACAATCAGTCAGGAAAAAAGGGCTGGAGTAGAGTGGAGCGGCATGACGCCGACAGGCGTGTTTTCTGCGGTTAACGCTCGAATATTCGACGTGAGAAGGGATGGATGTGTTTCTATTACACAATATAAAACAACTGTGTCTGTGTGGTGTTGGCCATACCTCTGACACGCTGCTGTTGGCGTTGGGATTGCGGGGGGCGTGGTGGCTGAGAGCCGACAGACAGGCCAGGATGAGGTGGATGGCGCCGATCTCCAGCGCCATGCGGCGGAGCAGCACGCCGTCGTCGGTGGTCAGAGGGGTGCTGCTGAACAACGCTCGCAGGACGTGGAACGGCAGCGTGGGCAACACGTTGGCCGACGGAGACTGCAGGATGTGACCTGAGAGAGAGAGAGAAAACGGCGAAACAGGAAAGTGAATCAGGACGAGGAAATGTGTTTTTCTTTTTAAAAAATGAAATGTGGATGAGAGAAACGCTCCAGAAGTGTTTCCCGGACTGTGAAATTTCTCGCGACCGTCGATCCGTATGCGTAACGGTTGAGTTTAATCTTTGGGTCGACAGTATGTTTAAAAACACGTCCGTCTAGTTAAAGACAGTCTATATTCTACACCAGCCTCGGCGGCAGAGGCCCAGCTCTGTGCTCGAATCGTGTCGGGAAGCAAAAACGGGCCCAGTCACTCTCATCACATCAATCAACCAACACCGCCTTTCATTTAAGGGAACTGGAAAACACAGTGGTTCAGATTAAGGGCTGAAGTTTGGGATGTTTTATTCTAGACTACAGCGGTGCTTTCAGACTTACTGCCCTCTCCGTCGTCGGTGACCCCCAGCACGAGGCGCAGCAGACACTGGGCGTGCTTCCTCTCCTTCAGCAGCACTTCGGCGTAACCCGGCAGGCGCAGGAAGAGGCCGAACGCCGCCAGCGAGTGCGCCGGGATGGGCGACATGGTCTGCACGGACGACGAGGAGGACGAGGAGGATGACTGGGACTGCTGCTTGTTGATGGGCGGCGGCTCGGCGGCGATGGACTCGGGCGCCTCGTACACCAGCTCGCCCGACTGCTCGATGGTCACCCATTCGAACTGGTCGCTGTCCTTGGGCTTCTCTTGCGTGGCGGAGGGCACCACCGGAGCGCTGACCTGTTCACGCCGAGACAGGAGATCGGAGTCACTTTTGGCACCGGTGAGAGGAGAAAGGTGAGACGATGCTGACTCATTGATGTGGGAGCAGGAACTCTGCAGTGTCATGATGTGGAAGGATCAAACCTGATGGAGCGACTGGAGAGACGGTTTGGCTTCTCTACAGACTGTGAAGGTAAAATATTTCCCTTTGTCTGTGAACCTACACTGTCCAACATTAAACATTCAAAGTAAAAGCACCAGTATCACCCTCACTTAATCAAGGAGAAAGCTATTTGGCAGAATTTATAGCTCTTTCAGCAAATGATATCACAGTGTAGGAGCATTAAAGTTCGTTCTTGACCTTAGGAAGATTGGTCTGACGGTCCTCTTATTTGCATTTCCAGAGCTTCAGACTAGAGCTTGATCAATAATGGATTTAGGGGCTGGTGCAGATGTTAATATCTCAAAATAGTAAAATGATGTCCTTCACATTCCCAAGGCCTGAATTGACGTCTTTCTAAGGACCTGACAGATCAGCTGGGATGGTAAATGGCTGTCCAGGTAGTATCAGTCAAAACTAGTGTTTTAATATCATCTTTATATCACCTTATAAAACAATCTCCTGTCCAAGCTGCACTGTTTCCTTCAATAACATTTCTCTGACTTGCTTATTTTGAACAACAGTCTTTCAAAATGTCATAAAGACATCAGACTCTGAACACTTGATGCGTCACCTGCTGGATGACATCGGGGTAGAGCATCGGCAGCCTCTCGGCGATGAGGGCCAGGCCGCCCATGCCTGCGAAGACCTGCAGCGGCGACTGGATGGGGTTGGTCTCCAGCAGGGACTCGTCGGTGGCGGCGTCCAAACATTCGTCGCCGGGCGTCATGGGTTCGTCCTCAGGACAGCTGTTCAGCAGGTCACAGTGATCCACTGCAAACAGAGCAAAGAGAGGGCCTGTTGTACGTTCAAGCACTGTCGGCTGTTTGAACACACGACTTATTGTGAAGTTGTTTGTAGCCTGAAGACCGCTATGAGAAAAGTCAGTGAAATGGGAGTTCAACATTCTGCTGGATTCGCTTGTTTTTCTTTCTGACTTTGGTGACAGTAAGAAAAGATTTCAACGCTTGACCGGATGTTCTTTTACTGGAGGATTTGTGCGTTTTCATTCATTGTGGTTTGAAAATAAGAAGGGTGAGATTTTTGGATTAAATCAGATGATTTAATATTTCTCTGGTTGCTTGCTGTTCTTCTGACATGAATGCGTGACTGCTGGCTCGTGTGGTAAAACTTTAAGAGGTCAATAAAACCAGTTCACCATTTCAAGGCGAACTTTAAAGAACCAACCCACCAAGTTAAAAAAAACATAAATTTGAAATGTTTTTTGATTTAAACATGAAGCTGATCGGGTTAAATCTATTGGACTTGATTAAAGTCTATTGCAGAGAAAATACAGAACAAGAAAACAAATTAATGTGACAATAGCCGACTTCCAGTTGGGTTCAGGTCATTCTGCTGGAATCTTAATTCTGACTTTTAATTCTGAATTTCTTCTCGTGTTTTATGTAATGTCATCTGGACATTGAGTCTGTAATAGTTTTGATTTGATTTGAAAATGAAGTACTGTACTGTACTTAAATCAGGATAAAGATACAGATCTGTTGACAGAGAAGGATGTGAGGCCAAAAACCAAAAATATGCATCTAAAATTAAAAGGAGAGTGAAGAAAATAATTGAGATGCGCACTTTTTGGACTACTGCAAGTAATGTAGGAAATATTTACAGATTCACCCTACGCTGGCCCGTTGGGGGAGGTGTAACCATACAAAAAGGAGTTACTGAGCTATTAAAGGCTTAACAGTACAGCTCCAAAGCACTTCTATCTATCAAGAATAGGAGGAACAGAAATGAAGCCAACAACAGCTTCAATCAGCACAGACAGCCTCCATCAGCGACGCTTCATCCATCAACGGGCCTTAGCGTGAGCCGTTGAGGTTGGCGTACCCTTGGATGGCGACGTGCTGATGAAAACAAGGGAATTAAACACCGTCCTAATGTCCTTGTTTACATGTATAATATAACGCTGAAGACAAAGTCAGACAGAATGAAATGAAACAACGGGTGAAAGTCATAACACACACACGCCCCATTCTCCGCCAGCGATAACACGCCACCGTTTTGTTGGGATGTCACGGGCCCCCGCAGATTTATTATTACAAAGATCTGGTCGATTGATTGGTCATCTTCTGAGAAGTAATTCATCATTCCTTACAGAGCAGAAAATCAGGGGAATGATTCATTGTTCTCCACAGGTGATCTTTTTTTAACCCACACTCCCTCTTGGTGATGAATTTAAACGTCTCTGGGATTTGGAACAAAAGGCTTTCATACAGAGATTAACGTGTCTGAACTTCCAAGCCAGGATTAGAGAATGCTTTTGATTTCTTTTCTCTCTCTTTTTTTTTTTTTTTTTTAGAAGGACAAGAGGGTCGTTTGGCAGCTTGATTGTGGACAGATTCAACAGCTCTTCTTTGATTCTGTTTCCTAAAACAACTACAGAAGCAGATGACTAATCAGTGGAGCTCTTTAGAAGACAATGCCAGTTTGCTTGCAAAAGAAAATACGACTCTACAAAGACTTCCTCCTGAAAGTGCCCGGTCTACTCCAAAGAGTTCTCCAAGGACTCAGAAATTATTTCCAATAACGTTGCTGGAAATGGATCAAATAGATGCAGCAGAACCAGAGGCATCTTTTTGGTTTTTTTTTATACTTCACAATATTTTCTCCTTGTCAAACGGTTGGCAACAACATTTCCCATGATGCAACCCAGTAGCGGTTTGACTGGAGATCGGGATGCTGCTAATGTAGCGTCAAGTCTGGGAAGTTTGTTCCTTTTGAACTCCACGGTCATCGGAAGTGATTCATTGTCGTACTGGTATCAGACCACTCACAGCTGGAGGTCCAGTTTTTCCACAGGCGATTTAGTATTCCAAAGATGACGCATAACATTCCTCTCTTGCTTCAAACGGACTGTATTGTTCTTCTTTGTTGGTGGTATCAAAATTGTTTAGACGAAATCTGAATGGCCGTGTCGACCATGAGATGCAAGAATAGCAAAGCCAACTTTCTGACAAGTTGAAAGCCGAGGGAGGAAAAAAAGGCTCAAAATGCTTTTCATACCTGCCTACACCTGGAAAGCCGCCGTATTAGGCGGGCGTGCTTGACGGATTTTCGATGTGTGAAAATTAAAATAGCTGGGTTGCAGCTGCAAACATATTCAATAGGCTTTCAGGCACCGTCGAGCACTTTGTTAGAGGCAAAACATGATGATGGAAAGGCACATACTGGGGGTGTGTGTGTGTGTGTGTGTGTGTGTGTGTGTACGCAAGAAAGTGAAGTAAATAGAGTCCACTTTCACACCGGCTCAAGCAGTGGGTTTAAAAGAAACGTCTCAGTGCATTTATCAAGGGTCACCGCTGCTCCCTTCATCCATCCGCTGTAATAAGGTTTTCCAGGACGGAGACATGAATCTCTCAGGTTTTTTTGGGGACCGTTTCTCAGGGAACGGTGAGCTGGCTAAATGTAGCGTGCGCCCAGACATGATGTGAGTGCATTTAGGCAGATAGCATTCATGGCTGTTTCTGTATAAAACATATTCAGCTGACAGGAAATTCATTTAGAAAATGAAATGTCTGGATGGAGGAGACTCCACCGGGCCACTGCTTTGGATGCCTGATCGCCACGGACGACATAATGAGGCAATCTGAATTCAGCGGCCGCATAAGAGAAGGACACACTGGTTAAATAAAGATAATGACTGACCTCATCAAGTGGCAAGTGTCTGAGCAGCGGGCACATTTAAAAACGGGAGACTTTATTAGAGCTCATTGGACAGGAAGAGGTAAATATCTATCTGCTTATTTTGGAAATGTCAAGGTTGAGAACAACATGGGTTGCCGGGCTGCTCCTGGAAGCCGGTACAAAGGAAAGCTCCCAAGATGTGTCATGTGGTTTCATTGACGGCTGTGAGCTCTGAGGGGGAAGCAATGTTTGGTTTTGATGATAGAAAGTGAAAATTCAGTCTTGACATACAGTACTTATTTATCTCTGTGCTGAAAAAAAAAAGGCCGAACGGCCTTAATCCTAAACATTTATTGAGCTATAGCCTGGCAACATTCTTCTAAACAACCACAGATGGAGACATACAAAAACGAATGGACTGAAATATAACAAAGGAAGAAGATATAATAATTTTTTTCAAACAGGATGTCTATGGTACTGAATTATCAACCACTGCATCACAAAAGTCAGCCGATAAAATGAGATGACAGTTCTAAAACGACCACTACAGACGGGCCAACGGACAGAAAGTGTCCAAGCGATTCTGCAGATTCATCACCAAGCGTGACACTGATGGCAAAAATGAATTTGACTTAGTTTTGACCCTGACAACTGTGAAAAGAGCTAAATATAGCCGGCTCAAGGATCGCAACCCAGACGTGTTGCTGGAGTCAGCAGATTGACCTGCCCCAACTGAAGGTCAGGCAGCAGCTTCGTTCTTTTTTATTTCTGAAATGAGTTGCTGGAATCACATTTAAAAAGAAGCACAAAAAAAAAAAATCTTCAAAACAGCATTTTTTCATATACCCAGGGTGCTCAGATTAGCTCATCAAGGGGAGAAAAACACATTCAGGGGCAATTTGTGTTTCAACATCTTGTTCAAGGACACTTCAACATGGCATCTGAGCCAGGGAGTCAAACTCTGACTCTGTTATTGCATGACCTGCTCTAAACATTAATTTCCCCTAAAAGAAACACCGTGGCAGGTGAGAAAGCAGCCATAAAACTAACTGTAAACCCTCAATGAAGCAGGAGGTATAAATCTAGTTTAGTCTGGTAGTGTAGCGTACAATTGGTCGACGGTGAGGGCGTTTTAATATCCCGTGTTGAATAATAAATGAGAATTCTTTCTAGAGTTGTACAGAGCTGCAGGTTTTTGGTACCTTTCTCAGTGCGTAGCCTCTTGAAGGAGTCAGTCTTGGACAGACCGGGGTCAGAGATGACCTTAGAGCCCAGCTTGACCGTCAGGTTGATGGACTGGTAGCCCTGCGGCAGCTTACGGTCGTACAGGAGGGTCAGTAGTTGGGCCAGAGTCATCTCAGGTGGGAGAGGTTGACCTAGAAGGAGGGACAGAGCAAAAGCACCAACTCTGAGTTGTTGAAATACCGCGTTGACGGGCTGTTTTTTTTTTTATAACAGGCTAGACATTTCCAATTCAGGCGACTTTTAAAACAATGAATGGGGCCAGAGTTGATCTCGGGACTAATGCAGGTAGTACCTGGAAGCAGCTTATGGTAGAGGTGGAAGACTGGTACGCTGATGGTTTTGGTTGAGGGGTCCACACCAGATGATGCAGTCAACTTGTCGCTCATCACGCGACCCCTTCTCGATGGGGGTCGAGGAGGGGTCGAAAGAGCTCGCTTCGACTGGGACTTCAAGCCTGGTGGCAGAGACGAACAACATAGAAACAAACTACAGAAAAATACAGGTTCATAGATGTTTCTGATCAGATTCCGACTTTGAGTTCTCCACAAAAGCACTCAATGCTGCTGTTCTGGTAGATTCATTACTCCAATACAAAAACCAAGCCTTTTGTTGGGCCTCTTGTGTATATTGTGCAACACTCTTTTTCAAAATTTGGCCATAATTTTGCTTTACTTGAAAAGAAATGAGACTGCGATTTTAAAATGTGGCTTTCAGACATATGTCGACTCTCTGAAATATTCCCTTTTGAACAGCACCGCTTGCATTCACTTCCAAAAAAGCACTAACTGTAATTTCAGAGCCTCCATTGGAGAGTAAACAATC
Organism: Antennarius maculatus; assembly: GCA_013358685.1. NCBI lineage: Eukaryota > Metazoa > Chordata > Actinopteri > Lophiiformes > Antennariidae > Antennarius > Antennarius maculatus. Next base: position 19,131,816 of record CM023616.1, read on the forward strand.
AACACAACTCCCTTTGCTACATAACTGGCGTGGATACAGTGGGAGTCTGGCTAATGAAACAGATCCAATTACCTGAGGCCACAACAACACTGTAGTTGTCCTGGAAACCGCTGTCTGCTTTCATCTTCTCCTTCTCCTCGTGGTTCTTCTTCTCCTTGTCCTCCTTCTGCTCATTGATCAGCTTGGCCGTAATGCTGGGCGTGTCTGTTTGAACAAACCTCTCGTCAGGTTGGGTAATATTCTTTATAACTTAAATCAAGTGAGTGAAAATAGCCCAGGCGGTGTCATTGACAAGGTCAAAAGCCATGACATTGTTCCCGATTTGTTCTTGTACCTACACCATGAATGTAAACATCAAACCAGATCGGCGGCTGATTAAACTTGCGATAAAAGACACAATGAGAAAGAGTCTTAAAGCGTGGCCAACGTCACGCAACCGCCACACACCGTATCTTCAAGATTACATTCAAACTCATGACTGATGGTTTCATCGGGATCCGTCTTAGCCTGGGAGCACAAGATGAGATCAGCCACCATATGACAGGGAAGGTAAATGACTGCTGCTGCCATGTTATGTGGCATACAAATTGTTGCTTGGCGTTTATGTAAAACATCACACAAAGCGCCGATAGGACCGCGTTATCCATCACCCCTCTGGCTCGTGGAAAATCTATCTAAAAATCCCACACTGGTGGAGAGTGGAGCCACCAATGTGTGAATAAACAAAGGCAGATGAGAAAAGGGTGGTCATCCCAGCGATGTGATACAATCTGTGTGTAAAAAAAAAAAGCTCTCCGACTCATCGCTGTCGCTCTCATTAAATATAGGTGTGCTCATTCAGTTACATCTGAGCACTCGCAGCCAATCCAGCTCCTGTGTTCGGTTTCATTTCCTCTACTAAAACCTACCAGACACCCGGTCCAGGACTTCAGCCAGCGTGGTGGAGATGGGCAGGTGGAGGGTGCGGTACTTGTGTCCCGCTCCATACATGGGATGCTGGATCATGTGGCTTGTGGCGTTGATGCGTCCTTTGTACAACTGAAAAGAAAGTGGAGGCCAATATAATGTCAGAGAAAAGGTTTGGGTCACTTAAGTAGCAAAGTTAAAATATTCAAACGCTTTTCTGACAGTGTTTACAACTGGAAGTCACTTTGCTCCTTCCGACAAGGAGAAAACACAGACAAGTAAATATTATCCAAATAACACGGCCATTTATTTGTCATTTTACAACACAAGACAAACCAGGCAACTGTTACTAAAATATCTTGTCTGGACTGACACTGAACACACACTCCTCTGTTGGCAGGCAGCAGCTTCTAATACCGAGACATCAACGGAGGAAAAATTGCCTCGTGGTGAAGAAAATCAATTTTTACAGCCTAAAAGATCTTTTGTGACAAACAATCGCTGAGCTACCTAAAAAATGACGAAATAAAGCATCACTGAGACCAAATTATGTGAGGCATTCATCAGTCTGTGGAGGACAGACAGGAAATACTTCATTTTCATATTGCTGCACTGCCCCCTAGTGGCAGGAGAAGGAAGCTATATTATCGACATGGTTGTGGACTCGCACACGTCACACGAGTCATGTTACAACCTGATATGGCCTCATTACTTCCTCTGGATCTCCTGAAGATAATCAGCAACAGAGAGAATTACTCACCGGACATGGTGACTGCAGGAAGACGGACACCTTTTCATCCTCCAACATGAGCTGCAGGAAAAGCCTTCGAATGAAACCAGAGATATTTCCAGATATCGGAACGTTGCCTCGCTGGGGGGCCGACTGGAAAAGCTCACAGAGGACCTAGTGACACAAAAAATAAGCTTTGATCAATAGAGAATGAATCCATTGACAAGAAGAGTCAGATAATAATGTTTCCAAAAATGTCCTGCATAAAGTAAGCAAGACGTTTAAACTTCAACAACTCTGAGAGGTGTGACACTATATTTTTGAAATCAAGAGAAAGTGAAACGTTGAGCGGACCTGTGCCATGAGACGCTGGTTGTTTGGGTGGCAAGAGATGCACTGCAGAAAGAAGGCGACGGTGGCGTTCTCCAGAGCCGTCCTCTGCTGGGTGGTGAGCCCTCCCGTCTGCCCAGATGAGGCCAGGGAAAAGCGTGACCCCGTCGGTTGAGGCTGGGATGGAGAGGGACCTGCTGCTGACCCGGAGCCCAGAGACTGACAGCTCCCGTTAGCACCAGAACTTGCACTTGCGCTAGAATGGCAAAGCAGGAAAAGCAGCGCCGTCCACAGTGGATTGACCTCCGGGCCTCCTAGCCAGTCTTTCATGGCGTGACTGGTGCCGACTTCGGTCAGGAATCGAAGCACCGGAGCAGCCAGCTCTGCGGCCAGCGGGGGCCGGCTGTATGAAGATGAGTGGTAGTGGTGAGGGTGGTGTCGTCTGTCGGCCAGAGCGGCGGGCAGAGGCAGATCGGCGCTGGCCAGGAGGCCCACGCAGAACTGGGCCAGGCTGCGAACCAGCAGCGAGGGCAGGCCCGAGTCCAGCAGCTGGTCGATGGCTTCTGGAGACTGGGAAGCGGCCGCCAGCGTGGCCAACTGGGACTCCGATAGATTAATGGGCGGTCTGGCGTGTTTGGAATCGTCCGTGAGTCCTGAGGCGTTGGTGTTGGCATCGTGCTGCTTCTTGCCGTCGTCGGTCATGGCGAGGCGCTGGCGCTGGGCTTCAGAGTGACTGGTGGTGGGAACCGAGACGATCCCCATCCAGGACATGAGCAGGGAGAAGTAACTGGGGTGGATGTGACACATGGAGCAAAGCAGGCTGTCCACGGCTTTCTTCAGCACGATGTTGCACGGCAACGACATGGACCAGTTGTACAGGAGTCTGGAGGGAAAAAAAGTTTATGAAATCAATCATCAGTCGAAAACAACATCCTGATGAATGAGAAAGGTCATCATCTTTAAGCACTGACTCAAAGAGCTCTCTGTTGAGGAGGGCGTGCAGGTCGTAGTCCACCGGCAGCTCGTAACTGTGCCACAGGATGGCCGCCACGCAGTGAAGATGGGACGGAGAAGGCATGAGGAGGCCGTACTCTCTCGAAGAAGCGGAAGAGCCCGGGCAGACGCCGGCGTAACCCACGGGGCCGATCATCTTGTGGGCCGCCACCCGTGAAGAGTCGTGGACCCACTGGAGGAGAGCCTGGATCCTGGAAGGTTAAAATCCGTAACAAACTACAGGCTCAATATGTGGAAAGCAATGTCTCTCCTTTTGTTACAGTCAAATTTATATGCAACAAGCATTTGACAGTAAAAGATGACAAGGAGAGCGTAAGGACAATTTTAACGTTCAGCTTGTTATTCTGTCTGGGAAATCACCTTGACAAAAAGACGTTTTGTCAGTAATTGCGCTTCTTATTCCGACACACCTTGTGTGAATGCGCTAACTGGGGTTTGAATAATTTCTATAAACGTTCTTCTTTTTGTCTTTTTAATCCAGAGACAAACATCCATGTGTTGACAGTAACTGATTCTTTGTTTATTTACACGGAAATGATGGTCATCTTGTTGAGTTTAACGGAAAATATTAACCCTACAGTTGATGAGTGACAGAAACAAATGATGATGTACCTGTCTTTGGTTCCTGGGTCTTGTGTGGTGCCCATCTGGTACAGAATGTCGATGGTGGAGTCTGACGAGAGGCCGTTCAGTCGTCCAAACAGCAGAGGACTGTTCAGATCTATAGAGACAGGCGCAAAGAGGGAAATCAGTTCAGTTATTTATTAACGGCCTGAAGAAAAAAAAACAAGTCTCTGAGTAGAACAAGGTCCAGGTTTGGTCAGCTTGAAAATTCAAACTCAATCCTAAACGGAATATTGTCAGAAACTGATCAAAAATGTAAAAATTTAAGCGGCAATTTCAGCAGGTCAAGTCTGCTATGTGAAAGTAAAGCAGAGACATTTCTGACAGAGAAAGTGAGGAAATCATCTGGATGGTAATTTCTAAGGATTTCTTTGTCATATCCTAGAAAATAATCTAATTCTATTAAATGAAAATAATCATCTCGTGTTGATCATTACGGTGATAACTGCTTCAACCATTATTTCGTCTGCCGATTTTATATATTTTTAAAATATATTTTTTGATTTTATATATTAGCACAAATATGTTAATATTTCTGGAAACTTTTCACGAACTAAGGTGGAGGCATTGGACGTGGGCCAGGAAAGAACCCATTACTTTTTGGTGTGATTCCAACTGAAGACATAATTTGTTTTTGCACTTTCATATTAGGTCATTTTTCAAAATTTTCCACAATTATGTAAACGTGCTGAACATATTTCCAGGAAACTTAGTGAAGGGGAGGGTAAAACCAAATATAAGGAGAGTTTTGGCCTTGAGCGCCATGCTCGTTCTTTTATTATCGAAAATCTGGTTTTTGTGCGTTCAGCTGATCTGATGTTCACCCACTTGGAATCTATTTTGTTCATGATGCCAACATCATAGAAATATTTAAATTAAAGGCAAGAAAACAAGCTCAAACCAAATATTCTGTTCGCTTTTAAGGCTTTGCAGCCAAAGAGACCCCCCCCCCCGCCAACCTGTTAGTGTAAGTAACATTTCCTGGGTCTTTCTACCTGGAGCTGCCTCTGATAAACACTCGACAGTAATGTGACTCACTGGCGGGATCGGTGCCAGAGGCGGCACAGTTCCTCAGCAGAATGTCGATGAGCTTCAGCCCGATGCGAGTGGACTGCAGGCCGATCTTCACCAGCACGGCTTCGATGTTGGGCGAGTGCATGCCGCAGTAGGGCGACATGAGCAAGGCGGCGCACGTCTGCAGCAGGTTGGCGGTGGGCGCGGCGGCGCTCGCCATCATGGCTTCCAGGTCGCTGACGTGGGTCAGGCAGTGATGGAGGAGGCGGAGCCACCCGATGCTGCACGGGTAGAAGGAGAACTTATGACGACAGCCCAGGCGGAACATAAATACAGCAGATCCTGGATCAGCTTCAGTACCTGGTTTTAGACACCTGGTCCTCAGAGGGCAGGAACGGGTTGTTGACCGTTGCGGAGGATGTGTTGCCGAATGCCGTCAACCCCAGGAGTTTGATCTGAGACAGCCCCAGCGTGCTGGCGTCACGAGGGCGGTGCAGCCTCAGGCAGACGGCCGACGCAACCTCGGCCTTCACCAGCTGGATTTTGATGTATGTCAAACCGCTGGTGATGACCGGAGTGGAGAGGGGCAACATGTTGACCCCGTCAGCGCTGATCTCCACCGAGACCGACGAGGGGCAGGCTGAATGGGAGGGGGAAGGAGGCGCGGCAAATTAATATTCATCCATAAAGATGGCAAAAATGTAAATACACCTAAAGTATGTCGTTTTTTAAATCAAATTTAACGAAACGGGGTGAAACTCACTGGCGAGAGAGGCGAGGTGCGGCTGGATGTGGAGCTCCTTCAGCAGCACCGCAGCTGGAAGGTGGATGGTGAGATCACACCAGGCCTCCTCCGGCAGGAAGATGTAGGACCAGGCAGCTGAGCGGGCCCGACGGTGGGGCGGCGTGGCCTGGAGGAGGACCTCTGCTGGCTGTGCCGTGGGGCTGCTGGATGTGATGGTGCCTGAGAATAAAAGAAACATGTCATTCAGTTCTAGGATGAGGAGATAAGGTTGTAGTTACTGTAAAAATACTGCTCCTCTGCGCGATTCACATAAAAGTAACCGAAAGTACCCAAAGGAGCGAAGTTGTGGAGTCCTTCTGCGTTATCCGGCTCTGATGTCATCACCCTGGATTTCAAGTTGCCGTCCACTGCCTTTCCAGGACCCGAATCTAAGAACTTCATGATGGTGGACACCATGCTGCGAGCTGTGTTCACTATGGCCCGGGTGCTGGTCACCATGTTGTTGCAGATCAATTGCACACCACCTGAGGAAAAACAATCAAGTTATGGCTTCTCAATTGCTCAGATTGACCGAACTTTAAGGTCACATGATCCAAAAGGTAGCAGCTGTTTGTGGGGAAAACAAAAACTACTGGATTTCCTAGAGGGATGGTGCATGGGCCAAAACAGAAATCATTGTTTGTTTCTACTTTCTTTAACACTGCCTGACAGAAACGTAATAATAAAGCGATGTGTTTATACCAACCCATGTCATGAAAGGCCTTCAGCGCCTCACTGGTGTCCAACACTCGCAGGATGAACCACAGAAGAGGCTCTGACAGCTGACAGGTGGAGAGAGAGCCCTGCAAAAGATGCAAAAATTAACCTTTAGCCGTTGCGCTGCGATTTAAAATCGAAGCAAATGCACCTCCAACTCACCTGTCTTCCCATGTAACCACACGCCATGTAGGTGAGGATGGGCTGCAGCATGACCTGGACTGAGGTGGCTCTCTTGCTGAGGGTGGTGAGGATGGTAAAGAGGCCATCGCCCACTGAGATGGCATCCAGGCCCCCGTGGAAGTTTTCGTGTTTGGTCAGATGAAGGCCGCTGGCCCCTGAGGAGCAGACGCAGCGTCAGCTAGCACCAGTATTTAAATGAGATGTAGGATGCAATCCACTTGGCAACAAAACAGCTGCTGTGACAGAAAAGCTGCGAGAGATCAAGATCAAACGTTGGACTCATCTCACCTATGATCATGGCCATGGCGCTGCTGTTGCACTGACCCAGGGCGGACAGGATCTGGCTCATAATTTGCTGATTTGCCAACACCAGGTCAGCCACGCCAGCGGGAGGACCCTGGCTGGACGTCGATCCCGCCGCCATGCTTTCTTTGCTGCCGCAGACTTTCTCCTCGTCCGACACGCTGCTGTCAACGGCCCCGCTGCCGACTGGCGGCAGCCTCCCGCTGAACTCCCTGTCGCCCGACAGCGGCAGCTGCACCAGAACGTTGACCAGCTTGATGAGGTCGAACATCAGCTGGTCACGCGTCGTCTCCCCGCAGACAGCCTTCGCGTCTCCCGGACGAATGATGTTGGCGAACAGACCCCCGAAACAAGCCCGGGCCCCCACCGAGCTGTCTGAGCCGCTGCGGGAAACCAGTTTGTCAGAGCAGGTGATGTAGTGGTGAACCAGGAATGTGATGGACTCGATGACGGAGGAGATGGTGGCCACTGACACCACCTCAAAGTTTTGTTCCAAAGTGAACTCCAACAGCTTCACCTGGGCATCCAGAGGACCTTGACCTGACTGGAATGGACCCCTAAAGGGGTAGGACGATCCGTTTAGTTTCATACCAACAACATCTACTAATTTGTGGACGTGTCTTGGCGTACCTCTCTGTGGACAGAATGTGCATGAGTTTGAGCAGGAACTCGCTGAACATCTGCGGACAGGTGGAGGACAGGTGGACCTGCAGGCGGCTCAGAAACTCGTGCATGGCCTGGGTGGCGGTGGGTCCCACCTGAGAGCTGTGCTGGCTCGTGCCGTTGGTGCTGCTGCCGGACAGGAAGCGGACGAGGACGTGCACCAGTGTGGGGTCGGACACCATTTGCTGTGCCGTGCTTTCCTGACAGTTCATCCCAGTGTTGGAGGCTGAAAGCAGAAACACACAAAAAAGAGATTTTACGAAGTCCTAACATGGTTTAAACTCAAGAAGACAGGCAGAAGGATTGTGCTGAACGTTTAAAATCTAAAAGTGGGGAGGACTGACCGCAGACCGGCATGTTGGTCATCAGGGTGAGCGAGTGCAGCACCAGACACCAGGTTCTCAGGGAGGTGTTGGGGTACCACGCCAGCACTGTGAGGAAACTGCTAATGGAGGCTGGACACACACACACACACACACACACACACACACAGAACAGAAAATACGTTGAGTAAAAAAAAAAAAACCTGAAACCTTAATGCTCTCCACGGTGGAGTCCTGACCTTGGTTGAGGGGGATGGTGGGCACTCGGCTGGCGTTGAACAGGAAGATGTCCGATCCGCTCTCTTCGGTGCCGCCGGAACACGTGTTGAGGCTGAGCGTTAACCACAGCTGCAGGAGCGACTCCAGCTAAACGGAACAGAAGGAAATTTGTCATCATTTTAACATCCAGAATTTGACGTCATTCGGTCACACAGCCAGATGTTAAACCTGCGATCCGGCGCTGCTGACCTGTACGTGGTGGACCTGCAGCATGGAGAAGAGCTTGTTGAAGCAGGCACTCAACATGTGGATGGATGAAGGCTGGGCTATGAGGCTGCTGCCTGGAGGAGAGCCCCCTCCGTGGAGAGCCCTCAGCAGGGAGTCATCGGTCCCGTTAGACGCCTGGCTCACTGAAAACCAAACACACAAGTCGTACAGCTTACAGTCCAACAGCAGCAGAGAAATAATTCAGTCTCTGGTTTGTTCCAGCTTCCTCCGGTCACCTGTGGACGAGCTTGAAGTGAGGGCCTGCAGGATGGAGTCCGCCTGAAGGGTCGCCATCATTTTGAGCATCAGTTCGGCCTGCTGCTCCAGGCCCACTTCTAACCGGGCATCAAGTGCTGTGAAACACAAAAGGACAAACGTTAGCCGGACTTGGAAAAAAGATTCATTTGAGATGCTCGGATCAGGCCAGGAAAACCCAGCCTCTGCTCACCCTGTGACACGGACACCGACAGACCCTGAGACCCGGGCTTCTCAGCAGCGACTGGAGGTTTGGACACCGGGATGCCGACCCCTCCAATGTATGGGTTGTACCCATAAGTGCCATAGTCAGCACCCCAGTAGTCATACCAGGTGCTGCTTATAGGCTGAGGACGGATATGAGAAGGAAGGGATCAGAAACACGAACAGGAAAGCTGGCATTTCATTTAATTCAAGTAAAAAGTCTTTGGCTATATATTTTTATTTGTGAGCCTTCAGATTATTTATCTCACAAAAGAGATTTTTTTCAACAACACCATGCAGTTAAAGCTCTTAACTCTCTTTTGCTTACAATGGCTCATAAATTAATGTTTAATGGAAGAACTTCAAACAACATAGGAACATCGGATCACTGCTGAATGGGCAACGAGGCCCGTCTGAATCTGAATCAGGCTGCTGAAACAAAGAGTTGGGAAACATCCCATCACAGATGAACAACGGCCTATGTTTGCTCTGTAGTACGTAAAGACAGAAAGGGAAAAAATAAAACAGACAAATAGGACGGCATCGTCAACGTACCTTAAACACCTTGGCAGCAAGTGGATCTTTTTCCAAATCAATATCTAAAGGATCAATATCAACATCCATCAGGTCTTGTAGCAAGTCAAAGTCTATGTCTTTATCTTTTTCCAAAGATGATAGAGGTGGAGCACCTTTGGATAACGAAAACAGCTTTAACATGGCCAAGTACGCACACTAAGAGAACATAAAACAAGACATTTATCACATTGAGGCCGATGTTTATGTTCATATTTACACTATCAGCTCCTTCAACCCCGTAATAGATTCAGAAAACACATCTTTTACATGTGCTAATAATGCATACAAACCCACACTGTGGAGAAAAAAAACTAACGGTCACACACTGATACTAACAGACAAAGTGTGTGTGCGAGGAGCGAACAGGAACACCCACGCACTTTGAGATACTGAAGAGGTTCCGGCAGTACCTGCGATGATATCGGGCACCAACGCCTCGTCGATGCTCTCCACCAGGGGGATGGACGGCGGCTGGGGCAGGGAGTCGTCCGAGTCGGGCACCACTGTGGAAGACGACGCCCCCGCCTCCTCACCCACCACCACCTCATCCATGACGTCCAACTGGCCGGGGGACAGCAGTTCACCTGAGGGGGGGGGGGTGTCACACCCGGTTACAAACAGTATCCCTGCAGGCGTTGGTTTTCTTACAGCTGTGAAATACGCGACACTGCAAACACACCTGCCAGGATGTCCTGCAGCATACACGTGAGGGAGTACTGCGCCCACGCGCCCCCCCAGGAGATGTCCCCCCGGTTGAAGTCGGTCCCCACCAGCAGGAGCAGGAGGCGCTCCAGCTGCTGCTCAGACACCACTTCACACAGGTGGATTGTGGGTCTCGTGGCGTTTGCTATCCTGGCGAGAACCTGAGGGGATAAATAACCAACAACAAGGTTTTAATGGTTACGAAGAGCTTAAAGTGTTTGAAGAAATCCGTCTACAAGCATCAAATACCTTGCAGACGAAGAGAAGGAGGTCGGCATGACAGGTGAAGTCCATGGAGAGGAGGAAGAGGGCGAGCTTCTGCACCACCGAGATGCAGCGCTCGTGGGACAGCGTGAAGGGCAGAGGTTCCACTTCGGGGGTTTCTTTGGCTGTGGGGGACTCGGTGTCCAACGTGGATCGGGGCCATTCGGCCGTCCGCCGTAGACGGATCAGATCTTTAAAGTGCTGGAGGAGCGAGGGAGGAAAACGTAGAATCAGGAGGCGTACGTGAACATACTCGGGTCGTTCTGAGGCGCCGTGCACCCAACGCTCAGCGGCGGAAGTCGAGGCGCTCACCTTGGATGTGGCTTGTTTGATCTTGGCGTGTTCGACAAGCAGTTTGTAGGAGGAGCCTTTGTTGCTCTGAATCTTCTCCTTCTCGATCTGCTCCACCAAAGCTTTCTGTTTGGCTTTCAAAAGATTTAACTGCTGCAATAAAAAGGACATGATCAATAGAAGCACCGGGAAAAAAAAGCATCCATCCGTTTCACACAGCAGCAGCAGCTTCAGGAGTCATTTGAATAACGCGACGAACCCTAGACCTGAATTTCTATTAAAGAAAGCCTTCAGATTGGTTTGAAACACGCTGGTGTCTGAATTAGAGACATTTACCTGCTTGTGGTGGACCAGCTGCTTGCGGATCTTGCGGGAGTAGAGTCGATCCAGGCTGCTGCTGCCTTTAGCCGAGCGGTTGTAGTTCTGAGACTGAAGGCTGTTGTTGATGAAGCTCCACTGGATACCTGAGCGACAAAACAAATCAAGTTTCAAATCAAGTAAGAAAATGATCCTGGAAAAAAATAGCTGATCTTAATTATTTTAATCTGAAAAGGCTGATGCTGGGTTACAAAACCGAGTATTTGTATAAAAGTCGAAATTCTGTTACTGTGAAAATACCAGTCTGAAAAAGAAAAAGTAAAATATCTGCTTGAATGCTTTAATACCTGTAAATGATCTCTCCCGCTCTTTTCCACCGATGTGCTTCTTCCCACCTGACGCCTCGTCTTCGATGCTGGCTACGTAGTCCAGCAGCCGCGAAACCAGCATCACCACCCAGCTGATCATGGGGATGTCCAACACACCTGGATAACACACACGTGACAATAATCTCCAGAGTGAGTCAGCGTTCACACACAAACTGGAAGCATGCTGGATGGGTGGAAAGCTTTTGTAAAGGGTCTTTCTACCTTCGGTCCTGCACTGGGCGGCAGCTTGTGGCTGCTGCAGTGGGGACAGCAGGCTGTCCAGGAGGTTCAGGAGCCCCTCCAACACTCCACTGTTACTCAAAGACCTTTGGCCAATGCATGAAAGCAGCATGAAAACCCTGGGATGGAAGCAAAAGGAAAATATTGAGGTTATTTTCCACATCAACTTAAGCTGACCTTGAAGATGTGGAGATGAATAACTGCTCTGTCGCACCATCTACCATGAAATAGAAAGACTATAAGGGGCACGTAAAAGCCTATAATTTTCTCATAATCCCGTAGTGCGCTTTATAATCCGATGGTCTTATATATGGGGATTAATATTGATATTAATATTGGTTAAAAACAAGTTCGCTGAAAAAAAGCCGTCAGTCATGCTGCACTCGGCCACCAGGGGCACCCTCACAAGGTATTCGGGCATACGCCTCCTAACAACAGTAGTCATGGGGCGTCGCCAAAGTGGCAGCGCTCACTGCGCCGGTCACAGGGGCTCTCCGATAACGTAGCAAAACATAAGGAACTTTAAACAATTCTATTAATAAAGTTTGACTGACTGACTGATCTCAGTATTTCCCAACTACTGCGGCGCCGGAAATAACCCACTGTAAACTTAATTGGTCTAAAAAATGCCATTGTGCTGTCATCTGGATTCTAGTGACGGTCCACTCTGAGATTCACGGCGGTGAGACACCGACGTTAAAGTCAGTTCTATGAGTAAAACAGCGTCACATTTAAATTAGCAGCCTGACATTAAAAACTAGTTAAGAACATTGTTTAGGACACACAGCAGCAAACAGCTGCACCTCACCTCCGACTGGACTACTGATCGATCGAAACAATATTTAATTAATAAATGAAGACGAACGTTGGAGCTTAAATATCTGCTTTGAACTTCAGATCAGAAAATGATCCGCTCTGTTCGAACTGAGTGGTCCACTCGTAATGAATTGAATCAGTTTTTAATGTCAGGTTTTTTAATATGCATATTGACTTGTTACTAAGACGGCAAAGTGATCAAGCGATCAGGTTTCCTCAATGAAGGCTCAGATTGGCTTCAATGAAATAACAACAGGAGACATTCACAGCTGACTAAAGGTACTCACAGTCATGAATGCTCAAGCTAGTGGACTATCCGGATAGCGCAACTACAGCCACTAGTTATATATGGAATAAATTATAAAATAAACAATTCATTACAGGTGCGCCTTATAATCCAGTGCGCCTTATAGTGCAGAAAATAATGTATTCTACTAGAACCTCTGAGCGGAATCTGATGGCCTCACCTGTCCTGAGGGAATATGAGCAGCTGTTCTGAGTTGTAGAGCTCCTGCAGCACGTTGGAGAGGAACTGACCCCACCAGCGTTCGCCTCCGCAGAGCTGCACCAACAACAGGCCGGCGTGTAGACGGATCTTCGGCGTCCCGCTGATGCAGAGGTGTTTGAAGAGCTCCTCGCAGGCCTCGGCGTGGAAGGTGCTTTGGAGCACAGAGGGGACCGAGTGGCCTGAAAGCAGACAGACGACTGAATGAATGAAGAGGATTCCGCTCCGTTGCATCATCTCGTTCACAGACCGACAGAACAAACTCACCGTTGTTGGAGTGCAGGAGGCTGAGCAGTGTGTCCAGCAGGTAGCGGATGACTGTTCTCAGCTGCTCCGTGGAGGAGCTGTGCACCAGTTCCCGGGTCTCCGGAGCCTCGACCGTGAGGAGCGACTTGCGGTTGGCGCCCAACGACACTCGCAGCCGCTGGACAGCGTGGTGAGCCAGGTTCAGCTGCAGCTGCAACTGAATGCAGTCCTGGTAGGCCGAGAAAACTCGCTGGTCCTCCTCCACCACCTTGTCCGGCTTTCGCAGGAAGTACTGCGCGTTGTTAGCACTGTTGAGAGGCGGCAAGTCGATGTTCTGCAAGAGGGTCTCCAGCCGATGGCAAGCTAGGTTGTACCTGGTGAGCAAAGACGAGAAAACACCAAGAGATTAGCTAAAGTTTACAAAGTCCTGCATTCCAGGGGAGCAAGAAACTGTTGATTTAGGAATATTTAAGTAACACCTGCACTGGATGTCTTCCTGCAGAGCAACCATCATGGTTAAATGCTGATCCACATCTGGCTGACGCATCGCCTCGCTCTCCCCCCGGAGAGGATTGTGCATCAACTTCAGGTCGCTCTCCCAAGGGAGGATGTAAGTGTGGCCATAGTAGAAGCCCAGCGGGATCTTCGCCCGAGCGTTAGTGCTGCCGTAACGGCCAATCACAGTGATCTAAGAGGTAGTAGAGCACATCAGTGAGGTAGACTACTAGTGAAGCAGTGAGACAGCCCTCGTGAGGTTCAAGAATGACATCTGAGGAATCAGAAATGCATTTTTACGTATGTCTACATCTCATGGTTGCCTTATATTCAGCTGGACATGCTTATTATCCATCTTATTATCTAAAGAGAGGCACAGACAATGAACCCACCTTCATGAACCTGCAGACAGGTGGAGGCAGGAGGTCGTGCAGAATGAGAGAATGAGTGCTGATGTCGGTGGCCACCACCAGCCTGCGGCCATCCACCTCCTCCCCCAGCGTCCAGATGTCTATGGACAGAGAGGCCAGGTCGCCGCAGGTCGGGATCAGAGCGTCCGTCAGCAGGACGGGGCGGCCAAAGTCCAGCGTGACGAAGCGGCGAGCTCCTGGGAGGGAAAGATGGAGGAAACGCCGACTTTACTTTGGGAAAGTTTGTTACAATTTGAGAACACCCATCTTGACTCGAGCCTCTTTCAAACATCTGTCCGCACTTACAAGTTTAAATAAACACATTCAAACACTGGATATGTGGGTCACATGAATTACTGCTGTGACATACCAGAGTGCATCCGCTCTATGATGATGGACTGGTGTGGAGGAGGCTGTAGGAAGTGGGATGCCTGGGAAATAGCCAGAGCCAAGCCACTACCCATGGGGCTCTGCAGCGGAGAGAAACCATCATTCCAAAACACTGCAGTGGAACTACGCTCGGCCCTCAGCGACTCTCATCTCTGGTCTGAAGCTGCTCGTAACTTACCGGCTTGGCCTTCTGCGTGTTCTTGTGCGCCGCCAGGTTGACAGGCCCGGGGTCTATTATGGAGCCGGGGAACAGGTGCGCCAGCTCAGCGTTAAAGGCTGCCGACACCGCTTCGTTGGGTGGCGTGAGAGGAGGCGTCATGAAGAGGGGCGTCGTTTTCGGTGTTGGTGGGATGACGTCGGAGGGGTGAATGAAGAAGGCCGGAGCGGACAAAGGGTTGGAAGGCACAGAGTTGTGGATGGGCCCCACGCTAGAGGCGGCCACGGCTGCAGAGGTGGTCTGATGCAGTTTGGCCTCGAGCTTGGCCTTCTGTTCTCAGCAGAGAGAGGAAATATGAACAGAGATGAAAACTGGTATTATAACAGTATAATAACTCAATTAGACGCACATAATGAAGTGTGTGATGAAATAAATGTTTTTTTTCAGGTTAGTGTTTAGGCTCCAGCATAGGAGGCGTTAAATATTGATACCCACAAAAGGTTCTGAAGCCCCTTTCTATACAGAAATTGCACGGCAGCATCACAACAACAGCATCACCTCATGCAAGAAACCTTGAGGTTTGTATATTTAATTTTGCCAAAAATCAGATTCCGTTGTGTCTAAAATGCTTTGATTTGGAAGCTTCACCTGCTGCTGCAGCTTCAGCAGCTGCTGCTGCTTCTCCTGCAGGACCTGCAGCTGCTGCTCTGCAGACACCATGGCGTGGGACAGCGACTGGAGAGCCACCTGGGCCGCCGAGCTCAGAGCCGTCGAAGCCTCGCCGACTGCTCCCGTCGACAGGCCGCCCACCGCGGGAGTCACGCCAAACGTACTCACTAAGGTCGAAGCGCACAAAATCAGGGAAATGGTAAAAAAAAATAAATAAAAAAAAAAATCTAAGAACAACAAAATAAGAGTCATGTTTACCGGTAAACATGCTGGCGTCATCCCGCTCCACCCGAGTTCCATCGCTGGTGGAGATACAAGTAAATCGCAGAGGCTCCACCTCCAGGAGTCCCGTTAACGCTGTAAAGCTTCCCTCTGCCGCCGCACAGCTGCTCACTTTTCCATTACCTGCAGGGACAAGAGGTGCCAGAAACAGAAACACTCTTTTCAAGGCTGTTTCAAACATTGTAGAAAAAACAAACAGTTTTGGTTTGTCTAAACATGTCAAAACCGCGGGGAAAGTAGTTTTGCCATGTTTACTGCTTTTCAGTGGCGTTTTATTTTTCACAGCTTCGGAAATATTCATGCCAAAATACCACCAGAAATGTTAGAATTGCAATCGATGAAATAAATCAAACTGTAAAAGAAAAAAAAAAAAAAACACTGTTGATTCAAGCGTCATTCATGTATTGAATGACTTGAGAGGCTGAATCTATTCTAATCTGGGTATTTCCCTTTAGGACTTCATTACACCAAAACAGTGGAGTGAAAGATGATGAGGATGAGAGCACGGTTAATACCTGAGAGAATGTCAGAGAGGTCGATCTCGTCTGACTGGACTCCGATGCTGCTGTTGAAGGCGTTCTTGCAGGAGGAACCACTGACTTCCAAGTCGAATAGCACCGGATCAAATGGAGAGCTGTACAGCCCGTACCTGGACGTGGGAAGGATGCTTGGTTAGAAAACAGGAGGATGAAAGTGTGAAGCGCCAGCCTGCACTCCTGAACTGAATTGTACCTGGTCTGAAGCAGGGCTTCCAGCGGGGTGAGGCGGTCCTGCAGCTGACGAGAGATGGCGGTGAGCAGGGAGGCGCAGGCGGTGCTGCAAGCCGCCAGGTCCTCCTCCTTCACGTAGTTCAGCAACACAAAGTACCAGAACACAGAGCCTGAACGCAGAGAGGAGAGTCAGAGGACTGAGAACCGACACGGAGGAAGCAAAGGAAAGACGATGAACGTGGTTCGGTTACTCACCACCTGTTGCCGCTGCAGGTAAATAAGGCATGTTGTCCAGCAGAGCCTTCAACAGACTGACACCGATACCCTGGTGACTCGGATCACCCTTTCCGTTGCTACAGCAGAAAACAAAACGTTCATTATAATCTCTGTAAAGAATGCTTTCATTATAAATGCACTCCCAAATTGGAAAAGGGTAAAAAAAAAAAAAAAAAAAAAAAAACCCCATCAGTGAAAGCCAACGTTTGTTCTTACCTAATACAAAGTGCAAGAAAGCGAGCACATTTGTGCGCTATGCTCCGACCGGCCTCGAAGAAACACATCCGGACGATATCAGTCAGCCTCGTCCGCGTTTTTGCCAGCAAGCCCGCCTTTCCTTCTTTTAAGCTAAAGGGAGGTTCAAATGTCAATCAAATGTAAAACTGTCCAAGTGGAGGAAATGCAGGAGTCAGATGTCTTTGATTGGTTTGGAAGTGGAATCTTACTTCCAGGAACCGTTGGAGAAAACCCCGGCCAGCCAGCACAAGATGTCGAGGATGAGGCTCTGGCTGTGCTCCGTGGTGGGGCTGCCCTCTGTCTGCCGGCACAGCGCGTCCAGCAGCTTCTCGTGAAAGTCCAGGAACTGGAGCATAGCAAAGCGTTGGACCCTGAAAAACATGGGGAAAAAAAGCCTCATCAGTTCATATGAAAGTGATTTTCTACATTAAGATAGAATAAAAAATATTCTCGTGACAGAATGTGTTCCATCCCAGCAGTGACCGCACCTTTCTTTGGGGATAGAGGTCTTCTTAAACCGTCTGATGGTGACTGAAACTTCTTGCAGCAGGTCACAGCCTCGCAGGTTTTCTAATTTCTTTGAGGGTTCTGGGCTCTCAGTTTTCACGGCTGAAACCTTGTCCTACACAAAACACAAAAACAGATCAGTGAGACACAATTAAGTAAATGTGAATGTTAAGGAATCGCCGGTTTGGATTTTCTGGTTCGACTAGAAATGCTGAACAAAGAAATAATCCAAAAGTCAAATTATTAACATTGTCAGATCTTTTTCAGACTTTAAAGCATAACCTATTTCAAAAAACTAGAGCTGTGATTTTGTACCTTGGAGGCCTGAGCCCGCTGCAGCAGCGTGGACAGAGAGTGGGCTTTGGTGCTCTGAGGTTTGGCACTGGGCATTCTTAACACGGGCCGGGGGCTCTCCTCCATCCCCCGGTCGCTCACAGCTTTGATGTGAACCAGGAAGGAGCGATACTTCCCTCCTGCCATGCCTGTGGTGGAAAGAGGAGCAGGATAAGTGGGGTTTCACTTTTCCTTTAATACTTTCTGATTGGACAGAAACAGCTGATCACCTTTCACCAGCTTGGGGCTGGTGAGGCTGAGCATTCCTGCATGGCCAGAGAGGTCCAGCCCACTGGCCAGCCACACCGGGCCGCACAGGATGTCCTCCTTGTGGTCCTCCAGAAACGGGCACAGCACGGAACCTGCAGCACAGAAAGGATCCACTCAAGAAGGTTAAAACACGACTCTCTAGACCCTCAAAATAAAGCCTAATTCTTCAGTGATTAGGTGTTCTTTACTTGATGTCTCCTCTATGTCCATGAACTGGATGTCCTCTGCGAAGTCGTGCAGCAGAGGCTGGCTGTTCCGCTCTCCGTTCACATGGAGGTTGCTGGAGAGGGGGAAGGAGATCTGTCGGTCCACTGCTGCCTCTGTTCAAAAAGAACCAAAGTTCAGACACACAGAAACGCTTCTAGATCCCATCTGAGACAAAAAAACCCATCCAAAAACAAAAACAAAGCAGCGTCCTCACCGCTGACTTTGCCGAGCCCGGGGGCTTTGTTCTTCAGTAAAGTGACCTGTATCTGAGGAATGTTGAGAATGTTGGCATTCAGCACGAACTTGAAGTCCACATGGCCCACCATGCAGGCCTTTGGCAGCACCAGTTCGAAAACGTGCTCGTCCCAGCTGGAGCTGCGCAGAAGAACACAAGTCATTACGTCCATCACTCAAACCCCCGCCCCCCACCTAACAATCACACCTCCTCTGCAGAGAAACAAGTGTTTCTCCTTAAACGTGAACAAACGTGGGCATCCACCTGTCGCTCTGCAGCTTCCATGTGCGGGTGTGCTGGGCGGCGTCGCCGTGGTGTTGCTGGTGGAGGTGCTGGGGGTGGCGTCGCTGCTGCTGCTCCTGTTGGACCTCCACCCAGCACGGCGGCACCGTTGCCGAAAAGCGGGGAGTCAAGGTTTCAAAACACGTCAGCTCCACCAGCGACATCAAGCTCTCTGTGGTCAGCGGCTGGTCCACCAGGAGTTCCACTCCTGTGGAAATTTGAAGGGGGAGGGTGAGTCTCATCCAGGGGACAACGTGTGGAATAATCAATGTAAAATGAATCCTGTGGAGATGTTTACCTGTAATCCCAGGGCTAGAGGGGTTAGAGGAGAACTTGGCCCCCTCCAGTAAAAGTTCAGCCCCTTTAGAAAGGGGGGCATCAATGAACATGTCTCCATCATCTATATCGTCACACACACCTCCAATTTGAAGGAAATGAAGTTCTCCACCTTCAAGGGAAAGAAGAAACAAAAATGAAAACGTCACGTTAAAGGAACTAGTCCCCTGATGTGGACTCCAGATCTTTCTCACCTACTTTCTGGTGCAGTTGAATCAATAAATAAACATCCACACAAATTCATGTTCGATCTGCTCATAGTTAATTTTCTGTGTCAAGATTGAAGGAAATTTCCCGAGAAATTAGAGAACTGTTGAAAAATGTGGCAATAAAGAAGGATGGGGGTCAAAAAAGTTGTACAAAAATCTGCTCGCAGGGGGGAAAAAAACTTGATCTTTATTTTATTTGACAGTGGGATTTTCAATCTAAACTCATTAAGATATATGTGCATACAAAAATTAAGGAAAGCCCATTTATCCATCCTGATCAGCGGTGCTGATAAACCAGATCCGAGTTGGGAGAACTCACCTTTTGTACAGGCACAAAGGCGGTCTGTCCCAGAGCAATAGGTAACTGACACAAAGGGGTCCGTCTCCTCTGCTGACCCCTCCTTCTTAGGCGGCTCCACCTTGGCCAGGACCTCCAGCGTGGACAGGTCCAGGATCATAATGTACCCCGCCTGAGTGGTCACCACCAGGTGGCCCAGGCCCGACACCTCTACCTGCTTGCACTCCTTTAGCCCAGAGGGGGGGGGACTGGTTCCAGTAGCACTGCTGCTGGCTGTGGCTGCTCCACATGCAGTCCCAGTCCCAGAACCAACGGAACCCGCCGGACCCATTCCGAACCCAGAGGATTCAGTTTTTGAGCTGGAAGAGAGCGCCTCTTCTGGCGCCTCTTCGCTCTCGTCCTCCTTGGTGTCGAGCACATCTGGAGGGAGCAGAATGAGCGAGGTGATGGCGTCGCACGGGTCCGAGATCTGCTGCACCTTGACGGGCTCCTCGTCCAACGTGACGATCCGGGTGGAGTAGTTGAGCTTATAGAGTGCGAGGTAGCCTCCGCTAGCGCCGCCGCTGACGGACCTGGGCTGCTGTTGCTCTCCTGGGGGCAGGATGAGGGGCGTCTGAGACGTGGACGCACCCGGGTGATGACCTTCCACCCCGTTGGCCATCGGGGGTAGGGGGTCTCCTTTGCGCTGATTGCACATGGCAGAGTGCAGGCGGTTGAGATTGTTGAGAGCCTCCACTTGGTTCGTGGCGCTGGTGTCGGATTCCGCGCTGCATGGCTGCAGGACCACCAGGAGGTGCACGCCGTCCCAGCAGGGCGTGATGGAGTCCACGTACAGATTCTCCTCCTCCAGCTGCCTGGGGAGCCTCAAACACTGCACCAGGGCTCCGGGCCGAGGCGGGGCGGAAATGGTGGCAGCTGCCAGCGTGCTCCATTTGTCCACGTGACCATCTAACCCTGCTAGACTAGTCGCTGCGTCAGCAAACTGCTGGATGTAAGTGATGGGGGGGTCCTGGAGGAGAAGCTGCTCGTGCGTGTCGAACTCCATCTCGATGATCTGGGGCACGGTGAAGCCTTCCTCGTGGAGTCCTTTGCTCATGAGGTTGTTCATCTGGCCGAACACCTGCCCTGACGACTTGTCGTCCACCTCTCTGACGCTGTAGAGCAGCAGCACGGGGACGGTCTTACGCACGGCCAGCAGAGAAGAGGGGCTTTGAGGCGGGGGACCCGCGAGGTTAGGGATGCCCTGCTCCTGGGCTACAGTCTGGGCATTACAAGTCTCTATCTCCATATGGCCCTGGTCCTGGAGCGGCCCCGGGTGGAAGGGCTCAGGCCCCTGAGTCCTAAGAGGACCGTCTGTGGTCCTACGTGCTTTCGCTGGGGCTGTGGATGGGGGTCCAGCCACGGGGGTGCTGGATGGGGAGCAGTAGCTGAGCAAGCCTCCGGCTAGAAGGCAGGGGAAGGGAATGGTGTGATGGTCGGGAACCTTGTCCTTTGCTTTGGTTTGGCTGTGGGCCTTCGCTTGGTTCATGGTGGGGTTGGCGCCCAGCTCCTCCAGGTCCTTCACCGTGTCCTCCAGCACGCTGGCCACCACCTCCCACTGGAGCTTCTCAGGCTGCTGGAGAACACTCAGCGCCGTCACCCCCAGACTCAGGTCCATGCTCTCCCACTGGGACTGCTGGCCTGCAGCACGAGCAAACAAAACAGTGTCAGGGTTACTGCGTTTAATACGACACACAGTCCTCCACCAACACCACCCTCAGGGATCGGGAAAGTCTCCAGTAAACCCACAATAAAAGAATAAACAGTTCAGGGATGCAATTCAAGAATAGTACAATTAGAAACAACTGTAAACATTTCCTATAAGATCAATAATTATTAATACAATAAAATACACTTTATTTTTACCCCGTGGTGACAGATGTGTGTTGGTACCTGCTACTGACTCCGATCTGGAATGCTCCTCACTGTCTGAATCCTCCAGTTGGTCGTCACTGGAAAACATGAACAGATCAAGATGAAACAAACAAAGCTGTGACTCAGTGACGCCTCGATTTGGTTGTGGAGGAGCGTTTCTAAAGGGATAATTCTGTGGCGTGCTCATATTCGGTATCTTCATTTGTTCTGGACCGGCTTCTTCTTCTTCACCTGTGTTTATCGGTGGATCTCAAGTCAACTTTAAAGCTCGTAACGGGGCGACTCTAAAACACCTCTCATCTGAGCGCTGCTCCGTTCTAACCAGTGATGAAACAGCCTCGACTCCTGCTGTACAGCTGCATTTCCAAAATAGATGACATTCACATAATGATACACATTATTGTCACATTATTGTCTCGTTGTTACTCCGATGTAAACCGCGGTCCACATGTCACCACGGCAACACAGCCTCAAGGACTTGTTGCGTGGCATTGAGGCTTTTCTTCTTTAGGTGTTCTGTTGATGTTCAGATGGAGGTGAGTAGAGGGCGTCGACCAATCACGAACACATCCATTGTTCTGGAAGTGTACATTCAACTGTGTGTGTGTGTGTGTGTGTGTGTGTGTGTGTGTGTGTGTGTGTGTGTGTGAGTGTGTGTGTGTGTGTGTGTGTTCTACCTGTCTCCTTCCAGCTTTGGCAGGTCAGAGCAGCACGTCGACTCCTCCAGCCAGGCCAGGGTTGGTCTCCGGGACTCGCTCAGCGTCTCCTGGCTCTGCTCGCCCCCGCACAGTATCAGCTGCTTCAGGATGGCCGGGTCGTACGGGTTGATGTCAAACTTTAAGTGGACCTGTTTAGCACAGATTCATTCGCACACACACACACTTTAATCCAGGCTACGTGCTAATATTTGCTGGCTGATTAGCGTAACGCTCCTTCACCTTCATCATTTTGGAGACGTCCCAGATGCAGATCTTCCCCCTCTTGGTGGCAGCAGCCAGGAACTGGGGGCAGCTGCCGAAGCCGTAACAAGCGATCTTGTCCGAACTGTCGGGGCTGTTGGGGAACTGGGCGGGGCTGGTGGCCAGCGTCACCGAGAGCGGCACGTTCTGCGTGTGTTCGCCTTTCACAAACGGACAATTGGGAGAATGTCGCTCGTGTTCGGACCTGAAGCACAGCGGGGAGACGTTAAAACGGATGTCGGCTCTCGCAGGAAGCATGAAGAGTAACTCATGTCCACTCACCAGGGCTCATCTGTGGGCTCCCAACACACCAGACACACGCTACAGGTGAAGCACATGGCTCTGTCGTCCCCTGTGGAGGCGGGCTGTGGAAGGACAGACCGGAGATAATGTTGGTTTGTTAGATGCAGCGACGTTTGTTCCTCTAACTGAACAATTCTGCAGTGACCCGACATCAACATGCGCAATGATGCTACAAATAGCCCAACAGAGACGCACGCTGAATCCACGCCTACAACAGAGTTCTCTTTGAACCTACCTGATGGTAAAACCCTGCTTGAGCCATTGGATCGGGCTGAGCCCACCTGTACCCGGCGTGTGGCCACGACGTAAAGGTCTCCCTCCTGTTGGCCTCGCTGTACATCAACGATCTGTAGAGACACAGTTCACAAACACGACCAGCGTTATGTCAGATGCTCTAGAAGGAAGAATTAAAGTCATCCCTGGATTTCCCTGATCCCTTACCTGTCTACAGACCGACCCGGGCCGACCCCGAGTTCCGGCCTGGCGCTAGACAAGAGGTAGGAGAGCCTGTCCATGATGGAGGAGGCCACAGACAAGGCAGCTACGTTCTGGTTGATCTTCTTCAGCTCAGTGACGATGGCACTGGCCACCAGCTTCAACACGTGGTGGGGGAGATGGAAGGTCACGGTCGCCCACTGCATTAAAGGCAGAACATTGAGAACACATGAGGTTGCATTCAGGGGATAAAAAAAAAAAAAAAAAAAGTCACAGTCATGCTTCAATGGAGGCGGAGCTGGGGGTGTCTTCCATCTCCAAACAGCCTCTTTATCGGCACTTCGGAACGACTCCATCCATCACCTTCCTGACATGCTCACCTTGGCCACTTTGTGATTGGCTGCTGTCTCGTGTGAGGTATTCTTCAGGCCTTCTTTGAGCTGGGTGAGAAAGAGTTCGTAGCCCTCTGTGTTGGACACGTCGATCTTTTCCTGACAGGCTGACAGCATCTGCTGGGCCTGGAAAGACAACCGCATTTATATTGCTGCTATAAAATGATGTGATGCACACAAGAGTCTGTAGGTAGGCTGATGAAAATCAACTCCATTCAATCAACAGATTCCTCAGCAGGATCAGGAATTCTTCTGTTGTTTTGGGGGTTTTTTTCCCCGCCTACTGGTGAAGGTCTAGAGAGAAAACGAACCAACGCTACACTTCAGACAGAATTCTCTGCTGACTCATACGAACAGGTCTAACTAGGGTGAAAAGCACAATGACAGGTCTGTGCTTTATACAGGGCACACAAGGCCCGTCCGGAATGTGGTTAAAAAAAAAAAACCTGCCAACATTCCACAAGTGTGACGTCTAATTCGAGCATCAACAACCAATGAATGAAGTGCGGATGAACGCGACAAAGAAAACAATCTCATTGGTTGATTTTTTTTTTTTTTTTGTCGACTAACAGCTAGCTGCTAAGTGCTACGGTTTGGGTCACACGCCTAATACGTCATCACATCACACCAGGCATTAAAAACACCATATGGATGAATTGAAAGATGAATGTTGGGATGAAGAATGGTTCAAAATTTCAATGTGGGACCAGGAAGTAGTCCAGGTGTGGATTCAGCAAGATAGGGCTGGAAAGCGTTCAGATAACACATTCAGTACCTCTCCTGACTCACCTGTCGCTAAAATCCTGAACAATCAGGAAGTATTTTCAGGCAACGTTGAAACAAAATCCTGTAAGGCTGAGGTAAATGTTCTCACACTGGCTCCTACTTCAAGATATATTTGTTACGATAGTTTCTAATGGATCATATAATGTTCAGGGCACCAGTGCGACCAAAGGGAAAGTTATTAATGACGAATTGAAAAGTGACGACTACGACTGACTACAGCCATGAACTGGAGAGGATTCTATTTGCCCAGCCTTCCAGATGCACTTAAGACTCTAATGGTTGATACACTCGGCGATGGTGATGCTACGCTGTGGACTTCTTCGACGCACACTGCACAGCCCTACCCACCAGGAGCTATTCCAACGACAAGTGTGCATCGTGTGCTTTTCACTCTTTGAACGCTGGCTCCTATAAAGTCAGCGTCGACGCAGCCACTGTCAAATGTTTTGCTCATCCTTTCAGAAGGAGCAGCTCATTCTGTTTAAGGGCTAATATTCTGATTGTGTGACAAAAGCTGCTGTAGACACACCCATTCAGTCCAAACACAACAACCGGTGTCAAATATCAGGTGACGACATCTTCCCCGTGCATCTCTTGGTGAAATTACCTCCGTGACCGGCAGCTCCAGCTGAACGATGTCCTCAGGCTTGGCCACCGGAGGCTGGAGAGCTGTGTCCAGGAGCAGGATGCCGTTCAGGTCCTTCCT
The DNA here is from genome assembly GCA_013358685.1 of Antennarius maculatus. Classification (NCBI taxonomy): domain Eukaryota; kingdom Metazoa; phylum Chordata; class Actinopteri; order Lophiiformes; family Antennariidae; genus Antennarius; species Antennarius maculatus. Next base: position 19,156,476 of record CM023616.1, read on the forward strand.
GCATCCCACTGCATAGTCGTCCACAAAAAGCACCTTGTCTACCGCTGGGAAGTACTGACACCTGACACGCCCGCCGGGTTTAGCTGTGACAGAACAGAGGACAGCACACAGTGTTTGACAGAACGGCTGCGAGCAAGGACTCAAGTTAATATCTTAAAAACACACAATGTCAGTTCCGGTTATCTTTAGCGGGGCGGGTTTGGTCTCCCGTCTTAATCTAATTACTGTATTTGTGTCGTCTGACTGCTCAGCATTCATTTTACTTCTGGAAGACAAAGAATAGTCAAATTCAAATAAATGAACCCTTAGAAGGTCACAATATCTCATCCAGCGACACTTCTCTTTGTGAGACCAAGCCGAATAAAAATGAGGGTGCGTTTAATGCCATGTAGGTGTCCACCTGTGGAGCTCATACCTTCGGTGAAATTGACACCCAACATTTCCTAACTTCAGTTAGGAAATGAACACATTTGGGGAATTTTTGTGGCCTTTTAGGTTCAAGTTTAACTGATGGATTTCCATCATTTTGGTCCCTCTAATCACATGAACGCTGCTGAATGTTCACATTTTTCTTTGTTTGTAATTGAAGTCATCAATGAGACACATGTTTGATCTGACAGGAGGATGAAGTTCTTGAAGACGGGAGAACAAGTTCAGCCACGCTTATTTTATAAAAACCGGATTTCCATCCTTGAGGACAAATTTTAATTGGTTTTGTGGATGTCAGAAGAAGCCCTGTTTTACTGATTCTTATTTGCCTTTGGGGGAGGGAGAATCGTCACGTCTCTTTGGCTTTTCTCTGTCATTTCCTCTGCTGCGTGTGTCTGACAGGCAGTCACAGAGAAATGGTAATTCTACGTTTGGTACGATAACCATCTGATTTTACACACCAGGACAGCATTTAACCCGAGCTGTGAGGGAAAAGGTTGTTCACTGAAGAAGAGCGTCTCCATGAGTACATCAGGACAGAGTTCATCGAATCATTTTATAGAGCGCCTGAACAAATAAAATAAAGGAGTTTCATGTCGGACACATTGAATGAGACATTTCTTTCTCTTGGTATTTACAAGATCTTTCCTTTGTTGGAGCTGCAGGAAGTTGTGATCACATTTGGGTTACCGGAATGAAATAGAAAATGTTGGCTTTTTTACAAGCTGAAAGGAAAAGGTTTGTGTCACCAGAAATTATAATTCTATGCAGATTTTTTTTTATATTTTTATGCAGAGCGCAGATGACATGCTAATTTTGATGACGTACTATTTGTATAGCTTAAACTTGAAGGTACTACAGCTAATAGCCAAGATAACAATGCAGATCCGAAAACATCAAGCGGATACCAGCTGCTACTGTATTTCAGATGCAGTCAAAACGAAGCATTGAGCCATGGATGGAGTTAAAACACTTGACACCTCTTTTTACCCGAACCCTTAGCTTAATGATGGGGTATCTGAAGCTAGCCTAGCAGCTTTTCTTGGTCGGCGGCTAGCAACAGTTCACAGCTTTCACACATCACATCACCAGTGTGTGGGATGGAGTTTTTACGCCATTGATTGGCTCAGTATTAATAAACAAAGAACACTGTAAATGAAGCGAGTGTAAAATTGGCTCATTGATTGGTTTGTAGACTGTTGGGGTTTTTTTTAATTCAATGACCCGAAAAGATCTTCAACACTCAGGATTTAAGAGTTTGGATTTTTTTCAGGCAGAAAAAATACAAGAGAAACCAAAAACCTGAAACCTGTTCTGTTTAGATAAGATAATAAGATAGTTTGGATAAGAATTTCCTACGAGATAAATAAAGTACATTGCTTCTTCTTCTTCTTAGTCTGCCATAATGTTTGACCGACACTACACAGCTATGCAGCTAAAAAAAACAATAGACCAAACTTGTCACCTGACGACTCCACCTCACGTTCTCTCATCAACCGTGAGCACAAGTCTTCACGTGAACCAGCTCATAAAGGAAGATACGTGTTGTTTTGATATGGTTTATGGTTATGAATAATCCTTGACTGTGTGTTTAATGGTGTTCTGTTGTTTAATCATCACGCATCAAATTGTCATACTCTAAGGGGAAGTACAGCTTTGAATACGCAGAACATAAAATGATAAGAACCCTGTTTATGTCATAAACTAGAGGGCAACGAATACGCTGAAAGTGAGACTGTTTCAGTGGTGAATATAAATCTTACTTTCATTTTCACATTTGCCAAAAAGAGCTGGAGGAGGTTATGTGCCCACCTGTTACTTCCACTTTTCTGTCTGATGGTTTGTTTGTCATATACTTCAAAAACTGGTCATTAACTTTTTATTATAGCTTGTCTACAGGTGAATCTTGAGAAAAAACAGAATGGTTTAAATTTCGAAGGGGATCTGAGAATGAATAATTATACTTTTTTTACACTTCCATTAAAACGGAAAGTCTTAAAAACAACTTATGAAGAAAAAAAATTCAACTAAAATAAGTATTTCTGTGGTGGTCACCTTTTTTTCATCTACACCAACATTTTTCATGCCGGTCACTGGAGAAATACCTGCTAAAACCCTTTACATTTACACTTTAATGCCTCGACAATGACTGTCTCTCTGCTGTTAATGCTTATTTACACCGAACAAAACAACAACAGAAACAACTCCCTTCCAGAGTGATTGTAAAGAGCGTGCCAACATTTCAGCAAGTAAAAGAGAGATGACTAATAACAGCAGCGCCGGCATCTAGTATCACAGTTTACATTTGCGTTGAGCAACACTGTCTAGACTACAGAAATAGAATTTATTGTCATTGTTACATGGGTGATAATTTCATGTTCTAGTTGGAGGGTAAGGAGTTCCCAGATCCCACGCTGTCTCCCAAGTTTAAAGACTATTTCTTCTTTTTTTGAAGTTCTTATTGCTACTGACTGTATTTGAAATCTCCTGGTTGCGGGCTGCACATGTAACACATCAAAACATCACACCCATCGCATCCTATTGCCTCGTCAGCTTGTGTGTTTATACAGGCAGTCAATCGTGAACTGTTGTGACCTCCAATGACAGCACAGAGATGGAACAACAAATACCTCTATATCGCTTTTGTGCATTAACACAGAAAGGTGAGGTACAATAAAGGGGTTCATGCGAGAGTGTGTGTTGATTCATTACGGCCTATGCTTCTGTTATTGCTAGAAAACAGTTTCCAGGTTGTGACTTCTCACCTTTCTCAAATATATATGCCGCCTATTTGAATGAATCTGAATTTGCATTAACTCAGCTACAGTTTTTTTGGCAGGGCCGTATCCCTGCTTTTCTCTGTTACAGTACTATGAGCCAAAGCAAACTGACCCCCTCCAGATATGGATTTAAATCCACCAGATTTACATTACTTGACAGATCTGGATCCAACTGGGCAGATTGGAGGAACAGCATAGTTGTCCATGCCTGGATAATTACTCTGTGATTGGTAAATGACAAAGTGATTAAAAATACACATCAATACAGAATTTTATCCACTCTTAACCCACGATCCAACTATACGTAAAAGTATATCTAAAATCTAATGACAATTTTTTTAAGATATCTTGCAGACTTGCAGATAAACAGACCTTGAGGATTACAGTAACTCCAACTTGTTGGTGGAGATGGGGAATAATTCCAGAATTACTACTTGTTCTTGGGGCTACGAGCGACCATGCTATGGTTGCTAAATGGGAACATTTGACAGGAACAGAGTGTTGACATTCACCAGTATTGATAAATCCAACCAGGTAACCCTGAACCATCACTCCAAAACAACAGCATCATTTACTTCAGTGCAACACCATTGCCTCCAAAGCACAAGGTGCGCACGACATGTTGCAAACTTAAACAGGTGGAGAGCCGCTAGCTGGATTTGCCATCACAGCCATTTAATTTAAAATATTATACATACATATATAACACTGTCAGAACAGGTTAACTACTCCAGGCATCCCAGATGAGAGTCACTTACGACATATCGTGACTGACCACTAGAATGACAGGAGCTGACAGGGTGACCGGCAAGATAGCGCTGTGCTCTGGTCACTAGCTTAATATTAGCTCGGATGGTAAATATGTCTCGTTGTAAAAAGTAGGAAACAGTCGGCGGTTAATGATTTTCATAAGTGAAATTAAAAGATCCAGGGATTCTTTTGTTCTGAAAAGCTGAACAACCTAAATAAATCTTGTTGTCTAATGTTTTAGTGTAGGTTCAAAGAAACATGCTAGGAGCTGCTACCGTTAGCCAGCTAATGCTACATCTCATCCCGTGTTGACAACCACTTTGCTCGGTCAAAACTCATAACGTCGGTGTCAGGTGTGAACAGGGGCCGCAGGTGATTACCGTGTAACGCTGAAGCCTGGAGAATAGCCCCCGAAGTGCCGTCAATTACTTTGATGCTTCCGCGGCTGGTGACGGCCAAGATAGCGTTAAGGGCCGGGTGGTAAGAGAGGCTTCTCAGGCCCTCCTCGTCGCAACGCAGGCAACCGTCTCTCAGTACAATCCAGTCTGAGGAGGTGGACGAGCCGGAGACCGGCGAGGCCGCGGCCGCCATCTTTCCTTATTTTCCCTTCCCTTCTGTAGATTGTAAAGACCCGATGATACAAATAATAATACTAAATCTACAAAACTAACTCCGAACTATCAGTCCGCTGCCACTGCTGACTCCTTCTGCGGCTTCTTGTCCTCCGCCCGTTCCCGCACCAGTGGCTATTCACCATCAGCGCTGAGGAGCTCCACGGAGGGGCTCTCTGTCAGATACGCGATAGGTCAACGGAGCTAGCGTATCTGTGTCACATCTCGCGATAACACACGGCGCGAACGAGAACAAGGGATAACCAGAGGAATGGGAAAATCAAAATAACAGCTCGGCAGTATTTCGGGTTATTTTTGTGCCCTGCGCTCGTCCACGCAATGGATGCAGTCTAATTTAATAGGACTACAAGCATCAAGTAGAAAATTGAAGCAAAGATTTTAAAGATAGATATTTATGGTATTTAAGCCGTTTTTATATCCACTAGAACTTCAACTCTGTTTTTTAAAAATGGAAATGTTATGTAAAGTGTGACTAAGGGCAGCATGCAATTATTTGCAAAACATAAAGCCCATATGTATTTGAAAATAACACAAAGACTTCAAACATTGAAATTGAAAATTTTTAGGTTTTTTTTTTTTTTTTTTTTTTTAGTTAAATCCTAATTCATAATTTCACCCCAGCAAAATATTGTTGGGACATTTACGCCACTGTGTTGCATCAACTCTTCATCATCTTTATGAAATAAGCATTGTCTACTTGGCGGGACAAGTTTCTCCAAAATTTATAAATATAAATCAGCATCAAGCTGCCCTCGTGCAAGTTGCCCATGGGATGTGTACCACTACAACACCATACCATCAAGGATGCTGGCTTTTATCCTTCTATGAGCAGATAACCCAGTTGGTTTATGTCCTCTGCATTTTGTACCACATGTACATAAATCTTTCTTACAAGCTGGGTAAACAGGCAAGCAAGTTTCCCGAATGTGATATGTTCTGTTGATAGCACTCATGTTGTTGTAAGGAGCAGAGCAAGATTGAATTTGTTACGACCTGTCCCAGTTGTTCCTCATCTGTATTCATCTAGTAGGTGTGTTTCTACATTATCTTTATTCCTCTTTGATGATTCCATAAATAAGATTGTATTTATTTATGTTAATGTAATTTTGTTATATTTTTCTATTTTCCTTGTTTTTTTGTTCTTGTCTTGATTTTCCCCCTATAAATTGATTCAAAGCAATTTGTCAGTATTTTAGAGAGTTGTTGGGCCATATTTAAAAGCAAACTAATGCATTTAACAGCTCAATAAAACAGGTAATATTATGATTGAGACATCTCTTGGCTAATTCAGTGTTAGTGCTTCATGATGCGTCTAGGCTCAGCAGTAAATAATGCTTTAAATTCTTTGTGTAATTTCTTTATCATTTTTCTCTAAACATTCATTTGAGTGCTTCTTTCTTGTCCTGCTGTACGTAGTGGGCTAGCAAATACTGTAGCTAATATTTCCAAAGGTTACATGATGTGTTAGGATTGGCTTTAACACAATCATCTTGTATTTAATGCTGCAGATAGAATGGAGGAGGCACATGTAACACTCAACACGCATTGTTGGCGAGGGACAGCATAAATGTATTTAATTCATTAGGGGACCTTACAACATGTTTTATGGATAAGGTGGGACCTACAATGTGTCGCAAAATTGACGACCAGTAAATCTGGAGGTGTGGATTTCTGGTGCTCCAAGAGAAAACCCATGAAGTTTGTGATTTCCAGGAATCAACCAGGAGTATCAATGCCCTTTCTTGAGGGCTGTCTGATCCCTGTATGACCAAAGCTGGATTTCATTTGCAGTAAATGACCAAAAACACTAAATTCAAAGTTTAATTCTGAATGAATTTCAGTCTTCAGGGTGAAGTTGCAGACATTACATAAGGAGACTCTCATAAATGAAACAGCTAAATTGGTCAACTGGTTAAAGATTCTCAAGAAATTTTCAGTAATTTTCATACAACTTGGGGACCCAAGCAGAAGTGCAATTAACAGAGTAGTGCTTTTTTAAACCTCTTGTGTATAACATGAATTGTGTCTTTGTGTGAACAGCTGTATTAAAAGAAGCCGCCGTCAGTCTGATGTTCCAGTGACGACTAAATAACGTATTAAATGACTGAAAAACAGGACATAGGGCTGAGAAGACAAACCACCACCATTAGAAGACAGGTTTAGAACTGCCCTAGATGATCGGTTCAACGGCTCAAAACTCCAGATCAAGAAAACAGGTCTGAGCAATGAGAAGCATAAATCAAAAATACGTAATAATGGCACATTCAGTACATGACAATTAACCTCAATACCTTTCTCTCTACTTGGTGCAGACTTCTGAAATTATTCCGTGAAAAGACACACACACGCAAACACACACACGGCATCAAATTCCTCAATCGACAAATAACTTAATTACAATAACATTTCCTGCTTCATGAACTGAGAGTTGATGCAGGACTGAACTGTAACCGCTGCTTAAGATGTGAAGGCATATGCATTTTATTGACCAAAGACAGGGACAAGTCTATGTACATTAATATATAATTCAATTATCTCCACCATCTAATATTAATAGAGTTAAAAATAAGAAACACCATAAAAAAATCCTGGTTCCATAGTTAGATTTCTTCAGCCCACGCACCGGGGTCATGGTCCATGAGTAAGTCCGTAGATTCATCCGATCACGCACCAGTGTATAGTGATAAGAAGTAAATATACAAAAGAAAAATGGGATATATGAGAAGGGGCTTCTTTGTTTTAAATTCTTCCCCGACGAGCAGTGATGCTGCGCTGTAAGCAGCCCAGAAGACTCCAAACAGCTGAAAGGTGACAAGAAAATATCTTAATACCTAACATCATTGCCTGAAACAAGTCATTTCAAGTGGATGGAAGCAGTGATCTTTACCTCAACACTTTTATCTGACTCACCTTGACTAGAGTAGAAACCACATCAAATCCTCGTATCACAACGAGCATGGGGGCAACGACAATGAGAGGAAGAAGGGAATATCCTATCACTCCGAGAACCTGGCCAAAGGAAACCTGCACAAGAGACCAACAGGATTCCATCATAAAATGCTTCTCCTGTTTAACAAGCACAAGTTAGAGACTCGTATGATATTCTGACTGCAGAACGTGACACTTACCTCACCGCCGAGAACACGGGCCAGCAAGAAGATTGTTAGTGATCCAAAAATCCAGATGGTGATGATCCAAGACACAACCTTCAGAAAATAAGTCAGATTAAGTATCAACACTCAAAACTGTCACCACAACAATTAAATCAGAAAAGCAGCTTGAGCTGCCACAGTTGCGGCCTTCTCACCTTGAATTGTCCAAAGATGGAGATCATGGAGAAGAACAGCACCACAGCTAGAGGGCCCCAGAAGTCCGGGTTGTCTCTGACCACCTGCCGGTTGTAACCCAGTGATGGCATTGGCATCAACACACATCGAATCTTGTAATAGATGTCCTTCAGGTCAATGTCTAGCTCCTCTCTGCTCAAAGATGACAAAATAAACAAGCTTTCAGCTGACACCGAACAGGGAAGTCGAAAGATTCAATTTAAAACAGCCCAACGTGTGATCAACTTAAAACAGCAGCTTAAAACAACAACAGAACTGTTTTAAGTTCTTGGGCTTAAAACAGGTGATTTTATAATGATCGTAATAAGAAACATGCTCCTTTGAATACACTATCACAAACATTTTAATCCTGTAATAAAGAAAGAAAGGAATCGACAATGAAATTTGGTCCCAGGCTGTTTGATCTGGTTAAGCGCCTACTCACAGGAGTGGTTTGCTCTCTTCATTGTCATCTTCTTCCACCTCCAGCAACCAGCCGTAGCCTCGCTGCCTCAGGAAGGTGGTGGCATACGGGTCTCTGGCACCGTCTGTGCCCATGTTGAGTTTAATTTCCTGTGGATTGATGGTGCCACTGAGCTCTGTGGAGGACAAATTTGTTGTAAGACTGGCAGGAAAAATGCACCAAAAAGCCATGACATTATAACAACAGGCATCTTGTCCCAGTGACACCGGTCAGTGTTGCTGTGCGGAAAGAGGCTAAACTGGCAAACGTAAGGATCAGAATGACTTTGATAAGAGCCACGTTGCGATAGCTAGAAGAGTGGGTGAAATTAGATCTGGATCACATAGTTAAAGGAAGAAAGCTGTTGAGATTGCAGTGATTTATTTGTCAGACCTTTGCTTCTTAATTTTCATAATGTAAACACGTTCAAGGATGAGTTTTAACATGTACTAGAGATGTTATTAACGCCCTTCTAAAGACAGTGTCTTCAACCCATATTAATTCCGTTCCATCCAAATCGAATGCAATTCATGTAAGAGACTCTCTGAAATCCACTAATGTATTTGAAATTTGCATTTATTAACCCCCTAAAAATACAATTCAATTCACACGCAGTGTTCATTAACTGCTGTGACAATAAAGTTGTGACAGCTCTGTGGTTACCACAATTCCTGTAGTTAGCTAGATTGTTTAATAATGTCACTTAGCATAGTATTACGTATGTTGACCCATGTATCTTTGTTATTTGTCGTTTGAACCTGGGTGACCGCACTAATTTACGAAAATACTGTTGAAATAAAGCACAAACACATGTTAGCGCACAGCTTGATTCAGGCCTGTTAGCCATGGAGCTACATACCTTCAGCTTCTGTTGAGGAGACGAACGTGAAATCTCCGTTGGTGGGAGTGAACTGCATGACTAATTTAATTTCTCTACAAGCCTCTGATACGGAAAAATAACGTGAAATAAACAGTCAGTAAAATATTTCTTTGAAGCGTTAATAACGCTATTTTTGATCGATCATGTTAGACTATCGCATTTTGTTTTCGTTCCGTCCGTCACTAGAGCAGGAAGTGCAGAGGAAGCTGGGTAATCAGACACGTCTCATGATGCGTTCCGGGCACTCACAAAAGTAGAATTTATAAACATCATAAAATAAAACAAAGTAATCATGTGTTGTACTGGATGTATAAATAAACAAACACACATTTGTACAAATACTTTATCATGTTATCACACGGGAAAAAAAGTTTTAAAAATAAACATCTTTCACGCACAGACTGCGATTTTGAAACGGTAATCTGAGTCTTTAGTCTGTTTCCTGACAGAAAATACAATAGTACTATAACTTCGAACGTAGCACGATGACGCTGGTTTGCGTTGTTGCCACCTGGTCATAGAGCATGAGGAGTTTGCGTGTTCTTCCCGTGTTTTCACGGGTTCACTCCGGGTTCGTCGGTTTCCTCCCATATGATTAAAAAATGTTTTGTTTTGTTTTTAATATAGTAATAGCAAGAACAAAGTAACTTAGTCGTAATTACTGGGAAAATTCACGTGCCTGAAGTCAGAACAAGGAAATGTTTAAAAAGTGTTTAGTGAAGAAAACGTTATTAATGATATGTGAATTAAACGTTATTATATAGTTAATAACGCCATTTGCAATGTAATTTAATTATACACACACTTCACTGGTTTGTTAGTTGTTCGAAGAATTTAGGCAAGTTCAATCTACACATTCCAATTGACATCACAATAAAACGGGGGAAAATATCGTGTTTTTATTGACATTTAGTCATCCATTTTATTTTTCTGTTGTGTCAGCAAAACGATTCCTTGAATAAGTCGCATTTGTGGTATTTGAGACAGACCCTGATAATAAGTTTGAAAGAACCCTATGTTTGCGTAGGAGCGTGTTTGCTTTTGTTTTAGTTATAGATAAAGCTTGATGACAAACGTTTGTCGTTTACTTCCTGTTTCTCACTAACCACACCCACTCATCCCACATCACCAATAGCAGCTGCTCATACTTGCGTCACTTCCTTTGCCGCTAAAACTGAACTCGGTCGTGCTTCGTTGTTGGCAAATTGCATTGATTAAACTGACCATAAGTAAGTTTGATTCGTTATTTTTATTTCTGTAGTGAGTCGATCCTTATTAACCTTATCGAAGGATAAAAATGCGTTAACGTCCAGAAGAAACTGTCCATTTAACCGAGTTATTAACGTAACCTCGAAATATGAATGATGGCTATCCAGTTGTGTTTGATAACAGCTGCGAGTATCATAAGAATCTGTTCACTAAATATAACCTATGATAATTTAACTACCTTTTTCTCGAAAAAATGTAATTTTTTTTGAGCTAAAGTCGTCGTGCATCACTGTTTTCTTTTTGTTTTCATAGTTTTAGAATCATTGCGGCACGGACCTGCAGCTGACGATGGGGATCCCTGGACTCTTGCAGTTCATCAAAGATGCAGCAGAACCTGTCAATGTGAAGAAATACAAAGGCCAGACCGTGGCTGTGGACACGTACTGCTGGCTGCATAAAGGGGCATTTTCATGTGCCGAGAAGCTGGCTAAAGGAGAACCAACTGACCAGTAACTATTTTTAATTGATCTTGCTGAATAATGTGTGCAGGAATATGGTAGATAGATAGATAGATACGAGGAAATTGTACATATGCACTGCTCAGGCATTGCATAATGAATAAATACTGGATAATGGTAATATTTGCAACTGACTGTCTTCTTCTATTGAGATCTGGACATTAAGAACTGATGTCATTTTAATTTGTCCGCTCAGGTATGTTTGGTACTGCATGAAATTAGTGGAGATGCTGTTGACTTTTAGAGTCAAACCTATTCTGGTGTTTGATGGACGCAACTTACCGTCAAAACATGAGGTGGAAAAGGCTCGCAGAGAGTGAGTAAAACTGAACGACACATTTTACATTTTATTTATGATCACTGAAGCAAATGGTTTCATTGAGACCTGTGTCTCTTCAAGTACATTAAACCAAATTCGAAGAATGATTACAAGGCTTTAACGAAAGCTGCACTTCATGTAAGTTTTTGCTGCATGTGGAAATCTACTGTTTTACTGCAATATAAATGTGTTATATAATAAGTGTTGTCTGTGAAGCACTTTATCTTTTTAAAGCCACGAGTATCGAATGACTGACATAGCACATTTAAGTAGAAGGTTGTACATCACTGTCTTGAAACACACAACCTGCACTTTTAATGGTCATTCTTGTTTGAAAATCCAACTTCTGTGTCATTCATATCAGCCGCAGGGAAGCCAACCTGCAGAAAGGACGTCAGCTGCTACGTGAGGGCAAACTGTCCGAGGCCAGAGACTGCTTCAACCGCTGCGTTAACATCACCCCAGCAATGGCTCATAACCTCATTAAGGTAAGATAAAAGTTGAGATCTGACTCACTGATCAAGGTAACTTTTATTTAGCTCTTTGTTTTAGCTGTACTGCAATAAGCTTTTTGAACTTCCTCTTTTTTCTCGCTTCATTTTACTGTGGTTTCAACCAGCAGTGCTGCACATTGCTGGCGGTATGCTTAAATCTCCCTCTTTTTTTTTTAAACCAGACTGCGAGGGCAAGAGGGGTGGACTGTGTTGTGGCTCCATACGAAGCTGATGCTCAGTTAGCTTATCTGGTCAAATCTGGTTTGGCTCAGGCTGTCATCACAGAAGACTCTGACCTGCTAGCATTCGGATGCAAAAAGGTATGACATACCACTCCCGATGGATGTGTACATAAATCGGACAACCTCTACTGATCTGCACAAGCAAGAAACTGCAGAGCACATGTTCAAACTGCTGCTTATTTATCACCGCCTACTTAACAATCATTTATCTGTCACATTCATGCAGGTGATCCTCAAAATGGACAAGCAGGGCAATGGCCTGGAGATCGATCAGAGTAACCTGGGACGCTGTCGCTCTCTGGGGAACATTTTCACAGAGGAGAAATTTCGTTACATGTGCATCCTGTCTGGCTGCGATTATCTAGCCTCCCTGCATGGCATCGGTCTGGGCAAGTCCTGCAAGCTGCTGCGGCTGGCCAAAGACCCCGATATTCTAAAGGTTAGACCAACGGGTGGAACACTGAAAAACAACACATACACTGTCATTTGATCAGTAATCATGTTACTTCCCACACTAGCATAAACACGACTGTCGTGAAACCATCAAGCAGTACTCTCGCTGTCCCGTCAGGTGATCAGAAAAATGGGCCAGTACCTGAAGATGAATCTGGTCATCCCGGAGCAGTACATCGAGGGATTCATCAAAGCCAATAACACCTTCCTCTACCAGCTGGTGTTCGATCCTATCAAGAGAAAGGTTGTACCCCTCAACCCGTACCCCGAGCACATTGACATGGCCACCCTCACCTACGCCGGACTGTATCCTCCTGGCATGAGTCACGCCTTCATAATAAATGTCATTGATTTACAGATTAAAATAGCACATTCTTTTCCAGCACTTAATGATCCTTGATGATTTTGAATCCAGTAATCTCGGTGATGACAAAGGCTTGCAGATGGCCATAGGAAACCTTGACATCAACACAATGGAGAGGATAGATAATTTCAACCCAGACAAATTCATTCCACAGGTATCCGGTCACAATCCTTTCAAGGACTCCTGGTGATCACAAAAATTTCACCTTTAATTTAGAATGTTCTAAATGTATTTTCAGGCATCTAAACCCCGCAGTAACAGCTGGAACGACTCAGCGGCTCCTACTGGGACAAGCATCTGGAGCAGAAGCTTCAATCCAGCATGCGTTGCTCTGCCCCAGTCTCCTGGGGTGCTGGACAGCCCTCCCTCCACGAGGGGAAAGGAGCGAGTCGTCCACCTGAATGGTCTGAGGCTGCCCTGCAGAGAGCTCCAGGTGAAGCGACCTAGAGAAGGTGAGCCTTCAGAGAAAATCTCCCCCAGAATCCTGGCAGCCTGGGGTGCCTAAGCATCGAGTAAAAGAAACCTGTGATGAAATGTGGAGTGTGTGGTTCGTCCCCCACAGACTCCTGTATGTCGGACCAGGATTTACTGCAGCAGTACTCCACCTCCACTCAGAAGCGCTCCAGGTCAGACCAGCGACCAGACAAACCATCACTGACCAGGACATGCAATCGATTTGCTACCCTGCTGCAGAGGAGGAACCAGGAGGCTGAAGCGGAGGAGCAGGAAACATGCAGCAGGTGATGACTTCTTCTATCACCTCCTTCTTTAACCCAATGTCTGATCATTAGGCTTTAAAACACCTGAGCCGTTTGGAAGATTTCTTTACTGACTTTGAGTGGCCACTCCCTCTGTCTTCTCATTGGTCCCTTCCTATGGTCTTCTGTTCTTTCTACCCTGATCTTCAATCCATTCATTCTAGCTTTTCATCTCCATCCAGAGAAATAGTTAATAAACCGTATTCCAGAGTTTTCAGAACAACTGCAGGCAGTTGTTCACACATTTCCATAACTGCTTTGTACGCCAAAGTCGTGTTGCTGATAAAGTCTCAGGAACCTGACACCTGGATCATTATTTACTCAGCGCTCATAACCAGGAATATTCAACGAAAAGAAAAAAAATCACTCATCGAGCGTAGAACTACATCGACACCGTTGTCCCTAAAACTGGAGCAAACCAGAGAAAGATGAAGACATTGGCAGCGAATGGGACACGCATGGTTTGACAAAGTGCAGCTGCTGCCATCTATCAGTGATTTTACGCCACAACAAGCTCCGGGACATTAACACACCCGTAGTGAAGGAAATGGGATGATGAACATTTAGAAGATTAATTGAATGGAAGGTGAAATGAAGATGGAATTAATCGAGCATTTGTTAGCAAACTATGTCCTGCTGGTTTTCAGGGGTCGGTCCTTCTGAAAATACTCGTCAGTGAAAGTCACTTTGCGATGAAGGTAGATGTGAAATTATGATCTTTATTTTTTTTTTCTGCCAGTTTAGTTTTGATGTAGAACATCCTCAGAGGGCAGGGGTCACGTTTTGAGCACGATTATAGTAAAATTATTTTAAATAGGTGAAGCATACATTATGATAGACACTGGCAAAAATAAGTGTGATTATAATTTGTGCCTTAAACATGCAGCTCCAGCTGTCGCTCGGGTCAGAACAATATTATCCTCATGTGTTTGTGTTTATTCCCTCATGCAGGTTCTTCAGCAGCTGCAGTTCAGCAACCAGTCTGACCAGTAAGAAGTCTGAACCCCAGCAACCCAGAGCTGTGAGTCCCGGTGAGAAGGACTCTCCCGTCCCGCAGACCAGTGACAGTGATGGGCCTGATGCTCCTTCCCTAGAAACCCCCAGCCCACCTTCATCACAAAGCACCCCGTCTCCCATTTCATCCAGTCAGGGCCTCAAACTGTTTAACTGGTCAGGCAACTCTACCTCCACCGATCGATCAAAAAAATCCACTCCAACGGATACCCTGCAACAATTTCAGTATAAGAAGGAGACTCCCTCCTCAAAGACCCACAGGTCCCCTGGAGACGCACCCCTCCCAGATCCGTCCCTCAACGACATACACCTACAGGATAAGAATGACCTCTGGGACTCCCCTCCATCCCAGGATAGTGCCTACTTCTCCCAGTCCCAGCCTCACCTTACTCCCAGTCACAAGGACAACTTGGTCACCTTCACTTCATCCCCCTCCTGTCAGGAAGATGCTGCATCAGTACGTTAATATACGTCTATCACCTTTATAAGAACACATGCATGCCTGGTTGATTCAACCGCCACACGTAAAGTGTCAAACAAAGGTCTGGACACAGATTCATGTGCTGTACATCAGAGGGCTTTGTGTTCTCACGTCTGTATTTCGATTGTGTCATCAGGAACTGAATTCGAGTAAAGACTCTGAGTCAGAGCAGAGTCCCCCACCCTCAGCAGAAGCAGATACGAAGTCAGGCCTACTGAGGTCGAAGGTGAGTTAGTGTTTGGGTTCAGCATTTTAGAATCTTTATCTTGAATCCACGATTTTTGGAACAGAAGACAAGGACATGAGGTTTTATTCTTTTACAGTTTCACAGACAAATCACACACACAAGTCCAGATAGATAATGCATATTATGATGACTCCAGGTTTCAGGTCTTTCCAGGCCAAGCAGCCAGGGTCGAGCAGCAAAGTTGGGAAAGTTTGGTCCAGCCAGAGTCAGCGGCCTGAGGAAGACATCCCTTCGTCCTGGGAAGAAAACCTCCTCCTCCAATAACGAGAACAACCCTGGTGTCCAATCCACCCTCAGCAGCCTGTGGAAGAACTTCAGTTTTCAAAGGCAAGAGGAAATGCTCCAGTTACTTCATAAATGTTTTATTTCATGTCTGCATTGACTACAGAAAAGGAAAGGAAGTGATAATGATCTGCAGTCTGCTCCGGGGGAAAATCAGCTGGTCTGACAAGTTATGTTAGCTAGCTAGTGTTAGCTGGGTAATCTACTAGATCACATTGTAGCTGCGCTCCAATCTGAAGAACCTGTTCTAACTAAACCAGTTCTGCACGACCACAAATACAGATGATCCAATTTTTACCACTGAGCTAGTACAGCTAACGTGGACAGGGAGACTAGCTAGCTGCTCTGTAGCATCTAACACATTTCTGTATGTCGCTTTTTGTTTATTTTACACTCAACCCGAACAGTGGTGACATAACCGTCCCAGTATATGTGATTGTTAGATTGCATGATAGTATGTGAAAGAGAAGAAGGCGCGACACACAGAACAGAATCAGTATGTAGCGTGACGTTTGAAAGGTTATCTAAAAGGCTAAGTATCACGTCAACAACAGTTATTCACCCTCTCTGTTGATCTTTGCTTGCAAAACTTGAATCGACTTCTCAGTTTGAAGACATTTTTTAAACATTTTCTTCCTCTTTGAGTTAGCTGCTAGCTGCTGCTATCGATGTTTAAAATCTTACAACATGTGCTCAAGACGTGATACAAAAACTCATTCCTTTTTATACAGATGTTAATTTGGTTACTTCCTCCCTTTCATCCCGGACGTCAGATGTTACAGATGAATTTATCACAATATTAGAAGATAATAGAGTGTGTGTAACACACAAAGTGTGTGACACCTTCTGTTTTATAATTTTGGTGCCGATGACTGCAGGTCATGTGACCCACGAAGGTGTTCTGTTTCAGCGGTGATCAGTAGAGGGCAGTGTGAGACTTGTACATCCCGGAGGGATGGTGAACATTCTCAGGAGAGCAACCAAGCTTAACGGCAGCTCACTGCCTCTATTTCCTGCTGTGGGGATCCAGTGACATCCACAAGCCGTTCATTCATCCAGCTAATGCCTGGAAGACTGGTTGGACAGACTCGTCCAGTGGTATCAAAGGTCAAGTTAAGGTCACAGCAGATTAATACCAAGCGGTCTCTAGAATCCTGTCGCATTTTGGCTCAAGATTGAGAACCAGTTTCAGGCCTCAGACTGATTCTGACGTTGTTTACGGACAGCTATGAGAACAAACGGATGCTGCTGCGATGTAACACATTTAAAAACGCCTCCCTGTGTGTTTTTCAGACAAGTCCAGAGAATGACTCACCACAACAAGGGAGAACCCATGTCTCCAATCGAAGACAACCTGTTGGATATCTCATCTAAGACATGAGCCTGACCAGGAGCTCCTCGTATGTGATGTGAATGTTTCACACAATATTGTGCGTGCCCTGTGTGGGAGTGCAGCTTTTAAACATACCGTGTATGTCAATGGATTCTCATCAACCTGTATTTCTGGATGTTTTAATAAATCTGATTTAGACGGAACAGCTGTTGTGTTTTTCTTCACCATGTGCAAGTTGTACAATCACACAATGCATACTCAGATGGAGGAATGAAGTAATCTTCTGAACATCGCTGTACCTTCAGCTGTCTGTCTGACCGAAAAGCTTTTCGGTATATTTTAACACGCAGAACAAGACTGGAAGTTGACATAGCTAGTTCCTCTCTCTAGGCTAAATAATCCTAGCTGCTTCAGGTTAGCTACCCTGGCCCATGCCCCGCCCTTCCAAACATGTGGAAATGCTGTTGGTATTTGTGGAACTAGTGAAAAACTAGAAAGATATCATATCTAGGCATTTGAATGCGCATAGCCCCTCTTTCTAGACCTGCACCGCATTTTCATTGGCTCAATCCTGACTCATGTTTGTCTGTTCTAAACCTTATGGTGATGTCTTTGTGTGGTTCTGGGTCCGGATGATGAATGAATTATTCCGTAGACTGTAGACTTCCTCTCCAAAGCATGATTTGGAGTAATTCATTGGACAGACTCAACAATAAACAACCAATGCTGGGTGGAAAAACCATCTTCTTGATGGAGCTAGTAATGGTCTTTATACCAAAACAGAATTTGGCGTGACTTTAAGGAATGCCATTTATGTTACCTAACATGTTTACAGTCGTTCGTGCAAATTAAAAAAACAGTATTATTTCACAAAGCTTGAAGGGAGTAGGAAACTATGTTTTATTCAGATCATCTTTGGTGATTTCTTGAGTAGCACATGTCAAAGTCTTTTACCCAGCACCGTGTCTTAAAAACAAATGACTAAATGACCATGTGACTGACTATTCACAAAAACCAAAAGAAGTCTTGTTCTTGTTGTCAAGGGTTCCTCTTTGCTACCTGCCCAAACCCTGTTTCCGTGAAAACAACGATCCATCGAGGCATTTTTTTGGGCAATCCTAAAAACCAGACGGACATTTTTTTAAAAAAACATAGATTCAGCTGCTCCATCTTTGTCTAGTCTAATAGTTTATGGTGACTAGAACATGTTGCTGTGTGTCTGACATCAACAAGTCGCTTTGACAAGACTCTTGGTTCTCCCACTCGTGTCACACATTAGTATTCATCCCATGTTACCCCAATGTCCACAGCGATTGCAATGAATGTTGCCTTTCCTGTTTACACGAGCGCTTTACTACATACCCAATAAGACTATGTGTGACTAAGACAATGTTACCGTGTGAAGGTGTTAAAGAAGACGGATATGTACCAGCTGAATTTTATCGCATAAGTCACTCCTTAGTGTTGCTGTGAGGCAGAATACCTGAACTAATCCAGATACCAGGCGTGTTTGAGTCACTCCTCAACCACCATGTGTTTATTGCTCAAGAGCTGATGGCCAGAATGACTGATTTAACCTTGACTCATGCACTTCCTATTTGGGTCGAGAGACAAGTGAGCGAAAGAACATGTAATTGCAGCATGTTTGACAGCTTCGTCTTACCTTATGTAAATCTATTATCTTTAGAGTTTCATAAAAATGTCTTTAAAGGAAGATCACAGAAAAATGATAATCTCATTCCTGATTCTGTGGCTTTATCTACGAACAATGACAAAGCAGATGCAGAGTCATCACTTTGAGGATCATTTCCAGGCCTCCAGAATCTGATTTAGAACACTGTTCTCTTTAGACTTCAGGATCCAGGACTGCTTTACCCCATTCCCACCTGATTATCCGGCCCTTCCCCCACACTGTTTTGTGGAGATCAATTTAATAGTTTTTGCATTATTATGGAAAGTGTTGAACAATTCTCTATGGTTCTTGGATCTGATGCTCTATCCAGGTCTTGCCAGATACGCACCCCACCTTGTCAAAATCTAGAATTTTCAATATATTACAGGATTTTTCACCAGATTACTTGAAATACTCTGCTTTATCTCCTGCATAGTTTTGTGGAAATTGGTTCAGTGGCTTTTGAATAGTTAGAGAAAACGTGGAAAAATTACTTCTCTGACAGTGTTGATGCACATGAAAAGTGATGATCCGAACCAGCACAAAAAGTTAGCGCAGAATCATAGTAAATAAATCAAATAATTCTGCTAATTAACACGAGATCCCAGGTGAAAGCATACTGTCCTTGATGCAGACAATAAAATTCCCTTAAGGTATTTGACGAGCTCCACCTTTTATAATTTGGCTCCACATGAAAGAGAAGTCAGTGTTTCGGGCACAATACACGTAAAATTGAAACTTTCATTGTTTAGATTACAACCGGAAATCTACTATTACATGTTTTAGGAATAGACAATGATGACCTATAGGTAACCTGTTAATTATTTCATATCACACTGTTAGCTTCAGGTCATACTTCCTGTTTCCTGCGTGTGAAACGGCAGAAACCAGAATGCAACAAACATCTGATTGTTCCCCCACAACAAGGGAGCGTGAGTCTACGCCGTCATGAAGTGGGTTTGATTTATAAAAGGGAAAACGTGAGGACAGATTTACGTGACAGCAAACCTCCCACTATGTAACACATAGAATGATTAGAATGCCGATTTCGGTGAAAAGCATGGAGCTCGACACGTAGGCCCGAGCTGCAGAGAATATCCAAGTGTTCGAGTGTCAAAGAGCGAGATGTCTGGATTACGTTGTCTGCACAACAGTGGTGTAAGAATGCTGTTCTGCAGCATTCTCTCTTACATGAGCAGAGATTGTATCAAGACTGATACTTATTCATACAACAATACCCAAGGAAAAAAATGTTAAATCAACCAAACACAAGTAAGGACAGCATTTTAGCTGGGACAAACGATCCTCCGCATGTTCGTCTAACTTGTCTTGTCCATTCTCAACACCACTTCAAAGTTCTTAAGAAATCAGCTCATAATATAACAGCAATGAATTAAAATCACAGATTCATCCTAGGACTGAACCATCCATCCACCGTGACCACCATCCCTCATGGACCCAAGTTAACTTTGAGAAATTCACGTTTTTGAACCATCCATCAACTCCGATCACTTAAAAACTACATCATCTATTCTAATAAACTTAGAACACGAATTAAAACCTGTTTTTAGATAGTACTTAACTGCAAGCATGGTGACTGTTGTCCTTTCTCTGCTTGTGAAATATGAAGCGAAGCATTAAATATGTTTGTTCTGAATCCAAATGAGAAGATACAGGTGAAAAAGTATCATCAGATAATCAGATGATTATCAGTATTTATGAATTTGGCAACCATTCAGACGTTGGGGCCAATCACTCAAATAACGTATATCATCGTATAAATACACAAAATAATCTCTAAAGGTGGCTGGACTGGGAGACATTCGTTCCAATCCAAGGTTTAGAATTGGGAACACCAACGCCTATGCGTACGACGTGTTCCATATGTGACGGGGAGGTTTATGTAGACGTTAGCTGATTCTTTCTGCTTTGCTGCTTCACAATTAACTGCTAATGAACCACGCAGGAGGTATGCAACCTCTGGCACACTTCAGCAATGAATCAATGAGCTTGTGTCTGTTTCAGTGCTGACTTGAAGTAATGTGCAGCGCACTGTTACTCCACATGCCTTTCCTCGCCATGTGTACCACTTATCACACAACAATGCAGTGCAACAGCCAGGATGGTGATGTGTAAACACTGGTGTATCAACAGAGACACACTGGCACTCACGCTCGAACTGCATCTCTGAAATATGAAGAATTTTCTTTGAACCGAGGAGGAAGGCAGCTATGACAGGAATGTTCGCGACTGAGTTGGGCAACAACATCTTCCGCCGTGGAGCCTAGAAAATACCGGGTGGACCTTATGCTGCAATGTTGTTGCAACTGCAGAGGATGCATATTTTACAAAACCCAGTCTGCTTGACACAGTTCCACAGGTATTCATTAAATGGCACAAGTTTAGACCTGAAGTGGAGGCCGTAAACAAGTCGTAAATGGAGGACCCACATTTCTCCTGCACCAACAAAAATCTAGCGTTTTTTCTCAAAGTACGGCCAATTTTAGGTCTTTTTACACTATGTATCATGTTGGCGGCTTTGTTTCTCTTTTGTTCCTGCAGGAGAAGTCATTTCTTCAAGTGATAAGCAACGCAGCATCTTTTTAACTATCTTCACAGCCACTCTCAGCAGCTTCCATCCCACCACTCTTTATAATTATATATCATATCATCAGATGCCTAATTACAAGCTGCAGTTGGTGATGGTTCAGGTCTTCATGCAGGGCTTAAATCCGTCAGTTTACCTCAAAAGGTGAAATTACGGTCAATGCCTCGCCTCCCACTTTAGCGTCGCTGGTATCTTATTTGATTTTATATGTTCTAGTATCAATTTTATATTTAACTTTACAATTTCGGTTGCTTTTGTGAGGAAATGTCACTTCTAATCTGGTGGCATAATCGCAATGCACAACAGTGTATACAAGTAAGTGAGGAGGGAAAACATGTAGATATTTTATTTTACACTAAGATTGACATCGTCCACATCTCAACCCTTTAACTGAGGTTAAAGGTGTGACTATGAATGTCACAGCGGTGTGAATCGAGGAGACTCTGCTTGATAAGAACTGATTTGAGATTGGTTTACAACGTTTTACACCGCATGGCTATGGACGGCATGGCCATGTGGGTTTTTTGCACCTGTTCAGGACAGGAGTCATTCTAACTGCCATTCAAGGTCTCACCAGATTCATAACGACACTATTCTGCACCATAAACACCAATATGTTAATTCTCCTTAGGCATTTGTGATATTTGACTGGTGTTGTCTTGAATAATCTGTGTGGATGTAGCTAAATCAGAGCAAGATTTTTAGGATTTGTTATACATTTGACCTATAACCTTGTGTGAGACGAGCTAGTCGTAGTTAGGAGTATATCTGTATCTGCAAAAAAAGACAAAATAAAACATCACAATCCACAATCACGCTGCAGTGATAGATGTCAAGCCTCTTTTGCATGTGGAACCACGACATGCTAACTAAAAACACACACGGGCGTAGCCTCAATTTACTGGTGTTTTATGGTGAAAAGGTGACATAAAGACGAGGGGTCGTTGGGAGTTCTTAGCGTGAAAACGGAGTAATCACTGCACACAGTTGGTGTCAGTGGGACATTAAAATAAAAAACCCACTGGACAAGAACTTATGCAATAAAGACGAACCGTTACATCGCTTTTTGCATCATGATAACAACAGGAGGAACCCAAAGACAATTGTGGATAAAGAAACCAACCAAAACATTATTACTGGTGTCCCATTAGATATTTTTTTGGTCAATTAATACTCTTTAAATGCTAATATATTGGAACCACTTTGTATGCGTTCCATACATCTGTAAAATTCCATAGATTTTTATCTCCTGACAATCTGCATGCTGAACGGTGATATAGTGATGGTACATTCCTGACACCTGAACTGATCTGCCTGGAGGACTGGGAGGAGAAAAACGGAACCAACAATTCTCTCTGTCAGGAATGAACTATCCAAGGTGCGTCAGTCATATGCAAATAGGATTCCTACAAAGAGCACCGCTGACATCCAGGACCAGAGGGAAGTCTGTCCTTTTCCGTTTGAATGAAATGTCCAATGGGTGGACCACTACCAGTTCCTCAGAGGACAACAAACCAACCAGTCAAAGGACAAGCATGAAAACAGTTGCATTTCTTACCAAACATATATTACATAATATGAATACTGTACAAGGTGTACACGCCTAACGGCCTAAACTTGTCAGGATTGCATAGTCTGCATGTAAAAGAGCTGCTAGAAATCTCCTTTATAGCAGAAACATGTAGATTTTATCATTATTATTATTATTTAAACAAATATTGTTGATGTCCAACTGAGAAGCTGGCAGCCTTCCCTTCCTTAAGAGTTCAACGCAGACTGACTTCTATTATAAACCATTAAAATAATTAATTAAGGACTTTATTGCCCAAGAGAAGGGGTTTCAGTGTGACTGAGTCACTCGCCTCCTTCTGTTGTTTTGTTGTTCATCGTTTAACTGTTGTTTTTTTTCACGATGACAACACCCTTATTAATCTGTCTGGTACACCACATGGTGTTAATACAGTAATGGGTTGGGTGGTTAATGACTAATGTTGAATACCTTTGTCTGGTGATCTGAAGGACAAATATCTTCAAAAAAACCAATGACTCTGTCCAGGTATCAGAAAAAGTTTTTATTTACTGGAAAAGTGTCAAAATTCTACGCATCTACAAAAAAAAAAAAAAAAAAATAGATTAATAAAATAAACAACAAAAAAACAAACAGCTAACATGGGCTAATTTAAATCTTCTAATGCTGCTTAAATAAACTCTTGAATCATCAGAAATCAATTAACTTTAGGCTGATCCATTCTTACAGGTAAATATCACGCCTCCGTGAGAACAGATGAGGGATTAAGTTAACCACGCCGTTTGTCATCGAAGCTGGAAGGCGTTCGCACGTCTGACTATTCCTTTATATTTGCTGCCATACCTAAAAAAAAAACATAATCAGCCATAATTTTAATGATAAACTCTAGCTCCTCCCCCAACACTTGGTCTAACCCTGTGATATCGCTGATGATGTCATCCAATGTATAAATAGAGGAAGTGTCTAAGCCCCTCCTCCTTTTGTCTCTGGAATACAAAGCGTGATTGGTAAGTAAAATAAGACGTTAAATTAACACAGAAGGGAACCAATAAATGCCAAATAAACTTAATGACGCTCATTCGTGTTTTAATTGAAGCAGAACTGTTTCCAGGAAGTTTAACTGTGACCGCAGGAAATGCAAAACACAACAAACCTGAGATAGCATGTTAGCGACTCACCGATTACAGGTGGGACAGTAGGTAGAATAAATGATGAGTAAGCGTGGCTGCGTTACATGTGATGATGGGAAATGGTGTTCTCACCTCCTGCTGTGACTGTAGCATGATGAGGCTGTCTGCAGCTGTTGGTTGGTTAGCAGGATTATACAACAACTGGGTGGTTGTTCCACTCAGGCGAGATTATAACAATTCAAAGATTCTGGATTTTTTATTTTTTTTTTACATCTTGTATTTAGTAAACACTGAAAGTTTGGTTCAGCCAAATAAAAACCCTATCCTGTGTCCGCCTATCATTCTATGCAAATTTATGTTTGATCCACTTTAGGGATCCCTGCCTCTGCTCTCCTGGAATGAATTGGATTGTCTTTGATTGTGCATAAGATGATGGCATGTTGGCCCTGAGGCCTTGCAAGAGCAAGAATTGAGGAGGGACACTTATTTTTCTTTATAGGTCACACCCTGGAGACACGTAACGGTGATTTGATCAACCTGCTCCACCATTAAGGTGGAACAAATAAACACCCAGAGGCTCAGAGTGAATGAAAATTTTTGAAACAATGAAACAGACTTTTTGGAACATTCAAAGACAAGCGGCCTCTTGCTAAATAGGTTGTGTGTCTACCAAAATGTACTCAGAGAATGTTAAACATCCACTTGAAAAGAATCTAAAACTTGTTATCTAAATCTCTAAACTGGAAGGCTGCTCACTGGACCACATACCTCCATGATGGTCCGATGCTTTTGTTTTATTTGTTTTCAGTATAAGATCAGAATGGCTGCCCTCAGGGTTCTCTGTGTTAAAATAATAATTAAAAAAGACCCTTTTATCTGGCTCTGCATCAAAACACTTTCCCAATTTTTACATGTCTGCCCAGTTTAATGATAATTTTCAGAATAGATGTCTCTTTATGCGCTCATTCCTCAAATAATTTATTGTCCTAGTGAATTTGCCCACACAAGAGTTCTGATCCTTTGACCTCCATGATGGAAATGTCAAAATAACCCAAACTTCCACAACTTGGAGTTTCATACAGATACAAGCAATCACAAGAGAGATAAAATGGCAGAATGGAAGCAGCATGAAGTGCTTCGGGAAGCGCTGGTGAGTGACAGTGTATCTGGTTAGTCCTGTTAAATAGGAGTGGTATCTGTGTCTCTTCTGCTTTCTAGTCAGGTTTCGGCTGCCGACAGGCCTGCAGATTTCTTTGCGACATAGTTTTAAACCCAGGTGTGTGTGTGTGTGTGTGTGTCTGTCGCAAGTTGAAAGGGGGCGCTACGAGAGGCGGTGCTGATGCGGCCCAACCTGTTCTCCTGCCTCTAAGCTTTAACTGACAGATCCATCCTGTCCTGCCTGACAGAGCAGCGGCGGAACACTGACGAAGACATCTCTCCACGGGAGTTTGCTTTGGTGGAAGCGTCTCTGGAGGCTGCAGACGGTGAGACCTTCAAACGGGTCGTCTTTGACACTTCTGATGAGATCCTCGTGGAAGTAAAGTAGATGGTTAGAAGGGAAGCAAGTTGTTGTTGACATTTAAATGGAAATCAATCCTTCTGCGTAGGTTTACCACATTCACAGCTGATATTTCAGGTTGATCCGGGAGGAAAGTTAATTGAAAGTAACTGAACGGCTTGCAAACGAGTTGAAGTAGGCATGTTCTGTTTGAATTATATTGAATAATTCTTCTAATGTGTTGAGGTTTGGATATTCCATGAAATGCACACGCAGATCCAAACTGATTTAAGCAGAAACTTGAACTTCCTGTTGAGGTGCAAAAATCTCTGCTTTCAGTTGGAGTTTGAAGCCTAATTTGATTTTTACCCTGCTGTTGGGTGGTAAAAGGGATGTTGTTGACACCCTCTTTTCGGATACACATCCCATCACCACCCAGTTTGGAGATATTTGTTGTTATTTCTTTGCGGATGAATATCATCCATGTCTGATTCTGGAATATATTGTATATTTTAAACACAAGTTCCGTATTCTATTCTTAGAGAAATATTTTCGAGACATCTGTTGTCAACAGTTTTCAAATTTTTTTACACGCCTGTCGTTGCACAAAGAAAAATCGTTGCCTTTTCAGCCACAGCTATGTGAATCGTTATGACTGCTGAGCTGTTTGTCTTTTTGATGACCTAATTGCGTTAACGCCGATGGGTGTTGACCTATTTTGGTTTTGTGGCCTTACTGGATGGTTTTGGTTTTAACATGACCAAACATCCTTTTCAGCATGAAGGTTGTTTTAAAAAAAAAAAAAAAAAAAAAAAAAAAAAAAAAAAAAAAAAGGAACACATCCCAACATTGAAAAAGCTAACAGGAGTTAACAGGTGAAGATATCGGGGTGTGGTTGAAAGTCTGTGTGTGTGTGTTTGAGCTAAGCGATGTGGCATGCCAGCCCAGCCAGAATGCATCCCAACCAACTGGTTTAGATGCATACATTCCTCCTGAACAAACCTGGCAGAAGCTTTGAATTCCTGAAGCGTGAGGTTGTTTTGTGTGTGGGCGTTGTTTCACCTGTCAGTCAGCATAAGAAAATTAAAGAGCCGCGATTAAAGAGACGATCTCCAACGATGGAAATTATTTCAAACGTCTATAACAGGAACACTTTTCATTTTTAAAGATTGCCGTTCTCATATCTCACTTTGAATTTGTCTGTACTCACTTGGATGGAACTGTCTGTTCTGCAAGTGTCTAGTGCTGGAGGTTATGTAAAGCATGACATCCACATTAGAGTTTAGATGATCATAATTAGAAAAACCACCTCAGTCTTGGACTGAATTATATTTAAAGAACAAAATGTCAATATTCAAGCATACATGCCATCATCTGTGCCTTAGATGAAGGGCAGCGTAGTTATGTCAAAGATTTAAGATACGTAGCCATCACCAGCCCAAACTAACATGGGCTTGTCTTTCTCTCCTCCAGCTTGCTGTGGTTTCACCTGTCCATGGTTTTACGTTACTCTTAATCCATAACATGTGGATGTAAATACACCCAAAAAATGATGGTAAGTATGAAAAGCTGACGTCCAGATCATGATATAGAAGTAATTATTGAATTCATGGATTGGACTGACTCTTTTTGTCTCTTGGAACTCACAGAACTTGGACAGCCAGTTGGGTACCTTAGGAACACTCACCCTGGGCGACTCCGACACAGGAGGAGCCATTAAAGGGATTGCAGATGGAGCACTTGGTGGAAATGCTGGGCTTCAAGCAGGTAAAAGAGGGGATGGAAACCTTGTTCTTGCTCTAATTTAGGGGAATTTAAGCATAAATAAGTGATTGGTGGTTTTGCTTTCCACTTATTCCAGGGGCTGAGACGGTTGCAGCTACGATACATCTGGACCACCTCAAGAAAAACGACTTGCAGGAAATCCTGCAGGTCCTGAAGCCGTATGACAGCAACATGACAGTCGAGACGAACCCCAGCATCGGAATTGGCTCCACGGGTTTAGGTCTGAAAAGCCCTGCAGAGGTAAACACCACTCATCGTTCTGCAGCACATCTTTATATACAGGAGGCTTTCTTTGACCTCATTCTGAGACTCCCGCAACCAGTGTAATGGAAGAGAATGGGTTTGTTGTATTAAGACATTTTGGCCGTCAGGCCTTCCTCAAGATCGGCATATTGCAGAAGGATGCAGGCACTGATGCGTTTTATTGGCTACACCCAGTTAATGCAAGACGGTGATTAACCTGTTCCACCATTATGGTGGAACAAATAAACAACCTGAGGTCTTTTAGCAACTGTGAAAAGGAACAGAGCTTCAAGCCAAATATTTTTGCTTTGTCTTCCAAAAGGTTTTTGGATAATAATAAATATCAGCTCTAATTGAACATCATGAACACATTTATCTAAATAGCCGACCAGAACGAGACCCAGTTGCACACATGGTGCTATAAAGTTTTTTTAAATTTCATCAGCACATTATTCAAAACGGCGACTGAAAGCTTCTTTCTCCTAAATTACAGGTGCATCTTTTTTTTTCTCCAATATTTTGAACATTGCAATTGAGGCTTTTTATTTTACAGTATGTGCAAATTATTCTCAAAGTGTTTGTTGGATTAGCATTAAACTTGGCGAAAGATTGTGACGTGAATCAAAGAAGGAACTGCTGAAGTCTGGAATGGATCCATCTAATGGGGCGGATCCTTTTTTTTTTTTTTTGCTTCCTTTGATTGGAAATGTTTTTAAGTGTTGGGTTTATTTTAAAGAAACTATTGGGCCATAGAGAAAGGCTGCACATGGACTGTATTTTTAGATGAAGATTTACGCGAACATGAATACATTTTTAACATTTTGGTGTGAGGCTGCATCTACTCTCACTTTGTCATAAATCTTTTGATTGGAAACAACTCCCAACTATGTAATGTCAAGGCTTCTTGCTTTAGCCTTCTTGATTCATGGTGGAACATCCAGGAAAGGTACATACCAGTGACTATGTCCCTCTGTGACGGCTGATGTTGAAGGCCAGAAGTATGAAATGCAATCCAGTCTGCAAAAATAAAAAGTTAAACAGAAACTGTCTGTATGGACACACATAAAGTTTGTATGGACACACATAAAGAAAATTCTTTTTGGTAATTTTGGGCAGGTGACCCGGTTGGATGTGCTGTGCAGACCAGGATTAATATTTCTGAGATGTTACTGATTAGCTCCACTCCCTCAACCCCTTCCACCTGCATTCCTCCTGCTGGTTTTAGCTTGTACTGACACCTGGTTTGGCTTGAAGTCAGTCTCCTCCACACAAGCATCACCTGCTGTTAGAACAGAATCAAGACCAAAAGACCTAAACATGACTTGTGGTTTGTAGTTATGTGTAATGTAGTAGATTTTAGTGATGTAATTTGACCATTTTTAATGTGAAATGGCCTTGAAGTATATTCAAGAGATTTAAAGCCATCTTTGTTGCCATTGAACTGTTAATCTGTGGGACAGACTGCAGTGTCAACCTCCACAGGGTGTAGGAATGGTGTAGGCTTCATGTACACAAGAGCTGCTTTAATTTGTATTTTTCTATTACCAACAGATGCTCAACCTAAAGAAAGATCTGTCACTGGAAACATCAGCTAAGGCTCCGACTGTCTCCACTGATGGCCAGAGAGGAAAGCTAAATGCCTTGCTGGGGTTAGGGGATCAAATAAGTGGTCCGACTCTCAATGGAGACCTTCCAAGTCTAGGCAGTCCTTCGGCAGATGCTGGTGCAACGCTCGCAATGCCCTCTGCAGGACTGACCGGAGGTTTGGATGGCGCCATCAATGCACCTAATGTCAGTGTCTCCCCTCCCCAGGTTGACCCTCCAAAAGTAAAAACAGGAAATGCACACTACACGGCCCCAAAATTCTCTATGCCAAACTTCGGTCTGCCTGAGGTTAAGCTGCCAAAAACAGACATAGATGCGTCTGGTGGCATAGATCTCCCGTCTGCCAGTGGAAATCTAACTACATCAAACATTGATTTGCCAGATCCAAAAATAGATCTAAAAGGTGAAAATTTGGACCTAAATTTGCCAAAGGCTAGTCTGAGTGGTCCAGATGGAAATTTGGAAATTCCAGGTGCTGATATCAACGCACCATCCACCAAGTTCCAATGGCCACATGAAAAATTAAATCTAAAACTTCCCAAAGTTAAAGCATCGGGTGCCAAACCAGACCTGTCCTTACCTGATGCCAGCCTTTCCACACCAACAATCAAGGGGGATTTAACTGCACCAGGTGGTGACATTTCCTTGCCCAAGGGTAGCATTAGTGGCCCCAATCTAGATTTAAATTCCCCAAGTCTTGGCTTAGGTCTCCCATCTGCCAGTGGAAATCTAACTAGATCAAACATTGATTTGCCAGATCCGAAAATAGATCTAAAAGGTGAAAATTTGGACCTAAATTTGCCAAAGGCTAGTCTGAGTGGTCCAGATGGAAATTTGGAAATTCCAGGTGCTGATATCAACGCACCATCCACCAAGTTCCAATGGCCACATGAAAAATTAAATCTAAAACTTCCCAAAGTTAAAGCATCGGGTGCCAAACCAGACCTGTCCTTACCTGATGCCAGCCTTTCCACACCAACAATCAAGGGGGATTTAACTGCACCAGGTGGTGACATTTCCTTGCCCAAGGGTAGCATTAGTGGCCCCAATCTAGATTTAAATTCCCCAAGTCTTGGCTTAGGTCTCCCATCTGCCAGTGGAAATCTAACTACATCAAACATTGATTTGCCAGATCCGAAAATAGATCTAAAAGGTGAAAATTTGGACCTAAGTTTGCCAAAGGTTGGTCTGAATGGTCCAGATGGAAATTTGGAACTTCCAAGTGCTGATATCAACGCACCATCCACCAAGTTCCAATGGCCGCATGAAAAATTAAATCTAAAACTTCCCAAAGTTAAAGCATCAGGTGCCAAACCAGACCTGTCCTTACCTGATGCCAGCCTTTCCACACCAACAATCAAGGGGGATTTAACTGCACCAGGTGGTGACATTTCCTTACCCAAGGGTAGCATTAGTGGCCCCAATCTAGATTTAAATTCCCCAAGTCTTGGCTTAGGTCTCCCGTCTGCCAGTGGAAATCTAACTACATCAAACATTGATTTGCCAGATCCAAAAATAGATCTAAAAGGTGAAAATTTGGGCCTGAATTTGCCAAATGCTAGTCTGAGTGGTCCAGATGGAAATTTGGAAATTCCAAGTGCTGATATCAACGCACCATCCACCAAGTTCCAATGGCCGCATGAAAAATTAAATCTAAAACTTCCCAAAGTTAAGGCATCGGGTGCCAAACCAGACCTGTCCTTACCTGATGCCAGCCTTTCCACACCAACAATCAAGGGGGATTTAACTGCACCAGGTGGTGACATTTCCTTGCCAGAGGGTAGCATCAGCGGCCCCAATCTAGATGTAAATTCTCCAAGTCTTGATATTGATCGCCTATTTGGTGGAATTAATTGGCCTCATCTCAGGTTGAAGAAAAACAAATTAAATACCACATCAGAACTCTCTATTCCCAAAGTAGAGGGAGGAATTACTGCTCCAAACGCAGATGTAGGTTTGCCCACGGCTGACATTAAAAGCCCTCACGTAGATATACAAAGCCCAAACGTGAGTGCAGAGGCACCATCTGGTAAAATGATCTGGCCTCATATGAAACTGAAGAAACGCAAAGCTGCAAAATCTGATTTAGACATAGATACAAGCATTAACACACAAGGTTTAAATGTCGCAGCCCCAAACATTGACACTGATGTTAATGCTCCATCAGGGAAGTTTCGCTTGCCCCATTGGAGGTTTAAGAAACCCAAACATCATGGTTCTGCACCTGATTTAAATGCAGATCTAAGCACATCAGACGTAGGTCTTTCTGTGCCAAGCACTACAGGTACGCTGTCTACTCCAGATGTTGATGTACCGTCTAGCAAAGTCAGATTACCAACGTTCAAAAAGCCCAAGTTTCAGCTTTTTGGGCCAAAGGTTAAAACACCAGATGTTGATGGTGAACTGACAGCTCCTGACGTCAGTGTTGCCACACCAGATGCATCACTAAAGGCACCCAGTGTTGATTTAAACATACCCGACCATGATTTGGATTTGGATGTTAAAGCACCAAGTCTAAATACTGAGCCCTCATCTGGGAAGTTCAGTTTTAAAAAGCCCAATTTTAAATTCCACAGGCATTCAATGTCAACTCCTAAGGTTACAAGTTCAGATCTTGATGTGAATCTCTCTGCTCCAACAATTGATGGTGGGATAAGTGTACCAGATGCAAGTCTAGACCTTCCAAAAGCTGATCTGCCAAGCCCCAATATAGACATTGATGCTCCAGATATTGAAACCTCATCTGGAAAATTTAAATGGTTCAACTTCAAGAAACCCAAAATTGGCACGTGGAAAGGTCCGAAGGCTGATATTGACGCAAAGTTGCCAGATGTAGATGCACCTGATGTGAAAGTGAGTGCACCAACTGCCAATTTTTCAGCGCCCAAAATTGATGCTGGGATTGGAAATCCAGCTCTAGATATCAATTTGCCTAATGCTGATGTCAAAGGTCCAAATTTGGATGTTGACACACCTTCTAGTAAGCTGACTTTTCCTAAATTCAACCTAAAAAAACCAAAAGTGCCAAAAGTTGATGGTCCTGAATTGGGTACAAGCATGGAGACACCAGATGTCTCTTTGTCTGCACCAAAGATTGAAAAACCAGGCTTGGACATTAATCTACCAAGTGCTGGTATCAATGGTCCTGTCGTAGATGTTCCAGATGCAGATGTTGGTGGAAAAGTCAAGGCACCAGCATTCAATTTACCAAATTTCAATTTCTCAGGGCCAAAAGCAAATGTGCCTAATGTAAATGCTGATGCTGACCTTAAGGGTCCAAATGTGGGTTTATCAGTCCCTGGCATCACAGGGGATGTCAGTCCTCCAGCTCTAAATGCTGGTCTCAAAGCAGACCCCAAAGCTAAATTCAGTTTAGGAAACCTTACTTCACCGACTATTAAGGGTACAGATATGGACCTTAATTTGCCCAAAGTGGATGTAAATGGAGCAAATCTGGATTTACCAAAAGGTGACCTCAATTTGAATACACCAAATCTCACAGCACCAGGTGCCAAAGTTGAGACATCAAATCCAGGTTTTGATTCTAATCTGGGTGATTTTAAATTACCTAATTTCAGCCTTCCAGGTCTTTCCAGCCCCAGCGTTAATCCATCAGTTCAGTCTGGAATAAATGCACCAAATATCAATATCGGTAAGCCTACAGTAGATGCCAAGATCTCTATGCCAAAACTGGATTCCAAAATAGATGTGGAAGCTCCAAAATTAGATGCCAGTCTTGAGAAGCCCAAATTGCCTCATTACAATTTTCCAAATTTAGGTTTTTCAAGTCCTGGAGTAGAGGTTCCAAGTGTTAATCCTTCAGTCTCATCTGGAATAAACGCACCAAATGTCAGCGTGGGCAATCCGACGGCAGATGCCAACTTCTCTATTCCTAACGTAGTGGGAGGTGTCAATGGACCGAAACTGGATGTGCAAGCTCCAAAATTAGATGGCAACCTTGGACTCTCACCTGATATGAAGGTCAAAGCTCCTAGTGTTGAAGGAGTAATCAGTCCACCTAATATCAGTGCCTCTGCTCCTGAAGTGGTGACCAACTCACCTCAAGTCAATTTGGCAGCTAGTGCAGAAACCGATGGTAAAAGTACATCAAAAAGTAAGATGCAATGGCCTTTCAAATGGGGCTTTAAGTCTAGTTCAGGAACCGATGAGGGAAATGGCACTGACTCTGAACCCGATGCATCTAACACTGAGACGGTGTTTCCGGCATTCAAATTCCACAGCCTGCCAAAGAACACCTTTGAAGACAGTGGAGGAATTACTGATATTTTTTCCTCAAAACAGATCGACACCGATACAAAGGATTATGTTGTCAGCAAAGGGGTCCGCTTACCCGTAGTTAGTCAGATGTCAAAGAAAGGAGAGAAAATTGACATCATGGAGAGACTGAGAATGTCAAAAGAAAAGTCAGCCTCAGGCTCTCCAACTGAAGCGAGCAGTATATCGTTCAACCCCCCTGGCATTTCCACGTCAGATGAAAACGACAAATTGGCAGTGAGCCTCTCCAACATGCTCGTCCTTTAAAATCAAGGACCGAGATGCTGACTGATTCCTGCAAGGCCAACCTGATGAACACGGCCTTAGTCCAGACACGTAAATACATGTACCTACACCGATTCCGTGCCTCAGTTTGAGATTCTAACAAGACAGTGCGACTGTTTAATTTATATTTGTCACTTTTCTGCAGTTAATGCCAGCTACAGTATCTTTCGAGTGTAATATCTCTAGGTAGCCCAATGAAACGTATTTTTATAATATGTATATTACTGTTATTTATGCAAGTTCCTTTTCTACACAGCTGATTTGGAAGCATGTTACTTATCAAATAATTCACACAGTATTGTATGTGATGACACTGAGCAGTTTCCAATAAGTGCATTAACGTTTTTAAAGGAAAATTATCGGAATGAATGTATTTGTTAATTTTGTGTTCAATAAATGACAAAATAATATGCTTGGGATTGTTTACTTGTGTAAAGATGGAAAAAGAATCTTATGAATTGTTGGTTTGTATCAAATAAAAGGATGTATAAATATACCAATTTTATTGGCAAATCACAAATGTCTTTTATGGTAAATTGCAAAGATAAAAATATAGAGTCCAGATCCAGCAGTTGTAGCAGTGCTTTTATCTGACAGGCTGAGGCTCCGATGTTGCTTCTTTTCAATTAAAAATGACAAAAGCTTTTTGCAGAGTTTGACATGTATTTATTTCACACACACAGAACTGGCAGAACAACCAATAAACCGACTATTTCTTCAATTATAAAACATAAGAAATAAAAATGGAACAACAAAACAATGATTGTTGATAATTGTTTGGTTTGATTTAGAAAGTGGAATAATTACAGCATGTGTTTGATTCGACTGAATTGTGGGGTCATCTAAGACTAGCACTTTATTTGTTCATCTCACAGTTATTGGTTCTGACATTTCCCAGTCTTGCCCCAAGAATATACAATATACTCTCCTGACATTTCCTTTGTGCTTGTGATCCAAACGTACACATTAACCAGATTAAAAGCCTACTGCCATGTGGGTGGCTCTGTGAGGTTGCGATGAATGCTAATGACAGTATGCTAGAATGTTTGCCATCTTCTAGACTGCATTGTTCAGAGATGGCAAACTTTGTTTGGCTGAGTCTGGGTGTGCATTTACATTCGTTCACCACAGCAATGAACATCTACAACTTATATCAGTTCGAATGTTTAAAGAAATCCTGATCTACTCCTTAGAATGACTTGTGCAGTCTGTTTTAAATGTAAAGTAACTTACTCCATTCATGTTAGAGAACAGAGCCATCCGTATCAGATGCTGTGGCGGCAAAACGTCAGTCGCTTCAACGATGACAAATGGGGGGACAACAGAGGAGGTTGTGATGATGTACCTTCTAAATACAAAGCAGCGAATGGGGTCATAATGTTGGGTTCATCTGTGCATTCATTATAGTTTACCTGTTTCTTCCGTTTCCATGTGTATCTGTTAAAGAAAGGAGAGGAAAAGAAATGCCTGGATGTGGATTGTTATCCGGATCTAGTCCAGAATTTAATAGGTTTTCTCTCCCAACAAGCCCAGTCATGTAATTTTTGTGTAATGCTGTTCAACACACAAACCGAACCAATCACTTTGCCTTCTTGGGTCATTCTTAGAAGAATATTTTAAATCTAGGCCCTGTGATGCGGGGGACAACACGCCCCTCGCCTCTGGCCAGCAGGGATAGACTGCAGCAACCCCCGTGACACGCAAAGCGGAAAAGCAGCTGAAAATGAGACAATTATAATCATCTCGTTTTCAAGAAAATCAATTAATTGATTTTAGATCTACAGTATAGCGAACAAATTTAGTCTCGATGGGAAATTTCTTGGCAATCCATGTTATTATTTTTCAAAATCACATGTGCACCTCCTGAGATCACCAGAATTTGGATGACTCATCATCATGGAGTCCTGTATGGAAAAAATATTGACCAATGAGTTGTGATCAATAAAAGGAAACCGACCTGCTGGTGGCGCTAAAGGACACTTCAGGGGGTCATCCATCTGAATAAGGTCGTGAGAAAAGACTCCACTATCACAATGTTTTACAGTGACAACATATTGATTTTTAATTCATAGCACCCAGAGATTCGTGGCTGATTTGTGGTTAAAGAGCTTGTTGCCAGCGTGACGGCCAGTCCTTCTCTATCCAGCTCTGCAGCATTCGTAGCACATCAATGCGTTGGTAGATGCGGCAAAGTTCGGTGAGCTCAGTGACCGTCTTCTGGTTGTAGCGCAGCAGGAACTCTTGGGTAGGGCTGTGGGACAAAGATCCTTGCGTCCGGTGCTCAAGAAGGGTCAGTTCATCGTAGCTCATCCCCCACCGACTCGCAAAGTTCTTCCAGTTTTTGATGGTGCAGTGGTTCGGATCCAGTTTAAGCCGCAATGAGTCCAGGAGATCTTTGTCGTTCATGAGGTCGCTGATCTTGGGAGGAGGTGCGGGGCAGCAGCACTTCTCACAGGGGCTGTTCAGGAGCTGCAGTTCTTTGGGGTAGTCTGAGTCCAGAGAAGGATTAACAGGTCAAGTTGTGCAATATTTCAATGTAATGTAATTCAATTATCTGCCATTGCATTTTATTGTACGGCTCATGAGCACGATGTGTGCCAAGTGGATTTCAACTGAATACGTCATAGATGATGTAATACCCGAATGTATGTTGGGTTAGCAGAGATTTCTGAGAATGTGATATTTTGGTCACAGGGTGAATCTTTTCAGACTACTAATCCTCTAGAAATGAAGTGTTGGGAGGAGATGTACCTGGTGAGATAGAGGTTGGGCAGGTGCATTCTTCAACGTCTTCAACAGGCTGCGACACATTTAAAACACAAATAATTACCGTCACGGATGTCACTTCCTGGTGTCGTATTCACTCACGTGTCAACTCAGTTGTTCTTGAAGAGGTTTAAGGTAATTAAATGCATTCAAAAGACATTTTTGTCACATGACTGTAGCAGAGCCTGTACATTAAAGCCTTCATCAGGGCGCATAAAGAAACTGCTGCCTCTGGGCTACTCCTGCATGCTAGAGGAGAAGTTTGTTGCATCATTCCATTGAACAACACTCTATATTTTTCAGCATTATGGATGTGGCAGGTGCAAGTGTAAATTATGTGCCTAAAACTAGTTGTGATGAGTGATCTCTGGCTTCTGCAACTTCGACATGTCTCGACAAAAGCTGCATCAAGACCAGAGTGAATGAAGACGCTAACCCTGCAGGGATGAATCGTTTCACCGGTACACACGCTGGACTGAACGGACCAAAACGGACTGATTCTGTTCTTAAAGTCTCACCTCTAGTTTTTACCATGTGTTTATTCAGAAATAATCTGTCGTTTGTAAAGCTGTAAAAGAGAGAGAGAGTGATGTTGATGTTCTCTCCTCCTTCCATGTTCCTGCTATGTTATTAGCAAAATTCACAGCTGCTCCTTGTAGTTCAGTGGAAACCACATCCTGCAGGTTCGCAGGCTGGATTAAAAAAAAAAAAAAATTCACATAGACATCTGATGACTAATTGCATTCAGATTTTATTCAAAAAAATATCCCATTCTCCCACTTTTTAATGACACGTTTTGTGTTGACACCTGATTTGTTAGCAGCTTTTAGAAAGACTTTGCTTTACATCAATCTGATTCCGCATGATTAACACTACAGCAAAGACTTAAGTAATTAAGCAAACACTATATTACAGCAAAACACGCTTAAGAGTTTGGCTACTTAGGCAGAGCAGAAGCTAATGCCTGCATTAGCTAATATAAGCAAAGTTTAAATAAATATTGTTGCAAAGCTAGAATTTCTGCATTAACATGCTAAATTTATGATTCAAATGGCAAAAATGCAACAAAAGTTGAATTATCTATGTTAAAAATGTTGTTTATTTCAGTCCCTACTGCAGAAAAAGCCACAAAGAAGCGTGTTATGATTGGTTGAACCCATTTGCAAATGTAGCACCATTACTTGACACTTTAAATAGCCTTAAAGAAGAAATCATGGACAAATGTCTGTCAAATAGTTCTTGAATATTGAGCAGTTGTTGCTTTTACAACCAAACAGTGTTGAATAAACCTGTCGTCAAATAACTCCGGCAGACGGAGAAAGATCTGGACACGCGTGGATGAACGAGAAAGTGTGTGAAGATAAAACTTTATTCGACACACATGAAACAAAGTTCTGTGGACGTTTTCAGCTATGTCTCTGACACCTGGCGGATTTGGTCTCAAGACGTAGATGAGGGAAACATTACTCAAGCGTGGGTTACGTGTGCGCACATGCATCAAAGGTGGTAATGACAGAATAAGACCTGACCTGCCGTATTCTGTCTGAGGAGGGGCTCAGGTATTGAGACGGCATGGAGCTCAGGTGGAGGGTGACAGCGTCTGCTGGAGGAACGTACTCGTATTTAAATACTGTAAGAATAAGAACAACAAACTCATCCTGAGTCACAATAAAAGTCATCCATGCTTATAAATCAGATAACTCCACTTCTTTATCTGGATGTAAAGAGCTTTTATTCTGTATTCTGTGTATGGATGCTTTGTGAAATGTGTTTTTGCGTTTGCCTTTACGCACCATGGTGATCCGTCACCTGCACCGGATAATTGGCCTCCAAGGACTGCGAGAGAAAGAAGATAATATTAGAAAGTGAAAATAAGCCGCCAGACACGAGCTCGTCTGTTCTGCTAATTCTGCTCATGGAAGCGAAGCAACATTCGAGCCGCATGAAGCTGCAACTGTGGAATTAAATGTCTCTCTTGTGTGCAAAGACGGGACAGCTTGCTACAACCTGTTCTTCAATGAGCCCTGGGGCGGCTAGCAAATCACAGCACAGTTTGTTCACTTATGAGACACGCTTTAACAGATTACACTAAGACTTTGCCTTCTAAGGGAGAACAATTAGAAATCAGTGCTAAACAAATGAGCTAAAGACAACTTGAGACGTTTCAACAAACACGCCGTTCGAGGAAGGAGGGAAGGCGCTCACAAATTCGGCCACGAAGCTGGTGGTGTCTGTGTCCTCCACAGGTTCAGAGATGGTTCTGTCTGTTGGAAGAAGGGGATATTTTGGAAGTTATGTCTGTCATTTTGTTAATAGAGGTACACTAAATCAACAGCATTATGACATCACAAAGTTTTATTTCTAACAGATGCATTAATCAAGAAAAAACAAAATAAAGAAAGCAAATGACAAAAAAAAATCGGACAGTTAAGTAGACAAATATAAGGAATGTCCTAGAGTTTCATAGTTTAAATGCAAAAGTGCTTCGAAATCTCTTCCCCATTCCATGAGTCACCTCTTCACAAACATTTAAATAGGTAAAGAACTTGTAGAGTTAAACGAACAAGGCGAACCAGCCTCCAGTCACGAGGCGAGAAAGAAATAAAATAGTGTTTGGCAACAATATGACCTCCTAAATCAAACGCCCCATGCAGGGATAAGGAATATTTTTAACAAGCACATTCACAGATGAATTGAGAGAGCAGCACAAAGCAGCTTTTCAGATGCAGAAAATACCACGACCCGGCTACGTGGGCCCTTTATCGGACGACGTCACTGTGTAGCCATTGTGTCCAAAGGCCTCCAAATAAAGACTCGCATTGGTCATTCTCTGGTTACCCTGAAAGACGATGAAACTCAATATCAAAATAGGATTAAGTGGCAGGCCATTTCCTTCATAATGCTACTAAGGCGTTGTTCACCTGAGAGAGAGCAGTCGTGTATGTAGGTCAGGGTGTCGGCTGCCTACGACGTGAAAACCCTCATGGCATTCTTTAAAAGGTACATCAACGTAGGACCGGTTCTTCCTTTTGGATGACTTTCTGGTATTTTTATTCCACTTGTATAAAAATGACGGCTGGATAAAGTTAATTGTGCGTCGGTTTATCCAGCTGTAATCATTTGTTGTCCAGAGCAAATCTCTGCAACCAGTTACTTCATAACTACGCCAATTTCCCAAAGTATTTGAAGAGTCGTAACTCAACGCTGGTTTGAGCTACAGATGAAACGGTGACATAGATAATTACATTACATTCAGCCGAAACAGAATCTGTAAAGCGCTTGATGATAATGATAAAAAAAGACAACTCTATCAAGCAAAATACAAAAGTATTTAAGAACGGAAGAGTCTTAATGTCAAAGACTATTCAGGAATTATTTGAAACCAACTTTCTCCCATCGTCTTTTGTGATGTCATTGGTGACAACATTCGTGACTTTCTGCTCTTCCTCTTTTGGACTCTGATAACAGGTTGGTTTGTTCAGAGATGGTGGAACATGTTGGTTTTTAATTGGCAACCAATCTTTCGGGCCACATCTACCATTCTGGTCCCAAACTGCCACCATGGAAAAGGATGTAATCGACACCTTATGATGAAATGTAAAGTTGCGAATGGGAAGGCCGGCAGCGACTCAAAAACAAAGATATTCAAGTTCATCAAGGTTTGAAGCAAACTGTCACATCTCAGATGCTGGTACCTTTGAGTGATTGTTTCATTTCTGTCCACCAAACTATTTCAACCCACTCAAACGGAATCAAACCACCTAAGCTTGTCAAAGCATTTCTGGTTTCTGTGCTCAAACAGGCAGAACTCTCTGTAAATGTGCCGTGTGTGTGTGTGTGTGTGTGTGTGTGTGTGTGTGTGTGTGTGTGTGTGTGTGTGTGTGTGTGTGTGCATTAAAAACAGTGCATTTAGCATTAGCACTCACAGCCAGTCACCTAAATATCAAGTGTAAGTTGAACCTTGGCTGAGTTGAGCATTGTTTCTCCCTCTCTGGGAATGCAGGGGCATGTAGCTGCACGCTCCGGATAAAGTTCAAGAGATGAAATATAAACCTCTTCATAATGCGCTGCTTAGGGCCATAATTCCACAGGTGAACCCATCTTTTCTTCGTTTTGGCCACCCATGTCTAATATGAAAGGATAAAGCACAGTCTGTGTTGTCAGCGTGAGTGAAGGCCAACGCCAAAACCACACTGGGTCTAGACCGACAAATTCTGTCCCATATGTGCATCACGGCTGACACCTGTGTGAATCGTGTATCCTCTACTGTGTGTGTGTATGTTACACTGGTGTGCTAATGCTTACGCCACCACTTTAAGGACACATCAAAAATGCAGCTTTAAAGAACAAAAGTTGAGTTAAAGGTCATTATTGACTTCACTATTCGCCCAACATCTAGAAGATGAATCGCACAAAGTCGAAGCAGCTCTGCTGAGGCAGCGATAACAGGCGTCCCTAACAGATCTAAGATTACATTTTCTTTTTTCTTTCTTTTTATTGGTTGAATATTAAGGTATGCAGAGATTGAAAACTCTAGTTGATCACATGTTGGAGCTAATGCATCAAGTTCAGACGGGGTACGGCTAACGCCTTTATGTTTGAGGCTACAGTG
The DNA here is from genome assembly GCA_013358685.1 of Antennarius maculatus. NCBI lineage: Eukaryota > Metazoa > Chordata > Actinopteri > Lophiiformes > Antennariidae > Antennarius > Antennarius maculatus. The sequence goes on from CM023616.1 coordinate 19,197,457, forward strand.
AAGATTTCAAAACGGTTAAAATAAGATATCTGTGTGTTTGTGTGTGTGTGTAGGTGCATGTTGGAGGAAGTCAAGCGGTCAACCGCATTTGTCTTGAAGACTTGTTAATGGATTTGAATTCAAATCTATGGTCTGAGGAGCAGCGGATAAACTGAGGTGTACCTTCAACATCATAATTTAAAAAAAAAATAAATCCGTCAACATCATTAACAAAAATAAAAATATCCAGGCAGGTATTAGTTATGAAGTTCCCCTTTTACACACAATGGATCCTGATCTGGATGGTGATATACTGTAGATTTTAACTACATTTGGACGGAGCCAACTTTGAGCTGCTGACATAAAGAAGTTCAACAGTTTCCAGGCTGGAAAGGACGACTGTGATGAAACAGGACCCCAGAGGCGCTGAGGCGTGAATCCTGAAGGTTCCCTTTCTTCCATCATACGACCGGCCAGGCCACCAGGATGAGTTAACGCAACCAGCCTCCACTTTTCAATACTGACATTTGATCTCATGAATGAATGGATGTGGGTTAAATACAGATTACTAATCTAATCTGGTGCTTCTCCTCACATGTCCGGTTCAAACTCCGGCTTGTTCAAAACCTTCATGTGACGTTAAGATTCCAAACTTTATAGTACAAAGTGATTTTAATATTTTTAATATTCCAAATATTCAAAATTTATTTAATCATCCCTCACTGAACAAAACAACGGCGCCAAAATTCCAGGTGCGATTTTAGATAGCATGTAGCATTATGCTAGCAAAAGTAGCCTCACCTTCACCTGAGTGTTTGTCAACAATAACAAAAAGAAGAAGAAGAAAAAGACTTTGACGTCACGATTACATGTTGGTTGATCTTCTCTCCTCACAAGGTTTAATAAATACAAGTAAAACATTTTTAGGAGATTTTCTTCTTCTAAAAAATTAGCCGCTGGCTGCTTCTAGCTGCTTTATGGCGGGAGGGGACGTGACGTCATCTAACCCGCCATCCACAGATGTGAAAGAATTGAAATGGTTAATTCTGAGTCTCCAATTTTGCTGATGCTGACTGATCGGTTCATAATTTCAGTGACCTACCGCACATCTATTTCGTTCTGGGTGACGTCACAGACTCGGTCAGCTGTTCGCCAACAGATCGTGATCAGCTGATAAAATTTCACTGATAAACTGAACATCAATTTTTTGATCACATGTAGTGTTTAGATCATCGTGATTGGTTGCTGTCCATGCGGAGGGGACGATTTTGTGATTTATTTTTTTTTTCTTAATTATCAGCTTGAAACACTTTTAAACTTGTGCTTAAAACACTTTTAAACACTTTAAACTTCTTTGAGGTGTCCCTGTTGTCCCCACCGGAGATAGAGGTTTCCTAACCGGGAAAAGCGCCCCATAATTATTTATTCTGACTAATAAATAATCCTATTATCTGTCCCATATGTTGTTAGTATTTATTTAAGTGCGTTATTAAGATTATATTCATGATCAGGTTCGCAAACATGCTGCAGGTAACGGGATTTAACATTCGCGGAAACTCTTTTCAACAAATCTGACTATAGAAAACCCTTGTTTTTCTTTCAAATCTCCCGAATTTAGAAAGTTTTGAATGAATCCATGACGATAATTCTCAAAAACTATAAATATTTAAGGTGATATGAAATATATTTTACTTGTTACAACAAAATAAGGCGCCTCAAGGCGAAGCGAAGAGGTTTAAATGAATCGATTACAAGACAATAAAGACATTTATTACCCACAGTTTGTGAAGACACGTGAATGTTTCACTCACCGAATGGCTCCTTACACGTCCTCAAGCTGCTCATCTTTCATGTAGGGAACAGAAGAAGTATCGGATTTAAACTCTGAAACCGTTAATCGATCGAAAACTTCACGCAGGTCGGAGCAGCGCTGATGCCAGCCCAGCGGCGGCGGACCAATGAGACTCCGCGGTCCTGACCAGGTAGACTACCGGTGCTGCCTTCAGGGTCCCTCGTAAATATGGGTTCTAAAATGTCGTGAAGTGGCTTGAAACGGGTAATCTCGATTTATGAAGTCTGACTTCTGTGTGTTCATGAGCTTCGCAGTCATTGAGAAATGTAGAAATATTTACATTTCTCTGCCATGTGTCGACATTTGTGACAAGTTGTGTCAGTAGATGCCTACTTAAATACTTAAATATGTCTCTAAGATTTATATTGATAAAATGTCAGACTTGCTTTGTTCTTGCTTTTCTTTGATTGTATATATTTGTTCAACAACAAAATCAATCTTTATTTAGAGAGAACGTCTCAAAGCTGTGTTACAAAGCGGTTCACGAAGGCCTCAAAATCAGCAACCAGCACACATAGAGGTGAAAGCCAATTCAAGTGAGATATATGATTGAATAGATTTGTGTGTAATTTAAATATTGATGTTTAGGCTTAATCGTTTTGAATGCATCCAGAAGCAAACAGCCAGAATCACAGTGAGATCTGTAGAAGTATGTGGAGTAAAACATATCCTGGTTCACCTAAATTCAGGTGAGGGAGAACAGGTGAAACAATATTCCACCAGGGACCTCTGCTGGACTGTCAGCCAAACATCACAGAACACCAGACATCTACACTCGACCAAACTCTCACAGTTCCAGATGAATCCGTTATTTAAAGCTGTGATGTGGTCACTTAAAATTTATTTTAAAATTCTAACATAAACATGTCAGGTAGCAGTCTGGATGAGACTGGATAAAGAAAATCCCACGGGATTGAAGAGAAATCTATCTCTAAAACTGCAAAATTTGAAGGCTTTTACATCATTATATTTCAGAGGGCATAATGCATGGATTTAAAAATATGCATGGACGAAAAAATTCAGTCATGGCCAGAGTTGATATTTGTAACAGTGGCATGAACCCAAATGAAATTTATCATAAATGTAGTTTCATAGGAGGACTCTGTCTCATTGATAACGGTTATAGGGATAAATTTTAATGTTTCTAGATTTAATTAATGATGAATACTGTCCAAGTATGACTCAGTTTAAAAAGTGGTACGAACACGTGGTTTTCAAAAGTTACAGGAAGGAAGAAGAGCTTTAACAGTCGGGTGTTTAGATGAACGATTTAAGTATTTGGTTGTTTATATTATGTACTTCTTTCTTTTGTTGTAAAATATGTATGTTTGTTTGCTTGAGTCTTTCCCTGGTTTTTGTAAATATTTATGTATAATTATATATGTTTGGGATGAATGATTATTAATTATGTAGTTGAGAAGGGGTAGGTTCAGATAAGCCTTCACCATACTCCTTTTTGAACATTTAATCGCTTTGATAATTGTTACGGTCGTTATGTCTACTTTCAGTGGCCTTATTTGTTTTAATCTCCAGTGTATTTCATTGTTTCACTACCAGATGTACAAAATAAAAATATTCAGTAATATGTAGTGTTTTTCAAGCGATAAATGAGGAAAACCTCAATCGTGTTACAATAATCATGTTAAGATAATTTCTCCAAGAGGGGTACTAAAGGTGTGTTTCTTCTTCCTCTTAAAACAAGTTTCTCTGACAGGATATGGAAAAGTCCTACGTCTTTGAATGCATCTTGAGAAACTAATTCCGCCTCCGTCATCACGCACAGTCACGTAACCCGTTGGACCAATCAGATGAGGAGCCTGAAGCACAGGGAAGAAGCAGATGATATGGCAGCTTTGAGAGCGACCAGGTGGAACTTGCTTTGTTAACGCGGCCGGACGTTGGATTATGAGAACCCGGTGAGCTCCGGGGCGGCCGCGGCTCGAAATGATCTACTTAATAATCATCTCCGCCTTCTCCGGGGCGGTCATTACGCTGCTATTACAGTTTTTACTAATCTACCGGAGGAACCCGGAGCCCGTCAGCAGGACAGTGCAGTACGTTAAAGTAGTGCCCGATAACGCGTTGAAGGATTACTTTAATACCCAACAAGCCGAACCAGGCCAGGCACAGGACGGCGCGGCGTCCGCCGCATCCAGACCGCCAGAGGCCGTCACCACGGCGGCTGTCACCGGCAAACAACCGCCACCGCCTTCTCAAAGCGAATCTGTGGATGCGGGGAAAGCAGAAACGTGCAATTTCCTGAACGCGATCTTCTTGTTCCTGTTCAGGGAGCTGAGGGACACCCCCGTGGTGAGGCACTGGCTCACCAAGAAGATCAAGGTGGAGTTCGAGGAGCTGCTGCAGACCAAGACGGCGGGTCGCCTCCTGGAGGGGCTCAGTCTGAGGGACATCTCCCTGGGGAATTCCCTCCCGGTGTTGAAAACGGCCCGGCTGATGAAGCCGGTGCACCTGAACGAGGACGGGATGCCCGAGGAGCTCAACTTCGAGGTGGATCTGGAGTACAATGGCGGCTTCCACCTGGCCATCGACGTGGATCTGGTGTTTGGGAAGTCTGCCTACCTGTTCGTGAAGATGAGGCGCGTGGTGGGCAGGCTGAGGCTGCAGTTCACGCGCATGCCCTTCTCCCATTGGTCCTTCTCCTTCCTGGAGGACCCACTGGTGGATTTTGAAGTGAAGTCCCAGTTCGAGGGGAGGCCCCTGCCTCAGCTCACCTCCATCATCGTCAACCAGCTGAAGCGGGTGATCAAGAAGAAGCACACCCTCCCAAACTACAAAATCAGGTGGGTTCAAGATCCTCCACTGCATGACGTCACCACGACGTGTTCATATATTCACGTGGTCATCCCACTGTAAATGCATGCATGTATAGTTGTCTTTATGCAGAGTGTACATGAATGTACCATTGTGTTTACTTAGAGACTGTGTAGTTTGTTTGTCATGAAAATAACCTGTAGGTCATATCATGAGTTCAGCAGAAAAAAAAAAACTCCAAAGAAATAACGGGAGACATCGTGCTCCAGCACGAACTGGATCAATTTATTGATTTATTTATGATTGGGTGGGCATGACTCAATGCCATAAACAAAAACAAGCTTCGTAAACTGGCTAACGATAGCCACAGCTGTCAGTTTCGCTGGTTTAGAACGCAGGCAGACGTCAAGAAGCTGAGATATGGTCAGGTTTGGAAGCGCCATCGGCCTCCACCGCCACAGGCAATAAACAGCACCGAGTGGTGTTGTCACAACAAACAAATTGTCTATTGTTTGTTGTCTGGTGGACTTCCCTGCCTCCAGAGGCATGTTGGTATGAAGCTAGGCTAGTTGTTGTTGTTGTTGTTTATCCACATACATATGGATGTATGGATGAGTTCAGAATAGAAGAATAGATTATTTTGTCTTTCGTCTTTTTCAGAGGCTTGTTTTTCTCCACTTATCTCTCACACACCCTGTTCAGTCAATACTCTCAGGCCTCGTCAACAACTTTCTGGCTTATCTCATTCCAATGAGCCAATCATCTGCCTCGCGGTCACCATGGTGTCTCGTCCAGCGGTCGGGTGGAGGCTGTACAAAGGGTTAAAATGTGCTACGTCGCTAGCAGGCAGCAGATGGGAAGCGCACCGAGCCCAGGAGGCGGAGTTTACGCTTTTACCTTTGTGCGGTTGGCGTTTAAATCATAACATCTGACCGCACCTGACCCCGCCCACAGATCACCTGACCACAGGTGTGGACAGGTGATCTGTGCTGCTGCCCACAGATTACCTGTCCACACCTGAGGGTCAGTTGTCTAACTGCAACTGTTATGTTGATTCTATGGAGTTGTGTTGTTTGTTTTATTTGCGCTAGTTGTTAGCATGCCAACGTCTTGCTAATGATGCTCACCTGAAGCTGCAGCTTTTTAACCTGCATTTCAAACGTCTTCACAAACTGAACCCACAGAAAATTGTTTTATTTTTTCTTAGAGCTTCTGTCAATAATAACAATAATAATAATAATAAATAATAATAATGTTAGCTAGTGAGTTTGCTGTTAAACAGCCGTGTAAACAAACAGAGGTCGGACCTTGGTGACCTCAGTGGTGCGTTCCACCATGTTTAACTGAAATGGAACACGTCTAGGTCATCATCAGGAGACAGAAACAAGTTTCAAGAACTGAGAAAAACAGGAAGGGAGGGAAAAGGAGAAGTAGAAAGTGTGGAGGAGCGAAAGTGAACTTGCATTATTAGTTTTTTATTCCACTGGGGAGACTCAACTGATTTAAAGTGGGATATGGAACTGAAATAACACCCGAGGAGTCGTGGCTGAGCTGCTGATGTTTTCTGGAGAACCTGCAGGTCCAGCCTGAGTCCAGGAACTCCTTCACCTCTGGCGGAGGAATGCACTTTCCTCGTAGACGTCTTAATTGGATTCAGGAAGGAAGTCCGACTGGCTTCGGGTGGAGCTGGACGGACGTGATAAGAGAAGCTTTCAGTTCATCGTCTATCGGATTTCAATTGATGCACAAATCCTCGGTTCCTCTTTGGGGTCGTTCCTGCTCGCATACAGCGGCGGCGGTTGGTTTCATCTTCCGCTCAGACGGCGAGGAGCTTCCGGACCTCGAGTTGAAGACGTTCTGACACACATAAACCACGACTCACATCACCAATCGTAATCTCGGACAGCGTTTCACACGACCTGAGACTATTTCCTCTTGATGTCCAGGCAGGAAATGCTCACATTGAACGTTCATCTGCTAAATCTCGCTTCGCTGCCTCACGAGCCGCGTGGGAGAGGATCTGTAAACGCGCTCGTGAGCGTGCATCACCCACCATCCTGAAGAGCCGGCGTGACGATGATGATGATGATGTAATGAGGAGCAGCCCCCGAGAAGCAAATCTGGACCTTTTGACTTGAGTGGCACAGATGGTGTTTCCGCGGGAGGGGGGGGAGATAGGGCCGGGATGGCGGCCCGCTGGAGGTAATCCAGGCGTCACGGCGCTGATGTAGAGTCGAGCTATGGGGGCTAGTCGGTCCAGATCCACGGTTTTTGCTCAGGTTTTGTCAAGAAACTTTAGGTTTGACTTTAATTTTTGAACCCAAATGGGAATAAATAGTTTGATTATTGTTATTAGAACTGTTTGAAACTTCAGAGCAGTCGACGCCGGGCGACATGTTTATGCGTTACGCTGCTGCAGGGAGGAATTCCGTTCTCCACCCAAGAGATCCAAACCAACCCCGATTGCATTCCACAGCACGCTTCACTTCACACCCCCTGGAAGCAAGTGAACAGGTTCTTCAGAGCCAGTCTACTCTTCCCAGAGTGTTAGCGTTGGTATCCATGGTAACAATAAGATCTTTTTCTCACATACACCAGCAAGACTGCTCAGTTTAGGTCATGAAAATCTTGAATTCAAACCCACCATGGATTTTTTTTTTTTCTGTGTTTCCAGATACAAACCCTTCTTCCCGTTCCAAGTGCAGGCGCCTTTGGGCTCGGGTTACGATCTGGATCTGTCGCTCCAGGACAGCAAGTTGGTGGAAGGCCGACTCAGAGTCACCCTCATTGAATGTAGCAGGTAAGACCAACACTCTCTGTGGTGCGCTCCAATCTCGGGGTGTTGACATTTTTGGTCCAGTCGTTACACGTGAAGTTAAAACATTCTGGATCTGGATTTGTCCTAAGACGGACTCGACTGAAATAAATCAATAAAGCCGAGGCGTTCCCTCTTTGATGGAGGTAAATAAAATATTGATGCAGATAGAAAAGACATCGTATCTCTCAAACTGCTTTAATCTGAGAAACACAACTCCCATTTTTTGAAACAGTTCCACTTTTGCATCGCAAGGAGTGGGCGGGTTGGGGGGGCGGAGTCTTGGGTCAAAGGTGAACTCGTACCCGCGCTATCAGAACCAACGGGGTGCAGAGCGACATCCGAACACAATCGCCGCCTGGCGTCTCTCCCTCGACACATCGCCGCCGTAATTCGTGGCACAACGGCGGCGGCGGTCGTGAGACGGTACCGAACAGACCTCGCTCTGTCCCACCACGCACACACACTCACACACACACACACACACACACACACACACACACACACACACACACACACACACGCACTCCCTCTTCACACACACACGTTTAAATTTTAATAGGGCCGAGTCCATTCTGTCATCCCCAGCGGGCCTACATAGAGAAGCCTTATCTCGGCTTCTCTAGAGGAGGGGGGTGGTTGATTTGTGTGTGTGTGTGTGTGTGTGTGTGTGTGTGTGTGTGTGTATTGAACCACGTTTGGATGTGGTTGATAGACCGCAGGATGATCATCCATCAATAATTCACGTGTCTGCTCCTCCGCCCGGCGTTTTTACTTCACCTCCTTCAGGAGAAGCTTTTAGTTTGGAGACTCTCCCTGACCCACAACTGAAAGGGTGTAAATCTAGACCTCACACACTTCCTCTCAGTGGGACACGTTGGGTGTAATGTGCCTTAATGCCCAGTAGAGGGAGCCACGCCCACATTAAGGCGATGCAGATGGAGCTTTTTTTTTTTTTAGTCTCTATAATTACCAGTGCCTCCAGGTTTTCTCGGTTGGTGCCACCACCTTCCTGAAATCCCATTTTCCTTGGATTCCAGTCGGGTGACTGTGGCGGCCTCTAGAACGATCCAGAACTGAAAACAAGCCTGGGTAGACTCTGAGGTCTTCTCTGGATCATCGTTCTTTTGGAACACCCAAAGGCAGATGGAAAGGATTTCTTCTGGGATCTCCTGATCCGTGGTTGGAGTCCATGTGACCCTACACAGGCTGTATTGTTCCAGTGATGAGGAAGCAAAGCATCCCGGAGTTGACTTTTAAATGGAGTGTAATGCGTCTCCTGAGCAGCAGAGGGCAGCATTGCTCCAAACGTGTGTTTCTTTCTGGACAGCATCACCATCTGGTCCAGCTGCATCCTTCAGTTTGTCCAGAGAGCTAACGATGAATCCTCAGGGATTGAACTTTTATTCCTCTTTTATTCCATTTGTTTTATTCAGACGTTCATGTTTTTAATCTTTATGTTCATCCTGAAAACGGCGACCGGTTCTTTTACGTTCTTATCTTTAAATATCATTAAGTAATCATCCCAGTCTTTCAGTTGTTGTCTCGTTTTGTGGGTTGCATCTCACAGCTGCTTCCTGGCTTCCTGTCTGTGCAGGCTTTTGATCCTGGGCTCCTACGACAGAGAAACTCGTGTCCACTGCACTCTGGAGCTGAGCAGCCACCAGTGGAAGGAGAAAACTCGCAGCTCCATCAAACAGGTGGGTTCTTCTCGCTTTCTACCGTATTTTTCCACCGGAGGTTTATGTCTGCAGGCGCTTAAAGTTCCAAACTCTATAGCTTCTTTTATTGGTTAAAAATAGTTCACGAATCCGAGACAACAACCCTACATATGTATGTTCCTCTTGCCTGACCTTTGACCTGCCCCTCCATAATTTTTGGTTTGGGGATAAATTTAAAAAAAAATCATCCTATGACAATGTCGTCTGGATCTGCCTATTGTTGCTAACGGTTACAGGCCCTAGGAGGCCCCATTTAAAGATTTCATGCCCCGGCTATGGGTAAATACTGGGCGACTACCACCAGCATCAGACACTGGAGCTGTTACAGACCCGACATCTTGTCTTATTAACACTCAATATAATAAAATCTTATTATCATTTCTGCTCTGATGCAATTGCCCCATTGTTGACATTTTGAAGCAGCGAGGAAAATTTTCAGCCCCTTCTGGCAAACCTTTGCTAATTGCTGCAATTTAGAGATATTACAGCTATCACATCAGGCTTGTTTGGAGGTGACTAATGTCCGCTTTAGAGCGAAATGTCAGCCCTAATTGTCGGCTCCGGCTCCAGCGGCGCCTGTTCCTGCTATCCTCACCGTATGCTGAATGACATTTGAAGGGGTTCAGAGATTATTTGTATCACTTTGCACAGTGATTGTGCGCTTTTTTCACAAAGTTTAATGACATTTGAGTAGTTGAATCCTTTGTCCACCAGGGGGCAGTGCGTTTTCAGGGTCGCTTCCTGTCAACATTTCACTTTGCTATTATGAAAATAGGAAGTATGAGCCCACAGTTACAACTCTGTTATGTGAACTATGCTAAATATCACAGATAGTCTTTATGTGGTTAAATGTTTTCCATCTAGCTTTGTCATGTCACATTTTTGCCCCTTTTTATGTCCCTTTTTTTGATAAAATTAGTTTTCTGTGAAAAAACCTCCCATTATAATCCAGACACAGATGAAAGAAATCAGGTTTGTCATGTAGAAATGTAGATAAAACAAGGATAAAATGAATTTTAATATTTCTTAGTTACACAGAACAAATGGGAAAGGAAAGAATTCCATGTTTTATGCTAACGATAAACGGGCCCCGTGGAACACGTGTGGGGAAAAAAAGCAATGAGTCATTGTTATGCAACGCATGATGATGCTGTAGGGGACGTGGAGAAGGACGTGTTTTGTAATGATGATTGTCATGTTCCCTCGAAACTTTGAAGTCAAACAAGATGGTTTAAATAACTAAAATCAGCTGCTTCCATGGTGCGTCATGGTGAATTTAGGAAGGTATTGAGTCCGAATGGCGAAGGCCTCCAACGGGGGTCGGTAGGGAGTCACCGAAACCATTCAAGGTTCCGGAACAAACAGAGGAGTCCTTCCTAAAGGCAGCCGTCGCTTCACACGTCTCAAAACCCTGGTGGCGGGGTATTAAATACGCCGCTGTCTTTCGTTACCAGAGTAAAGCACATTGGGATAGTGAAGTCTGGAAGAACCAGGAGCACGGATGACCTTTCCGCAGCTGCAGAAGTGAAGAGCGACTTGATGCTTCTTGGCAGGACCGCATTGCTTTGGTCTCCTGAGCGTCAAAGGACAATTCAGAATCAACAAGTCCCGTTGTGAACGTAAAGAAACACACCAGCAGGAGGCCTGGTGGGAGGAAGGGGATGGCGTTAATGAGCACCTTCGCCTCCGCCGCGGGAGGGATTTTGCGAGACAAAAGCAGAAAAAACATCGAACCAAAGATGTAAATATTATAAATAAGTCTATGAAAGTCTATTAAAGAGTTACAAAAGAAGTCAGGAGGAGCAAACGGGACCGGTTCCCTTTGGGTCTTCACATGATTCCTACTCAGTGAATGTAAATGTAGGCCTTTAAGCGTCACAGGATCTGTAAATGTGTTATTTATAACTTAACAATTGTAACATCTCTTGCGTTGAGTAATTTAAGCAGTTCTTGTGTTTTGATTATTGCACACAACTGATATAATGCTGTAGTGTGTCAATAATGTTCCTTCTGTTTGACATCGTTTGAGCCAAGAGGCTCGATTTTAATTTATGCAAACACATTTACGTTCCGTCCTCAAGAACCGACCCCAGGTCAGGTAAGGGTGCTGCCAGCAATCTGATAAGTCATGAATATGTGAATCCCACTAACCCAACACTCAAACGCCACTTCAAAAGCCAATTAACATGCAGAAATCAGATTGGCGGTGGCATTTTGAGCCCGTTTTATCCGACGTCTCCGGTCTGCTCGCTCCCAGCAGGACTCTCCTGTGAGGAAGAAAGACTGTACCGCCTGGAAAAGGTCAGTCGGCCATCTTTGTCGTGTTGCCTGTTTATTCCCTGAAGATTGCCGGATGGCTCGTGGAAACAACCACTCGTCTCATGTTGATGGTTTTCGTGCCATTTGAATGGAGCTGGAGTTGATGTTTGACACCTTCGGGTCTTTCTTCACACTCTAGAACCCGGTCCCACCTTAAAAACGTGGGCGGCTCAACGCCGTCTTGCCATGAGCGAATTGAATTTCAAGAAACAAATTTTCTAAATGTTGGTAGAGGTTTGTGGTCTTTGAGTTCACCTGAGTTTCCAACTAAAATTTCATTTTTCATTTCTAGCCTGAGAGATTTTTTTTTTTTTTTTTACGTCTCCACTGAACTGAAAGCTGCTTCAGGCGCCACAATCGACCCGCCTCACTTGACACGAACGACTTAGCGTCGCCGGTTTTCCGGCTAATCTGTGAGAATTTGTGGCACTGCTGTCACCTGATCTGAGACGGCGAAGGACAAAAGTACAATTTTCTTTAATTTGAGGAACAAATTATGCTTATGGTTTTAAAAAAAAACAACCCTGAATATGTCTATATCAATAGAACGGCTTCATTTCTCTGAATGGCTCACCTTCGTCATATTTATTATTTGTACACAGCGGTGCCTTTTATTCCGCTGCCTCCCATTGGTCAATGTTTGCTCCGGCCACTTCACATTGTGCTGTTTGTATTTGCGTCTGCCACCTGTGAACTAAATGAAGCCCTGTTCCATTACAGAGTGAGATTGAACAGGTGTGTGTCGTTTTTTTTTTTTATTTTTCATTGCTCATTTATCGCGTGTTGAGGTTGGGGGTTGGGGACTCCGTCAGGCGTGTTTGCACATCTGCTCTGTTGATTCCATCGCCGGCCTTGAGTGCTGATGCTTGCTGACAGTTTGACCTGAGAGACATATGATGTTCCCGTATGCTCAACATGTTGTTGTGTAATGTCGGTTTTATTTGGTGGGTGGTTGTTGTGTTGTACGAGAAGGAAGGTGTGTATTTATGGCTGAATGTTCAACTTTGTTCCATCTGTGGTCAGTTTCAGGCAGTGAGTCTCAAATCATTGAGGTTCCAGGACTTGAAGTCAGAAGCCTTTATTTCTCAGTTTGCTGGAAAATAAAATTTAGTTTAAGAATACCAGAAAGAAGTTATTTATACGTAAACATGTGTTTATTTATTTATCATTACTTCCTCCTTGGAGATTGTCTTTCCCCGAGGTGGAGGGGAATCCACCTGAATTTGATGGCGATCTGAATCATTACAGGCCCACAGTGCACTTAAGAGGCAAATGAAGAAGAGCCATACCTTCAGTCTACCTACCAGCAGAGGGCGCTGTGCTCTGAGGAGCTCAGCTCCATTACAGATTTGTTTAGAAAAAGAGGGGAAACAGGAAGAGATTGAGGCACAAACATTACTCAGCAGATTTCAATAGAAATAGGTAGGGTAGTCTTTATTTTCACTTCATAATAAGACTGATAGTTGGATGGATGGTTGGATGGATGGATGGTTGGTTGGATGGATGGATGGATGGATGGATACATGACAAAATCTGCATTATTGATCTGCAATAAACTCCTCCAGTATCTGTTTCTAAGCATTTCACACAGTAGTGACTTCAAACGGGGACACACACACACACACACACACACACACACACACACCCCTCATGTGTTTGATGTTCCACTCTGTGTCTCTGTCTTTTTAATCTACCCTGGTCGACCAATGACAGACGGTTGGCGAAGAGGCTCAGATACGCACGTGTGCACGGGCGCCACATGTTTGCAGGGACACCCATGTGCATAAAATTGTTTGACGAGTTCTTGTGTAAATTTGCTGACATGCATCAAACAATATAAAATTGGTGAAAACACTAAGACTCTCATCCTGCCGTCTGGCGTCAGAAACGGTCAAAGACCAACCCAAGATGGACAAATGTCAGGAAGAGCAACGTCCAGATGTCTGAACTTTCTGTTTTGATAGCCTACATGCTAGCTTGACCTGACCTCATTCACAGCTTTAGTAAGTACGTGCTTTCCTTTTACTGGGATGGTTTCCTTTGTGCTGCTTTTGTTTGCAAAGCATTCTGAGAATTTTCACCCAATCTGATTTTAGTCTGCATCTGCAAAACGTTTTTGAAGGTTGATCTGAAGGGCCGGATCACCACCCCTCCGTCTCCTGATGAAACAGGACACACCACCCTTCAGAATTGGGACTGACTGATTACCAATGATTGATTCAAATCTCAAACGCTGCCTGAAGTAAAGGTTTTAAATCTGGAAGCGATGCAATAATGCTTGTTTGTCGCGTCAAAGCGAGTAATCTAATTGCACCTAAGGCCAGCCATGTCATTTTCCATAACGCACGTTCATCACCCATTTCCGCCCTGCCGTGCCAATTAAACGTCCTGTTCATATTCTGTTTGACAACAGCTGGCCGTGTGGTGAAAAGTAGATTAAAGACATCAGAGGTTTGTCCCACAAGCTGTTTGTTTCTAATCGCTTCTTCCACAGATCAATTCACCTCAGAGGAAACTCAATAGACCAGCAGCTCTGTGCATGACCGACAGAGCCACCGCCACATTATGGGCTTCTTTCTCTTTTCATTGACAGTGGTGTGTTTTGTTTTTGTTTGTTTTGGGGTTTCTTTTGTTCTTATGATCCCGTTGGCATGATCTCTCATTAGAAAAGAAATTACCGGGAATTGGTCAGCGGTCATGCCGCCGCTGCATGGTTTGTAATCTCGGTTTGGAAGGCGTTTCATCCCTAAAGCTGTCAAACAATGTGTAAAATTATGTTTGTACAAATTTAGCTCCTGTGAGGATACAATTTGCTCTGATAATAAAGGAGCAGAAGTTTTTTATTTTTATGGAATAACAAAAGATTTAACATTGCAGAATCGTTCCTTTTTTTTTTTTTTTTCATGAAATAATAACCACCCAAACAAATGAAGGGATGCTCAACAAAAAAACCTGATGGGATTCACACATTGGCTCGGCTACACCAAACTCATGTGGGTTTAGCTAACTCCCGTCAGTTTTCAGAGACAACACAGACTCTTGATTTACGAAATTACTCTGAATTCCCATCTGGGAGGATCTGACAGATGACATGACGTCGGCTCGTCTGTTTTTCCTCTGCCGTGTCAGTGCTACTTAGAATGACGGTAACCACTGAGTATATTTGTTCTTTTTACTTCTCCTCATCGAACAAAAAAAATGATATTATACGGGATGTATTGTCGCAGCAGCCGAGCCAAATTAAATTAAAAAAATGTTTATTTTTATTGTGCTCTTCCTCCGAGACGCGCTGAGGATAGTTTCAATTTCTTTCAAACTAGAGGCGACACATTAATGACGCGTCGACGTGAGGGCCCGTTTACCTGTGGGCGGGAAACGAGGACGATAAGTAAATGTTACGCGATCAAGTGGTCGACGCCTTACAGGTTTCGCGGCGGAAAATGACGCCTCCTGTCACCGTGGAGGAGATAGGAGCTGCGTTTGTGCTCAAAAGACTGAACCACTGAAATGCCAGCTTGATAAGGAAGGACCCGACGATGCTGCCCGTGGTCGTAGTTTAGAATCTAGTTGTCATTTAATAAACTCGGATGCTGTAACAGTCAATGCAGATCATTACGTTTTAATGTCTCTACAATGACAGCGCTACAAAGGGGAGAGGGGGACGGCGTGGGCGACCACGCCGCCGTTGCCTCCCCATACAAGTGCAAATTTTTTGAGGCACCGTTTTTTGTTTGGCGGAGTCTCCATAACAACTCCTTTGTTCCCGGTGCTTTTGAAACCTGCTGCCCGTGATTAAAAAGGGGCAACTTGAAAATTCAGATGGAGTCGCAGAAAAAGCACAAATATACGCGGCGCATCACCGTCTTCGTACATCCTTGACACTGATGCAGATGATGCGCCTCTTAAAAAGGACTGAGTCACTGGTAGTTGTCATTGTGTGTTTGTGTTGGAGTTGTTTTCCAGTAGAGCAGAACTTTCACCCAGACTCATTCAACCCTGGAACCATCATTTATAAAGGTGTAGCGTGTAAAGATTTCAGGAGCTCATCTTTGAGTAATCAGCGTCATCAGGCCAACTTGCATCTGCTTCAATTCACGTCTTCACATTGACTAAATCGCCTGACCGTCGTAGGTCAGCGAGGGTCGCCCGATGTCGATCCAGATTGTGCAACCCGAACAGCAAACACCTGAAAACATCAGACAACTTTGAGCTGTTTGCTAAAGCTCCGACCAAAGAAACTAAGAAACCTTTGGCTGTTATTTTGTTGATTTCTGGCACTTAATGACATTTTCTTGTTGCGCCTTTCGTAGGGAATTATGATCTTTTTCAGCGCCGCCAGTTAATGGACTCTGCAGGTGCTCAACCTTTTGGTGAGTTTCCGTTGCCTTGAGCATCGTGGATCATTCAGTTTGGGTTTAAATTATTTGGGCTAAATTAAGGAGCCAATAAGTCAGAGTTGGTCCATCTCTAATGTATAGCTAAAAGAACTCCTGTGTGTCCTCCAGTACTCCCAGTTTACTGAGCTGGAACTGGGATTTTTCTGGAACCAGTTTTTGCACCCGCTAGCTAATGAAGTTCCATGAAACTGGTTAGGTTTAAAAATTATGCTTTGATTTAATTCAAAAAGACATGTGTCCTCGTGTGAGGGGGAGGGGGTGGATGCTCTTGTCCCGATTAATGGTACCCATTACCAGATACCAGATCCCATACTGGTACGAGTAACTGGGTCAGATCGTATTGGGTTCTTGAATGACGATGACGCATCGACCGTACCGTCCGGTGCCGTGTCCGAGAACACGTTTACCCAGCGCCGACGTGAACACCTGGGCGGCTACCAGCCCCCCCTCAGCCCACGCCGTCCCCATCACCAACAGGGCTGCTAATTGGACGTGGCAGGGAATTGCTCCGCACTTGCCTCGCAGCGACTCCTACCCTATAACCATACACAAATCGATCTGACATGTGGTATTAGATTAAATTACCGAGCAGCGCAGTGACAGGGAAAAGGATTTGTTCAACCCTCACCATCCCACCCACCCCGAATCCCCCACCTCCCTTCCAGACTTTGCAGAGGGGATGTTCATCCAAGCAACGGGAGATGCTGCTCGATCCCAGTCATTCCCTGCCGGTCTGCAGGGGGCCGTTTCCCACCGAAGCGTTCCTGCAGAGACGACTAATCAAATGAGTCTCACCTTAAACGTTGGGTTTGGAGTTTGGAGGGTGTGTGTGGAGTCATGTCAGCTTTAACGGTGACATCAAACCCTAATTTGACCTCTGACATGTCATGTGTAACATCTTATTTGCTGATTAATACAAATTGGAAAACCAACGACGGATTATCATGAGAAGTTGGTTCTAATTGAACATTTTTAAAAATAATTCCGGTCTTGCGGAGTCATTCTGGTCTAATTTTAATATTAGTGTTTGCCAAACATGACTGTGACATGACATGTGACTACGGATTGCATTGCATCACAAGAATAGAGTTGTGTTCCGTCCATCCATAAAGGTTGTGGTGTTATATCTAAGGGTAGGGAGATGAAGATGAGGCGTACTGTGTGTAATAGACATCTGAGTGTTTTTATTCAAAAGATCAAACGAAGCTTCGGTCGTGGTGGTAAAGCAGCGATGGCTGCTGTTTCAACATATTAACCTTTCATTTGCTCTGCGGCAGATAAAAGAGAGACTGGCTTTACTGGAATAGATGGGAGAATTGCTCCATTTACATCCGGCCAGTTCAGCAGCGTTGCTGCTTTTCTTGTTTGTCTTTCCTGCTTGGAGACGAGGAGCCAAGAGCTGCTCGGTGTCCCAGTCGATGTTAACAAGGTTGGTCGAGTCGCTGCCGCACAGCCCCCCGAGAGAAAACTCCAACGTGCAACAATTAAACGCAGCAATCTGGAGGAGCAGCGTTTCTCAGAAAGAAAGGATCCATAGATCACTTTTTTTGTTGTTGTTGTTAATCGAGTTTCACAGTCTTGACTTCAACATTTCAAACACTCCTTTCAAAATGCTTCAGATTAAACCCAAGAGGCCGAAAATGAACATATAAAGATATTTACAATGCAACAAAGAATTACGGTACGCCTAGGAAGCAGTCAGAATTAAATGCATAATACAGATCATTTATGAAAAAACAGGGTTGTGTAATTTAGTATAATAAAATTGAAGCTTTTGCTTTGAGTAAACCAAAAAAAATCAAATTGAAAAACCAGTTTGCGGAATGCGACTGGATCAAGATTATTGCTGGCATAAACTTTCAATTTGACTTTCTGGATTTTAACATTTACCAGAATTTAAATATAAATCTATAAAAAATGACAAATTTTAGCTGACCATTCTTTCATTTTCACAAATGCCTTATTAATTGAAATAAATGCCCTAAATATTTAAATAATAATCCTTGCTTAATGTTAGTTAGCTGCAAATATGCTAACATTAACTCCAGCTCCTGGAGAGGACATTTCAGGCTGTTGCCTGCATCTTTATTTTGTTTCTGAATATTTCTGTCTCTTGTAAGCTGGATAATTATTTTTATGGATAAGATACATTCCACAAAGAAGGATTATTAAGCGTCATATTTCTTGATAAATGGCCTACTTTATAATTGTGCAGGACAAACACTGTCTTTTAAAGGTTGATGCACTGCTGAGTAAAACCTCAGCCTTGTGTGTGAGAGCCGCTGCTGGACAACGAACGTCTTATCGCTGGATTCATTTGTGCGCTGGGACTTGATTAGCTGCATATGAGTATCTGTGACTGTGCATTTATTGGTCGTGCAAGTGTATGAATTGCTCTGCTTTTTCAAAATCTATCGTGGTCTCTTTATAGTCTGAGGTGCAGCTGCACACTCACAAGAATTTAATGACACAACATCTTTTCTGTGAAATATCACCGTCACAAAAGAAGATGAACTATTCTGCTATTGAGGATCTGGATTGACAAACCACCCCGACATACGTGGTCGACAGATAGATAGATAATCGCAATAATAATAATAATGAAACAAGTAGTTTACATGTTATCGACTTCTTTATGAGACCACATGAGATCTTTCTGTTTATTTCCTGCACTGCTGACAGCACCTCATTGTGTAAACAGAGTGTAAGTTGCATGGTTATCTCTGGGTTAGACTTCCTTCAGTATGTAGATGACTCTTTCTGCCCACAGTAAACCTGCCCCCCCCATCTTCTATGCCAGCTTGTGTAGATCATCTTCTTATTCATGGCCATCCCTAACTCGATCACTGCCTTCTACCAGAACCGTAACAAATGACAGCAGTGGAAATTACAGTAATTCATCTCCGTCTACCCACATCCTGTCTGCCTTCCTTTTCTCTTTTCAACCAGGACGCCAGTTGTGTCTTCATCCTCTTTTCTCGTGCTCCTTCATCTCATTTAGTGTTTTTTTTTCCCCGAACCCAGAAAGATCACGGTTGTAAATCTCCGGCAGGTCAACAGCCTCTGTTCAAATTGCATGGGTTTATGAACGTCATTATCGGCACCGGTGGCGTGGAGGTGATCACATGCTGTGATTTGATGGACAGCTCGTCAGCCATGGAAGCAGGTCACCTCCGCCTCGCCACAGGTGCCTGGACTCTTGACGGTGTGCAGCTGCTGCTACCAAGTCAGCGATGGATGGAGCTGATTGGAGCTGCTTCCTGTCTCAGTGCAGAATTAGTGTTTTCAGTTTGAGTTTCTCTGAAGGGAGATGTCAGCGGTGCATTGATTATTTATTTACTTTGACAGAAAAAATACCCACACAGTAATCGAGTCAACTAAAAACGTTAATTTGAAACAGAATTCTTGAGAATCTTGTTCTTCTCATTGTTTGGTTTTCTCTTCTTGTGCATCAGACGGAGGTCATCAAGGGTTCCTGCGGAAGCTTTGGGATGACATTCAGACACGTTCCCGCCAGCGAAGGCGACGTCGTGCACGTCAGCATCGAGACCGTCACACCCAATTCTCCTGCAGCCTTGGCAGACTTGCAGAGGGGAGATCGCCTCATTGCCATTGGAGGTGTGAGATGTGTGACCGTTGCTGTTTCGAAACATTTTCAAAGCTGTCATTCATTTCTTTTTGCACGACTGACAGGCGACTTATTTTCGTTCCCGTTGACAGGTGTCAAGGTGACATCATCAGTTCAAGTGCCCAAACTGTTGAAGCAGGCTGGAGACAGAGTGGTGGTTCGCTATGAGAGACCGACTCGTCACCAGACTTCCTCTTTTGGAAGTCTGGGAACTCTTCAGGAAGGGTTTGGACCACTAGAGGACACAGGTCTTAATTCCCAGCCTGTTGGATATGAAGAAGACCCGGCCCCTATCACCACCCTGTGTGACATATCCGACAGCAAAGACATGGACTCTGAGTTTGAAGAGTTGATTGTGGACTCTAAACCGAGCCAGACTGGTGGCCCTACCAGCAGCACCACAAATACCAGTGACGTTAAGGACGATTCCTTACTTACAGTAAACCAAAGCCCCAAAAGGACTGTGGCTACCCTGGCCTCGAAGCCCCTTGGCACCATATCACCTATCCTCAACCGCAAATTAAACCTGGTGGGTCTCCAGTCGCCACTAAAGCCCCAGCCCAAAGAATCGCCAAAGCCCTCACCACATAAGACCAGTAATGACCCAGGGGATCTGCAACGCCCTACCGTCCCTCCTCCACCACCTCCTTCTCGACCCCCAGTGCCACCAAGACCGCAGATAAGGTTGACCTCTGCCTCCTCGGAATCCAGTCTTGTGGAAGGCATTGACAATTTTACAACTACAAATGCGACGCCTACCACAAACACCGCCGCCGTCACCTCTGACAAACCCGCGGAAAAGGTTTCACTACCCGGAGCCAACGAAGACAAGGCCGGCACTGAAAAGACGTGTGGCAAACAGGCCGAGGTGAAGCAGTCTCCCAGGCCGGAGTCCAGTGAAGAGCTCCCGGTCCCTTCCACTGGGACCGGCAGCAACAAGGCCGACCTAGCAAAGGATAAAACATCAGAGAGCAGCTGTAGCACACGGGACAGTCTAGAGGGCCACTCCCTATGGGAATCACCAGAATCCATGTTTCGTACCCGGACAGCCTGCTGGTCAAAGGCGTCTGTGGTCTTTGAGGTAGAGAACAACCATAAGTACCTTAATGCGGCTCTGTGGTGCAAAGATCCCTTTAAGCTGGGCAGTTTGTTGTGCCTGGGACATGTTAGCCTCCAGCTGGAGCATCTAGCCCTGGAATGTATGGCTACATCTTCAGCTGAGTTCCAGAGCACCTTTAGGTTGGGGCCTCCAGAGCCCAGAGCTAACGTGAGTCGCACCGCACTTCGCAGCCTCAGTACTCACAAGGGCTTCAATGAGAAGCTGGGTTACGGAGATGTTACTTTGAACTTCTGTTACTTAGGGGAGGGTGAGTACGACTATCCGGGGGTACCGGTAGAACGGGAGCGAGAGAGTAGTCTCTTCGACGAGGATGTAAAGGAAAGGGAAAGGGAGCACATCCCCTCGGCGCCGCGCGATGACTTGGCCTACGGTGCCATGCAGTTGGTGGAAGTGCGACACAACTTTCAGGATACCCAGTTCCAGAACCCCACTTGGTGTGAGTACTGCAAGAAGAAGGTCTGGACCAAGGCAGCCTCTCAGTGTATGATCTGCTCCTACGTGTGCCACAAGAAGTGCCAGGATAAGTGCCTCACGGAGAATCCCAACTGTGTGGCGTCAACGGAACGCCGGGGAGCCGATCCTGAAGCCAAATCCACCATCAACAGGGCCACCACCGGCCTGACGCGTCACATCATCAACACTAGTTCTCGCCTGCTCAACCTTCGCCAGGTGCCCAAAACTCGGCTGGTGGAGCAGGTGGTGGACGCGGCGCCCGGAGGGGTGGAGCCGTCGCCCAAGCATACGCCCAACACGTCCGACAACGAGAGCAGCGATACCGAGACCTACACCAGTGGCGCCAGCCCGTCGAAGCAAGCCGGCGGCGGTAAACTCGTACGCAAGGAAGGCGGGCTCGACGACAGCGTGTTCATCGCCGTGAAGGAGATCGGCCGCGATTTATACCGAGGGCTCCCCACGGACGAACGCTCCCAGAAGCTAGAACTGATGCTGGACAAGCTGCAGCAGGAAATCGACCAGGAGCTGGAGCACAACAACGCTCTTCTTTTAGAAGAGAGGGAGGCCACAGATGTCAGGCGAAAGGCCCTCATTAGCACAGCCTTGGCCAAATCTGGAGAGAGACTCCAGGCCCTCACGCTGCTAATGATACACTACCGGGCAGGCATCGAGGACCTGGAGTCGGTGGAAAGCACCTCGCCATCGGAGCAGCAAGGCTTTAAAGGCAAAGGGGAAGCCCTGGAGGAGGAGTCCCTGATGGGGGCAGAGGTCTACGACAGCGACATATGCAGCCCGGTGGAGGTCCAGCTGCTGGATGACATTACCGAGGAACAAATATGTGTGGAGGCGCTCCACTAAACAAGATTAGAGAGGAGGAAAGAAACACTTTAGGCTCAGATTTCTGCCCAGTTTGTTTATTGAGATTTCAGATTTTAAATATCGGGGATATCGGATTCACACGTTTTTTTTGTTTTTTTTATTTCATGTGGAAAAAGGAAGATAAAGAAATTTCTTCCCTTAAGAATTCTGTTATTGATGTTCTGATTTGCACAATGTAATGAATGCCATTTCCACGTTGATGGTTTTTAAAGGGAAGTTTGAGAAGGTACACTGTTCCGCCCTCAGCTGTGCTGCATGTCTGTCCTACGAGTTTTATATTTTTTGTTTTTTTTCCATCCCCGTGGCTTTAATACGTCATTGTAAGCAGTTAATTCAGTTTGTCTGCAACCGCTTTGACGCGAAGACTCCTCTGTGGCGTATGAGTCCGAACCATCCAATGAAACATATCGATTTTGTTTTATGACGCAAAAACCCAGCCCATACTGGGAAAAGACGGTGCAGACATCCAGATGTCAGTGTCATTCATCTTGTCACACACATCTTTCGTTCAGAACACTTTTTTTACAGTAAGGTCTTTAGATTTTAGATGTTATCTACACCGCTCACCCGGCTGCGGAGTCATTTCAGACATCCTGTTTAGAATTTCTCTGTTCCTCTCGTTTTACTGTTTGTAGATTAAGGCCAAATATGTTTGACTGTCTAACCCATATTTAACTTTCCTGGGAAGGTGAAAGGAGGTTCACTTCTATTTATTTATTTGTCTCACTCTTATCTCGTTTTGTTCGACACATCCCATCAGGTTCTAGGACTCGACGGTGGCACCTCGCTAATCGATCAGCGCGCTTGCTTAACGTTCTGGATGATTGTTAGCGAGGTGTACTTATGTTACGCATTTATTTATTTGCTTTAATGTACTTTAATCTACTTTCCCTTTCCCTTCGTGTTGACCGTCCTCCCTTGACTTCTTGGTGCATTAATGTTGCCTGTTACAGTGAACCTATCACAACCAGCTGCAGCTTCTTAATGTTACCGTCTTTTAAACTCAGCGAGACACTGGAAAATAGTTGTTTGTGATTATGAAATACCTTTGATATAAAAAAAAAACCACACGTTATTTTATGTTTTTGTCTTTGTCTTTCTTAATTCTAATTGTTATTTTGCTAGTCCGATGATGTTTGAAACGTTTTAAAAGCAGTCAGTAGATTTTGGTATCAATCCAGCAGAATTATGTTTGAAACATATGCAGAGATTATGAATGAAAGGAAATGTGCAAGTTTTGGGTCGAGGCTCGATGGAAAGTAGCAGCCCTGCCTTAAGTATGAAAATATTCCCATCCAGAATCCAGACGGAGTCGTAGATCGACGAGTTGGAGGGTCTGGAGTCTGGATGGGGGTCACCGCAGCAATCATTAAGCTTTTAGTTGAGACAATCCTGATATTTGTTTCATGGTGCGATTATCTGACAGTTTTTGCAATTTGAAAAAGTCCTGACTTTTCAGTGTAATGTGCTGAGGGTTGCTTTGTTAAGGCCTTAGAATTAAGTACTAAAAGCATCTAGAAGACATTAAGACGAAGACATTGCATGTCATGCAAATCAGTACAACCACACCCCAGGCTCAGTTTAGGACTACAGCACACAGTGAAAAAGTTTGGAGTAAAGCAATCGTCCCGATAAATCCAGAGGCATCGCTTGGAGGAACATCGATTGTCTGAGCGGCTGTTTTAGGACTGTTTTAGACTATGAATTTCTTGAATTAAATGTAAAAATAAAGCTTTTACTGGATTTGGCATGAATGAAAAGCATCAAATACCAGTTGGGTGAGTTAGAAGAGGGTAGATTTTCACTGCAGCTCAACTCTGACGGGACTTGTTGGACGACAGAAGCGAATAGGCGGACATTGGCTTACTGGCTGCTACCTTTATCAATCCCGCCATCCCAGTTTTTCCAGATTTTGGTGCAATATTTTTGTAGGAAAATTGTCAAGAATGAGTCTTTACGTTTGTGCTTTTTTGTTTAACTGAGTATTCTGTGTGAACGTGTCTGGTCATGTGACTTGAGGGTTTTTAGGGACCAATGAGAACCTGCGAGGAGTTCTCTGTGCTTTGGCCTATGAAGCGTCGCTCTTACTGCTGCTGTTGTTACGATGTGCTCTTCCACGGAACTCATGACATGAACTCACAGTTGTGTATGTGAGTGATGTTATATACTGTTTTTGAGACGGCTCATGTGATGAAGCTTTATTGTACATAACCTTAAATAAACAAGCTCAAAGAAATACTTAATCGCCGTCTGTGTTTCGGTCCACCCCTTGTTTTAATTTTAATACGGGAAAAGGAAAAAACATCTGTAAAAATGAAGGTTTTTGTCTGTCTAAAATAAAAATTTGTGTATATTGGTATAAATGACTGTGGCTACTCACCTGTTTTTAGCATTAACACCAGCGACTGAAGGGATGTGACGTATTGATTGGTCAAACAGGTTTGTCAGCTGACAAGAGAAAACTTCAACCAATCAAATTTCTATGCAGAAACTAAAATTCACTGAAAGCATAATTAATTTTTTAAAACTAAAGATCTTGAGAACAGAAATAAAACTTGTAATATATTGGACGTAATAAACAGGAGGACTATCTTCCCTCATTAGTGCAAATATCAACACAATTTACTCAGGAAACGTGAATTGTGCTGCCGCGTGGAAATGTCCCCTGTGGACAAATTGAAGCCGTGATAAGCGTGTGTTTGCGGGCATCATGTAAATGATGATGGAGGCTGTACAGGTGTGCACAGGTGCGTGTTTCCACATGTAAACAGCGACCTACAGCTCCACTGAAGAAACCTTTTTCTTCTTCACATCTTAGTAGAGCTTTTATTGCGTCTTGAGTACATTCCGCCTCACTCCAGAGGTGTGATAAGAAAATTTAGTGACGCTTCCTTGGGTGTGTGCACCAGATAAAGGACGTATTGTGTGAGCATCTGCAAAGTAATGGAAGGCCAGTGTGGAGATTGACGGGCTGATTACAGCGTGTCCTCTCCCACGTTTCCCATCATTGCAGCTCACTCTGCGCTGGTCCATCGACCAACGTCACTGCTTCTGTTACCAGAGCGTTCACTTTTATTTTATTTTTTTTGGTGTGTGCTTTTAACCTCAGTGTGTTAGTCTGTTCACGTAAATAGTGGGGACCACCATTTAGTTTTAAAGGC
The DNA here is from genome assembly GCA_013358685.1 of Antennarius maculatus. Taxonomy (NCBI): domain Eukaryota; kingdom Metazoa; phylum Chordata; class Actinopteri; order Lophiiformes; family Antennariidae; genus Antennarius; species Antennarius maculatus. The sequence continues at coordinate 19,222,553 of CM023616.1, forward strand.
ATATTTTAACTAAATATGCCCTTAAAACTAAATGGTTTTAGCTAAATATCCATTCATATTAACGTCTCTAAAGTCTTTGTTCGGCTCAAACAACACACTGCAACTCTTAGCGTGGGAAACACAGGTGTGAGAAATGACATGATGACCACTGGGGATAGAATGTACAGAAAATGACAAGGTCATCGAGAAACGGCACCCCTCCCACACTCAGCTGCCAGTGGGTGTGTCCACTGAGCTGCCAATCAAAATACAGATTGCTGCTTCCACTGTGCTGTTGAGGCTCGTGCTAAGAAGCTGGTGAGTGTTGAATGAATGTGAATCTTGAGTGACACAAATTACCCTCATCTGATATTATATGACGCACGCCAGGTGTGATGGCTCACTTTTCACGTTCTTGTATTTGAACACTGCACAAGATATAGATATATATATATATATATATATATATATATATATATATATATATAATAGGTTTGCTTTTATTTTAAATATGAAATTTTAACTTTTTATTATACAAGGATCACATTTAATGCAGTTTAGATTATCCTGGTACATAAAATTAACACCAAAAATATTAGTTTTATGTATTTACGCCATTATATGAAGGTCAAATTTTATTTTTCTAAAGCTGTTTATAGCTCAGTGGCACAAGTTAATTAAAAATGCCCAGGTGTGAAACTTTTTAGTTCTATATCTGGTGTATTTTAGGTATAATGGTGGCTCCCTCTACACCTGGTTAGTGACCCTCAGCTGAACAAGCAATGGTTATTAGTTTAACTTAATGGTATTTATTACCAATCTATGAAAAATATTGATTTCTTTTAGTCAGAAATAGTCATTATTGGACAATGTTAGACCTGAATACAATTGTTGTGCTTAAATCAGCTGTATTCAGTTCAACATTCTCTAATGCAATGAGGTTAAGTACTCTGTGGCAGAAACCCAATTCATTTGATGCATCTTGCTCTCTAGTTATGCAGATGATGCACAGAATGGTAAATTACATCGATTATGATTAAATGCACCTCTACCATAGTTGTGTTGTATCGTTTAAGCAACTTGTGCTGAGAAACTAGCACTCAGGCCAAGAGTCATGCTAACAGTTAGGCTAACAGGCCAGCGTTCAGTTGATGTTCAGGTGTTGGACTTAATGCTGCTTTTCTTTGTATTTTAAACTGACAGGCATCAATTAGAACAATGACCACATCAAAATGCGTTCATAATATCCCAGACAGTATCACATAGTTAAAAATTAGACTTTTAATGATTGACACATGAATAAAGACAAAGCGTACGTGATGCTCAGCACCTTCCTACTTCCTAAAAGTGCTTTTTGGCATATCTACAGAATAAGGCTGTTGGCAAAAGAAAAAACATTTTAAAAAGTCTTCCACACAATCTACTTCCAACCACAGATCAATACCAACTTTGGTTTGCTCAAGTGAAACTACTAAAAGGACAATAAATAGAGAAGACTGCATGGAGGACATTCACATTGAGACATCTTGGCTGTTTTTTTTTTTTTTTTTATTCTTCTGTGTTCCTTTGTTTTGTACAACAAAATAGATCCTCTGAACGATTAACCTGCAAGGCTGGTGTCCTGTTAATCCTCATATTCTGCATCCGGGCTGTACGTCCCGTGTGTGTCGTAGGACTTCGTCTTTGTCGAACCGTTGACGTCCATCAAAATCGCCTGGGTGAATTCATTAATTTCAATTAGTTGTCAGGACTGAAACGAACTGCAACACTGAGCGTGAATGAAACTTACGACTTTCTCTTCTTGTCCCGGTGGATTCCTGAGGAATAGGCAAAGAGGGGCGTACAAGAAATTCACTATTCCAATGATGAACATCACCCACGGGAAGCCGATCGCCGTCGCTATGGTTCCTCCAATAGATGGACCTGCACCAGCAGAGGATGGTTAAAACATCGGGTTATTGTTTTATTTGGTAAAAAGCAATGGTGCATACAATGTCAATACTCCTGCAAAATTTGTGGAACAGACTGTGACACCCAACGTCACATAGGTCTGACTCAGTCATTACCTAATCACCCCGTTTAAAGCCCCTGGGCCATCAAACACCTCACGTTAATGGGTTGGTTAACACGCTTCCCACATGTCACACACATGGTTTAGTTTATATAACATGACAATGGTTCATTTGGAGGTGCTCATCATATTCCACAGGTGTGTAAACGCCTCAGGTGTGTAAAGGTATCTAAACTGCTTCAGTCCGAGTCGCCTGTTGCGACTGATCACGTTACTGAAAGAAGAAGCTGCTGAATAATAAATGGTTTGTTCAACCTGGATAATAGGGGTACAAATATTAGTTGTATGATGAATTCTCCTGGAAGAACATCCATATACATAAAATAGTCAGAACAGGCACAAGCTGGTTTGTTGGGTGGGGAGTGTTTTGGGATAGAGGTGCAGATCAGGACATTTTGTTCCATGTGCTTGAGGGATTCTCCTGACTCACGTTCAGTTTTCAAGCGACACCCATAGTTAATCGTTTTCTATGTTCTTCTCATGTCTTCAAAATTAAATGTCCTTCATGTGAAGACTTTAAATGACAGTCCTTCAGCTCAGATGAAACACACAACACCTCGGTAAAGGTAAAGTTAGATCTGTTTGCACAATGAACATCACGCTATAGATCACACATCGTCAATGATCAATAGGCTCAAGGGTGTTGCCGTTTGCGTTCCCTTTTGTGTTTCACACGCAAAAGGAAGCAAAACTTTCAAATCAAGCCTGAATTCTGGCTTGAATCAGCTGTAAATCCAGAAATAATTTCATGCAACAAACTGCAAAAAGTTCCTCCTTTCACATACATACAGTATATATATAACATTCAGTGCCAGGGCTGCTAACTGCATGGGAAATCCACAAGGTGATTGTCCATACTGGTGGGCCCACACCTTCTGGACCCACTCTGCAGCCCTTTATAGAAGTAGAAGCTCAGAGTGTGTTAAGTTGGAGTCTCACTCATCTGTTGGTGTATTTTAAACCTCTGGTTTAGTTCCTGCTTACCCAAAGCAAAGCCCAAGCAGAAAGCCACATCAGCAATGGCGTACACACTCCCATAGACAGACACGTGTCGCAGGTCCACCAGGTAACCCATTGTAGGCATCATAGAGGAATCCACCATGCCTGCAACACGAAAACAGTGATGTTTAGAGCGACATGCACTTATTTCAGCACAGTATTAAATTTAGCAGACTCACCGATGGCAAAACCCAGTCCGAGGTTTGGAGGAATCAGCGTCACAAGGTTTATGGAAAATGGAATCTAAGACAAACATTTACACATTACACACATCTTTACAACAGCAGGAACATTTGAAATCCTTACTGACCCTCCAATAATCAATAAGTGATCATTCAGTTGTGGATACTTACACATAATACACTGATTCCAATCAGGATTATCCCAAGGAAAGCGCAGAGCCATCTGGGAAGCAGTAAAAACAGCATTTAGGACTTTCAGACGTTTTTAAAACCATTTCCAAGTTAAAGGAGGTTGACATTTTGTTTAACATTAATATTAATATAGGTTCAAGGCAAGGTGCAGAATTACTCTGGTGTTTTTTTGAGTATAATATGAAGACCATAAGAGCTATCATTCAATGGCAAAAAATTCGTTTAAGGTTCAGATTCAGATTTATAAAAATATTTGTCTTCACGATGAAGAAGAGGCGACAGGCTCCACTTGATTAATTTCTTTTAATACAGTCTAATGACCAATATTTAATTAAAGATCATTTTATTTCAACATTTCTAAATGATTTGTTCACTGAAACAAAAGAAAATGAAACACCAACGGGAGAAGGGATGTGGATGTGTCATCAAGGTTTCAATAAAGACCACAAAAAAAAAAAAAAACAACAACTGAAAACTCATTTGAGGGGAGCGGAAGCACATGTCACATCCACAGTGGGAGAAAGAGACACAGTAGAGATAAGGATCATTTCCATCCATACCTCCCCATCTTGTGCGCCAACGTGCCAAAGATGTAGGTTCCAATAAGGTAGGAGATGGACGCCGGTAAAAAAGCGATTCCTGGACCACAGACAGACAAGGAGAGCGATGAGAGGCTGAAGGTGTGGACAGCTTTCCCCCCGATAAGCTGATCTCTATCAGAGCCTCACCACAGCTTCCATTGTCTGGAACGGAGACCTGTTCTTTCCAACTGCCAGCGAACGACACTCTAATATCCTGTGCCCCCCCACCACCACCACCACCACCACACCACAACTCATCTTCGCCGCTTTATCTGACCTAGACTTCATATACATCCGACTGGGAAAACAATCTAATAACAAAGACAGGACGCCTCGGAAGTGATGGTGAAAAAGCCGGTGCTTCTTTTTGTCCATCCTGCTTGATATTTTATCCATAAAATAAAAGGACTATATTGTGTAAATAAAGCATGGCATCTAGCTGTACATTGTGTTTGCATCACAGCAGCTGGAGGGTCTCTATAAAGAACCATCGACGTTCGTTTAGCGCCCATTGTCTGTCCCTTTATCGGTTGGTTGGTTTGTGCGTCAGCAGGATCACACAGTGGAAGGATGATGACGCTTGACTCGTTTTAAATAAAGCTAAACCTCACAGTAAATTCATGTTTGCCTTTTTTTTTTTTTATCAGGATAGAATCCTGTATGAACACTGCTAAATTTCTGCGTGACAAAAATGTTCAGCGCTCGGTAAATACCTAGCTCCCATTTCATGGAACACATGGTCTCCATCATCCAAATCGGAAGCGTCGGCTCCAACATGGCGATGGACATATTTCCAAAACAAATGGCACCTATTGGAGGGAAAATCGGTGATTAGTGGCGGTTTGTTACCTCCAACAGGGAAATCATAAAGATTATGGTTTGATCAGGAGAAGAATGTTTTCGAATGTGCTAACAAACCTCTGAAAAGGCAACCACAGTTGGTTCTGTGATCGTATATCCAACTCTTTTTAAAGCTAGACTAGAGATGACGTGGTGACGCGTGTCACGTTAGAATTTAGACTGGGTTTTACTTGCCTCAGAGGTTTGTGCTCTAATCTGTATTGAATTTCTAATAATCTGGGATTGGACATTGTCCTCCAGACGGGAATGGCTTACCGGCTGCAATGAGAATGTATGGATCCTTCAAAAGTGTCAGCAGCGGCGTCCCCTTCTGACTCTATTAACAAAAAGACAATATCAATAAACTATAGGTCTGAAAAAAAAAATTCAACAGAATCTGCTTTATTAATTCCTTTTTGAATTATTTGAACTCCGGGAAGAGGTAAAGAACGTCGGAGCAATCTTGATGACTATCTTCCAATTAACCCTTTAACATCAATTATCGCAAATCATTTCCTGTGTTTCTGATCCAATGAAGACAAAAAGAACACCCTAATAGTGAGTTTTAAAATGCCCTATAGCTGTAAATTATCTTAGTGAGGTGAGACAACCTGAAGGAAATGAATTATGAAAGCCAACACTCACCTCTGCTTCCATTTTGGTGGGCTGAAGAGCAAGAAGCTGCAGAGCTATGAAGACAAAACCAATTTTAATGTCAAAAAAAGAGGTTATCAGTTCTCATATTATTATTATTATCATTCCTTCCAGGGTGACTAATCTCAGTCTGATTTAAAGAACAACGTGATAACACCTCCGTCAAACAGAGCCAGGAATGCCAGGATGAGGAACGGAGCCGTCTTCCCAGCGAACTGGTACATCACACTGCCGAACGGGGGTCCGACTGTGGAGATCAAACATAACAGGTTTTCTTTTTGTTACCCCATGTGGTCGTGTTCATCCATCCATCCTGCATCATTTGAAAACTGAAAAGTGTTTGGAGGATGAGGGCTCAACTAACGGTGGATCTGGATGTATTAGCAACTAAAAATTAGCTTACAGACCTAAAAAAAATATAATTCCACGCAAATTTTTCATGATAAATACCAAAGAAATGGGTGATCACAGACTGACAATTATGATTGTAGTTTGTGGGAATTCTCTGGTATGACGGGCTACAGAAAGACGAACATAAACCTACCCAGTACACCCAATGCAAGACCTCCGAGGGCGATGCCAATGGCCTTGCCTCGTTCCTCATCATCAGTGTACACACTTGCAAGAAATCCCATCCCTGAAAATATATTTTAAAAAATACACTTCAAAACATCACTTTTTGAAACAAACAACCATGACTGATGTCCACATCTTTTTAGAGAGTTTGCACCACGGATCAAGTTACCAAAGTTGCATTGATTTTTCCGTCTGAATCGGTGACCCTTCCCTCTACCGGCCACACGTTTCAGGGAGCTGATGAAGCAAAGCAGCCCCAGAGCATCGCTAACCCTCCACCATGTTTCACAATGAGTTCAGGGGTTCATTCCTGCTTCATTCTTCCTCCAAAAGAAGTTTCATTGTTCCAAGAAATCCACTTGTTTGGTGCTTTTGAGTCGGTATTGGTGAACGTCTTGGACTTTTAGAGCCCTGATAATAAATTCAGGCCTCAAGGTCTGAATTAGAACAAACTGCACCAGGTACATCCACTACTGTCGTTTTTGAAAAACATGCTAAGCTTAATTGTTTGTCACACAATAAAAAAGTGGAACAATAAATCCTCTGCATGACTGAGTGGGGTACACGTGCCCAAATATGCACCTGTGGTTGCATGCCCAGTGCACAGATGAGAACAAACCGTTCTGACACATCAAATCAAACAGCAGTGACTCAAACCTTTGTTTTTAAAGAATAAAAATTCCAACACCCTCAGGATGGATCATCTTTTGATTAAGTACACCAACTAGTTACGAGCATGACATCACGAATTAGAGCAGAACTCCTTACCCGCCACGGACGAACAGGACGAGCCCACGCCTTGAAGAGCTCTCGCCACAAACAGCAATACGTAGGTCGACGAGAAGGCGAACACTTCACGATGGTGACGACAGCAGAAACGGAAACAAAGCGACATCAGCCACGTGACAAGAACTTGAATGTTCTGACAGTAAAACACGTTTGCTGGACTTACTGATTGTCGAGGCGAACATGATACAGAAGCCAACGAATATGGGAAGTTGGTATCCTATTCTAAAAGGACAAAGAGAAAGAATGAATTTATGGAGTGAGTGAATGATCGGTGAGAAGATTCATGACACAAATGGCTTCATATTGATTGGAGAATACGGTCAATACTCAGGCCCTGATTGTTTCCTTGACTTAATCAATCACTTTATCCACGTCCTTAACTACCAGATTCAACTTTTTAAAAAAAGTAGGTCGATGTTTCCCTTTCCCTGGGACAGCAGTTTAAATAACTCAACCATAAATCATAATAATTATGGTTTATTAAATGGGGACACATTTTATGACCAATACTGTGGTGAATATAGTGGATGTTAAAAAAAATGATTGTAGCACAACGATCTAAACTACATTAAGAAGCTGCTGGGTTGGATTGCCATGATGTGAACATCCTGTATAGACATCCAACAGGATGACACCGTCTTTGGGTCGTACCAGTCCATGAGGAAGAGGATTACTCCTCATGGACTGGCTTGAACATCATGGCGTTACATTTTTATGCATGTGACTAGTCAGAATAATCATTATACATGAATTAAGATATAAGACACCCAAGGAAATCCACAAATAAACACAATGTGCATTTGAGTGTGCTTAATTTGTTGTTTGAATAGATTACTGCTGTGGTCGCCAGGATACGTTCACCAACTGTGCCTGTTTCATCAAAACCACTTGTGAAACAGTCGCCTGAAGTGATTAAAAGAAATAAAAAATCTACGGAGAACAGAAGCGCTGCCTTCTAATCCTGAATCTGCACGATGGTCTCGTCACCGACGTCGTCAGCCCGACATTTTAACCACAACACTGGAGGAGGATGACAACACCTTTTTTTTATTAAAAGGATAAAAGATGCCATGCGTGAGCGGCGTTGTAGTCTCCTGTAGATGCCTGACATGCTTGACTTGGCTTGTATTGTCCTCTGTCAGGAGGGAAGGTGACTAAGAACCAGTAATGGGGATGTGTTTTTGATCAATTACAGCATATCTGAGTGATCATCGGAGACACTAAATGCTGGCTTTGTATTGAGAGCCACTGTTCACACTTCTCACCTCTCAACATTCATCTCATATTCTGTTGGTAAAATCTTCACACTGGCTCGCATCTCTAAACGGCGAGGAGGTTTTGATACCTCCATGTCTGTTGGTCGGTTGGTCAACGGGATTTAACACGTTATTGACTTGAATCGTTTGATTTTCAAGTTGCAGGTTTATTTTGGGAATGTGTCTATATTGAGTGTAAAATCCTGTCATTTATATTTAGTTCACTTTGAAATATAATGGGTGTAGGATAGCACGACATAGAATCATCTGCATACATTGTCAATTTAGCATGTTTTACAACATATTAGGGAATATTGAATAAAGCAGTGGTCCAAGACAACTCCCCTGTGGGACCCCACATAACAGCTGATTGAGTATCATTAAAGAAGGCTATGATATATGATTGTTTGGAACTGTGATTGGTATTAAAAATAAAAATAATTCAATTTTACATTTTGAATGTCCATTTATAAAACTGAACTTTTAAGCATTAAACAGAACATATCCACAAAAATGTCGGGAATTCTGGTTTCTGTTTTAACTGACATGACGTCACCTCTAAACCTCGAAAGTGCATTAAACTGGTATGTTTACTACAGACGGGATTTGTTTTCACTCTGATTCAGCTTCTGTATAAATTATGGATTTTTCCAGTTTTTTGCCTCGTGCCATAATTTCAGAAGCCAGATTCTAATTCTCGGAATAATTGGTTGTTTTCATAAAACATTTGTAGAGCATTAGAAAATGAATGGATTCGTTGATTTTTGTCAATAAAACCATCCGTGGGGAAAATAAGCAACATTTTCCTCAGAAGTGAGTGTCTTTTTACTCACAATTTAGCTTTAATTTTATCCTGGAATGCCAGCTCAAAAATGGACAATTTGTTCTGACTGATTTCACTTTCAAAATACATAACACAACTTTCCATCCATTCATTTTTAGCTTATTTCATGACTCCTGTGGCATTCCCAAGCGAGATGAGATATGGAATTCCTGCAGCAAGGGTCTCTGAGTTAGACTTGCATGGAAAACCTCCACCTGAAGGCACCCAGCTGTCCTACTAAACAATTAAACTAGACTTATGGCTCCACACGGAAACAAAATTTAATGGCAAACAAGCCTACCTGTTTGTGAGCGGCCCTATGAAGGGGTTGGTAAGAAGCTGTATGGTGGCCTTAGAGGCAAACAGTAGTCCCACTTTGATATTCTCTTCGGCCGGATTGCTGGTGTTTTGGTAGCACGTGGAGGAGTTCTCCGGCAGCATCGTAGTTGTAGCTGCAGGGGTTGTAGGGATTGGGTCGGTAGGCCTGGCTGTCATGTTGGAATTCAGTGACATCACACGGTTGTCATACAAAGACACAATGCTGTCGAAGGCTCCTGGAGCCCCTTGCTGGGACGCGGAGGTGTTCTTCGCCAACGCTTTTGCTGCCTCATCCAGGGTGTACAGGTAGCTGGGAATGATGGGAACTGTGAAGCACAAAAAGACAGAATGACAGCCTCAGACCAGCTCTAGACTATGAAAAACCCTCATGAGAAACAACATGGAGACAGAAGAGAGGAAAAAGTTCTGGGAGCATCCTGGGAGTGTAATGTTCTACACGGGTAGAAGAACGTCTTGGAAAACAGCTTTAATTGGGAGTTAAAGGACATATACTTCCTTCTGAGATTCCTCTTGTGGAGTTAGAGGCTGAGGTAAAGCTGTACAGAGTGTTTATATTACACATAATTATGTTAGGGATGTTTTGGATTTGGCACACTAACCTTAGATTTAAGACATGCATGAGGTGTAACTGGGTGATTAATTTCATCTGATTTCAGTGATAAGTATAATTGTATATCAACTGTATAACATTTGAAAATTATAGCGTATTTCCTTCTACACTGTAGAAGGAAATTGAAGACTACCTGTAGAACCTACAGGTAGTCCTCAATTTACTGTACTTAATTGACCTGCAGTTCCTCTTTCTGCCACATTCTCCGCGGGGGGCAGCACCGCTGCGTTCACGCAGCTCCAACACTCGTCTCCCCCTCTTGTTGTCTCTGTTAGCATCTCAGAGCTTCAGGCTCCGTATTTTGGATACTTTGCTGTTTATCATGGATGCTAAAGTAAAGAAGATGGTGGTCGTGGTGACCATCTCTCTGATGATAACTCTGACCGGCAACAACTCCACCCTCTAAAGGTAAGCTACAGGCTAATGCTAAAGTAGTGGATCCATGTATCTGTATCACTGAACAACATTAGTGATAAAAAATAAGTTCCCTGGGAATTTCTCCCTGCTGTCAGTCACAACCCACAGTATATATACTGTACGTATGTCGCACTATATATGTATTTTAATGATTATATTTTATTTATTTACTGTACACTAACGTGATATTATGCACTTTTAACGTTTTCCTGTGAGTTTTAAAGTCTAGCATTTGTGGTGGACAGACGTTAAGTCGAGTGCAATGACATAAATTTGATTACTTTTCTGTTTTTTAACCCGACGTATAATCGAGAAATAAATAACTCGAAAGCAAATTTACCTGTATTTAATATTTGCTTTTGTTTATCTGTTTAGCTTTCCCATTTATCGGAGATAAATGATGTGGAACTAATTTACGGGTTAGGTTTCTTCCCGGAAGCATTATTTGACGCAAACGCTGAACTCTGAATGTGTTGCTATTTGATTTTAACTATTGGTGGAGTTAACTGAGAAAATAAAAAATGTCTAAAATAAAAATGAATAAAAGTAATCAAACATAAAGGGCGTGTCAGACTTTTGATGACCTTCAGCAGAAGTACAAATGTTTAAGTGACAGTACTACAGTATTTTATTTTTTTGTGTTGTTTTTATGTCCTGAAATTGTTTCCGGTCAGTCTTAGGGGATAGTACTTACTACTCTAAATACTTTGGTATTTAGAGTAGTAATTACATTTAAATTACCTCAAATGGAGATTAGAAATTGAAATTTAATAAATAACGACTTACGAACAATTCAGCTTGGACCAACCTTTCGGAACCAATTATGTTTGTATGTTGAGGACTCCCTGTATATCCCTGTATAACTAAGAGGTAACACGTATGAGGTGAACAAAATGGGTCCAATCACAAAACCCTGAGGAACTCCACAGTTAATATGTACCAAGACCGATCAGATAGATAGGACTAAGCCAGTTCAGTGTGGTTTCTTTCATGGCAATAAAGGTTCTGGCGGTCGATGGGCTCAAATGCAGCCCAACTGGAAGATTAGATATCAGTTCTGGGACCTCTGGATCTAGAAGAGACTTTAAGAGGGATGTTTTATTACATCCAGTTTAAAAGACTGTGGTACATAGCCTGTTAATCAATCAATTGATCAATTTGGGAAGGACAAAATTAGTGTGGGAGTCCTGCTGTTGCGGTGGGAGACATTTACGGAGTTCCATCTAGATCATTTATTGCAAATCGAGTTTATGTATTTGCTTAATGTGTATAAAAGCAATTATTTTTCCTGGAGCCTTGAACAAAGCATAAGTGAGAAGAAACATTGACGGTACTCCACACTGAAAACTTCAGGTTGGGAAACGAACCAAAAACCTGACATTTTGGTTATCTCGCTAATGTTGGAGTAATTCCATTGAGGCTTCCTCCAGTGTGCTAGCCATAAAAATTACCACGTCAAGTCTTCAACCTGATGCTAAAGGCTCAAACTACAGTTTGTGTCCAGAAGTTTTAAAACCAGTTCTTCTGCCAAAAATGAATGGAGCTCCATTTTTCCGCTTCAGGAGGGAGGGGCGGACGTGAGATGACACAGGCAGACAGGAATAAGTCAATAAGTGAAGCCTCTGGTAACGAAAGGAAGAGGCGGACGCACACAGGAAGGGACAGACATCACGGATGAAAAGCGAATTTGCTTATCCATTCAGCAGTTCCCCCATTTGCATTCAGGATTGTTAGCATGCATACGCTGAATTCATTAACACTCAACGACGAGGGCGATATTTAAACATGCTCAGTTCTGAAAGTACATATCTGTAAATTAAGATGTACAGTAATCCATCAGTTCCAGTTATTACTCGCTATTTGCAGCATCGATGGACGCCCACAAACCTGAACACACGTTTATGCATCTGTTATGTGTCATTGCTTTTTAATTCAGGGTCACCATTATAAGATTACAGTTTATTAATGCCCTTAATGTTCCTCTATGCTAACAATTGTCTCTTTGGGACAAGGGGAACAAAAGAGTGACCAGAGGTGGGGATGGTGAGGATTTATCACGGCAGAGTGTGAAACTAACTTCCTCCACAACGTTGGTCATTCGTAAGCAGTAATGAGGAATGAAGAGCAGGATTTCATCATCGTCATCACTGGAGGACTCAGGTAAACAAGACATTCAGTGACCAAAAACAAACATTGAAGGTCTGTGACCGATGACCCCCCCAGGTGACAAAAAACTGATTCATGATTCTGTTGCGTCATCGGTTAATTTATAATTTATCTGTGACACTGGGGGTTCCTCATTAGAAATGAATGGGTGAGACGACTGTGTGTAAATGAGTCTAATTAGTATATAATAGAGTCGACACACACACACACACACACACACCTCATGCCCCTTTTGGATTCCATGGCAACCCCCCTGGGAATCTCCTGAGAGCCTCACATGTTTGGTAACATTTCAACCCAACTGTGTTTCAGTGATTAACGCTCATCTCTGGAATGTAAAGCCGTTATTTTTTTAGTATCACACTGACGACATCAAGAGCGAGGAGGAGGAGGAGGGAGGGGGGGAAGTGAAGATGATTTAGTAACGTGTTAGTCCTAAAAAATTCACAAAATTTGTTTTAACTGGGAATCAGATTCTATTATATGCCAATTAAAAATATTTAAATAGTTTCCAGTCCATGCATTAAATATTGAAAGTTTCAGAAAACACACACACACACACGAAATATCATTTACAGGTATTTTAGGTAATTATTGAACAACTAATGTCACTAAACGCTACTTATTTTAATCCCATCGGGCTAAATTTAATTAGTCAGCTTCTCTTCATATTAACGCAGAACGTGAGGTTGAACAGTAGGTACAAATTATAGAATCACAAATGGATCAAATAAAATAAAATCTTAACGCAGGTGCTTTGATCAAACATGGCATAGAAAAAGTTCTGACGACCCGTTTTAAGTTAATAAATGATCCCTGATCGACCATTCCAATGGAGATCGATACCACGTTGATCGTTTTCAAAGGCAGTTCAAAAGTTTCCTCAGATAAATTTCGAAGCCGCGTCTGTATTTCCTCTCAGTTCGATGAACGCGGCGCAGATTTGGAAACGACGGGAGGATTTGGACACGTTTTACGCACGAGGAGAGCGCAGCGCAGAGAGAGACACCGGGATGCGCTGAGCGAACGGAGCAGAGGCCGGAGTGAAGATGTGATGAAAAAAGACAAGGAAAAAAAGAGATGAAGAGGGTGGAAAAAACAAACAAACTTACCGACTACGGTTAGCAGCATGTTATCCAGGAGCAGAGCCACGAAAACGATGAAGAGGATCAGCTTCCTGGACTGTCTCTCCTCTCGGATCCATTTGATCAACCTAAAATTTCGAATCGTGTCTAGTATCCCCATGGTGGCGGTCCCGAGAAGACGAGCCGGTGTCACGATTCCTCCTGGAGAGACACTCAACGCGTCCGTCAGCCGCGCCACGGACGAGCTCGAACTGAAGTCTTACCTCAGGTGTACGAGGGTCCACGGCGGCGGCGGCAGTGATGGGAGGAGGAGGAGGGGGCGGGGGAGGAGGAGGGGATGCCGTCTTCCGACTGACCGGAGCCGCTGCTGACGTCATTTAACTGTTACGTGAAGGTTTCTCTGGATCATTGATGGCAGCGCTGTTGTGGAGTCCCACAGCCGCCAGATAGGACAAGTCTCAAATGACTACTCTCAGTTCAGTTTGTGACGCGTGGGCGAGATGTGAATGTTGGTCCAGGACCCCCCCCACCACCCCCACCCCACCCCCCACCCCTAAAACAAAAAGTTCCCAGATGTGTGAATTTAAAATTACACTCCCAAATAGTTAACAAAGTGTCCTGAATTACTTTTATTAAAATCAAATTTGTTTTTAAAAAGTTTCCCCTCAATGATGACCGTAGTCGTAGAAGAGACGTTCTAACTGATGGAGGGCGCCTGCTGAAACCAGCCTGGTTTTTATGACGTTTAAAATCAAGTGTGACGTCATTTTGTTTTCCAGTTTTGTTTTAAGGGAATGGATTTTGGGAATAGTCATGTACTTTTGATTAAAATACTTCAAAAACGCGTCACGGGAGGGTTAAAGTCTGGATGTTTTTTAGGTTAGTTTGCTGGAAAATGTTAATAATTTTTAGTTTTTAATCTATTTCTTAATTTACATGATCTTCCTAGATCACAAGTCTTATTCTAAACTGGGTTTCGATTCATCGCGGTGCTGACACCTGGTGGGCAAACTGGGGAGGAATCATTCAGTTATCACATCATCTTATGTGAAGCAGGCACGAGAAAAATACGTCATAATTGTGTTTGCGTGCGTCACAAAAGTCGTGCGTTCAGGCTCTCTGGTTGTTTCTACTTTATTAAATTTATGTTAACATTTTCTACCGAGTCGGGTTTTAGAAGTCGGATCTAGATTAGATTAGATAGACCTTTATTAGTCCCTCAGTGGGAGATTAACAGAACTTTTTAACATAAGATCCGTAATTTCTTCAAAAAGGAGCTAAAAAGAGATTATTTGAATAGACTGACGCAAATCAAACGTGAAATAATGTGACTGAATTAAAATAACTCCAACACCTTCCTCTACACCTGATCTTCAGAGCCCGTCGTGTTTTACAACCCGTTGTCGTTTTACAATAGCGACATCCTCTGGTCAACTGCTGTTACTGTAACTAGGCTGAAATCATTCCTGGAGCCGCAAATAAATTCAAGCCGCTGAACAAACCTAAACTTACTTGAATGTGCATGCAATTAAATGACACAAACGTCCTGATGAGTTGACTTGACGTCATTTAATTAGATTTTACAGTAAACTGATTCAAACTGTATACGTGACAAAATAGGTCAGGGTGGTAAGGGTTACTTTAATGAGTGTATTTCACAGTTTATGTGGGGGAAAAAAGGGGGAAAAATGTGGTTTGAATCTTGGACTGAAGACTCTCCTTTTCTACCCAACGCACATCCTAGATGACCCCCCCCCCCACAACCCCCACCTATAGGAGGACAGAGGCAAGAATGGCAGCTTCTCATCCTCATTAAAATTCAATTTGATCTCAGTCCCTCTGGTGACTGGAGAAAGCAGTGACAGAAATCACGTCTGTTGGAGTTTATTTGCTGCATCAAAATATTCCATCTGTGAATCCATTTCAAACGCAAACCATGCCTCCAAAAATGCTGACATAAGCTTTAAAGTCATGTGTGACATTAATGTTAATATTAAATGGGGAGTTGGGGTAGGAACTAAGACAATAAACTCCTGCAGGGTCTACTTCAGGACTGATTTCGGTCTAATTTCCACTAAGGACTAGTTCGGACTAAATCCGGCACTGCAGCGATGAGTTCAGGGTCGTGGATACTTTGGTCAGCGGAGGCCTCATTCATGTGCAACAGCTGTAAGGAACATTTTCCATGTCCTGCCGGTCCCAGCAGCGCAACATAACATCTCAGAGATAAATCATCTAATTTTAGGGACCTGAGTGTCAAACTCAAGGTGAACCGTTTGAAGGGTTTTTATTATGGGGGAAGATTCACATGCTGGAAAGTAAAAGGAATCTGCCACACTAAACCCTTTGTGTTATAGTCACTAACCATAATGGCTTTATCACACAAGCTGGACTCTGACTGGCTGCAGGAAGTTTAATTATCTGTCAAATGAACAAAAAGCAAACATGGATGATGACATACCTTCAGCCATTATCGGCAGAGGCTCTAAAACAAGGGAAGGATCATGGATGGAGGGTTGATCCTTGGTTTCTGGACAGGTTGGCTGAACTAACACCTACCAAGTGTTTCCAGTCAACCTGACGGCGCCTCAGCCCCGCCCAGCCGGGGACCAGCAGGGGGAGAGAGCCAACTGATGTACAGGACCAGTGCTGTGGGGGGGTGCCATGTTACAAAAAAACTGCCTGTTTCAAATAAACCTGGTTCAAACTGGAGAAATAACGGATGTGTGAGGAGAAGCCGGACTCAGAGTGACTGGTTCTGACATTATTTCCATCGGTAGGGAAACTTACATTGTTAAAACAAGATCATGTTATATCTGTTCACACTTTGAGTAAATTAAAAGAAATTCAAATTTGGAGTTACACAGGATTTTATTTGATTTTACCAGACGGGTGTAAGAAATCCAGAGTTCTGTTTGTCCAACAAAATGGGTCCTGTAAGGTAGAGATGCTACAGTACGATGACGTACTACAGTTATAACAGTTGCTCCTTGGGTAACGCACCGTCTCTAGAGTCCTTCTGATTGTTATCTCCCTTCATAGGCGGAAAGCTTTTGGCACATGCACACTCTTTTGCTTTGCTCATGCTTTTAAAAGAACAGTCGTTGCGAACGACATACAGGACGAGTTGCGGGTCTGTTCCACCCGTGTCTGAACCACGCCTCTGATTCCGAGACTCTGGGGGGGATTGTCAGTCGTTCCCGTGAGTTTTGAAGGTCTCCACGTTTCCTCTGCTGATGAATTTGATAAAATGGCGATAGAAGAAGACGATTCGCGCTTGGCCCAGCTTGAAAGCCATGGACATGATGGCCATGCCGACGATGATGAAGAGGGAGGTGAGCATGAAGTACTTTGGGTGATTGGGAACGATGTCGCCGAAACCGATGGTGGTGAGCGTGATGAAGCAGAAGTAGTAGGGGTCGAAGCCCTTAAACTCAGTTTCCCAAATCGGTAGGATTATACCGCCAAAGAAAATGTAGGCGAACACAATGAAAACGATGAGCACGAAGGGAACGTCCAGCATCTCCATTCCATCTCCGAGTCCCGTGAAGTCCCAAATGACACAACCCACGGACGGCGGCGGCAGCTGGTCCAGTTCCGGGCACGAGAGGGTCCTGAGTAGCGGCCCCTTCCTCAGTAAATTTTCCCGGGCGAGAATCTTCTCAAAGATCTCCTTGTTGTTCTGGAGCTGGATGGACTTTTGCCGAACGTCCGCCTGGGTCTGGATCACCTGCCGGATGTCGAGAGGTTCACGCACTGCCATGTCATGGCTGAAAACGAAGGTTCCGTCCTCTAGCGTCCAGTGGTGGGCGTCTTCCTTCTTCTTCTTGTCCTTCCACGGCGACCAGGTACGGGTGCGGAGGTTTTTGCATAGGGCGTGGAAGCGTATGTAGCATCTGGACATCAGCAGAGCGAGGAAATCGCCCACGTCCAGGATGACCAGGAGCATGAGAGGGATGCCCACCATGGCGTAGAAGACGCACGCCACCTTGCCCAGTAGAGTAACCGGGTAGATCTCCCCATATCCTGCAACAAAGGATAAAACGTTTTAGCGATGGACGAGTTGAAGACACCTGAGGCTGAGGCTAATAAAGGGCACGGCTGAGGCTGAGGTTAATAAAGGGCACGGCTTCAGATTTTAGATGTTGTGTGTGGAAGAGTCCTGCAGATCCCAGGAGAACCAAGCTGACGACACTCCAATAACTTCTAACAAGCTCTTTGTGGTCGTGTAAAAAGCATTCTCATCTGCCCTCAGCAAGTTGTTGTACTTCCTGTCGCTGTTAATCAATTAGCCATTAGCTAGCTTCTTTTAACCACTTATCTGGGTGTATCTGAAAGTAAGCTAATGCATCCTAACGACATTCTCGCGATAGCAGCGAAACCCCGTTGATTTTAACCACAGAGCCTTTTACATTTTGCTGACTGAGCGAGGGAGCTGAAATCACATTAAAAAGCATCTCCTCTTCTCTGCTCATCGCTTCCTGTCGGTTCAGACACACAGAATCACAAACGGCACCAGTTCTTATTCGAAAGGCTAATCAGTGCTAATCAGAGATCATATGAATCAGATTGAAATCCGATCGATTTCAAAAATAGATACTCAGATGCACCCAGATGCCAAAATGGGACGACTGCCCAACACGCGATGATCTCACGACCCCTAAACGTTCAGATATTCTAACTGTCTGACAGCT
This sequence comes from Antennarius maculatus, assembly GCA_013358685.1. Lineage (NCBI taxonomy): Eukaryota > Metazoa > Chordata > Actinopteri > Lophiiformes > Antennariidae > Antennarius > Antennarius maculatus. The sequence goes on from CM023616.1 coordinate 19,240,806, forward strand.
GCCATCCGTTAATCAGCCACACAGAGAAAGACCGACAAGATTTTAGAGGATATCGCCTTGTTAGTTCAGAACTGGCTGCATTATTGCTCATCCACAAGTGGATGGAGGCGTGAGACCAGATCTCTGATGGCCTACTTGAATCAGGACGGCTGTTTTAGGTTATGACCGACCTCTAGTTCTGAATATTCGCTTTACTTAAGTAGATCTGACGAACACTAACATTAGCGTAAAAGTGTTTGAGCTACATAGATTGGGAAATTTGTTTAAAACAGATATTCCTGGATATGTTTAGAGCACCAGAGGCCTGAAATGTATACACACAGAATGCTATCCAAAGGACGCTGGCTTTCCCACAGTAATGTACAGCAAGCACTTTTCCAGTCCGCTAACATCGACGCAAGGAACTGAGCGTGCTCATTAGTCACCAAAGTGCACCAAACCGCAAGGAACACAGACCACATTACAGAAAATCTCACAGAGAGGCGATCGATGGGAGGAGAGGAGCTGTGAGTCAGGAAGAAACGTCCACCGATTGGAATCTGGAGAACTTCTCCATCTTTAGGGTCCTATGGGTTCAGGGCGGGAGATCAGGCTAACAATGTGGCAACATCGCTGCGTCCATCTATTTCCTGTCTGCGTGGGTTGTGTGTCCAGATGTGAAACAGCGTGAAGGATTCAGGATTGCTCTGCTCGACACAACAGGTGCTCTGGTACATCGATGTTATATATAGAACCTTTAAAGTGGACCAAGTTGGTGCAGGTGGGATGTTCAGCCCAGGATGTTGATTTTTTTTGTAAAAACGTTTAGGTCTGTAACATCATCAGACTGTCAAACCCATTAATTCCTCTGCCAGAAACACATCGAGATGCATTTATCCTGAAGGAAAAGCCTCCATCGATGGTTAATTGTGGATTTCAAACAGCCGGTGTGATCATGTTTACAGAAGGGAACAACAGAGTTTGGTGGAAAGGGTTCCGGAGCTCTTAAATATTTAGGAGAAATGTAAAAACAACAACTGACTTTAAAAAGAATCTCAAATTTATTCGGGCCCACACCCTCCCTTATTTGTGGGAAACTCTGTGGTGGTGGAAGTCATAAATAAATATCCCGCAGCACAAACCTGGCTGTAAACACTCGTTAGGCTTGACTTACCGACCGTCGTGAAGACGGTGCAGCAGAAGAAGAGCGAGCCAAAGAACGTCCACCTGTTCGGTCTCTGGAGCCAGATGGACTTGAAGTCGTTTCTCATCTTAGTCTCCACTTCCCTCACGATGTCTTCATGTGTGCAGGAGACGTTTTCTGAAAATTCGCAGTTGGTGTGAAGCAAATTAATCAGATAAATCGTTAATAGATGGTGTGCGTAAAGGAGATACGCAGAAGTTTTGTCCTACGTGGAATAGGTTAAAAAAAATCTTCAAATGAGCTTTTAAACGTCGATTTCCGCGTGGGTTAAAGTCTGTTTAACTTATGAGTGGTTTCTTACCGGTGAAGTTCTGGACGGTTCGGACGATCTTATCCAGAAACTGATGGTAATCCTTCTCCGTCGTGGATGCGCTCCCGCCTTCAATGTGCTGGAACATTAGTGCGCCGAGCGCCGCGTACGCCACCAGAGACAAACACAACAAAACGTGAGGAAACAGCCTCCAGAAACGCGCAGCGCATTTTCTGGACTCGTCCTTGATGCTTATCCGCCTCTTCGCCACCGCTGACATTTTCTTCAGCTCCTTCCAGCTCCTGGCGCATCGGTCCCTCTGGAGAGCTTCTGTCCGCTCTGCGCTCTGCTACAGCAATGCGCGCTCAGGCGGTGAACGCACCACATCATCCATACGCGCATCACAGACGCTACGACGGAGCCTCCGGGGATTTCCGTTATCGACTCCACAGCCTTTTTACTCTGCGTCTGACTGCCGTGGGGCCCTCAGGGGCCTCATTGAGGTTCTCATAGCCTTCACAGAGTTACACCTCAACAACATTAATGGAATGGGTTTGATCTCAGTGGCATAGGGGAGTTTTTGTTCAAACTAAAGAGGAATGAATCTGCAAAACTGAAATCTGAGTCCAAATATTACAAACCGAGGCTTTATTTGTCTGGCAGGATGTCTCTTCTTACCAGGCAGATTTTATGTCAGATACATTTCACTTATTTACCTTGTTCTTTATCATCTCGATCATTTTAATTTAATTTGTTTTCCTCAATTCCGAGCAAGCAGCAGGAAACGAGAATCTTTGATCAACACCGAGGAAGAAAAACACAAATGTTCCGTTGGTTTATTTTTCATTTTTATCTTTAGCGTATGAAAAGGTTAGGAAGGTTTTCATTTGTGTTTGTTTGAATGATTCAGATGATTTTTTTTTTAATGTATCTTATTTCTTTAATTTTAACTTAAACATGACCAGTATTGCATGAAAAGTTCAACCGTGGAGTAAAAACAGAACAAGAACAAATGCTCTTTACTCTTAATGTCTCTCCCCCATCAAACAGCAGGGGAACAGGTGCTGCTGTCTTTCTATATTTAGGACCCATGTGACCCCGAACAGCTGGGCCCAGCCTCCTCCTAATACCTGGGGACTACATGCTGAGGAATTGTATTTGGGATGCTGCTACTTTTAACCCGTTAGAACTTGAATAACGCAGCTGATTGAGGGATCCGCCGAAGGTGACAACAACACCAGAGTAATGGTGTGACGAAAAGGTGGAAGTGACACTTAATCAATGAGATGCTGGAGCGCTGGAGGGAGGGGATGTGAAAAACAAACTCCATTAAACACACCACATGACCGCCACTGTGTCCAAGTCTGGTTTACTCCAGGGCCGCGGCGCGGGGAGTTTAAACTGGACTTAAAAGACACAAGACACTAAAAGTCAAGATGCTGTGGGACGCTTTTGGGAATGAAAAAAGTGGCAGAAACTCCATCACAGCTTCCCCGTATCAACTTTTATATGGAACCCCAAAGTGTTCATGCCGCCTTGGTTTTGAATTAATGATCCAATACTTCACAAATTTGATCAGAATGCCCTTGTAATAGTGAAAATGTATGTTTATGGGCATTAATGTTCCAAATTTTGGGAAGATATTTCACGCAGCAGTGGGTGGATCTCTCTTTCGCATCACGACAGCCGTCGCTGTCCGACTCCGGCACGACGACGCCTCGTGGAATGTTGATTTCTCTCCAGAAATCCGGCACTTGAGCAGCTGCCGTCTGCTCAGCATCAGCGCAATAAACACTTTGGCTGGCATTCTGCTTAAAATAAACAGCCATCAGAGAGTCACAGCAGCTCTGGCCTCCGCTCGACACATTAACGGCATACCAGAGCCAACAGTCAGAGAACAAACACGGCCATGTTGGGCCGATCCCTTTTAAAGGCAAAGCCAGCTGCTTGTGTTTGTGTTAATGTGATTTATCTGGAGGCGAGCTCGGAGGAGGCCTTATTTAGCCCTTTTTAATCATTGTTGTGTGTTGATGATGTTGATATGGAGGCCATTTTTAAAGAAAGATGCATTTGGAGTGGCAGGTACCGAGATGCAGGTTTTTAAATTAGAGCAAAATAAAAAATAAATACGCTGCATGCTGATGCGTTTAGACCACACACACACACACACATATATATACATACATGGATGCGTCACAGAGGCTGGAAGATTCTTATCTAGAGGGTTTCACTGCCTCTCGGTGTGCACTGCTCGGAATGAACCTCAATGCGTATCACAAAGCAGCCATTTCCAATTTAGTAACACAACAAGGCAAAAATCTATGGCAGCTCGGTTCTTAAGGTGAAAGTCTAGTCCAGCGCCACAAGCCGTCCTGATTACTTGATACATGTAATCAATACAGAGACTATTTATCTGCAGTTTGCTTTAATGGAACTGGAGTTCCATTAAAGAGTGAGCAGCTCGATGCAGCAGATCTGATTAAATTTGGTTAATAATGGTGCAGTTATGGTGAAGTCAGGAAAAGATCCAACAATGGATTCCCTTCCAAATTGGAAGCATCATGAATGAATGATGCATGAATACCAGATTAAGATCATTTAATAGAAGAACAAGACTTGAAAACCTCAGGCTTAATTTTAATGAATTGGGATCTTCCTTCTTCCCTCATTTCATCCATTTCCCTCCTTCTGGCCTCCATTAAGAAAGATTTGTTGAGAAACACATTTCACAGATGTTTTTGAGGAAAAAAAATTGCATTATAAGATTTTAATCAATGCCATTTGGACTTAAATGATGCTGGTAGCTTGTCAGGCTTTATGTCACACCCTGAAGCCATTAACACAATCTAATTCCACTTCTGAAGGCGGTGGTTTCGCCTCACTTTGCTGGGATAATCATCTCTTTTACCACTCATTATGCCCTCAAACATTGTAGGATGTGGACGGGGTCAGCATCGGGTAACAGAAACGGGTGGAGACATGGCATCATCACTGATGTGTAGCTGAGGCGGTGCAGATTTGTCGTCTATAAAATGGATTTGGTCAGGAGTGATATCAAATCATGAATATGTCGGTAATGCAAACTATGAATGATTCACACCTGGAGGAGATTCCAGGTTTTAGATCGTTTCCCAGTGACAGTGTATAAACGAGACATCATAGTAACTTTGACCAGTTTAGACCATCCTGATCAACTCATGTCCAAGGAGAGAATTGTCAAAGAAAAAAAGAAACCCAAAGTGTGCTCAACAAAATTTTCACAAGGGACAGTCACACTCTGAAAGTTTTGTTTTCTTTGGTTAAAAATATAAAGGCACTCAACAACTTTCACCTTTTCCTGAGCTCAGCAGAACGGGCCGCTATGGAGCCTGACACCAGCCATTATATCAGGGCGTCATCCGCTGTGGCCGTTCTTCAGACCACAAGAGGAACGCTCTCCTGTCCTGAGATCCTGGGATGGATAAGTGATCGGTAATGGATTGGAAAGCATAAATGTATTGTGTTGTAGTGCAGTAACTGTTTGCAGTTGTATTTTTCCATCATGGTTGAGATTTTGCAGCAAGTATGAAAATCATGTGTGTTAAGAAGCTCTTAGATTGTCTTAAAGGTGTGCGTGAAGCTTTAATGCCCCAAGTGTCAAATTGAAAATAACCTCAAGCCACAACAGCAGCACCATACGGACTGGAGATTTGTAGCTTTGACTTTCAAACCTTTACTGATCGTATTTTGTGGTTTTTTTGAGATTGTCGGGTTTTGGTTTTTTTGGCTGAACAGCCGGGAGATCCAGAGTGGAAACGGGAAAACATGCAGCCAATGGGTTCAATCGAGCATCTAGGCCCTTTGGAACTCAGCTGCAACCCGTTAGATTTTCATCTTCTGTCACTTTGTTTGTGCTGCTTCTAACGACAAATGTGGAGGTTTTGATTTGCACTTAATCTCAATTTAGTAGCCCAGTTGATTTAGTCTAGTCTTGGGCCTTGTACTTCGACTCCTTGTTACATTCAACTTTGGATGTTTACTCATCAAAACTTTTTTTTCTTCTCTATAAAGTGTCTGCATAACCCGAGAGTTTCCCTGAAGATATGATGCAGAGTCATCCCAGTTTGCTATCCGTGCTCATGAAGGAAAAAACTAAGCTGAAAAATCTACCTTTTTATTTTTAAGCTTCAAATTAACTTCAAAATAAGAGCAATTTTAGGCACAAAGAAATTATGCAGCATTTGTTGGTCATTTATTGAAATATCAGGTTTACCCACGACCATTCTCACATCACTGGTTACATCAAAATATGTTTAAATCTTATCAAAACCACAAGACAGAATTAAATAGACACCCTTTATTAAAAAAAGAGGTGCGTGTCTCACAATTAGTTTCCAAAATTTTAAAATTGTGGCTGAATTGTTTTGCGTATTCTACTTAGATGGAAGACAAAAAAGCAGCAACTGCACCGATTAACAAGAGCAGTAGTGACGTTGATTTTCATGGTGGTTGGTGCACATATTGAACTCAACAGGAGGGGGAAAAAAAGACTTGATGAATCTCAATCCTCTGCGCTGAAAGCTTTCTTCTCCCTGGCTTTACGCAACACTTCAAGGATGCTGTCTTGGTTGTTTACGATGTTGTAAGAGGTCAAATCAATCAGAGCACTGAAGTCCTTCTCAGAGAAGGTCATGTTGTTGGTGGTGTACGGAGAGTTGCTGGTGCTCACATCCACCTCCCCAGCTTTCATTTCCTCCATCTTGCGCTTCACGCCTGTAAAATGACATTGATAAACTGGATTGAATCTGGTTTCTTTTACCTTGAATCCCTAGCAATTTACACATTAGCTTAAAAAAAATCATGTTTTAACACATGGTATATAATGTTCAGCTAGTACCATCCAATCAGCCAAGTCATCAAGTTGACAAACATTCAAGTATTCCTGAAGGGTTCATCTGCCCATGTATGAGTGCAGCACTAGCGTCAAACATGCCAACATTAGCTGCTGTAGCAGAACTGACAAACCTGGATGTTTAAAGTCTTTGAATGTGATATTGACAAGTGGGAAATGAACCACTATGGGTGCCTTGGGGTTTTTCACATCTTCAATGACGTAGACCTCCTTTGGCTCCTTTTGCAGTTCATCATAATTCACATCAGGAAAGGGGATGTCGTGATCCTGACAGTAAGCAGCAGTCTTCTTGAGGACCTGATGGATTAAACATGAATGGTAATTAATCCACAATATATCTTTTTAGCATTTCAAGTATTCCTAGATGAGTTTGCCATCCTGTTTACCTTGCAAACTGCAGATGGGTCCCAGGAGTAACTCAGAGTTATGATGACATCCACATCTCTCTCTGGCCGCAGGACAGGCGCACAACCAATGTTGATGGCATGACCAGCATCGACCAGCCTCATGGTGGCGTCGTTGGGTGTCAGTTGGTTTGGGAAGGCATCTGGATGAGTGTCTGGATGGAAATCAGGAGATATAAAACCAACACCCATGATAATAGCTGAACTTTGTGGCGGCAGGTTTGATAGTGTTTAAATTCTTTGGATCGTGGGTTCATGTGCACCATGAAAGCAACAGGACTTGTTTCCTACCTTTCCAGGCTACAAAGTTACTGCTTTTTGAATAGTCCCAACGCATGAGGAAGCCACGCAGGATATTGTACATTTCAGCAATGACTGGACGATCTTTGAAGAAGTTGGTCAAGAACATGTTCGTTTCAGTCGTTCCATCGATGACGGTCGTGTCCAGAGTTACTTGTTTGGAGTCAACTTCTATCAGCAAATCAATGTGAACAGGGATGTGTCAGGGCTTTGTTTGACCAATGATCAAACATAAGCTTCCTGTTCAAATACATGCCAAACTTAAACATTGAAAGCAGTCTAGCGCCCACTGGAATGTGTAAGAACATAATGGTTAAAGGGGTTAGTCTTAATAGAATTTCTAATCCATAGAGTCATTCCAGTAATTCTGTAACTTCTGACATTTCATATTAAAGCTGTGTTTTCATGAATTAACTTGGCTGTACCTATTTCATTAATATCTGGTCCTAGCCAGGGGGTCCAAAGGGGTTTGTTCCCGGTGGCAAAACTCCACATCTGGGTCACTTTGATGGAAAAGACACTGCTCCATATTCCTGATTTTTTAAAAAAGGAACTTGGTTACTTTGGATAAACGGTTTGTGGAATCAAAATAATTTAGATTCCAGAAACAGTTCATCCACTCTGTAGAACAGTAAATAGACTGCCATCATTTCAGTTTAAATATAAAAATATACTTGTACTTAAAGTTGCACCTCAAATTCACCGTCATAAATTCATGCTTCAGAATTTCATCCATAAGTCAGGATTTTTTGCAAGTTCTGGATCATACCATGGGTTAAAAAGAAGCACCAAACATGACAATGGGCTGCCCAGCAACTGAAGTCATTCCTGGGTTTTGTCCAAGGCAAGAGTGATAATAAATGGTCTTACCCAAATAATAGGGAATGGAGAGCTCTGGGAGTTTCTCGATGATACGACCAAGAAAGAACCGACTTCCAAAGTCTTCAGTTTGGACAAATCCCCCATACTTCTTGACACCCACTTCAAAGGGGGTAAACTCACACCACTCTGTCAACAGGATGTCACGGAATCAGAACAAATCCATTCATTCCTTCCTCTTAGCTCTGTCAGGTGTTTGAATTTATCCGGACTTCATAAACTAGGCTAAAAACATTGATATTTGACATCTTTAAAATCCGCTTTCATGGAATGTTTAGAAAACAAGTGGAAATATTAACCAGCTTCAGTCTGACCCAATCCAATCCCATCCTTTATATTGACAGCGTTGTATATAGGTAGAGGGTTTTGGCCCTCCTCAACTGCTTTCTTCTGCTCTGATAGTTTCTGGGTGACTTTCTGGAATTTTAACATGGTATGCATTATTCAACAAGGAACTGTAGCACCTGTCAAGACTTTAAAATGATATGAGGACGCTCACTTTTCCAAAGACCAGATGCTCAAGGATCAGGCCCGCCATATCAATGAAGGACACGAGGTACCCATTATTCTCCTTTTTCAAAATTTCCTCATCATAATACTGAAATTTCTCCATAGAGAAGGCGGACAGGACACTTTTGGTCATCTGTTCCTTCGCCGCCGAGATGATCTCATTGATGTCCTGCTGCGACCAGTTAGCTTCCTGATATAGCGTAGCCAGAGCCCTGTTTCAATAGAACCAATAGCGTTTAAGGTCCTAAAAAGACACTTAAGTCGGCTTGAAAGATTTGTCTGAAAAACTCTTACCATGTGGATCCAGACAGAGCAGACATGTAGGTGACAGCATCCAGGATCCCCGTGTCCTTCAGGCCCTTCAAACTACCAAGCAGGCCCGTCATCGCTCTGGCCCCCCCACCTGACGCTACAATTGCGACAGTTGGTAACTGGACAGCAGGATAAGAGGGGTGCTACTTGGTACCATGTTAACAATTCCATTTCCCCATGTGCGTCCAAGATTGAATGGGCAGGGCTGCAGGCTATGAATTTAATGTACACACTAACCTTTTCATGACGAGGTGGCGCATCAAGGCCTAGGAGCTTCTGCAGAGCTTGTGACACCACAACTTTCCTCTTCTTTATAAACTCCTTCTCTACCTTTGGGATGTCAAAGTCAAGACGAACGGCCATGTAGTCTTCTTCCCTGTGGATTTCAAAGATACAAGCAGAGGGCAGGTGTTGAGTTTTTGCTTTACAACTGAGAGTCCAAGGGTAGAAGCAGTGTCATGAGGTGAGGTTCATGGCTGGTGAGGCACTGACATCATAATCAGATTAACATATGAACCTACAGTGTAGCTTATTCACCATTTTAGGTAGCAACAGTGAGTTGGGAACAGTGGGTTACAAATACAAACACAAATAAGCACATTTAAGAAACAAGTTACCTACATTTTTGTTTTTATTTTTTATTGACTTATAAGTGAAGTCCATGTGCAGCTCCTTCTGAACAAAGGATTGAAAAAAATATGTAATCCTCCACTTTTATAGTAAGGTAAGCGGAAAAAACAAAGGGCTACGCTTGACTCGCTGACTGTAGATAGGAGCTTGGAGTCACTCATTTTGCGACCGAGTCCCAAGAAGGATCCCTGGGATTAACAGCACCCCCTACCATTTTAGGATCGCTCAACTCAAGACGTTACACAAACAGTTGACAAAACACTAAATTATGTACATTAGCTAAATTGTGAAAATGTAGTTTATATAGCAAACGCGCTAGCAACAGACAGATAGCATTATTGTCTCACTGTTGAGCTACCAGCACAGCTAGCAGAGTTATTGAGAGATCCCACAGTGAGCCTCAGCTGGCTGCTGCCTCACCACAGGTCTCTTCCCAGTATTTCAGTGGTAAATGAAAATTTGGGATTTTGAGTAAAAATATAATTGATGACTTTAAAAGAAAAAAACTTTATAATACACATCAATATAACCATTTATTTCTTCCATTTTTCTTTTCATGATGGCAGGCAGGCGAGGCCGTGCCTTCCCTGACCGCATGTTACTTGGTAGGAGAATTGAGGGTAGAAAAATTGAAGGTCGTTTTAGCAGCAGAACAATGTTTCGGAACAAAGTTGTCAACAGAGTTTCTTACCAGTCATTCGATTTAACTTCAAAATCCACTTTTTCCTGCAATGGAAAATGCATGATTACAATAAATCTCAAGTAACGAACCACTCATTCATTACAATGGTGTGAAAAAAGGGATTGCCCCCCAAAGCCAATAGCTGCTTGGGCCACCCTTGGCAACTACATCAGCAATCAAGCATTTGTGATAACTTTAATCAGTCTTTTACAGCGTTGTGGAGGGAGACAAACACATTCTCATATTCCCTACTAATCTGTAGAGAAAAATATGACCATGTTAAGTTGTCGTAAATGTTAATGGCATAGTTTCTGCAAAGATTCAATGCAATATTTTAACTTCCTCTGCTGGCAACAGGTTGACATTTCTAGATTTTGAGCTGTATTTTTCAAAGTTAATCAGATATTCCCACAGGAAATTTGGGTAAAATTATTAGTGATCTGTATTAAAGTTATCTGTGATAAATTCAATGTCCAACTGTCGTATCTTACCTCTTATCAGGTCAAAACAAAGAAACAGATGTAAAAAATCCTTACATCTTCCATAACAAGAGAGAGTTGGCAGGTCTTTTTGTCTTGCAACGGCTTCAGCGGGACAGAATTTTCCATGATGTCATTGTTGAAATTATTCGGGGTCTGACAGAAGAGAGAAATGCATCATGTTATGCCACAACACCTCAGGGCTGTGCTAACATTTATCTCACCATTACAGACCAGCAAAACTTACCTCCACTCCAATTTCTGTCTCCAAGTCTCTGTTGACGTAAAATCGCAGTTGGGGATTCAAACTTGGATCAATGGTTTGAACCTCCTCATAGGCTCCTCTGAGTTTCAGCGCCTTGCCTCTCATAGCTATCCAAAAAAGACACACCCTCTTTATCAGTAGAATAATACCATTCTCTTGCACACAGGACGACTTTATATATAAAATCAACACTCAAACAATCCTCAACTTATTAAAATTCGACTTGCAAACATTCGGAGATGCAAACAAATGAGCTCCACCATATCAGACTATTCTCCCACAATTCGTTTTTCTACCGCAACCCCTGTAGGGGCAGCTCCGCTGCGTTCACGCAGCTCCAACACTCATCTCCCTCGTTTGTCGTTAGCATCTCAGAGGGTCAGGCTTTGTACCTCTGCTTTACTGTTTATCATGGATGATAAAGCAAAGGCTAGTGAAGATAATGGTTGTCAGATGACAACGCTAACCTACAATAACTCCTTCCTCCTCGACAATCCTGCCTCAAAAATCATTCATCTCTGTCCGCAAGAAGCTGGCAGTAGACGGTCAACAACTACAGACCTATTGTACCTTCGCCTGTAGTCATGAAGTGTTTTGAGGTACTGGTCTTAACACATAAGAGCCCGTCTACCTTCCACCCTGGACCCCAAGTTTGCCTACAGGGCAAACCTGTCCACTGAGAACGCTATCAATACAGTTCTTTACACTGTGCCGAGTTGTCTGGAGCACATGGGAGCTAGGAGAGAATGCTTTTCCTGGACTTCAACGTCATCTCACAGATCCTAGTGGAGAAAATTTCAACTGGGTCTCACCACTACAATCTGCCACTAGATTTTGGGACTTGAGCTTTGCAACTTTCCAGTGTCTGTTCATTCTAGGAACCAATTATGTTTTCATGTTGAAGACAACTTGTACACACACGTACACATTGCCCATCAACATTAGCCCATGTTACCTTTAGCCACCTCTTCTCAGTCACAGCTGTGAATTTGACACAGCTGTGTCAAATTCAGTAATAAGAGCGAAATACGGGACCTTTAACTTTTTGAAATAGATCTGTACCTTCATTTCGGGTCAGTTGGTTGGTGTCCACATCAAGCACGCAGAACGGTGCAGCCTGAAAGAAATCGTTCAAAGTATCATCAGCATACAAGTAGAGGACAAAAGGAATGAGATATAAGAGCCATGACATCTCACCATAATGACGCCATTAGAGAGATACTCAGAAGTGGGATCTTCCCTACAAAAAAAAATAAAGAACTGATTGAATTACGGTGGAAGTACAGAAAAAAAAGACAATAAATCTGCAGAACTTACCTTTTCTGTAGCTCAAATTCTATGAGAAGCTTGTTGTCCATCTGCCAAAAAAGCAGAAATTAAATCCTAAACATTTGATTAAATGTTCATATGGTGAGCGGATAAAGCAGAGACAAACATTAAAAACTCTTCACACGAATTGGTTCTGATCCACTGGACTAAGTGGGATTCAAGTTTTACCTCAGGGGTTATGATGAACTCCTTTTTCTCCTTCCCCTCTCCTGTCAGGGTGTCGATGTCAAACACCAGAGTAGTAATTAGGTTGTCCGGCGCCAAGGGGTCGTCGTCATAAAGTTTGAACTCTATGATATTCTGAGAAACGGGGCTGGTGGTCACTTCCATTACATCACATTAGTGAAGACTGTGCGTCATTTAAAGTACTCACTTTCACGTTGGTGGGCACCCTAAAGGTAAAGGTTTCATTCCACACCGGGTTGTTATCGTTGCCCACCGTTCTTGTGCGGAAAGGTTTTGCCGTCGCCGTTGGGAGATTGACAATGACATATCCGTCACACGCAGACACTAACATAAAAAAAAACAACCCTCAAACACTTTCATTTAAATAACAGCTCAGGTTCAAAATCATTCAAAATCAAGTCGTTACTGAAGTCGCTGTCGCCGCTCAGGGTTGCACTCAGTATGGTGACGTTCAAGGTCATATAGGAGACATTTTCTATCTGAAACAAGTCAAACAAACCAACAATAAGAATAAAGTCTTAAAAGATACTTTATTAATCCTGGAGGAAATTGCACACATCCACTGCTCAGGCATTACATAATGAACATTGGACAAACAAGGAGAAAAAAAACACTGACACCACGGGACATACAAGACATACACCACACTAACAGACACATGCAGCACTACCAGGACATATACTAAACTAAAATATAAACGGTATAAAATTAAAATAAGAAAAAGTGCGATTGAAAATTCGCAGGAAGCCCACATGGTGGGTAAGGTACAGCCATCTTACAATGTAAGGCATGTCACCAATATTACAACATCACAACACCTTGACCCCACTGCACTGCAGCACAGGCTGACATCCCATCTCCTCCCCTCCATTCAACCGCATGTTGACCTCGCCACCCCATACCCGCTCCTTCTGAGAAAACCCATCTTAAACCATCTGTAGTGAATGGGCCTATGTCAAATGTCCACGGGCTTGTCCAGAATCTGGGTTTGAGAGATTATGCAAAGGGCCAGGCCTCACCGCAGCTGGTTCCGTGGAGTGATTGTGAACCCGCTCCTCTCTTTTTTTACTAGAAGAGAAACAAACATATTTTTAAACTCAAATACAAAATAAGGATTTTTTAAAAGATGTAAAAAAATATATATATATATTAAAAAAAAAACTAATGAGCTGTTACCTATGTCGCAGCCGAAAAGCAAGCCAAAGTTGACCCTTTGAATGCAGACGATGACAGGAAGTGAGTTCATGATTGGCAAGATGTTTTTATTTGGTCTGAAATCTGATATTTTCTGAATTGTCCGAGTTTCAGTTGAGGTCAAATTATATGATTCAAGTCAATCAACATTTTCTGTAAATATGTAAAAGCTGCTCTGGGGGTGTTTGATTTCTATTTTTTTTACCTCACTGTTGACAGTGAACTTCCTGGTTTCCTTCTCCTCTGGCGTCAGGCTGCTGATATCCAATGTCACCATGGTGAGGAGGTCGTCAGTCTTCATCGGGTCTTCATCATACAGGCACACCTCCAGAGTGCTCTGAGAATGACGTCTTAATGGTAAGGTTCAAAACTACTATTACACAAGAGGTTTAGCCCATTCCCCACAGGCAAAGTCATCTAAATTGTGGAATGTTCTTGCGTGTTCCTGCTGCAACAGCCTCCTTTAAATTACTGCAGATATTTGACAGACCAGTCTTGTGGCTGGCGAAATCTTAAACTGTCAACTGTATCCTCCTAGAATTCTGTACGTTGATTAACCCATGACATGCGTGTTCACACCGGACTCACCTTGACCCCTTCGTCATTGATTGTGAAAGTAAAAGTCTCATTCCATTCTGGGTTTGGGTCGTTTCCCACAGTCACTGTCCTGCAGACCTTTTCAGACTGGGAGGGTAGAGAGACGGTGACATAGCAGTCCGCTTCAGATACTGGGGTGTGGAAACAAGAAAAGACAAGATTCATGAACGTGTCAAGAACCGTTCATTCATGCGGCATTAAATCAAACTGATGGATTCATTTGTAATGCCGCTATGCTTTGGGGGTCTCAAGTCATCATACGGGGAAGTAAATGCATTTTTTTGCAAATATACTCACCAATCACAAAACACAACAACAACATGGACAACTAAATATCAGATTTAATTCGAGTGTATTTTCTTTCTTTCTATAATCCGTTTCAGTTAAGAGGCTCCTGAAGAATAATTTTTAATAATTGGACTTTCATGAAAATATCCGGTGCATCATTCCCGTTTTTCCCTGATCTATATCTTGTCTGAACGTTCCACCGGTTGCTAGGCAACCTTCTGTCCTCTGTCACCTATGGCCAATCACCATCAGCCTGTGGATTTGGTCAGATCGATCAGCCGTCAGCTCGTAGTTCAATGTAACCAACTTGCATTTTGCCCTCGTGGCATCGTCATAGTAGAACATGCATGCCTTGATTGGCCTCACCTTTACCTGAGCAGACATGCCCCACCTTCTCAACTGACTCCTCTGATTTCAAGCTTGCTAATTGTTACGACAGTAAGAGTCCTGCAAGAATATTGCGATGAGTGTTTCAAAAAAACGCATTGTCATTATGGTCTGTTTCTGTTTCTGTCCACTTTTCAAATGATGCAAATGTCCTTCTCTTGTTTTCCTTTAAAATGTTGGGATTTTTTTGGTGTCCTGCCAAAACAATCCCAACACAACCTCTGAGTACTTCAATTGATACAGCAAGCAAGCGAACAACAAAAACAGTAAAAACTCTTAGAAGAGTTCAAATTCAAAGTGAACCAAAAAATGTGCAAAAACAAAAAGGGACAAACGTGCAGGCAAACAAATGGAAAACTTTTCTTTGCAGAGATAGCAATCAAAAACATTCAGTTTGAACATGACCACTTCCCTTATGATAGTGAAAATGAGATAAGGAAAGTATGTGGGAAAAAAAAAAAGTTCTACTCACAATAATCTCCATTATTAATGTTTTCGGCTCTCAGAACGGTGACGTCCAAGGCCCAGAAGGTAACATCAATCTGTTGGATCGTGGGAAGCATGGTGAAAAGTTAGTCAGCGTGACTCAGACGGCAGACTTATATAAATGGTACAGATGACTGACACACCCAGCGCCGGATTCACTTTATATAACAGTAAACCAGTCGAGTCACTTTTTTACCCACATTTGGATTTTTGTGTAGGTTGTCAATCATTAAGAATCTATACAAACTACATCCTGTTAGGCTTCGTAATCCCGCCCACCAAACTTGTTGAAACTGTAATTAAATGCAATAAGTACCAAATTGCATTGATTTTATTTTCATATAATGTTTTTTATATGTCCTTTGCATTGGTACAAATAAAAACTCCATCCATCTTCTACTCAGCTAGCCTGCCTGTCAAATTTTACAAGTATGTCACCTATCAGTCAAAAAGCTCCATATGAGCCGCCTTGTCTACGCCGTCGTAAATAACTTGCAATCAATCACTGCTGTCAAAGTTCAGGCATGAATCACTTCATAAAAAACAAAAAAACAAACAGTACCGTAGCATTAGCCCTTTGTTAGTGCCAACAAACCAGCGTCGACCTTTAATGACATAAGACAAGATCTTGGCAGTCATTGCAAACGCCGCTGCCCGCTATCGAAACAACAGGCTGAGCAGGCCGGGGTCCCACGAGAAATCTGGTTGTAACCACCGATCAACGCAGAAAACAAACACTAATAACCAATGGTTAAGTGATACCTACACCCCAGAGACTCATCTTGAGGTGTCAGGCGTCCAATCCTCCAGAGCAGATATTCAACAACTGGATGTGTGGAAACGTTCCGATTTTAAGGCATGAACCCTGTGAAGCTGCAGCACCTGTTAGCTGTTCTACCCCACACCTGTTTCCACTCTACAATCCACCACACATCACACAACTAAAGCGTTTCTACTGTGTGTTCAATTAAGATCAGGTCATGGGGACGTAACGGTTATATAAACTTATCAATAAAATTATACAGCAGCAGTTTGATATCTACTCACAGGCTCCATCGGGAATGTAAGACACACTTTGGAAGGAAAGTGTTGTGCTGCTGTCCTGAAGAGAAGACGACCACCTGATTGAGGAGGATGGAGTTTTAAAGCAAACATTCATTTTCATATGATTCACACCCAAATGAGTCCCAATGATCCATTTCCATAAGCAGCTTAAAACTTTGATGAGCAGAAGGAGCTTTGTTGTTTTCCGCAGTGGTACTCAAAATTATTCAAAATTATTCAAAATTCGATTTAACACTGATGTATAAATTTCACATATATTTTACCTATAATTTTCCACCGTTCTTTCATCCAACAAATCCTCGAGGAATGCTTAAAATAGCCCTAACTCTCGGTGGCTCCTCCATCATCCGGAGGTCATGATAGTCCATCAGGAGGAGGATTACATCCTCAGGATCTCACAGTTGTGTTTGGTTTATTCTTCACGGACTTTGCTGCTACCTGCCAACTTCGCAACCTTTTTGCAGGAAAGCGTTACACAATGTCCGGCCTATTAAAATGCAGCTGCGCCTTTCAAAAGAAAAGGTTGTGAAACCAACAGAAAATGAATTTCTTAATAACAGATAAGAGTTTCTGTGAATTTGTTGTACAGATCAAGTTAAAGTACCTTCTGCTTACTGTTTTATTTATCCCACTTTTGCACTGAGATGTCACCAAATTTGTCCTTTCAGTCCAGTCGGCCAGGATAATTTAAGGTCCAAGATTCAACCAACAAATATGTTATTGTTTACAACTCAATTTAGATTTTACTGCACTAATGAGAAGAGCACCCCTGATGGTGCTGTTCATCCAGAACCGCTCTGATCCGTGGGCGCTTTACCTTTTGTAGCCGCATGAGGGCGCTAAAGCCTTAATATTCATGCATCTCACCTGAAGGACGTCACACACCTGTCCAATGGTCTCATTCTGAGGCCCACGAGTTTTTCAGTGGATCCTTGGAATGCAAATCTATGCCCAAAGCCTTTGACAGGGTTGTGATTTTATTTTGTTGCTTTTTATCTCAGGCTGGAAAAGAACAAATGAGAAAACACCTGAAGTTCTCGCTTCTTTCGGTGATGATTCTGATATTTTCTTCGGGTGCAACAGAAACAGAAATTGTTGACTGAGAAGAAAAGCAATATTAGAATTCAAATATTCAATATTTTTGGATGGCATATTTAAAAAAAAGCTCAGATTTGCATCCAAGATGTGTGTTGAATGAACGTATAAAGAAAAGGTGACGACCTCAGACTCTGTTACATTCCGGATGTGGTTCCGGTTACCAGATTTGTATCGGATGAGAAAATTAGTTGTGAAATGAAATATCATCTAAAGCTTCTCTTTTTTTGGAAAACCCCCCCACAATTTTTCAAGGAGAAATATTGATGGAGATGCGATTACATCCGTAAATGTAGTTCTGTCATTCATGCGTCATTTCCTGTGTAAAATCTATATCTTTCTTACCTTCTGTGGATTTGAATTATATTTTAATATTTTTTTCAATTGTTTCTACATCTCCTTCTGTTCTGAGGTTTAATTTTCACTAACATCTGTTTGTCGTTTAGTTTTTCTGGTGGCGGGACCACTTAAAAACTACTTGACAAATTTATGCGGAACTTTGTAGAAGATTTTGGGATCCATTCCATTTTTACAGGACGTCCAGGATATTTGTGTTGGGACTTTTACAATAATTTTCATGAAATACTGTAACTTGGATGTTTTTCTGTGAAACTGACTGAAAAAAATCTACAAACGTCATTCTAGATAAGAGAGCAGAACTTTTATCATGTGAGGTCTCCTTTTCAAAAAATTTGTCAAAAAATATGCAGAAATCACTTCATGAAATTTCATGAAACATGTCAGGTGAGACTAATAATTGAAATTTGCTTTAATTTAATTGAAAGTGAGTGTTGGGACCTTGGCTTCTGATTATGCTTCAGGTGTAAATAAGATTATAAATCACAAAAATAATCTAATTAAGTGTCTTGCTTAACTCAAATCCAAACACATTCCAGTTTATTTTGAATAAAGAAGCTGAGCCCAGAATATAGTTATTTTTTTACTCTGAAATTGATTTCCACGATGACTCATTTATCAAATTGGTTGCTCTTTCGATTTCTGCACATCGACTAATAACAGCAAATTGCTTCAGTTGTTTTTCTAATATTATGCACTTTTGCAGACTTTCAAAATACCCCCTCCCCCCTTTATCCTTTAACACAACATATGGAAGTAAACATGGAATTAAAAGCTCTGAATTAAACTTGTATATACATCATTTCAGTCTAATGGGACTACTCTGATTATCACATCTACAAAAACAAAACCTCGCAAAACAAAAATTAATGTCGACAGTTAATGAAGCACCAAGGACATCTTTTCATGTGAAGAAAGTGAAATTAAAAGGATGTTTTGATGAGACCAGACATTATAAGACTGACTCACTTCTTCTTGAGTAGGGAGAATGTAGGAACAGTTTGGTGTAAAAGGGTTATTAAAGTCATATATCCTTTCATTCCTTTCTCAGCTGTGACGTCTTTTTCAAGTATGACTCCTTTTCATCCCGTCGTAAAACTGCTCCGACACGAGCAACGTGACGTAAAAATGAAAACCAAACTCGTCAGAGATGTCGCTGCAATTAGAATCACACAAACACAAGAAAAGTGTTCACCCGCCTCATTTATTCATCATCATTTTTACTTGCTTGCTTGTGACTGCTCGGTTTTTGCTTTGGGATCTGTACCCTCGTTGATTTGTTTGTTGCATCGACCTTGAATGTCTGCAGGGAAAGAGAGCGCTAGATAGAAACACCAGATGGATTGGTTTTAAATTTTCTCAAATAAATTAGTTTGGTTGGAAATTGTCAGACATCTCATTTGTTTTGTTTTGACTTATTTTCTCAAGTATAGATCCATGAAAAAACTCAAATTTGCGCACATTGGGGTTTTGTTCTGCCGCTTCTTGTTTCCCAAATCTTACATTGACAGAAATAGTTGAATATTTGAATAAAATAGCAGATAAATGTAAAAAAAATTGTCAATTTATAATATTTCTTCGAGTGTCATTGTCTCTAGAACAGTTGGACTAGTATACACAAAGATTGATGTGTGTAAATAAGGCGGTGGTGGTGGGGGGGTGAAGGTATGATGTCATGAGAATGAAGACATGAGGAGAGACTGCAGAGTCTGGCAATATTCAAACCACTTTTCTGCTGGATAGTTATGAAAAGAATCAGAATGAAAACACACCGACGTGTCCATAAAACCTCCCTTCCCTTCTGCTCTTAGAATGTTTGCTGAAATCAGTTGTTAAAACTTTGATTTACTCATTTCAATAATTTTATATCTTCTAAAATGAACCAAAAGGTGTTTGATTGTCTTTTTAGAACAGGTGAAGAAATATTAACGTATTTATTTCAGCGGGACTTGTTGAGATGAACAACTTTGAGCTTTCAGAAACATTTGACGGGGGTGTTAGAAATGGACATCCAGGGGCCCCCGATGCCAACACATTGCGCCAAACTCCAAACACGACGGCGTCTTAAAGGCCACCGTTCAACAGCTTTCTGCTGCTTAATTGCTGTAGCTCCCAGCAGGAACGATCTGCTCTAATTCTCTGCCACCCAATACAGTTAAGATGAGGTTAAACAGAGAGCAGCACAGCTTTACAGTCAAACCTGCCGTGTTTCCAAACACTCCCAAAAGATTTCCCTGATTACAAAAAAAAAAATCCATCTGTGTTCTGACAAATGGTGGCTGAGAGGCGACAGAGACGGGGAGGAAAAAGACATGATTTATTTTCAAAGCTTTTATGATGCTTTCCATTGTTCTGCTCACGCTTTATTCTCCTGGCACACCACGACGACCGATGGGGACGTAACTGTTGCAGCGACACAAAGGAGCTCCTCAAATTACACCTGTGACAATTACTACTGCAATGTGCTGTCGGCAGGACAAAAGAATGTTATCTAAAACTACTCACACGGAACGTACATAATAAAAAAAAAAAAATCAAACGCTGCTCAGGCTTTTGTTGCGGGGTTCAGTCTGTCTGGTGTGTCACCTTTAAATGTATTATTATCAAAGCAGATTGGGACAATTGAAAAGTGAAATATTTTCTGTTTCATACACATTTAGTTATTTTTCTATTTAATGGGATAAAATGTCAGAATAAAATGTAAAGCTGGGAAATAAATGCATTTTTAGTAGTCAAAAATGAGACATTAATGGTCAAACCGTCAATAAGCCAATCAAATCTACCTATTTAACTTCTGTTGAATAACGCCAGCCCATTTCCACTCCAGGTTGAGCTGAACTGCATCCCAGTCAGCCCTGATAAACTGTGGGGGGGGCAGTAGTGAACTAGAAAGCACTCAACGCAACGCTTAGATCCACCAAGGCCAAACAAACCCACACAACTGTTTAACTGACCCATGACCCACTCCTCCAAGCATTTCGGTGTGATTAGGGAATATGTTAAAAAAAATGGCCCGAGATTACAATTTTTTATTTGGCTCCACATCAAATGACAAATTTATAGAACATGGGAGATATTTACTATTCAAGTCTTAAACAAAAATTACCCAAAAAAGGCCTCATTTCATGAAAATTTTCAAAAAGATTCCTGCCTTTTGAAGGATGATCAGGATCACTGAGAGATCACAGATTCAGTCTTGCACCCATTCCGAGTTCTCCACACAGATTTTTTTGGAAATGTTCAAGCAATCAGTGGGTACAGCTGGAAAGAAACAATTTTGTTGATGCTAAAAGATGCAAACATTTGTTGGGTGTTTTCTGGAAAAAAATGAACATTTCTGCAATCAGATGACAGAGTGGAATCTGTGAAGAAATGTATTGATCCATCAAATTATTTACAATGATGCCTACTGAGAAAATGATGGCTCGTTGCTCACTGAACCACCATGAGTTAAGCAAAAAGTTGACTGAATTTAGCAAGTTTTAGATACTCCCCCTGTTCTCTATAACAATCTCCATTTGCAGTCTGCAAACATCGGGGGACCTTTTATCTGCACCCAATCAGTCGCCCTGGAAATTGCACTCAGTGTTCAAATAGATAAAGAATAAAAGTTCATGACATGAAGGTTGCCCGAATAAAATTAATCATTTATTGCAGATGGGTACCCAACTTAATTTCATGAAAATCTATGAAAATTTGGCCTCTTCGCTTCTTTTCAGTGTGTCCTTGGTGTGTGGTTCATTTCTGACTCTAACGTGGGTTTCAGTGTCTGCTTTACTTAAAAAGACAAAGACTCTGTCAAAATTACAACAATTATCATCCAATATCCAAGATAATGTGAAAATATGGCAAAGGTATTTGGGACTGTTGTCCCAAATATTATCTTAGAAGATGACACAGATTCGTCAATGCGTAAAAATATTTTTTGCAACAACCCGTCGCCTTGAGAGTTATTGACTCCCGTAAGTTGTTGTAGTTGTAGTTTTTATGCATGATAAATGTTTGGTTGTTCTTTTTAAAAGTGTTATGCTCATTTTACATTCGCATAACTTATTTAACCCCCTGAGGTTTAAAGTTAATGGATAGGGGGTGTCTCAATATGCTGATGATCCTGTAGTTTATGTGACAGATTGAATGGTAAGCGTCACAGGGATAATCTATATTTAGGGAAATCTTTGGCCGCATTTCGGGGAATAAAACAATTCCGTATTAATGCCTCTCTTCTACGCTTCAAACAAATTGAATTCCAAATTTAATTTAGATATCCAAATTTAATTTATCCTGCTGGCTAGGGTGACCTCTACCTAAAGTCATTGAAAAATTTACTTCTTCTGAGAGGTGGAGAGAAGAAAATTTAAAATTTAAACTAAAATATCTTAACTTTACTGTGATAAACCTTTTTTCTCAACTCAGCATTTCCCATCTTTTCTATTTTCTACATGAAATGTTTGCTCTTTTAAAACAACACTGTCATGTGAAGTTGAATTATAGTACACACATGTAGACATGGTCATTAGGGGTATATGTTCACAACAGTCTTGTGCACACCTTGGACTCATCCCATCCTAGACATTACCTAGTTGTATTTGGCATGATCTACTCTTAGGTTTACAATATGTGTGATGGCTGCAACAGCACCTTGAAATTTCTTGTCTTGTTTTTCAGTTTTGAAAAACCTCTTAATTGATTTGGTGCCTGATGCCTAGAAGACGAGTCAAAGATGGAGAGGGATATTATTTTTAAATTTTTATTTGTACATGCATCTGTCTTTTAAAAAAGTAAACACACACACACACAGTTTCTGCAGATGCAAGGTCATCCGACACACAATCTTTTTAAAAAATGATGTTCACTATTTTTGAATGTTCCAGCAAGGTTACCCTGCAGTTCTGACAAGAAATAAAAAGGAGGGCGATGCACTAAATTTGTTATTTAATTCAAATCAGATGGATTTGAACTAGAAGGACAGCGTTTGTGAGACTTGAAGCCCTGATTGCACATTATATGTAGAACTGTCGCTGGCCTGACAGCTCCCAGTTCCTACACAACAACACACAACAATTAATCCTAGCATTAGCTCAGTTGTCAAAACTGCTCAGAGTTAAAACCTAATGTGTAAACTTCAACAGCTCTGATAAAGGTTAATTGGTAGTAAACTTTGTTTTCACAATGCCATCAGAAACTACAAGCACTTGATGCTTATAAAGCACCAAGGATGTCGAACGAATTGGGGGGGGGGGAAGCAGGATGAAAATTCCATGCTTGAAAACCAACAGTGCTCAACAATTTTTTGAGCTCAGCTGCCAGTCTAGCCCTCCACCATAGATGGAAACAAGCTTTTTGTTTAGAGGGTTCAAGAACAGCTTGCTCTCTTACTGTGGAACATAATCACCACATTTGTAAACGTAAATCAAGGCTTTGAATGCAACCATTCATCTTGAGTTACCGTGTTGTCGTTCAGACATCAAGGCTCTCCAAGGCCTGCACTCTCCACAGCAACCTACCTTGTATTAGAGAACCGAAAGGCTTTGCCACAAAGTGCCAAGTAGCTTTGGGTCCCTTATAACAGACTGCAAAAAACTTGCAGCGTTGTTTTAGCACACAAGTCAGTCAATTTCTCCGGTTTTCTTTGACTGTGTAAAAGCTGACATACACTCGGCAGTTTGAGCTCATATTCGACCTGATTTTCGAGCCATGTGGCTCAATAGTTGGCCTGAATTTTAGCTAAATCGGGGGACATCAGTGAGCAGACAGTTCATCAAGTTGTTGCTGTAATGAGAGATCCATGGTAGATTCGCCCAAACTGATGTACAACCACCAGTGGGAGCCAAGAGATGTGAAAATAGTCATGTGATCACCCACGCTTGTTTGTCAACAGATACATATGTAGAATTGGATCGTGAGTCATAATTGATGGCATCTTGACATTTTGACTTATACCTGTAGGTATCAACAAAGACAGCACATTAATGTTAAAAGAAGGCTCAAAACTTGTCTTCTCATGTTAGCATTGAATTAGCTACACTTTAAAGACTAGCTTGAATGTTATTTCTGTCTCTGTTTGTATATTTCCCATGTCTCTCATTCTTAATTTTATTCTGTATAATACTTTCACCCTTATTTTTAAACCTATTATGGTCGTGTGGCTTTTAGTCTACAATTTATTTTAGATTGGTTCAGGCATTTATGTTTTTATGGATTGCTATCCACATGCTAAAATTATTTTATATCCCTCTTCTAATCTTCCTTCTACGTAAAGCACTTGGGGCATGCAATTTCTTTGTTGCAAAGCACTTTGACTTGTGATTGTTGCACGAAAGTTTATTACTTTGAATTGCAATTCCATAAATAGTTTGAGTCTCATCGCTCATGTGTTTTAAAAGCCATTACATTCAGCCTTAAAGTACACATGCTGTATGCTTTGTGGCGGGGGGGGAGTGTGATATTTTTGCCAAATGAGAAAGTGAACACATCGTTCTTTTCTCCTCCCCGGCTATTGTGAGCAGGTGAGAGGCCAAGTTTCTTCGTCCTCAATCTATTTCCCAGGCTGGAGCTCTGCACCTCAGCTTGTATAGCCCGGGTCCTTTTTTTAGTGGCTCCTTTTTTAGCCATCTTTTTTTACCTCTCTCAAACAATGGATCCAGCCCCACTCTAAGCAGCAGCCCCCCAAACAATTAGTGAATAAAGTTAGTCCAACATACAGCCCTTAAACCCACCCCCAGACTGCTGCCGGGCAGCCACACTCACGGAATTGTTTGTTAATAGTCCAATTAGATAATTGCCATCTTTCACTCCTTTTCCTGTCTGTTTCCCATAAAGGCGTGAATGGCACTCAGGGAGGGGGTCAGTTTGAAGAGGGCTTTTGGCCAGCTAAGGTGACAAGAAGGGCAAGAGAATGCCCCTTGCACTAGGCCACAGGTTTGAATTGAATCTTTGTGGCCTAATCAATGGATTATTGGATTACTGGCCACTGCTGTGTTCAGAGATATTGTTGCACTGACAATGAAAATAGCTAAGAGTTGGCGGTTGGGTGGGTGGGTAGTGGGCTGGAAAGCGAGTGGTAGAGCAAGGTAGGGGCCATTCCAGAGGTATGCATGAGAGAGAGAGACTGTGTGTAGGTAGACGTAGCACTAATGATGAGTTTTGTTCCCCGTTTTTGTCTTTTTCAAATTCGCCGGTTGAGGTTATGAGAGCTGAAGATGGCTTCTGGGGTGCGATCTTTTGAAAACTGAAGACTGTGGCATTAGTTGCCGGGACCTTGTGGCGTAGCCCTCCAAAGCAAACGCAGGACGATACAAGGAAAACAAAATTCCCGTTAAAGCAGAGCTCATTCAGGCGCTCAGATCCCCGTGTTGTCGCCTTCATAAATTCTGATTGGCGTGGATTTGTTCCTTTTCTTTTTCACCTGTGTCTTTCTCTCTGGCTCTCTCCCAGATGTCGACAGCAACGTAGTGGTGAGATCAGTACATTGCAGAATTCTGTTGACTGGCGAGAGAGAGAGAGAGAGCCGACAAGGGAAAAAAAACGGAATCAAAGTTCGCTGAGATGCTACTGCAATCAGGTCTGCCGCGAAAAGTCTTGGAGAAAAAAGCCTAACTGTGGACAGGAGAATGAAGCACTTTTTTCAGATGTGGAAGAGTTGTACCCCTATGATTGTATTTGTTCATGTGGGGTTCAGGCGGGCTTGGTCGTGAGACTAGACCAATCATTTGTCTTGATTCTCTGGGCTGAGAGTGGGTAAGCTGAGGGGGACAGGACAAGCTAACCCCTCTATCAAGACTTGATGTATTTCCTCAAACAATTTATCTTATTCATGAGGTTACGCAAATGTGGAGGCAGCAAAATTACCGTAATCAATTGAAACAGTGTGTGCGCCTACATGGATGATTATTTGGAGATCTTCTATGAGCCTGGTGTCTATGTGACGAGGAAAGGGGGGCTTTGAGTTACTGTTGCGTTTCAGTGAGAAGTCCATGATCATTGGGCAAGGGTGTTTGATCTGTAATAATAGGACTCCTTGGTCGGACGACGCAAGTATTTCACCCAACATTAGATAGCTGACTCCGTCCTGGTGAAAGGTGCTGATTTGTAACTAAAACCCGCGCTGTCCAGACAATCCGGTGCGTCTTGTGTTCTCCTTTTTTTTCCACCTGACAAAGGGGAAAAAGAGGTGGACAAACTGCAAGTCCAAAAGGATAAACTGAGCATGGAGGTCAGGTACAACCAAGAAATGGAAGGGATGGGACTGAAGAATGGACTAAAGACGGGTAAAGACGACAAGGACTCCCAGGGCAGCTTGTCCAAAAGCTTCCTCAAGGAGCAGCAGGACTCCTTTTCCCCCTCTGGGACCGTGGACAACTGCGAGAAGAACAGGGGGAGCACGGGGGACCCGGACTACTGTCGGAGGATACTGGTCCGAGGTAGGGCTTGTTTTTGTAGTGATTTTATCCTGGAGATCAGAGCGATTCATCCTGTCGGTTTAAAATGAGGAACATGAGAGAGAAGTTGAGTCTTTGTCACATCAGGTAGCGTTTGTCGATGTGCACACCATTTAAATCTTTTCAATTATTTGGATTTAATTTGATGTTAAATTGAAGAACACAGTGTACCAAAAAAAATGATAGCTTTTATTTTTCATTTTTGTATCTATTCATTTAGATTTTTTTTCAGTTTTAGTACAATCATAGAAGCAAGTAAATTATTATAATAAATTATTATTATTATTATATATGAGGATTATAAAATCTGTGTTTTAAGGTCAAACTACATTTTTTTGCATTTCAAATGAAAATTTTTTTTGAAAAGCTAAATTTTTGTTTCGCCATGAAATTACAAATTTTACTTTAATTGCTATTATGTTTACACTACATACACTAATCTCACACTTGTGTTAATTTACTCATAAATATTTAAAAAGAGTCTTTTTAAATTAGGTTTTACACTGTCAATAGTTTGTTGGAGTAATTTTTCTTCCCAGTAAATTTTTGAAAACAGTAAAATAGAACTTTACCAAAAATAGGATTATTATGTCAGATTATGTCAGATATGACAGAAAACTACACAACTTAAAATAAAGATATGAAATTTACTTAAATAGTTTGAACATTATTTAGTTAATACTTGTTTGCATGTTAATAATAAATAAATGGATCACATTGCAACCACTTTTTTAAAATTTAAAAAAACAGTTCAGAATTATATTAAATGTATTGCTGGCTGGGGAAAAAATAGAAGCTTAGGTTGTATTGAAATTAATAGGATTTTACAGAATTTGATCTTTTTTGTGTTAGCATAGGTGCAGATTAATTAAACCTGGAAGTGAGAATTAATTATACATATTTTTGTGGTATTTTTACATTAAATAAAATCAAGTTGCTGTGAACACAAATGAAAGGATAATTATCTGTCAGTACAAAATTTTACAATAAATCTACACAGCTATATAACAAATAAAAAAAACCCATTAAATTCAGTGCAGATAACAGAATTTGACTCATGAACTCTTCTTCACCCTCCCACTACTGTTACTTTTAATAATAATGTAAAATCACTGTGTTCACCTAAACTTAATATGACTTAATTTATGCTTCATTTACTTAATATTAGTTGTTCTTTCTGTTTTATTCTTTCAAAAACAAACATATTTCAATTATGTATGTGTAGGATTAAAAAAAGAGTAGGCAAGTGAACACCATTAGATGAAGATGAGTAAAGATGAAGGAAAAAGGGTTTTGTGTCCTCTTCATCCTCCACCTTCATGAGGAGGTGTATGTGTGTCTATGTGTGTGTGTGTGTGTGTGTGTGTGTGTGTGTGTGTGTGTGTGTGTGTGTGTGTGTGTGTGTGTGTGTGTGTGTGTGTGTGTGTGTGCGCACGCTCCCTGGAATCTCACACTCCTTTATTGAATGGGTTTAATTATTGTGTTGATTAGCCTGAATGTGTTCATTATCATTGCATGTAAAATATTTCTAACGACAATGAGACCGTTTCATTCATGATAATAATTCATAACAAATATTAATTAATGATTAATGATCATATTACTCAGAGTTGATTTGTTGGTTGTTATGGATCCGGTCATGTTGAGGGTGACAGGTGAGCGACAAAAACGCCACACAAAGGTTCATTTAAAGTGCTCGTCGTTGCAGATGCTAAAGGCTCCATCCGGGAGATTATCCTGCCGAAGGGTTTGGATTTGGACCGGCCCAAGAGAACCCGCACCTCCTTCACCGCTGAGCAGCTCTACCGGCTGGAGATGGAGTTTCAGAGGTGCCAGTATGTGGTGGGGAGGGAACGGACAGAACTGGCCCGCCAACTCAACCTGTCTGAAACTCAGGTAAGGAGACGCTTTTGTTAAGAAAAAATTAAAATGTGAAATTAAAAATTTTACAGAATAACTCATTTATTTCACACAAACTATAAGATCTTTTGTTTAATTAAGTGCAGTGTGAATTTAATGCCCATTATGTCCATTTTCTATTATCTCCTGCTATTAGCACCACATGCTTTGTCACAGAAAAAAGGTGAATTCACCCGTAATAATCTAATTAATTTCATTTCATTTGCGAGCGCTGGCACGGATGATAATTAAGTCCGCACTTGACAATCGTTTTTTTTGTCTATTTTATTTAGAGAACTAAAACTCTTTAAAGAGTATTGTGTGTTTCGTAGCTGCGAGGCCTGCTTTGATTGTTCATTACTAACATCATTTTTTAAAAAGAAACGCACTAATTTGGTGTTTCCACCACGTGAAACGCTGGTTTCTATTTAGATCACGCTTTGTAACTTTGAGGATAGGCTTTTTTCAAAAGTCTAGAGATGATCACGCTTCAAATTAACGATGTCATATGTGTGGGGTCATCGGCAGGTCATGCTATGGGTGAACTCCTTTCGCACTCACACCGGATTCCGAAGCGAGTCACCCGTGACTTGGGAACCCCTTTGGTTTCAAAAAGCTTTGTGTTTTCAGTTTCATTCATCGATTTTATTTATTTATTTATTTTTTTGCGGTGCAAAACGACAAACGACGCCATCCGCTTGGTGCTAATGTTCCGCTAGCCCTTCGCTTCGAGGTCAACCTTTTCTCTCCATTCCCTCTTTCGCTGACGTCCTTTTATGAACCGCTATGCAAAGTTTCTTTTGCTTATTTGCCTTTTTTTAAAATGCTTTAATATTTCTCCCTTTCATTCAATCTGTGCCATTTCTTCCACCTCCAAATCCAAAACAAGTTAATTAAGTGTCTGAGGATGTTATTCTGCTCGCAAAAAAAAAAAAAAAGATAAAATAGAAAACACACTCTTCTCCCTATTTAGGGATGACAAAGGCTTCAAGATTTTCTTCCATCTTCTGCTTCTTGTCCTAATGAAAATGTGATGAAATTAACATTCTGTTCCCGCCGCTCTCTGCTTGTTATATTAAGGCCATTTGCTGTGTGCGAGCTTTAATCATCTTTGTTCGAACTACCAGCTTGGCGGCTTCACCTTGCTATTCTTCACTCTGGGAATGTTAGCTCTCACAATGACGTTCCTTCTGAGCAGTCGCACGCAGGAAATATAATGCATTTAACGCCAGGACTTCTCCTCTGGCCATGAGACGGTTGTTAACCGCGAGTGAATAATTAAACCACTTACAGTAGTGAAGGACAAAATATTCAAATGCGATTGGACTAGCTGGGGGATGGATGGAGGGCGGCTGCTGATTGGTGCGTGTACATTTTGTTCCGTATCAAAGCGATGAGACTTACAAGTCGTGGAGAACAATGCGTTTGTTTTCATCCGTAGACGTTCGTTGGTTGTCAGCAGGATTACACAAGAACTCCTGAACGGATTTCCGTTCTACTCAGTAGGAGGATGCGTCCTGGGCCAGAACTGATCTCATTAAATTTTGGTACGGATCTGAATAAAGGGTCGGATTTTTTGTTCCTTCAACGTCGTGGTGTTTTTTGTTTCTCTTCCATCCAGTAGAGCCCATTCTTTACCTCTGCTAAAGTCCAACAGTCACTTTTAATTCCATCAAACCTCATCCAGAGTCAAACACAATAGACCTGAACCACTTTCAGGCTTCTGGATTTCCAACATGCAACCATTTAAGCCTGGTGGATCTAGATTTTTACTTGGATCCGCATCAGATTACGCACCCCCTAAATATACCTGACGCGTTTTTTCATCATTTTCCAGGCATCATTCCATTGGGATTTAAATAAAGTGTTAAAGGTGCCCCATTGTGCAAATTAAAATGGGATAGTACTTCATAGGTAACCTGAAGAATTGAAAAATACTACTTGATGAATCAATATGTTCAACTGTATTGTTTCCTATAATTCAATGCTTCATGGGAGAAGTCCAACAATTCTTCAAGAAGGCATTAATGCTACACGGGCCTAATGTAATGCAGGGACGTGAGGAGGGGTGGGTGGGCGTTTTTATTTCTGTGGATATGTTTGTGACGACCCAGAGGTAGAATCGTTGGTCTGAACGTTGATGGAATCCATAGACTCTCCTCCTCGCCGTCCTTATTCTTGTGAGATCGAACGTGACTCGCTGCGACCTTTGGATCGCACGCCGAACTAACTCACAACCCGCCTCCTCAAATGTGGGTTGGTGGGTGTGATTCTGATTTATGAGAAATATTTGACTGATTGAAAAAAGGGCGTTAGGCTTCATAAGTCGTACCTTTGCTGAAGGTATTGCAGGTGACAAAATGTATTTATGTAATTTACTGTATTATTTAGAGAACAGCCTTCATAAGGATTGAGTCACTAAACTGAAAAACATTTCTGAAACTAATCAACCCAGCTTGCATTACATCATATATCACTATGTCACTCTGACTGAGGAGATATTTGGGTATCTTTACATTTTCAGAAAAATAAAGATGTTTTTTTTTTAGATGTGGATTTTTTGTGAAGCTGGTGGTCTGGAGGATGATCATCTGCATCGGCTGTAGAGAAAACAAACTGGATGAACATGTGTGTCAGTGTTTTAGATTTTAAATCTTCTCTAACTCTTCCTGTTATTTATTATTGGTGACGTGTGAATCGATCCCTGTGTTCCTTCAATAATTTTAATGCTAATGTAAAAACGTCTCAGCTGCAAGTAAAATAAACAGAATGTAAAATATTAACTGTTTGTGAGATCAAATGTAAAATGCATTGTTTTGTGTTAAAGTGAGCAAGAACAAGTGATCCACTTCATCAATAAACAGCCCAAAAGATCTGATCAACATACAACGGGTTAATCAATCAATCCATTAGTGTGTAAAAGAAGAGAATGTAGAAGAAAAATGCAAAAAATTCCACCATTTCACAGGGCAAAGGTAGATTTTTTTTAATCTAGAAATTTACAATCATCCATGAAAAAACCCCACAAATAAGCAATAAAAATATCAAATACCCATTTCTATATCAACTTTTTAACTTAATTTCCATCTTTTACAACAGAGGGGAAATTAAGAATGACATTGACACGCTAGAAAAAAATATTGCAACTTTATGAGACACTAAAAGTCTGTCCTCCATACGTAATACGTTCTTCTGTTGAGATCAGAGGAGTAGGAGGACCTTCAGCATCGCCCAGGTTACATTCACACTACAGGAAATATGTGCACACGTGATGAAGACTATCTTAGAATGTAGTATTCATGTTTGGATCCAAAATATGTGCCTATTGGGTGCATTCACACCTCCAGTTCTATCTGACCATTTGTGACCAGATCGCTCAGGGTGGACGTTAATTATCTGAAAAAACTGCAGCAACAGTCATTTAAATGTTGTTGGAATCTTTAGACTCCCCTGTGTTGCATCTGAGTTTGTAAACTCATTACAAATTTAATTCCTAGTCCCTCGAACATTCGATCAAAAAGTACAACCCAAGAATTTAATGAAGCATTTCAAACATCAACACCATTCCTCCACGTCGGTAAAGGCGTGAATCAAAATAACTCATCTTTTCAGGGCTCGGGTTAAATTGTCTTTGAGTCAAGGACAAATGGCAGCTCGGCTTACGAAACGCTGCGATTGTGCAGTAAATTGTGATTTGCAGGACTTGGGTCTTATGTTGTATGCAAACACCTGAGACATGGATTTTAAAAGGATATGTCAAAATGAAGAAAATACCTTCAGACTAAATTCCAGGTCTGATGGGACCTCTGGCCCTTTTGCATAAACAGCTTTATTTTTGAAGACACAACGTTGTGCATAAAAGTGTGTTTTTAAGCTTCTTTGCATTTTTATTTCAAGTTTAATGAATTTGAAAGTACCTTCACTTCAGGCGTATTTACATACATTTATCACCTGCTGTCTTATGTGCTCCCCTTTAGGTGAAGGTCTGGTTCCAGAACCGCCGCACCAAACAGAAAAAGGACCAGGGGAAAGACTCTGAGCTGCGTTCGGTGGTTTCGGAAACGGCGGCGACCTGCAGCGTCCTCAGACTTCTGGAGCAGGGTCGCCTCCTGACTCCTCCGCGCCTGCCGGGCCTGCTTCCCCACTGCGGCAGCGGCGCGCTGGGCTCGGCCCTGAGGCCTTCCTCCATGGGGATGCCCAACAACAACAACAACAATGGCGGCAGCAGCGGCAGCAGCAGCGGCGGCAGCACCGGCACGGCGGGCGGCAGTCCTCCTCTACCCGCCGTCACCAGCTCAGGAACAGTGACGGGGATGCAGAGCTCGCCGGCCGCTCACAGCCTCTTCAACTTTCCCATGCCCACTTTACTCAGCGGCGTGGCCTCGCGCATCGCCTCCAACCCCCTGTCCATCGCCGGGTCACTAGCCGGAAACCTGCAGGAACTTTCCGCCCGCTACCTGAGCTCCTCGGCGTTTGAGCCTTACTCACGGACCGGTGGCAAAGAATCGATGGACAAGAAAATTCTGGAATGATGTTTTGTTTTTACGTAGATGGATTTCCTCAAGATACACTTTCTTGGCTTTTACTGTCTTTGTTGGGTTGCTCATTTTCTGTCCGTCTGTGTCATGTTCCGTAGCACTTCATGTATTCTGGTTGCACATGTTGGCGCCTTGTACCAGGAAGTAAAACAAACACCAGTGCAAGTTAACAAAGCCGGCGTGGCAGTGGGAAGATTTTGCACAAAATGTTCATAAAGGACGCTATTATTTAGGGATTGCTGAGATAGAAAATGTCCCATCTATTACTCCAAAACAACAATACACACAGATAAATGTTTGCTTCATACCAGAAGAGCTCTGTTGCTGTGGCAGGAGATAGGATTGGTGACAGAGTGTAAAGCCCGTCCGAATTGTGTGTTCTTGTTTGATGGTGTTAGAATGCAGCCATTTCAGAAAAAAAATAGGTGTGGATTGGTACGATTGGCAAAAGCTAAGAGTATTAGGATTGAAGGAGCGATTTCTGTTTGAAGGTCACTGCAACCGCACTGAATTGTGGCACAATTTAGAAAAAAAAAGTCTTTTTTTTTTTTTTTGTATAAGAATTTGGATTGAATTAAAACATAATTCAGAGAAGGTGTTGTCATACAGTACGATGGTTTAATTGTTCAGTGTCGTTTTCTCTATGGTTTTGGTGAGGATTTAAAAAATCTTTCAGCAAAGTTTTTGTCTTCGAGATCAGTACCTGATTTCTTTTTTTTTTTGTTGTTGTTTTTTTTCTCGTCTGTGACTTTTTTTGTGCAACACTTTTTGCAGAAACAAGTTGCTGAATGTCCTGAAGAAAAGCTTTTGAGCCTTAATAAGCTGCTTTTATTTTTTGTTGAACACTAAAAAGTAACAGGTTTCCAGTCATTTAGACAATATAAAAACCTCCTGTGTGTGAAATCTTCAAAATCCACCCTAGACTGGGGATTATTGTAGAATAAAAGTACTGGCAAGGGGAAATGTACCTTAAAATTGTTATTTTATTGTAAATTATTCACCTCTGTAATTAATAGATTATTAGTATATCTGGAAAATAATGAATGAATGAATGTATTAGTGAGGAATCAATCAAAAGCTTTTTGGTACTGTTGTTGTGACAAATCTTGAAGTTTGTGAATTGTGTGGTACAAATGTGCATATATATTATGTATATGGCTACAGACAAAGATGTGTTTTTCCATTTTTCTTTCATACATGTTGCTATGAATCAAGTTGTGATAAATTTTATGACTGTTATACCTCATACACCAAGGCTTGCTGTTTTTGACTAGCAATGTAATGCACATTGTATCTGTAGGGTCACTTCATCGCAAAACTTTTATAACGCGTTACAATATGCAGTACGCTACGTCTGTCAGTCACGATTCACAACACCATGTTTGTGGAAATAGCAAAAATAATTAAAAGGTGGGAGGGCCAGACCTCAAATCACTGGTTTAGGCTTTGCAATACCTGGACATAGAGTCTAAATGTTGAAACTAATGGTTAAATTTGGGATCTTACTGAGATAAATTGGAATTTGGATGTGTTGCAAGGAATTTTTCATACTTTACAGAACTTTAGTTTTCAGTGGTTGTTTTTTAATCAGCTGAGTGGAGAAGAGTCAAATGAAAAACCTGCTCATTCCCATTATTTTAGAAATTTGACATGAAAATGTAGTAAAAATAGTTCTGCTGGTATTGAAAGCTAACATTTTTTATTTCAGGGAGGCCGTGATCCACAGGAGCTCCAATCCACAGCATCTTGAAACTCCCTTTAATTCTTTTTAATACTGAATTCTTTAATTATATTCATAAAAATAACACATAATCCATGTTGAACTTCTTGGGATGATGATAATTTTGGAATGAAGTTCCCATCTTCAAGCGACGCTTCAGAGGCTTTCCGACAGTCTTTTCACCCTCGGATACAGTCACACACAGGTGTTTGCTGATTGGATAATTAAACCTCCAATCAGGTTTTTCCTGTGATTGGTTGATTCATTTTCAGTTTTTTCAGACCTGTCTTTTATCACGGTGTTGTTAGCATGTTTACTGTTGAGTTACCACACAGTGATTTAAACTAATAATAGTATTGGTGGAGTTGTGATCAAATAATCAAGCAGCAACCAATTATTTTCAACATCAATAATCCACCTCTACGAGTTATAAAATGACACAAAGCATTCCAGCCTGCAAAAATGAATGGATTTCAAATTACCTGAAATGTTTTAGAAACTAGTTTGTGACTAGGAGGAAAAAAAATTAGCTTTTTTTAAGGAGACATTCTGATTGGTTTACGTCATCTCATACCCAAAATATCCAACAAATCTTAATTCCCAGACAGCAAAATGATCTCCCAACTTAGAATCAAGATGTTCCCATTCGTTAGTCCATGTTGAACTTTCATGCTCTGATTGTGTGGAGGGGTCGCGCCGAGCTGAAGTGATCTGTACTCAGACTGGTTCCGAGGTAAGAGTCTTTCACTGGGAGGTTTTTATCCAGCTTTCAGGGGCAGATGGAGGGTGAGGCCCAGCGCTCGGTGTGTCGTGGTGTGAAGTGCACATCAGGAGACCGGCTCCAGCCTGAAGAACACAACATGTCCTCTGGAGCATGGCACGAAACTTCCTGCAGACGCATTAGAAGACATGAAAGCAACTTTCTAAAAAGCAGCCAGGTTTAACTATCACCATGAGTAACAATCGACTGGAGTGAATTAATGCATTTTCCTGCTTCCTGTTATCCTTCCTCTGGTAGGATAGGGTTTGTGTGTGATGTTCTGATGTTGTGTTACCAATGGGGGCTACAACTGCGTATTTAAGAGCATTTAGTTCTGTGAGGGAAGGTAAAGGGCATCTCTTTAGGAATCCTCCTGGAGGTCCGCTGCACCAGCAATTCCATCGATCAAGTTCCCCAAAGCAAAGTCGTGTGGATAAACCGACTAGATATTTAGAATGTAAAGCTTTTCACTGTAGAAAAATTAGCTTTCGAGATTCAAAGTGACAAATAGATCAAAATTGAAATTTATTTTCTTTAGATTGATCTATATTTGCTGCCAGCTGTTCAGTTCTTCATCTTCTTCTACTGTTTTATGGTGTTGGTAAGCAGATTTCATTTGCGTTACTGATAACTTTTAAATTGAAATACGGTCAGAATTCTCTTAATCTCTCCTCTGAAATCCTCTGTCGTGTTTTCCTCTGATATTTTGTCATGCGACTTCATCTAGCGCCCCCTGCTGCTGTGGAGGTCTCAGGAACTTGGCTGTTTTTTTGTTTGGCAGATTCAGTTTTTCAGGATTCATTTATTTTGATAATGATTTTTAAAAAAAATGTTTTTATGCATTTGTAAAGCTTTTTAACATTTTTTGTCAAGTTTTACTGGGAATTATGTCCATAAAATCTTTTAGTTAGTTCTATCTCTTCTGATGGGCTAATCCTAGTAGAAGAGTAGGAACAAACCAGCAAGAGAGAAAACTGAGGATCATTTGTGAGGAGACCAAAAGAAACCAATCTTTCCTGCTGTGTCTTGGGACCCCCCCCACCCCACTTCCCCGCACCCCTCCCAAAAGTGGAATGAAAGGTCACATTTACGCCTTCTGTCCTACCCTCCACTCCACACAACCACCCCGGCCCATTCTTTCCCCTCACCCTAAGTCCAATTAGAAGGAAGACCAGGGGGTTTTGTAAATGAGGGGTTTCGGTGGGGGTGTGTCTGTGTGTGTGGACGATTAGGGCTGTCATAGCAGCAGACCACCAACACATTTTTTCCCATCACATGTTTGCATTTTTAATCTCTTAAGAAAAAAAAAAGCTGCATCTTGTCTTGTTTTTAAAATCTGTTTCTTTTTGCGCCCTACAGTAGATCTGGGATGAATGAGAAAACGTCCATCAGCAACTTTAAAACCTGTTTAAAGTGTTTTGCTTTGCAGCTACATGCTTGTGGCCATCTTATCTTTATTGCATCAATTCTTCTGTCTTCAGAATGGTTTGGTAACATGCAAAACTATTAAAAACCTGAAAAATACAGTGACTTTTCAGAAGAAATATGGAAAACATTGTGCCGTATATTCTTCTTTTCTGAGTTTGCAATGGAAAATTCCTTTCAGTCGTTAAACTATGATACCCTCAAAGCAAATCTTAAAAACAGCTTCAACCTGGATTCGGTTTGATATCGACAAGTCTGTTTTTACACATCAGTGTAGTTTAATCGAGTAACGACTGGAGCATTAATATGAATCATATCATCCATAACGTGTGTCTCTAGGCTGACTTGTTTTGCATGGATTTTCGGGATTATATAAGAGAATAAAAACAAAAGAAAATGAGTGATGTCAGAGACGTCATCAAACAGGTATGAACAATCAGATGGAGTGCAAACCAGATCGATCACAATAACAGCTGACCTTGACTGTTCACGCGTGCTTTCTTGTCTACATGCTCCCAATGCCTACATTTTAAACGTAATGTCACCAACAAAGTCTTTGCTTCATCCAAGTTTAGTGCTCCAGAGATGTTTTTAGGTCCACCATAGGGACAGGACTCTGGACTGGATTATGGCCATGATGTTCAGCGGATGTGAACTCTTCCCTTTGACTGAGGAAAAAAAAGTCCAGGTAATAATTTATTTGCTGTCCTGGTAACAGGTCTGGAACTGGCCTCTCAACAAACGTGTGATTTCTGTGCAGTAGAAACGCCGCTGACTGTAACATGTTACTCTTTGTTCATTTATACAAATATAGATTGTACATCTTTGGAGTTTCTAGTTCCATCCAGTCTTGTGCATGAAAGCTAGACACACACTTCCATACGTTCAGCTTGGAAATGTAATAAGAAGTGTATGCATTTAAAATGCATGTAGAAACACGCTGTGGGAGTTCTTTAACAACCACAGCAGTAAAATGAATGCATGAATATGATGACACCCATTTGCTTAGATAGCTGGGTCTGAGGACTTTGAGGGAAGTCATCAGGAAAACTGATGTTTCTAAAACGAGGTTACTGCTCCTGTAGGCAGGAGCCCTTCACTTGCATTAATTTGCTATTTTTTGCATGCGGCCCGAAACGTTTGAATGAGCTCTCTCGGGGATGCCGTCGGCCTCACAGTGGCTGTACTCACCACTTCAATCTGTAGTGCTTTTCCACCTCCAGAGCTGTGTGTCTGTATGGGATGTGTGACTGCTGGTGTGTTGGTTCTGTTGTTTGAAATCATCTTCAGTCCCGTTGGAGCTATCAGGCAGAACACGCTACATCAAATGAGAATGGACCAGAGCTTCAAATAGGAGAAAACAGAAAACGATTTATTTCTACTCTTACTTAGAAAAGAAAACAAAATGTGTGCAATCATGTCGTTTTAGCTGTCGCTCACCAGGCCACTCACCAGGACACTAAGGGTGAGAGACAGAGGGATAAGAGAAAGCACCCACGCACAATTCTAGATCTTTAGACCTGTGTAATGACTGGAGATTCTAAAAGAGTTCCTGAGAAGAGAGGATGGGACTCAACTGATTGTTTGCTATTTTATGTTAAAGCATATTTTATCAAATTTTAGCCAGAAGTTTGTCGTTACTGTATGAAGCTCATTTCATATATGAGCTAAAGATGAACTAAAGATTCATTAATAAATGAATTAAATCAGGATAAAGGGTAGATTCTTGATTTTTTTTTTTAACTTTCTTTATCATTATTGACTAAGCCTAATGGGATTAACATTGATAATTGGAATTGGAATTAGAGTCCAGTTTAATTAAGAAGGGCTGTTTGGCCTTGGCAGAGATGATCAATATCTGATTATGAACCACTTAAAAATTCAATTTATATTTATTAAATATTTTGAAATATTAATGTTCTACTACTTCTACTCACTACAACTTACATGAGTTCAGTTTTTAGTAGACCCCATTCAGTTCTGGATATCCATCAATCCTGATTGATTCAATCACAACTGGATCACTTTGAGTCTGTCCACCTTTCATAATAATACATCTCCACACGTGTCTCCTTAAGATTCTGATTTCCTGACAAATGTCATTTGTCAGAGGATAACTAGAATTTCACTCAACTCCCCACTTAAGTCATCAGGCTTGATCTAAGATACAAATCACAGCCTTGTGATACTAACATAAGGCTTCTGGACAGTCCTATAACAGTTATTTTTTTATTTCTGTATTTTTTATAAAACCAAGACACATGTCTCTTTTGAGAATTTCAAGTTAAAATAAAAAAAAAAATAACTCGTTTAATGAACTCCATGTTTCATGGGAGTTTTGTCTACATGTGCTGCTGATAGACCACCAAATATTCAGGAAACAGGTGAAAACATTAACTCCTTGGTGGAGGTATTTAGAACTCTTACAAAAAAATAATTGTTTTTTACTCTTATTTATTGAATATTGTCATAAATTATATTTGTAATCATTTTTTCATAATGTTGTTTTTGAGTAATCCTTGCATAACTCGGTATTCACCAAATAAAACACATGTCATTCCACTGGGGTGTCGTGCGTCGATTCGTTACGTCATGACGTAAAGTGGGCGTGTCGTGGTGTCTGCGGCATTGCAGTGCTCCAAACATCCGGTTCCTCTGTGTCATATGACCAGCGCTCTGCTGTCATTGATGTTATTCAGCACCAGTTAGCAAAGCACATCGACAGACGGTAGCTTTTTCCTACTTTCTTTTCTATATCGTACGATGGCAACTTTGGTGGCGAATCGAGCGATGGACATCAACGGCTTGGCGGCCGCTGCGAGGACACACACTCAGGCTGTGACCCGAAATTACATCTCTCAACCCCGGCTAAGTAAGTCCCGTTAGCATGCTAACGGAGTGGGTAGCAGCTGTAGCTACCTGCTAGCAAGGTTGCTGCGCTGCACTCAATGACAAGTGAACTGTCTGAAGGAAACCATCAAAGTGTACACTTAATCTCAGTTTTTGTAGTAGTGTTAATCGTTTTTGTTGTGTTTTTAATTTAAAACAACAATGCTAATCCGGCCCTGGTGCAGGAAACCTGTAGCTGCTAATGGTGGGATTTTATGTCAATGAACTTCCTGAATTAAAAATTTTCGTTTTCTCTCCATAAATGTAAATGGTAATATTGAAATACTTACACTCTTGGATTTTAGATTAATACAGAATATGCACCATCATGCTTTTTAAAATAAGTCCTAATTGACGTGAATTGTGTGAAATGCCACATAGCATATGGAGAATGAGTCTCAGCAAGCTAAAACGAGTGATTATTTTAAACCCACGACTCAATTTTGAATAGTTATGTAGTAATCTGATTACTTTAAATAATGCATCAGTTTCAAACAAGCTAAGTTAGCAAACGAAATCTAGCAAATGACTGGTAACCCCAGGAACACAGTGGTTAATCATTTTAACTATGTCAGTATACTTTAAGTCATTTGTTAATTTAATTCACGGATATATCTGCCATTGTCACTGTTATAGTGAGTTAAACCTTACCATGGTCCGACACATCGAGCTAATTAGCTAACACAGCAGTCAGCTGACTCTGTTGTAACCATATGAATGAGTTGCACGCAGTACGAGTGGGTTTTATTTAAGGGTTTTAGTTGAGAGATAGATCTGATGTAAGTTTTAATATCTGTATTGCGTTATTGCTGCCATACATGAATAAATGTTCTAACATTTATTATCCTCGGCGGGTTGAAGCACAGACTGGTGACAGCTGGAATGACCTCTCATGTGACACAATCACATGAGCAGAGGAACCTGAAAGTGATTCATGTGAGGATAAAACGACGGGCCTGACAGAAAAAAAAAAATCATCAAGTGATTCCCATCTGTTGTTGATGCAAAAGCATATTGATATAATACTTCAGAAAATATAGTTTCGTATTTGCTCATTGCCTCCAGTTGTTTGCAGGAGCAGTTGCTTCAAGTGTTTGTTAAGAACGGTTATTAGGGAGCGTGTCAGCTATTTACTTTCGTTCGTTGTCACGAAAGTAAATAGTCCCATAATAGTTTGACCCTCATAACATGACATCCTGACTGTGTGTGAAAACCTTAACCTGGAATTTTGAATGAAATCACAATTAGCTTGAAAGTGTTAAAAAAAATCAATAGTTCATTAAAGTTGGTTTCTTTCAGGGTTTAAAAGATGGACATTTAAAGATGTAACCCCTAACTTTTCTACATATACATACAGTAGATACATTGTTAAAGTACTTTGCTGAAGGAAATTTTCTGTGAGAGACAACTAAACATTCTGGGCCACCGGATTTGGAATTTCACACCTGAAAATGAACAAAGTGCACTGTTCATTTGCTGTCATTTTTGAAACAACCATAGTTTTGTTAGGTAATATTCAGTATTACATGTCATGTTTGATGGAGTGACAAATATAGTTTTATAGTATTGTTCACCTGTGTCATCTTGTGCTCGGCCCTTGCTGATGTCTTTAAGTATTTTACCATTTGGTTTTTGCTGCTCGATATTAAACCTGGTCTAAATTTTGCAGTCAAAACAATTTATGATCTGTTTTAGTTAGACAGTTGAGATGCAACCTATACCTTGAAATTCTAGGTTTAGGACTGTATAGGTATTCTAGGCTAGAATACATTTAAACTGATGTGCTCTGAAAAGACGAGGTCTCTGGCAATTCCCTGTGTCACTGTTAAATGAAGGAATGTTACACGGCATTGCAAGAAATGAAGAAAGGAGTTTAAAATGTAAACACAATTTGGCTCCCATGTTAGCTGGGCCCTTGTTTCTCATGTTTTTGATAATTACTGATTATGTTTAAGTTTCGCTAATAGTCATGTCGTTTGGCACTTTGCTCTGTGTTCTTGTGAAAAGGAGCATTTTGTGTGATTAACTATTGAACATAGCCTGATCCGTGAAACCAGTGAAATGATGGCTTTTTTCTCTGTGGAAGTGTCAGAAAAGTAAGCGCGGACTAAAAGCCTTTTAGCAAACCAGGAAGGAAATGACTTAATGGAGCTTTGACTATCTGTGAGTGGAAGATGGAGGACACAAAATGTGATAAAACCCTTGTCAAACACCCAACCAAACCTACTTCTGAAATTCTCTAAATTTGTTATAGCCAAGTGGCTGTCCTTGTTCTGCTCATCACAAACCCAAAGCTGAAGGTCTGGCCTGACTCTGGACCTGCTCAGGGCCTGGTACTGTTAGCAACATTTAGCATTTAGCTTAAAAGTGCAACCATTTGTCCATTAAGAAACTCCACTGAACATCACAATGCAGGATTTAATGCATCTTGAAGGTCAAATTTGGTGTTCCGACATGGATCTGAATGCTAGCATTGTGAAACTACAAGCAGTGTTGTTTTAAGTTATAAGGTAAGAACACTTAGCTTTTTTTTTCCTGAAAACAAGATTGACTTTTTATGATAATACAGAGAAAGTTTTATTTATCTTTTTGTCACATTAAGTAGAAACAGAAGTAATCTAGAAGGGTTTAAAAAGACGTTTTCATTTCAGTTCAACTTGAACTCAAACTGTAGGAAATCAGAGACTTCAGTTAGTACAGAGTCAGACGAAGCAGTCGATAAGATCGCAGTAATTTTTCTCTCCCCTTTTGACTTGGCAAATCTTTAAGAGCGGCAGCTAGAGAAGTGCCGCTCTGAGACGGAATAGGAAAATAAACAAATAAAGAGATTTTCCATCAGACCAAGTCTTTTCTTTTAAGAGGCCTTTGTCTCTGTCATGTCAAATGCGACAAAAGCTATTAGCCCACGAAATGTCTGGTCTTTGTTTTAGTGGTGCCTTCTGTCATGTACTGCTATGAAAAGACATGGAGCAATGCACTATACTTCTTTGTGAGGATTTAATTAACCGTAATAATCTAGTCATGATAAACAAATGTCTCATCTGCCACTATGAAAGTCATTTCTATAAAATCAATGTTATTTGTGTTGCGCTTCTATAATCCCACATTCTAATTAGACTTAAGCAGCGAGTTTGTCAGTAGAAAAAAAAAAGAGAGAGAGCTCCCGTGGGCTTTTACCATTCTTGTCTCAAGAATATAAGAATGTGGCAAAAAAAGGATTTGACACCGTTTCTGTCTGATGCATGAACAGGAACCGGTCCGTGTGTGTCACACTTGTTTTTTTGACCAGCATTAGTTTCCTGAGTGGGTTATTTAGAGAAGTGTGGATTGTCTAATGTAAGAATTTCCACATGACACTTTGGAATAAAGTGGTAGTGAGGACTAAATGAAGGAATAATTATGCACAGGAAGCTAAATTTCCTCATGCTGAGATCCAGTGGACGTTTGGTACTTCAAAAAAAAGCCTGACTTCATTCATGAAAATCTCAGAGATGCAAAAAGAAACAAACATCTACTTTAATTACACGTATAAGAGATTGTCTTTCCAATCTTATACACTTTAAAGAATTCAGAAATAATGGCACATGTCACTCCAGAGGTTATTAGTCTGTTATGTTAGGAGAGCTGCACTGTGTCACGTGATCTTCATCATGTGACAGGAAGCATGGAGGTAAATGCAGTTCAGTAAGAGAGGAGGAAAAGCAGAAGTTAAACGATCGTTCTTTGAAAGCTGCTGTTCTTCAGGAGGTAAGATTCAGGTTCATCCAGTAGGACGCTAGATAACGTTACCGGACGAGGGCGAGCCACGTCTTTCATTGGACGGTTGCAGTAGTGATGTCATCATCATCATATGATATTTATCGGTTCAATCCGGGGCCCGGCTTTGAGCGAAGTTGGTGTTTCTAGTAGTTTCTTGCTGCCTGGAGATTAACCTTGTCGTCCACATGATGATGACATGATTTTATCTTGTTTGTTTGTGAACTTACTGCTTTATATATTTTCCGTGTGTGTGTGTGTGTGTGTGTGTGTGTGTGTGTGTGGGCTGGTTGTAGGTTCGAGGCAATTAGCATTCCCGTGTCCGGCGGGGCTGTGAGAATCGCTTGAAGTAGCAAGCCGAGACACGATTGTGAGGCCGCACATCACAGCAGCTTTGTAGCGCTCATTTATTGTCAGAACGATGATGTGCCCCATCCCGCCCCAACCCGGTGCTGTCCACCCCACCCCCCAACCCCTAAGTCCCCCCTCCTCTTTCAGCTGGAAAATTGAATTGTGTTGGAATGCTCTGTGCCTCTTTTCTGTGGCACTTGAATGGGCTCTTTAGTATTTCACACCAAGGTGTCCTTCAGGGCGCAAGGTCAGGCTATGAAAACAGCTTCTAGTGGCGGATTAGGACCAATTAACATCTTTGTACACAAAGAGCTTTGGCAGCTGAACAGACCGGAGGCTCTAGACCCACACTGCCGTTGCATGCCAAGCCAGGGGACCGCTGCACTTGAACTGAAGTAGCAAAAGAGGGGTGGAGAAAGTTTTCCAAACCTAATGGGAAATGTTGCTACTTCACACCTCATGAACGTATCGTCCATTGAGCGGTCGTTATCTTATGAAATGAGAGTGCAAACTACTTTTTTTTTAATCATCGCAGTTATGGCTAAGTGGGTACCTTGAACTATTCTGGGGCCTTTGGAGCAGCGGGCTGTTATTGTCAGAATTATGGGGCTGTTTGGTAAATGGGCATTCGTTCCAGTTGGGATATTTAGGGTGAGGGGGTTTGGGGAATAATGGGTGGACCCCAGTGAGAACAGGTGAAGACGTGACTGTGAATTAAGTGTACAAACAGACTTGTGTGTTGTATTCTATCGTTTGTTGTTGAGGAGGTTACACGAAGGCCGACGTACTTCTTCACATCCTTTAGTGTCAATATGGCAGCTGGAGGACAGTGAAGTGTCAAAGCTGTCAACAACAACAAGTACAAAAATGAGTTGGGGGGGGGGGGGGCTTGTGTTAATGTACAGTGATGAGCTTTTTCACATTCATTTTGTTTTTTTCTTCGTCTTACACATTTAACTTGAGTTGCAGCGACACTGCCCCCCGACCATTTCCAGTGGTATCGCTCCGTTTTTTTGTTGTTGTTTTTTTTAACTTCCCGTCATAGCTGTATGATCTCTGGAAAAGGTCCCCAATATGTACAAAATCAAGACGTTCCGAAGGTTCCATCTTTAACGGAGAACGTAAACTTAAAGTTCGGGAAAAGAGTGTAATTGGACTTTCTCCACTCTGTAAATTTGGATCGCTGAATGAATATCTGCTTAATTTCTTTGTGTAAATGAATTCTTAATAGTTTCTCTCTTGCTGACAAGTTCGTGAAATGTTCACAAGAAGTAAGGGAAGCCACATTACTTGAAATTTCTTTAAAGTGCATCATCTCCTTTTTGTAGCTGTTCACAAATATCTGCCTGTCAGATTTAGTCTGCTTAAGA
This sequence comes from Antennarius maculatus, assembly GCA_013358685.1. Classification (NCBI taxonomy): domain Eukaryota; kingdom Metazoa; phylum Chordata; class Actinopteri; order Lophiiformes; family Antennariidae; genus Antennarius; species Antennarius maculatus. Next base: position 19,285,721 of record CM023616.1, read on the forward strand.
GACCCTCGTGGAATTCTGTTGTCATAGCTGTGATGGTTGATAATCGTGGGGTATTTAAATGTAGCTGTTAACTCCTTTCTATAAAGATCAATCCACAATTTATGAACAAGAACTTTTTTTTTTTTTTAATTTTCCTCATATAATTTTCTTTATTTTTTTTTTAAAAAAAGAACAAATTTGTGAACAGTTTTTGGTTTGATTTCCATTCAGTGATTCTGATTCGTGTACATTTAAGTTACCTGAACGTTTTCATTCCTTGTGAGCTATTGAAGCTTAGCTGTGGAGCTACATGCTTTTGTGTGACCCGTCACATTGTACCACCATCTGTTGATATTTCAACAAAGTAGGAATGGGCTGAACAAGTTTTGTGTGAACACTATAGGCAAGGCAAGTGTATTTGTATAGCACCATTGAGACACAAGGCAATTCAAGGTTCTTTACAGGGACACAGAAGTGCATTAAAAAGAGGACATTAAGAAAAATTTAATATTACATTGAAATGCCAACGTAAATCCATGCAGCTAAAAGTTGAAAAGTAACTGCATTTAAAAGATGATTAAAAACTTAAGCCTGGAGTTTTTCATCCATTAATATCCATGTTCACCAGATCTGGGATTACAATACACTTTTTTGCAAATCTCCTTTCGCAGTTTCTGAATACACATTTGCAGATCGTTGTGCACGTTCACTCACTTTCAGTTTGCCTTAACAAATCTTTTTTTACCCACACAAAGGCTGAAATTCAATCATACTTTTCTACCACACACACTCATTTACACAGTTTTTTCGCTGCAGGACAGTGCTGCCGCCTCATTGGCTGGCTCGTGTTTTGCAGACATCAACCCGGAGAGGCTCCAGCGAGGACGTCGGTCCTCAAAGGAGACGAGACGAAACTTTCCTCCTTGATGATTTCTGCCCATCGGATTGATTTTCATCTTCAGCGGTAGTTGTTGAACAATGAAGGCTTCGTCGTCTTGACTTGTTGATCCCACGCTACGTACGTCTTGTGTTACTATTGAGAGACCCCTAGTGGGCAGAATCAACATACTTTTTGAGCTGAGCAGAAACAAAACGGCGTCTTATGCGTTCGGAATTCGATCGGATTGCTTGAATAAAAGCTGTTTTCTCTATCAAACGTTGTGGTTTCACAGCTTGCTTTTTTTTTTTTTTTTTTTTTTTTTTTCTTCTTCTTCTACGGTATCCTCTAAAAAAAAGCAGTTACCACCGATCCCCTGTTGCAAACCAAGGTCGCGTAGAACAGAGAAAACATGCGAGAACTTGAGTCATTCACCAGATTGATGGACCAAAGGCAGGAATGGAGATAAAGGCTGGTTTAGAGTAAAAATAATTTTTTGTATCCGTGGCGCTCTCGGTTTTTATCATCACACTTGAGCCTTCTTTTCTCTTCCTCTCTCAATAGTCTCCGCCCCACCTTCCCACCACCATCCCCCCTCTCCATCCTCAACACACACATACACACACACACACACACACACACACACACACACACACACACACACACACACACACACACACACACACGGCCTGTCTGGCTATAGAGGGTGAATTGCAGGTGTGTGTGTGTGGGAAGTGGCTGCAGTACTGTAGCACATTGACAGGTTATTTTGTTGGCCCCTGCCTAATTAGTGGCATTATGGATACACCCCACCAAGCTGCAGCGCTTTATGTTCGCACCAGTCTGCTCTAATTTCCTGCCGTCTTTGATATCAGGCCTGAGATTGACGGTTTGCGCATAAAGAGGAAAACCAGACCATGATAGACAAACCCAGCGGAGACAATGACGCCACCAACTCCTTCAGCCCCACGTCTTTTGCATTCTGTCTGCAGATGTACAGAGAGACGTGACAGTTGGGGCGAGGGCGGGTGAGTTGGGGGGCAGGGGGATTGCCAGTGAATTTCTTTCAAACTCGACGGAACGTATGCGTGTAATTTACACGGGAATCGGTAATCACAACTCCCTCTGCGTGAATCGATCATTCGTGGCGACATTTCAGGCGACTTCCAGTTAGTTTCAGGGTGAAGTCATGTGACTGACTTAAGGGTGCGTTAACGTGCTGTTAATTCAATGCTTAGCAAGGCCACCAGCTATTTTTCACTAACCTTTTTTCCGGATGACCAGGGTTTCATGTAATTGTGCTCGACAATTTCAAAATAAGTGAATTTAATGCAATTTTTTATGACATTTGCTGGTCGTTGACATTTGGCCACAAAAGTGTACGGAAGCTGTTTAAACTTCAACCGCGAAAGGTCATCCTGTGACTATTAACGCTGTCGGCTGTAAGGAAAGCCACTTATTCCCATGCAGATTGGTGGCTTTCAACGCCACACAAGATGGGAATATTGTCAGTATTACATGAGTGTGTTATTTACCGGTCCTGTGGCCTGTTGAAAAAAAAGATTGAATGAACTCTCCTCTCTTTCAGCCTACTCCACGGTGTCGGGTGTGAACGGACCCTTGGTGATCCTGGACAATGTGAAGGTGAGGCGGTTAAGGGTTTTTCAGGAACGACGTCTGCGTTGTCACGTTTCCAGATGTCACATTTTTGAGTTTGAAGTGCGATGTTCAGGGTCTGTCGTTAAACCGGGTTTGATATTCTTGGATCCAGTTCCCAAGATATGCTGAGATCGTTCACCTGACGCTGCCGGATGGCACCAAGAGAAGCGGGCAGGTCCTGGAGGTGATTGGAAGCAAGGCGGTTGTCCAGGTGAGGACAAGGTTCAGCCTTAGGGCCCTAAACCCTGGTCTGACCACCGGAGGGAGTTTCCGTCCAATCGGTCTTGCCCAGGTGTAATTCGGTGTCAATCAGGCCCCGCCTCCCACCGCCTCATCGTGTTTTTATCGTGTTTTCTCAGGTGTTTGAGGGAACGTCAGGCATCGATGCCAAGAAGACGGCCTGCGAGTTCACTGGAGACATCCTGCGGACCCCCGTATCCGAGGATATGTTGGGTAAATCCTCGCTTTTCACACGTTTAAGTCACATTTAGCAATAAAACGACTCCGTCCAACTCTTCTCTGTTGTACGCAGCCGCATCATTCTCCGTAATTCAAAGACGGACATTTTTTAAATCACGGCGAATGCTGCATTTCCTTTTTGATGTGCTTATTTTACTTACATTTCATTATGTGGTAGAAGCAAAACGGCGCTGAATCAAAAACCTTTTTTTTTAATCATTTTTTTCTAAATGTTCTGAAATGCTTGTGCGTTTATCTCAGTACAGCACAAGGTTACATATATCTGAATAGCGGTAGGAAGTAAACCTGTTTTTGTTTTTGAAGTATCATTAATCACATCCATGGTTTTGTAATTACTCGTTCTTGCTACTTGTAGACTCGACGAGAATCATCAGAGCCACTCGTCTGTTTAGAGTGCGACGTAAAACAAAAAAGATCAGATGTGTTTAGAGATCTCATCTAATTAATTTCATTTCAGCTGCATTTCTTGGTAATTATCTTTGAATTCAAGTTCCCGATAAAACAAATTCCTCTTATTTGGTGAATGATAGACCGAGCTTGAGTTTGGCCTAAAGGAGAAAACCTTCCTCTTTTCAGGACGCGTCTTCAACGGCTCGGGAAAACCCATCGACCGCGGGCCCAGTGTGCTGGCTGAGGACTACCTGGACATCATGGGTACTACGTCAGACACCTAAAGCAACATTTGAAGGTTGTTTGTGTGGTCTTACCCCCGGGGTGTCCTCCTTACTTTCTAGGTCAGCCCATCAATCCCCAGTGTCGTATCTACCCAGAGGAGATGATCCAGACCGGCATCTCGGCCATCGATGGCATGAACAGTATCGCCAGAGGACAGAAGATCCCCATCTTTTCTGCCGCTGGGTTGCCTCACAATGAGGTAAGACCCCCTTCTTATTCCTCTGGAATAGGGATTAACTTCAGATCGTATAAATGCTTCGATATCGTCAATGTCTGATCGCCCAGTTCGAACCAAACCCCCCATCACCCAGTCTCTAACCTCACGCTAACAGGAATTTAAAAAAAAAAAAAAAAAAAAGATCAGGTCATGCTGGAAGAAGGCGAGTGATCATGTATTCTCAGATGGAGGTTTTTTTTTGTCACAATACGGCCGGTGAAGTAGGACAAGCTTTGGAAATGGTCCCAAGGCAAATAATGAATAAATAAAAAATGTTCTGATTCATGAAAATGGAATAAACAATGGATACAAAGACGATTTGGCAAAAAAAACGTATTCATTGATTCAATTTATTGAAGCACTCCAGCGCAATTCAGGCCTCTGGAGCGACGGACCGTCGGCTGTTCCCGATGCTCTTCAGCCAGAAAAGAGGATTTTGGAAAGCAATTTGGGAACCTGTATTCTTCTTTTCATGTCTACATATTTCTTGTGTTCAGAGCTCAGGGACAAAATACAATGTTATTGCTATTTGATGATGGCAAACCATTTTCAGGCAATAACAGCTTGTGTTTGTGCTTTGGGAGATGCAAATCTCTTCTTGTTTCCTTATTTCCAACAAAATGTAGTAGCTTGACGACCGTGCAGATTCGGACTATTGGTGTTTTTTTTGCGAACTGATGACGGACACTTGGTGATCCTAGCTAACCTTACTTCTGAAACAACTTTCAGAAATAAGGTTAGCTAGGAAACAGCCATCCAGAACATTGCAGAACATTTTGGACGTTTAATCGTCAAGGTTTTTGCCTAATGATGCAGTTTCGTCGTTGCCACCCAGATCGTGTGAAACCCTGGCTTGTGGTTTTGTTAAGCTCGTGTCACAGAGGTCACCCTGGTGGATTCCTCTACGGGACAGGTGCATGAACTTAGCCCACAAAGAGGTCAGTCCAGATCACGGACTGTCTGTGACATCATGCCACCAGGGTGAAATTCTTCTTTCACGGCACGGAAATTTAACGACCGATCCAGTAATCCTTCTGCTAGTTCTCCTGCAATCCTGCTGACGAATCAAAGACGAGTGAAAACACAACCTGTATTAATAATATCTCAGATATAAACTCGTTTTATTACGTGTTAATGACCTTCAGGATTTCTTTCCCTGTGGTTTTTAGCTTATTGTTTCTCTCCGGTTCACCAGCGACTGCAGGAGCGTGAGTGAATGTTCAGGTTCTTCTGTCTTATCGTAAATCTAAGATGTTTCTGTGATTGGTTCTTAAGTCAGGCCTTGACGACTGGATGAAACGCATCCAAATGACCCTTTTTAGTATTTCTGATTCTGGCTTTTGAGGAGGTGGGTGTAGTTGGACAATTGTTCTGATCTTTCCTTCTGTTTCCTTCTTGATCCCAGATCGCCGCCCAGATCTGTCGCCAGGCCGGTCTGGTACAGAAGTCCAAGGACGTGATGGACTACAGCGCCGACAACTTCGCCATTGTGTTCGCAGCCATGGGAGTGAGTAGACAAGCAGCAGCGGACAGTTGTTCACCCCCCTTCACCCCCGACCTACCCCCACTGCCAATTTGTGACTCTAATCCCCCTCTTAACCCTGACGCCCCGACGTGACACCCTGTCCCCTCCGTCCCGCCTCGCTTTCTGTCTTTTATTCATCAGGTGATTTAACCTTTAAGTCCCCCTTGTTACTTCTGCACCTCTGAGCATATCCCCCGGCCACGTAGACGGGTTACTAATTCAACACGCTGTCAGCGCCGCGGTATCAGGTTCGCTCCTCCTCAGCTGCTCCTCCTGTCTGCTGTAATGCCATGATTGTCACCGCTCGACCGCTAACACACACACACACACACACACACAAAACACTAATCCGTCCCGTTTCCACCGATTCACATCTCATTGTGGTTCGTCTTGCAGGAGGAAAAGCCGTGTTAATAGGGATTTCCACAAGTCGACACATGGATATGCATTTTTACAGGAGGATTCTTCACAGAAATAGTTTTCACGGCAAATGAAATGCAACTTTGAAAAACAGTTCAAGCATGTAGTTAACGGTTATACATCACTGAGACTCATTTTCCTATTTTTACTTGCTAGTAACAAAAGTTTGTGACAGGAAAAGTGGACTTCACTTTTCACAACTCCATAAAATCAGGAAACACAAACTGGAATGCGTGTTGATCATTTTCCAATATCTGCATACTTCAATATTTATTTGCACACATAGAAACACGTTTAAAACAAGTTTTTAAAGTCTGATACTGGGACAACCAAACTGGGATGGGTCCCGCCGTTGGTGATGTTTCAGACACGTCTCTGATTGGCTGTCTTTAACTTGTCTCGTCTCTCAGGTCAACATGGAAACCGCCCGTTTCTTCAAGTCCGATTTTGAGGAGAACGGTTCTATGGACAACGTCTGCCTCTTCCTGAACCTGGCCAACGACCCCACGTAAGATTCAGTCACACGTTTCACTCTCTGACAAACAAACATTAAGCATTCAGAACCCCAGACAGAACTGTGAAACATTGTTTTGGGACTGTTTTTTTTTACGTCATCAGCATCGAGCGAATCATCACCCCTCGCCTGGCGCTGACTTCAGCCGAGTACCTGGCCTACCAGTGCGAGAAGCACGTCCTGGTCATCCTGACGGACATGAGCTCCTACGCCGAGGCTCTCAGAGAGGTACGAGACTCCAGGTTTACACGAGCGTCGTCGTACATGTGGTTCCGACTGGACGTCCAATCAGAATAAACCTGCAACGACCAGAACATTTAGGAATAACTAGATGTGTAATGGGTGTTGGGTAGTTTTTCCACTAGGAAAAATTTCAAGCGTCCTTTCCTGTTGGTCGGAACTTCAGTTCACACCGAAGGTTCCGGCAGCAGGTGTGAATCACCAAACCATCAATGCAACGCCAATCTGAAGCTTTTATCACGCCGCTGACTGTCTCCGTTCACACGCTACGTTTTTCAAAGGGAGGATAATGCGTCTTTCATTTCTGTAAGAAATTCCTCAACTTCATTACTATTCAGCTGGCTCTAAAAGGAAATCGTCCCTCAGCCCTCCCTTCCGCTGACCTCCTTTCTCCACGAGTCGAGGAGTCAGGCCCTCTCCACCGACTCCTTTGTGTCCTCGTGATAATCCTTTTATGTTGTACAGTTTGCCGTCTCAATATCCTGGCAGCTTTAAATGGTTCATGTGCAAATGTGTTCCTGCACTCGCCGTCCATGACCTTGGCACGTGAACGCCGCACCGACTCGATATCGCAGGCCGCCCCTAAAACCCAGAGCAACGTTACCATTTAACTTGGGGTTGGCATTCACGTGCAGAAAGGTTACCTCCCGCATTGAAGCGACGGATCACGAGTGCCTCGCCTGCCCCAACCTTTCAATCCTAGGCTGAATGGGATGCATCGTCCTTTCTTTTTTACTCTGAATTCTCTTGACTTTGACTCTCCAAAGGCGAACGTATTTAGTCGACTGTTGGAGGAGGAGCTGCAGCAGCGACGCGAGAGTTTGCTACTTGAGACGATTGCTGCTACAAGTCTGGTTTAAAAAAAAAAAAACTACAAAAATATGTACATTTACAATACAGTTGTGTCCTTGGATTCTTTCTGGATGATCTGTTCACTAACGCAGCTGTAAGTCATGTTGTTATAACCTGGAGTTATAGAGTTCCTCTCCGATGGTGTTGACTCTCCTTAGGGGTGACGCTTCAGGACGGTTCTGTCTTTATGCTTTTATATATTTAACAACCGGGTTTCAAACAAGTTAGAATGAGAGAAGTCTGACGAAGTTGACCAACGGATGACAGACATCGACTCATTTTAACTTTATTTGGTCAATCGCTCAATAAAAATACCAGATATGAGTCATGAGGTGTTGGAGGAGAGCCTGGGAAGTGATTTGTGGATTTGTGGAGTGAGAATTACCTTTTATTTTATTTTTTTTTCACAACAGCAGGCCGGCTGCAAAACGAGGGCAAGTGTTTCATTCATTGTTTATTTTTGTCTTCTATTGTATGGATGGACAAAAAAAACACAAAAAAAAAAGGACGCATAAAAACGGCTCAAATGATCAGATTTACTCGCTGGACGTGACTTTTACCGTCACCCGACATCAACCTGGTCCTCAGGGCTGAGACGAATCTTTAGCTGCTCACAAAAACAAAAAGAAATACAATTCTAAGTGCAGGCTGGCCCACACTGAGCCTCCCCCTCTCCTCCCCCTCTCCTCCCTCTTCCTCACCCGCAGGTCTCGGCTGCCCGTGAGGAGGTTCCCGGCCGTCGTGGCTTCCCCGGCTACATGTACACCGATCTGGCCACCATCTACGAACGCGCCGGCCGCGTGGAGGGCAGGAACGGCTCCATCACCCAGATCCCCATCCTCACCATGCCCAACGACGGTGAGCCTCACGCCCACAGCTCTCATTCTGGGGCGTCGATGCTGTTTTCTGGCTTTAATCCTCCCTGCAAGTCCTAAAAATAATGACTCCAGAATGGATAGACTGGAGGCTTTTTTTTTTTTTTTTATGGCTGCAGTTACCATAGCAACACATATGAAGAGCTAGACTCCTATCTAGTCTATCAGGAGTCCCCCATCACAACATCACGGGGAGGTGATTGTGTGGGCTTTTATTAAATGCTGCTGGGGGTTCCCAAAGGCTCCAGATTTAAAGTCCTTAAAATATGAAATGTTTTCTATTTCTGTCCACGCTAAAAAAAAAAAAATCCCTCATAAAATAATTTAAAAAATAATGACACTTTGTAAATTTAAAGCCGTTTCTGATGTTTGTGTCTCCTGCTAACCTTACAGACATCACCCATCCCATCCCTGATCTGACAGGTTACATCACCGAGGGTCAGGTGTACGTCGACAGACAGCTGCACAACCGACAGGTATCCGTCCATCCGTGACAGGAAGTGAAGAGCAGGAACAGGAAACTGAGTGTTTTAGCTTAGCGATTAAACGCTTCAGTGATCGCCACAGAACACATGGAAGCCGTGTTGTCCTCTCCCCTCAGATCTACCCGCCCATCAATGTGCTGCCCTCGCTGTCCCGTCTGATGAAGTCAGCCATCGGAGAGGGGATGACCAGGAAGGATCACGCCGACGTTTCCAACCAGCTGGTAAACGCAGCCGTCGTGTTTTAGTTAGGGATTAAAGGCGGGGACCAGGAAGTGGTTTGTTGAAGGTTGCCTATGTTGGGAATCTCTAATCCGGACGTCTTCCTGTCCGCAGTACGCCTGCTACGCCATCGGTAAGGACGTCCAGGCCATGAAGGCCGTGGTGGGAGAAGAAGCCCTCACCTCGGACGACCTGCTCTACCTGGAGTTCCTCCAGAAGTTCGAGAAGAACTTCATCGCTCAGGGTGAGAAGATTCAGACTGAGGGGGGGGGGGTCTTTGTTTCCCCCTGACATGGATTTCACAATTTCTTTAACGTCTCCCCAGGCCCGTACGACAACCGGACCGTCTACGAGACTCTGGACATCGGCTGGCAGCTGCTGCGAATCTTCCCCAAGGAGATGCTGAAGAGGATCCCTCAGAGCACCCTGTCAGAGTTCTACCCCCGGGAGTCCGCCGCCCGCCACTGAGGGTCGCCCCGCTCCTGTCCCCACACACATTCTACCCATCATCCCCTTCTGTATTTATTCTTCTTTTTCACCTTGAGCCCTCCTCTTTTTTTTTTCGGTTCACCCCCCCCCCCCCACTCTCCACCTCCCTCTCATGAATTATCATCCCCCCCCCCTTCACCTGAATGAGAACAGGGCAATAATCTCTCTGTAGACGTATTGTGGCGTGACCGTCCAGGAGTGTGTGTATATGGTTGTAACGTCAGTGAACATATCGTTAGACTGATAGATAAATCCTTATTTATTGGGGGTGTGTTACTGCTGGACCCCCCCCCCCATTCTTCTTCTTTTTTTTTTTTTTTTTTAACAGATGCTATATAAACTCCATCTAGGGCTCAATTCGAGAGGTTTCCAATCTGAAGACAGACAAAAAAAAATCATGATAAACACCTGCTCATGAATTGGGGTTTTTACTGAGGCTGATTTAACTAGTTTTTGTTTTTTAATTATTTTGAACTAAACCATCAACCAAACTTGTATTGACCTCTTATCCACTGCCTATGCTGTATTTTTTTTTCCCCCCCCAATCATCTCAAGTCAGCGTCCTCCATCGACGGGGTGGAACTGTTTACGGCGCTTCCTCCACCGATCGTGAAAGGAAATAGAACGGCTGTTTACATCGTTTGTGTTTTGCTGTTTTGATTTGTGCTGCGAGGAAAGAGTTTATGAATCAATGAATCATTCCCATCTGTCCGCAGAAAATAATTATATGTAGTGTGACTATAATGGTTTAGTGAGTTTTGTCCATGAATAAATTAAGTGAAGTATGCCTCTGTCTCGTCTTGTTGCTGATTGACAAAGGTGTTCTTGGGGGGGGGGGGGGGGATTTTGTTGGATGATGAAACGACTCTACCCAGAAACAAGTGTGTGTGCAGTTGTAAAATTTTTATTTTTTTGTTACCGCATCAATAGGTTTTCTGTCCAGACAGCTTCATGAAGATGAAGTTGAAGCTTTCAAAAATTTAAAACTTTATTTGAAAAGACATTCAGGAACTGTTTCATAACAAGTTCTGATAATCTGACATTTTTTATTTAAAATATTTATTTTGTGACTGTTTGGGATATAAATAAAAAAAATTTTGTCAAATTTTTTATGATTGTATTAAAAAGTACTTAATTTTTATTCACATAAATCACGTTTTTTTTTTCTCACATTGGCACACACGGGCTTCCGTACTTTGCGACGCACCTGTCGCAGCTTCCACCTTCCTCCGACACGACGCGCAGTTTAATTCCTCCACTTGGGCGCGCGGGGGAAAAGTCTCGTGACTCTTTGAACGAGGTGACTTATTGATGACGTAGTGAATACCTGCTGTCCACCTGCCCGGCGGATCACTTCCTGCTGAACTTCGGTAAAACTTGAATCCGCCATGGCTGCTGAGGAGCGGAATGAAGCGGAAGTCGTTGCGCACCTGTCGCAGCAGGGTAAGAGTTAACTGTGGGTATTTATTTTATACCCCGGGGGGCATGAAGGTGTCCCTTTTACCTGTGTTGCACCTGTACCTGCGTCCGTTGGAGGGCATTAACGTGTCATTTTTACCTGTGACTCACCTGTACTTGCGTCAGGTGCGCACATTTTTCACTCTTTTTAGAGCCAAGTAATAAAATTAACTGTCTTTAGGTTGAACCAAGGAATTCTGGTAGATAATGCACACATTTCTCATAAAGTAGTTAAATCTTATGGTGTCAGTTTTAGGTGAAAAAAGAGGAATTATTAATAATGTTTACCACCTGGAGTTGTTCTAATCCGGTGGTTCAAAGTCCACACCGGAACACTTTTACTCTTTGTGATCAGGGCAGGTTTAAACTACTGGTTGAACTGGGGCAGAAGTGGGCCGCCCCGTCAGTTGAGTTTTACTTCTCTATTAAGAGCAGGAACAGAAACGGCCTTCAGATTTTCCATAAATAGAAATAAAACCGACAGAATTAGTTCCCCTTAGTGAACACTCACCTCACAGGGAAATACCAACGCGTCCTCTATTTCTAGTCGGGGCGTGAGTCGCTCATCTATAAAACGTCACATGATGGAGAAGTTTGTGTTTTCTAACTGGGAGGTTGTGAGCTCTGAACCCTCATTGTGTTCCTGATGCTTCCCTGGTGAACATGGCTCACTGGCATCCTTTGCTTCCTACAGACAGACATGAATACGAGGGCCTCCAGAGGCGACACGAGACGGCGGCCCTGCAGGTGAGGCTTCAAATGGGTCAGATCCTGTAGGATGTCCTGGATCCCACGGGGCGACATCCGGTAGGGTGGGGGGTTAGTCCTCGCCCGTCCTTCAGCAATGAGTTTTAAGGTGTTTAAATCTGCTTCAAACGTGTTGAAAGTTGATGGAACCGACGAGCGTTCTTGTGTTTCTCAGTGTAAGATCCTGGAGGAGGAGCGCGACAACGCCGTCAAGGAGCTCAACCACTTCCAGCAAGGTAAGGTCGTGTCTCCGGGGTCAGGGTTCATCCAGCGACGAAGGAACATTTTCACTTCACACCTCAGGGATCTGACGGTCGACTGTGACGAGTCGACATTTACTTGATTGTTTTTGTGCTGGTTTTAATTCAATGTTTGTCGTGTTGTGTTTGTGTTTGTGTTTGCGTGTCGCACGGCGGCTCCACTTCTTTTGGAAATGAGGTTAGAAATTAAAAAGACTTGATTTTCTTCCCGAAGTTGTTGCTGAAAACGTTTTACCATAAAAATCCATCCATTCAGTCTTTTATGTTGTTTTTTTATAATGTTGTGGTTTCAGTGTTCATAAATACTGGATTTTAACACCATAAGAAGTTTCATGTGTGCAAAATCATTGTCATATTCATCTTTATTTCTTTTATTATTTTTTTTATGATTCTCACTTTGTTTCATCCCAACGATGAGCAACACACGAAATTTAAAAATCTTCAAATCGCGTTTGATTCAAACAAAATAAAAAGTTCATAAATAATTTATGATGCTGGAGGATTATTTATCAGATTTTGACAACTTGTTGTTGTTGGGGTTGTCGTGACCTCTGCTCCGGCATGTGACGGGGGGGGGGGGCGACGCTGGATAAATATTCCCGGAATAGCACGGCTTTTTTTTAAATTTTTTTTTTATCACAAGTGTTTCCAAACACTGCAAATATATTTCAAACGTTTCGTCCCGTCGTTCAATTTTTTATTTTTATTTTTTTTTTCCCCAAAAATGATTTTCCTTTCAGGTTGAACGCTTTTGCTTTTTTTTTTTTTTTTTTTTTTTTTTTTGGCCACTTTAGCCAAAGATGGAATTTTAAATGGGGGGGAGGGGGGCGCAGCGTGTCAAAAGATGGAGCAAATAGTTTGTCTTTGTGACGCTGACAGTTGTGTGGGTTTTCATCTGAATAAATCTGGCCTGCGTTGATGTATTCACAGATTCTCCAGCCAAAACACACATATTGTGTTTGACTTCCGCCTTAATAGAAGCCGCCTCGCCGCGCCAAGCAGCTGCATATTAGGACCTATTACGTGATTTCATAGCTCTTAGAAAATTGCTCCTATTCACAACCAAACGGCTAGGGATGGGATGGGGTGTTTGATGGAGGTGGGGTGGGGAGGACAGGAGAAAAAGCACCCCCCCCCCCACTCTCTCCCAACACAATCATGCCTTTTCAATTGCCGATGGCAAGGTTGATGACAACATGACCATTGTGTTATAATGATAACACCACAAAGGCATCTGCCCCCCTCATCAAGGCTCCGCGGCGGCTGCAGATACAATTTAATTCACTGCTCCGTTGGCGCCGCTGATACCATTATGCGGCACGTCGGCGATGGGGGGGAGTGGGTGGGGGGGTAATCACTGTCTCCTCCGAGATCGAAAAAACGATGGCGAGCAAAAAAAGATGGAGTGATGATGATGATGATGATGATGATGGGGGAGGCCAAAACTTACAATTAAGACTGCCAATTGTGACACGTCGGGTCTCCCCCCCCCGCCCCCCACCACCACCACCACACCCCACCGCCCCCACCTTTGACTGATCATCAAACACTTCCACTGGTGTTTATTTACCACGTCTGCCAGTAATTATAATTAACATGTCGTTTAGTTTGAGGCGTCGTTTCCTGGTTGGTTTGTTTTTCTGCCCGAGTTCACGGCGAAACGGACACGGGAAGCCACGCTGAGGAAGAAGGCCGCAGGACGTCCCTCCCCCTCCCGGCGCCCGCCGTTCATCACGGTTGTAATCAGGTGTGACAGAGGAATCACCTTGATGAACCACGGTGCTCGATTCCAGAAGAGGAGGGGAATTTGATTGCAGCTTAAACGGCATCAAGGTCTGGAATTTTGAATTTGACCTGCTGCTCCGTGGACGTCTGGGAAACGGGAAGAATTACACCATTTTGGTGCATAAGGGCAGATCCAGGAAGAAGTGATCATATAAAAAAAACCCCACTTGGAAAAGTTTGTGCGTAATCCACAATGGCCTCTCGGACCAAGAGGTAGGGGGGAGAAGAAGGACCAGGATCCTGCCCCCTCATTGCCCCCTCTATCAGTTTGAATGTATCCACCTGACCTTACCACTGTCTGACCAGCAGGGGGCGAACATCAGCGAAACTCCATTAGAAATACAGTGCGCCCTCCCGCATCAAGGCTCGCAACTCGGATCTTTTTAGTAGGCAGTCACGTGATACCGTACGCGCATTCTATTGGCTGGCGGCATCAGGAAGTGCGCTGCGTTCTGTCAGTCTCAGACTTTTTGTCAGTCAGTCTGTCATTTTCTTAACCCGCTTAATCTGCTGACGCGGGTCGCAGGGGTGCAGTCTCAGGGCGTGAGGCAGGGGACACTCCAGGCACGACGCCAGTGTACCGCGGAGCCACACAGAGACAAACAACCACTCACACACACATTCACTCCTACGGTCAATTTGGGACCGGCCAATCAACCGCAGAGTGGGACTCGAACCCGGGTCCGCCGTGTTGTGAGGCGACAGCGCTACCCACTGCCGCCCCCGGACTTTTGTGAAGACACAAAAGTGCTTTAAACAGTCTATCAGCGTGTGGGAAAAGGTAATACAGATAGAAGGTGGTTTAAAATCAGTATGGGGAGGGTTCATAAAATGTTTTTGCTGCAGGAATTTGGAAAAGAAAAGAAAAGGGAAAAAGAAAATGTGGCCGTTCATTGTCAATTACTTGAGTGCAACACGTGATCGCTTTTAACAAAAGGCCCACTTATGTTCCAAACTATTATTGGTATTTGGGCTCTGAATGTGTTTCCTGAGCCGATTCAGTCTGTCGTCAATACACCTTGATTCTGATGAAAATCAAAAGGTAGCAGGTTGTCTGAATAAACGCTGCGTTGGTTACGACGTTTAGTTCACATCCTTTGAATTCCCATCATAATGATTCACATAGGTCACTCCCTTTTGAGGTGACTCACACAATAGCAAACAGAAATCTACTTCAGTGTCAAGTGTTACGGCACTCTAATCTCAATTAGCTGAAAAAATGAAATGACAAATGACAGCGACGCACCCACTCATTTAAAAGTAAAACATTAAGAACATTAAAACGGATTAATAATACATGAACGGCGTGAGAGAATGTTAAAAAAAAAAAAAAAAACAAGACGTCAGGTTAGGTTAAAATTAGACAAAAGATAAAAAGCAAAGACGACAAGCAAATGAATAAACATGAAAGTAAGAGACGGAAGTAGACGAGGAGCATTTTGAATTTGTGAGAACTGAAAACGGACGCGTCAGCGTTTTAGAGGAAACGGCGATGATGTAAAGACGATATTAATGTGTACCTACAGAAATACAGCTAGTGCTCCAGATACGAACATTCGGCTTACGAACATTCGACTTATGAACATTTGGAGATACGAACAAGCGCTCGCTTCCGTATCCGACTGTTGTCCTGCAGTTCCGCTTTCTGCCACAACCCCCACGGGGCAGCACCACACAGCTCCAACACTCGTCTTCCCCTCTCGTTGTTGTATGTTGTTGTCTCTGTTAGCGTCTCAGAGCGTCAGGCTTCGTTTCTTTGACACTTTACTGTTTATCAGGCTAGTGAAGATAGAGGTAGGATTAAATCATAGGGAGCGAAAGTTTACCGTAAACTAAATTGCATTCAAAACAACAAATAATTCATTTTACGAACAACCTCTTGGAACCAATTATGTTCGTATGTCGAGGACTACCTGTCAATAAAGCTTAAATTTGTTCGTATTCCACTGTGACATCGCTCTCATCCAACATCCAACGTCTTCAGATGAGTAGAACTTCCTGTTTGACCTTTACTGGACGAACACGCCCACATTTAACCCTACAAAGTCAACGCAAACCACCTCACGCCTGTCAATGCGTAGAAAGAAGCCAACTTCTTCTTCTTGGAGAACCGTGATAAGATGACGACTAATACCTTCTGCCTGCATGGTGTCGGTTTATATTTTCTCTTTCATTTTGTGTTTTGCAGTTTCTCAGATGGTCATCGAGGAGGTCGGCGTCATTCAGGAGAACCTGGAGATCGAGAGGGCGTGTAGAGAAAGCGCCGAAGCCCTGGCCATCAAGGTAGCCTTCAGATTTAAACAAGTAATTAAAAGAACTTGCTGATCGTCCCGCTCCCACCGTCCCTTCAATCCGTTCAGCCTTCGGGCCTCCAGCTTTGTTATCGTCGCCAAATATTGGTTTTCCAAAAGTCTCTGTATTCGGAGCACACGTGTTTTTGGAGTCCTTTGCTAAAATGTGAGTTTTTGGGAGTGGGGGAGCCTATCAGCCGGTCGCTGTAATCATTCCTCATTCAATCTCTGGTCGAAAGCTCTCCAATACCCCCAGATGGACAAGATTTTGGGCAGCGTGAGGAAGAGGAGGGGAGTTGGGGGGGGTTTATGTTGAAAAGTTGAATTTTGGCTTGTTTTTTGTTTCTCAGCTTTCTTTAATTTGGTTTGTTTTTCTTTCTTGTCTCAAGATTGGGGGTTTGTTGACCTTACGATGTCTCAGTAAGCTATCAGGGGTATGGATCCAAAGTCCTCACTCCAAGATTTGTCTTTAAATTCTTCTTTTGATGTTTAAGACATTCTTTTTAGCTTTAAACCTTTAAGACTAACAAATTCAACACATTTATAGAGTAAATCAACATCAGCTGACAGGCGCAGTGAGGAACTCTGATTATCTCTTTACAAATGACTCCTGGCCATGGCTGGGATGAACCAAGTTTGCAATTAAACATTTAATCCTTGAAGCTCGATGTGTTAGAAACAGGAAAAATGCTCAATCGTTAAAATCTGAGTGGTTTCGACGAGATCCAAACCTCTTGGTGAGACGTCTGCAGACGGTTTTTGGGGTTTGCTGGTCGGTACCAACCAAAAATAGTCAAAGGAACGGCTAAAAGCAGCCATTTCTCCCCCGTGAGCTTTATTTGACATCGTCCTTGATATCAAACAGAGGTCATAATTAGCCTCGCTACACCTGCCGTGCTAATACGTCACGGCTTGTGAGCACTCTCATGCTAAAAGTCCTTAAGTAGCTATTAGAGGTTACATCCATACATCAAGTATTGGTTGAGTTCTGGTAAAAAGCGCAACATCCATTCACCGTTAATTCATAAGTAGCTAAAAGAGAACAAGGTTAGCTTTTGATAGCATTTCAGGAATATTATAAAGTCCTGTTTCCTTCACTCTGAGGGTGTTGACATCAGTTCATGAGGCATTTACATTTAAATCACACCTAAAATACAACAGGAAGCGTTCCCAGAGGAAACACAGTGAGTTTTTTTTTCTTTGGAGCTAATGATGATAATTCTGAATGCAAAATAATTTAAAGGCCTCTTTGAAAGAAGATAATTTTCAAAGCTGTTTTGAATTTAAAAATTGACCGGAGGGAGTTCCGACCTGTCGAATCTGACGGCGGTGTCGATGTTTCGTGTTTACGCGTCGTACGATGGACTCGGTCCGGTTCCACGTGCTTTCCTCACGTACTCTTTATCAAAAGGAGGTAATTCCACGTTACGTGTCGCTGATTGCGTTTCAGAAATGAGACATCGCTTTGAAGGGCATCCTGGAAAAGGAGGCTGCGGGACGCCGCTAATAAATGCCTCCTCCGTTTTTATTCCTTGTTTTTCTCCCTTTCTTTTCTCCCACCAGTCGACATTTAGAAACAGAAAATAATCAGCACCTCCTTCCCACAGGTGTCACTCATGTCGTATTTCCTCATGGTCTTCTTAATTGATCCCTATGGCCCGATCAGGGAACAATCGGATTGGCCGAGAAGTCGGGAGAAATGATCGCACAAAACAAGATGATGCAGAGAAATGCAAAAACATGTCACATCAAACAACTGTGATTACATCTAAAAGGGAGACATTTACTTCCTTTTTTTTTCTTTCTCTTTCGTTCACCTGTTCTCCTCTAATCATCTGTTTTTCCACACCTTATCATTGCTTTTTGCATGCGTCCTGCCATTATGACTGATTGCAGGGCCGAAGAAAGGAGGAAATCAACAACATCTCATCTGCCCCGTCTGTCTTTTTTACGCCGTCGTATTTCTCTGCCCGTTTACCTCCACCTTCATACAAAGAAGGGCTGTCACTCTATGCAGATTTTGAAAAATGAAGGTGCTGTAAGATGCGGTTTCCTTTAGATTTGTGTCATTTTTTTAGCGAATGCATGCGGTAAATGGTCTGAGAGGTTGCTGACGCGTCTTCCTCGTGGATTCGGTGGCGTCTGCGTCCTCTTCCTTTTGTTGAGTGAATTATTTCCCCTTCCAAGTGAGTAGAACATTATTTTTTTTTTGTCACCTTGGTGACTTAATCATGTCCAACAAATGTTAGCCGCTCAGCGATGTAGCATTGTTAGCTGTGAGGCGTTGGTATTGAAGGTCGTGACTGTTTTTGTTTGTTTGTTGGTTTATTTGTAACCAGGATTGCCTCCAAAGGGCAGGTCCAGGAATTATATAGAACTTTTTAAAGCCTGAACCATGAAATAGTTGCTAGATAAATCAAATTTTTGGAAAATAAACTCTTAATGGAACCCCTCTTGCAAATTTGTCAAAAAAAGAATTACAAAAATTTATATTTATGAGCTTTTTGTTTGGCTAAATCCATAATTTTTTTTGCATGGAAAATGCAGATGCAGATCAAATTTACGATGTAGAACTATTAAAATCCTGAATGACTGAGTGCATTAGATATACTGTATGTTTGGCTTTAAAGGGATAATTTTCCTAACGAGATAAAAACTACTGAAAATATTTCTGCACAACTTGTCGGGATGATGGGTTATGAATCAGGAAGGAACCTTTTTGAATTCACCGTCGGTCTGGATGGAGAAGAAGATCTGTTTCTAGTTTAATTTAACAGATATCTTGTGGAGTTTGAGGGCAGACTCTATGTGACATCGCCAACTACTGGCCTGGCATGCATACTGCAGCATCTTGCAGGACCAGTTAGCGTGTAGCCTCTGTTTGTGCTAAAGTAACGATCCAGATTTTAAAAATTAAATCTATAAAATCATAAGTAACCCTTATGTTGCCTACCGACTGTAGTTGAACCGTCAGAACCGCTCCCTGAAGAGGAAAAGCATGATGCTGCTCTCCCACTTCAGTCCGGAGGCCCTCACTCGGATCAGCCTGGAGGATGAGGAGGAGAGTGAAGATCTTCACGCCTCCAGCCAGGTGTGCCTGTCCCCAGAATGCCACACCACCATCTCAGGTACGAGACACCAACTCTGCATGACCAGAATCATGACCGTGATATGAAGTTGAGGTGTCAGAGACCTGTTTCTGCTGCAGGAACGTCCAAAATGAAACCCTAACCGATTAACAGAGCTGAGAGGTTACTTTAAAACGGAAAAAAGCTGCATATTATTCCTTCAAAAATCATCTGACACGGCTGGGATTGTCTTTGTCCCAGAGCTACGCAGCAATCTGGAGTTAACGCTGAAGAAGAAAAGTCAAATGGTGGCCGATCTGGAGGCTGTGAGGGAACAACTCAGGGAGACCAGAGAAGAAGTGAGTTCCTGACAGTCAAGAGAGAAAGTCAGACGTTAGATGACTGGAAATTTAAAAATATCTGTTTTTCAGCTGCTGAAAGAGAAACATGACAACACGGTTTTAATTGCTGAGCTGCTGGCGCAAAAGAAGCTTTTGAAGAAATATAACAGAGGTGAGAGGGAGAGCAGATGGTTGGACGTTCTGTTAGACATTAATATCTAAATATCACCAGGTTACACAAATAATCCCAATAATCCCCTTTTCCAGTGTCTCAGTTTGCCGTGGAGGAGTTTGTGGCCTTGCAGGACAGCTTGGACCTGGAGAGGAACCTGAGGAGCGAGGCGGAGAGCTTCGCCAGAGCGGTGAGTTTGGAATCGGTAGGAATTTTCCCGATGGGGGAACTTTCCCTTATGCTCCTTTCTAACAGATCGTGGTCGAGCAAAAGCAGCTGAAGAGGCAGAGTCAGATCCTGCTGGAGAACTCGTCGCCCAATGAGGCGCTGCGAGACGCCCTGGACCGGGTCACCAGGCTGACCGGGGAGCTGGAGACCCAGAGGCTGGAGCACCAGGACCAGGTCTGCACCCGATTTACGTTACTCAAATCCGTCTGCGAGAAGTTTCATGTAGTTTCACTTAAAGTTGTCACATGACTCCACCTACAGCCATCAAACGTTATTTTTCCGGGTATTTTGTTTGTGCTTCACTCAATAGAAAGAAAACAATAGCGGAGATAATTAGTACATATATAACCCATCGCTTTCATTTGCACCACAAAGCCCTCTTCATATGCGCGACAAGAGGAACTATTCATACAGTTAATTACATAGGGGGATGGCTGGCGAATGATCACAGGTCGTGATGGAAACACCTCCAGGCTGTGGCCTTCCAGGTTCCCTCATTAAAAGCCGCGTCGTGGCCCCCCGGCGCTCACCCACACCTCCTCTGAAACTGATGGAAAACAATTACGAGCTGAGTGGGATCGCTGCTCCCCGCCGGTGCAAGGGTGGAGGTGAGCCATACCCTTCATTTCAGGAACAATTCCAACGCTGGTGAAGGAACCGGGGTCACCCCAACAAACTGGAAGCAGCCTAATTAACACAGATCAATGCCAGAGCCGCGGCCGCCGGCAGAACGTTGAGCCCGTCGATGTTTGAGAGAGTTTTATAGCAGTGGTAAAGAAACTATGGCTTCTAACACTGGTAGAAAATATTTATTTTTCTCTTGCATTTAATCTTTTGATGACAAAAAATGTAATACAGTAATGCTTGGCTTCACTACATTGTGGATTTTTAGTAGGTAGTCACGTGATACCGTAAGTGCATGCTATTGGCTGACAGCATCCGGAAATGCATTTCCGTGTATTAAAAAACACTTAAAATCGCTTAAAACAGTCCAGAAGGTGGTTTAATATCAGTATGGGGAGGGTCGTAAACATTTAAAGTACCCAAAATAATAAAATAGTTTGTTGCTATATTGCGGAATTTCGTTTTTCACGGGTGGTCCTGCAACGCATTAACCGCGAGTATTAGCGAACGTTAAGTCGGTCCGACCTCGTAAAATATTTGGGCTACTTTCATTTTCCATAGTACAGTGGTACCTCTACTTACGAACGTCTCTACATACGAAAATTTCTACTTACGAAACGCCTCAAAGGGAAAATATTGCCTCTAGTTACGAAAGAAATTTCGAGTTACGAAAGGTAAAAATACAGTATGGGCTGATACTCGCAGCTCCCACAGGTTCCTGAACGCAACATTCTTATAGCTGCTCTGCCATTGGCTATTACCTAGCATCCTGGCATCCCTTTGGCTAAGAGGGACCTCTGTGTGTAGCTAGATAGATGTCTCTGCAGCGTCCTCGTCATTCGGCCCTCGACCCGTGACGTGTTCTGATAGTTTTACGTAAATATATTAACTTTTAGAGTATTCACTATGGACCCCAAGAAAGTGACGGAGAAAAGAGGAAAACAAAAAGACGAAGAAAAGAGTTTTTTTGTCCGTACAAACAAAGCAAGAGATAATGGAAAAACATGAAAAAGGGGTGCGTTTGGTTGATCTCACCAAAGAATATGGCCGTAATGCATCTACAATCACCACGTTATTAAAACTAAAGGAAGTTTAAGGAGTTTAAGGCATGGCGTGGGTGGTTGGAGAAGTTCAGAAGGAGGACTGGAATTCACTCTGTTGTTCATGGTGAGGCAGGAGCGCATGAACCAAAGAGGGTAAAAAACAATGAGGACAGCAGTTAAAAGGTTAATGACCATCATTTTTATTCTTTATTCTTTGTTTTTTACGTTATGCACAACTCTCATTTATTGTGTAATAATCAAATCGTAACATGTATTTGTTACATGTTTTGATGCATTTTTATGCTTCATAAAACATTTATGAATTTTGGGGGCTTGGAATGGATTAGGGCATTTGTGTGGAAAACACGTCTCTACTTATGAAATTTCTTCCAGAACCAATTAATTTCGTAAGTAGAGGTACCACTGTATTATTGGGTTGATCATTTGTAATTAGACTCGTTTCTATTTTTTTTTTTTTATTTCAAACTTCAGTTTGTTCAAACTTCTATTCCTTAGAGTCAGCAGCACATCATTGCTTCCAAATCCTACTATGGCGATGCCATGACCCGCTCTGCTCCGACTAGTCGTCCAGGACGGGTATTAAAGACGTAGGGTAGCTGAATGCTGATTGGCTGTTCTTCCCTCCTCAGATGAAACAGATGGAGGACAGGCTGCGGAGCAGCGAGGCCCACGGGGAGCTGGCGGCGTTGAGGCGTAAGCTGGAGCTCCTGGAGGAGGAGAAGACGGAACGCGGCGACAGATGCTCCAAAGCCGAGGGGGAGGTGAAGGTTCTGCGGTGTACAGGTGAGACACCTGGGTGAGGTCTCTCCTGTCAGGAACGTCGGGATTAAAGGTTTCATCTCTGCTGTGTTCCGTAACGTTCCCAGTTGAAGAACTGAAGAAGAGGCTGCAGGCCGTCACCAACCCACCCCTGGCTCCAGGGCCTCCACCTCCTCCACCACCACCACCACCGCCCCCACCTCAGACCAGCAACCCATTCAGGTTTCAAGCAAAGAAATATAATATTATAATAAACGAATGAGCTTCTACATAGTTTTTTCAAGGTGAGACTGTTGCAGGTACCTTTCCTGCACCTCACGTCCATCTAGCAGATAATTAAACATCTCAAATTTGTGGAAACATCCGAGAAGATGAACTGAATGTTGGTGAATTTTGGTTGAATCAACATTCAGACAGCTCTGGTGTGGAATTAGCTGACGTCCATCTCCTCATCCTCCTCCTTACAGTTCTCTGTTGTCGCTGATCCGAAAGAGAAGAGACGTCGGTGCCGACATCCCATTGGTGGACAAAGACTCTGCTAACACCTCAGGTGTGGTCAGTTTAAGTGGCGTGGAACCCAAACTCTGATGCTCGGACCACTGTGGATCCTTTGCTGCGTCAGAATTGATTGATTTTCTTCAATATGTTTCTCAATGCCTGCAACAACAACCGGATCCTTGACTTGTCGGAGCGAGTCGGACATCCGTGATGAACGCGGGCTAACTTCCCATGAATGCTTTCTGAGTGCGTGAAGCCCGTCGGGCGCTGCATGCGTGGTATTTCTCAAATTACGAGCTGGGTTGAAGAGGTACCGGCCAAGGATGTTAAATTCTGAAAAGAGAATAATCATCTTTTTCTGTGCAGGGTGAATATTTCCTTTTGCGGAAACACAAAACAGTCATTGTGCGACAAATTAAAGACTGAAAATATGTCCATTTCAAATTCCAGGTTAGGAAACTGAAAATTCATATTTGGGCTACTTTTTTTTTTTTTTTTTGCAAAATTCAATTTCGTGCTCACATTTTTCATGAAATTACAAAACGTACTGATCTTTACAAAAAAAATTTTATTTTTTATTTTTTTGGGCCGAATGATGTTAAATAAAGTTTTGTGTTTTCACACGAAAATTAATTTCCAGGACAATATTGTTCACCTCAAAAAGGCTGCAGACGCTTAAATACGACAAATAAGCGGCGGCAGCGGCACAGATTATTCATTTCTCTGTGATTGGAGCCAAATCAGTTCATTGATTGTGTCGTTCAGAAGCATTTACATCCAAATGAACTTATTTCAAGAGCCGAGTTAATGATGGCTGGGAATTACGCAGCACCTCTCAAAATGCTTCAAACTCATTTGGGTTCTTGGCACGGATTCGCGGGCAAATTCAGCAAAAGCGCAGACAAATATGGTGAATCCTGGTCTTCTTTTTTTTTTCCCATCATTGCTTCCAGAGGTGGACATCAAGAAGATGGCGGTGGACGAAATGATGCAACGGATCAAGAAAGGCGTTCAACTTCGCCCCGTCGGCCAATCGCGTGATAGTTCCAGGAGACGGGTAACAAAACCTGTTTTCATTTCTGTAATCTCTATTTTCAGAAATATCAGTGAAATAAGAGCATTAGAAATGCCTTTTAACTAGTAGTTAATAAGCACTCATGAAGCTTCGTGAATGCTTCACCATAGTCTGTGAACGCCCCACAATCCTCTATAGATGGGGGTCGAACTTAACGCTTCCCAAAACTTTAGACCTAGGTCATAAAATGGAGCAGAAAATGTGATGTAATCTATGATGTCATCACCAGATGTCCAGCGCTTCGGGGTCTGAGTGAGATTTTTTTTTTTTTTTTGTACATTGTGGAGCCTGTATTGTTCGCTGCTCTTACATCCATCAGATGGGGGGGGGGGGTTAAAAAGCAAGGAGCTGCTTGTTTTGATAAAAACATGACATACGGCCAAGACATCTTTCATTCAGTCTTTGTGTTGCTTCACCACAACTACTCCACCAAATTAGGTAGCATTAGGACCTGCTCCACCAGGTAATTACAAGTAATGAGGATGGGAAAATTGACTCAGAATGATTGTGTGTTTACACATTTGCCTCTTGTAGAAAGCATACATCCTCGCGCCTGCCGGCGGAGTCTCGTCTCGGTGGTAAGAGGTGCAGTTTAGCCTCTAAGTGCCGAAAGAGAAAAATAAGTATAATGTATCAGACTGCTGTTTAGTTACCAAACCTGTCTTATTCCTCCTATTTTCCTTTTAGCAGGTGGAGAGGCTGCCGTCTGACTCTGCCTTTCAAGAACTTAAAGGAATCATGGTAATGGGGCTGTAGAGCAATCAAGTGTCCTCAGAAAAACGCATCTTCCTGCTTGAACTTTCAATGTGTTTACACCGGAGGAGACGCTCTGTTGTCTCA
This sequence comes from Antennarius maculatus, assembly GCA_013358685.1. Lineage (NCBI taxonomy): Eukaryota > Metazoa > Chordata > Actinopteri > Lophiiformes > Antennariidae > Antennarius > Antennarius maculatus. The sequence goes on from CM023616.1 coordinate 19,310,437, forward strand.
CACCTCCATTTAATGTGTCGCAGCGGAGAGACCCCCACCCCCCACCCCCTCTGTCCACACACACACATACACATACACACACAAAGACTGAGTCTAACCCAGAATCACAAAGCAGGAAGCTCCGCCCCGGAACCCATCCTCTGTAGCCGGGCTGAATTGTAGAGGTCGAATTTGTAATTTTGTAGGAAAATGGAAATTTTTTTGAGATTCAAGTGAAATGAAAAAAATAATTTTCTGAGATTTGATTCTCAAATTTAGAACATAAAACTACAATGGACCACATGACCTCAATTTAAAAGATGACATGGTTGGTGTGTTAGCGATGGGTGAAGAGCCTTATTTATTTATTTATCTCTAACCGTCTTTAAAAACTGTTTAATTTAGAAATGATCATTTCATTAGGTTCTGTTCCTTCTGTCTGTCTCTGTGCGTCCAGGAGAATTTCAACAGAACCCGTCCTCAACCGAAGGCGGCGTCTCCGGCGACGAACCACGACGACGAGCTGCAGAGGATCCTGCTGAGGAGACGCGACGCCCTGGAGTCCCAACACACCGCCTGGACGACCTGAAGCGCCGTTTTTTAACGTTTCTCATTCATTCAGTCGTCGTGTGTCGACACCACTCCAGCGTGAGCTAGCTGCTAACGGCTACTAGCCTCCTTTGAAACCCTCCGGCGCTTCGTGCAGACCCCCGTCGTCCACAGGAAGTCAGTCAGTGACTGTTTCTACCAGCAATACAACGACAATTATACACACAATAACCATTTTTATTGAATGTATGCCAATTTGTACAAACTCCAACACATAAATAAAATGTTCACTGACGTATCTCGTGATTCCCATCCCATCCCTCTGCCTGTCGGACGGCGGCGTCAGGCGTGGAGGCGAGGATCCGAGAGTCACCTGCCCAGAACTCGGCCTGAAACACGAGAGGCCTGAACTGATGTCCCTCACCTATTGTGTGCAGCTCTTGATTACAGCTTAGGCTTCATTTAGCGCCGGGGTTCAATTTCCAGCTCCAAATCTCCCCTAAAGGTTGTAGAGGAAGTGTCATTGTGTCTTTTCTCCGACCGCATCCGGGCTCCGATAGTCCCCTTAATGCAGCCTGGAATACCGCGGCGTTGTTGTTCAATCCTGGGGCCTCGCTCTTGACGGTGATGAGTTTTTATTTGTGGGTGAATTGTTCCTTTAAGGAGGTAGAAACTCAAAACTGGGCGTTAAACGTGCTGTTGTGTTTGAAATACAGCAACACCGGCAATAGCCAAAGAGGAAGCGTGGCAAATTTTATTTATCCAGAGGCAGACCGCTGACAAAACCGGTCTATGGGGGGATTTGATGAACTAATCAGCTGCACAAAGAGCAGATTTCCTCTGTTTAACCTCGACAAAAGGTCAAAGAGGATGTGTGAATTAACTTTGGCAATGTCTTGTGTCAAGTATCCGTCAGGCTTCTGGAAGAGAAAGCCGTTACATCGACTTCTGACTTTGTGTCCGATCGGTTTTCCAGCCGAGACTCTCCTACTGCAACTCAAGTCGGCGCCAATATGATGTACAATATAATGTTGTGTAGTATTTGGTCCCTTCAGGGACCAGCAATTAGGGAGGTCCTTTTAGCGTGTCTGAGAAACACTTAATTTGTTAGTCATTTCATTTATTTTCCCAAACACAGTAATTGCCTGTCTCAGCCAGAGACGCCGCCGCCTGTCCGGACCTCGGTTTGTGTTTGCACGCTTCGTTGATTAGAGGTTGTCTTCAGTCGCCAACATTTACATCGACACTTAGCATAAACCGCTAGCAAACCGACACAAAATAGAAGAATTAGAAGCTGGAGAGCTCTTCAGATTTATTAGAGAAGAAATCTTGGATGATCTTCAGTCCAAGATTTCCAGTGCGGCCTTAAAACCAGCATTAGCTGGTTTGTGCTCTGGGACGGCCCTTCTGGCTAATGCTTCTGGCTCAATTAGCATTTTCCAAACAAGATCATGTGACGGATCTCAAATATCTCCACGTAAACTCTCCCAGGTGAACGACCTGCATCCGTTCATCTCATAATTCATCCTGTTGTACCGTCTCCCACACAGAGACGTGTGATGAGCTGCTTGTTCTTGAACGCGGAGGTGTGTTCGGATCTGGCTTCAGTCGAGGGTTTGGATTGACTTTATGTCCTGTTTTCGTTTGGATGCTGAAGTTTTGTGTTGCGTCTCATGAGTGCTGTGATACTTGGAAATTGTGACCTGCCTGAAAGCAGACCTGTGTTTGTGTGAGACGGCAAAACACGCCATAGAAAATCAGCATTTTCTATGGCGTGACTGGCAAGGAGACGCTTTTGGGTGATAGAAACGTTTTATTTGAGGTCATGTTTACCCACTTAGCCTGTCTTAATTCATTTTTTATCAAAGTAAAACATGACAGCTGCACTGACTTAATGCGTTTCCTTTAGAATCGAGCCGGCGGTTAAAATCCTGACCTGCAGGTAAACACGGATTTGAACGTTCGTCATGGCGTCTGGACGGAACCAGACGCCGTTTCAGATGACGGACTCCCTGCTGGACTGGACCGATCCTGGGGTTCATGGGTGAACAGAGGGGGGCGCCGCTCCTGGGAGACTGCAGACAAAAGCAAATGAATAACGTGAACAAACCAAAGTTACTGCAAATGCTTCAAACAACTGGAATAACTCTACGTTTCTGCTGCTGCATCAAACAATATATATAGTGTGATATATAAATATATATATATATATATATATATCATCGGCCATTAGAAGTAAATAATCATTGGTCATTGTTTCAGCAGAAGGAAAAATCTGTATGGTGAATCCTGACCACTCATCTCTCATTATCCCCCCCAGTGTCCCTGCCTGCTAATCGGATGTGATGGATGGGAAAGGATTCGTCCCTGTGTGTAATTAGGAGGCCAATTAACAGATCCAAGGGAAGGGTTTTCATTCTTCCATTCACACACAGATACACATTTGTATGATTGCTCGCACATGGTTTCCTTTCACCTCCACAACAGAAAGAAAGAGAGAGTGTGTTCTCAAGCCGGGACAGAGCGTGACTATCTCTCTGCCTCTCCAGCTTTGTCTGGCCTCCTTTTTTCTGCATCAAGAGAAGGGAGAGTAAAAACCCTACCCAGGATTCCCTGTCGGGCCAGTTCTTCCTCAATAGAAATTAGTCGGTTGTATTTAGTCATCCTCTCAGCGCCGCTCAGACCTCCCAGTTTGACATAGTCCAGGCCCAGACCCACCGCCTGAAGGAGAGGAAGACCACAACAGTGTGAGACACAAACCGGGGTTCAGTACAGGTGGGGCGGGACTCAGAGACCAGGACGCTGACTCTGGTGTTAAACTGGTGAGTCGACAATCAAACAGTAGGAGGAGCCAATCTGGTCCAATCACAGCTGAAAATACTGACCTGCTGGTGGAGAGGGTAGGCATGTTGTAGGCTGATGTGTGAAAGGGAAAGTAGCTCAATGGTGATGATGGGACGCTCAATCGTGACGCGCCTGAGTTTGTGTTCAGTGTTCTGACAACAGTTGTTTTCTTGTTCAAGCAGCAAATGTATTTTGACCCTGGACTGTTTCACTATGTGAACCTGGACTGTTTCACTATGTGAACCTGGACTGTTTCACCATGTGAACCTGGACTGTTTTACTATGTGAACCTGGACTATTTCACTATGTGAACCTGGACTGTTTCACTATGTGAACCTGGACTGTTTCACTATGTGAACCTGGACTGTTTCACTATGTGAACCTGGACTGTTTCACTATGTGAACCTGGACTGTTTCACTATGTGAACCTGGACTGTTTCACTATGTGAACCTGGACTGTTTCACTATGTGAACCTGGACTGTTTCACTGTATGAACCTGGACTGTTTCACTATGTGAACCTGGACTGTTTCACTGTGTGAACCTGGACTGTTTCACTATGTGAACCTGGACTATTTCACTATGTGAACCTGGACTGATTCACTATGTGAACCTGGACTGTTTCACTATGTGAACCTGGACTGTTTCACTGTATGAACCTGGACTGTTTCACTATGTGAACCTGGACTGTTTCACTGTGTGAACCTGGACTGTTTAACTATGTGAACCTGGACTATTTCACTATGTGAACCTGGACTGTTTCACTATGTGAACCTGGACTGTTTCACTATGTGAACCTGGACTGTTTCACTATGTGAACCTGGACTGTTTCACTATGTGAACCTGGACTGTTTCACAGTGTGAACCAGGACTTCTTCACATTGGGAACCTGGACAAAACATTACCCAGACAGATTTCGTTTGTGAAACAACAAACATCTCGTCACCGCTGTGGTGAAAATATCCACAATTTCTCTGTGATCAGAAAACTGACGTGAAAAACTCACCATATCTGATAGGTAATCGTCGCTGCAGGGCTCGCTGCATGTCGTTCCCATCAACACCGAACCTGAAGGTCAACAGGTGGAGAGACGCTCACTTAGAAACGTAATTATGTTTGACAACAATCCATCTTGGAAGTTATATGTCACAGGAGAGGCTAATAAGCTGTGGATTTAACAACAGTAGACACACTTCTGAACTGACAGCGTTCTCTGTCTATACCAACAAAATATCATTTCGGCGACGCTCAGCGGTTCTGTTACCCCGATGCTCCAACACAGTGCAGATCAAGTCGCTGACTGTCGTTTCATGGGCGTGTTTCACGATGTGACCTCTGACTCCTGGAAGGGGCGAGGCCTTTGGATTGTAGGTGATGTCAGAAAGAAGTGCACACGAGCCTCCGATGGCGTCGCTCAGCTTCTCCCATTGGACTGCATCCTTAGAAACGCACAAGAAGAAGGAGAAACATTTCAATCCGGGTCGATGTTGAAACCAGTACTGAGACGAAAACATGACGAGTCCAGATTGAGAAGCTGCTGACTCACCTCTCTCCTAAAGGGATCAATCAGGGCCACCACTGCGGGGAACTTCTTGATGAGGGCTTGGTACAACTCCACCAATTCATCTGGAGACTTCCAAACTCCTGTGGTGACTTCATACTTTCCTTTAGACTGACAGGAAGAGAAGGAAGAAAATTCATTGAACATTAAACAAGACAGTCGCAGACTGCAACATCCAGCGACACCCCTGAATTCAAAACTATACCCTGACCAACTTGCATTGGTCAAAGATCAAAGCTAGTGCTCTGACCTACTGTCATAGATCAAAGCTTTGATCTATGACAGTATGTCAGAGATCAAAGCTTTGATCTATGACAGTATGTCAGAGATCAAAGCTTTGATCTATGACAGTATGTCAGAGCACTAGCTTTGATCTATGATCTTACTCACACTGGCCTCCTTTTTATCCCCTTTGCTGCCTGAGTAATGTGCTTTTTGTTTCATCTTTCTATCTGCAACGGTTGCGAAGATATTTGGTGGACTAACAGACGAACACACGAACACTGACGATTACAATACATCACTGTTTTGAAGCGGGATGTAATTACAGGAGGGATCCAGCAGAGAGCTCGTCAGACTCTGTATCATCCGGCCTCTCGTAGAGAAAAATCTATCTAACTCTTGCTAAACAAACATCCATTCCTTATTTTTTCATAAATTCAGCGACTGTGATTGGATCATCCGGGTCTGAACCTACATCTCGGCTCATGTAAAACTGGCTTCTACTCACGTAGTCCATTAGCTGACCGGCGGCGCAGTTTAGCACTAAATGCACTTCGGTTCCCAGCGCTAGCCCCGAGTTAGCGCAGGCTTCCGAGACGAGGTCCAGGGGCTGCTCCGGTCGGTCGTAGGTCCCGGCTGGTGCTCCACTGTCGCTCAGAACCACCTGCACGACCTTGGCAGACACGTGTTGTGATATTGCGCTTTTACACACCCACAATAGCATCTGTGTGCTATTAAGACCCTCGCTTCTGAATTAAATCTGTTACTCTAAGTACAACTAAGATTTCTGTCACAGCAAGATTATTCTAAGAAGAGTGTTTCCTCTCTCTTTGCATTCTCCTGGTGATGAATGTAAAAGCTGGAGATCATAAGTCAAGACATAAGTTAGTTCAGTCGATTCAAAACGCGCTAGGAGAATGCTTCAACAAAAGGTTTGACGTAACTGCAATCCTGCAAACCCTGAATAAGTTGGAAGCCGTGGAAAATATCACTTTAAGGGAAACTGAAATCCTGCCTCCAGCTTTTTACATTCCGCTCATAAAGCCGTCTGTTCCCACAGACGAGAAATGGTCGCGTCCCTCACCCCGGCTTTTGTCGAACTGTTTATTATTCTCATCATCTCCTTCTGTAACTCGAGGGTCATCGTGAAGATCTGTAGAGAAAAAGTTCACAGTTGAGAGTTTTTAATAAGAACGATAACGGCAGCCGATTGTGAAAGAACTGAGGTGTCACACCAGTAAAGTATCGCATGGTAGCGGCGCCAAAGGAAGAGGCTCGCACAATGAACACCAGCGTTATGCGGGGAACGCTGCAGGTCTGTAGCGTTAGCAAACTCTGAGATAATCAGAACGAAACGTCTAGATTAGAAGCTACAGAGGAGAGATGAAGAGGATTACTTCTCTGACTGGTTGCCCTGCTTTGGGGATCAGGATAACTTCCTCCAGTAGATTCAGTTTTCCAGGAGAATTCTTCCCACAACTCAGCAAAGTCACCAAGGAGACGGGCATGTGGAACCGTGTCGGAGGCTGAATAAGATGAGTGAAGGGTGTCAGCACAAGTTGTGTGTGAATGTCAGCGTCTGTTCCTGTGTGGCCTGACCGTTGGGTTCTTCAGAGCTGCTATGTACTCGTAGAGCGGGACGCCCAGGATTTGTGCGCCGGTTTTGGCCACGGCTAGAGAGACCGACCCAACGGCCGAACTCCCAGGCAGAACGAATTCTGTCGGCTCCACCGGTGGAAGCAGCTTCTCCGTGCTGCTGTTCTTTTTGCCTGTGATGTAAGCAAACAAAAATATTCCAGATAAACACACAAATTCGTAAGTTGGACGAGATTGTTCCTGGAAACGCTCGACTCCCTACTTTTCTCGGCGCTCTTCTTCTTGGCTCCTGGAGAAGGAGACGCCGCATCCGTTTCAGAGGAGGACCGGCTTTCCGCCTCCTTCTCCCGGATATCCTTCTCCTCCTGGTAGCACGCCGCGAAGAAATCGCTGCACAATCACACAATAAAACACTTTATCTAACACGCTAGCTAGCTAAGGCTAGGCTAAAACAAAAGCCGTACGTTGTATGGGGGGAGGGGTTATTTATGTTTACGTACAGGACTGAATGAGACGGAGTGTTAATAATAATCAGACTTGAGCATCATATAGGTGTCAGGATTATTATTATTGACTGCCCTACAAAGCGACCAATAAGAAGAGCTCGGTGCATCCTGATGACGTGATTGGCTGTGACAACGGACAAACAAGTGCGGCACATTAACCTCTGCGTGACCCCGTTCAAGGAGGTCAGCAAACCACAAGTGACGTCTCAGGATCCCGACAAAAAAAAAAAACGGCACTAATGATTTGTTTTTGTTTGTTTGCCTTGGAAATTTGTAACGGAGAAGATGGAATTATCCTTTAACTCCACCTGATTATCTGGTCGACCTCTGATTGGTTGCAGGGGTTCCGGCCCTTCAGCATGTCGTTCAGGGGCCCGTCGATCCACCGGACGGCGGTCTGAACTGGGTCGACCCCCTCCTGACTCTCGGCGTTCCGATCCAGTGAGGTCGAGTCGATCTCGACGTGTCCGGAGACGGCGGCCGACGACACGCTCTGGACATCGGGAGGAGAAACGTTGATCAGGAGGACGTCTGAAGATTAGATTCTGGTGCCGACCTACTGACCCGGTCACCTACACTTGACCTACAGCAGCGTGGCTGTGTGTGTGTGGGGGGGGGAGTTATCCCCTCCCCCACAACCCTCATCCTTCTCCAACAATGGAGCCTCTGTCTGCGTCGGGCGTCGTCTTTCGAGACGGTTTGTGTGTTGGAGCATGATGGGATATAATACCCTAGATAGCGGTGTTACAATGTGAAGATGAACCCTCCTCTTCCTCTCCCTACTCCATTAGAACACTTCCTACTGAAGGCCTGAGGTGGGCGCCGTCTGTGACCTCGCCGTGACCTCATCGTGTCACGTCTCATCGATCTAGCTTTCCTGATACTGTAAAAACTGGCACAGGGTCAAAGGTCAGAGTCTGACTGCCTGCCTCCAGCTGCTTCTTCACACCGCTGCAGGCCTGAGGAGGCCCCTTGTCGTCATGTCAACCCATCAGCACGTCACTAATGGATTTAACACGTCTCCTTTGTTAAATCTAATTGTTCTTTACACTGAACAGTTTGTCCAGAATCCCTCAGGATAAAATTTAATTCAATAATTAGAAGTTTTACCTTTTCCTGGTTGCAGACGATGCAGAAGATCTCGGCCTCCGCCGTCAGCTGGCCTCCGGCGTCGTAAACCGCCTTCCCCTTCAGTCTGCTGATCGTCGGTGGAACCGAGAGCTTTTTAAAGTAATTTGCCTGCAGGGGGAGTTTATGGTTAATGATCTGTCAGCTGATCAATTAATCGATTTCCCTCCAATCAGCATCGAGGATACAACGCCGCTTCGTGGTTTAATAACTTCTAGGCCTACGGATCGGCGGTACGTCTGCAGGCAGACCGGTTCCAAAAGAAGTTCTAGTCACAGTCCCTCGATTGATTCTCATAGAATAGAAATCTGATGGGATTTTAAGGTGGTTGCAGCAGGAAAACCAGGAAACCTTTGATTCTTAGGAATGGGCTAAGATTCCTCAAGAAGGCTGCTAGACGCGTTAAGAGACGCTGGTAATTAAGAGTTGGATGATTTAGATTGCAGAAATCAATAATAAATAATCATAATAATAAATGAATAAATAATAAGGAATAATAATAATAAATAATGATAAATAATAATAAAATAATAATAATAATAATAATAAATTAATTAATTAATTAATTAATAATATTGAATAATAATAATAATAATAATAATAATAATAATAATAATGCTAATAAATAATGTTTACTGTATGACCTGAATTAATTTGTTATTAGCAGCAGTTTGTCTTTCCTGTGTGTGTGTGTGTGTGTGTGTGTGTGTGTGTGTGTGTGTGTGTGTGTGTGTGTGTGTGTGTGTGTGTGTGTGTGTGTGTGTGTGTGTGTGTCTTTTAGGAGCCCGGGGCTCCTACCAGGTATCCGTTCACGTCTCGGGGTTGGTGGAGGAACAGCTCGTTCAGGGCCGCCTCCACCGCCTCCGGGACTCCGGTAACCCGGTAAAACTCCGCCGCTCTGTTCTTCTGCTCGTAGAAGTCCCGCTCCGCTCCGGACACCCGTCCGGAAACCCCCCGGTAGGACATCCCCTCCCCCAGGCGTGGAAAAATAATAATTAATGAATGATAAAGTACATTTCTTCTTCCTCTTCTTCTCTTCAAAGCGCTGCCGTCGGCTCTGTGGTGCGTTACCGTGGAAACGGAACGTTCACGTGACCGCCGGAGTGCAGGAAATTAGACGACCATTATTTTTATTTTACTTGCGATGTTAGTTATAGATAATTCCCAGTCAATACTGTCAGCATAAGAACATGCATGCTTCCTTATTTCATGTATTTGCCTTTCAAAGCATGAATAATTCCTCCGTCTGTTCGGTTTAATGACGGGCTTGCTGTATGTAACGCAACGCACCGAGAATACCTCCATAAAGAATTAAAATAATCCCGTATTAAAATCTTTAATGACAAGGATTTGTAAAATGATTGTCTGAAAATGAAAAGCAGAGTCAGGACTGATGATTACAGACTTCGTTGATGTGTCGAACGTCGCACCCCCCCCCCCCCACCCCTGATTTCTGTTTCTAAATGAACGTGATTTGTTGTGGGGTCTTTAAACGCAGCACGTTATTTGTTTCCTCCTCACGGACCTCCATCAGGAGACTTCACGGGAATAAAACAGATGCAGAGCGACAGTCGGTGTAACGGGAGGAGGAGGGGGCGTTAAAACATCATTTTAGGAGTCAAATAAGAATTTGTTTTGAGTTCAATCCCAACCTGGAGGTGAACATAAATATTCATCACACAACTATACTGCTGCACAAGCAAAAATAAGATCAGAAATCTTTCTATATTTTTATCTTTCTTATCGGATCCTGCGGTGAATCTGTCTTTTGTTTGTGATCCTTTTCAGCATGTAATATTTTATTATAAAAACATAACCAGGAAGAAATACTTGAATACCGTCTCAAAGAAATGTAGATATGTAGATATAATAAGTGGTAAATTATGTAACTCTTGCGATTTGGATCAATAATAGAGATTAGCATTTTAATTAAATAAGTAAAAAAAAGATTTAAATTCTCTTTTATGAAAGATCGTGTCATATTCACTCATCAAATGAATAAATACACAAAAAAAAGAAAAAAAAAAAGCATGTGACAGAGATGTAAACACAACAAGAAGCATGATTCAACTTTATTTTGAAAGGGCAGTCGTGGTCGTCGCAGTAACGGAATCAAACGCTCCCCGAGAACAAATAACGCGATTGTCTCCGTCCTCGTCTCCTGAAATCAAACGAACCTTTGAACTCTGTGTGACCTTCATCATCCGGAGGCCGGAAATAGCCCGGATGTGCTGATTTGTAAATGTTGTAGAGGAAATAAGAACAAATATCTAAACACCCAAACGTTCAGATTGAGGTGATGCTGGCCTTGTTCAAGATAAATCAAATTCACTTTAAATTCAACACCTTTTTATTCGGAAATGCCGCCTCGCCCCCGCAGGAGAATGTTTGTCATTTAAACCGAGATGAGCTGCTTCTTTATTTTTCATCAGGTTTTTTTTTTTTTTTTTTTTATTCATCCTGTGTAAACTGGATGAACAGATTTAGTATAACAGATTTAGGATGACTGACTTCATGTCAGGCAGAATCAGCTTCAAGATTGAAATAAAAACAAAGATGCGGATTTAAAAAGCCTGATTTTGATCCTCCATGTTTTTTTTTTGTCTGGACTGACGGTGTTACTCTAATATCTGTGAATTTAAATCCTTTGTAAAATGAAAAAAAATATATATATATATATGTATATAAATAGGATTTTCAGACTTAATCAAATTGTGCTGGATTAAAGAATCACCGATGATTATTTGTAATAATCGATGATGGTGTTTCACTAAGTGGGACGTGAAACTTAAACAATCAAAAAAAAATCTGATTTATCTGAGTTTCAAAGAAACGATAAAAAATCAAAATGAAATAATCGTTCAGTTTATGTTTTGTAACAACTTTATTGTTCATGAAAGAACCGTTCACGGTTAGATGTCCTAATTATAACAGGAATCAAATTAAAAAAAAAAAAAAAACCATAACATTTACATTACAAAAATAATAAACGTGTCTTTATGATCCTCAAAATAATATTAAATTTTTTTTAAAAAATCATTTTTCTGGCTACTAAACAGGAGTAATTAAAATAAAGTAACGGAGTTTATAATGGATTTAAATACATTTAAGGAAAAACACGTTGCGTCTTAAACAACTACATCAAATAAAATTACGCATAAATAAATAAATAAACACACACTATCATACATACACCGTCGTCCTAATAAACATGCAGCTGTTTGCGGGGCTCTGCGGGAGCCTCCAGCGGCCGGGGGTCAACCGGAGGCTCGTCCTCGAGACACGGAGGAGAGACGCGCGTTCACATGGTTTCAAACCGGCGAAGCTTCATTCTCATGGGTCTGGCACCGCACAGAGGTGCGTGACTGAAGTCATCATCATCATCATCATCATCATCATCATCATCATCATCATCATGGAAAATCAGTGCAGTTTGGGAAGCCGCGCAAATCGTGACAGTAAGATGAGATCAGAAAAGGAACCTGTGCTGCGTATTGGGGCTTCCGGTGCGCGTTCAGATCAGATTTGATCACTCTGAGAAAGAGATTAATCTTAAAACCAACACGTGTGAGAAGTCTAAACAACACAACTTAAACTTTTCTTTCACATCAAACCGGATCTATTAGAAAGAAGAGGGAATAAAGCTCATTTTGCGGGTTCTTTCCTTCATTTTTCTTTCTTTTTTTTAACACGTTCACTCGTTGTCACCTGCTGACGGAGCCGCTGAATGGACCTCCTGTCTGTTTGCTCCATCCAGCACCTTCAACAAAGCTGTTTTCACACAGAACAACAGTTCCGGTATTTATACCCCCGTGAACGCACCGCGTCAGGTGAGGCACAGGTGATTCTTTCAGCTCCCAGTCAAAAAAAAAAAACCACACAAAAAACCAGAGGCGCGTTTTCATGATAAATCCTAGAAAGGCGCGGCCCTCAGCCTCACGGACACTCTCCTCTCACATATGTGGCAATTATAGGACCATCACTGCCCCCCTCCCCTCCCCTCCCTCCCCCCAGAGGACAGTCGGGTACACCAGCAGGGTGCCTGCAGGCTTTTTAAAAGACACTCCAGCAGCTGCCAAGAAAATGGTTCGCATGTGATGGCCAGTTTGGTCTGAGTGACACAAAGGGAATGTGATACCGCTGCGTGGAAGGCGTTTAGAGCTAATTTGTCACAGGAAGAAGAGCTGTGAATGTCAAGGTGGGGAGTCCTTGAAGGGGGCCCCTCGGAGGAGTTTTGTGAGGTCCCCTTAACAGACCTGGAGACGTCTGGATTCCAGCTTCCACAACAGATCAAACCTAAACCGGATTGAAGGTGTTTTACGCACCGGAGTCAGTGCGCGCTCCGGGAATGGCGCGTCATGGCGCGCCGCCGCTCCTTCTCCTTCTCCTCCTCCTCCTCCTCCTCTTTCTCCTCACCTGTTGCTGTTCCTCCTTTGTCGCGGCCCATTCACGCCTCATCCCCGTGCGGTGAATGCGTGACTGTCTGTTTACGTCAACACGCGTGGCTCCATCTAATGAATCCACGTCCTAATTGTCGCGGCGGTGGCGTTAAACAGCTTGCTCCGGGTCTCCACAGGTCACGTGAATAAAAATAGTCTCCCGCCTAATTAGCGCATCTTCTCTCCCCCCCGGTTTAAAAAAAAAAGCGCGGGGGGGGGGGGGGGGGCGCATCCAGCTCTCCGCATGGTTGCCGTCTCTAATTGCATCTAATTAAAAAGCCCTAGTCATGTTTTCAAACTTGACCAGGTGTGGGTTGAATGGGAGCGCTACTGGGGGGCCCCGGGCCCTTGTCAGGCTGGAGGGGAGGCGGCGGGGGACGCGCAGAGCTGAGGTCAGAGGGTGTGAACGTGGAGAGTCAGGTTGTGTCTTCCTGTCATCCCGGTGGGTTTTTCTGGATTAACGGATTTAAACAAACTGGATTTGACTTGGAGTAAAGTTTGATTTGAACCCAAATCCGGATCCGTTGATTTTGTTTTTTCACCCATGTCATTTGATTTGTTGGTGTCTCCCTCTTTCTTTAACAAAGCAAAAATAATGATAATATTTTTCCTTAATTATCTTTAAACTGATGAACTGTTTCCTAGGAAACCATATGGATGCATGAAACGTTATATTTTATGCTGGACAGATTATCAGACATGTTGTGACTTGATGGATTATTCAGCCGCCTCAGGCCTGATTTTCTGTTAAATCTTTGTTTTATCAGCATCCATCCATCAATAATCAATCTATTATTAATTAAAATGATGCCAAATCTCTATAGACTAAGTTTCCAGCACAGGTGTGCAGAGGGGTCACAAGGTCAGGGGGGGCAGTGCAGCACAGAACATTAATGCACATTGATGCACAGCTGGATTCACTTTGTTGAATTAATATGACAGGAATCATCAGACTGTTACCTCAACTCACCAAGAAATACGGTGTTGAAAAAAAAATCAGGGCGAAACAGGAGAAAGGTGCTAAATATAAATGTTCCAAACGCTCGGCTGTAATTAATCAATCTGATTCGCGCTTGAAACAAGAATTCTTTACTCTCATGTCATTATTTTTGTGTTTGTTGATCGTTCAGTCATTCAGTATTTGTGTCCACCAGGAAGGTCATTGGTTCTGATCTCTTTGTCCGAGCAGCGGATCAATACATCCAGAACGGAAGCCTGGAGGTCCGCAGTGGCCCTCGAGTTTCTACCTTCTACTACCCTCTAGTGGCGAAGATTAGGTACTGCATGAGCCTTCAACATCCTATGAAGAAGAATAATTCCAGAAGTATTTTTTATTATACATACTGTTTTAAAAATGTTTATATATGTTTTAATCCAAAAACATGTTATTGTGTCCCTTATTTCTTAAATAATTTCAGGACAATTTAAACAGAGTGAATCCTGAGGTCTCATTCAGATGTTTGATTTAATACCCAACTTGACATGCAGGAACCATCAGGTTTACTTAAACTAACGCTCAATTCTCTGTTAATGGAGCTGAAGCTGGTCAGAATCATGAAAGTTCAAAAGGCCGTTAGTATTTTAGTTCTTAGACAGAGCACCAGCAAACTGTCTCCTTTGTTTCCCATCATGCACCTCAACAGAACATTTCCACTAGCCAGTCTTCTACACAAATAATTCATTCTGAAGTTTGAAATTCAACAAGCTGATTAATTCTTTGAGCAAACAAAGTCATCCGAATCACAGAAGCTGACATGTATATCATTAAATAAAAATCTTCAAATCTACCTCTCTCAAACAAAACTCTTTTTATACCAACTGATACCTCAGAATCTTTATACCCCTCCAGAATCCTTCAACACAATCATCAGCCCCCACGTGGAGCCAGCAGCACCTCTTCAGTGTTCAGATAAAGGCCTGCATGAAGCAAACACGTTTTGCGAAGCAGGAGACCCCCACCTGAGGCAGGGCGGTGTGTTCACTGGCGGTGGGATCACAGAGTGACCACCAGATGGGGGTGAGACGCTGATCATCAGAGTCACCGCTTCAAACCAGGAGAGTCCAGCTTCAGCCTGAAGCTCTAAGTCAGGTCTTTGACAGGGGATGGATGGATGGATGATTGGATGGATGGATGGATGGATGGATGATTGGATGGATGGATGGACGGACTATCAAACACAACCAATTCAACAGTTTCTCAAGACAAAACTGTGACCTTCTTCTTCTTCTTCTTCTTCTTCTTGGACCTGTCGAGTCTTTTCTCGTCTTTTCCTTTCAACTCATTTTCTCTTTCTCATCACTAAGACCTGCGACAAAAATTTTAACCTCCACATACTTTTGAAATATTTTGTTCTACATGCGTGACTTTTGTTGTTTACTTGTGTCTTTGAGATGGAGTAGCGCCAAAGGTGTGCTAGCATGTTAGCGTTTTGAGTTCGCTCAGTTCCAACTTCAGAAATATAGATGAATGTGTAAATTTAACATTTAATCTTCAATTGATGAAACAAAACAAATTTAGATTAAAAAAAAACAGTATTAGATTTCCAAATGACGATACGTGCATGATAGTGAACCTACAACCTACCGCCCTCACCTCTAAAGATGAGTCAGTTTGTTTATTTGTTTGTTTGTTTGTTTCCTGGTTTGTTTGTTTGTTTGCTTGTTTGTTTGCTTGCAGGTCTGTCAACAGGATTAGAGGAAAAAAACATAATTCCCATGAAACTTGTTGTGAGTTTGGGTCTTAATCCGGATTAAATCCCCTTCAGTACAGGAGCAGGATGATCTGGGATTATTTTGTCACTCGTTTTATAAAATTGCAGTCATTTTGCTGGATTTTCCTTAATTTCCAGATTAATGCATGCAAATAGGATCCTCTAGATTTAAATGTTTTCATTGAAGAGGGTGGGGGGGCTTCAAACCTGCATTTTAGGATCAATCTCTGCAAGTTCTGGAAGAACGTTCAACCCAACATGGCCCATCCTGATGTGGGGGGAGGGGGTGGTCCAGACCGGTCAGAAACATTTTGTTGCTGAACTCAGCTATAATTTGCTGTTTTATCAAAATACTGTTGTGAATTTTTTTTTTTATTAAAGTTTTATTATTATTATCCTTATAATTATAAATGGGGGGCAGTGAGTGTGATTTAAATCTGCCCCTCAGCCCCAGACCCGGATCCAGTGCGTCTGCCTGGGAGCACAGCAGCATCCCTACCGGCTGTCCTGAGCAGAGCCGCAGCATTCCTGACCAGGACAGCAGTGAATGAGACTGGGAGGGGCGGACGGAGCAGCCTGGGGTCTCACATCCTCTCTGCCGAGGCGCACTGCCTCCCCCCCCACCCCCCTTTACTTCAGAGACCTCCGGACCCTAAATCTACCCCATGCGGCTTTTTCACACAACAGGAAGCGGCAAAGCGGAGTGAAGTCGAGAGGGGGGGGGGACACCGAATCTTGCAGCGTGGTGGCCGTTTCTGTTTCTCCCTTCTTCTTCTTCTTCTTTTTTTTTTTTTTTTTGGCCCAGAATTCCCAGGAAAACCAGGAAAATTGCTTGGTGTGGCTGCATCGGAGAGAAGGCTGGGGAGGAGGTGAAACTACGGGATATGACGACCGAGACAGAGAAGATTACAGGTAGGCTGGATTAAACACTTTGCTTCTGCTGGTCAATTAATCTCAATTATTGCGCACGCACGTCCGCTGCGTCCGTGGCGCGCTCCCCACGTGCACTCGACTGAGATTTCCCTTAAAATATTGTTGGATTGTGTCGTAATTTAATCAAAAATAATGCCCCCCCCCTCCTCCCTCCAACACCTCAGCTGCAGTGGGTGGGGGGGGAAGGCTTTCCAAGGGCAGCCGCAGTGTTCGGGACCTCGCCTCCCGGCCTCTTTTACGCAACACGCTCCGGTAAAACATGGCGAAATGAGAAGTTGGACACTTCAAAGGGTGTGTTGGGTTTTTTGTTTTTTTTTTTGGGTGGGGGGGTTGAGGCTGAGCTGGGGGGGGGGATGTTTTTTGCCCATTCCGGTCCTCCATAACGGTGCAGAGTTAGGTCACATGGTCCGTCCCACCGAGAGTCAATGCAGCAAAAAAAAAAAGTCTGCACCGTGTCCTCAGGTAACGCAGCTGCACCTCCCGGACGGACGGAGGCAGAGGCGGGCGGTGACCCCCTCCAAATCACCCGCTGGACCTGGATTTGTTCCCGGGACATGTTTTGTCTCTCCTGGATGGTGAAATAAGCTCACTGCGGGTCGGTCTCTGCAGGTACGCGTGCAAAACTCCATTTGAATTTCTGCTATTTAACGTTATCCTGTTGTCGTGACGCGCAAACGCGCGCGAATTCGTGCGCAATTTGGATAAACCGGTGCAAATACACCTTCTGCGTAATTCGGCTTTCACTCGACGAACCCACGCAGGTTTAATTCGAACTTTCTTAGGGATGATTCCCATCGTGGAGGGCGCCATTTAAAGTCCTCATCATGCGTTTTTTTTTTTTTTTTTTTTTTTTTTACCTTCACGCGTGGATCGTGTGGAAAGATTCATGTTTGTTTTAATGATCAAGACTAAAAGATATTGAATTAGTTTGGTTGGAAGTTCTTTTCTTTCCCCACTGTAGATACTGGGACTCACCCCCCCCCCCACAGGAGGGCGTGGGGGGGCAATGTTTGAGTTATGCAATGCAGCTGATGGAGACTGCACCCTGATGTCCTGCAGGGATGAGGACTCCAGTCCCCAAAACCAGAGGTTTCCCATCATCCATCAGTCGCTTTAATGGAATTTAATGAAACATTCAGACGACAAACGAGCAGCGGATCCTTTGTGGCACAAAAAGTTTCACCAAAAGGTGTCGATTAAGATTCCCAACAACCTCACAGTGTTAAAAGAAGCGAGTCGTGGATCCGTCCTGTTACCTGGACCAGATCCCAGAGCTGGTGGGGTCCTTGGTGGTCCCCACCCCATCCTTCCACCCAGTTTCATGTTTGTTTACCTATCATTGGTAAAGAAGGCCTCGTGTGGCAGTGTGTGTGTGTGTGTGTGTGTGTGTCATCCTGCTAACAAAGGAATGCACGAAGGTGTAAGCATGGAGATGATGAAGCTGCATCGTCATCAACTCACCCCCCCCACACCCCCCATGTAGATAAAATCACCCAGAACCACTTGCTGAATCTTGATGGGCGTTTACATTTTGATTGGACTTTTAGTGAAGAAAATGAAGAAGCGATGCAGAATCCAACTTTTATTACATCATTCAGTTGCTTCGTCCTCCTCCTTTTGCAACAGTTTCAAGGCACCTGATTGGTGGATTAAAGAAGAAGAAGAAGAATTAACTTTATTGGCACCAACAACTGTTAATCCTTGAAGAACCGTTTCCTAGTGATGTCTGTCGGGGGGGACGATTTCTTCTAAACACTTGCAGCTCAAATTTTTCCAACTCCGACATGAGCGGCTCCACGTTCGCTTTACGACCGAACATCAGAGGAATGTCAGAGTGAGACATCTCTGCACTCGAACGTCTTCGTCTCTCTGCTGACTGCAGTCAAACTGCACCGTCATGCTCTGGATGCCTGTGACTAAGCAGAATATTTTAATCTGGGATGCTCCTGATGCAGTCGGCCCCCTGGAGGTGGTCTCATTCTATTCCCGGTCCTCCTCTGTGAAAGGCGTGGTGCTGGGCCGAGACGGCTTTATTTCCCCCCCGAGTCATCTTCCGATTATCGACGTTTTTCTGGCCCTCGTGGCGGCTGCAGCGAACCGCAGGACAGGAAGTCATCACGACCAATCAGCAGTCAGAAGATGGTGAAGACACTGAAGAGCATTTCATTAATTTCCCTGGCCAATGCAGAGTTTTCTCGGTACCGGTTCCACGCCTCAACTTGTGTTCGTCAGCAGTTTTTTTAATCTTGTAATCTAGTTGTAGTCTTCTTCTAAACAGAACCGAGATTATTTTTAATCCAGGTTTAATGCAAAGTGTTGAAATTGGAGTCTTTTATAGAATATCGGGTTATTATTAAGGTTTAATTCAATATAGCTGAGAACGAACAATTAAAAGAAAACATCAGATTGATCTGATCATTATCTGATCAACTAGACTCAAATCTGATGATGTCAATTTAAGGATCATGTTCTGATTGGCTGATTTATTTAAGACCACGCCCAGCTATCCTGAGGAACCTGCAGAGGAACCGTCTGCTGGACAATTCTGTTAGGAGGAGAGCGGCTACGGTCGATGACGTAAGGTGTTTTTATCTTGATTTTGAATCTGTGTAATGATGTCATGATGACGATGATGTCATAAAAGAGCCATTTATGATTGGGTCTTGCTAAAATGATAGCCTGAGGCCGTTCTGACTGGACTCATGTGTGGCGGGCGGGGGGGGGGTGAAGGCGTGCTCTGATGTTTTAGCGCTCATAAAGACCCTCCTTTGTTCATTTTTAAACAGAATAAAAGAACGTTTGACGTCTGCTGGAGCGTCTCTTTCTAAATAATCACATTATTTAGTGTTCGTGTCATGAAGAGGTCGATGAGGACCCCCCCCCCCCCAGACATTTCTGGTTGGTTGTCTTCTTCTTAGGGTTAGCTGCTAGACGCTGCTAGCTGCTTTTTAATTGATCCAGATTATAGATTTCAAGTCAGTTTTCAATGAATATGGAGGAAACACAGAATCTTTGATTTTAAAATGTTTCAAACTCTTTTTTTAATTCTAATTTCTATAAAGAAAGTCTTTCTCTTGCTTTGGGCGTGTCCTGTAAGCAGCCTCCACAGCGTGTCATCCTTCTCCAAAGTCTGCTTGATAAAAAATGTTTTTTTTTTCTCATAATTTAGGAGATTTGGGCTTTTTTTAAAAAGCTAAACAGATCAAAGTTATTTTATTTATTTTAAATGGAGAAAATTTGTGTATCTTACGAGCTCAGTTACGGTATGGATTCAACTCGTAATTCACGGTACTGCTGTGTTTAGAAGGTTCTTTATTTCCGTCCCTGTGTTCTTGGCTCATGAAGGTTCTTCCTGATGTTGTCGACACCTCACTGTGAAGTGTTGGGGGTGTCAGACGGGGGTGTAGCGGCTTTAGCACCCCAGCTGTGCTAGCTTTAAGTTGGACGGAGCTAACGGCACGCTGCTGATGAGCAGGAGTCTAGATACTGTAGTTAATTTACTTAGTGCTACTTTTTGTTGTTTTTGGTTTGACTATTTCTGATAGAAGCCTCAAAGCACCACTGGACTCACAGCTAACGCTAACATGGTAACGTGGTTCAGTCAACCAAAGAAGAATTTGGTTTATAAATGCTTTTGTAATGCCAGATTAAAAGTGTAAGATCTTATTTTAAATGTGAAATAAGTGGAAAAAAAAGGTAATGGTAACTTGTAGTAAATTAACCATACGCCCTGAAAATCTACAGCAGACTATTTTCTCTGCTTTTATGTAAAAAAAAAAAAAAAAAAAAAAACAATTTGGCTTCAGGGACCAGAACAGAACACAGAAGGATGAAATAAGTGTCCCACTCCCAGGATGATGTCATGGCTCGGATGGTTGTAGGGGAAATGGGAGTTGGAGGCCAGTTGGAGCATTGTGTCTGACATGAGCCATGTGGAGGAGTGGATGGGGGGAGGGTCTGCTCACCCACCGTCAGAGAGGGAGGGAGGAAATACGCTCATTTGGAAAAGAAAAACATTAGAAGGAAGTCTGTCGAGTGACGAAATTCTAAAATATTCTCCTGCAGATGAGTGGATGACTTGTACTCCTATAGTCTTTGACTGTATTTATGGAAGACTTTATCTCAAACAACCATGGGTTAAAATGCAGGTTTCTGGTTCTGGAGCTCCACAAAAACATCTGAATGGAACCTGAAGACGGTCCAGAACATACAGCTGTAATGTGATGGGGTCTAAATAAAATTATAGATCTTTTTCTTGCTCTAGGAGATCACCAAGAGTCGGGCAAACCAAATGTTAGTCGAACGTTTATAGTTTCGTCTTTGACGTCGGTAAATTATGTTACTCAGATCCTGGAGAGGAAATATGAAGCATCCAATCACCATCAAGGTTTATTAGGTCAATGATCTCCGAAAACAAGACTAACAAGTTTGCTTTGGGTCATTTTGCAGTCTTTTGTTCGAATTGTGGCTGCACTGCCCCCTGATGTTATGTGACGGTACTGCGTTATTTCAATCTTGTCCGTTTCTGTTGGCATTCGTAAAACATGCAAAAATATGACTGAATGATCCCTGTGATTCCGAATGTGTTTCGATATTTGTCCCCATCAATCAGAAATTGTTTGAAATATTTATGTCGTGATAAACAAAACATTAGCGGCGCTGAAAATCTGTTAAACGTTTCTGTCTGGAGAGTTTGAACATCTGTGCGTCCAGCACTGCAAAGCTGAGAACACGTCTTCACTGTTAAATAATTCATAAGCTTTTTAAATATTCAGATGACTTCAGAAAAGCAAAACGGAGCTGAAATGAAGACAAAAAACCCCCCTGAACATGTAAATGATTAGATGTGTGAGTTTTTGTGGATCAACACAGATAATGGAGTGTTGTTTTGGATGTCAACACAACACAGATCTATTTTTTGACTCGTTGAGGTGAAGAGAATTGTCTTCGATAATGAGATAAAGTTTTTCTATTTTAGTTTTTTCAGGCAGGCAGGAAGGAAAACCATTGTTCAGAGTTTCAGATTGTTCTTAGAGTGTGACCTGCCTGTCAGACTTCTCTGTTCGTGATGATATGAAGAGTTTGTCGACTTTGAACGTCTGAATTTAATTGATGGAAGGAAATTCAAAATTTGAAAGCTTGGCAGGCAGCCGTGAATCAAATCAGTTAACTGTTACCGTTGTGATGAGATGCATGATGGGTGATTATTACCTTCAGGGATCATTCCTCACGGACAAAGGCCTCCATTTCTGGAATAGTCCTGGTTTATCTGCTTCAACCACCTCCTTAGATCTCACCGGAGATTTTCTCTGGATTCCAGTCCGGTGATTGTGATGACCTCTAGAACAATCCAGAACTTCTTCTGGAGTCGGGCTTTGGTGGACTCTGAGGTCTGCTTGGGATCTTTTGGAACATTGAGACATGTTTTTCTAGGATCTCCTGATCCTTGATGGAATCTGTTGGACCTTCTACAGGCTGCAGGTTTCCAGTGGACCAGGAAGCGAGGCACCAAGCACTGATCCCCCCACCACACACCACCCAGAGACCCCAAAAGATCCACTTTGGCTCCAGCATTATCTGATTTATGTGGTTCTGAGCTGGTGCTTTTGGGTCAACAGTGGTGAACGTCTTGGTTATCGGACATGGAGCAGTAAATGTGTCCCCAACGAGGTCTGATATTCAGTGGTAGAATCACTGAGACTTCTGGGCATACTGGAAGGGGTATAACAGGGTGATTCAGGGGCTTCATACACCATAGCAACAACATAGCGTGAAGATTAGCTTTCTGGAAGCTATTAGCAGCTTTATTCTAAACATGCAGGCATTCGTCCTTGAGAACTCATATCGCCGTACGTGTGTGTCGCGGTCTGCGTTTGCTCTCGATGTGCGTCGGTTTGTGTAGTGGTTGCAACTGTTGTCAGGCTGTTTCCCTGCACTTTGTCTGGGCTTACGGCCAAGTGGATGCAGTCAACCAGCGAGAGAGGAGTTGGGGGAGTCGGGGGGGGGGGTAGCCTCTCTCTCAGCATGGCATGAATGAATGGGACCTCAGATAGGAACAAGAAGCAGCACATTCTCTACCCGAGCTCATTTTGCATTGCCCTCCTGAATGCGGCTCTTTGATAGTCTATTTTTCTTTGTGTTTGCACTTCTCAGTTTGCTGCAGTGAATTTAATGAGGCTCCTCTAATTATTGTAGGTACCAGTTGGTGCCTTGCTTTGTGTTTCATCACAGTCTAAGACACGACTGTCTTTTGAAACAAACAGCTATTGTCTCCCGGGTCTCCCAAGACTGTTTTTTTATTAGCAAGTTTATTAGGAAGATATTTTAGCTAGAAACACTGTACACATTGAGTGATAGCATTCGTACACTTGGGGCAACATTGACGTCAACTTCAGTTTGTATTTGCATGATGAAGCAAGCCATGAAGGAGAAGTCAAGCGAATACAGTAGACAAGTCTTCAGTGAGCTGAAGAGTCTCCTTGTGGACGTTGAAAGCCTTTAGAGGTCTTAACTGAAAGTCACCTAAATTTCTCAGATCCTTTTTAAAAAAAAAAGGCTGTTAGGACTCCACAGAACCTGTTTTCAGTGGTCTAATTGATTGTAGTGGATCGTTTTACGTTAGCCCTTGGGATTCTGGGTCATGTATATCCAGGGGAATAGATGGAATGCGAGGCCGACAGGAAGCCACCGCTCCCGCCAAGAGAAAATAAGTCTTCACATCCTTTTCAGCTGCACGGTTGAAATGTCAACATGAGTTTGGCGGTCTTTTAAGGAGAACTAAAAATAAGTTTAAATTGACCATCAATCTTGTTCACTGATTGCAGCACGCTAGAGCCAGTTTGTAGAAGTCTACATAACATTTTCATTGATCTATTGTGTCAAGCAGCGCGAATTTACAACGTGCTTACTATATTGGATGTTGTGTTGATGGATTTCCACTGCATCATGGAATTTTCAGGCAATGAAACCAAAAGTTGGAGGTATAGACGTAACAGAATGAGGGAAATCGATTTAAACTTTCGTAATCTGAAATAAATTTTGCAGTTGAGCTTAACCGTGTGAAACTAGGCTATCAAAAAAACAAACAAAAAAAAAAACACTTGTCAGCAGACTAAAGGATTATTCACATCAATTGATCATTTTGGTTTTTGTAATTTGATATTCATGGTAACGGTTGGGAATTAATATTCAAGGTAGTAAGATTCATTTTTGGGAAAGGGGTTTCCATGGCGAGGCAGGCTTGATGGAGTCTAGCCACAGGTGGTCTGTAATTCTTCACAATAATTGCCTGGCAAAGTGTATTATGGGTCTTCAGACCACTCATCAACTCGGTGGGGGTGAACTAGACAAAACGGTGACCGATGCAGAAAAAATAGGATGGATAACACGGTGTCCCGTTGTGATACAATTCCGCTAAACACTTACAATACGTCGAGGGAGTATTATTATCGTGTGCATTCAAAGAACTCTTTCCGTGAAGGCTTTTAAGCCCGACACACACAAATGGAAAGACAATCTCCCACTCAATTCGACTGGATGCACAGCAGACATTTTGACTCGTCACAGCAGGAAAACACCTGATGGAGTTAATCATAGTAGAGATGGCTCAATTCCATTAAGTGTAACCGTAAGCCAACTTGCTAATAAAGCAGGATGTTCTCCAAGTTGAATGCAGGGAGGCTTTTTTTCCGGCTGCGACAACGTCAAAATATCATTTGAATGTCATTGTGCTTTAATGGCGTTTTCTTTTGCTTGAATGGAGCAGGTGTTTTCAGTTTGCACCTAGAAAAACCAGTTCTGAGGTCTTTTCGTGCGTCGAGTTCATAGTTGTTGCACCAGAGATTTTCCAACCAGTACCTGACAGTAGTGGATATTAAAAGGTCTTGACAGCCAATTCGATCAAGCAGAAAAAAGATTCACTGTCGTGTTCAACCATGGTTCATTTCCAAGAAGTTTTTTTTTTTTTTTTTTTTTGCCGTGTTTTATTTCAGCAGGAGTTTAATTTGGATTTTCTCTGGTGTGCTGGAAAATAAAAACATTTGAATCAAATGAGTTTTGAATTGATGATCGGTCCGAAACGGAATTCAAAGACACCTCGTCGTATTTTGTTGGATTGTACTTGTTTCTCGCCTAGAATACGATTCTTCCCAGTAAGAACAGATAAGAACAAGAACTAACCGGTCTGAGCTAATACAATTCCATACTTAATCATCAGAATATATCCAGGCCTGGTGTAATATGGCATCTGTGTAAGGAAAAGAATCTTTGTCTTCTTTTACAGATCCAATGGCTGATCCTTCTCCAGCGAAGAGTATAGGTGACCCTGGGATCACCCCGCTGTCTCCTTCACACATCCAGGTGATTACATTTTTGTGCACCAAGAAACTTAAGATCTGCATTTATTTGTCAACCGCCGCAAATTTGCATAACAATTTTTAAGAATCTATTCATTATCACAAATCACTACTTGCACCTGACAGCGTGTTTTGATAGCAGCAAATATAATGGTGTTTTCTCTTGATTTAGCAGAATGACACAGACCAGGTCCCATCAGGGCCGTCCTTCGTTGTGGTGGTGGCCATTGACTTTGGCACCACATCCAGCGGTTACGCCTACGCCTTCGCCAATGAGCCAGAGTGCATTCATACTATGAGGTAGGCCAGTACTGCATTATATACCTAATACAACACCAGGACAGTCGCTATTGGTGCTAAATTGTATCCTGGGGTCTCTAACCCTGTTCAAAACACTCCTGAATTCCTGAATTTCAGGTCCACTCCAACTTTAAGGGGGTTATTTTTCCAAACCAGACAGTCCAACGTTGTTGTTGTTTTTTTTGTTATAAGTAAATTGGTTTGTTAAACTTTAGTAAAAATAAGGTTGTGAGTGCTCGAGAGCTCGTGGTAAGTAGTGAAAGGAGCTGGACTCCCATGACCTCAGGTCGGCTCTGCACCACAGGAGTTCACTTCAGTCTCTGCAGACGAGTCGAGTGTGTAACTCATCGCATTCTTGGAATTGCTATCTAGGAACATGAAAGGCCCCCCGTTCAGACATCGATGGTATCCTCCATTCTCAGTGATCCGAGATCCGATCAGTCGGACCGCTCTCAGAGGAGATCCAGGCCTCGTGTGGCCACGTTCTTAATGTATTACAAAAGCCACGAGGCTCTGACCCCCAGTCCTGTTTCCATTTTAAGATTGAAAAACATGAATAAAAATATCTTCAAACATCCAATGTCACGCCTCAGCCCCCCCCCCCACACACACACACGGGTCCTTAACTCTCAACCATTGTGGAAAACTGAATCAGTTAGTGCTGCTGGATTTGCAGTAAAAACATCTCTAGATCCTCTTGATTGTTTGGTTTGGGGGAGGCCATCCTCCGCCGAGATCCTTACCCAAACAAAGGGGGTCGGTTCTGAGTTCCTAGAGAAGTGGGGGGTGGGGGGGGGTGTCTCAGACATTCCTCTGCCTGCAGACCCAACATTAACATTCATCAGCTATCCTCTGTCTTTGTGAAGGGAACAAATACAGCTGATGGCTGGCATACCCCCCCCCCCCCATAACAAAATGCATCCAATAATGATCCGCCAGCCAATCCAGGACAAGTCATGTGAGGCCAGGTTCCACCAATACTTATTAATTTATAGATCCTCCTTCTGATGTAGAGGAATTCTTTTCTATTTTCTTTAACTCTAACTTTCAAATTTTCCTGAATTACAAAAAAAAAATACCTGAAGTGATTTTCATGAAACTTAGTAAAAGGCATTAAAAGAAAAGCTTTTTAAAAGACTTTAAACACATTTGACCCCCACTGGTCAAATGTATTTAATGTCTTTTAAATGTATTTCGATGCCCGCTTTCAAATGCCTTTTTTTCTTAATGGCGCTATATGAATAAGCTCGCCTTGCCTTTATATGAAGAATAAATATGGTTAATGCTTCCTCTTAACACAGAATTACTAATTAAATGTTCCTGGTAAAATAAAACATCTCCAGTATAAGAAAAACAAGAAACTGTGTCCAAACCTTTTAGTTGTTCTGTTTACAGCAAATAAATGTAAGAACCATATCATTAGCGTTAGCATTCCCATTAGCATCAGTCAGACCTGATCCAAAATCAAACTTAATCGAACTTAAGCCTGAACTCATACCAGACAAAATTTAAAACTCTTTAACAAACGTTTTCTTTTTTTTTTTTTTTATTTGGATTTGCCTGGTGCCTTCCATTTCAACGTTAAAAAGTGAAGGGGAACTGACTGCTGAAGCATAAATATACTAAAGGGACATATGGAGGATAAAATTGTTAACAGAGGACAGTGAACGCAACACGGACACAACAGGATCCACCAGAGAGACATCCCTCCAGCCTCCTGGTTCTTAAAAGCTTGTTCCCCTGATTGCACAAATTATTCCTCTTCACATCAGGTGCTCTTAGCGAGACCACCCCCTCCTCCTCTGATTCACCCCCCCACCCCCCCAGGGAAGTTCACGCTAATAGCTGACCTGCATTTGTCCAAAAATACAGCGGTAGCTCAATTAGCCTGGAGGCTAATGGCTTTTCTGACCAAAGTTTTTTTTAACTGTGAATGTCAGGAAACGCACTGATGTCTGACTTCTCCCCCTTCGCAGACGCTGGGAGGGCGGAGACCCCGGCGTGTCCAATCAGAAGACTCCAACCACCATTCTGCTGACGCCAGATAGGAAGTTCCACAGTTTTGGCTACGCGGCGCGCGACTTCTACCACGACCTGGACCCCAGCGAGTCCAAACATTGGCTGTACCTGGAGAAATTCAAAATGAAGCTCCACACCACCGCAGTAAGAACGCGTCGCACCTGAACGCATCACCAAAGAACCCAGGAAGATCCCATTAGACGGGATCTTTTGACTTCCTGTCTTTTCCCCTCTCTGCCATCAGAACCTGTCCATCGACACCGACCTCCACGCAGCCAACGGGAAGCGAGTGAAAGCTCTGGATATTTTTGCGTACGCATTGGCCTTCTTTAAAGAGCAAGCGCTAAAGGTACCGCTCGCTTAATCAGACTTAATTCACACGTTCAATCCACTTCCATCCCCGCAATCCGATCGCCTTCAGCTCACTTTTATTCACCGCAAACTGAAACCTTAGATCTGGAAACGAGATTAAAACGTCTTCTTCTAAAAGCTTTTTTTTTTTTTTTTTTTTAAACCTTAAGTAAAGATTAGCTCAGACTTCTAAACTAGTAGCATTACTGTCTGCGTAACCGCATATTTTTACAAGTAAGCATTCTCAAATTTCCTCCATCCCCCTCTTCTCAACAACATCCAACTGATTTTCCACAAAAAAAAAAAAAACATCTGTTATGAATTCGGATCCAGGAATTTTTCTGGGGGAAATAATTCATAAATGACGTTATGAAATAAAATCACACATTTTTCTGCTGTTGGAATCCATGATTGTGTGTCATGTGGTGCTGATCCACTTAATGCTACATGTGCTATCCGCTAACAAACGGGTTCAAACAGGGTTTGGAGATATTTCCACATGAACGTCATTTATTTTATAATTCCAGCTCTGCTGGATAAAAAAAGGCTCACATCTGTGACTTTGGCGGAGCCATTCTAGTGTAAACATAGTGTTGGAAACACCTAATCAAACAAGAGCAGGTGATGCTTTGTGATCCATCATGGGGGGTGGGGGGTGGGGTGGTAGTGGTAGTGGTGGGGGTGCTCATGCTAACCCTGCTAGCTTGTTGTTTGCCTTTTCCTGCCGCAGGAGCTGAGCGATCAGACGGGCGGCGAGTTCGACAACAACGACGTGAGATGGGTGATCACCGTTCCGGCCATCTGGAAGATGCCTGCCAAGCAGTTCATGAGGGAAGCGGCCTATAAGGTTCGATCGGGAAAGCCGGAACGCAAAAAAAATAAAACGGAACACTGTCCTGAACGGACGATGTGCTGAAATCCAAATCTAAGAATAATGATGGCTGCTGCAGCGCCGCGCAGACACGCTGATTACTGCTGTGTTACTGTGATTACTGTGTCAGCGACAGGCTGTGGCGGGCGGTAGGACTCATCAGTGAGTCCATACAGAGAGAGGAAGGCATCAGCTGTTCTCTAGGTATTGACTCATATGCGGGACGGTTGGACCCGCGTCTGCGTTTTGTGTTTCTCTGCGCTGTAATTGTGGTGAATTTCTGTGATGAATCGTCATGAATCAATAATTCGGATGATTCCCCAGGCTTCTGTTAGTCGGAGATGAAGGTGTGAAGGGATTAAATTGGATTAAACAGGTCAGAACCGGTCGAATTGATTCGTGTCACGATACAGAGATTACGGTTTATCTCTATACTGCAAGTAAGTGAATGCTGTTTATTAACTCTGCATTATGTGATGAATTGATAAACCCCCCCCCCAGTGGTTGGAGGTTTACTTACAACACGCAGGAATCTATTCAATATTAAATGGGACTTTAATTACTTTCATTATATTATCTTAGTAGTTTTATTTTATTATTGGTGCTTTAATTTCACCCGTGATCATCACTCACTCATCGTCCCGCCCACAGGACCATTTGATTGGCTGCTTAATAAAAATAGAAGCCTATCAGCAGTGAGGAAGACGATATTTCCCTACTTTTGCGGTAAAAATCCCAATCCTATAATCTGCTTGGTTGATGCCCAGATTCCCAAATTAATCTGACCCAGAGAAGTCCGGGTAAATAAAGTCAAGTAAATCTCAGGTTTATATCTTTGTCCAGGGTAAAAGTTGATGCTTTAAAAACGGGACACGCCTTAATGAGTTGCCGCCATGTGCTGAGCTAACCGCGTGATCGTTTCAATCGGCACGTCTTTGAGGCGTCATGTTAGCGTGGCTAACACAGGCAGCGTTCTTCATTTGGAATCGAGTTTTTAGTAAAAATGTTAGCTCTCCTGTCCCTCTTTCGTTTTTTCATTCCCTCATCCCGTCTGCCGTCTGTTTGCTGCTGAGAAGGTCAGTGGGTTCGGGATTCCTGGACTGGTTCCCTGTTTCCCTGATGTTCTCATCCCTCTGTCCTGATCACATCCTTCATAAAAGGGGGGGGTGAACGTCGACGAGGGCTGGGATAGAAGGACGAGCTGACGGTCGGAGGATGTGAGCTTATCGGAGGAAGAGAGAGGAGGGAAGGCTGGGCGTTGGCAGTGACTCAGAATCATGCAGTGTGGATGTGACACGATCTGATTGGCTGCTGAGCGTGCAGAGGGAGGGAGAAGCGGCTGTGCTGTAAACCGCTGTTCTCTTTCCTGTGATCACGCCATCCTTTGGTTCTCCTGAGACCGTGACGCAACGCTTTTCTCATTTGATCCGACGCCAAAAGCAAAGCACAGTTTATCCTCTGGTTCTGCTCTCAGAAATCAGAACTTAAAAAGACAACAACAAAAAAAAAAGGTTCTGGAATCCTGTGATATCGTATCGACTCACTGTGAGATTATTAAATTTAATCTACAGAAATTATCACAAGTAAAGTGTTTGCCACGATGGTGATGAGACAATGAGGGGCCAACCAGCTGGGCGGAGCCGGGCGTGGCTCAAACCAAATCACCCAATCAGAACATGTTCCATGTTGTTAGCGGTTAGCATCTGATGGACGCCTTCACTACTAACCAGGAAGTGTGTTTCTCCCCCGTCCGGCAGGCGTCCATGGTGTCCCGTGAAACCCCGGAGCAGCTGATCATCGCTCTGGAGCCCGAGGCGGCGTCCATCTATTGTCGTAAGCTCCGCCTCCACCAGATGGTGGACCTGGGCACGCCGGCCACTCAGAACGGCTTCAGCCCCACCGACAACGTGGGGAGCGGAATGACGCAAGGTACGTCCCGTCGCCGTGACAACATCGTCTTTGGGCATTTACGGCCTCTTGATTGGATTCTGCTGAACGTTTCTGGTTCTAACTTTTATCACTGATCTTTTTTTTTTTTTCCCTCCATAGTTTCTCCTGGTAATGGTAAAAATACTTTCTATTGAAGTTTAACAGGAATGCATGAGCGTTCAAAACCACTTTATTTATTTTACTCCTGTCCCACCTTCACTTTTCACCCTATTTGGCTTTTTTTTTTTTTTTTTCCCCGCAATGTTTGCACATCTTGAATTAATAATAAACCAATTGGCGCTCAGAGATCATATAATCCCGCCCACATCCAGGGTCAAATCGGGACAGGAAGTAAATAAAGCGCTTCAGATCAGGTCTTCCTATTATTTAATATTCCTGTCTGAGGTGTGATTCCACATCTACTAACATCATGATGGCTTTAGACGCTGTCCAGAACACTTTTCCACGCTGCTGTTTCCTTTTCACGTTCCCACAGTGAGCGTTCCAACTCAAACATCCTCTCTTTGAAAAGTCACATCAGTCGAGAAGCCTTCCATTGAATCATACATTTAACAGCGACAGTCTCGATATCATCTTCAGCTTGGTGTTGAAACTGTTTTGATGGGACGGCGGTGGGATGTAGACCTCTCTCAAGCCCCCCCCCCACCTCTTTATGACGTTAATGACAGTCTGTCGCTCGTCCTTCCTTCTCTGGGTTGTTTCCTCTGAGCAGAAGGAAATGCCTCTCTGACATTTACTGCTTCCTGCCATTAGCTGGTCAGAGTCGGGTCACATGACCTCCCTGTAGCGCAGGTTAAAGAGCACGTCGTAGGTTAGCCGCGTCCAAATGGACATGTTTGGAAAATGTTCCGTAGTCGGATCAGCCTGAGCAGAAACGTTTAGCCGCTTTCCTCAAACCGGTTGTGTTGCATGTTTGTGTTTCCTGATGCTTTACTTTAAGTTAATAAATAAAAAAAATGTCTGTCTAAGCTCTCAGTTATCCAGGTCATGGTTCTCCAAAGCTGTTTAAGTCAACCCACTGGACTTTAAGAAAGTTTCTTGAAGACGTTTCGCCTCTCATCCAAAAGGCTTCTTCAGTTCTCGTTGTTCTTCAGCACCACGAGAACTGAAGAAGCCTGTTGGATGAGAGGCGAAACGTCTTCAAGAAACTTTCTTTAAAGTCCATTGGATTGACTTAAACAGCTTTGTAAAATCACAAGATTGTTTATGTTCAGATGTTATCTTAATGGTTCTTCACCGCACGCTGACGCATGATTGGTCGCCCTGTTGTGAGCGTTAGCTCCGGATCTCTATTCTAGTCCTTGCTCCTATAACAATATGTTTGTTGTTCAGCGGTTTTTAATGCAGGGTTTTAGTTTTTTTTAATATTTTTATTTTGCCGAACACATCTCCGCCTGCCGCTTGCCTCTCACAGCACACAGCTTCACCCACCAGGGCTTCACGCCTTCATCGCTCTCACCAGAACGTTCTCTCTCTATCAACAACCAGCTAAGGAGCATGTCCGGCGCAACCGGCAGAGCCGCACCTTTTTGGTGGAAAATGTCGTAGGGGAGCTTTGGTCGGAGCTGGAAGAAGGTAGAGTCTATCCCTGCTTTTACTAATCTGTTCCTGTTTCCTCCCAGATGCTAGATATGTGACCGATTATAGCATGTTAGCTGTTTCCGGAGGTCAAAATTGTTTTGTTTTTCATTGTAAGAAAATGATTTTGTTTGTCCCAACTTTAGTTCCCTTTATCTTTAGCTTACAGGATCCCTGCATGAATGTGCTAAACTTCCTAAAGCTGCTGGTTCACATAATTAAGCTACAGTTCAAAATAACTTTATTTGTACGGTAACAATAGCGCAATCAGTTAGAATTTTGCTGATGATGGAGGTGAATTAGGCGGGAAGAGGTAAAACGGGAACGTTTACTTTGACGTTTTCCTCTACAGTGAGGGATTTTTAGAAAGCAGGTTCAACAAAGTCTGACTGTTTTAATCCTGACATTTAGAGGAGGTGTTAATCCTGACTTGTGTGAACCTCTAAAATCTCTAATTTGCCAGTTCAGGTAAAGATAATCTCAATCTAGCGGAGCCACTAACAGAGAGCTAATAAAGCAGACGAGGATTTCATTTGGTTTGAGGACTTGCTGGGATCGTCGATATCGACTCAGCTGTTTCCTGACGGAGGCAGGTGGCAGCGGCGGAGAGGAAAACATAACACCAGATTACTTGTAATAGATTACGCATCGTCTGATTTCTCCGTTCTTAAACCATCTAGATAAATGCTGCACATGTTATCCATAAAAGTCTGTCTTACCTGTAAGGTAAATGGCAGTTTTTAGCTAATTCAGAGCCTCCAGATTCAGTTTGACCTGTAGGTGTGAATTCCCCCACCGCTGCTCACATCAGGTGCGTTTGTTTCGCTGTCCTCTGCGCATAGGCGACCGTTACGTGGTGGTGGACTGTGGCGGAGGGACGGTCGACCTGACGGTCCACCAGATCCGTCTTCCAGAGGGACATCTAAAGGAGCTCTACAAGGCCTCAGGTAAAGGATTGGAAACCCCCCTGTCGTATCCGTTCGGTGTCGCTGAGGCTGCATCACATGACTAACACCACCCCCTCCTCCCAGGCGGCCCCTATGGCTCTCTGGGTATCGACTACGAGTTTGAGAAGCTGCTGTGTAAGATCTTCGGTCAGGATTTCATCGACCAGTTTAAGATCAAGAGGCCGGCCGCCTGGGTGGACCTGATGATCGCCTTTGAGTCTCGGAAGAGGGCGGCGGCCCCCGACAGGACCAACCCCCTCAACATCAACCTGCCGTTCTCCTTCATCGACTACTACAAGAAGTTCCGGGGCCACAGCGTGGAGCACGCCCTGCGCAAAAGCAAGTGAGTGCATCCGAAAACGACTCCGACTGAACCTCAGGGACACGATGGAGTCGAGATATTATAGACTTAGATTTTAAAGAGGAATATTATTAAGATACAGCGGTTCCTCTACTTACGAACGTCTCCACGTACGAAATTTTCTACTTACGAAACGCCTCAACGGGGAAAATATTGCCTCTACTTACGAAAGAAATTTCGAGTTACGAAAGGTAAAAATACAGTATGGGCTGATACTCGCAGCTCCCACAGGTTCCTGAACACAACATTCGTAAAGCTGCTCTGCAATTGGCTATTACCTAGCATCCTGGCATCCCATTGGCTAAGAGGGACCTCTGTGTGGAGCTAGATAGATGTCTCTGCAGCGTCCTCGTCATTCAGCCCTCGACCCAAGGCGTGTTCGATATTTTTCTGTAAATATATTAACTTTTAGAGTATTCACTATGGACCCCAAGAAAGTGACGGAGAAAAGAGAAGGAAAAAAAAGGGCAAAAAACAATGAGGACAGCAGTTAAAAGGTTAATGACCATCATTATTATTCTTTGTTTTTTACATTATGCACAACTCTCATTTATTGTGTAATAATCTAATTGTAACATGTATTTGTTACATGTTTTGATGCATTTTTATGCTTTATAAAACGTGTGAATTTTGGGGGGGCTTGGAACGGATTAGGGCATTTGCATGGAAATCGCATCTCTACTTACGTAATTTTCTACTTACGAAATTTCTTCCAGAACCAATTAATTCCATAAGTAGAGGTACCGCTGTACATTATTATACATTATTAGATATTATTAAGATACCGTTTTGATACTGATGAGCTTTCATCGGCTCCTGTGACGCCTAAAGCACTTTGTCTGACCACCAATGACACGCGTGGGATCGCACGAGATGGAGAGTATGGATTCTTTTGTGATTTATGATTGGACGGGCGGAGATGCAGTCGCTCATTCAGTCTGTAACCCCCACCCCCCTTCTCCTTCTCCCCCCCCCCCCCACCATCCAGTGTGGATTTCGTTAAATGGTCGTCTCAGGGGATGCTGAGGATGAGTCCAGACGCCATGAATTCCCTCTTCAAGCCCACCATCGATCACATCATCCAGCATCTGTGTAAGAGAGACCTCATCTCATTGTGCATCACACACACACACACACACACACACACACACACACACACACACACGGTCATGTCTGTTCCTCCCCCCTCAGAGAGGAGCCAGCCAGCTGCTGGGTTTATTAGCAGGGGTGTAGCCCACTTTTTTCGGGTTACTTGAGGTCATCCTGCTGGGCCGCCGGCTCGGTTTAATCAAACAGAACATCTGAAATATTTGTTTAATAAAAACCCACGGCTTTCTTCATCGCTGCTCCGACCCAGAGGGCAGATATTGAGCTGAAAAACTGTGATTTGCATCAAACTTTAATCGGACTTGGGCTTTCAGGAATGGGAACACGATGTGCTGATTCTTCTGTTCTGACGAATGTTCTGGATGGACGCAAGTTTCTAGGTTACCTCATGGAGTCGGAATCCAAAAGCATGCCGCCGTATAAAATAGGAATGTAACCTGTGTGTGTGTGTGTGTGGGGGGGGGGGGGTGTTCTAAAACCAGTCCTTTACATTTTTCATAGCTTCCTTAACCGAAGGGAAGTAGGTCGCATTACTTGTGCGTGGACGGTTCTGACTGGTTTGTGACTTGTTTGCTTGCCCCTTAAAAAGGCAAACTAAGAGCAAACAACAAACAACAGGGTTCATATTTGCGAAGAAATGTGTGAGAGAAAGTGGGTGGAGCATAGTGGACCCACTCCCTCTGTGACATCACGTTCT
Source organism: Antennarius maculatus (assembly GCA_013358685.1). NCBI lineage: Eukaryota > Metazoa > Chordata > Actinopteri > Lophiiformes > Antennariidae > Antennarius > Antennarius maculatus. The sequence continues at coordinate 19,345,439 of CM023616.1, forward strand.
GTCTCCCTCTTCCAGCCGAGCTGTTCGAGAAGCCGGAGGTGAGCGACATTAAGTTCCTGTTCTTAGTGGGAGGTTTCGCCGAGTCGCCGCTGCTTCAGCAGGCCGTCCAGAACATGCTCCAGGGCCGCAGCCGCATCATCATCCCCCACGACGTGGGCCTGACCATCCTGAAGGGCGCCGTGCTGTTCGGCCTGGACCCCAGCATCATCAAAGTCCGCCGCTCGCCCCTGACGTACGGCGTGGGCGTCCTCAACCGCTTCGTGGAGGGCAAACACCCGGCGGACAAGCTGCTGGTGAAGGACGGCACCCGCTGGTGCACCGACGTCTTCGACACCTTCATCGCCGCCGATCAATCGGTGGCGCTGGGGGAGATGGTGAAGCGCAGCTACACGCCGGCCAAGCCGTCGCAGCAGGTCATCGTGATCCACGTCTACTGCTCCGAGAAGGAGAGCGCCGGGTTCATCAGCGAGTCTGGCGTCAGGAAGTGTGGGACGCTTCGCTTGGATGTGAGCGGAACGGAAAGCGCGGCGCCTCGCCGCGAGATCCAGACGCTCATGCAATTCGGCGACACGGAGATCCGGGCCATGGCGGTGGACGTGGCCACCGGACGCACCGTCAAAGCGAGCATCGACTTTCTAAGCCATTAAGAAGGGAATGATAGAGCTTATATAGCATAGCTGAAATCAATGGAAACATGCAACACACACACACACACACACACACACACACACACACACACACACACACACACACACACATTTAACTCCACATCAAACCCAGGCTGACTTTTCGTTGTAGAATCGTGTTCAGGAGGAAACGAGTCCCTCAGATGGTTCCTGAAGTTAGAAACGATCATGAGTTCCAGGATCTGCTCTAATTTATTGCTCAGAGGGTTTAAAGATGTTGATGGTTAAATTTTTTAGCTTCGTAAACCCCCAAAACCACAAAATATCAGTCGACCTATCAGGTTGAACACTGATTGTTCAGTCCTGCGACAGGCGACACTCGGGAGTTAAAAACGCGCCGTTGTTTGTTTGCTGAGGTAGTTTGAGTCGTATGGAAGTAATAATCTGTGTTTCATCGTACGTTAACTTTAAATCATCACCATTTTAATCAGGAGGGAGACGAGACGAGACCAGAAACACCAAAAATTCTTCACTGTGATGTTGTTCTGCTCCAAAAAACTCCAGTCCATCACGATTCTGATGGGTCTTTGTTGCTTATAACCTGTTCTAGGTTCCAATGGGGCGTCGTTCCATTGGATACATAGCATAGACGTAGACTTAAAGAGATGTCATCGCCCTGACAACCAGTGTTCGGCATACTGTTAATATGGAAAGCTGTTCTCGCAGATGTTCCCAGTCTTTGTGCCTTCATTATCGGGTGGGTCGGTTTAAGAAGGGCGTGGTCGTTTGGGATCATTTGGATGAAAGTTTCACGTCCTTCTAAAACACGACCCAACCTTCCGTCGATCCTTCCCTGCTTCTCGATGTCTGGTGTCAGAATAGAGGAAAGGTTCCCTCACGATGGCCTTGAAACTTGAGTGTAAATGAAGGAAATGTTTCTCCCAACTGAACATTTACTTCCATCTGCAGTATTTCGACGTTACACAGTCAGAATTTTGCTGATGATGGAGGTGAATTAGGCGGGAAGAGGTAAAACAGGAAAGTTACCGCGTCTCTGTTTACTTAGCTTTCCTCTGCAATGAAGGATTTTTAGAAAGCAATTTCAACAAAGTCTGACTTTTTTAAGTCAGACTTAAAAAATTCAGACTTTGACTTTGAGAGAATTTCCTCCGAAAATCTCCCAGTCGGTTACTAATTTTTCTCAAATCTGACAGTCTAGATGAGTTCTGCATGTTTAAAGTCAGTTATTCAATCCGTTGCTATAGTTGGGCTGAGGAGCTCCCATGTGGTTCAGGCATTGGTATGTACCCCCTCTACCCCCCAGGCAGAGGCAGGTACAAGAGCTATAGGAAACGGAAAACAACACCAACACTACTGGTTCTGCATGCTTTCACAAAGCATTCCATTGATTTAGTTGAGTTTGAGTCGGGGTATTGTCAGTCTTCATTGGGTATCTGAGTTAGTTTGCTCAGTACTGAAATCATTGCCATTTATATGTAATTAGCATTCACTGTTGGTTTGTTTGTTTTAAGCATTAGCCCAACAACCTCTGTAAGGCTACATGCTCAGAAGAGCTCCAACCTCCACAAGTCCACTCAGCATGCATGACCTGCCGCTCAAAAAAATCTATTTACATCGGTTCAGTAGTTTTTATGTGTTTTCGAATTTAAATTGTCTTGTTTTTGCGTAATCCTGCCGGCAAACAAACCGATCTAAGGTGGACATGTAACCACCTCGGCCGATCAGAGTCAGATTCATTCAGGTTCTTGTTACTTTGGTTAACCAGCCAAACGTTACATCTCTACTAGTAGAGCACCAGATGACGTGTCGGGCTTTCCGGAGACTTAAATTGTGCTCTACAAGCTTTTCAGTTGTCATTTTTTAAAATCTCATCTCCATTTTCTTGAGTTATTAAGGATAGTTTTGCAATTCTGTTCTGCTGTGAAGTTCCAGAAATGTTCCAGAAAGAAAATTCATCCGACGGGGGTGAAAAGATAAAGCCTAAAATTTAAATTTTCATGTGAACTGTTCCTTTAATAGTCTACAGTTACATCTGGATCCAGGAATGTGAAGTGCTGCAGGATAAATCTGGAGAAAAAAAAAAAAAACAGCCATAAATTGCGCTTAACTGCTGCCTTTATTTGTTAAAGCTTCTGATTTTTACATGTGGTCAAAATGCTGCTTCCCAATTAATAATTTTTAAGCCAGTTGTGACGATAATGTTTATTTCTGTAAATACAGTATTTAATATTGTACAGATTTTTAGTGTTTCAGCAGCTTTAGAGCCAGTTTGTGTGTGTGTGTGTGTGTGTGTGTGTGTGTGTGTGTGTGTGTGTGTGTGTGTGTGTGTGTGTGTGTGTGTGTGTGTGTGTGTGTGTGTGTGTGTGTGGACATCTTTCAGCATTTGTTCATCCCCATTCCTGGCATGTGCAGGTTGGATTTCTGTCATCATTTGGAGTGAGACATGTCTCCCGTAGTTAGGTTTTGTTTTCGCTTTTTTACTTGAATACCTCTGTCCTTAAAAAAAAAAAACCCAACAACCTTGAATTGAAAGGGTAGCAGGATCGTCACGTTTCCATCTCACCTGCAGTATGAATTCTTAGAGGGTTTCATTTCACGCTCATTGAAGAAATATTGATTTACTGCGAAGAAGTTGCAAAAAAAACAAAACAAGTTGTTACATGTTCAGCAATAATAAGCCAAGGAAAAAGACACTACTTGAGTATTGTGGAAGGAATCAATCTTAAAGGAGTGTTTAGTGTGATAAAAAGTAATGAATTCACCCCATCAGAATGTTTTACTTCACCCTCTCAATGATACTCAGCTTCAGATTTCAGAAGTAGCGACTAAAGGCCTTTCCGGTATCTGCATGTTAGACGTGTTTCTTCGACATCCTCTTGAAATTGTTTGACTGGAAGGACCCAGTATGCTTCAGAGTAAATGTATGTGCAATCAGCAGTACATAACCAGTCAGCGAATTCTTTCACAAACCGACCAATGGGGATGAAAGAAAAAAATCTCGTCTGATTTTTGCGATACTGAGATCAGTGTCCGATGTGTTTCGAAGTTAGTTTTATGTGCTGACTATTCTCATTTTTTTCACTGAAGTGACTTTTAAAAGTCTGAATGCAAAGATTTATCTGGAGATCATTTAAAATTGTGTTAGATCTGATACCACTAGAGGGCAGAATTCAGTTTTCCGTGTCTTTTTCTGCAACATTGAAAAAAGTAAACATCGTAAACAAGGAAACAAGGCCGTAAAATTCAATGGATTGACAAGAATTTGCTGACACAATATATAGAAATGTATTTGCTTAAAAGACTATATAAAAGTTATATTCATAGTGTACGTGATATACTAAAGTAAAAACACCACTATTTAAAAACATCTGAGTAAAATTTATTTTCAAAAATAAGTCAATGTAAATATTCAACGTTACAAAACTGCGTTTTTTGTTTTGTTGGTTTTTTTTTCATTTTTTGAAACAAAATAATTGCCTATAAAATATAAAATAATGGTGCTTCCTGGGAAACAAATAACTCAAATAAAAAAATCTTTTTTTGTTTTGGCTTTTTTTTTTTTTTTTTTGAGGATGATTTTTAGAACACAGCCTTCAAAAGTTCTGCTTGTGACGGTTGAGTTGGGCTCCGCTTTTGGAATCCGTGCCCCTGGTGGTCCCAAAGTGTTTCGGAAGGTCACCAAAACAGTTATTAGACAATCAGATGTTTAGTTTGAAGCATACTGAGGTCATGGAGTTGCACTGAGGCCATTACAATCTAAATTTTGTTATCGTGAATGCTGATGTGACCCAACCCTTCCTCACCCCTGCTTCAGCGTGACCTATCCAGTTAGACACCTCCAACACGACTCAACAAGACTCAGAATATGTCTTGAAGCTAGCAGATTAGCATGAAGCTGGTCCTCCTGTAAAGAGGTGACATATCAGATTGATAATACTGCAATTAAACTAAACTTGGAGGGGCGATCATGATCAGAATCATGGGCATTGATCAGCAGCCCTCACAGACGTATACTTTGGTTGTCTTCGGTGCTTCCAGGATCTTGATTAGCCGGATTTTGAATACATTTTCTTAGATTATTTGTTTTAACTGTGAACCACGGCTCTTGTTGCTTTTTGGTGTACAAAGTCGCACACGCTTACACTCTGTGCAATGCATGTTTGGCATGTGTGACATACGAATGACTAAACAGCAGCAGCAAACCGACACGGACTTCATAACGTCTGCTAACACAATTACGCCGATGACTATCGTGTTTTCTGGAATAGATTGCTCAGCCTTGTGTTGGAGTGTGGAGGGGCTGTGCTGCTGCTTTCTGAGCTGGTGTGGTCGATGTTAATGCTCAAAACTGACGGCATCTTCTAGCTATCGTAGAAGGACATCGCTGACTTTACTGATTACTAACCTAATATCTGAATGGACGGATTTAAGAACGCTGAGTGTTTTGTGTGTGCAGGATCCTGTCATGTAGCAGCTTTAAATTTAAAGCTAGGATAAAATTATACGCACTCAACGTGTATCACTCAGTTGATACAGTATGTCAAACTTTTTGTCTTTCTGAGGTCAAGTGGTTCCGATTTGAGGTAGCAGCGTAGCCAGCTTGCTTCTTTATCTGCTTAACACTATCTAAAAATATACTATAGCTCATAAAATCTGACAGCTAAAATGAGCGAGCTTGTAGTTCAGATAATCTCAGTAACACACATACACTCCTTTAGTTCTTAACTGATGCAAAGCAGTTTTCTTTTGTTATTTTCTATCTTAAATGTCTTGTTCTCCTGCAGTTTCCACACAGTACTGATTGTATTTTGATTAATTCCAGGTATCCACTGTCACCAATAAAATGTATGTGTATTTCAAATGATGCATTGCCTTGTTTTTCTGTTTTGATCACTTTCAAACTGGATGAGTGTTATAATCGAACGCTCGCTGACCCTTACAGTCACGCCCAAAGCCTGGATTTTATCGACTAGTCCGGCCAGAACTCCAAATCCTCCTGACTTATATAGAACATTTCGAATGGAATAAGATTTAAATGAACTCCAAATTCCAATTGTTAACCCAACCTAAAAAGAAAAAAAAAAAAAAAGCCTCTTATATAACCTGACTGTAGCCGCAATTTAAAAAGTGAAACAGAATCACAGATGCACATCTTCGTTTGGATCCAATCCAAAATTCAGCTCTATCTTTGGCACACGCTCCGTCTTTCTACCACCACTGGTGTGAAGGGTAAAATGTCCTGCAGTAATTACAGATTAAACTGTCAAATAGCTTCAAAAGTAATAAGTAAAATTAAACGAAATTTATATATTACATATATGTAAATATTTTTTGAGTGTACCATTAAAAATGTTTTTTTTAATATATAATTCTGCCTGGGGCGCAATTTTGTTGATTTATACACAAGACTGACCACAACAAACCTAATTTACACTTTTCTTATCTAATGTCACTAAGTGCTTCTCTAAAAGAAGCAAAGCAATGCAGATGAAAAGGAGATGAGGGCAAAGAAATGGACGTATGTATTACTGGATGGTGGACTGTAGGATGTACGTGTGAGACAACACTGCCACAAAGTGGATTGGAAGAGGACTGATTCTTAAAAGCATTCCAGAGAGTAAAAATAATAAACTAAATTGTCCTGTGGAGGTTCTGACTAACGGACGAACAAACAGCTGAAACAACTCAACCTCATGAGGATAACTGGTTAATCCTGGGTGGATTGTTGTAGCCCACTATGAACCCTCACTGCAGATGATCGATGAAGTGTGTGTGCATAGGGAGTCATAATGCATCATCCATCCATCACTTGAGAAGTAGCTCAGGTTATCCATTATTCACTTGAACTTAGACGTGATTGTAAGCCTCAGTGATGATGTTTGGAGACGTTCCGCATGTTTATGAATGCTTTATAATTTGCTATGAATGCTCTATGACGCTCTATGGAAGGTCTCTTGTCGTTTCCCATTAAAGTTTTCATTTAGTCCCAGTGGAACATGACACTAAACACAGGAACATGTTCAGTAACCAGAATACATTTACACAGAGTGTATTATTCTTACCAAAGTGGTGGTGGAGAGTCACTCAACCCTTTGCTAAAAGGTTGTGTTTAGCTAGTGTGTGTGTGTGTGTGTGTGTGCGTGTGCGTGTGTGTGTGCATGTGTGTGTGTGTTGGGGGAAGGGGGGGATTGTGGAGACCGGGTAAGAGGGTTGGATAGGTGTGGCTGATTTCCCTCAAATAGCTATGATGTAGAGTAGTTGCCACGGCAATCTGGAGGGACCCAAACACTCCAAGTGGCCCTTCAGTCGCCGGCTCAGCTGCCCTCCCACATGCACGCCCTCTTTTCGTTAATGGCAGGGTTCAGAGCTGCAGGACGGACCAATGAAATTGGGGGATGATAACAGGGGGCTTGACACACTTTGTGGTTATTAAAGCTTCACTCGGCTGAAAACAGACAGAATGGAAGTTCATTTAGAAGATGTTTGTTTGAATTGAATATTTGTGTAACCTTCTTAAGTGTTTCGGTGTAAAGGTACGCTTGGGCACTTAACATGCACACATCACCCGCCCGCCCACACAAAAAAGACACTCATGCAGGAGCTGACTGACTGCATGATGATGCATTATGTGACCAACGCTCAGTACAACGGCATGTTGAACGGCGCTCGTTCTCTTCAGTGATGCTTGCTGGTCACAAAAATACTAAATGAGGATGAAACTGTACTGAACAGGCACAGATGGGTTTCAAAAACTGGAAAAACAAATTTCATTCATATGCGTTGCTTCAGTCGAACAAGTTCTAGGCCTGAACAACCTCCAAGGTCCTGTTGGGACCCCAGAAATCAAGTCCAATGCTACTTTAGAAACGAACATTCCCTTAACATTAGCCATCAATTATCTACCTTAAGCTCAACATCAGCAAATCTTCTATTCACACAAACAGAAAGAAATACATTTCAAATGTTAGAATTTGTTGATAATGGCAAACTTGCTGTTCAGTGAACTGTACCAGTGCGCCCCCTAGTGGCCACTACCTTCAAGACACATCACAGTGTTCGCAAACCTGTGTGCCTGTACAATAAAGAGCCTCTTCCTGATACTGGTGATGCATGATGTATCTTCCTGATACATCATGCTCCACTCATGATGTCATGCAGAAAGTGATGAGATCATGAGTGCACCTCCCTAAAGGAAGCCACGAAAGGTTGAGGTGTCACAAAAGACCTCTAGGAATTATCTGGAGGTATTTCATGTTCCATCTGACCTGGGGGAGGTCTCAGGATGTCGGGAATACCCGGCATTAGCCCGCTCCCACAAACAGTTGTTGATCGTCTGTTGCGTTTAGAGCTTTACGGTACAAAATGTTATATCTTGGAGAGATGTTCTCCGTAGGTACAGCCTTGTACGTTTGTGAAATGGTACATAGGACTTGAATGTGAGCAGTCACTATGGTGATACAGAAGATCTGGCAGCAACGATTGGGCAAAATATCTCACAAAGTAGAGCACAACAAATACCTGGTAAAACCATGGTAAAAACATTCACTTTAAAAAAGACTATGCTGACCCGTCTGACCCGTATTCAACTTCCATCCAACTCGCAGTAATAGATTCTTTTGTGTGGTCTCATGTCTCTGCCAGAATCTTTTTCATTATAAAGGTAAAAACTATACAAAACATTTCGGTGGAGGTCAAACCGACTCACCCTTCCTCCATGCGATGGCTTCAGGAAGGCGCTGGACAATGGAAGTCCTTAGAAGCCTTCATTGGTTCCTCCTTCAAGCATTGTCAAGGTACTGTGCCGTGTTACGTCCTTGTTGTTGGACACACTAGGATAAGTATGTGGAATCTATACATCTGTGCACATGCAAGTTGTTCGTACACAATATAGCTAACGGCCAGGGGTTAAGTTTGTTGTGCAAGCATTCCCCAGGGGAGCTATTATTCTCTTACCGCCTACATCTATACCTCACTGATTCATGACCTGTCTGTAAACGCTTTGTTACTAACAATGCCACCCCCGAAGCAACTGGCTCGAAGATCAGAAAAAGAAGCGCTGTCATCTGCATATTTCCTGTGACAAACACACATAATTACAGGAATTAGCCCGCTATTTTGTCATTAGCCTTCACTTTCAATGAGCCAATAATCAAAAGAGAAACAAGAGTCGGAGACAAAGACGGATGTCTTTAGAAGATTTCAAGACACTTTCTCCCCCCACACATTCAATTTGCTGTTTTATTAATATTATTAATGTAGTCAGCTTGAAGCTTTGAGGCTGATTCTGATTGGTATTGTGTTGAGCGCCGATGGCTCAGCTCAGGGGAAGTCAGAGTGATTTCAAATGCACTTTGTTGGTGCCATGATGAAAATGGCAGCTCGCCTTTTCAAAGCTTGTAGATTTGCCAACGTGATTACAGGGTGTGCATTCAAATAAATGAAGCCAAAACAATGACACACAATCAGGACTTCATAAGCCAGCAAAAAGGCCACGGACAGATTAATGAGTGCTTTGCAGACGTGCGCACAAGAGCGTGCACGCTCCTTTTGGAATTACAGATATATGTGACACATTAGACAAGATTTCCCTGGTGACCATTCTGTACCCAAATGAGCAGGAGAAAGCAGTGATCTCACCATGTAATTTACTGTTGATTTGTGTTTGTACAAATGGAGCCTGATGTCATTCAGCAATAATAAGGGTAATATTTACCCTCTCCTTGTCCTGACAGGCGATGAGGGACAGCTAAGACTGCGAAGAGCGAGAAATACGATGGACGCCAGCAATCGGACGTGAAGCGTCCCTCGTACACACTGCTCTTAACAACACTGCAGTAATGGACTATAAATAGTAATAAAGTTGGGACGGTATAATGTGTGTTCTCAGTCTGGAGACATAAATAATGGATGGAGGATGGTTGTAAAGTTACAGTCAAAGATTCACTGTGGGTTTTGGAGACTTGACAGTGTCTGGAAATTGACGAGATAGCTTTCAGTGAGGGAGAGATCATGCCTGAGATGTCCATTATCAGGAATTAAAGTCTCTTTGTAGTGGTTGTGTATTTATTTTAGAGTGGTTTCACATGTCTTGACGAGGTTTTCTGATGCCTCTTTGGAGTACTTTGCCTCAATTTAAGTTATTTTCTGTCTTTTCTTAGTGTTTTTTCTATCATTGGGTGAGGTTTAATGGTATTATTGCATTCCTAGGGTCAGTTTATCTATCTTTAAATGGTTTTATTTCTGTAGGTGAGTTGTTTTTTTACATTTCCTTGTTATGTTTTTGCATTTGCTTGGGCTATTTTTCATCATTTTAATTTAATTTCTGTCTCCTGGTGGTTTGTTTTTGCGTCATTGTACTTACTTTCTTTCTTGACTTTTTTTTGGCGTCATTTTACGGTTTTCATTCAATCATTTTGGTTTTTCGCTTATCTTTGTGGTCATTTGCATCATTATTATAGTTATTTATTCTCCTTGTTTTCTGTGTATGTGGGTTTTTCATTTGAGTCTTTCAAGTATCTTTGCATCATTTTGCTAAATTCATTAAGTCTCTTTGTTTTGATGTCTGGTTTTGTGTTTCTTTGTAGTCACTTTCAAAACCAAACAATTTATCTAATGCTATTTGCCGGCACTACAGACAATAATTTCAAAGTCATTATTAAATATCTGGTTTTATTTAATGCATTATTTAATCAACAGATAGTTAATTTATTCTTTACATGCATGAATCGTTACCAGATGCATCCAGTTAGAGATGTCCAGTTCTGAGTGGATCAACATAATCCTGTCTCTGATCTATCAATGTGGTAATTGATGCTACTTCTTCCTCAAAGGGAAGAGGGATGAATTGAGAGCTGATGAGATGTGTCTGTTAAATCTTTATTGAAACCTCTGCTGTGCTGCTTGTGGCTGGTCACATGGGGCATGGAAGCACAGACTGGACGGTGTTCTCCACCACATTCCCCGTTCCACAGAAGAACATGCTGCAGAGGAAGAAAGGAGGAAAACTGTATTAAACTGGTCTAGATTATGAGATATTACTGACAGTGTCAGTAAATACCACAGAAACAAATCCCATACCCCACTGGGGCAGGCCTACACTGTCCTCTGGTGGCCATCATCATGAATGAGTATAGAGAGCAGCTGGGTTGGGTTTCTGAATGCAACGTCAGGAGGAGGTGTCAATGTTATATTTCAGTCGATGAAAATTAATAACTATCAAATTAATAATGACACTGTAATTCTCGAAGGGGCAGGAGTCACATGACGAGGGTCAGCCTATCACGGGTCCGCTGGTTTTACCTGACAGGATGGGGAAACCACCTTCATCAAGGTTTGTGCAGCAAGTTTTATAATTGTTAATCAGTCTCTATAGACTTCAGTGATGTACAAAATGAAGTAAAGATGTCCTATAAATAAAGTTTAATTGAATTGAACACCTCAGATGGTGAAGAGGTAGAGTAAGGAGACCTAGTCACATGTCTACTTCAGCAAAAGTATGAGTAGTACTACAGTATCTGTCACAGTTTGGGGTTTCAGTTTTGTCACTTTTTTGTTTTATGGTCAATATTTTACCAGATTTTCCACCTCTGTAACATTTTTTTTTGTCCTGGTTGAAAATTTATCCCTCATGCATGCTCATATTTTCGAAACGTACTTCTTATCTCTTCCTATCAGCTCCACCCTGGATGCACCATACTTGGGTCTCATGGGATTGAAGATATGGTTGTTCCATCTAAAGTTCACTGCCTTCACGTCACCGACATCCTCCTTGGCGTCCATCACAAGCTCGTAGGTCTTTCCAGGTATCAGCACCCCCCTGAAGAAACGTCACATCAGAACACACTCCAAACAAATGTCATGAAATGTACAGATGGTTAGATCTGAGCACCATTGCTGGTATATGCACCGGCATTATAAGAATAGTTGGTTTAATTCACACATCAGTCGTGACATGAAGTGGTGTCTTGTTAGAGAATATTTACCTTCTTATTTTTGTTTCCATGGTCACAAAGTTTAAACAAATCCTATAAATTTGATTTTTTTTTTTTCTAAAATGAAGATTTTTGGGGAGTAAAAACATGAAAATGTGTTCAATTTATCTTGAAAAATGCTTCCTAAGCCTTTTTTTTAAGTTTCTTTTGTTCAAATACAGAAAACAGAAACTGCAACTGGACGGAGAAGACTTCTTTATTTAAGTTAGCTTTCTATAATCCTTTAGAAGGGATAGTCTGTGCTTGTATTCTAGTAGGATCTAAATTTTTCATACTATAATACTTGATTAAAAGTACTATTTCTAGTACTAGTAGGTCACTTTCTGCAGGAGGGTCCAGCCACATGGGATCATAGCCATGATCTTGACGATTTCATGACTGAGTTGTTCAACAAACTGAGAATAAAGGCTAATTTATGCTCTACGATAGACATATAAAGAAATGGACACAACCTTATGTCCGTTAGTTTTTGCATCTGACCAGATCTGCTGTTTAGCCACATGACTGGATGAGTCAATCCCTCTGCTAAACACCGTGACAATGGCGGTGTTGTGTCCAACAGAACAGTGTTGTAACGTCCTTACATATGAAGCTGGAACTCCTTGGTCTCGCCACGTGATCCAGTCAGGGCCACGAACATAAAGCCTAGGTTGGGCCAGCTGGGACCGTCCAAGCTAAGCACGATGCTGTAACTATAACCTAGAAATGGTAAGCATTTATATTAGCATTACAGCATTACACACTCTACCTGCTAACTTCATATGGGCAGCAGGTAGAGTACCTAAAAGTGGGTTCCCACGATATGTTTTATTTTGGACAGGGCAGGAGGATTGGGATGCTTACGGCCGAAAGGTTTCGAACTGCCCGTGTTGAGGAAGTACTTGGCCTTTGAAACTCCATCAATCACGGCGAACTTGTCAGCGGAGTGGCCCATCAAAGGACACTGGTTATCTGCACAAAGGAAACACTTTCCCTGGGAGAAAGAGGCCACAGTAAGGTGAGACCAACGAGCAGGAAAAGACTCTTTAAAACACTGCAGATTGCCACCTCCTAAATTTGAAGGTGCAGAATGGTGTTTGTTACACGGTAAGTTACTGTGAAGCGGCTGACTTTGCTTTCGCTGCAGGAGTAACACCAGGCAGCGTTTATGAGGTGAGCGACAAGGAGGTGCTGTCATGCATCGACGAGGACAAAGTCATATGAGGTCACGCTCGGCTTCCTTTGATCGGGGACATGTGTCCAAAGCGGGGATAAACTGTCATTAACACCAACAGCTGCAGATACAAGTACCCACCCCACCAACCCACGGAAAACATGAGGGATGCCCATTTACACCCCGTGTTGCTATAAAAACCTCAATCTAACTCAATCCACTTTTGAAAGCAAAGAAATTGTTCACAGCCATTTTGCTGACACGCAGCAACAGGTGGGAGTCCGATTCCCATGCTGGGTCGCTGGAGTCTGGGCCCGTTTGACTTTAAATTGAGGATGTAAGATGCCTTCAGTATCCCACATATGTGGCCCCCACCACTAACAGCTCTGCTGAATGGTTTTAAGTCAGTCATGAGGAGACATTTGCTTCAATTACCTCCCTCAAATACACAGTATGGAGGTTCTGCCACTAGGGGGCTCTGCAGGGTCAGAGGTACAAACACGATGACCCCACTACAACTCTTACACAACTTGCATGAGGGAAAGCGGCTGTACCTTTATTTTATTTATTCAACATAACATAAATAAATGATTTCAAACATCGTACATGGATGAAGTTGAAGGGAGATGCAAGAGAGAAACCAACCAAAAACTAATTTCCCCCATAATAAAAGTTAATTCTTCTTCTCTTCTTTGATGAGGACATCAACCCGAGGATCTAAATCTCCTTGTTCCATTTAGGTTATTTAGCCTCAGCTAATGATGACGTTAATTTCTGTGAAAAAGAACTGCTTTTTTAGACAAGCTAAAGACTTACAGCGGCAAAGCTGTCCTTGTCAGAGCAGGGGAATCCCATGAAGCCTTGGGGTTTGGTAATGCTCTCAGTGTAGTACTGGTATGCCCGCACATGGTTGCAGGGATCAAACTTCTTTGTACCTGGCAAAACATTTGAAGAGATCACAATGTATCAAGACTTTTCACTGCATCACAGTCTCCCACGTTCCCCGTCTGACACCGGTTTCGGTTTAAACCCACTTTGTGGGCAATCTTGTGTTGCTTTTATTGGATTTTTAGATGTGGATAAAGGTACAAATAGTTTAAACTTTTCGAGGCAGGAGTCGTAACTCCTTTCTACGACTCATATTTCATTGCCTGCTTGCTGACAAGACCATGTCCCCTGACAGGCTAGAGGCAGCATCTTCAGAGATGAGTCGTCTTGTTGTGGTTGGAGTCTTATTACATCAAGTTTATGAAACCCACGACCAAAATAATCACTCAGTCAGTCACTGTGTTATTTATGGATGGAAATGTAATGAAAGTCGACCGGTCCCTTTTTAAATTAGGAGGCAGTTTTAAAAGGTGGCGCCAGTTAGACAATAATGACAGTCTTAGGGTAAGAATGTTAGACGTTGACAGGGATGGATGAACATAGAAAAATGTCATGACTACTGTTGTTTTCTCAAGGCAGACATCAGACGCTCCAAGACCTCCAGCTATGCAGTGCTGGCTCCTCTCCCTGTCTTATCTATACCATTGGTAGATTCAGCTGTGCCAGCTCTCAGTCTCCGCCCTGCAGACCCGGGCATGGCACCAACGCCGTCACTTGAGCCTCGCTGCTCAGCGGCGCATTTCAAAAGGAGGTATCCATATTTTAAAAAAAATTGTTTGCTCAGATCGGTCCAGCAGGAATACTTTGTTTACGATTGTTCCACTGGGACAATTCCAGTATTCCACAGAGACTGTGCATTGAAAGGGTTTAGTATGTATATATAGGGCGTATGAGTCATTGAGTTATGTATGGAAGCACGCCTGTGAAGACTTGAATACTGAATGTATAGTTTTCAGAGCTGTCCAAGGTCGCCAATGACAACACACAGGGATTCTGACCAATCAGAGAACAGACATAAACACACGATGCTTCCCAGCCATGAACCATTATAAATGTGATTGTAATGATTTCAATTTCTTATGAATACATTAGTTTTGATTATCAACATTAACAACTGGAGACAACAGAAACAAAATACGTGACATGAAGGAGTGCGAAGGAGTCTGATCTACGATTTAATAGTAGCAAAAATGTCAAATATGTTTGTGTGTGTTTCTTACCCTCCCAGATGGCATCCAGGTCGTCAGGTTTACCTCTGTTGGTGGAGCAGCCGGGCATCAGCTCTCCTCCGTTGGGGTAAAAGTCGATGTGGCCCATAGACTGCGACATCCCCAGACCTGACAGGAAGGACTCCCTTTAGGTATAGTCATGGGTTTTTACAAGCACTGACTGCGATCACTTTTACTACTTACAGATATTTGGAGTAGAGGTTTAGAAAAAACATCAAAAACACTGAGTAAAAACCTCACGTTCATCTGTTTCACACGGGTCAACAGCGATGCGTACCGAGTTTGGTGTTGAAAGGAAGTCCATCGGTATGAATGACGTCCACAAAGGCGGCGTCGCTGGTGTCCAAACGCACAGAGACATCTGTGTCCTGGAAGTAAGGTTCAGTCGGGTCCAGTCCTGACATAGAAACATTTCTGTTTGATGGTGTTGCCGTAGCTACGTTCATACAAATACTCAAAGTTCACCGATGTCAAAATGAGGAAAACGGAAGCAAATACAGCGGTCATTTTCACACCTTATTGAACCTCTAATGGTGGTGAATGTCTTTTAAAAAAGTACGGCCAGGTGAACCATTGTTCACTACCATCAGCTCTGACATCATTATCTATAACTAGAGCTCTCTGACTCCTCTGGGTGGACATTTCAAACATTCTGAACCATTTCACTGTATGAACCAATGTAGTATTAATACTACCAGAGATTCGTGCGAGGCCTTGGATTCTGGAGCCAACATCTCCGGCGGCGTGAGCTCCAATGCTGTGTCCGATGATATGGAACCTAGTAGCCACCTGGTTGAAGGTGCCCTGGAACATGTATGTTCAAGTTAAACCAATGACTGACAGGAAATATTTTTCTACGAGCTTCTACTTGTCTGAACTGGACTGTGTTTGTAGTTGTGAGCTATGATTAGCGAGTCTGACAGTAATGAAACAGCATCATTACCATGAGGAACGTGATCATGGACGCCACCTGGGCTGCCACCACCCTGGCATTATTGGCTGCCTGGGCATAATGAGTCTTCACACCTTTCTTCCACTCCACAGCAACGCAGTTCACGCCAAACTTCTTCACCAGAGCCTAGGTAACGTTATAAAGTTAAGAACGAGTGAAAAAACTGCTGGTGCTTTTATTTCTACCGCCAAGGTGCCCCATCTGTGTAGAAGATCTACCCCAGCAGAGAACATCCATGAAGTAATCTGTCACATGTGCTTTCTTACTTTACACATATTCTGTGGCCAGTCCTCGTCTCCCGTCTCCAGGTAACCAGGAATGATGAATTTAGTGGCTCTCAATCTGTTGTAGTTGGACACATGGATGGTTTCATCAGCTTTGATCTCCTGTGGGCGTCAACAGAAGAACAACCAAGAATTTAAAGTGAAGATTAAGACTCTTTCAAAGGAAAACTTCCATCACCCATTTTTTTCCTGCTAATCCGGATCCGGATCTGGGTGAGTGTTTAGTATTTACATATGTAAAATAAGCATTTGTTTTTTTAGCTGTATATTTACAACATCCCAGATGTTTCCAGCAACGTTCAAACCTGAAGAGAGACATTGCTTTATTCTGATAAAGCTGCGCTTCATTTGTTGACCGAGAGACAGCTCTCATGACCTCCACCACTGATATCTCTATATTTTCAATACCTGTTTAACTGTTGCTTCTGTTCATATTGGAGACAAAGAAATCAAGTCATAAAAATCTTTTCACATAAAAAGCATCTAAATAAATCATTCTAAAATCTAGTTTAAGCTAATTTGAGGTTGACAAGACCCAACAAATTTTATTGAGTTCTGCCAAGTTTTTGTGTAATCCCTCAAACATGTAAATACAAATCTCGAAATATAAAAGAAATTAAGAAAACAGATTCCTGGATCTCTGGTACCAAGCAAAATAAAACAAAACCTCTTCTTGCCTGGTAGTAGCTGTTCTTATGGGTGAAGAGGAGGAAGCGGGTTCCAATGTGCTCGTAGTGCCAGGGCAGGATGGTGGCCGGTCGCTGGGGGGTGCCCCCCCAGGGAGGACGATCATTAAAGCAGCCCAGCTCATCGTAACAGACCTCGGCCGCTGTGAACATGGGGCATGCACTGATCATCACAATGATACCCAGTTTTAAAGGTAAAATACCGTTGAGATGTTTCTATTTGTTAACCTTAAACTTACAATCATAATTACAATGACCTTAAACACAATTCCATGGTTTTGGGCATTCCTTCTCACCTTCAAACAGGTTAAATCTTGGAACACATCTGGAACCAGGGGCTGGTGCACAATTTTCTTTTATTTCAACATTTGGTCTTCCATAATTCCATTCTCAAGGAAGACTTTAGTTTGACCAGAAATAACGCAAGGATATTTGGGAGCTGCTAATCTAATCTAATCTAATCTAATCTAATCTAATCTAATCTAATCTAATCTAATCTAATCTAATCTAATCTAATCTAATCTTGTCTGTATTTTAAACTAAAGGTTGGCCTGGTTTTCAACAGACAGCCAAAGTTTCAGACTTTATTGTCATGCTATTTCATTTCTTCGCCTGTAGGTGGCGATAAATTCCATTAGAATTGAATGGTAGACATTCCAGTACGTAGTTTATAAATGTATGGATATACATGTCGATGCTCCTGTATTCAACTATTTACAGGTTAGTAGGAACACATACTTTCCTAAATCATCACAAAAACTCACGTTAACTGTGGTACAATTGGATTTAAACTAGATAGAATATGCTTTAAAAAGTTTAATGATATGACCTATCTGCTGGTAATGTCTGATGACGGGGCATTTTTCATTCAACTTGAAATTCTGGGAAAGGTTCGCGCTGTTTTTTGAATGTTGATTGTGATTTTATAAATCTTTAGTTATATGAAACTAACAAAGACTAATAGTTAAAGTTACTTCATTTTATGAAGTGTTTAATTTTTGTAAATCGCTCTAAGATAGCTCTTTTAGTTTAAAGCTAATAACTCACTAGCTAGCATGTTCTGGTTAGCAGGTGTTTTACAACTTCATGAGCTGCAAACTGATTTCTGAGTGTATTTAGATACTTTAAGTCATTTAAGGCAGAAACATGTTGGTTTGAGGACTTAAAGCGTTTTACAGTCTTTGCGAACACAATCTGCCACACAGGAACTTCACCAGGGACCAGAAACACCAACTTACCAAACGACGCGCTGATGACGCAGCAGATCAGACCCAAACTCCACATCGGTGCCATCTGATGGAGACAGTCCAGGGTCAGGTTTTACCTCTAGATGGGTCAAACGAAGATGTGAATGGGATGGTACGGTGTACTCACCTCCAGTCCGGACAAGAAGGTCAGTGGTCTGTCCCTGCATACCTTTAAATACTGTGGGCAGGTATCTTTATGCCCACGTATGCGTGGGAAACACACAGGTGACACACGAAATGATAAGGAGGAGTGTGGACCCAAGCAGTTTGTGCTTTATACTCAGTCTAACACATTTGGTGACAGTAAAAACAACTGAAAATACTGTAATTGAATGTCGTGTGCAGGTTGTGTTTTTTGATAGCTTTACACACTCCAATCAATCAGAACTGAGTACTGATAGCTTAAAGCTCTCCAACATGCAGGGATGCATTAATAAAAGAGGAATTGGCTAACAGCCAGATAGCAAGAGACTGAATCAAGGCCCCTAACCACTGATATTGATGACTTGATATTTGGATAAACTGTAGATCAGTTGACCTGTCTAGGGAGTACAGGTCTAGGTGGTTGGAAGGGTCTTACAGTTCCTCCAGTGGCCACAGGGGGGCAACAGAAGGCAATATTTCCTGGTTTACTACCACTACTACTACAACATGATCTACAGTTATACACACAGTTCACCAGACCCACAGGGTTGGACTTACAGGTGATTTCTGTCAAAGGTAAAAGGAAAATACCTTTGACAAAACTGGGATAGTAGTTTGATGCTATCACGGCTCTTATTGCGTGCTAACCAATGAGAAAACAACCTGGGGGAATACTTCCTGATGTTCTGTGAGACCAGGCATTGTTCTGGATCCCAGGAGACCCCACAAAACTGATGAAGACCCCTCTGAACAAGCAAAACAGGAATGAGTTGCACAACTGTGATGACCATGGTAGCAAAAGGCACTGATTGTGTGACGCCATCAGCCTCAAATTGAACGTGCCGCGATGTTGTGACTACCCAGAACTTGTTTTTGGAACTGAAAATCAAAAGATCATTAGAACATCATTGGTCTTTCAGCCCAGAAGACTCCACTGGTTTGATGAGGTTTAGGAAGATGACCTTAAAACATTATCAAGAGGGGAAGTGGAGCAGAGAGTTTAACCTTTAATAAATGGAGACAACCAAAGAGTGGACAGCTGTGTCGGACGATAAAGGACTGAAGCATCAACATATCGAATGCGCCTTGGTGTTCCTGACTGAGCCAAATGCGCCTTAGTGTCCTCAGATGTTTAATTAACCCCACCATAATTGTCCATCTTTCTCAGCTGATGTTTAACCACTTGTTGCTGACCCAAATGTTTTTTATTATACTTATAGAAATATATTTATTCCATTTGATTTGAAAAAGGACATTTTTAAACCACATGGAAAAAAAATCACATCTTAACCAGGAACAATTGCTGGTTTCCATTTTTTAATGATTTTTTTGAGATACAGATGAACACAAACGTTATGTTTTAATTTTTCATGCCTTATGACAACATGCCAACAATTAAAATGAGCATCGTCAGGTAACATGTAAGAAATTCAAAAATAAGTAACAAAAATTTACTGTGAATCTTATATTTTTGGGTTATTGTTAGCCTTAAAATCTAATGAAAACAATTACAAATGTTCAATTTAAATTTGGAATTCACGTCTTTTGCGTTACTTGTTCCCCGCAGTAAAGACTCAAACTTCCCTCTTTGTGCGTGGCATGCATGTTGGAGTCCGTTATGAGGATGGTGGGGGAGTTCTAAGGCAAACAGGAAATTACATGCAAGACAGCACAGGCTGGAGGGGTTGCAGAAGAGGACAGAAAAGCTCGCTAGGTTGGGTTTGCG
Organism: Antennarius maculatus; assembly: GCA_013358685.1. Classification (NCBI taxonomy): domain Eukaryota; kingdom Metazoa; phylum Chordata; class Actinopteri; order Lophiiformes; family Antennariidae; genus Antennarius; species Antennarius maculatus. The sequence goes on from CM023616.1 coordinate 19,365,386, forward strand.
CTGCAGCGGCTTACTGCAGGAATGTTAATCCTTCTAATGTATTACAGTTGGAGGAAGAGCAGGACCACAGGCTGAACCAGAGCTTCAGGGCACGAGGAGGAGAGGAAAACTAAAAGGGAAAAGCAAAGTGTTGGAAGGGGCAGGAGTGAAGTAGAACGATGGAGAAAAGAGACGGAGAAAGAGGACATTGGCAGTGATTTTCCAACACCTGCCATAGGAACAATACATTTCCCCAATCCCATAAAGAGGCGTCTGTTGAAAGACTTCAGGTCGTGTTTCACTTCAGTCTAAATTAAGAGGATTGAATGTTGTTAACTAGTAAAGCGTGATGGTAGATGTTTGTCCAGTAGTTGGACATTTTGTAATTTTGACATTGAAACACAAGATTACTTCTCTCATTCAACCTTCAATTTGGAAATGTTGTTTTTCTGATTTAAATAAAGTGCTTTGTTTGGGGAACAACCCTAACAAGGTGTGCTCCTCACCTCCAGACAGGTGTGCTATTAGCATCTGTTAGCTGCAGGGAAGAGCTCATTGTGCAGTGACTCACACCTGCTGTGAGGTGAAGGCCATTGTGTGACTTATGGTTAGACTGATATAAAGAGAGAAACATTGTTCAGCTAAAGTCTCTGAAATGTCTTTTAGTCATTGTTGCTTCAGTTCTGGAAACAAATGATGAACTTACCAAGTTAAACGTTGATATATTACATAGCCTAGCTGTAATTACAGGTTAGGGATGAATCATTAGCATCATCATCAGTAGTAGTTAATATAAATACTACAAACTGTCATTTTTATATAATAATAGCTGATTTATCTTTCTTGTTCACCCCAACCAGTCAAAGTAGAGTGCCGCTTACCTTGAATTGGGATCTGCTTGAGGTTTCTGTCTGTTAAATACGACTGGACATCCTTTGGATTTTAATGAGAAGGATTTCAATTCTGACTATGAAGGACAACCTTCCATTGATAGTTTACAGTAGTTCAGAAAAGTATAACTTGTTTGTTGCAGACCAGTCCGACTTTGCTCCATTACCCTGATTGGTGTCGTTGCTGCTGGCCTGAGATGGAGGCTGAGTCAGTTGAGGTAGAACCGTGGGGCACGTGGAACACCGTGTCCTCGCTGATTTGTACGCCGTGTCGGTGAAGGTGTTAAGTCATGTTAGTCATGCATCCTCCCTTGCAGAAAATAAGTTTGGCAAAGGTGTTTATTTGTGCTGACCTGGCATTTTCCAGGACAACGTAAAGCCACACATTTAAGCGCTGCTTGTTTTGTAAACTACTGAAGCTGAACTGATGGATAAGCAGAATTGAAATGAAAGCTTTTCTTTGGAATCTGAATTTTGGAATCACTTCTTGATGCCCCCACCCTTGCCAAAAGACAGTTTTTCCCTGCTCATAGGGATTTGTCAGGTCTCTAGAACAAAGAATAGCTACTTTCTGTGGACCACGATCAGTTACATATTTAAGATCATATCTGAAACACTATGCAGGGTTATGAATACTTTATTACTTCAGACAAACCTGCAGCAAACACAAAGGTTTCTGCTAATATTTGATGTTTCAGGTCCACAATGGACGATTCAGTTGCTTATTTTCCCAAATTTTCCCAAACCTGTGCCTGTAAATCTGCAAGAGTCTCCCTATTCGTCATTGCTATGGTAGATTAATGTCTTGCAGAAGGTGGACTAAATGAAAGTGATAAATATAATTAGGACTCGAGCAGATAATGCCTTCATGGCAATTGCTGGCGAAAAAGTGAAAAGTAATTCAGCAGACTCGTCTTTCTGTCTGTTCCTCGTAGGGGATTAGAAAAAATTAGAACTGGCTTACAGCGGCTTTTCAAAGTTATTAACTAAACAAAGTGAATACTTTTTATGAGTTGTGTGCTCAACGTATTTAAAGGGGGATAAATCTCAGGATTTAATTGCGAGCGCTGGAAGTTGGAAGTTTCATAGTTGTGAAGATGAGCCGAACAAATTCACTGGATGTTTATTCCTGGTGTTTTGTGTGACTGCGGTGAAGAAAACATCACGTTAAATGTGACGGCTTGAGCAACACACACACACGCACACGCACACACACACACACTTACACACACACACACACACACACACACACACGCATAGACAAGCACGCAAAAATTTAAGTGGAAGTGGACAATTATTCAACTTTCCACCGAATGTTTCTGTTGTTGTTGTCAGTTAACATTCATCTGTATGTTGGATTATGCAAAAATTACTTAACAGATTTCCATGAAACTGAATGAGTGGATGGATTTTGTGCCAAAATGGACCACATTCAATGTTGGTGTAAATCTGGGTAACAGGATGCTATTTTTCAAACTTTATTTATTTATTTGAGAAATGTAGTGTTTTTTGACGCTTAAATTTGTCACAGGATTATATTTAAATCTTAATGTGGGGTTGACGCTTAAATTTATCACAGGATTATATATAAATCTTAATGTAGGGTTCATTATATTTAAGGGGTTGGTCTCTATGAGTGCCTCCAAGTCAAAGTGTATATCGAAATGTTTCCATACAGAGTAGTGTTCCCATCTAAAATTAAAATTTCATGGCGATTGCGTACATTTTAATTTGTGTCTATTTTTGTTGAATTTTCAGCAAGATTATAATAAAGTTGCCCAAAAGAATTTCTGTGAAACTCTGTGAGAGAATGAATCTTTTGCCAGAAAAGATTCAATCTTGAGGCTGATCGGAACAGTGGGATTGATTGCAGGATAGGACATAATCCGAATAAACCTAACCATCTGCCATAAACATCTCAATCGTGATTGGTCAGACTGCATAATGGATCAGTCATGAGATGTAGATACTGAATGTCAGAGTGGAGCGGTTCAGTGTTCACACATCTTCAACCTCAAGACAAAGTTGACTTAAAATTTGACTAGAGTTGTTCTAGAAATCAGCGTTTTAAAAACAGGAAATGTCCAAGACGTCATCACTGGCAGGGGTCCTTGAGGCCGTTACGTACTCCTGGCGCCGCTTCAGCGTCAGCCTCTTTGAATTCCTTCTGTGTTAGGGGATAGCTTGCGGTTGCTGGTCGCCCTGTAGGTCAAACATATCAGTGAGCAGCCAGCGGGAACATCTATATCTCCCAACACCTCTCCTCTTCCAGGTGCGACTAACTTTCAGCAAGTGTTTCTGTGGAAGTGGGTTTCCATCGGTTTCAGCTCGTCGTCTTGCGAAACAGTAAGTTAAAGATTCGAGATGTGGATGGATACACATTTTTTTTGCTTGATTCCATTTGTAGTTCATAAAAACTGATCCTTTAATTGGTTCTTTAATGAGATAAAGCAGGTTACACCGGGAAAAAAAAAAGCTTGTTTTTTTGTAATGACAACTGCACTCTTACATACATTTTTTTTACAGTCATGGACTCCCTTTGTATAACACCACACAAATCTATATACTGAATGGCTTTTTAGAGTTTTACTTGAAGAATCTTTCTGATATTCTCGTATATGTGTGAGTAAATTGTTGAATTTGTGTTTGACGTTGTGCTCACTTTACAAGACTTCCCCCCCCTTCTGCCAAAAGCTGACCTTTGACCCACGACCTTCTAAGGTGAGAAGAATTCACAACAAAGGATAAAGTTCCTAAAGGATCTGCTTACAGTACATCAACCTTGGGTCTGCTTTTGAAGAACATGCTTTTCTCATCTTTAAAGTACTATATCATATTTTTTCTCACATACAAAACAGAAAAAAGTCCATTATATACATCTCTATTTCTCCCGCACTGCAAGCACAGGTCCTTTTCCCTGCGATAAAGCGAAGATCGCATTCGATGATTTTTTTTTTTAGGCCAAGATGTTGACCACCAGTCCAGTTGAAGCTTCCACAGTTTATTTACCCTTGGTTTCTACATTTACTCTAATCATGCAGTTCAAAAGAAGGAAAAAATGATAATGGATAATAATCTGGAGAAATCCTTTTTAAACGCAAGTGGCGGCAAAGAATTCCTTTGAAACGCCGTGGTCCATCTGGGCATGTCTGCCGATGATTTTTCTTGAGTACCATCGAGACGATCCGCGGCACATTTGGCAGCTCTGAGAAGGAACTGAGGAGATGTGAAGTGAGGGGGGCGGGGGGGAATTGTGGGCTTTAATAGGTCAGGGGTCGTCATCTGAGTTTTGTCTTCATACCGGTCGATCCACGGCGTATTGGCAGGGGCTCAGGTTGGACACGGGGTTCTGCACGGCTGGATAAGCGAAGTTGGCGTGCTGCTTGGCCTTGAGCCGCAGGCTGGCCAGACTGGAGTTACAGGTGTCTCTGTACATGTAGGGGCTGGCGGTGGTGGCGTACGGGCAGGTGGCTGCGGTCACCGCTACCGTGTTGAGCGCCGTGGGGCTGTTGAGGTTGTTGAGGTTGCCTAGGTTGTTGAGCCCCGTAGTAGGAACACCGGCCACCGCTGAGGGCACCATGCTAGACGCCATGTTCATAGAGGGGATGGAACTCGGGGGGGAGAACATCGGCTGGGACGACAGGGGACTTACATTCATTGAGTTAAAGAACGGGAAGCTCTTGGCGGAGAGCGGGCTGCTAGCTAAGCTCTTGGTGGCCCAGTTGTTGTAGGAGTAGCCCGTGTACATGTCATCGTAGGGCTGCATGAGTCCATTGAATTGAGCACCGAAACCATTTTTGCACAGCTCTGCTTGTTGGTTCCTTTCCCGCTTTCTCCACTTGGCGCGCCGATTCTTGAACCACACCTGAGGAGGGCAAAAGAAGAAAAATAATTGAAGTGTGCAGCTGATCCTCTCTGAACTCTTTGTTTTGTGTAGTCTTGGCGTCTAGTGACCTACACTAGATGTTAGATCTTGTCAGTTTGTTGGTTTATTGACTATTTTCTACAAAAACTACAGATTTCCATGAAACTTTGTGAGAGAATGGATCTCGTCCCAGAATGAATCCCATAAAGATTTTGCTGTGAATCTCTTTAAAGGGGCAAATCCTTTTTTTTTTTATTTCACATTTTTCTTTAACATTGTAAGATCAGGCATTATTGACACTTTCTCAGCTGATAATTTTTATGAATAAAGTTATAAATTCAGACACATCTGTTCAAAATGTAAATTATATTGAGACTTACATGAAGCAGCAGGTTATTGTTATATTCCTGCTTGCAATTTCATGAGAAAATTTATATTCAGAAAACATTTGTTACTCAAAATGTCGATGACAGACAGCAACTTAAGGCACAAGATGTTTTTAAACCTATTTTATTTCAATATTTTTCCTCACAGAACCAAAATTAAAAAGCATGAGGAAGCTATTTTGAAATGACTTTTTCCCTCACAGAAAGTTTCAGGAGTTAATCAAGTCTAATTCTAAACCATGAAGTCAGACTATTCTAACCCAACTCAAATACTTTCAGTAATATTATGTGCATATGTATCCAGAATTTTTGAAAGACGTAATGATCCCAGAGAGTGACTTGAAGTGTATCATCAAACAGTCATATTAGGCAAAGCTTATTAAAACTAATTATTGACTTATTTGAATAGCGAGATCTCAAAGAAAGAAATGTCAGGGAAGAGCAATCTTCACATTTGTCGTTTTATGCTCCTATATTTGGAGGATATGAATTGGATTAGAGCTTTAGTGGAAAATCGAAATTACAATGTTTTAAAAATTAAATGCGACTCCAAGTTCATAGGAGTTTAAAGTTGCCAGTAAAGTTTCGCCAGACAAAAACCTTTCCTTCGCAGATATCGAAAGGAAAATACAGTATGTGACTGAAACGCGGTCGTCTGTTAACGCACGTGTATTTGTTTTACATTAAAATAATTTGGCATCGAGTGTTTTATCTCTTTAATCCTCGTAAAACTTTTACAGGCCTTTCCTGTGTTGATACTCAACCGTCTCTCTGCTGCCCTGGCATGCATGCTGTGTATCATCCAATCCTCTGTTATTATAGTAACAGAATGCTGTTGACCATTAATATGTTGAGTACAAAGTGCATGACTGAGTTTTCCACCCCACTCAGTAACAGCAGGGGAAGCCCCGCGTCCGGGAACAGAAGCTATCCAATCTTTTCTGTGACTCGGAGGCAATGCTGTTTGTGGAAAAGGCTGAATGTCAAGGTTATCAGTGGCTCATCTGCATCCATATTTATACGTCTTCTGTAAAATGATCAAATGAGCACATGAAGGGAGATCAAAATACTGCCTCGAAAAAATCTTGATGTATATTTGATGCAAGATTAGACTCATCAGCAGTGTGTCTGTTTGCCCTCATCCTTCCGCAAAGTGTCACGGACATTGAAGCATCTTCAGGAAAACTGAAAAAGCCAGTTTCGGAATGAAGTCTCAGAGTTCTTGGATCCACATGAAAATTTAATAGTTTCTTTCTCATGTCTCACCCCAACACAATATTTATGGGAATGTATGGAAAACTCTCAAAATGTTAAATAGAATGAAAAAAATCGCGGCTAGCAAAACCCTCAGTGCACTTTTAACCGTATCAGCTAATTACACCCGTAGAATTATACCATGCTTGACTTCTTCTTGCCTAAATCTTTACTACCCATCATGTATTGATTTAAACAAAAATACACTTTTGTTCTGGTTAGCTGTCACTAATTTAAATCTACTTTTTTTCAATGTAAAGTTTAATAACTCAATGCTGAAAGTGCAGCACCAGTCAAAAGGCTCCCATTCAAGTGGACGGGACAGTGACAGTACATGTTATTCCATTTCCATTAGCCAGTTCTGATGGCGATGCTCCAGGGACAGTCTGTTTGGTGCAAGCTTGAATGCGTAGCCTACATATATAAGCCCACTCTTTGTTTGAACCACACCCTCCACCTTGTTCTAGCAAATGGCAACGAAATTGAATTCCTTTTACTGGACCACATGCTATGAGGCAAACATTCCTACGCTAGCTGTGTATGTGATTGTGCTGTAGCTAAATATAGGAAGTGATTCCATCGAGATTTAATTCAAAGCCATCTCTCAATATAACAGAGGACTCCGATGCTAACTTTAGCCCCTTCTAAATTGATCATCAGGCTGATAGTGCTGCAGGCTCAATGCTAATGACATTAGACTCCATTGCCCCTCTGAAGACCAAGACTATAAAGCACAGATTAGCGCCATGGTATGACCCTCTCCAAGCCCACAAAGTAAAGAAAACAACGTAAAAACTGGAACTTAATCTCAAATAATCTCATTTAGTCTATCTTGAAATAATGGGAACGATCTTCCGCCTGCTATTCTTAATCGGTAGAGGAAATAAAGATGAGCCAGGCTCACCTTGTTTACCTGAAATGACTCTTAAGAGGCCGTCTACAGTCAGCTAACACTGTTCAGGCTGGTAAAACCAACAGAACGTGAACATTCACATCAGAAACATTGAACTGGAATTTGGTTTTCTGATGATGACGTGGGAAGATAAGGGCTGAAACTGTCCAATCGGGAGGTTACCTGTCATTTCGAATGACTTCCTGTTTAAAGCTGGAAGAGGACAAGAACTAAAATAAAGATTGTAAAATCTAGATTTTTCCTGTTCATACAGAATAAAATGCCAAAACTAACATTATGAATGATGCATTAACGGCTTTTTATTATACAACCAAGAGATTTAAAGTGCAGCTCCTAGCAGTTAGCGGCTAACTCAGTGAAGTACCAGGTCCGTGATACTGAACAAACACCGCCCTCTATCCCTCCACCCTCTGCTGAATGTTAATATGTTCATGCTGGAACTTTGATGATTAACAACAGCTCTCTGACAAATCGCATGAATCAGGCTGACAGGTGAAGTATTTTTGGCATGTACCAATCTGCCTGCGCGGAGGCTTTAGAAAGGCCACCGATCGGCATTAAGGACGTGACAATATGTAGTCTGTTGTACTTTCAAAATAACAACCAAGAATGCGCGCTATGTGACCTTTCAACCAGCCAACATTAATTTGATCCATTACTTGTCAGGCAGGCCAGTGATTGTATTGTTGTCCATCAGAATGTGTGTCCTCTTGCTCCATATAGCTGCCATGACCAAACCACTGGGTATGGGTACACTCCACTGGACCTTTGACATTTAGCTTCAGTGCCTCATCTGAAGCTCCATTAGACCAAAATAAAATACACAATTCATGAAATCATCAAAGTGAATTTCAACATCAATGGGTGATTGATTACCATTAATCACATGTTTAATATATTTGTATTTACAAGTGCTTTTGGGAGAAGTTCGGACAAATGTACAACAAATTGTTTGATTGGATTTCAGTCGTTTTTACTTTCTAAAACCTCAAAATCCGTAACAAATCGCAGAATTAATTAGACAACCTCAAAAAGAAGAGTTGTTGGCTGATATCGGAATGTAAGCAGTTTATCACTCAATTTTCCTGCTGTTCCCCGTTGCTATGACGAGAAGATCTAGGTAAGACCTTGATGCACCTGGTATTTAAAAATGTTAGCGAGCCTTCAGTCCAATGCGATTTTATTTGCCCCCCTTGCCGCCACATTCTGTTTTTGTGAAAAGAAATTTATCATTCAACACAACAAAGGACGTCTCCTCAGTCATTATGTTTCCTGCATTTGCCACAGATGTGTAATTTGCATCAAACAAAAATAACCAAATGAATGAGTCCAGATGAATCCTGATTCTTCACGCGATTGCATCGAAAGAACCCGTTTAAGAATAAACTAAAATTTTATTTAGATAATCTGCAAAAAGGCCTCAGACTTAGTTAGCACAGTATGAGTCAGATTTTAATGTTAGTTTTGCTAAGCTAACTGTTAGCTTAGCTCTTGAAGCCCCAGAAACTCAAACGTTTTTCCACCTGCATGGATATTTTACTTTCTAGAGACCCATTCTTATGATATTACACTGATTTTTGTGAATTCAGATCCAAAACCTCATGATTGAACAATTCTAAAAATGCTTGCTTAGCTTGTCTTCCGCATGCGCTAACATGTATTTAGGGAAAACATGGGAACATCCTGCAATATTCCAACCCATTACCCAACTCCGCACCAAATTTTAATGGTCTCCTTTCTGGCCTGGGCGAAAGTTTGTGGGAATCTGCATCGTACTTTGTAAAACAAATTGACAAACTGACAGAAGTGAGCAGTTGTACACATGTGAAAGCCGGGGTATCCGTTGAGGAACATGTGCTCCATACATTTCATGTCAGTCCCTGCAGTGTTCTTGTTGTCTGTCGGATACAACTGGAAAATTTGTCCCCATGATGGAGCTAGAGGGACGGAAATAAAGCTCATCTGGAGTCAGGATCTGGGCAATATCCCAAATGTTATGGCAATCTGGCCAGCAGTTGTTGCACTGACCCAACGTGCCGACTGACGCGCAACAGACTGACTTTACTTTTTCGAGTTATCTGGACTGGATCAGGCTGTTATTCTATGGCCGTTTGTGACCAATGGGGTGAAACTTCACAAATTAACAAACCCTCAACCGCAGAGGAGGACCTCAAGAAGAAACATATGAGGGTTCGCCGGTCCGTTGGGACCTTGGTAGAGTCGTGTGTACCCACCCTGACCCGTGCCTCAGTGAGGTTGGTCCACACCGCTATCTCCTCTCTGGTGCTCATGTCGGGGTAGCGGTTCCTCTGGAAGGTGGCCTCCAGCTCCTGGAGCTGCTGGCTGGTGAAGTGAGTCCTCTGCCGCCGCTGCTTCTTCTTCAGCGATCCGTCCTCGGCGCTGGACTCATCCAGCTGGTTCTGGTGGGATTTCTCTGTGTCTGTGGACGCATAGGCAGAAACAACTTCGTGAGAACGGAGGAACGAGCGTGACGACGCGAGAAAACAAAACCGGATCATTTATTCACGTGCTCCTCAGATGGGCCCCGGTTCCCAGGCTGGGAAGTCGATCTTCCGACTTCCATGTGTTTGCGAGCTTTCAAGTCGTATTGTGGGAACAACATGGACGCCGCGGTGAAGACGCCTTAAACAACATGTTGTTTAAATTGCTCAGAGCATTTAAACAACATGTTGATAGCTGGTTTGAAGTTTGAATCTCTATATTCACAGCCATTTGTTCCCATCAGTGGAAGAGAGTCTCGGAGGATGTGACCTTACAACAGTTCATCAAGATTGACCCTGAAGCCAGAGTCATATTTAAGCCAAAAACTCATATTTAACACCACTAGTTAAAAGTTTCTAACCATCAACCAAACATTTGTTTCCACGTCTTTGTTTCAGTTTGACCACCAAAAGGAGATTTAATGAAATCCGTCCACATGGAAACTCGACCACGCCTCATGGTGAGTCCACACCCAACAGGTGACTCCTAAACGAGTCACTGCGCAAACCAAAAAAAGAGCTGCAAATGTTCTAAAGCTGAAAAAATAGACAAATATATACAAAAATCGCAAAGATTCTATTCTAAGAAAGAGCCATAAATGTATTTCAGAAACATCCGAGGTGTTTTGTCGTCATACCCGCTTCATGATCAGGAGACACACTGCGAAATCATGTTAGAAATCAATATTTGATTTGAGGAGAAACCAGCTCAAAGCCTTCAGGGAACAGGACACTTTGCCCTGGGAGATTTTAACAAAAAGTTGTCACATAATCGCTGTTTTCTTTTTGTACCTCAGTAATAATTAAAGTGTTTCCGCCTCCTAGAAATTAGACTTAACACAACTAATTTGCTAAAGCAAATATGTCTGTAAGAGAATCCCAGGATTGTGTTGACTGAAGGAAACTCAACGTTGGTGTGGAAGGGAGGCGGTTTGAGGGCAGGACGTGGACGCCGGTCATCCTGGTTGGAGTCCAGAACCTGGTTTGTAGTTGGGTTTAGGCCCCAGATGTCCTGAAGTTCAGGGTTCGGGTTAGGGAACGCCATGCAGGAGCGGTTTAAACCTTGCTTGAGTGGATTAGATGACAATCTGAGACACAACTGCTTCATCCAAGCCGGAATTTCTTATTTCAAGCTTTTGATCCTTCATCTGAACAGAACTGAACCGCTGGGGTCCGCTCCTTTATTTGATTGGCACGTTCCGTGTTTCTCTAAAGCCTGAAGACATTCAGTCCTTCATGCAGGCAGATATCAGGTTCTTGTAGAGGACTGTAAGGACTCTATGATGTCTGTAAGCGATGAATACATTAGCTGCTAATGAAGCTTCATAACACACGCTGTGTTTACGGATCACACACAACAGAGCTGGACATTTGAACCCCCAATGAGCCATCTAGATTCAAACACCGGGGTTAAAACAGCACATTATTCTGACACCCTTAACCCCACGTTGCGTCAGCGCTATCCCATCGTTGGAAACCGTCAAATCAAACATCATCTGAAATCCCTCCATTCCGCAGTCTGGAGATAGAGAAGCCAGAAGAAGAAGAGAGCGATTCCAAACAATGCATTAGCTTCAAAGATGCGCAGGAGCACTGAGTGATCGCATTTGGCCCCCAGCGCAGAGATTTTAAAGGACCACACATCCATGTTATGTCTGATGGGGCTCCCTTTCTGCCAGATCTCACCCCCTTTCCACCCCACCTCCCGAATCTGAAGACCTCACAGAAAGAAGTGAAATTAGCTGGCCAGCTAATCCCGCGGATCAGGCTTTTGTGACTGGGGCAAGTTGGGCTCTGTTTGGCGAAGGCTTAGCTCTTAGAGCCGTTGGAAATGATCAGCAGGGTTTAAAAAGAGGCTCCGCAGGGCCACCGGTAAAACCAATAAGAGCCAGGCTGAGGCTGTTATCTGGCAGTAAACTGACACTGGGTAAGCTGTCACTTAAGGCCGGAGTCTATAATACAATACAGACGAAAGGGCAACCCTTTTTAGAGCGACGCGCTGACCAACAATAGCAGCAATCTGACCGATAATGTGCCAACACGACAGGTCGGCCTCTCGGCTCGATTTAATCGTGAAAACAAGCTTTTAGGATAATCACTTTTCTGGGAAAAAATTGACAACATATTCCCGGAAATAAAAGGCTGTCTTGTTCCGATAGAAGAGCAACAAGTCATCGGATGCAGAGAGAGAAGAGACGGATGGTTCTGGAGTTTAAGTAAACATGGATAGAAGTATCCTGAAAAGATCCCGGCTATAAACTGGATACACATTTTAATCATTTACCGCTAACCTCTGCTGAATCACACGGTCCAATAAATCTCTCTTTGGTTTAATGAAATGTGATTTCTGGTAATGATAATCAAGACAAGGATGGGATATTTATTTTTTATAATAAAATAATACATAAATAATGACGTTTCCTTCTGTGTAGACGTTTAGCGATGACGTGCATCTGTTTATTTAGATATTTATCATTTTCTACCTCGAGTTTCTGGACATAAATCAGTTTAATGACTGAATCTGTTTTATCTCAGATAAGAAACCTCAATCTGCCACATCCAGACCAGGACCAGGACCAGGATCTGGATCTGATAGTTTATAGTTTTTATGTTGTAAAAGTATATTGTAGATTTCGATTGAAGAATCACCGTCATTCAGTAAACGCTTAACAACACAAGGGTTAAAATCCGACTGACTCTGTCTGTAAAATAAAAGGATGGGTGTCATGGTGATGAGATGGAACGCTTGTCCATGCTTGTTTAGTGAGAGGTGAGGTGTGGCAGTCGCATCGAGACCTGTGTTCATGGAAAGGGAGGAATAAACTGGAAGAAAAGCGGCGATCCAAAGGATCCATATTTAACTATTTGCTGGAGTTGTAAAGAAAGATTCTCACAGCAGCTAAAACTGAGAGTCATTTTCATTTTAAATTTTATTTCCCTCATGTCCAGCATCAAAACTCTGCAGGGGACAGTTTTTATTTATTTTCTGCCCGTCGCTGCTGAGGTTGTAAATAATTAAAGGAGAGTTTTTTATGATGTGGGATTTCAAACGGTGAATTGACTGGGATATTTTTTGGCAGCATCATGGTTTACATAGTGGATCACAAACAAATAATACGAAGAATCACATGTTTTCACAATCAAATTGTGGAAAAACATCAATTTATAAATTTAAAAAAAAGAACAATTAGGTTTGTTCTCTCACAGCCAGGATAGGACTATTTGCTGGATTCTCCAACTGATGAAGATGAATCAATCCAGAAATCAAAAATTAAAATCTCTGTAACAGGAAAATTTATATATTTTCACAAGCTGACTGTAATAAAATCAAGAGAAGGAAAAAAAACAGGGATTAATATTTTCTCCAAAAATAAATAATATCAAATAAATTGTGTAGTTGAGAATTACTTACACGATAAAAATAAAAATAAGTTTCCAATGCAGTTATCCTGGTTTTACTTTATTTGTTCATAATAAGGTATTTATATCATATCTAGTTCTCCTTCTCAGGGTCTCATAAACGCATCAGATTATTAAAGAAACGTTTTACAGGCAGAAGCAGAATTATAATGAAGCAGCAGGAGGTGCAACATCTGCTGACGTTGACATTTTGATGGGAATTAAGGGACAGTTCGGTTTTTAGTTAAAGGGATTAGTTTAAGGTGATAGTCAGGATTTTTTTAGATCACCTCAGATGTGATCTGAAATCATCTGTCAGCATTTAAAAGAAGCTGGACCTGCAGTCATTCTGTTTCCTGATGCTTCAAATCTATTCCAGATTTATTTTAGATGATTATTACATAAATTACATTTTTGTAATATGCTGAATTAAATCAGACAAATAATTAATTTTCCAGACTCCTCAGATAATTCCTCGTTATGATCCTGTTTAGTCTTGAAATTCAGAATGATGAAATAACGAGACGACTGATATTCAAACTGAAAAAATAATTAAATCCCAGAATTCATCGCAGCTGCGGGGAATAGATTTCTACTCTGCGGGATTTCTCCAGGGGTGGGGGGTGGGGGGGGGACACACGCCAACACACGCACGCTCCGCACTGACCGCTGGTGTCCTGGCCCTTGCAGCCCGGGTCGTGCTGCGGGGTTCCGGAGTCGGAGAGCGACAGCGCGGGGCTGCGCGGTTCACTGTCCGTCAGCAGGTTGAAGTCCATAACCAGGCTCTGCAGGCAGACAGACAGACAGAGAGACAGACAGGTGTCAGACTTCGTCATCATTATTATCAACAGCAGCAGCAGCAGCAGCAGGCCTGACGTGACGTCATCGCGTCATGCACATTTCATTAGTTGTGACGTAAAGCCTGCAGTCGCCACTAGAATAACGTTAATATTCTAATTTTATTAAAACCAGCTGTCTCCAGGGGGTCCAGTTACACACACGCACGCACGCACACACACACACACACACACACACACACACACACACATTTTTTTTTTATTTTGAAAAATTCCACGGTTGTCTCTTTATTAATTTATTCCAAATTAAAGGTCATTTAAACACAGATTTATTTATTTTTTTTAGTTTGTGTGGATCTTCCTCATTGGCTAAAACCTGCATCTGCTTTTGGATGTTAAAGAAAATAAACAACTAGATAAATAAACAAACCCCTGTTTATGAGTGTCTTTATAGTTGTTGTGTTTAGGTTTTATATTCTACACAAAGAGAATTCATTCTAAAATAAAGCTTTTGGTCTTCTGGAAACAAATTTATCCATCATTTCTGGTAAATCGTTGTTGATTTACTTATCATCGTTACCAAGGAAACACATGTAGAGAATTTCATCTGCATTGTTTGTCTTTTAGAGGTATTTATCAAATATGACCCCAAAATAGAAAGATTTAAGATTAATATACATTAACGCAAATTCTTTAATTTTATATATGTATTTTTTTCAATTATTTATATAATTCAATAATAATATAATTAAACGTATATGCATCCATCCGTCCACGCCCCCCCACCCCCCCACCCCCATTTAGAGCTGTGACGTCAGCAGCCATAACAGGACCTGGCCTGAAACGACTCTATTTTGAGCTGCATGAGGACGGTTTGACAGTTTGATTCTTCTTATTATTAATAATATCATAATGTAGAATAGACTCCTAATATTTGTTTTACACCTCCCGTGTTTGGCGGGTGGGGATGCATCCTAATCCGTGTTGACAGAGGCGCACAAAGACTCCAACAGCCCAAACTTTGGTCCCATTATAAACGTCACCTTCAGCCGGCGAAGTTCGATTCATGGCAGATAATAAAAGCAGAGCTGAACAAATGTCACACATCAAAACCGTGTATTTACACACAGGGTGTGTGTGTGTGTGGGGGGGGGGGGTTGGTGGTAAAGCGGGTGCAAAAGTGACGTCACGGCTTCCCCTCCTTTATCCAGTAAAAACGAGATAAACGTTCATTCTGAAGGTTTGTCCAGAAGATTCAAACACCTTCCTCCTCCATCCTCCTCCTCCTCCTCCTCCTCCATCCATACCGGTCTTTTCTGTGCCAGTCACGTGACTTCAGCATGAGGACCCAACAGCAACAGCAACAACAACAACAACAACAACAACAACAACAACAACAACAGCAGCAGCAGCAGCAGCGCTTTGTCCGGCCGGGCAGAGACCCTGAAGCTGATGTGAAGCTGCTGAAAGGCCTTTTTCCCCCTCGGCGCTCCTTGAACATCATCACCGCCTCATGTCAGCGTCTATTTCTAGAGATGACAACTCTTTAACACGTCGAGGGACGGGGGAGGGAAATATTACCGTCACTTATTTTTACTTCTGGCAGACGTGAGCGCCGTTTATTCTGTTCAAGTCCAAAGGACGGGCTTTTCTTTTTTTTTTTAATTTAATTTATTTTTTAGTTTTTTGTGGCTGAATGAAGATGACATAATGAATCCAATAAACTGACAGTTTGATGTAGATGTTGATTTGTTTTTTGTTTTTTGTTTTTTTTGTGTGTGTGTGTGTGTTTACTTTTTATCTACAGATAAACCTGAAAACGTCTCTTTTTTGCGTTGTGTAAACTTGCAGAAATCAAATTTTGTAATCTTTTTAAAACTGAAATACAAGACGCGTGTTTTCTGATCCTGCTTTTAATTTGGACTCATGTTATCTTTGTTTTTCAGTTTATGTGATAGGTTTTTATACATGTATTTTAATCATTATTTAAACTTACTGTTGCGACTTTTGTTAAAAAAAAAAAAATTCATCCGCATTTTGATTCGGTTTCTGATGAAAACGACCTGATTCGGATTTTCTGGACTCAGAATCTGATAAGAAATCTGGATGTTTTTAAGGGTTTGAAATCTTTTTAAAGTAAGATTTTAAAGTCCTAAAAGCTCCTCCGCTGGTTTCGACGGGTCACGTCACTGGTCTCACTGGTTCCACTTTCAGTGGTTTCATTGGTCCGAACCTCCTGACATCCGGTGAGCGCGCGCTGGACAGGTGAGCCCTCCTCTTCCTCACCTGCGGCCTCCTCATTAGAACCAGCCGACAGACTTCAAAGTCAAACCTCGCATCTGTTTCGCGTTGAGTCTCCGTGAGAACCAATGAGAACAGATTAGGACACCGGAAGACGCGCGCCGGCCGGAGGCCTCGGTGTATGATGGGAAAAAAAAAAGAAAAAAAAAGATGCAAGACAAGAAAAAGGTCACATATCCCAGCGGAGAGATTACCTCGGTAAGCACACTCCCCCCGTGTTGTGGCTGTGGATTAATGAGACTCTGATTCGGATTTGTGGGTTAAAGTTCAGCCGCGGGTTAGAAAGATCAGGTTCCTCCTTCAGAACTGCACAAATATTGTTCTTGGTTTTGGAACAGCGGACGATTTGTGGGTTCGGGTGCGATGGAAACGGTTCACATTGAATCTCACCTGTCCGTGGGAGTCCACTCATGGGGGGTTTAAAAGAACCAGGTTCCCATGAGGTGCAATAATAATAATAACTTTTTATTTTTTTTTAAAGTATCTGTTGTGGCTAAAATGAGCCTGGAAAAAATAATTACACTTGGTTTAACTTCCTTTTGCTGCGTCGAATCCCTTCTACTATAAGAAACAAAATATATATATATATTTTTTTAAAAAAAAAGGAAGAAGAAATAAAACACCCACGAACCGCCACCAGTGGCCGGACAGACCCACAGCTGTCCCTGGTCTCAGCGGGGTCCAGTATTTCAGTCAGAAATATGAACGTGAGCCAGCCCGTTGTGGGGCGGGTGGGTGGGGGGGGGTGACTAAATCCTGCGTGGCAGTGATGGATGGACGGCCGGCCTGGTGCTGAGAGGCCGGCTGGCGTGTGGATGATGCAAGCCACTTATTTGGTCCAGAACAAGGTGTCACCTCCTCCCCCCTTGCCACCCCTCTTTGCCACCCAAGGGGGGGGGGGGCATCACACGATAATGTTTCCAAAATCAAGACCCCCCCACTCCCATTTGAGCTCAATATGGCCAACAAGCCATCACTGATAACGAGCACGCTGCGCGCCTCCTCTGACATTTAGACCTCTATTTCTCTATCTCTTCCCGGGCAGGGCACCGTCTATTTCCTGGAGTGACTCCACCTGTAACTTCGTTATAGCGTGGGTCTGTTTGTTTTAATGCCCGTGATGCCCCCCCTGCCCCCCCCCCACTTTCCGCGGGCGAGATGAGGGTTTGCATAAGATGGAGCGCTTTGCATAAGAGAGCGATCTCATTAAAACATATATCTGGAGATGATAATAATAAAACAATAATAAAGGAAGCCCCCCCCCTCCCAAAAAAAAAAAAAAAAAATCTTCTCATTTTTTCGGGAGATTGCCGGGTCCATCTGGTGGCGCGCCTCTCGGCAGACTGCTTCCATTTTCCACGGACTGCGGGGAATTATTCATAAACGCGTCGAGAATTAATTCCCCGGATTAAGAGTTGATTAAGATGTGTGTCACTTTGCTGTCTGAGAACTTATTAAGGGCCTCCTCGAAGAGGCGGCAGATGGAATTTCAGTCCAATGTTTGTAGATGTTAATTTCTGCCCTCCCATAACAGCCATTTGCATATGATTGAGTCCTGCAGCATAATCACTACCTCCTTGCAAAGAGAGCCGCCAATAATTGGCTGTGCGAGCCGTCAGAAGTCCACAGAGCATTTCTCCATCAACTATTTATTAGGGACAGAAATAGTTCACTCGTTTAACTCTGAGCGCAAAAATTCACTCAAAAAAATTTCCCTTTGATTTATTTAAATTTAAATTCTCTAAATTGGTTCATTTAGCGGTTTTATTAACATGGATCATCATCAAGAATGTGAATTTAGCCGCATTAGTTGCATTTACTGGATTTTTAAAAATTAAATCCGTTTATTTTTGTGTGATTTTGATTCATTCTGTCAGATAAGATTAAAGGTGACGTCACAGAACAGGCCTTTTTAACCTGTTTTATTGACTGCTAGTCGGCGCGTCGGCCTCCAGATACTCCGACTGGCCTCTGTTGCTGGGCGATAGGCCAACCATTAAAATAAATATTTACATGGCACCCAAGGGCCAAACGTGAACTTCGATTATACAAATCTTATTTTCATACGTCCTGACGCGGCATCAGATGCAAAGGAGGCCACAAACTGAAGGCCTCGGGCATAAAATCAAATCCTGAAAAGAAAATTTGCCTGGTTTTGATTTGTTACAGAGAAAAAAAATCAACAACTCAACAACAACAAGCTGCAAAATGTTCAATCAAATAAACGAAACATTGGAAAACGGATAAATCGTTAATGTATTTTAAAATAAGAAGAATTCCGACTCTATTTAATCTACACTTTTTATATTATTGTTATAAATTTTACATGTAATTAATGGAATAAATTCCTCTTTTTTGTCATGTATTTATTTAGACTGACAGAAGCAGAATGATCTCCATGTTTAACAAAATAATTTCGGACCCGAGATGATAATAAAATAATTTAAGGAAATTAACAAATCCATCCATAGAGGAAAAAAAATACTGATTGGGCCTTAATTTTATTTTTTTTATAATTATTATTATTATTATTATTATTATTATTATTATTATTATTATTATTATTATTATTATTATTATTAGTCTAGTATTTTAATTCATGCATAACACAACTCGGTAGTCATAACGTTTTGTAATAGAGACGTGTAATAGATATGAGAGTTTATGAAGTGATGGGTGAGTGTTTGTGTGATGGTTGGAGGTGGTGTTGGTGGCGATGGTGGGGGGGGGGGCTATATAACCACCTGCCAGCTATCAGTTTCTTCCATTTCTCTGAATATATTAAACGTCTAAAATATTTTGACAACCGGGGGAAAAGGATTTAATGTGAATAGTAAAAAAAAAAAAAAAAAAAACCAAAAACGAGCTGCACCACCAGAAGCGCGCCGGGCTGCAGATGCGCGTCTGGAGCGTGGAAGCGCTGCGTTAACATTTTCCCTCAAGCTTTTTTTTTTTCCCCCGCAGGCCTCGATCTGTTTCATCCCAACGCAGCGCTTAATGTTTGGGATTAAAAACCCAGAAAGACCCCGGTGGACCGGTGCAGGATTTAATCTCTGAGTTAAACTCTTGGAATCGACTGTAATCCCGTTCCCTGATGGATCTCTCCTCTCATCAGCATCACAATCTGCCCCGAGGACGCACGACTGAACGTAAACGTTAAATATCCTTCTTTTCCTGTGTTTTTCAAGTATTTTCCAGTATTTTTTGTTTTTAATGTAACGTGGAGACAAAGCCCGGACACTAAAACTAAAAACTGAAACTACTTTGTTGTAACCCGCGCTTCACTTCTTGCGTTTTCTACTTTTTACGCATGACTAAAAATCCGCTGAAATGAAAAATAAAAAGTGAGAATAAAGGTCGGATATTTACACTTACATGGAATCCCGGTCTGGTTAAATTAATCCGTGGAAAAGGCAAAGAGCTCTTCTGCAGGCTGATGCGCGTCCTGGACTCAGGTTTACTGGTGACATGGACAAAAGTTCCCCGGCGAGTCAGAAAGTCCTAAAAAAGCGTCAGTCGGTCCTTCTTCCTCCCCTTTCTTCCTCACTTCTTCTACTCCTTCTTCTTCTCCTTCTCCTTCCCTCCGTCAGACATGAAGGCTGTGGAGAAGTGAGGCTTGATCCCCACGCAGAGAATAGGGTGGGAGGGAGGCAGAGCAGGGGGAGGGGGGTGACTTCATGCTAAATATTGTGTGTGACAGGTCCAGTGTGGAAAGGACGGCCCCCTCCTCTCTCTCTCGCTCTCTCTCTCTCTGCTCCTGTCTTTTTTTGCAAACACACACCTCCCTCTGTCTCCCATTGGCTTTTCTTTCTACATCACCTTCCTGCAGCCTCCACATTTACCAGCGCTGGTGTCAGTTGGTTTACAAAGACAAGGCGACCTGTTAAACAACAACAACAACAACAACACTAATAATAATAACAACAACAACAACAACAATAATAATAATTTCCTAGAGCAAGTCATGCTTCACAACATGTGTAAACACCAAGATAAAATATACAGCATGAATAAAAAGAGATCAACCGTCAAACTATGGATGATTAAAAGTTTGAAGATGAGTATAAAAGATCAGTTCTGAGAAAACTTTTTAAATAACTTATAAATAAGGAACTGGTTCCAGCCAGAGGGTCTGAGAACGGGTCCCAGAAGGACCAGAACTACTGATTTTGCTCCCAGAAGGCCTTTAAAATTATAAACTCCCTGCTGTGACAAATGGTCAGCTGTACAGTGGAAGGTTTTAAAAACTGGAAAAGTGTGTTTCCTTCTCTGGTTTGCGTTTGAAACGGAGCTGCGTTTTGTACCGTTTAGGGTCTGTTGATTGAACTCAGATTTATAACGACTAAAACAGTTCCAGTAGTGAAGTTATAAAAGCGTGAATGATACTTTCTCCGCTGGAAAAAACATGACTGGGTGATCGTTTAAGTGTGTTGGTCACTGCTTATCATAATAGCATCATAGCAAAATCAAATCATTTGTCTTTATTAGATGGTCAAGGGGAAGAATGTAGAATAAAAGTAGACCCAGAATAGACCCCTGGGGTGTGCCATAATCAATAGACTCCCAAAATTGCAGCATTAGTACATTTTTGGATCACTGACAAATAAAAATCTAAAGTTAGTGGTTCTGTGTTTATTATGTGTGACACATGGATCAGTTCTGACGTCATTTTAATCCACAGGTCAAAAAAAATAAAAAGAATTTGCTTTATGATGAAACAACTCAGGACTGAAGTGGTGCCTTTTGATGTTTAGGAACACTTATCAGTTGTATTGTTTCAGGTTTTGATGGAATCACTTTGGTTGTTGGTTTCATTTGCAGGAAGGTCTCAGTTAGTGTAAATATTCTCGGTCAGCTGGCTTCTTAGAGATGGGGTCTGGCCAGAGGGTTCTGCCTGTTACAGGCAGTTTTTCTCCACATTGTCTCCACACTTCGTTGAGTTGCTGGACAATCAAGACTTTTGTCGGATCTTCATGATTGCACATGGTTGCTGACAAAATCACATCTTTTATTTACTGCTACATGCATTAACATTCATTGAATGTGAAATTTTAAAAACAGCCTATTTCTTGCATTTTTTTTTTTTTTAGTTTTCCCCCAAAACAAAACTCACTTCAGACATTTAGCATCGATCCTGAGTTACACAGATTCAAAGAAAGCCATGAATCATACTTGAATACACATTGTTAAAGCTCTGTGTGCTTTGAGATACGACATCGGTGTACACAACATGAACGGTTTTCATCTATCCATGAACTCTTGTTGCGATGCTGAACTCTCAGGTGAAATCACAGGTGGGGTATGAAAATGACCAAAACAGGACTGCAGGTGTATTTGTTCTTCCTAACACCTGGTGTGCAAAGTAAGCCCCTCCCATGCATGCCAGCACTGATAAACTACTTTTTATACTGTATTCTGCAGGTCAGCGATACCGAACAATACTGTTACTGATGAAGTTCATTAGGAAGTGGTTAAAGAAGTCAAGTAACTGTTTCAATCTGTTTTACTGACATTAAATTAAATATTACAATTCTGAATAGAGTTCTGGAATTCTTTCTATCTGTCTGTCTGTCTGTCTGTCTGTCTGTCTGTCTACATATATATATATATGTTTAAATTCATTTATATGTTATTTATATATAAATTCCATATTGCATATTGATGCTGATGAACCCCCTCCCGCTTTGCTTCCTGGTCCACTAGAAACCTGCAGCCTGTGAGGGTCTGATGGATTGCATCAAGGATCAGGAGATCCTAGAAGAAAACGTCTCTGTGAGGAAGATGAGGCTTTGGAGCTGCTAGACGTTCCAAAAGGTTGTAGATCCTAAGCTGACCTCTGGAGGTCTGGAGGTCGTCACAGTCATCTGACTGGAATCCATGGAAAACCTCTGGAGGTATCTGAAGGAGGCGGCTACAGCAGGTAATTTTTCCAGAACTGAAGGCCTTTGTCCACGAGGAATGGGTTAAGATTCCTCAGGAACCCTGCCAGGATCTGGTGTCCGGATGTGCCACAGGTTTGCAGCAGGTCACAGCAGTTAAAACATCTCCACAAAGACCTGGAGGTGCTGGTCAGTAAGGTCAGTAGATACCGTCTCAGCAGTAAGCATGGCTGGAAAATCTCTCCAGGAATGCTGGAGGAGCCGGTGATGAACGAGACTCAATTTTTCATCTTCTACATCTTTCAAACAAGAACACGGCGGCCAAATATGACAAAAACATTTTGCAATATTTACATCATCTGAGTTTATGTTTGTGTGTTTCTAAAACGATTCTTTGTCTTCTGACCAGAAAACAGGACGGATTGTAAACTTACACTTCAAGACAGAGAAGCACAATTTGTGTATCCCGTCACCTGGAGCCTCACAGAATAGAAACTACTGAGGTCAATGGAGGTGTATGTCATGTTTCCATCACAGTTTTTGTGATAAAGCGTCATAAAAATGTGGTTTGAATGTCGTCCCGTCTCTCACAGCAACCTATAGGATGTTCCATCAGTGGGATTATTAGATTTCATGAATATTTGATTTGAGAAAACAAACCAAATCAGACATTTTTAAAATTTGCTCACACACCATGAAGCTCCTACTTTACCTTTAATAGTGGATGAAAGTAGAGAGAAAAATACTTTTACCCAAAATATAATGTTGTTTTGGACATTTATTACTTGTTTATTATCTGTTTTATTTGTATATTCCTAAACTAAACATGTTCTGTCTCTAGAGGTTTGAAGACAGAAAAAAAAAGACTTTCGGCTGTTCGTGATTTGGGCCAAATTGCTTCTGGAGAAATGGAAACCTTGTTTTCCAGAAATCTCAGACTTTGCTTCTTTTTGGTGTAACATTGCATGCACTCACCTTAAAAAGGTAAATTTGAAGATTTATATACAAACAAGGAAACGTCTGCAGACCGCAGAGGACTAAGAAGTTTGGATGAATTAAAAAAATGAAAGGAATTACTGTTCTTTTTCTCATGTCAGTAATTAATGATGAACAGACCGGCGTCCAAGACACGAGCTTACATAAATATTTTCAGTGAGAATGAAGGAAATGTAATCAAGAAGGATCCAGCTGTTTCATATGCAGATGAACAGCAAAGGGACGAACATGTCATGGATCAAATGAGGATATGCAGCGTCGCATCATTGCGACTATCGCTGAGTCTTCATTATGACTGCTTGTGACCATGTTGAGATGCATGCACGACAGAAACGAGCGTTTTCACACCCTCGGTGGTGCGTACGTATCTGCCACTGTGGAAAACGACATGCTTATATTTGCAGATGAAATGTGACAATTACAAATCCCACAGGTGATCAAACACTTTGCAGAGAGCAAACAGAGGTCTGACACCAGGAGATTTGACGTGCTTTAAACACAGAGCGATACTTTGAGTGGAGGTGTTGAACAAATGGTTGCACCTGACTGCACACAGATAAGAGACGGTAGAGCAAACACGCCACACGTCACTTTGTGATTGATCGCCGGGTCACTGAGTTAGATTGCTGCATTTTTTAAAGTCCTTCGGACACTTGGAATATGAAAATTATTATTTTATTTGACACATTTGTGGAAGCACTGCACAGAATTGATTGAGGCTACTTCAAATCATAAAGTTGGAATGACTCACTTTTATGTTTTCGGGACCTAAATGTAACACATATTTGATTACTCAGGGCTGTGTGAACTCAAAAAAGCCAATTTTTGATTCCTCGCCATGTGACACGAATAAAAACAGATCGGAATGCATGTATTTTTTCTTTCATTATAAACATTTGCTGGGTGCTGTCCTCATCATCCGGCTTCAACGCCTAACGGAACAATCATAGAGGAGAAATGACAACAATAATGGTCAGCTGTTCGCCATCTGCTTGTGAACTGTCTGATAAAGTGTTCGACGTCCTCCAGAGATGAATGGTATGCATGCATTCATACCAGAGTCTCCATTTCACGAGTGGCCTCAAAAATATTTTTATTGTTGCTGTTGATGCAGAAGACTCCTGAAAAAACATGTCATTGTGTGCAGATCAGACTGATGTTTTCATAATAGAGCTAAATATAAGGTCATGCAATTTAGAACATCATCAAATCTCATTTCTTTGATGATGCTTGTAATGTGAACTGGTGTCTTAACCAATATATAATGCTGGTGAGATGTCCAACCAATAAGAGCTGCCCAAGCTTATCTGTAGTTTATGAAATGTCTTATAAATTAGGAAACTCACTCCCTTCTAATAATTATTTTTGGGGTTCCAAATCATCTTGCAAAAGGCCAGTTTGGTTTTAGTATGTATTCTGCATTCTGAAGCAATCATACTCTGAACAGTGCCCAATGGAATGTCATTCCAATTTACTAAATTAGATGAATAAATTCTGTTGGAGTGGACTATGTGACATCCCGATCCTTTAAAAGTTCAGTGATATTCCTCCTGCAAATGATAATCAGGTGGATTTTGTGCATCAATTTAATGTTAACTGCATTAAATCAAAGTTGCAAAGGTCAGCCTGAGGGTCAGTGTACATTGTGGATTAAATTCACCTCAAAATCATGGATTTAATCAAACATGCAAAAAAAATGAAAATTTTTTAGATATAATTTGTACATAGTAAAAGAAAAACACAAAACTGACGTTCTGAAATTGACGTTTTGACAGATACTGCGCTTTGGCTTTGTAGGAATAGACTTCCCACGTCATTGAAACAGAGGGACGTGCTTACGTCATCAACCGGTCTCAACCAACCTCGACGATTTGGTCCCGTCCACAAGACGAATGATATTTTCTTTTTAGAGAGTCTTTATGATCCTGTATGCTTGAAACAAATAAATATTAAAACTTATAGTAATTAAATGCTAAAATGTGAAGTTGTGCTTTGATATGATACGTCACGCTCAAAATAAATGGTTTTAATTGCCTTGTCAATCAATACCCTGCTATCACTCTAGGTTGAGAGTGCAGAGCTTTTCCACGTCAGTGTGTTTACCAAGACCAGATTGACAGCAGCAGGAAAGTGTTCAATTTATTCACTCATGGAGTCAAGCGATAATTAATAAGCGGGTGTTTTAAAAAATAATACGCTATCGCACACCGGAGTGTCAGAACATTTCAGCTCATCTTTTTGTCGCAGTGAACTGAACTTTGATCTTCATTCAGTGTTGGTTTGCTAGCTTGCTAGCTCAACGAGCTAGACTAGCTTTAGCTGCAGCAGGACTCCATCTTTGAAATATCAGCCAACCAGAGGTAATATATGTAATATTTTTATAGATAACAAGTATATCATGTTTACATATGTGACTGGAGGATTTTTTTTGTAATTTAATCAAGAAAATCAGTCGTTCTTGTATGAGAGTACACGCTGACGACAGTCCCACCTCTGCCGGTTGACATGCTAACCTTAGCCTGATTAGCTAGCTAGTTAGCTGCTGGTTTGCGGGCGTATTATTGATCGTGTTTGTGCAACAGTTCTGTTAACTCGTTTGCAGGTATTGCGCGTACATTAATTATTTATGCTTTCATTGTGTCATTGAGGTTATGATCGTTTCAAGCGCTGTCAGCACTTAAGTGTGGCGCAGAGCTAGCATGTTAGCTTTGTCTTTGACACCTTCATACCTAGCTAATCTAGTTAGATCCGGAGCTCTGTCCCAGCTCACCTGACAGAAGGTTACCTGGCTTGACTCACCTTTTCATTTATGACTGTGTTATCTGACATTTACATGGGTAAACATGACTACCGGTTCAATGGGTTTTGGATGCTGGAGGCTTTGATGTAGTTCACTGTCAGTATTACTGATAGGTGTCAGGTAGAGATGTTGTGGTTTTATTACATCCATCAGGTTACAGTCATAAAACAACCGTTAGTGAACAACATGCAATGTTTTATTACCAGCCTGACCATCAGCATCAATAAAAACACTCAAATCACGAAATGAGCATGAAAACAGCATGTTTTAAAATAATCCTACACTTTAGTCTGCATATCTTCTATCCCAAAGCCCTTATGATGCATAACTTTTCATTTGAATGCAGAGAATGATACTCATCTTGAGTGAAGATGTGTTGAAACACATTTTTGTACTTTGCTTGTTACTACGATACAGTATAAATAAAAGTAATGTGAAAATTTGTCACCAAAAAACATTTAGATTCAGAAATCAAAGGAAAATGAAACTCCCTAATCTAGTTTTTTTTTTTTTTAACATCATGTTGAAAGAGTTGAGATTCATTAAAATAAAGCGCAGACAAATTATCCTCAGTTCTCTTTACTCCTGACAGGACCATCCTCCATTAGCTGTTCAGAATCAGTGTGCAAGGAATATGTTCAGTAAAACCCTCCAGAACAAAGTCCGTTGCTATGGCGATGTGACCATCATCCACAACCCTTAAATGGATGGTTAGGTGTACAGTACTGTGATTTAATGGTTCTAACTGTTGCCTCACACTGAAGATGCTCTGAGCTCTTGACCCGCTCCCGCTGAGTGTTTCCTGTCGGACATGTTGGCTTGTGAGCTCACTTCAGATTCATTCCCATGAATTTCAGGTTGGCGGTGCCGCTTCGCTGCTTTGACATTGCTGTGTTAACTTATGCTGCTGTATGCTGAACATGCTCTGGAGCGGATGTTTATGCTCTTAAATATCGAATGAAATCGTCTCAACGTGAACTGTTTTTATTTCATGCAGAGCTCTTCAGCAGTCAAACATTTACCTTACACTGACTCACACTTTTTAACGTACCCGCTATGTGCTCAAAATCTTTGATTCGGATTAGAATTGGTTTAAAAAACTAAATCTCTTATGAAGGCTCATTTATATGACAGCCTTACCAGTTATAAGCCTGTTCCCCTGTCCTTACATCTTAGCCTCTACCGATGATCCTTGAAAAGGTTTTGTATTGTGAATTCATAAGAAGGTGGCCTCAGCCACCCGGTGTCTGCACTCATGAATCTTCCCGTAATGTAAGAGTATTATCTGGTGTGGCTTTCATGACGCGAGGAAACAGGTTAATCCGACCATTTTGAGGTATCCTGCTTGTCAAATATGATTAACATTTCATCTTATTCTGTTTGGTTTTAGATTTTATATACTGGTTCTGACATTCTTTAGTCAGCTGAGACCTCATACATCGCCTTTTCCATGAAAACTGCTCAGACTATTTTGAAAATGTAATGAAAAAATGGATTGCAATCCATTTTAACTCCAAATGATAAGAAGGAATTCATATTTTTAAGCCTTAGATCTTATCTATCTTTTTCTCTTCAAGAAGCAAAATGGTGGACAAGAAAATCTACATCATCCAGGGTGAAATTAGTGCTGTTGTTGGAGCCATCAAGAGGAACTCCAGATGGAATACTCACACTCCACTGGTGAGAAGACGGAATAATTTGTTGTTGTCTCTTTGGGGATATACTGTCTTTCAGATGAGTCTCGTACAGTTGAGGTTCACCCGATTTCTTTTTGAGGCACAACAATTTAAATTAAGACAATAAAATTGTGGGCATCCTTATTAGTGTTTGCAATAATTTAAATAAAATTGACAAAAATAACCCTTAAAGTATAGAACCTGGCTGAAAAGGGAAAAAAAGGTGATATGAGTTTATTGCTGGTGCACCTAAATGAAGACGTCCGGGGAGCCATTGCTAGAGTTACCATGGCTACAAATTGATTTTTCACAGATGTTTGTATAGTTTGCTATAAATTGATTTCTTTATGGTGGCCTGCCACAATATCAACATTCCCATCCACTTGCTGTATTAATTTTCTACGTTTGGAGGGACTCTTCCCCTCACAAACATGGAATGTGTTTCCCACACATTGGCTTTCTATAGCAGGCTAGCCAGGTGAATTCCGTCATTAACATCAAATCGAGAATAGATTGTCTCTCCTTCCGTTGATTTGATCACCACCAAGATTCCACTGCGAGGTTTGACTATAGCCAGTCTGAACTGGAATAACCACACCCGAATCACTGCAATAGACGCAAACATGTTCCGTGTGAAAGTCTTCTACTTTTCTACATGTAAAATGAGACTTGAAACTACATTCTTTCTGTGGTCATCTGACAAATATACTCTGTGATTCGAGTTGTTAAATACCTGACTGAATGTTGACACCAAAACTACACCCTAAATCAGAACAGAACACCTTAGGTAAGCACTGATGATACCCTTACTGGTGGTATCATCAGGTCCGTCACCAAAATTCTTCACTGAGGTGAGGAGAGAAGGAAAGTTCATAGCTTTTCACCACCTAGTGGTAGGTGTTGTTGCAGTGATATGAAATTACATATATCGTCACAGAAGAATGATTTAATGGGGTCTGCTCTGGCCATCCTCCCATGATTCATGGAAATTCATTCCAAGTTTCATGGAAGCCTATTCAGTGGCTTTAAGGTGACCCTGCTAACAAACCATGTAGGTCCTTGGTGGAGGTAATAATAGCTAGTCTGTCCTCAAAGAGCCCAAAGCTCTAGAATTGTTGCTTTCATGATTAGTTTGATAGTTATTCAAGCAGCTCAGTCCATCTTTTTGATGTTGGCGTCTTTGTCTTTGCTCAGGATGAAGAACAGGACCCTTTACTCAACAGCTTCGGTTACCTCAAAGAAGTGCTCAACAACATTAAAGGTATGCGGCTCTGTGGCGATGACCATGTGTGATCCATGTATCTGTCTGATTTTCAGTGGCCTTGAATCCTCATCCATCAAATTTTAATGAACCATTCTCCGCCTCTTGACAACAGTTCATCAAGATCAGCTTTACTAGACATCTAAACAACCGTGGCTGATCAAATGATCTGGTCTATGTCTTGTTGTTAGAGGTAATTAGGAAAAGTTTGATGGCTTCACTCAAATGCAGACTGCACTGAAAGCATATAAATGATCTCAAGAAGCTGTCTTGTCATAATGGGGAAAACTATGAGTATTTTTTTTGTTTTTGGTTAAAATCGTGCAATTGTTTGAGCAAATATTCTGAACATTTCCTGCTTCCATTTCCTCAGTCGAGTGGATTTGCAGCTGTTTTCTGTGTCACATGATGGTAATCAGAAACTCTTTGGGTTCGGGTCCATTAATTGTCCGTTCTGTTCGATTCTAATCACACTATCGATGAACGTGGTGACGGATTATGCACGCATCAAATGCATCGGTGCCTGTCTCGACAACACCGACAACTATCCTGCATGCTGTAATTCCTTGACCAAGTCCTGACGGCTCCCACAGCTCTGCAGCTCCAGTTGTAGACTTCATAAGCAATGGGAGAGATGTAACACATGGAGCTGTGGAGTCTGAGCCCCCACCGCTGCCTCCTTCCTCCAGGGAATGGTCCTGCCACAGCGAGATGGACAGGCGCTGCTGGCTGAGGAGGAATCCACTGCACTGCTTAACCCTCCTCTCTCTCTATAACCCTTTCTTCTCAGCCTTCAAATCACCAAAAGCCCATGTTCCTCTGCAACCCTCGCTTAAACTGATTCCATTACAGTTACTCCGTAGAGTTCGAATCTAAAAGTATTTTTTCGGGCATTTGCATCGAGTAATGAGTCCGTATCAAGGATGTTTGAAAGCCTTGTTACACCCTTAAGCCCGAGTCCCCAGTGCCCCCAGTCACTCAAATGCTACATCTACGCCCTGATGAGAGACAAACCAGAGATCAAGTAGCCGCAGTAGAGCTGAATTATGTGTTTGACAGACTGATCAATTTGTTTTGATTTCGCCGCAGCATAACAACCTGAAACATCTCTAGTTCAGAAACACGGAGGTACTTTTTCTACCAAATCTTGTGGGTGGGCTGCTTTGCCACCGCTTTGAGGTTTGGCGGTGGCTCAGCTGTCTGCTTAATGAAATCCCAGTAATTCCGTTCATTCAGCTGCGTATCTCCGCTCTCTCTAACAACAAAGGCCGACCACGCCAAAGGAAATACGAATTTTAGTTTGTCAACCCCTTTCCCTGGCACTTTCTGATTCTCATTCCCTCCATCTTTTTTTTTGCTGTTTTCTCCGTCTGGCTCGGGGTTTCTCTCCACTGGCAGTCCTATTGTAACTGGCGTGATTGACAGGACCATGTGCCATCGAGCTGCAGAGTAGTGCAGCTGGAAGTATATCATCTGCAATTTTAGTTGGGTAAATATAGCAGGGAGTCTTGTCAGGCAGAGAGATAAATTGTTCTGGGAAAGGAAGTGTTGTCTCTCTTTTCTGAAAGACGAAAAAAAAAGTTTCCTTCAACTCCCGGGAAAATGTGCTCCTCTCTCGACTCCCGAACAATGAGAGCACAGATGGAGGAGCCGGGCCAACGTGGACCATATGTTGGGATGTCTCAGCTCCACCTTGCTCCGTCAGCCAGGCAAAATCAGTCACAGGAAGCGAGACTCTCCCTCTGATTCAGAAGGGATGGTTTGGATTTAGTCTAATATCTCATGCCCCATCCCTAACCTTGTTAGACCCATATCATCGCATGCTTTCAAACTTTAAAATGTATGCTTGACTCTTAAGTTTTACATTCTCATAAGGGGTTTGGCCTGCACACACCTTTGCACCGACGCCTTATCCCTCCTTACCTGATCTGGGACCAACGGTAGAACTATGAGACTGGATACAAAAAAGAGTGAGAAGTGTAAAAACCCAATGTTGATAATGAAGTACAGATGAAGAAAATCCAATAGGAATACATTTAAATAAGATAAATGAATATATGTCCCAAAATAAGGTGGTCTGGTATGTAATTTTTATCATTTCATGCAAAGTAAGACTGACTTTTATTGATCCAGGAAAGAAGTTCTACCAACACATCTAAACATAACATATTTAGTCTGTTTGTCTCTTTTGATTCTAACTTAAAGACAGTCTCTGGGAACATTTTGACTCTAGAAGGTGGACAGACAGCGTTTGTCCCCTTCTTTTAGTCTGCAGATTGAGTCTTTGTGTCTCTCTTGAACAAGACTGTCATCACACAGACAAATCGGTCGCCATCGACCGTTGAATAATTCCATAGATGTATTTTTTTCTAGCTGGACTCTACCTCAGAGATTGGAGGACAAGCCTTTCATTCTGACATACATTTGATTTCATCTCCTGCTCACCTTCTTGTTTCACTTACACCTTCTTTTATGCAGGAGTCACTGAGCCCCAGCTTCTCAAATCTTCAATTCTTTCCTTCCGCTGCCTTCAACCCCCTCCACTGCGGCGAAGGTCAGATTTTTTGACAAGTCTGTAGAAGAAACAGTCCGCTCCTAAATCCCTTCATTTTTATTCATACAAATACAGGTTTAGAGCCCCTTGCAGCCCCCCAGATACAAAGGCAGAGTGGCCTTTTGACTGACAGCTTTCTCCTCTTCATCCAAACACTAACGAAATTCACAAGCACACCTCTAATTGACTCGAATCACCAACACGGCGCCAGAGGTAGATATCAGGGGGCATGGCAGCGGATTTGCAGAATGAACATTGTGAAGGATGATTTGATTACTCTCCAGCTAACCTTTACAATAATTATCCTGGAAAGTAGGGGTAGCTCAGCCCGAAATAATGGAATGAAGATAAAGAAAGAAATATTTTTAATCAGTTGGGTTGTGACGCTCATCGAGGTAAACTGAAGGTACTCGGTGGCGTTGGAGTAAAGACACGAGTGTTTTCAATTGTTGTCTCTTTGTTAATCCGCAGCTTTAAAGACAACCTCGCTAATTCATCACGTTTTACCATCTCGTCCGTCATCGGGGGGGAATGCTTGCATCTTTCTCAGCTTTATTTCAAGGCTGAGGCTGAGCTCCGTCCCCAGCTGTGGTCAGACTGGCACTGGAGGGGCCCCTTGGGGTCAAAGCCCGAGCACTTGGGAAGTGGTTGTTGGTCTTTTACTCCCCTCCTCCATCCCCCCAATCTCTTCCACCCTCTCACCCCTCCCTTCATTTTCCCTGCCACCTGATCTTCTCACATATATCACTCCCAATTGAAGCAGCAGAAGGCAGCTGGCAAATGCCGGAGCAGGAGAACCGTAATTCATGTCGCTCAGCCACTTATGCAAATATGTTTACTCACGAAGGCATTCTGAGAAAGGAGAATCTGCCTCATGCAGATTCTTTACATGTCTGCCACGTGGCCGCGGGTGTCCTGTAGCTTTTAAGCATGAGATCACGGGTCGCTTTCTTCGCCCCCGCTCCTGTCACTGTTATTTTTATGATGTGATCAAACAACGGCAAACTGAACGACTGGACACGTTGCTTCGATTAAAGTCCTGCCAGATTGATTTGATCGCCTAATATTTGCATCATTTTCATGGGAAAATAAAAAAACTAGGCTGTAACAAATAATACTTTGTGTCATTTATTGGTCTGCTTGACTTATTCTGGGGTTATGTTTCTGGTTTGTTTGTTGGTGGATTTTTCGCTGGATTTGTCACAAGACTAGCAGATGAAGTTTAGGCTGTAGAAGGAATGAACACGGGACAAGACAGGTGTAACATGTTGGTTTGGATCTATGAAGTTTTCCTTTCTTTATTTCTTCAACAACGTCATATTTTGACACAATATTTTGACTTAACTTCATTATTCATTGGTTTATTCCCACGTCTCCTAACACATACAGGTGGAAAGAAATCATACGTGTTCATGTTAACTTGTTGACATCAGAATGTTTCTGCTTCGCTTGTTCATTGTCGTTTTTGCGTCTCCTAATCCGTGAGACCGATCAGACTAAATGTCGAGGCGCCACAGAGAAGATGCTGTAGATGCTAACGGCTTCCACGAGTCGTTGTGATTGACTGTTAATGGGGGGCACCGTGGATTATGCTAGTGTTATCTAGTGGTAATCCTTTGGCCTATGGGTTGTAAAAGACCCATCCAAGCAACTATGATTAATCATAGCGGCTCCCCCTCCCCAGACAACCTGCCACCTAGTGCTGGTTAGTAGCTGTAAATCTGGCCAGTTAACATGGCCCTAACCGGGGACTGACAGGCAGGGCTTAGTCCCAGTGTGAAGCGGGGATGCAACTGTTGTCCTGTTTCAGAGGCTCTCAACAATGTGCTGAGTGGATGTAGAGTCCCAGCAGAGTCCTATTAATCATGCCGACCCCGGGCGTCTGTTGGTATGGGAGGGGGTCTGGCTCAGGCGTAGCCGGAGCTAAGGGTTAGATGGAAGGAGAGGCTTTAGGGTGCTGCAGAGGATCTGGATGTGCTGACAGGAACAGTAGGCAAGATGTGAGCAAAACAAACTAGGCCCCATGAGCCCCCAAACAGAAGAGGAGGTGTGTTGGAGGGGGCGGTTTGGGCCAGATCAGCTTTGAGATCAGTCTAAAACCTCTGGCATACGTTTTTTTTTTGTGAGGAGTCCTCACAAATTCCAGTGTGGTATTTTTAATTCCTCTTCATCATCAGTGCGTCTCGTCACCGCCTGAACAAAATTCTGAATCCTGATGAATCCCCATGCAGTAGTTTGGTTCAAAACTGCAGGAACTGTCATTATTTACACAGCTTTGAGCTACCATAACCAAAATGGACTTATCCCAATCTGTACGGTAATAAAAGCCAACTACAGTTGCCCCCATGGGGGTAATTACCTCCTACATGTCTGATTACCTTAGCTTGGTCTCATCTTTTCATAAAGTTTCTTTGAATTCAATTCAGGAGTTTTTGACTTGTTGAGGAATGAATGAGAATGAGCACAAATTTTATATTGATGGTTTTGAACGGTATTTTCCTTCGGTGGGGGTCTGAACAACACTGACCATCATCTTTTCCGGAATTAGCCCCCAAGTCCAGACTGGATCAGTCGAGGTCCACACCTTCTTTATGTTGTCAGTCGGGACTGGATGGTGAGGATTTAGTGTTTTCCTCCCACCCCACACTGTGTTTTAATGTTCTGTTAATCACCGTCTTATGAGGTGGTAATTGGGGTTCTTCTCAAGACGGATAGCTCGACACCTCTTGTTAACTCCTGAGCTTGGGGAGGGGGGCTTTGAGTTCCACCTTGCTTTAACTACTCCACACTGATCTGGGAGCAGGAATAAATGAAGGTCTGAGCCGTTTCATCACCTTTGAATCCAGTCTGGTCTAAAAACACACTGGTGGTCTGCAGGTGGCGACACGTCGACTGACCCAGTCGGATTCGTAAAGATTTACCCCCCAAGTCGGCATTGACAATTCCTCAAGCTGTCAGGTGTATTTTTTTCGACATGTAAATGAGCGCGTCTCCGAGTTTAGCCGTCGGGTCAGGCGAAAAGTCGGCGTGTGACTCGTGTTGACGTGACCTGCGGCGCACCGCTTGTGTATTTTTGGTAAGTTTCCATCAACAGTCAATCATTTGTAATTCACATAATGCACACAGTTCTGTCGTGACCTTGGACGATAATCCTGCACCCGTACCTGCTTTTAAGGGAAGTTCTGTCTTGTGCTTAAATGGCACAATATGTAGATCGATATGTGAATGGATCAAATTAAATGCAAAGAAATACAAACTTTAATATGTATGGATTCTATATGTATGGATTCTTTTTATTTCTCACCTGTAGTTCTGGTTTGGCTTCCTGATCAGTTTTGAAGCTAAATGTCATCATTTGAAAGTACAAAAAAAAGTGAAAATACATTTTTCGAATTCATTTATTTTGATCATTTTACATTTTATTTGGGTGCCTTTTCAATATCAATGTTTGCATCTTGATCTTACAATAAACATCAATAAATGTAATTTTTCTTGATTTTTTTTTTCCGCAATATTTTTACCATTCATTATTATTGGAAAACACAAAGATAAATAAGGATATAAACGCATGCCAGTGTTGTAGCACTGTCGTCTGACTGTTGACTGTTGTGATGGTGCATGAGTCATCGCTGGTTATCGCCATCGCCACCTCTCTGGTGTCTGCTATGTTGCCATGCCAATGGCTGTAAAATGTGTTTGTGAGAATGTGAGCTAAAATAGGGGCGTTAGAATCTGCTGCACCTTTGGCAGAGCCCTGGTATTCCACATTGACAGTTATATAGGGTGAGGTCTTGTAAACTGGCCCTCACTTTGTGTTATTGATTATCGTGAACACACAACGTTCTGCAGCGGTGGATTCAGGTTGTTCTTAATCAATGTCCTTTTGTCGGACGTTGGAGGTGTTTGACTCCTACCCGGCCGGCCGCTCGCTCTGGCGCCGGTTTGGAGGTGTCGGGCGTGGAGCGGGGGTGTTGTGGTAGAAAATAAGGGCCTGTATTAGTATTTCAGAGAGGAACCGTCTTGCTGTCTTGCTTGTGTGGTGCTCACATCCTTAAGCCTTTGGTGTCTCAGTGTGAATCCACACCGCCTTGATGGACTGGGTTAATAAACCTCTCAGCAGCCGTCCGTCCACACACACACACACACACATGGACAGACAAACCCAGCACACACACACACACACACACACACACACACACACGTCAAGTCTCTTAACACACACAGCTGCTTGTTATTTCATGCTCCATAAGGATGCTGTGACCACGGACATTGTAATACACATATCCAATTAGCTAAGCATTGCATCGTGTGTCGGTCTCAAGCTGGGATTCTCACAGTTTCGTACAAAAATTTGTTTTATTGTTCGTCTCTCACGTCAGGTCGACTGTAGAGGAAGTAAACGCATCGTATTTGTTTCAGTTTGTGCAGAAATCAAAAGCTTTGAGGTGGAATCACAGACCGGACAGCGAGCACACGTCAATGTCGACCTCACAATTTAACCGCGAAACCGGACTGGTAGCATAATGAAGATAAAATATGCATTAATGTGTGAATAAAACCAGCTGACATAAGGAAAATGGCTGATTCACCCTGTGTATAAAGTGAAATCACCCCCAGTTGGGGACGGGACGGTGGCACGAGGCCCTCGCCCACCCTCATTTAAAAAAAGCCGTCCTATTTCTGGGCTGCAGCTGAAGGCATGAAGGAGTGTTTGCTGTAAAGGTGACATGGGTCAAAAATTTATTGTCAGGGGATGACGGGAGGGCGGCGGGTGGGTGGAGGAGGCCAGGCGTGCTGGTGGGCTTGTAAAAAAAAAAAAAAAAAATCTGGCTACATTTCGTAGCACAAATATTGAATCAGAAAGAGGTGACACATGCAGCGGGAGTGCTTTAAACCTGTTGACACACCCCGTCTTAAATAGTGTGGGATCAGCGCCGCTGATAACAAATTTTAACAAAAGCCGCCCCGCTGACAGGGGAGGGAGCCGATCAGGCCGGCGCGGCGCTGCGCGGGGGCAGCTGACGGCGAGACGTGCTAACAACCTGGGAGAACAAGAAGGTGTTGATTGGCCTGATGGGAAAATAGACCTGCCGATGCGTTCGACCGCGTTTGCCCCCCCCCCCCCTGCTCTCTGACTCAGGACTACAGAGATGGAACGAAAAGACTGGAGCAGCAATTGTTCTCACAATTAAAAAAAATATGAGTTTTTATTTAAACTAATATGCTCAAATGAGCCCAAAATGGCAGAGGTTCTATTCTCCAGGTGGAAATTCCCCCGAGTCCTGATCCATTTGTTTTGTGTTTCAGAATCTACCGTTCTTTGCATCGTTTAAAGTATTCTTTTGTGAACCAACATGAAGTTAAGGTGAGGTTTTAAATCAGTCGGTTTTGATATATTGTGACCCCCTGGCGCTGTTCAAACGTAAATCCAGGAAAGTAGAATTTATGCCGTGTTTATACTACTGCTGAACATCTGACCAGGAATTCTGGTTCTGCTGTAGTAGTGCTGATGTGAATACTTACTCTGCCCTTGCTAACATGTGTTATATCGATTTATTGATCTTGATGTCTGGTCAAAATCACCAAATTCATAAGTTTTGATTGACAAGTTTTAAAATGGCAAACTAGAAACGTTTTTTTTTTTGTGATTACACTTGACGGTACGTCTTTAACCTGCAAAGGCCGTTCTGCAGGGGGGTCATCTAACGCTTGTAGCCTTTAGCGCTTTATAATCCCTGCTAGAGAGCAGCCACAGTCTCTCCCACCCCCTAATCTGTGCAGCGCCTGCATTCACAGGGCAGCTAGCAGTCATCCTAGCAATGCTGTCATGTTTACGCTGCTTTTAAACTGTAAAAATTCCTGCTGAACTGACAGCAGCTCGGATGATCCTGTGCTGCGTGGTCACGGGTTGTCGTCTGGGCATGTGTGAGGACCTAGAAGGCGGTGGTGGTTGGGGGGGGTGGGGGCAGACGCAGAGGTCAGGGGGACTGAACTGAGCTAGTTGGCATCGACGCTACTCCTGATGTCAAGTATAGTTCAAACTAAACCAGGGCTCAAAGCGCAGATTCCCCTCAACTCAGCACCAGTGATGAATTGGTCTGGGCTTTTGTGTGCGCTGGAAAAAAAAGGCCACACAAATGCAGCACGTCTTACAGGCGCGGCGGCGTTTTAAAGATATGTGTGCATGAAATTTAGCTTCGTCTGATCTACTTTCAACTCGACAAGCAAATCGCCGGAGGCCTAGAAAGTATTCATGATTAGTTTTGTCTGGTATTGATCCGTTCAGATATTCATAATGAGGCCCCTGATGCCTTTTAAGACCGAAAAATCTAAAATAAATTCATTGATCTCAAGGTTTTTTTCAGTGGAGAAAAAAAAAACACTTTGTTAAATCCGTGTTTGTATTATTGTAAGTGAATATTTGCAAGGTAGCATAAAAATTTGACAAGCATGCTACACAAACGTCCTTTAGTTATCTTTACACAGCGTATCATAGCAACACAGAGGACTTTTATTTTTAAGCTATATAATAAAGTGACATTCTGACTGTAGAGCTGCCACACTGGGACTGAGTAAATCACATTATTTGTGATAGATTTGGCAGTTTTGGTGCAATTTTTTTTAGTGATTCATAAAGAATACAGTCGCTTATTTAAAGTTGTGAATGTAAAATAGGTATATATATATATGCGACACCTTTATCCTACATCCCTTTGTTGCTGTTTAGCCAGACAGCATTTGTCACTTACCCCCACAGACAACCTACCCATGCCATTTTCTTTAAAGGTGACAAAAGGGGTAACCAATTGTTTTTCTGTTTATCAGAGGTGACATGATCAGTGGCGCAAGGGGGCGAGGAGGCCCTGTGTTGCCATAGCTAAATATACATCCCTGACAGCTCCATAATAGGTTCCAGGAAGTTCAGTCGAAAATAAAAACAAAGCAACATTTCTAGCTGATTGGCTTTGAAAGGCCGCTTTTCCTTGCTGAATGGGAAAAATGTGGACTTCAGCATTCCATGGCAGTGATGCCAGTCGGATTGGATAGGCGCAGCCTTGCGTGTGCAGAACGAGCTCGGTGCGAGGGGAGACACGCCGCGCTGCAGAAACCCACTTTATGGGAAAGAATTTGTCTGCATGTTTGGAAGCGTTGATGTTGAAAATAAATAAATGACCCCTCAAGTACGATGATATTTTAAGGCGTGCACGTCTGCCAGGCTTTTACGGGTCATTGATGGAGTTACTGTGCTTTTAACTCAATACTGTGTCATTTTCAGACACTTTTCCACTATTATTTTTTTATAGCGT
The DNA here is from genome assembly GCA_013358685.1 of Antennarius maculatus. Taxonomy (NCBI): domain Eukaryota; kingdom Metazoa; phylum Chordata; class Actinopteri; order Lophiiformes; family Antennariidae; genus Antennarius; species Antennarius maculatus. Next base: position 19,404,144 of record CM023616.1, read on the forward strand.
AAAGATGTCGAGGCTGTCCATTTTGAGGTATGGAAATAATCCTTACGAAGGCCGTTGTGGAGGCTGAAGTAACTGGAAACCACAAACACATTTTACATAGAATACGTTCACAGTTTGATGCGCGGGATTCAGGATTTTCCAGGCCCTCTTTTATAAAGAGGAAGGGGTGATATTTGCAAGTGCGACTTGAAAGCGAGAGACGTTTTTTTTCTGCTCTCCTCTGTACATTTTTGTTCTTTGCGATCTTTGGTGAGAGCAGGAAAAGAGACAGCGTGTTTACAAACACCTACAGCCGCTGTCATTTCTACTACAAAAATGTAGTCATGAATTCATAAAGATAATGCACTCCCTGGATGCCGTCCCATTTGCTCAGCTGTCTGACATTACCCCACAGTATCTTTTGAGCAGCCACTTACTGCAGCGTGGTTTAGAGTTACTGCGCTCTTGGCAAACAGCCTCAGTATTAGACTCCAACACCCCTTTTTGTAAATTATATTTGTTTTCCAGTTTTTTTTTTTTCCCCTCTTTCTTTTTTAGCCTCTCGAGTTTGGTTAAATTATGTGCTGAGAGATGTTTTATGACAAACAGCAAGCCCCAGGGAAGTGCACTTTATACGTCTGTGGAAGCGAACTGCAGCGGCGATGAAGTGGCTCATTTTTCTCTCCTCTTCAACCTCTCAGTCCCCCCTCCTCCAGTTGACACGCTAAGAAGGAGGACGCTTATGTAGGCGGAAGACCACGGTGTTCAAAGTCTGCTTTTAAAGTGATTTATTACTTGTATTATAATCGTTCCTTTATTGTAAACGTATATTAATTCATATAAAGGTGTTAGAAATTAAAAAAGGCAGTCTGTTAAACCCAAATTTTCTGTGAATTCTGCTGCTTCGTTCCTATTTTGTGAGGATTTGATGCAACAGGCTATCGTGTGCTCTGTGTTACTAGTGTGACAGACATTCAGGTCCACTGGGGAATAATTTGGGACAGTTGTCGCCTTGGTTTGCTAAGCCAGCCCGGGGCATCCTCAGCCACTCTGAGCAGTGCGGTTCAGCTCTCCTCTGGGGATAAACTCGATAGGTTTTAATGTTTCCCTGTCATGGAGCCTGCGTGCCATCAGTGGATAGAAATGTCCCCTTTAAGCCTGCCTTGTTCAAAAGTCACCGCGTGTTGCCATGGAGAGGACGGCCTGCTGTATGTGGAAACCTGACGTGATGCTGCTGCAACGTCATGAAGAACCTCTTGGTGTATTGACCCTTTATTGTAAATTGATTTCACAGAAAGATGAATTGATCTGTCCTTAAAGGAACAGTTCAGTCGTCACCTGGTTTAGTCTCCTGAATTCAGACATCGACCCGCTTCGAACGGCTCAGTCCTTCAGAAGTACTCGGCTGCCAAATTACTTTTGGAAGTCCTTTTTTTTTTTTTTGTTAGAATAAATCTTTGCATTTGACCTCCAAGCTGAAAGCGTCGGAACAGAGCAGTCGGAGGGGGGTGTAGCTTCGTAGGAGGTGAATACTAAGGTAGACGGAGGCTATTCAGTCAATGTTCCTGCTTCCTTCCTTCCTTCCTTCCTTCCTTCCTTAGCCAGGGAGACGTCTCCTATTCCTTTTATAGTTTCTACCTTTCAGATTCTACACACCAGCTGTTAGACGGAGGCCGACCTCCATCAGAGACCTCATCCAGGCTCGGGGTTTTCTTTCTTCGTCTCGTCCCGTAGAGACTGTAGTGTGATGTCCTGGATGTATGGGAAGCTGTTTTAATGTGCAAAGCTAAACAGCATGTCATGCTGGAGATCGATCATCCTCCGGGCTTGTTCTTTGGCAGTGATGAGCGTGAACTAGCCCAGTAATGCACTTTGGCTTCGGTTTAGGGACTTGCGGACTAGCTGCCGACCCCCCCCCCCCCCCAAACCACCCACCCCCTTCAGCCCAGGGTAAACTGAAACAGCCAAGATTAGTATTAATCCCTCTTAATGCCGTGGCTCATAATATAGTCATTAGGTGACTTGAGACTAAGCCATCCTACCTAACTGCCGCGATTTATTAAACACACACAGAGGATTTGCTGTCAATGCTGGGTGGGTATAAAGCGAACATCGCGTCTAAATACGTCGCTATCGGACTATTAATACTGATGGGATGTGATGTGGATGCTTACATTCAAATGAGGGGTTCACACGCTGAGGTGGGATAAAGCTGGATGACTCTCCTCTGAATGCAGCTGTCCTGTGTGTTGCTGGAAAGCATCTACAACCGCATGTAAAATTAATAACCAATCAGATTCATCTACATATCCAAACATCCTTAGATCGTCCAAGATGTTAGCTCGAGCTAAACTTAGCTTAACAACTAATTGTTTGCACGATTGTGCAGCAGGTTATTGGTTCGTCGCTGCTGGAGGAGTCGGCTCTGATCGTTAGCATGCTAATGTTAGCCGTGGGTTTTGTTGCTTTTAGCGCATAAATGTTAAATGTTTCTTAATATTTTAAAGAAAAACAGCTGTTTCAAACATTAAATACACGTCAGGCGTCATCCATTAAAACCCCTCTGTGGTCGGTTTCCGCCGGAGCTGCTTTGACAGTTGTGTTGACGTCACCGTAAATGTGATAATGAGTGTAATACATCTCTTAAAAGTCACTTAAAAACCCTGTCAGAGCACTGCTTTGTGTTTTCCTGTAACGGCAGCTCCATCAGTTTGTTGTAGACTTGTTGGCCAACGTTTGGAGTCTCATGTGAACACGCTGGAGTCGGCCTGTACAGTGTGTGGTTTCTGGAATCTCTCCTACCCCATGGGAATGCCATTAGTGGAGAGCTGAAGGAGTGCAGCAGGTGAAACAAATAAGGACGATAACTCCCCACTCCTCCTCCTCCTCTTCCTCCTCCTCCACACATCCACCCTCGCTCCACAGCTTTGTCTGTGTGTTGGCTGCTTTGTCTCTCATGTCTCACATATTTTTGCCGTTTTCCACACGACCACTCGCTTTCCTTGAATTCATTTCCATCTTGTTTGTTCAGACAAAAGCAGCTGGTCCAGTATAGATTTTAAACCCAGCATTTGTATTAATATTCATCTCAAAATATCAGCGGTGAATACATTTACACAACATAAAAACCGTCTTGATTCAGATGTTTTATAAGTTGTGTCTGTAATATATTTACTCTTGAAAAATCCACTTGAATTTCCCTTCGATTTCTTATCAGCTAACAAATGTTCTGTTAGCAATATGTCTACATATTCTGCTTCAGTTAAAAGTTGTAAATTATTTTGCCTGCATCCCTCAGTTTTTCTGCACATTGATGCTCCTCAAATTCAAAAATAATTCTCCCATTCTACTGGAAATCCGTTTCCATCGAGTGGACGGTGAAATCCACTCCGAGCCCCGAGCCTTTCTGCCGCTTTATCCCACCGAATGCATGCCATCTCCAGCTTAACCCTATACTACACCCAACCTTGAGCCCTCCAAACCTCATTAAATCAACTGTATGCCCCCTCTCTACTCAATTCCATCCACATCTCCCCCCTTTCTCTCTCTCTCCTTCTTTCCCCGCCCAACATCTTAACCAAGACACACACACTGACATTGGCAAGGGTACGTGGTTAAAGGATGGGATGGAAATTGTGCGTCTTGCTCTCCACTGTTTGTTTTTCTGGAAATAGAAGTGATAATACGAGGCTGCCTCATTTGAAGGGCACCTCACCTCACCTCACTACAAGCAAACACTTACCAATCGAAATGGAAATGGAAGGGTTCGGATTACACGGACACCTTGTTGGCAAGGCGGGTCATTGGGAGAAATGTACGAGGAGTTGATCTTTTGTCAGCTCCGATGAAGGACAAAGATATTTCATTGTGACAGATGGAGTCAATGTTTTACTCCGATGATATCCTGATGAATTACTAAACAAGCAAAACAGAAATGTTCATGTGCAGTCCCTTAGGATTGGATTTAGCATCATAAAACATCCGTTATTTGTAAGCACATTGAGCATTAAGTACGTCCATCCATCACGGAGGCGACAGCAGGCTGTGAAACATATTAAGTGGACATTGGGGCCCGGCCAGCTCTCTGCCTGAATAATGTGGCCTCTGTGCAAAGTATGCAGCATAGAAAATACATTTTATGTACAGGATAACAGGTGCAGAGCAAAACCAGTGGCTGGTGGGCTCCAGCCCAGGCCAGATTCCATAATGAAGTCATGGGGTTTGAATGCACCTTCTTTATTTTATTGGCTCGAAACCCAATTCTGTAAAAAAAAGAGTCTTCTTTGAACCTAAGAAAACATTCAGGTCAAATTTTAATCAGATCTAGGGAAGTTTTTTTTTTTCAGTATTATTATTCCAAGCATAATGAAACAAAGCATGCATTCCTCTCATGGACTATAAGCATCAGCTGTTTGATGCACATCCATATCATATTCACAATAAAAAGCAAAAATAAATATATATGATAATTTGACTCTCAGGCAGTGACTGAGAACTCATATGCCTCAGCAGCATTGTGTGCAAGCCCCAAAAACCAACACCAACAAAATTACCTAGGAAATGTTGCGCCAGAAGCTGAACTTCTCGATTGAGTCTTGAGCTGACTTTGTCTTTGGAAAGTTTTATTATGTCTATCCTGAATGGTAAATGTCATGCGAACTTCCACACTTTGATTTTGTAGTGTCGGCTTTCCATGAAAAACTTGTGTCAGTACTTAACCCTGGTTGTGCTATGATTATTTTGTCACCCGAGCTTCTTATAGTGAAGGTGGTGCAGATGAAGCACTTCAGAAACTGTGTCTGTTTAACACCGACACTGACCTCCATAACAAGGCATTTATTTCTGATTTGTGTTCTCAGTCATGGAGTTGAGTATCTGGATCATTTGAGGTTAAAGATTTGCTATCAGCCAGTCCAAATTGATCCTGATTCTCCCCTCTCAGTGATCAACATAGAACTCTGGGTCCTGCCGGGAGTTTCTTCCTCAATGAAGAAGTGTTTCCCCACTGCTGTCTCTTATGCTTGTTCTTTTGGGTTCTGTTGGTTTTCTCTGTCTGTTAAAGTGCTTTGAAATGACTGCTGATGTGATTAAGTGCTTTATAAATAAACGTTGATTTATTAATTGTCTGTGGTTGGTGCTAACTTTTGTAGATCCGTTCTTCGCCCAATCTGCTCAGAGATCCATCGCTAGCTAGCATGCTACCGTAAAGAGAACATGAATCTTCGTGATACAACCAATTTTCATGGAAATCCATCCTGTAGTATTTTTGGACTCGGCTAGCAAACAAAACACCCGACTAATAATTAAATGATTGCAGTATAACCTTCTAGTCCTGAGGTAAAACAGAAACTGAGATCATGACATTGTTATCACAGACTGTGGAAGTGGGCTCATGTTTCTCCATGACAACTTAGCACTCTTTTATCGTTGTTTTTCTCTGAGATAAATGAAGCGGCTTTGTTTAGATCTGAGTCAATGAGAAGACCTGTTTTGATTAGCGGTTGATTAGACTTTAAGAGCTAATACCTGCCTGTAAGGCCACCGGGACGCCGCTTCTTCCTCCTTGAATAATGCAGCGAGACTGTTGCTGTAGCTACAAATGCAAACTATATTCCGTGTAGGAAACGCTCTCCTGTAGTAACCATTACAGGCATCCTCTCAAGCATTTTCCAAAACTTTTAATTTCTCCAGGGTGTACAAATTGCCTGTTTAAGTTGCACGGAGGCATTGTTCCAAGCATCTATAAAATACCGCTGTGGCCCCGGTGAAATGACTATACGCTGCTACATAGCATTGTTCCATCCTAATTGCCCCCCGTACTACAAGTGTCAGTTTCATTGAGGAGAATAAAAGGACTGCAGACAGGAAAAAGAAGAATGAATGAAAGAAGGGTGAAGGGGCTGTGTGGCTAAGGAGAGCTGACATTCATCAAACTTCTCCCGACAGATGTGTGAGAATACTGTCGTGCGAGACTTTGTTGAGCAGATGAACAGCAGAATCCTCTCTGGATTTCATTTAGCCTTGCCGGTCTTGTTAAGGCGTCGCCTCCCCTCCTCGGCACGAGGACCCTGACTCTTAATTTTAGCAGCTGAAGAGGTCCAGATCAATAACCATCAGTGTCTGGTTTTGGGCCGCTGCGTCGGTCAAAGCGGGGGTGGGGGGGATTCATCTGATGCTCTCCCTCCCCTCGCCTCCGTCGCACCTGAGAGTAGGTGTTGTGTTGTTTTACCCATTTTCACTCAATCTTTTTGAGCTATGCGTCAAAGAAGAGCTAGTTTATTCAGCAGATATATTAGTTTTTCTCACACAACTTGCAGAACCGCAAGAACATCTTTATTTATGATGCGCGGACCGCCCGTATGGATTTGCATGATGCAGTCGACTGGGTACAAGTTGGAGTTTGTTCTTGTTTCCTGTCAGTTTAGCTGCACATGCTTAGAATCTCAGCTGGACTCGCTTAACATCAAGATGGAAACGGAAAAAACAAGCCAGGCGGTGACACTTTGGGTCAACATCAACCTCACCATGAATACAGACATCAAGCTGATACCAGTCTCTAATCCATCGTCATTCAGCCCCAAGAAAAAGATTGAAACAACCGTTTATTTGGATCAGAAATGTGAATAAAAGCGTTTTTCTACCTGGCTGATGAATAAATAACTAGTTCCCTGCCTAAATATTCCGAATGACAGCCCTGTAGAGCCTCGGCTTTATCTCCCTGTAATATTTCACGTCTTCGAGCTTTGCGGTGTTCTTGAACCGTTGGGTCAAAATCCACTGTGATCTTTGTTTAATTTGCTTCTGCGAGACAAAGAGGCCTCTCAACGTCGATGCCAGCGCCATGAGAGCGTAGTCCTCCCTTTCTTTTTTCTTTTTTTGATGTATCCACCATTAAAAGCACTTGATATTTTGCTTCCAGTGCTCAGCTCCTCTATGGTGAGATTCTTTGGAGGACAGGCCTGTTTGCATAACTCTTTACTGTGCTTAGAGAGCCTTGCAAACATCTTCGGAGACTCCACATTGAAATATTTGTATGTTTTCGGTCGCGAACGTCTGGGCGTCGATATTGTTTGTCTTTCATTTCTTCATCCTTGCAGTTTTTTTTCTTTTTCTTCTTGTTGTCAGGACAATAAGGTTCGTCTGCAGCTCAGATTTATGTCCCGTTGTTGCTTCTCGGTTCTAAGCCTTTTCTGCTCCAGTGCCAATAGATGTGCATGTGTTAAAGACGGCTTACGTTCTGCTGTGAGCCGACCTCATCCCGAGGTGTTCTCCTGGGGGGGCAAAGGTTCACCCCCTCCGCCTCCACCCCCCCCTTTCACTCTGTCTTTGCTGCGGTCATTTGGAGAGGTAATCCACACATGGCTGGATACTCTCAACTCCGGCTCGGAGCAGAGAGAAGGAGCTCCGGCTTGGTGGAGGTAGATAGGATTAGGCTCATGGTGAATCGTAATGGGCTCATTCCACCCTCCTGTTTTTTAGCCAATTAAGCAGAACTCAAGTTGGACTTGTACGTACTTTTAAATCAGGACTTGCACGCGGGCCAGCTCAGCCCTTATATGGCGACACGCACGCTTGGGTGAGCCACTTAAATCCTTTTTTTTTTTTTTTTTTATTATTATTATTTTGGTCAATGTCAGCCAGAGGTTAACCTGGTTCCAGAATGATTGCCTCACCACGGCTGCAACCGTCGCTAATTTATTTCACTCGACTCCACAAGCCCCTGGAGATTGAGTCGGAGTACAGCGTCTGTATTTAGACTTTATATATAAGAAGATTGGTGGTGGCCACCAACAGACGGCTGCAGTCAGGCCCGTGTTCACTGATGGCCAGCAGGATCAATACAACACAATTGACTTTTCCAATCTGTGGTCTTTGGGAACGCAGCCACGGCACTTACAGGGTGATCGCATCTGATGAAGTCTTCATCAGGGTCTATTGACAGATTCATTTGAGCCACCCCCCCTTTCCACCTCTTACAACACTGTAAAGTAACAGGACAGAAAAAGCCCTCTGAAAAGTTTTTCCCGCGGCCGATGGATCGCACAAACAAACGTCTTCGTTTTTTGCATAGTTTGTGAGTTTATGTTTTTATTTAATATCTTTCGTGGGAAAAATCGCTTATTTTTTTGCGCGGTTGTTTCTAAATTTACACTCTGCGTCACCCTTTCAACCAAAAAGTGCTTTAAGCTTCCAGATTTAACTTAAATAAAACCCCCAGATGAAAAAATATTCAATAAAGCAGAAAGCAAAGGATTTGCTTTTGAAACTGAGGCCTGTAAGTGACCTGGCGGCTGATAAAGGGTCTGCGTAAAGTTCCAAAATATTTCATATTTTATTTCTAAACAAGCCGCAGGGGGATTGGATATCACACGCTAATTCATGGCGGTCACATGTGCACTTTTGGAAATTGGTTGGACGCTGCTCGGCGCTTTTGATATCCAAGTTGTTTTTTCTCCTCTGGAGTGAAGCTGTTCTTAGAGCCGTAATCCTCACGTTATTACTGTGGCAAGAACTCGCCTCGCACAAGATTTCACAGCGGCGTTCGTGACTGCACTAATTTTCTCTGTTGTTTTTTTTACCTGTTTTGTGTTTCTCACTCTTCATTTCTGACCCCATTTTTTCCTCGGAAAACTATTGATGTCGGAATGGATTGCCCAAAGGAGGTTTTCCCAGAGTTTCTTTATGATTTTTTTTTCGTGGGAATTTTAGGCATCAAAACACACACACACAGACACACACACGCACACACACATCCATACCTCCGAATCCCCTTCAGGACAATGTCCAGAGGTAGCATCCATCTGGAAATAAATGTCTATTAACAACAGTTGATTGTGGGTTTACATGACTGATTTTTGTGAATGTGTGTCTCCTCAGAGCTCTCTGACGTCGAGCCCAACATTTTCCTGAGGCCCTTCCTGGAAGTGGTCCGTTCTGAGGACACCACTGGACCAATCACAGGCCTTGCTCTTACCTCTGTGAACAAGTTCCTTTCCTACGGCCTCATAGGTAAGAAGAAAACCCCTTAGCTTTGTGTCTGCATGTATTTTTATTATTGTGACACCTCATGTTGTGTTTACTTTATCTGTACGGATACTGTCCATCATTTTCCTGTCAATGATGTTCATGGTTAGCAGTTAGCGTCGGCTAACAGACATTTTAGCTATCAGTAAAGCCACGTTGTTGTTGTTGTTGTTGTTGCTTCAAATCTGAGAGCGTTCACGCAGAGCAGTCGGGAGGACGTCGAAGCGTAAAGCAAGGTGTCATCAGCAAACAAGGATTATTGATGGTAGATGTCCAGGTAGTGGTTGGATTTGGACTTCCTGGTCTGTTTTCCAGAGGAGAACAAAACCAGAAACAATCATGTATATATTAAAATAGAGAGGCACAGAGTTTATGGTGATATATATATATAAATTTTTTTAAATGTTGGTGCGATACGACCGTCTGAGCTCATCCTGACGCTCCTTGTTGTTCTCGGCGCTCCATTGGGAAGCAGCGTTTTCCCATTTCTGCTGCTTCCGGTCGTTGTCAGTGCAGGAATTCCCAGGAACAGTCTCTTCTCATCAGCGATGCAGAAGCTGACTTGCGCTGGCGTCCGTTCAGGACCGCCTGTCCTCATTAGCCTCCTCATGGAAAAGGAACCGTCTACCCGTTGTTTTATTAAGTGTGAAATGAGTCGGCATCAGCAGATGTTGGTCCAAATCACGGGGGTTGAGTCAGGGTTACATGGCTGTCAAAACAGCTGCAGTCACTGCTAAACTAAATAAGAACGGTTGCGTGCCGTTAAGAGGCTACCAGCAACTCAGACTTTAAACACAGCAGCTCTGGGATCTGGCTAAATGTTGGAGTTGCTCTAAATGTCCTGTTTTGGATTGTTGGTCGTTATCGTCCTCCGGCTCACTCTCATCCATGCGTGCTTTCTGTTCTACAATGATGCCACAAGTCAGATGTCACTCCAGACGCGACACCAGCTCCATAACACCCCCCCCCCCACTGTCTCCCCCCTCTCCCAACCTGACGCCATGTCACGACAACCAGAATGTCATCAACACTGTCCAAGAACTTCATCTCTGTTTGACTTTTGCGCTGCACAAAGTCTCCAGCAGCACTTGAACACACTTGAGTCTCCTCTTGTTTTACTTAGACATGTATTTGCTTTTTTTTTTTTTTTTTTTCTCTCAAGTGGGGTGGGGGGTGGGGGTGAAGGCACTGTGAGCATGTGATACCGAATGCTGGTTCAAAGAGTATTGAAACTCGATCTGAAGAATGCGTCAGAAGCTCCCAGAGGAGAGCAAAGACACATTTTTCCAGAGTGTCTGTTTGAGATGGAGATTTTTCAGGAAGCAAACAGTCATTTTAAGGAGCTTCTGATTCCAGTTAATATTTCTTTTGGTTGGTTTTAAGGTTTAAAAAAATCTGTTCTTTCCACATCATGATTAATTTTTGTAAATTTAACCTGTTTACCACTAATAATACATCCTTTACCACAAACCTGTGTTAAAATATCAGTTATTTGAATATATTTTGAGTTCCCTTATAATCCATTAAAAATTAGCTTCGCATGAGTTGAAGGCAGATCGTTGTGCTTCAAGGGAATGAGGACTTTCCCAGTTTGCACCATTAGTTTAATTTAAGTTTATCGGATAGGGTTAGAGTCCAGTAACGATGGTCTTGTGAAGTACTGCCATCTTCTGGCTCTGCAGAAGCTGAGAATCTGACCTCTGATGAAAGCTTCCTGGATATTTCTTCTGGGTTCAGGTGCTTTGAAACGGCGCCAGCGGCGTCTTTGAACGGGATGCCTCGCTCTCGAATCAATTTGTTTAAATCGCCTGCGCCAGGGGGGGGGCAGCTGTGCTTCTGAGGATAAGGGGTCACTTTGGGTTAGCATAAACATTACACCATCGTCCCTCTGCCAGCAGGCAGTTGTGTTCCTCTTGATCCCGTGTGTTACGTTTAATATGATCCCTCCAGTGTGTGTGACTGCGAACATTTATCTCCTTGTCCGCCATCATGTCCATCCCTCCCCTGCTTTTTTTTTTTTTTTTTTTTTTTTTTTTGCTTGGCTAGGGCTAAAAAAGAAAGGGAAAGGTAATCATCCCCCACACACATGCACTCATTTCCCACCCCTTTCATTTAGCGTGAGGTAATTCCTCTCAATCTGTGGCCTGAGGTCTGCTGGCATGGAGGGAGCGGAGAGCTAAGCCTCGGCGCTGACAGATCTCCACATATCTGCTCCATCCTTTCTTTTCCCAGCCCTCCGCTCTCCTCTCCTCCCGGTTCGTTTTCTCCCTGTGGTTTCTGCCGCCCAGCCGAGTCAGCAAAGCCCGACGCTGCCGCCAGCAGCTGCGTGGTCGCCGGCCCACGAGGGCTAACGGCGAGGCTCAGCCCCCGGCTTAAGCTGCAGCCACCGCCAGAAGAAACGGGCTTAGACCTCAGCTGCAGCCTGCCTCCGGTTTCAGGCGTGTGGAACTGGTTGTTATTGATTGCAAAGGTTGTTCGAATTCAATAAAGAGGTAAATAAGTAGCAGCTTTACGTGCAGTTCACTCATAATTTACAAAAAACACAAGGTAGTACTTCTGTCCCCGAAACAATTATTAAATAAAATTTGATACGTTGGTCATTAAAGAAGGAAAAATGTCTTCATGTAAAGAGAGAAAGAAATAGAAATGGGGGAAAAAATGGCCTTAAAAGATGAAAATAAAGAGGAAGAGAAAATGAGGAATTAAAAAAAAAAAGTTTTAATTGGAATTGAAAAGCTAAGACTAAATTATCCAACCAAAAGGAGAAAACAAGTCTTAGAAAAGAGATAAAAATAAGATTATCTTTGCTTTTCAGAAACAAAATCTCTTGATCATTCACAATATTTTTTTTTTTCCTAAAAGTTTCTGCAGTTTTTAACTTTAAATTTCCATATAAGAGAAAAACAAATGCTGATGAAAGTCCAGAGGCGATGAGATGAGATCAGAATCAGTTCTACATGTCGAACTCAACTGATTTGTACTTTGCTTTATAAGTTGAGAATAAATTCATAAAACTGTTTCCTGGATGTATTTCATGGAACTCAATCACATCCTGGAGATTTTTCTTTGTGTGTTTTAGAAAAAAGCAACAACAACAGAACACAATAAAAAAAACAAATCAAACAAACAAACAAACACTAAATCCAGCCTGGAGCGGGGCGGCCTGGGCTGAAAGGTGATCTTGATGCTATTCAGGATTCGAACAGGTGAACAAACTCATTTTCTTCTCTGACTGGGGGTGGTGGTGGGGGAAACAACGGCGCTGCCTTTTGTCGGATTTCTAAAGATGGCGTTCGATCGGAGGGCAGCGCCGCCGCCATTTTTTTTTTTTGTCTGCGCGCACTTAAAAGCCCCACGCCTGCCCTTCGGCTTCGCCGCCGCTCACGCCACATCTTTGATTCCTGTCACCAGAAGTTTGATTCTGCTTAAACTGCTTTTATGCGGCAGCTGGTTCAACCCCCCATTGACTTTGCCCACATACCCTCAGGCACACACACACACCCACACACACACACACACACATAGAGAGCCTCTCCTTTCCTCAGTGTTATTTTAACAATGCCCCCCCCCCTCCCTCCTGCCCCTCCAACCCGTCCTTTGGACACTGCTTGTATAGACTCGGTGCCAGGAGAAGGATTAGTGTTTTATATCACTTCTGACATCCTGCCGGATCCCCCTGTGGCTCCAGTTTCTGTCTGGACGTTGGATGTTTTCAGCACAACTCGCATGCTTGTTGTCACCCTCCCCTCTGGAGGGATGTTGGCATTGCTTTGTCTCAACAGCCTTCGCCGCGCATAAACCCGTCCCTCATCCGCGGCCCGGCTTCTGACTGATATACCGTCTGCGCTCCCGATTGTCATCGTTAAACGCCCCCCACCCCCCCCCCACCCACACCCCCACACACCCAACCTCGTCTGCCGGTAATGGAACGCTCTCTCACAAATGTTGGGCGTCCATTTTTTTGTTTTCCTCCACGTCGGTCCTGGCGTTGACAGGCGGCATCGGAGTTCTACTTGGAAAACCTTCCTTTCTCCATCCCTGTGTCCACTCCCCCCCCCCCCACTCTCCACCCCCCCCTCCCACCTCGGCTTATTAGCTAATGAATTGCCGCTCCTGGGGGCGATGGGAAAGGAAAACAGGCTGGCTCCAGGCAGATAGCTGACCGGCCTGCTCAGGTTTCAAAAACATCGGCTCCTGTTGCTCCGACTGGCGATTTGTCCCAGACTACCTCCAACAAAAGGCCACATCTGGTCATTAGAGCTGGGGGAGGAAGGACAATGTGGACAAACCGCTCTAGATTTGTCTGGTTTTGTTGATGTGTTGAGCTTTTAGAGCTGTGTTAACAATAATTACCCCACCCTTGAATACATTTTCATTACTCTAGAATCTCCAGAATGACGCATCCAGATGATTTTTTTTTCACCAATCTGAATGGTTTTAACTGCCTTTAAGCAAATATCAGCAAGTCTGCATCGATCCATTGAGATGTACTTTTATTTATTTATTTCATGGTTTCTTTTCTGTGTGCAGATGCGAACCATGAAGCTGCAGCGGAGGCCATTGAGAACATGGCGGACGCCGTCACACATGCGCGATTTGTGGGAACGGATCCGGCCAGCGATGAAGTGGTCCTGATGAAGATTCTGCAGGTACGGCGTGTCCAGCAGAAGAAATTGGAATCTGGTCTGAAAATATCCTGTTTACAACGCAAACAGACACTTTAATACATATATACGCCTTCATATATGAACTATATATAGATGGTGCTCTCATAAGATTTACAGGTTGAGTAAATCAATTCATTTGATCGTAAATCTTCTGCGGTTTGTCGCACCGACCGTATCTCCCGGGTTTTGTCTACCAGATTTTCTTGATGTTTGCAGCACACGTCTGATTATGTGTCAATGATCTTGTCTTTACCTCCTCGATGGGCTTTGTGTTACCATGGTGATGCTCTTTGCCTCAGGTGCTGAGGACTCTGCTGCTGACCCCCGTCGGCGCCCACCTGACCAACGAGTCCGTCTGTGAGATCATGCAGTCCTGCTTCAGGATCTGCTTCGAGATGCGTCTCAGCGGCGAGTGACCTCAGGTGTCTGATTCAAAAGGAATTGTTTTGCTGTGGGTTCTAACGTGTGTGTTTCTCTTCTCAGAGCTCCTGAGGAAATCGGCTGAGCACACACTGGTCGACATGGTGCAGCTGCTGTTCTCCAGGTGAGCTAACAGGACGGCGGCGTTCACACGTTAGCTCCACGGTTTGATTCGGTTCGGGTGCTGATTCCTTTTTTTCATTCTTGGATGTGTGGAGAGTCAGAATGAAGACCAGACCTCCTCTGGAGGTTTTTGGGTCGTTCTTCTGTCACGTTCACAAGAACGTGACAGAATGTTGCTTTGAAAAGAAGAAGAAGAAGAGCAGAAGAAGAGGCCGTACTCTCCTCCATCAACGCCGGATTACAGAGTGATGCTTTCTGCATACATCAGCCTCTCTGGCCTCATTTATACCCCTGGAGGCTCATGAATTTCATTTTGTACTGTGAACAGGGTCAATGGGCCAGTAGTCACTAATGCCATAACATGATTTCTCCTTTGGCATTTATCATTAGAATTCCTTTCTTCGCATCAACCCCCCCAGCCTCACCCCACCCCGTCCAGATGCATCAGCGTGCCGGTCACATTCAGTCACAGACAAGTGGATGAGCCGCTTGAGCTTCCCATCTCATGATCTGCATATAAATGAAGCTGGTCTCTGCTTCAGCAGCTCCATAAATACTAAGAAGCACAAAGCTAGAATCAAACACACACACAGGCGCTCATACAGAATGAGCTACGCCAGCGATTTTTACATGGGGGGGGGGGGGCAGTCCGGAGAATCTCTCCGCACATCTGAATGTGAAGCAGCGTCGGCGGAGAACAAATAGCTCTAAATAAAGTTACGGTTTCCCATCTCCTGTTTGGAGACAATATTCGATGCAGGATTTGACGCTAAGCGACGGGTCCGGTTTTGGTTTTTGCCTCAATTCACTGAATTTGACTGTTGGGGTGCAGAAATAGAAAAGCACATCAAATGAAACAAAACAAGGAATTAAAATTACATTTAGACAGGATGCACTGGAATATAAAATATTAAAATAAGTGAGACTTCCAATACTGAATACTTAAATAAAACAGTCATAAGTCAACTGGTTTAAAGACGTTTATGTTTGGTCGTGAGAATTATCGCCGGGCCTTTTACTCCACATCCTTCTAATTCTGCTCGTACACATGCCCCGCATCTCATTTTGCTTATGTTGAACTCCCAGCCCCCCCCCCCCCTCCCCAGTTGTTCACAGACCCTGGATAATAGAGATGTGAGAGCTGCCACCCCCCACATCCCCCATCCTACCCTCACAGAGAATAATGAGCAGCCACTTTCCTCAGCTCCTCAGAACGACCCTTAGATTGCCTGCTGAAAGTATTAGGCATGTTAATCTGTTGGACCCACAGATCATCCAATAATCATGCTCGCAAGACAACACTCTATTAATGCCGAGTTAATGTCAGGAGGGGGCTGCCGGGGCTCTGTGTGTGTGTGTGTGTGTGGGGGACGGATGGTGACATCTCATTTTCTGGCAAAGCTTTAGCGTCTACAAAAACCTGGAGGCTCGCACACAAACACACGGCGCCGCTCATCTGTTGCTGGAAAAACTTCTGTTGGCTCTGGTTTAACGTGTAGAAGTTCCCACAATGCTTAGGACGCATTCTAGGTTCTCATTACGTTCGTCTGACCTCGCATTTGTTATTCAAAGAGTCCACGCTCCTTCTGTTCTCAAAGAACGCCTGAAATAAAAATGTCTTTATTTTCTTTTCAGGCTGCCACAGTTCAAAGAAGAGGCCAAGAGTTATGTGGGCGCCAACATGAAGAAGGTAACGGAGACGACATGCGTTTGACCTTTTGAGCGCTGTGATGTGATTTAACATCAGATCGTCATGTGTGAACTAGCGAGACTAGCCTGTATGTTCCATTCTGCAGAACTCCTCTAGATACTTCGTCAGGGGTGTCAAACTCATTTTCACCGAGGGGCCACAGCAGCATAATGTCTGTCCTCAAAGAGCCAGATGTAACTAATAAATGTAACTAAATGTAACTCAATTTAATTTAAAATAAATGTGACAAGTACTTAATATTAAATAACACTAAAATTCTTACTTATTACTTACTTAAAATCTTTGTTTCTCTGTTATAACATACATTTTTGATTTGTCAGGTTATGAAACCCACATAAATCCATCAATCAACAATCAAACTGTTCAAATACATAAATAAAAATGACATCAAACACAAGTTAAGACATGAACTTTGTTCAAAATGTTTTTGTCAGAGTTAAAATGAGCTTAATTACTGCATTGTGGGAAATGTAGTTTCTGGTCAAAGCACGCTTTTGACCTCTTTGTTTTTAGCAACTCACCTTTACGCTCTCGTGGGCCACGTAAAATGATGTGAAGGGCCACATTTGGCCCCCGGGCCTTGAGTTTGACACGTGTGCTTTATGTTTATGTTCAGGATTAAATGTTACATTCCAGATCAGTGACACGCGCTGTATTTAAAGAATGTGCAGTAAAGAAAACATAAGGTAGAGTGAGGACTACCCAGCAGGCTTTGGGGGTGGACATGTGTTCCACTTCCTGGTTTGCCGTCTATCGTGGACTCAGAGCTGGACCGGTCCCCCCCAGCAGCTGGTTCTGTTCTGCTTGTTTTCCACTCACGCCGTCTCACCCGTCAGCTGGCTGCTCCCCCACTCCCACCCGGGTCCCCCCCCCCCTCCCTCCCCCACAGCCATCCCACGCCGCTTTAACGTGTCTGCTCGAGAGTGTGTTGTTGGTCCCGCTGCTGACATGTAACCCATCACTAATCACGGGCACACGTCCGCTCCCACCCCCCCCCCCCCTTCTCTTCTGAGGCTTACAATATCTTGTGGAAAAACAAACGAGTCCAGGTAAGGACGATGACTTTGAGTATTTAGGGTGTAGAAACTCCTTCGTAACCCCCCTCCCCTGGTTTAAGACCCCCGTTTATCCCCAAAAAGACTAATTAACATGCTGTTACACAGCTGATAACTGACTTCCTGTCACATGTCTGTGCTACTTGTAGTTTCCATGTCCCGACGAGCCATCCTTTGGGTTTGGGCTGATGCATGTCTCAGCTGCTCGATGTCATGCTGCCCATATGCTTTCTCAGCTGTTGCAGGATGGAGCATGTTTCAGTGTTGGTTTTCAACAAAGAGCGTCTGAAACCCGGAATGATTTAAATATAAAGACGATATAATAATATAATAATACCTCTACATTCATTTAAAACATCACAGCAGCCCCCATTGGAGTGATAGAAACGGCAGTGACTCTTCTTATTGTAGAGGTTTTTGTGTGCATGAGCATTCTGTGCTGTATCTGTCTCCTGATTGGTCGGTAGCTGGTGTTCCTTTACGCTGTGATCAGGTGGGACGTTCTCACTTGTGAGATGATTGTGTGATGTAAAACATTTGTCCGTTCAGATTTGTTTTATTCTCCTACTTTTATTCTAGAGATGTCTGCTTTCTCTAGAAAATAATGGAGCTAGATGGTTTAGCACGGGAAATCCAAATCCTCAAATAATTCGTTTCATTGCGTGAAAGAGAAAATAGACGCAAACTCACTCCCGAAGGATCGAGACGAGTCGACTTTTGGGGTGAACTGTCCCTGTGAGCGTCCAATCTGATCACGGCGTCCATCGATGGTGGACTTTCAGCGGCGCAGGATGTTTTCATCCGCTCTGTTTCCTCTAGTTGAAGATGCGCGCCGGCGGAATGAGCGAGTCGTCCAAATGGAAGAAACAGAAGCGATCGCCCAGAGCGCCTCGCCACATGGTCCGAAGTCCCTCCGGTCAGATGGATCCGGCCCAGTCCAGCCCCCTCAGCAACAACAGCATTTCAGGTAGAGATAGAAGTTCTCTTCTGGTGCTTCCCAGAAGCTGAACCCCTCAAATAACCGTCACCTCGCCCCCCCGTTAGGTGGCGTTCCGTTTATCGAACAGGGCTCGTCCAGCTCGGGCCTGCCGGTGTCAGACAGCGTCGGTTCATCCATCTCCAGCCCTTCAACCACAGACAGCGGGCTGGACACCTGCTCCAAAGCCACCTCCAGGGAGGACCTGACCGACCTGGAACAAAGCGGCTCCTCCGCCACCTCCCCCGCCACCGGGAACGGGAACGCCGTCCCCGGGACGGAGCCCAGTTCTCCAGACGCACAAGTAACTCCCATTTCTTCCTCATCTCCGCGTTGATGATGCTCCTTTCCCTCCTGTGGAGCTGATACGTGACGTCATGGCGACTGATGATGCTGTTTTCCGTCCAGTGTGATGGCAGGCGTGTGGACCAGGTTCAGTCGGCCTCGGTGGAGTCCATCCCCGAGGTCCTGGAGGACAAAGACTCCGTCACGGAGCAGTCGGACGGCGCTTCGGTGCACGACATGGACTACGTCAACCCGCGAGGCGTCCGCTTCACCCAGTCCACGCAGAGAGACGGTGAGGACGCCCCTCGTTTCTCTCTCTCTCTCTGGCTGTCGGCTGCTGACGGCGCTGCTGTTTTCTTCACCTCCATCCTCTTTTTTTTTTCCCCTCTTCTTTCTGCAGGAGCCGCCCTCATCCCTTACGGCCTGCCGTGTCTAAGAGAGCTGTTCCGCTTCCTGATCTCGCTGACCAACCCCCACGACCGCCACAACACCGAGTCCATGATATACATGGGCCTGCAGCTCCTGACGGTGGCGCTGGAGTCGGGACAGATCGCCAACTACCAGTCTTTACTGGGACTGGTCAAAGACGAGCTGTGCAGGCATCTCTTCCAGGTGAGGGAGAAGTCTGCCTTTAATTCTACATCGTTTTATGAGCAAACAACCCTAAACTGTGGAATTCTCTGTGTTGTAGCTGCTGAGCATGGAGCGTATGAACCTCTACGCCTCCTCCATACGCGTCTGCTTCCTGCTTTTCGAAAGCATGCGACTACATCTGAAGTTCCAGCTCGAGGTAGTTCCTTCGTCTTCTTCTTTACCCTCCGTTTTCCTGTCCTGAAAGTGTGAAACTCACTCTCTGCACCCGCGTGCAGATGTACCTGAAGAAACTGATGGACATCATCACGTCGGAGAACGTGAAGATGCCGTACGAGATGAAGGAGATGGCTCTGGAGGCTCTGGTCCAGCTGTGGAGGATCCCCAGCTTTGTCACTGAGCTCTACATCAACTACGACTGCGACTTCTACTGCTCCAGCCTGTTCGAGGACCTCACCAAGCTGCTGTCCAAGGTGTGCCCGTTAAAAAAAACACAATCTGATGTCTGAGGACTCGACTCGGCGTCATTTAACAACCTTTTGTTTTTACCCACTTTTTGCAGAATGCGTTCCCGGTGTCGGGGCAGCTCTACACCACCCACCTCCTCTCTCTGGAGGCTCTGCTCACCGTGATCGACAGCACCGAGTTTCACTGCCAGGCCAAGGTGGTGAGCAGCGCCGCCCAGCAGGACCAATCAGAAACGCTGCTGCCAGAGGGAGAGGAAACCGCCAAAAATGGATCGGACGTTTCATCCGGTACTCATTTGACAGTTTGTGTTTTAAGGCGACTCAAGTAATCCAAAAACTCCTTGTTAAGACGGCGAAGTCAAACTTATTCTGTTAACGGTGAAGGATGACTTTCATTAAGTTGACTGGTTTTCCTCTGGAGCGCTAACAGTGACTGCTAACGTTAGCTTGACTCTCTTCAGACCAGTCTGAGCTCAAGGTTTAAGTTAAAGGAGCGGCTGCTGGGTCAGTTAAAACTTGTTAAAAATTTGACACTACACTAATCCCTCGCGTATTTGCGCTTCAAGATGCACGGATTCACTACATCGTAGATTTTTAGTAGGTAGTCACGTGACACCGTACGCGCATTCTATTGGCTGACAGCACCTGGAAGTGCTCCGAGTTCCAAGACTTAAAGAACGCAGGGCACTTCCATGTATTAAAGAAACACTTTTCTTACAAAAGTGCTTTAAACAGTCTATCAGAGTGTGGGAAAAGGTAACACAGATAGATGGTGCTTTCATATCAGTATGGGGAGGGTTCAGAAACGTTTAAATTGCCCTAAATAATAAAATAAATAGTTTGTCACTATATTGCGGAATTTCATTTTTCGCTGGTGATCCTGGAACGCATTAACCGCGAGTAACGAGGGATTACTGTGTTCCCTGTTTTTCAGACCTAAATAGATTGGGTAGCACCAACGGTTTGAGTCCTCCACCAGCTGGGGATGCACCAGTGTCCCCCCCCACCAGCGGGCATCAGATGGCAGAGAAGATGCGGCTGGGAAGACAGGATCAAGGAGACAATGAACCTGGTGAGACTTATGACTCCACACACTTTTTTTTAAGTCATTAAAGTCAAATCCAGTGAAGGAATTTTATTCCTCTTTGTCGCAGCTGAGAAGAGAGTCCCCAAAAAGCCCCAGCGCTTCTCATCCTGTGTACCGGAGTCCCAGGAGCTGATGGAGATAAGAACGAAGAAAAAGGTGACCGGAGTCGATTGGTCCAGATGTGTTTTCCTGTTAGACACCAACAAACCAATGATGACGCTTTTTCACCCCCCCCCCCCCCCTCCGTGTGTCCAGCTGCTGATAACCGGCACCGAGCAGTTCAACCAGAAGCCAAAGAAGGGGATCCAGTTCCTGCAGGAGAAAGGCCTCCTGAGCGACCCCATGGACAACAACCAGGTGGCTCAGTGGCTCCGGGAAAACCCCCGCCTGGACAAGAAGATGATCGGGGAGTACATCAGCGACAGGAAGAACATGGAGCTTCTGGACAGCTTCGTGAAGTGGGTTGAATCCACTCGTCTGGTCTGAAAGAAGGAAGAAATTTGAGGTTATTCTAAGAATGTGTTTTATTTTCTCCGCAGCACGTTTGCCTTCCAGGGGCTTCGTATCGACGAGGCGCTGCGGCTCTACCTGGAGACCTTCAGACTCCCCGGAGAGGCTCCGGTCATCCAGAGGCTCCTGGAAACCTTCACGGACAACTGGCAGGTGGGGAATCGTTCCCTCAGCGGCGTTTGGAACCGACGGGTTACCGTGAGAACGAACGACATCCGGGGTCAGAACGGGATCTGTGATTTTTCGGATTAAATCAGAGAACTTCTTTGTTTTAAATGTCGTTAAAGCTGCATTAAAACAAGATCTCTCTCACACACACACACACACATACACACACACACACACACATCGGCGATGAAGGACAGAATCCACACGGGGGGTTATTTCACCTCTCAAAATAGCAGGAGGAGCCATGTGACCTGGAAACTATTCCTAGTAATGTCCTTTTCTTAGGCCGACACACAAATAGTAGCCTTGAAAGTGTCGATGAGTAATTTTAGTCGCTGACTCCCGATGCGTTTTCCACTCCCTGAGGTCACCGCAATGTCGGCAGGGAAGATGCGCAAAGGTGAGGATCAGACCCGGCTGTTCTTATGTAAAAATCCGTGTGTGTGTGTGTGTGTGTGTGTGTGTGTGTGTGTGTGTGTGTGTGTGTGTGTTTAGAAGGTGAACGGATCTCCTTTCTTAACCAACGATGCCGGCTTCGCCCTGGCCTACGCCGTCATCATGCTCAACACCGACCAGCACAACCACAACGTCCGCAAGCAGAACATCCCCATGACTGTAGAGGTGAGAAAAACCTCTCCCCTAACCCCCCCCCCGTTTTGTTCAAATTTAACCCCGTAGTTCACTGCGAAACGCTGTTTGGGTCTGACATTCCCCCGAGGGCGCTAGCATTTGCACCGCCGCAGTTTGGCGGCTCGGAAAAAGCCAACAGCTGTAGCCAGTGGTGGTCCGGGGGGGGGGGGGCGCTGTGTGTTTTTCCTGCGTGTGATTGACAGCTGATGAAGACTAAACAGCGCCTGTGGGTGGGCCCACTCTCACTGACAAACAACAGCGACGACTCGCTTTCTCTTTTTCACGCCGCCGCGGCTTTTGGGGAAGGTGTCTTCACTCTCTCGAGTCGACGCCGTCACATCGTCACACAGCTGCTCTGTTCTAAACGACTCCCCCCCCCCCCCCCCCACACACACACACACACACACACACACATACACACACACAAGCATTCCCCAAAGGTCGGCTGCGGTTTGATGACGACGCTCGTTGACCTCCGGGCTCAGACAACAGGCAGAGGCGTCCACACAATAGCTCGGAGAGGGGGGCCAATAAAAGTGGCGCCGAGCAGCTCGCAATGCATAGTATTCGCTGCAGCATGTGTTGGTGTTGGGGGTGGTGGTGGATGGGGGGCGGGGAATTTGCACACTCTGACCGTGGTATAAATAAAGATCCCATTGTCACGGATCTGAATCGGGCTCAGGTGAGGTCAGGGATGGATCGGGTTCTACCTGTGTTTTATTAGCGGTGGCTTCCTGTTTCTCTATACCGCTGTTTATTTTCCTGTCCTTGCAGAGCCCCCCCTGTCACCCCCACCCCACCCCCCATTTCACCTTACCTGCTGACTCGAGTCAAAGCCGAGCCTTGAAGCCGTCCGTCATCACATGGACGGTTCTGTTTATTTACAGGAGGCTCTTGACTCTAATCCTTGTTTTCCTAACCCTTGCAACTAAAGCCTATTAAGTAACGCATACCGAGTGTTTCTGCACAAGCCTTTTAATTGTTGGTGGGATGAACGCTTAACGAAGCCCCCCCCCCCCAGAATGCCAGAGGCTCGTGAGTCTGAGCTCAGCTCGACGGGATGAGTGGAGAAATGACCGTCATCAACAGTTTGAATAAAGTTTTAATGCGATTTTTCAACAGCAATTCAAGAAAAACTTGAAGGGAGTGAACGGGAACAAAGACTTCGACCAGGATATGTTGGAGGACATCTACGCCGCCATCAAGTAAGATGAATCCATCACTCAAACCAGAATAAAGTCAGAAGGATAAACCTGCAGAAGAGGGTTCGGGTTAGAGGACGCTGCAGCCTCGGGGCGTAATTATGAGTCCTTTAATCACAGGAAGTGTTCAACAAGTCGGGACAGATGCAACAAAAAGAACAGGGAAAGACGTGGAGGGCTGCAGAAGCACCTGTTCATAACCGTGTGCAGATAAAAGCGCTTTATTGGAACAGCTGATGGCGCTGGCGCTCACAGTCGGGCCGGTCCCAGCGCCGCAGGGCCACTTTGACCACATTGTCGCTCTGATGTTCTCGTTCATGTAACATCAGAGCCATTACAGTATGCCATTATTCCCAACTTCCTGTTTAGATTTCAAAATTAAACCAATTCGGACAGACGCTCTTCATTTCTCAGCTTTTATTGTGAAACCTTTGCAGCTGTTCATGAGCAGTTTTTTTTTTTTTAAGCAAGTTAACAGCGACATCTAGTGGTGAGATAAGAATCCAGCAAATTTTCTACTTTTCATGTTTAGTTTTAAATTTGGCTGTTTAAGTTTTGGCGGAATTTATTTCATATAAAACAAAAACCCCCTCATCATATTTCTGAGCCCTAAAAAACACGAGGTGTTTCCTCGTCTGCAGGAACGAGGAGATCGTGATGCCCGACGAGCAGACGGGTTTGGTGAAGGAGAACTACGTGTGGAGCGTGTTGCTGCACCGCGGCGCCACGCCCGAAGGCGTCTTCCTCCACCTGCCGCCGGGGAGTTACGATCACGACTTGTTCACCATGACCTGGGGCCCCACCATCGCCGCCCTGTCTTACGTGTTTGACAAGAGCCTGGACGATAACATCATCCAGAAGGCCATCACGGGCTTCAGGTGAGGAGATGGAGAACTCCACCTGTTGCTGATGATGTTATTTTGTCTTTTTTTTTTTTTTTTTTTTTTTTTTAAATCGAGGCGTCGTTTTACGTTTCTGGATGTGATCTGAGGTTTTAAGTTGTCCAAACCGTTCCTGTCTTTGTAGGAAATGCGCCATGATCGCCGCTCACTACGGCTTCAGCGACGTTTTTGACAATTTGATCATCTCCCTCTGCAAGTTCACCACCCTGAGCAGCGAGGTGAGGCCTTCAGTCGACGCAGAACTTTGAAAGAATAATCCACAATCCACTTCAGAGTCTTATCAGTCACTTTTGTCTCCTTCTGCAGTCAGTGGAAAACCTTCCCACAGTGTTTGGCAGCAACAGTAAGGCTCAGACGGCAGCCAAGACCATGTTTGACCTCGCTCATCGCCACGGCAACATCCTGAGGGAGGGCTGGAAGAACATCATGGACTCCATGCTGCAGCTGTTCAGAGCCGAGCTGCTGCCCAAAGCCATGGTGGAGGTCAGTCCCCCCCCCCCCCCCCTCCTACGCCGTTTTCCATTCTGTCAGCGATGTGATTGGACGACAGTCTGCTGCCCCCTGCTGTTCAGTCCCCAAACTGTCTGCTGGTCTCCGCAGGTGGAGGATTTCGTGGAGCCGAACGGGAAAATTTCTCTTCAGAGGGAGGAGACGCCGTCCAATCGGTACGAACAGACGTCGTCTGACGGATGATGAGCCAACAGGAAAAGAGGCGCAAAAGTAAAACGGACTTTTTTCTTGTCTTGTCAGCGGAGAATCTGCCGTGTTGAGTTTTGTCAACTGGTTGACGCTGAGCGGCGCCGAACAGTCGGGACTCCGAGGGCCGTCCACGGAAAACCAGGAGGCCAAGCAGGCCGCCATCCTCTGCATCAAGGTGACGGAAATAATCTGTTAAATCGAACTGGAATTACTAACTCCACAGAGTTCTTTGTTGTATATTTTAAACTGAATATTCGTCTCTTTCCAGCAATGTGACCCCGAAAAGCTGATCACCGAGAGTAAATTCCTCCAGCTGGAGTCTCTGCAGGAGCTGATGAAGGTGCGTTCGTCACACATCTCCCTTCTCCGTAGGAGCAGCAACATATTTTGCACTCCCAGAATGCAATGGTGGCGCCACCAACAAACTAAAACAAACTAACAGGAGATAATTCCCCTCCTCAGGCTCTGATATCCGTCACGCCGGACGAGGAGACGTACGACGAGGAGGACGCCGCCTTCTGCTTGGAGATGTTGCTTCGTATCGTCATGGAGAACCGGTGGGAAGAAGAACCTGCAGTGATGATGTCACGCGCGACGTCCTCAGGCGGAACTAATCGACTGTTTCACGTTTGCGTCCCGTGTGCAGCGACCGCGTGTCGTGTGTGTGGCAGACGGTGCGCGACCACCTCTACCACCTGTGCGTCCACGCCATCGAGAGCTGCTTCCTGGTGGAGCGCGCCGTGGTGGGACTCCTCCGCCTCGCCATCCGCCTGCTGCGGCGGGAAGACATCAGCTCTCAGGTAACCGAACGCACGCTAACGGATAATCGTGTCATCTGGGATCCCGACAGCTGAGCCCCCCCCCCCCCACTCCACCCTTGGCGTCCACAGGTTCTCCTCTCGCTGCGTCTCCTGCTGATGATGAAGCCTCACGTCTTGTCGCGGGTAAGCAGGGAGGTGGCGTTCGGCCTCCACGAGCTGCTGAAGACGAACGCCGCCAACATCCACTGCACAGACGACTGGTACACGCTGTTCTCCCTGCTGGAGTGCATCGGAGCCGGGGTCAAACCCCCCGCCTCCTTCCAGCTGGCCCCCTCCACCGCTGAAAACGACACAGGTTGGCGTCTCTCTGGGATGTTTCCTTACATTACGGAGGTTTAAGAAGTGACGCGACAGTTCCGCTGAACGTTTGGTGTGGGTGTCCAGGAGCCCAGTCGGACAGCGACCTGCCTCCCCATCACCCCAACGAGGTCAGCGTGGACCGGGGGTACACGTCGGACACGGAGGTCTACACCGAACACAGCAAGACCAGGATCCCTCGCTCCATCACGGACGTGGACGTAGCCAGCAGCGGGTGGCTCGTGGTCAGAACACACACACACACACACACACACACACACACACACACACACACACACACACACACACACACACACACACACACTTCATCACCGTCATTGAAGAACATTTACACTCACGTCTGTTGCTCTGCTGTGATTTCGAATCCATCCAGGTTGGAAAAGAAGATCTGGAGGTGAGTAAACCCCCCAAGGGGCCGCTGCACCACCCGCTGGTCAACCAGTACAGCCTGACTCTGGGTCAGGATCTGGGGCAACACGACACCAAGTCGCTCATCAAGTGCGTGGAAACGCTGTCGTTCATCGTGCGCGACGCCGCCCACGTCACCCCCGACAACTTCGAGCTGTGCGTCCGAGCCATACGGGTGTTCGTGGAGGCCAGTCTGAACGGAGGTAACGTCTGTGGCTAGGCTCGAGATCACGGCTCCATTACAGATTGTTTTAGAAAGGAACGCATGTGTTTTTTTTTTTTGGAGGGAATGATCGAAATGCGGGTGCAAGCGCGTAAAGCAGGGACAAATCAGTCGTTACATCCTGACAGGTTCTCCATAGCAACCATACGTTGCTTCATTTGTTTGTTTCCATGCCGCCGCCCCACCCTCCTCTCTTCCACCTCTTCCCCTTGTCGGCTCTTTGTCCTCCTTGTCATCCGCCCGTCAGACCTCTCCTTTTTTCCATTCATCCCTCCTCCTGCCGTGTGAAGATCTGGGATTAAGGTCGAGGAAACGGCAGCGGTGCGAGTTGTGCGTTGGCACCGCTGATGATCAAGCTATTCATTTCCTCCCGCCGCTCCGGGCCGTTGGATACGCGCCTGTCAACGGAGCTTAACAAACGACGCACAAAAGCAGCGGGTCGATCAAAGCGGCCGGCTGGTGGATGGCGCTCATCAGGACGAGACACTAAAGCCCAAAAACTGACATTTTTTGCGGTCTGACCTCATCTGTTTTTGTAAAATTGAGGTTTTAGGATGAAGGGAACGTTCTGGAAAGAGGCCGCAGAGGATCAGACCACCTTCGGGGTAATTAGTAGATGATAACAGCCCACATTGAAATCTGGTATACGTCGCTGTACGACACGTCAAGTTTCTGCTAAAAAACCCAGAGTTGTGACTGCAGGCGTGGATTTGAATTCACAATTTTTATCTTTCCAGGTTTGCAATTTCTGTTTTTTTTTTTTTTTAGATTAGACGTTTATCGCGGATCCGACAGCCTTTAAATCTTATTTCAACGTCTGAATGAGAAGATTTCCTTCTTTGATCATGTGATCAGGTTACCGCAACCACGACAAGAAGAAAAGCCACAAGTACGAGTCCAAGTCCCGCCTGAGGAAGAAGGCGGGGGGACGAGAGAAGGAGGGCGGAGCCGGCTCCAGGCGAGGCGGCGGCGGCCGGGCGGCCAACCAGCGTCCGTCACGTTCCCATAGCGACGACGAGGAAGACGAGGGCGTGCCGGCCAGCTACCACACGGTGTCATTACAGGTTAGTCAGGATGTAAGTACAACAGCACTCTTTACCCTTCTACCTTTGATTTGAGTCCAGACTCCCCCCAAAAACGTCCGGGAGGCTCCTCCTTCCTCCTCTGATTGGCGCTGGGGGAGGAGAGGAGGCGGAGTCTGGATGTTTTTGGGGAACCGTGATTCGAGATCTTAAAGGGACGTTTAGGACGGGTGTAACTCCTGACGTCTGTGAGGAGGAGCTCACGGGTCAGAACGTTCCACCCCCCCCCCCCCACGTCTCCGATGTGGTGTTAGTCTGACTGTCAGGTGAGAAAGGATGAAATAGATCAGAGCTGAGCAGATAAATAATCATAAATGATAAGAACGCCGGTGTTATCTTTTCAAATCTGTGACGCGCCGAGAATCTGTGTGTTCTCCCTTTAAATGTGAAGCTTCTTTCTAGAACACTTTTATCTGATCGATTCTTCCAATGAAAACTCTCCCCACTGATCGCCTTCCTACTGAATAAATCTGGTGGAATCTCTTCTTCAGTCTGATCGAACATCAAAGTCCTTTAACATCTGAAGAGAAGGCTGTTGATACAATTATTACTATCATTATTAATATTATTATCATTATTATTATTATCATTATTATTGTTATCATTATTATTGTTATCATTATTATTATTATTATTGTTATTATTCTAGTTGGTGTCGTATCCCCAACATTCATTTTGTGTACATTCAAAGGGGAGGACATCCTGGTTTTAACTGTGTGTGTGTGTGTGTGTGTGTGTGTGTGTGTGTGTGTGTGTGTGTGTGTGTGTGTGTGTGTGTAGCTGTTGGACCTGATGCACACTCTTCACACTCGGGCCGCCAGCATCTACAGTTCGTGGGCGGAGGAGCAGCGCCACCTGGAGGCTGCAGGCAGGAAGATCGAGGCCGACTCCCAGACGCTGTGGACCAGCTGCTGGTGCCCCCTGCTGCAAGGTGAGGGTACGACGCTGTCCAGGACCAGAAGGGGTCAAGTGAAGAGAGAGAGACACTTTGGTTTCCGTGGTAACAAGTTCAGCCGAGGATCACGGTAGCGGTTAGTTTCATTTCACGGCGCAGATGGTAAATAAATGTTCAGTGTTTGTCGAGAGTTTCATCAGCCGTCACCGCCAGCGCCACACAAAAAACAGGGGGGAGATGGTGAACACGCTTACGCAGGGGTGGGTGGGGGTGGGGGGGTTAGAACACTTCCACGTCACGTGACTCACATTTGCCCTCCACAGGTATCGCCTGGCTGTGCTGCGACGCCCGACGACAGGTGCGCACGCAGGCGCTCACCTACCTGCAGAGGGCGCTGCTGGTCCACGATCTGCAGACGCTCGACGCCACAGAGTGGGAGTCCTGCTTCAACAAGGTGAGACCGCCCACAGGTGTTCTGTCTGCTCCTACCGGTAGACAGCATGGATCCTCACACCGTGTGTGTGTGTGTGTGTGTGTGTGTGTGTGTGTGTGTGTGCAGGTGTTTTTCCCCCTGCTCACTAAGCTGCTAGAAAACATCAGCCCTGCAGACGTGGGCGGGATGGAGGAGACCAGAACGAGAGCCTGCACGCTGCTGTCAAAGGTAACAAAGAACAACTACGACATCCTTTCATGGGGGGGGGGGTGTGTTCTGAAGATACAGACATTTAAAAGTCGATCCTTCATCTGTCCAGGTGTTCCTCCAGCACCTCTACCCGCTGCTGTCCCTCCCCACCTTCGCTGCCCTCTGGCTCACCATCCTGGACTTCATGGATAAATACATGCACGCAGGATTCAGCGACTTACTGGTGAGCACTGATACCGACACAGGAAGTAGTCGGATGCAGAACAGAGCCCCCCCCACCGCCCCCCATCTAAACTTGAACGTGTCCGTCTCGTGCAGCAGGAGGCCATCCCTGAGTGTCTGAAGAACATGCTGCTGGTGATGCACACCACGGGGATCTTCCACTGCGCCGACTCCAGGACGGGCTTCTCCGACCTGTGGGAGATCACCTGGGAGCGAATCGTCTGCTTCCTGCCCCACCTGAGGGAGGAGCTCTTTAAGCAGACCGTGATCCCAGGTCCGAGGCGGGGGACACACGCGTGTGAAAACCAAATCGCCAAGCTGGTCTGAATGACTTCCTGTCACGTGTGCTTTCAGATCCAGTCCCCAGTCCTCCTGCGGAACCCGTGCAGCCAGCGCCCCCTGCAGGCCGGCCGTCGTCCCCTCAGGAGCCTCCACCTCCCGCACGGTTGCCCTCACCCGGCCCGGTCCAGACCCCCCCTGTGGAGATGCAGACCTCCAGCAGGCCGGCGTCTCCGCAGGAGTCCCAGCCAATCGGTGCCAACGGTAAACGCACTTCCTGTCACCTGTCTGTCAATCTGTTGTTTATCCTTTCATTTGTTGTTTACTGTAAACCGTCGTTGTGTTTTCCAGGGTCCGACCGCTCGTCTCCAGTCCCACTCCCTAACCCCCCCATGCCGGTGCCTTTGACGGCGTCCCCCACCCAGACTGCTCCCCCTATGAGCCAATCGCCTCTCATCCTGCAGCCCCTCGCCTCTCCTCTGCAGGTGGGGGTCCCGCCCATGTCCCTGCCAATCATCCTGAACCCCGCCCTCATCGAGGCCACGTCCCCCGTCCCGCTGCTCCCCAGTCCCAGACCCACCAGCCCCTCCGACGAGGTCAAGTAAGGGAAGTGGAGCCGCGCTGCACCCCCACCGAGACGCCGCCCCTTTAAGAACCGGACCCCCCCCCACCAAAACCGAAATCCAGTCGTCCGACGGGTTTTTTTGAGACGATGTGAAATGAGGACGACGTCCCTGAAAGTGTAAAATACCTCGACGTGTCGTTTCTGTGTTTAGCATAATCTTATCCAATCAGGACAAAGCTTCAGTGAATCCAAGGGGAGGAGTCAAACGAGGAAGATTAAACTGTCAGAAACGTAACAGAAACTGTCAGAATCATGCTGTCAACATTTTACACGCTGATTTCAGCCAATTTTAAACTATATGAATTATGTAAGTATATTTTAAACCGATGGCGTAAACTAAAAATTATTGTTCCCACACCAGTTTTATGCTTGGGAGATAAATCAGGTGTTAAGCTCCGCCCATTTCCCCCTCTATAAGACGTAACCTTTAAAAAAAGCTAAAATTTAGTTTAGTCAAGTCATCTAAACCAGCCGTAAACTTAACCGACACGAGGGTGTAACGTATTTGTCAGGGACTACTTTCAGCGGCGGATTAAACTCTTTGGTGGCCTTTTAGGCACCAGAAAGAATAAATCCTCTTCTCCTGTCGTTCTCTAGGACGACTCCTAATTTTAAAAGCTTCTGAATGAAACTTGACGTCACAGAACGACAAAAAAAAAAAGGCGGTATCAAAGATCGGCACGTCAGTCCTAGCGCCGTCAGCTCCGTGTTTTTCTGTCGTCCTGTTAGGAATCAGTTTGTCATCTGTGGATTTTTTTTTTTTTTTTTAAACTTGACCTCATGGCTTCTGCAGACCGACTGGAGATCTATAACATTCCGAAAGATTCAACCGTCACGGTTCTTTGTCTGATTTGTAACAGCAGGCGACGCTAATGGAAGCTAATGCTAGCACTGAGCTAATGTCGCGTTTAAAGTCGACTGACTTTATGGCGTTAAAAGTATTTTATTTTGAAAACCTCTAAGGTGAACTCAGGTGACCCCTAGTTTGGATATCACAGACGATTACTGACCACTCCCTCACAGCGCTGCAGTACAAGCCCCGCCCTGTCACCTTGCCTGCCCCGCCCCCTTAGCGTTTGAGTACAGCTTCCAAAACGTCTGACCTTGTTGCATGCTGTTTGTGCCTTGTGTACGACGACACAAACCCTCACCCACTGTCCGATTCACCGTTTAGATGCCAAATACGTGACGCGGAGCAGAAAGTAGCTTCCAGCGGGTCATGGGATCGAATCCCCCAGCGGTGTTTAATGTTATTTATTGCTCATGAACGGGAGGAGCTGACGTAGACGCTCTGAAGGTCGCGTCCATTCGTCGCGCCGTGTCAGAAACGACCAGAGTATGATGTGTATATAGAAATGAAAGGTGAAGTACTTTTTACGATGTAATAAATATAAAGTATTGATTCCTGTGTGTGGATTCGTCTTTTGATAGACGTTTCTGAGCCAGAACGATCAGGTTTTTCAGTATTTCCGAGTCCGTTCTGACGGGATTTATTTTAACTTTTTTTTTTTTTTTTATAAAACAACCCAGAAAAACAAAAATGCATTGTTGTGTAAAACATGGGATTTTATTTCAAAGCAGGATGAACCACAGTTTCTTGAGTAAACTAAGTGTTTTAGAAATGACAGAGGCCAGGAAAAAAAAAAAAAAAAAAAAGGAAAACCGATATATCTGTTTATGGAATGTAAAAACACTGAAACAAGCAACCTTTAAATTATCTAAGCTAGAAAGAATCCAAACCGTTGAAGGGACAGTGGAACAGAAATGAACAGCACTCCACTCACAGACATTTGTTTTGTGGTTTTTTTTTTTTTTAAAACCAAGACAGATTCCACATTAAAAAGGCTAATTTCGTAAGACGTATTTACACCACCTGTGACAAAACAGTTGAAAAAAAACAAAACAAAACAAAAACGTCAAACCAAACCCTCGGAGCCGGGATCCTCACTTGGCGTCCAGCTTGGCCATTTCCTGAAGATAGATCCCGATGCTCTCGCTGTCGAACAGGACAAAGTAAATGTTTTTCAGAGAGGAGCTGGTGCCCGACACAAAATGATTGGAGATGGCCTTGAGGATGAGCTGGGCGGCCGTTTGCTTTGGGAATCCGTTCCTGTGAGAGAACCTCTTTTAGCGTTAGCATGAATCGGCTAACGCGTTGTGTAACGTCGTAGCGCCGCTCGTGACTCACCGTCCGGCAGGAAGTGAAGGGAACGCCACGGACTTGAGCTTCTTCTCCTCCGCCGCCGACAGGCAGTTCTTCACCGTCTTCTCCAGCTGGTCCTCGCACTTCTCCGACCCCCACTGAGGGACGTTACAGTGGATGATGAAGCGGGCCGCCATCCCGTTGGCCTGGCTCACTGCCACTGCAGGGAGGGAGGGAGGGAGGGGGGGGGACACAAACAGGTTGACACTAAACATCATCTGTATCATGTGTCAAACTCGAGGCCCAGGGGCCAAGCGTGGCCCGCGAGAGTATAAGGGGTCAGAGTATCTAAAAGTTAATACTGTAGATCAAAAGTGTGCTTTGAGCAAAAACTACATTTCCCACAATGCAGTAATTAAACCCATTTTAACTCTGACAAAAACATTTTGAACAAAGTTAATGTTTTAACTCGTGTTTGATGTTATTTTCTTTATTCATTGATAGTTTGATCCTTGATTGATGGAGTTCTGTGGGTTTAATAACCTGATAAATTGACAGGATTTATGTTAGAACAGAGAAACTGTAACTTGAATAAGTAATAAATTCAGTTATTTAACATTAAGGAGGAGATACATCTATTTTACATTACACTGAGTTACATTTAGTTACATTTGTTAGTTACATCTG
This sequence comes from Antennarius maculatus, assembly GCA_013358685.1. Taxonomy (NCBI): domain Eukaryota; kingdom Metazoa; phylum Chordata; class Actinopteri; order Lophiiformes; family Antennariidae; genus Antennarius; species Antennarius maculatus. Next base: position 19,436,986 of record CM023616.1, read on the forward strand.
GCCCTTTGAGGACAGCCGTCATGCTGATGTGGCCCTCGGTGAAAATGAGTTTGACACCCCTCATGCATGTTCGTCACAGCAGAGGTTGGCGTTCTAATGAGGCTATGTTGCCATGGTGATTGATGCTGGAGCATCGCTGTGGCTTCAGGAGAACTCAGACTTGTTCCCAATGTGGTTCTTTCACCGGATCAGCCTCGTTCCAGTCGGAGCCGGATGTTTTCCGTCTTAAACTTCTTCACATTTCTCTGATGTTCTAGTTTTGCTCTTTGCTCACTGGAGGCCGCAGAAGGAAGAGGAAACTGACCTCTGACCCCCCTGTGGAGAAAATTGCCTACCTGAAGCCACCTCCAGAGGCCCTTGTGCTTTCCGAAGCTCCTTGACTCCCTCCAGGAATTCTCGGCCTCCGGCTTTCTCCAGGGCGTTTCCTGAAAACACACCCAGCAGGTGAGCAGAACATCGGACGAAAAGTCGCAAATAAACAACCCCCCCGACGAGCTCCTGCTCCTCACCCACGCCGTCTTTCAGGTCCATCTCTGCGTTCGTCGGGTTGATGATCCCCTCCACCTTTATTGTTCCGATTTTGCTGAGTTCGCTCTCTGTTAGTGAAAGCTGTGGAATCGTAACAGGAAGTCGGTGAGCGAATGGACGCCGCCGCCGCCGTCCATCACGGGTTCCACAGCTTCCTGCTTACCTTCTGCCCCAGGAACAGGCTCTTCGCCGACAGGATGGTGAAGCCGTCTCCGGGCCCGTCTTCCACTGTGGAGTTTGGTAAGGACTCTGTGTCTGTGCTCTTCACCGGTGGAGGGAGGGGGGGGGACGGACGTCATAATTAAAGCACATTTCACTCATAGCTGCATAAAAACGAACAAATCAAACCTGACCTTTGGCTTGCGGCCTCGTTTGCCTTTAACCTTCTTGAACGTTTTGACGGGCTTCTTGCTCTTGGAGCGTTCCGTCTGTTTTTCGGGGACCGACGCCTGGCTGTCAGCTTTCACCCGCGCTCCCCTCTTCTTGGACAGCAGCTCCGGGTGGATCCGAGGAAGAACCCCCCCGTTGGATATGGTCACCCCCCGTAGGAGCTGGGTGCAGAATCAGAGGCACATGAAACACACGACAACAAAGATGGAGGTTTGTGTTGTTGTATTACCTGGTTGAGCTCCTCGTCGTTCGCCACGGCCAGCTTGATGTGCCGGGGGGTTATTCTTCCTTTCTTGTTGTCTCGAGCGGCGTTTCCCGCCAACTCCAGGATTTCAGCTTCAAGGAGAGAAAAGACGATGAGCGAAACACGAAGCGATGTTCAGTTCTGCAAACGTCTTTTACGACTTAACTAAAGACATTCAGACTAAAGAGGAAACTCGGTTTTGAACGTCTGCTGTTGTTCTGAGGATCACTCAGACCTTCACTCAGACCTTCACTCAGACCTTCACTCAGACCTTCACTCAGACCTTCACTATCTCAAAAACACATCAGCTGACAGTGGGCGTATCGTATCCTGCAGGTCAGATAAAAACCACGCCAATGAACACATTTCTGATCCGACGGATTCGCCACAAAAATGTATTTTTTTAAAAAAATCGTGTTTGTGAAATTACTTCCTCCAAACCAAAACAGTCTTAAAAAAACCTTAAATCCACATTTTTGATCTGAATCCTCTATAAAATTGGAATAGTCCTTCTTTTCTGGGTTGTTTGGATCAAAACAACTTATTTATAGTTACCATAGCAATTAAAGTAAAAACAAACACACAAAAATGTGCTTCTCCAGAAGCTTGACTCTACCTGTCAAGTACTCGATGACCGCTGCCATGTAGACCGGCGCCCCCATGCCGATGCGATACTTGTGTGTGCCGGTGCGCAGGTACCTCATCATCCTCCCCACAGGGAAGATGACCCCAGCCCGGGCCGAACGGGACAGCTTGGTGACCTTCTTCTTTCCTCCTCTGGCAGACATGGTGCTCTGAATGCAGAGAACAGAAATAACACAGGACAAACACGATCTGTGAGGCCAGGTAGGAGATTTTACATGCAGAACATTTTAAATATTCTCAGGAAGGATTTTGATGTGATTAAGCGCTTTACAAATAAATGTTGATTGTCAAAAAACAAACCAATAAGATCAATCAATCTTACACTTATGCTGATCCAAAGGTCAAGGTCAAGTCCATACAGACCCCCCCCCCACCAATAAAAAAATGGATTTTCCCAAATCCATGCATCCAACATGTTTACAGGATTTTGATTAAGATATGGCATTTTTATTTATAGATGCAGTTAGGACTTCATGATGAAGGTGCAACCATTTATTACTAAATGTAATAACGTAATGTAATAACATAATAGAGGGTGATATTTATATTTTGTGGATTTTATTTTTTATTTTATTTAGCAATATTGAAGAGGGAAAAGTGATCCTGAATCCCTTCCTAACTGTAGACTTACAAAACAACCCGTAAACAAACATGTGGTAATTATGACGTAAATATGCAAGATATATTCAGTCAATGTTTACTTTTTACGCCAGAAAATGATTTATCATGTTTACTTGGTTTAAATAAAAACAACATACGTCACGTCCACCGCTGCTGTAATGGAGGCCGACCGTTTCCAATCGTCCGCTGACCGGAATGTGAGAGCGGAGCGGCGGCCGCTCCCCCCACCCTCCCCCGCGGGCTCACGCGGCCTGTGGAGCCACACATGACGCTCATGTGTAACGTGTACTCATGTGGGCGCGAGCCCAGCGGGAGGTGGAGGGATACGTCGGTGTGTGTGCAGCAGTCAAGGCGCGCGAGCCTCACGGCAGAAAAAGGAATGCCACCATGTAAGCTAGCGCTACTGTACCGAAGCTAGCCGTACAGTGGGGCTCCGCGTCCACGGAACTACGCAGACGTTAAACTTTTTGCTTATTTTTGTATCGTGGGGAACCTCGCGAGCTCACGCTGATTTGTTTGTGCGTGTTTATTTAATTCCACGAAGCGGGGAAAAACGTAAAGCGTGAAGGTTAACTTATGTTAGCTAGGTGGGTGAACGTTAGCCAAACATCATTAGGCTGTAACGGTACACATCCGCGACACACTCCGGGGGTTTTCACGTACAATAGAGCCGTGTTGGCTCGAGCCCCCCCCTCCCCGCCCACTCTCTTCTCTTTTCACGTCTTCTTTCATGCGTGGAATCACACCAGACACGCGAAGCACGGCCTCCGCGTCAATCCGGATGTGCGCGGAAGCATAAAAAAAACCTCATAAGTTAGTACCTGTTTAGTCCTCGACGCGAGACAGCGCGGCCCAGGAGAAGCTCGTGCTCGGAAGTCAAGACGAATCCTCACGCGCTTTGTTTTGGTTCTGTTTATTTACCGCCCGCGTGCGTAAATGCTGCTCCCCCGAACCTCAGTAAAAATTCGCACAGAGCCGAGCAGGAGCAGCGTCGTCGGATCGGAGGCTGGCTCTGTGCTACTGATGCTGCTAAGGGGAAAAATTCAGCGGAGGGAAAAATCCGTGAAAACGCCCCCCGAACGTGGATCCAAGCGGGGCGACGCGCTGAGAGGTGCAGCAGAGCAAATAGAAATAACCCGGGAAATTGATTCATTCCTCAAGGAGCGTCTGTTTATTTTACTTCATGCCCATATAAGGCCTGATGTTTACATCTGAATTCTCTAAATCCAGATTGATGAGGTTTATTGGCGTAATATACTTTTATAAAATTATTATAATACCTACATCCATCTGTGCGCAACTGTGTTTGCTGGTGTTTATCAGGCGCTTGCAACAAAAAAAGTTTTTTTCTAGAAAAAATGCTGCACACTTTAAGATATGCTTGGCATTGTTGTCTTTCTTTAACGTCCAACAATACCAAAGATTTCAAATGTAACCAAAAATACTCATAATATGTTAATGTGGACCACATGTGTCAAACTCGAGGCCCGCGGGCCAAATGTGGCCCTCCACATCATTTTATGTGCCCCGCGAGAGCATAAAAAGTCAGTGTCTAAAAATAAATGCATACATATTTTTTCTGTGCAACTGTGATGTTAGTGACTTAGATTACATTGAGTTGCATTTAGTTGCATAAGTTACATCTGGCCCTTTGAGGACAACCGTTATGCTGCTGTGGCCCTCGGTGAGAATGACTTTGACACCCCTGATGTAGACCTTTATAAAAAAAGATTTGGACTCAACTTCTATGAAAGTTGGTTTAAAATTTTAATTTCTCAGTAAAAGTTGCGTTTCTGTGATTATTGCAAATTGCTGATTATAGATTTACCCAAACTCTTATAAAATGGGCATTGAATAGATTTCCTTCCACCTGTATATACAAATATGTGTAAATCATGTGAATGTGAATCAAACCTAAATTCTTCCACTCCTAATAGAGAGAACTGCAGATGCCAGCAGACGCTCCTTTCTGCAGACTGGCAGGATATTGATTGATCGAGACGATAGCCGTAGTAACAACTCCACCTGACAGGTGGACGTGAAATTTCACCGTCAGAAACAGAAGACAGCATTTATGAAGACGAGAGAGGGCAGCTTTCAGCAAATCTGAAGACATGACAACAAACAAAGGCCAGAAGAAGAGTCATTAAGTAAAACAGTCCATGGAGAAGAACCAGAACAAACATAAATTCAACCAAAACGCGAGGAAACACAGGTACGATGATGACACCAGTTTTCTATATTTGATGTATTTGTTTGCAAGATGTTAAAAAGTTGTAACAGAGGTGAGGTGTTGCAGATTCAGATTTTATTTGAAATGTTTTGATAAGATCCGGCCCATTTCAGCAGTACTGGTTTGTATTATCTCCCCCTGCTGCTGTATTCCAGTTTAACCAGTAGAGTTCAGTGCAGGACTGACGGAATGGTTTCCACAACACCACTTATGTCCCAAACTGGGTTGGATCTGCTGACAAGACTAGTGAAGAAATGTTCATTTAACATCACTGTTCTTATGAGTTAGGATCCAGAAGCATCTTCAGCTGGTTTCGTCCAACCAGGAAGTCCATCTTTGGGCAGCATTAATGTGAATCATGTACTTTAAGAACAGGCTGAAACCTTCATCCCCAACAATCAATTGTTGGGCTCTCCCCTGTCAGTCTGGATCTTGTTTTGGCCGCAGGGCAGTAAAGTTCTGTCTGGAGGACACACAATAAGACTGTGTAGTCTTTTAAAGGAGGTACCATATAAATCGTGGGCCTGTTTGGAAACTTGGCGGCATAAGAATAATTACCGACAATGTGAGAGGAAAGAGGAAATAATCCAACGCAGGAGACACTAACAGCTGAACAATAACTCTACTTTTAGTCTGAAGTTAATTTACTCATCAGGATTAAAAGGGGAAATTTCACCTGTATGTTTCTGCTGAATGTTTCCACTCCTTCATTTTCAGTTAGTAAATCCATCAGTGACTGAATCAAACTGCATCTGCGTAAAATTCAGAGAATGATGATAAGGGAGCCCAGGGTGGATGGACTGGTCAAACTCTGTGAGTCTGTTGGTGGTTTTCAAGATTCTGTCAAAGAGAATCCAGGTTATTTTTCTTGTTACCACGACAGCAAGGTTCCCTCACACTAAGCCAATCCAAATCTTTTCCCAACTCGGAACCAACTTACAGTAATCCAAAATTCCCGGGAGTCACCTGAAGACCTCTTGCTATTGGGGCAAACATGAGGAAAACCGACCACAAAGTTCCAGATCTGTGGAATCTCAATGTCCAGATGTGTTTTGTATCAGGGTGAGTAGGTAACACAGGTCCAGTCACTGGGGGGGAGGGGGGTCCTGAAGGATGCTGGATCCACATTAATGACACTCACCTACAGGATGTGATCGGTGTGGTCAGCGAGACCCGCTGGTCTTACTACTGTAGCAGATGCTGCCTGTCTCAGCATCCTCCTCAAGAGGAGGGGGAGGCCCTGCAGATGGCTTCCCCAGCCCGATGCTGCTTCAGGGAGGGAGGAGGCCCCAGAGGCCCCTCGGCAAAGGATGCTCTTAGTCAGCATCCACCATGGATGGAGAAAACACCTGGATTCAAAGGGAGTCTACCTGCAGCTGGAAAGACAGGAGGAAGAGGAGGAAAAGCAGGAGGAAAAGGAGGAAAACGCTCCAAAAAACGAGTAAAGGATCGTGGAAAATGTACGACGTACACCGAGACCATCTTGTTTTCTTTGGTTTACATGAGGTTTCTAGTTCCCAGTGGAGGGAAATACTTTCAGATTTGTTTTTCCATTTAGAAATCTCAAGTCTCGGGTATCAATTCTTGTAAAGGACCAAATGAAAAGGAGTTTATTTCCAAACACAGCTGGCTGACATCCTGATTGTATCCCACCCAAACACGAGCTTAGGAACCAGAGGCAGGCGGCAGCATGTGGTCCTTTACCACATTTTGGTGGGTGGATACATCAGTGAGACCGGATCTTGTTCTTTCCCATGTGTTGGTGGATGGATACATCAGCTGAGACCGGATCTCGTTCTTTCCCACCTGTTGGCGGATAGATACAACCTCAGTGACACCGGATCTCGTTCTTTCCCACCTGTTGGCAGATGGATACAACATCAGTGAGACTGGATCTCGTTCTCGTTGGTGGAGTAAAAACATAGCTCGTGTGTTCTTGTGACTTTTGCGTTTTTTTTAATTTTTATTTCTTTATCTTTATTTATGTAACTTATATATTATTAATTATACACAGGTAATGTCTGTGTGTCTATTGGTTGATAAAAATAGGTTTGTTTTTTATACTAGAGGGATTTGGTTTCTTTTTTACAAAGGTGTAACGGATTGAAATGATTTTGGTTATTTTTAATAGAGAAATATTTGACTTACGAGTTCAGTCACAGAATGGATTAAACTCGTATCTTGAGGCTCTGTATTTCTGCATTTGTGTAACAGGATGACCTTTCCTACACATTGAATATTTTACACTTGTAAAATTAAAAAAAAAAAAAATTCAAATCTCTGCACCTGCTAGTTAGCTGCATTGCTTTCAGCATTGATTTTGTGTTGCTCGTCCTCATGCTTTGCTAGCATCACTCTGCCTCTGGTTGACATCCAGATCTGTGAGATTAGCTTTCATTGAAGCGAGGCCACTGAATAAAAAGACATCTTGGTGACGTTGACTTTGCTTCACGGTGCCGTCCCGTCACTTCATCTTACTGAACGGAAACAAATTCTTCTTCTACATTCCTGCAGCCAGACTCCAGACATCTGGAGGAATGGCTGCCCATCGATGACGGTGTGGCGGGGAAGATGCGTTCAACATAACGGACATGTCGTGTACTTTTCTGTGGGAAATGCTATGAATTATTCCAAAAAGATTAAAAACGGGCTGTCGTCTTCAAAGGGGAACCACAGGATGGAAAAACAAAGCGTGTGCTTAATATGTGTAGCATGTTCCAGCACCTCAGACACCGATACCCCGGCTGCCCTGACTGCATCCATTATGATGCTGCCAAGATGCTTGTGCTCATGGTCCTGAAGCTTCAGAGGATAGAACACAACGAGCCTACAGTCTGTCTGCAGCTTTATCTACTGCCAGGCTCAGGGGATGCTCCATGTTATCCAATGAGCGTCTGGCTAATCGATTAGCATGACCATAAAGTCTTCCTGATGTTGGTTTTTACCTCGTGTCCCGGCAACAGACCGACACAGGATTGTTTATCGATGTAGCAGCCAGGTTGTCTCGTCCCGGTCGCGGTCGATCGGATTATTACATGAGGCGTTAAACAGCTCATGTGAATATGTGGTATTTACTTAATCCAGGTGGTGCTAATCTACATGCCAATGTTAGCCTAACCTCTTAGCACAGATAAAATGAGCTGAAGGTGAAGTAATGACTTCGGCAGGAGAGAGAAAATTCAAAGTTGCAGCAGTTACAACATCCTTCATATTGAGATAAATACACATAAAACTCCACAAAGACAGAAAGAGGACACTGGAAAAACAAAAGCAAATTTTGAAATAAAATAATTTTAAAAAATTATTAAAATAAATTATTATTATTCAAATTGTCATGTAAAGATCTGGACACACAGATCTATGGCACACTGAAGCTTATCTCTTGTTTATGAAAACAGTGCAGAGACTGTATTATTAACAGTGTACTTTTTATTTCTAATTCGTCACTGCTCCTATTGAATTCTTTTGTTAATGTCACTACACCCTTTTTATTTTATCTCACCCTGGGAACGTGACCCTGCTGCTCGGCCGGGTGGGACTTCCTACCATCCTTTTCCCAAAGTGGCGCGTCGCGAACACTCCGGTGACACAAGAGGGAAACCCCACCTTTCCTGTCCCGGCTCCTTCTGGACAAATATGGTGACAGGTTTAGTAATGGTTGTGTTTATTTCAGGGCCTTTATACTTAGCTGTGTGAGGGTCAGGGCGAACATGATGGCGCGTCAGGGCCCATCTTTGAGGTTTTGTAATTGGAGGATTTCAACACTTTGTAGAACAAAGACCACTTAGCCCAGATCGGACTTCGGAGCGGTGACATATGACTGCTTGATGCTTGTTATTTCCTGCTGTGGTTGAAGTTCATTTGTTGCTAACCCTCGGCTCTTGGGTTCATGACTGGTTTTCCTTTCTTTTGGTGTGCGTTGCCCATTTTCTGCCCCACAAAATCCAGTTGAGTTGTTCTAATGCCACAATCTGGCCAGGAGATTAACTTCAGGTGCAGACTGCAGCATTTTTTGGTAGTTGGATTAAATCCCAACGGAGATGTCCCATGGATCAATCTTTAAAACGATCCAGGACTTGGGATCATCGTCTATTTGCATGTCCACTGATGCCTGAGCCTCGTCTTCCTTACTGATGGAGATGTTTTTTTCTAGGGTTTGCTGATCCTTGATGGAATCCATCAGACCATCCCCTGGGTTGTGGACTGGTACCAGTCTGTTGCGTCAGTCGATACCGGGTCACACAGACAGAATCCAGAAGTTCCATTATTTCTGTTTTATTTCTGATCTGATTCTGAATGGTGTTTTGTTTTAAATGAGCGGATTCTCTTCTCCACATCTGTCTATGAGTCACTCTTGACGCTTGCCGAGATGCTTGCCTCGGTCACATGACTACCTTCTGAAAGGTGCCGCTCTGGCTGATAACACAGAATACATTGCAGCTAACCTGAAACTCCAAAGCTAGCAGAACCAACAAAAAACAAACGTTAGTGTGACATTACGGGGACGCTGCTAATAAAGTTGATTGACATTGGATTCATGTTTATTATTATATTTAGAAAAAAACAGTTTTTCTTCTGGTTGTATGGTTTTATTTTTGCTGCCACATCTTAAAGGTCAGTCTGTGAAAATGCTGTTTGACATTAAACCTGCTTGTGGTGCAAAAAACGTAGGGGATCGCTGCTCCATAGGGTTTCATTTCATTTCAGTTTGATTTCATGGCTCCACAGAACAGAACCCCAGAATTTGGGGGTCTGCTCTGGGTGGTTCTGAACTGCTGGAACCTCTTTTCTGGGAGTTCAGACATAAATTTGGGCCTCAACAGAAAAAACCTTTGGGACTGTGCTGCTGAAGTCAGTCCATGAGGGATGCCTTAGTGTTTTAACATGTGATCTGTAAATGTGACTATGATGAGGGACGACATTGAGGAATTGAATGGGTTCGACTGCAGCGGTTGGTTGAGTGTGAAAAAGAATTTCAAGATCTGTTTCACTGATTGATTTAATCTGTTTTGTTCACCGTAAAAAGCTGATAGATTGATGATCGAATTTGGAGCTCATGACATCAACAGTCATATCCACGATGATGAATAAGTGATGATTTATTGATGTAAAGAACTTCCACTTTGATTCCTTCACCGGCAGTTCCAGTTCTACCTCTGACGTGACTACATGCTGACGTCTGAGTGTGTCAGCAGTCCCTAAGCCAATTCAGAGTATTTGATCCACCTCGCATCCTGTGGTTTCATGATATTTACGATAATTAAAGTCAGATGCGCTCCGTCCGGGTTGGTTTAAACCCGGGCCTGTGTGACAAACCCATCAGGAGCAGCATGTGGGACCGTCTCAGGGCCGTTTCCCAGCAGAGCAGCCCCTTGAAAAGTCCAAACCGCACTCAGGTGGCACCGTTAAGAGGCAGCTGGGAAAGACATCTGACTGTTTACCTTTTGTCTGTTTGGCCCGTTTTTCCCATGCATTCATGACTCATGTTAGGTAATGATTAAACCTTATTTTGGATTAACCTCCAAGAGTTATCAAAGAAACTTTTCAGCCTGAGGTCAAAACATGTCTGAAGAGTTTTTACTATCATTTAGCCAACAGCTAAGTTTCCTTTTCAACGGTCTTGCCCATCCAGACAGAAAAACTTTCAGTTTTATCCATCCAGTTGCTTCATCGGTGTTGTCCATCACCCATAAATGACATCTGTTCAATGACCGCCGCCAGTCCAGACCAACAGATGGCAGTAATGAAGCTTAACGACAGCTCATAGACTATCCCTTTACTTTTTTCTATTGTTCATCTTTCTAGTCTCTCCTGATTGAATTGCAAACTGCATCTGTGCAACACGACAACACACAATATTCCCATAATGCATGATTTACTTCTGTTCTAACGCAGCCATTGAAAAGACACGGGCAGCGTTTGCAAAGCGATTCGCCAACGATTTCTTCATGCCAGAAAACGGAGGCCGTCTTGAAGAACAAGGTGAACTGTAGCACCAAGGTCGACAACAACAATAAGAAGTTGGTAAGTGTTATTGCAGCCTGTGCTGATTTATTTTTGGCACCTGTCTCGGGTGTTATGGGTACTACACAATGTGTCAAACCTCAGTCTGGGTACACAATAGAGCAATGAAGTGATGGGAAACCGTTGGTTCCAAGTTTCACCAAGGACTTGGCGGAAAAAAGAATTTCCAGATGTCTATGGACGCTTTTCTGTACCTCTGCCATCGCTTGCAACCAAAACCTGAGAAATGTGACGCAAGCGACAGCTAAATTATGAACCGAGTCAAACATGAATCACCGGTGAGCTTTGGAAACCTGCAACGGAGTCACATCTGTGGCATTTAATCCATCAGGTTGTGGCGTATGACTAGAAGCCTCAGAAAGGTCTTTTTGGATTTCAATTAAACGTTGAAGACTGATTTCAGGAAGGCTTTGTCTCACCCTGCTAACAGATTCAGAGACCGACATTCACCGATGGACCCGATTGATCGAACTAAGACGGTAAGAAAAGCGTGATAAAAAGAATCAAAATGTCTGTTGTGGTCGACTTTAGTTGAATTCAGAGATCTGCTGAACATAAATCAGTCCTGATGGTTCTGGGTTGCAGAAACGAATGTTTACATGACAGCAGACCTGAGACCGCCGGACATTTGTGGATTTTGATGGCTGTTGAGGGTCGCTGATATATGACTCATTATTTGGCTGTAAGTGACAAATGGTCCGGAAATGGAACGCGGGCCGCAAGATAGCATTCATTTCACCGCAAGCAACATAATCCATAAACTGTGAATCCATTTATTATCTAGAGAGTGAAATTACAACTTGGCTGATGTGTGTTTGCGCCCAGCAAGCCTGTCTAGCATGCAAAGTTTACCATAGGTTCCTTGGATTCCAGCTGCTATATAATGGTTTCACCAATGACATTTGTGTCTGGAGAAATTAATGAAAGAATCACAGCTTCCTGTTTTGTCAGCATTTATTTGACAGGCGGTAGAAGATTAATTATGTCACAGCAACGGATGGAAAACAGATGCATTGATGTTCGTGGTTAACGGTGAAGATAACTCTCAACCAGCAGTCAGTCCTAATAATAATAATAATAATAATAATAATAATAATGTCAATAAGGACATTATAAAAATATATGGGAAATATAGAGAACAAAACAAAGTACACACCAGTTAAACACTATACCACCTTCATTTGATAAGTTTATGTGTGTGTGTCCGGTCTCTAATTTTAGGTTAAGCTGCTATGATCTTAATGTTTGGCCAATATCCTGTTTTTGAGCTTGGAATGTGTTTGAATCTGTTGTTTTATAGGGTTAAATCCTGTAGTGATGCATGAATCCCGTAGAGGTAACACACTGCAAATGAAAGGGGACCCAAAATAAACCCCTGTGGGATCCCACAGAGCAGAAACACGAGACGTGCATGCATCTTTAAGCACCTGTCTGTCTGCGACATGCATACTTCCTCTTTACATTGTGCTTCCTTTCAGACTTATGTGCATTGTAAATCAAATTTACGTTTATATTTAGATCCCATCCAGACTCGGAAGGCCTCAGAATCCCTCGGGAAGAACTGGGAAGACTGATGTTTCTCCTTCCTTACATCAGATTTGAAGATGAGAGTTTGTGTTGGGTAGCTGTACGTGTTATCTCGATACCTATTTTATATATTTATAGCCGCCAGACAGCCGAGCAAATAAATAAATAAATAAATAAAAGCATTTCAGAAGACTCTCCCCAAGCACTCCAGGAATAGCACCTCCAAATCCCCCTCTCATCTGTTCCCAGATCCCCTGAAAGTATCCCCTGAAAACTCTCCCACAACAAAATAGAAGATTAGAGCGGAGCTTGAACCAAGGAGCCGGCTTCAGGTTTCGGTCTGACTGCCCTCTCGTGTCAAAATAGGCCCTGAGTGTGGCGCCAAAGCCCAGGCCTAGGACCTGCCCCCACTGCCAAGTCCCGCATTCCATCCGAGTATTTTTAGTGCTGGCATTTCAACCAGGCAACACATTACATACCCATACCATCTGCACTATTTCCTGTTCCTGTGAAGGATGGGGTGTTTGGAGGCACACATAACCACCATTATAAAAGGCACGGCTAAAAATGTAGACGTGTGCGCTCAGTAAAACCGATTTTACTTTGCAAATATTGAATCCGACTGCTGCGTCAATTAAAACGTCAATGGAAAGTTCTATTGGACAAACTGAGATTCATATGCCATTATAGAACTGCTTGAATGAGAAATGCAAAATATTCTTAGATTAATTATTAAAAACACGTACGAATATAGATGACAAACACAGCTAATGTTACAATCACAAAATAATGATAGATGAAGGTGTTTTTCTTGGTTTGTTGCTAGAAATTTTTTCTAATTTTTTCGATCAGTTTTTCTGGCTTTGTGTTTTGACTCAGGTCTGTCAAGGTATTGTTTTTAAGGTTGTGTTGATTAGGATTTTTTCTTAATTCGGTTAAAAGTTCTCCTGTGTTACAGTGTCTTGGCCCCTCTCAGCAGCAGTACGATGCCATTGTGGTTTTGAATAGTTTTGAACGTTTTACAGTGAAACACCTGCTGGTCACCTTGGAAACTCAAAAGCGATGTTTCTGCATTGTTCTACTCCCTCTGTGTTCATATTAGAGGTCTGATGTGACCCCAGTGCATGAAAAATTGTGACCTGCATCGATTCCATCCATGTTTGTTGCAGATACTTCTGGTTTTTGCTACTCCTTCAACAGTCTTGGATCAGGATTTATGAGATGTCCAGGAAGTGAGTCGAAGCTTCCTACCACAGAATGCCAATAAAAATGTGAGTATCACTCCAGGCACCATGGTAACGTGCAGCATTCCCACATTTGTAATTCCATCAGAAAGGACGTAATTTAAGTTTTGAAGTCTTTGATTGGGAATTTCCTTCTAGAAATTGCAGATTAAGACACATAAATTACGCCTCCACTGACATTTCATGTCTGAATTTTGTGATACGCTCCGCACTGCATCTGCTGGAGGTTTGATGGTCGCTGTTATTTATGCTCCTGCAACATGGAAGCGGAATGCAGCGACACCCAAATGAACGGGCACCACGATATGTCAGCCATGTCACAAATGTAACCCGACTCTGGCTTATGCGACTCCGAGGAGACCGGACAGTCCTGCTCTAGCCTCTGGGAAGGCGACCACAAATGTCTCCTCGCTCTGGACTCAGGAAACTGGTCTGACCGAGTCCCGGCTCTCATCCCCGCTGCAGCACTTAAGCAGGGAGGAAAGCCTTTGTTGCTATTTTGCACTCGTTGGCCAAGCAGTGCATCGTATAAACAGAGATGGGTGGAGGGACAGCTGGCACCGAAAGTGAGGAAAAGTAAAACAGTTTATGAATCAGGAGCCTCTGATGGGTGCAAAGCCTCCACGTTAACATCTTTTTCTAAACAGTTTATGGTTTCAACCACTAAAGGATGTAGGGTTTTTTTTGCCTTCTTTACATTTGAAACCATAAATTATCCATCTATCATCCAGAAACAAAAATGTTTGTGCAGCGGATTATCATCTACGTAATCCTTTCTCCATCGGTGGTGGAAAGGCAAAGTTTTTGCGGTGGTTGTGACGGCTGATCAATGGTCTGGATGTAGCTGCAGAGGGCACCATCATCATGGAGGACGAAGTGTTGACTCTCTTTAAGGCAGCAGACCCAAAGCAACACAACCAAAAAGTTTTGTGTTTCCAAAGTTGGACAAAAAGTTTGGAAAAACCAAATTAAGTATCTGGATAAAGGGCCAACTATTATGCATAAACTACCAGACAGATTTTGATGAAACCTGGTTGGAAGTTTGAGCAGCAAGGAGGAAGTCATTATAATTTGTAATGGTGTTGGAAAAAAGGTAATATTTTTTTACAATTAAAAGTGGGTTTTATCTCAGATTTTGGAATGGTTAAACTCTACAATGGCTGCTGCCGTGTCACCTGACTTATCGCGTCCACAATTTCACTGATGGGATTGACTCTCCGCAAACTCCGATAATCCTCTGGAGGCACATAAATTGGATTTGGACTCACAGGACGATGCTGTGGAGTTTCCACCCTTCTCCCCGTGTGGATCTGTGGCGAGCCCATTCAGGCACAGCGGGACTGTGGTGTTTCCATCCCCGGTCCCTAAACCGAGGATATGTTGTGTTCACACCACCATGTCTTCAAAGCGCTAATTCGGGACTGGAGCAGACTTCAGAGCAGCTTGGAAAGACAAACCGCCGGCCGGCATGTAAAATGAATTAATGATGAGAGCGTCCCACCTGTGAACTACAGTCTCTGAGTGTCACAGATTTTTGAATAAGGGCCTGATTTTCTGGCTGTCAGGAGGCCCTTGAGTCGCTGACAGCCTGTTTCCTAAAGACTGTGTTTTCCATGACACTGAATAATTAGTGATGATAGGCTCAACGGCGTAATGGCACGGCCTCGTTTTTAGTTTACGAGCTGACCCTCTTTCCTGCCGGCGCTTTCTTCTGCGAAACGCGGCGTTACATTCATTCTCGTAAAAGCGAGGCGTAAAAAATAAGTTGTAAATTTCCCTGAGAGAGTTTACAAATGTGCATTTCAGCATACGGCGGGGGTTAAAAGCACATTATCCTTTTATTTAAAGCTGTTTTCAACCTGTGTCTGCAGGTGTCATTCGTTAAATTTACCGCTAAGCTAATTAAAAAGGAACTCTAACTTACAATATGAAGCAGCTGCGATATGTCAGAACGCAATACCGTTACTTTTTTTGCAGCATGTGTGATTTACCTGTCTCTAATCCCCGCGTATTGAAATATCTCTACTCCCTCGACCATCTGCTTCTTGTGAAACCCGACGACATCAAACGCCTCCGACCCTCCAGAAGGAGTCGCCGCTGAAAGTTATCGAGCGACCCGCTGCTCCTCGGTCCGGGAGGGCAAAACGCACATGTGAACACACACGCAGTCGGACTCGAGGAGTGGTTTTGTACCTGTTCCAACTAATCTGAGTTGTGTCCAGATCTGCAGCAGGTAAGATTCTGCACGAGTCAACCATCCATCTGGAAAAGGAGTCGCACTCGTAAATCCTAACGTGCAACGCCACGGGTTGGCAAAGCACCACGGCAAATGTGCAAGTGGAAAAAAAAAACAAAAGAGAGAATTTACTGCTGCAACACACAGAATTGCCCTCAGACAAATACAGATGTTTGCTGGTGAGCCAGAGCTCCATGTTCCCAGCAGCAGAGAAAAAGGCTGCGAAAGCACTCAAAGCGACGTTAGCTAATTAACCACCGCCGTGCGCCGCAAGGCACGTCAAAAAGAATTAAAGCCTGGGTGGTTTATTTCTCATCTCGTTTACCTCTGAGGACGGTAATCACCTGCGATCACCTGACAAATTTTCATTAAACTGAATGGGACAGGGCAGATTTGCCAAAAAAGGGGAGGAGCTTAGATTTGTTTCATGAACAGTACGAGAATTTTGTTATTTAATTAATATTTTTTAAATTTCAAAACTGATTTTCCCCAAACTGTATGGAAACGTGAAGGATCGTGATCCTAATCAGGAAATGTTTTCAACTTAAAATTTTGCTTCATTTAAAAAAAAACTTTCAGAGGGGTGGAGCCTAAAGGACACAGATTGTCTGCAGAAGATTGTCACTGAGGCAAACACCTCGAGAAATCCAATTCCTATCAGCCAGTATCTGAGTCAGCGTCGCCGATCCAGATTGCTGTTTAAATTGAGGATTTTAGAACTTCTGTAGGACATAATCTGACCAAACATCTTGCCGGCTCATCGTTAGCCTCCCTGGAAGGTCCAAAACTATCACACTGAGATAAACTGAAAATGTTCAGCCATTGATCTGCCGCCTTTACATCAAGTCCTTCTCAAAGATCTCGTGAGCATGCCCCGGATATTCCGGGGCATGCTCACGCTGCTAAACGCTGCTGCCTACTTTGACAAACATCTCACCTTGAAAGAGAAAATGGATTGGATCCATTTGGGTCTATTCTGACCAAAGAGACACCCTCCCACCGGGTTTCAGCCGATCTGTTTGGTGGTAACTTATTTAAACCCGCTGACAACCCAGCAAACAAACAGACACGGGTGAAAACACAACTTTCTCGGCGGGGGCGATGAGATAAAATCATGTTTAGGTATCTAAATAGTAGTTTGTGAACGGCCAACATGTGTTCCTGACTGCCCTCACAGTCTCCTCCCATATCTGAGGCTGAAATATGCAGGGATTGAAACCAGATGCAGTGAATTCATCCCCGAGCTACGAAGTGACTTAATGTGTTGACTCTGAATGTCTTCTATCGTGCATGAGTGGCTGCAGCGAGCTAAAGTTCGTCCTCGTGCTCTCCCCTGCTCGGGGGTGTTTGGACCCCGGTGAGTTGGTATGATGGACAGTTGCCCCAACAACATCACATAACAGCGTTGGGTTTCAAAGGCCCGGCCGCATGCTTCGCTCTTATGTGGGCATCCCTTTGAAGCCCATATCTGGTGGACTGGATAGCAAAACAGAACCAGGTAAATATAGAGGTTGCACTGCGGCTCGAATAAGTCCTTCTTCACGACAGGAAGTCAGCCTGAAAAACAAGAAGAGAGCAGGATGAATGTTAAACGAGTGGAGTCAGGGAGAACCGTCACTGTCCTGCATTCAGATTTATAGCGTAATGCATGTAAATCATGAAGGACAAAATATAAAGACAGTAAAAAGTCATTATGTGACGGGAATAAAGTCAGAATATTACACATGGTAGGCAGTTCTCCCCCTTTGTGTGTGGATCTGTCTTCAAGACACACTCGTATTTTAATCCCAGCTTCACCACCCACACACACAAATTATTTGGAATATCTTTTTTTTCTTTCTTGCAAAATTAGTTCATAGTATGACTTTTATTTAAGAACTTTCACTTTTACTTTTAAATTTACAAATCACAAGATTTAGAAATATTGTGATTGTATTCATTTTAAGTATAAGATTTTTTATTTAAGACCATTTTAAATATCTTGATTTTCTTTGAATTTGTTTTGAAATCCTGTAATCTTGTAAACAATATTATTTTGAAAAATGATGAATTTTTAATCTCGTACAATTTTGACTTCATTCTAAAATATTATAACTTCTTTCTAAAATTATGACTATTCAAATGTTTCAATTTTTGATCAGAATAAAAAATAAATGTCAAGCCATTGAATGGCAGATGTGCACTTGCAGACAAATAAAACTATTCAAAAGGTAAGTGTATATTAAATGTTATGAATCTGTGATGAGAGGAAAAGGATTAAATCCCTGCAATAATAAATCCTGTCTTTGACAGTGTTTGAAAATTCTTCTTTTTTAAACTCCAGTATATTTATCTCCAAATAATATCAAAATTCGGCGCTAGCATTTTGACGGGCAGACGTCAGAGAAACCTTCCTGGTCTTGAAGGAAACCCGGCTGGCTGGAGCTCAGGATGCTGTCGTTTCTGTACTGTAACACTGACTGGTTTGTAGCAGAAACAGTGGACGCCCCGTCGCGCCTGTCCGTTGTTATACCTTTGAAAATGGGAGGTGCTTGTGAATGAGGGTCCACCTGGGTTAGCTGCAGAACTGCAGGGGGGCCACGCGTTCCTAAGAGCGTCTGAGGTCGAACACAAGTCCAAAGGCTCCTTTATGCTGCATGACAACGCTGCTTTTCATCACCTGTCAAACTGACATTAGTCACGTTGGGCTGCTCTGAACATCTGGTTTGAGATGTACTGTCTGCGTCCAGTAGCTTAAGGCCTCGTTGGTGACGGCGAGAATTTTGTCTTAAAATTCAGACGTTCCAAATCTAAACCCTGATTTTGTTCCAGGTGGATAACCAAACATCAAGATGTGAATTTACATCCAAACGTACTAGAGCGTTGAGTTGACGCCAACTCTACACTTGGATGAAACACGATCCTGGTCCTTGACCAGGAAAGGAAGTAAGGATTGACCCTTGAGTCAGCTGGGTCACGATCAGCTGATCGTTTTTTTTGCCGGTTCTTTCTAAAAAAGAAATCGAGCGTGTTTTCCACAAACGCCAGCACTTCTAGCAACAAATCCGATGCGGCAACAACAATAGTTCAGCCACAACGCAGCGCCATGGCAATCCGGGACATTGATGAAATGCTTAGCGTGAGCACAGATTAAAAGAAAAAAAGGGCTGACACGGAGGAGAGAGTGGGGTGGTGGCGGCGGTGGTGGTTGGTGGGGGGGGGGGGTTTCTGCTTGCTTCTCCCTGTCCCCAACGCGATCATGTTCCCTCTCTTCCAGGACTGTGATGAAGTGCCGGTATTGCGGTTTTGCATAACGTGGCGTGACACGTCATATGCTGCAATCCATACTCTTAAGCCCCGGCCTTAGAGAGGTTCACCCTTTGGTGTTGCTCTATAAACAGCCCCCCTACCTCACTTGTGGTCGCTTGGGGCCTTAGTAGCCCTTGATTTATGGATACAGCTGTGTGCCGGTGATAAAGACACCTGTCCCTTCCTCCATCAGCACTTCCTTCCCACACTGAAGAGCCCTTGTGCTAACCTGGGCTGGAATGTCACCTTGGCAACCTCTGGGTCAAGAGGCCACGTTGCTATGGCGAGCCGCCCCCCCCACCTTCCTAAGCACGGCTGGCTTGGTTGACGCTGTCCTCTCAAACCTGTGACAGTGTTGAGCGTGTCAAGTGACCACATAGGACAGTGACAACTGATGTAGATGAACATGTTTCATTGGTGGTGGGGGGGTGTCAGGTCGGATCTCTGAGGTGTTAGCATCATTGGTTACAACCAGAACTAGAAACCTCTGCGGCAGTTTTCCTGAAAGATTTTTCTTTAAAAAAATGTTCTTCTTTTAAAAATGTTCTTCGTTACCACGGCTTAAACATTTGAGACCGCTGCAGTGTGCATGCCGGGGCAGTAGATGGCGCTATATGAGGAACTTCATGAGTTTACAGCACAAACAAAACCAGGGAATCTGACACCGTTTTGTTCGGAATGTTACAAGACAGCAGTCACAAATAAAACTACTTGATGGACTTTTATGAAACCTGGAGGAAGGACGAGTTAATCCTCTTTTCGTATTCGTAAAAATCGCATTTGGTTTCACGCTTCACTTGAAACGACTCCTTCCTTCTATAGCATTGGATGTGTTCCGGAGTCCTGCTTGAAGTTGTAAACTTTACAAACAGGATTTTAAAAAAAAGCATCCTGATAGATTCAACTTGGTGGTTGTAATTGGCCGTCTGAGCCGTCGATCTGGGTAACATTTAACTTTTGTGTGGTCTTCTTTGGGTTATTTTGCGTCTTCGTACAAAGATGACTCCACCAGATCCCGCCTGCTATTAGGAAGACGGCTCAGAGTTCGGAGGGATTTTGGATGATTGCTTGCAGATGACTAATTTGTGCCACTGTTTTCAAGAATACTGGAGAGTTTTTCTGCAGACCCTCCTCAGGTTTTCATCATTCCTCCCAAATGACCTTTTCTAGCGGCTTCCACCCGGACCACCTGCTATCCTCAGAGACTGCTGAAGCCTGGGCTTCTTGGCCTGCACGAGTGAATGTCCTGGATATGACTTAAAAGTATATCAAGAAATGCTGAGTTTGATCTATTTACTGTTTCAGAGGGTTTAGGGTATTTTAAAGACTATTTTGACATGTTTTATAGACAAATAAAGATATTTCAGACGATTGTCAAATTTTACCTGTTTTTAGTATGAACTGAGTATGAAGTTAGTATCTCAGCTTAAATATAGCTGATATTATGTGGAATATTTTCAATGCTCATGAGTTTTTATTCACAAACAAGCAACTCTGCCTTCATTTGACTGCCACAATATGGAAAGCGCAGAGGGACAAACCAAATCAAACCAATCTCCAATGTATATGATTGGTTCCAACGGTCTCCTCCTTCCTGCTCCAGCTGTCTGTCATTATCTCATCAATCTATTTAGTCTCTCTGATTCTTCCAATTCCTGTTTGGTCACCCTTTCCTTGTGCTTTTCTCGATGCTTGAGGCTCGGGATTTGGGGTTTTTCTTTGTAAGTTAAATTTCTCGTGGGTTCAGTTCATCCTTGTATGTCAATCATGTAGGTTGTGTTTGGAGCAACATGCTAACAACATGTTTAAGTCACTTTCAACCATGAGGAGTAAAATTAGTTTAAGCAGACACACATTATACATCCCATAATACCACAATAGGGATGCATCACATCTCCATTTATGCAGCTAACATCATGCGCACATGTGCTAGTTGTTTTAGCTTAAATTGAAGGTTACATCTTGAAAAAGTTCATCAGTCCATCTCCATTTCCTCCAGGTGTTTAGGGGATGCCGTGATGCTCCAGTTAATCCGACGAGGAAGCTTCATCCGACCTTCCGTCAGCATCGGGGTGAGCAGATTTTTACTTTAAAGGTGAAAAAGCCTGATTTAAGACCATGATTCCCTCTCGTGTATCTGATACGTGTGTGACGGACTTCCTGGCTCTGGTTTTGTGGGAATGGATGTCAGACATTTAAATAATTCCTGAGGAGCAAAACTAAATGGATCCTTCAAAAGTCCCATGGGAAACTCATCCAATGATTTTTGTGTTACGTCATTGACCCAACGACACGACCAGAACATGATGTCTGCCATCATCACCGTTTTAGTATCCATCTAAAATGGTGTCATAAAGACGGGATATGTCACAACCACAGTCGTCCTCCTTCTCTGGGCTGTGACAGACGGAACCAGTCCAGTGGGGAGGACCCAAAGGATGCTGGGAAAAGGCATCAAATAAGGGATTATCTCACTACAGTAGCAGATGTGACAACAGCAATGGATCATGGGAATGACTTCTGCTCCGTGTACATGAAAGGCAGCGAGACGGACAGGACCACGCATGCAGGCCCAGTTTTGCATTAGCTTCCAATCAAACCATTAGTTTTTATGTTTGAAAAGTCCTTCTGTGAATAAAATATTTTCCCTGGATTGACTGAGAACTAAAACTGTCATCGGATCGCTGGGAAATCCAAATTCTTCCTAAGTGCTTTTTATGGCATTTTTACGACAGCTCCCATCTGTTTTTTTGTGACCTTACTTTAGTGATGCAAAGAAGATGATGTTACCATTTAATAAAAAAAAAACAAAAACCTAAATACACCCTAAAGAAAATAAATCCTAAATGAAATATTGACGATTCAACCCGGAGCGGAGAAAAAAAAAGCGGCTTGATGTTCGACCTTCCTGGAGATTTATCCGGCATTTGTTGCACGCTGGGAGGCAATTATGTGGCTTTTGACAAATGGGTTTAAACAATTTGGGTATTTTTTCAGAGCAGGATAATTAAAGTTCATTAGCTGAACTTGACCGGCGGTTCGTTGCGGGGGGGGGGGGGGGGGCAAGAGGCTTGTGGATAAAAAGGTGATGCATCATGAGCGGTTTGGCAGATGTCCTTGAGTTACTTCGCAGACTTGTCTTGAGCGAGGAGATGGGATGTTTGGGCAGATGGTGCCTGTGTTAGCCTGCGGAGGACAATGTGCTCAGTATGTGACGTAAATCATGGCGTACGTTTGATGGGATTGATGTAAATTTGATTCAATTTATACTCCGTCGACTTCCAGACGTTTGAGGCGCTAGACTTCCTCCGTCTGAAACACTTCCAGGTCAGGCGCCGCCCTCCTATTTTTTGATTCATTATAAAAGGGTGAGGCAGGCAGGACGTGATTACAGGCCAACGTAACGGACAGCCGTCACCCAGAGCTGAGATTTTAAATTGCGACAAATAAAAAACGTCCTTTTAGACATGAAATTTCTCATAAAGCCAAAAAAGATTTTCAAAATACACCAAGTTCTTGAATTTCAATTTGTGGACTTGGGCAGTTCTTTCAGTTCAAACCAAAGAATAGAGGTGGATGAAGAGCGCAACAGGCAAAAGGAGGAATATGCGGTTTCGACTTTGGGGTGAATTGTCCCTTTAAAGTCACCGTCTTTTCTCACCATCGCCGTTAAACGGGGGGGGGGGATTGTCATGTCTTCCCACTTTATGTGACAGTCAGGATGGAGCGAAGACATCAAACCTGAGCAGGTCAGATAAATCATGTGATCGCATGTCAGCAGGTTTAGAGGGTAGGGTCTAAGTAGCTGCAGTAAATCTGTCCAAAGACCCTCCTGACCACCTGCTGCTTCAGCGTTATCTCAGCCCCCCCCCCCTTCCCCATTTATGTCCCAGAGTTACCCCAGCTCATCATCATCACCTCTTTATCATCGTCACTTTCATTTCCCTCCGTAGAGACTGCAGATTGAAGTCAGGGCGCCAATCAAGTTGTTGGGATTCATTGTTTGGGTATCTGGTCGGGTCATTTCAAGATATATCTAAAAGGACAACTAATTTAGTACTTAATAATATACAGTATATTCCAGTTATGCTAATGTGCTAACAAGGCTACAAAACAGCAGCATTAGCCACCGTGATTTCAAATGATGCGAGCGCCGGTACTTCACAACCACTGCATCTCAATGTTAGCAAGTTTTAAAGCGCGATCCTTTCATCCCAAATGTCACGCATCCCTTCTTTCCTGTGGTCAAGAGTTCCAACCTCTGGTCCAATGGGAGCTGGAGGTTTTCTCCATGCATAGCCGATATAAATTTGTAACACACTAAAACAAAAAAAAACTCCTCCTAAATATAGCTACCAACATTTCCACCACCAGTTTGCAGAATTTCTGATGTCATCCATAAATGGCCTGTCGCCTCAAATGGAACAGGAAGAGGAACCAAGCCCCATAACGTTTTAGCTCTCCGCTGTGGAGGGATGACAGATGAGGCAGACAGCCGTCTTGGATCTTCTGAGTGAGGCAGGCTTCCAGGCCCGGGTCATCCAGAGTGCTTCCACCCAAAGGGCTAGCTCTACCTTCCTCCGGTCTGGTCTCCTTTTAAGACCATGAAGGCCGAGAGGAAGAGCGGCGCAACATGTTTATGTCCTCAGGTTTTGGTGTATTAGTGTGTGTGTGTGTGTGTGTGTGAGCATCTTTTCATCCTCTGGATTCTTGGAAATTTACTGTATTTTGTCGGATAAGGATCTTTTGTCTCTTTGGAACATACGATGACGACCAAGCTTCGTCTTCCTCACAGATTCCTCGAGGATTCCCTGATGCCATTCTTCATCTTACCCTCCATGTTTTCCAAAGCCGTCTAATTCCCAGTTTGTTTGCTGTCATTCTGATCCATCAGCCACCATCATTTCCTGTCTGTCTAATCAGCGCAACGAAGTCTGATCGCTCGCAGCACTGTCTCATAAAAACGGCTTTTATACCAAATATTCCCGTCTCGTAAAAGTCATCCGCGTCCGACTCCGACATCTGGCGGCCATGTGAGCGAGAGGAGGCGCGCTTGTTTCAGGTGGCGTTCGGCGTAAACATGTGAATGGTGTAACATTAGAGTCGGCTGCAGGTGGAGGAGGCGGCTGGTTGCACGGAAGGTCGAAGGAACTACTTTTACGACGCGGCTCGCACTTTTGCAAAGTCACGCACGGCTTTCTGGGACAGGCTTTCATTTGTTCTTTCCGAACACAACGGTCTTTTCTTAGCTTGTTAATGAGCTTTAAAGGTGAAACGCCTCTCCTGCATTGTCCAGGACTCGGAAGCAGCCGTCTATATATATACCCCGTCAATCACCACTCACCTCTACGGACACCTTTTACAGCACACGTGGTAAACACCACAGTTAGCTCTGACGCTACTGAAGTAGCACAGCAATGCAATATAGGTGCAGGAGCTCAAATGCTATAGATCGCTTGATTATTGGTTCTGAACCCCCTGCAGGAACTCACGACTTCAACTTGAGCCCCTTTAAATTGACTTGAGATATTTGTTTCCGATAATTACAAGACCGGTATCTTTTAATTATGGGTGTCGTCACGATCATTACCTGGTTTTTATCTACCTGGCCATCGGGCGGCTTCAGACTCTCCTGTCTTTACCTGCTCTTACTCCCATTTGCCCTTCAATTACCTCATTCTCACCTGAGGTTCCCGCCCTTCGCCTCACCTGCGCCTCATTTTCTCTGCAGCACAGACCTTTCTCTCAGTCGCTTACCGTCATGTTTCTGTGTTGTAATTGTTGTTTTTTAAATGCAAAAATTTCAAAAATTAGCCGATTTCTTCCACAAGCTGTTTTCAGTGCCCTTGGGAAGTCAGCGTTATGTTCTGAAGTCTTGATATAGTCTTGAAAATAGACGCTTACGAGTCGTTACCCTTTCCTAGTAAAGAGGCCAGCATCATTTTCCTTCCAGGACACCAAGCAGCTTACGTTAGCATCCGACCGCTGAGGCTTGTGGGTCGTCCCACAGCTGATACCCATCATAACAACGCAGCATGAGTGCCGATGTTTACTCTACAGTCACTGATTGGTGCCTCTCGCTTATTCTAACAGAGCTGGCCCTCATCAAACGCGGCGCTCTCTGTGAGGCAGCGCCAGAGGCCGAACCCACAATTAGCCAGCAGTCCGCTAACATGGGCTGCATGAGGAACGGATTAGTCCACAGTGTATTTAAAAACAGGTGCATGTTCAAATGGGCTTCACATGGACACAAGTACCACTTATGTAAGTGTGAGCCTGCAGTAATGGATTCCAGGGACTTATTTTAGTGTCTTTCTTGTAACCTTTAATGGCTGCATGGCTGCAGATAATGATTATTTTTATTATTTCTGTACGAACCAGAACGAGTGCCCCCCACCTCGGCAGAACGAACCCCCCCCCCCCCACACACACACACACACACCCTCCCTCCGTACAATGTGGAGGAAATCTCCACAGATCTTAGTGGAGGACTTGGGATGTGGGTCAGGCTAGGTAAACAAACGCATGTAGGCTTGTTTGGTCTTAGCAGAGGTCTGTGGTCTATTTGGGTCCATTAAAGTTTTTTTTAAAGTAGGATTATTAAAAAAAAAAAGAAAAAACCATGGAGCAATTGCTGCTCAACCTTGGTGGAAGGATGACGCCCGATGTGGATCTGGGAATGTTTTACGATGCAGGTTAAGGACATTTAGCGTCAACCTTTTCCCTAATTAGATTGAATGGTTTTGTGGAGGGGCGTGGCAGGAACTGATTCCACTATTCTCGTTTATATTACAGTGATGTCATTTCCACCTCCACTTCCTCAGAAGGGTGCAGCAGAAGGTGATGCGACAGAAAAGATGACAGGCGTGGGTTCCCACACCGAGGTGGTACTCGGTCGGTTTGAATGTTTCATTCTTGAAGGAAGTCTTTCTTGTTCCTTTTAACTGTTCCCACATTGGACATATGGTAGTTTTAGGGATAAATGAACGACTTTAGTAAATGTGAGTCTATAAAACGCACAGGAAGTCGTCTCTCGAAGAGCGTTTGAGCGTTCTTGGGTAACCACCTCCACCTCTCCTTCCCTTTCTAGTGACTTCCCGGCAGGTCAGATTAGATTCCCTTCTCCGGAGCAGCTGTCTCTCTTTTGTTCAGGTGGATTATTTTTCAGTGGCGGGGTATTTGGCTTCTCTCCTCTCAGGTCCTGATGGACTTTGCAGGTTGGGAGACGGTTGCTGGTGGGAGACACCGAGAGGAAGTGACAGGAAAGGAAATCGGAGTGGTCGCCGACGCCACGACTGGGAATCTTATCGAATGTCTTAATGGAAGTTTTAATGGACACATGGGCTTAACTTTGTGTTTCCTTTCATGACACAGTCCATTACTTAAACTCCAGCTCTCTCTGTTAATCTGTGGTTGTTCATCTCTGTCACTCGTCTTTACGTCGCTCAAGTGTCCATGTCAGAGGAAGTTCACACGATCCTGCTGGTTCCCATAAGTACTGACAGAAGGTGCCGCAAGATTGATTACCTCTTTCTGTGGACCTACCGCGTGTTTTAACAAAGTCCTACCGAAAGTTTGAAGCTCAGCGTGAACTTCAACAGCCTGATCCAGCAGCAGGACATTGTCACGCCTCTTTGGATCTGCTCTGATGATGGCCGCCAGGATGAAACATTAGCATTTTGTAGACACAGAATAAAAGTGGTGAAATTGAGATTATCCTAAAGAACTACTTTTACCTTTTGTCTTTTTAACCTTGGAATTACCTACTACCAATAAAAAAAAAATTTCACTCAAGAAATCTTAAGGGACGGCTTGGAAAACAAATATTAAAAAAAAGCAAATACTCTGGTGTTTCAGACAACAGATGCTAATGACCGTGAATTAAAACAATATCTAGAGTGTAAAGAAGATTTCTGCCTTCCAGAAACATTTCTGACCCTTTCCTGACCCTCTCCGCTCTCGTCTTTAGTTCCACTGTGTTTAAACTGATTGATGCTCTTCACTGTATCCTGTTACTATTCTAGAACAATGCCGTTTGTCCACAGGGATCAGGCTAATCTAAATCTGTGAGGTGTACCGTGATTGTTGGTCTTCAGAGCCGATATAGGCAGCCTACCGAGCGGCGGGTATGGTTCATGTCATCCGTACCGGAGGAAGTGGATCATCCTGTCAGTTCAAGAGATGAATAAAGCTGTCAGGAATCACCGGGTGATGATGAAGCATCCTGATGAGGTGATGAGTGAGACTCACTGCTATCCTCCCACCTGCACCAGTATGTACTGGTGCTGCACTGGATGGATGGATTGGGAACACATGGTCTGTGAGATAGATTGAGAGGTTATGCAATCATCTAAGATGAAGATCTCAATCAGACATGGGTCCCAATCCCAATCGTTCTACTGACGCTATCATTTTCACATCGATGTGCACAAATCAAGCGTCCCTAAAGGAATGACCAAACCTCCCCTAAAGCAAAGACCGACCTTCTACCTCTGGGATTCCGTATCTGTCGTTCCAGCGGCGTTGAGGCACTTGTGGCTTGTTTACTCCACGTTTGACCGCTCGTGCATCGTTAATGGTTCACGTCCCATTACAACCACATGCTCTCTGACTGCCAAACATTTCAAAATGGTCTTTGTTGTGTCTTGTGTCACATTGCACCGATTATCCGTCCACGCAGCCGGCCCACGACAGCGGCGACCTGCTTCCTTTGTTACGCTCTTAGGAGAGGTCAGAGACGGAGGCTGTCCGGACAGGTGGATGGAAGGAAAGGGGTAATTGGTCAATGACGTGGGTTTTTTTTCCCTCATTCTTCCTCTGTGGGGTTGAATTCCACCCCCTGAGGGTGCAGGACTCTCCAACCTTTAAATCCAGATTCCTGCCCCTGAACTTGAGTTTTTTTTTTTTAATTTCTGTGGTTGTATGGATAATGGACAAAGCACCTTTTAATTTTTTCTGATGGCTGCCAGATGATGAAGCCGGCCCGGAGGCCCCTTCTGACTGATAGACTGATAGACCTGCTGTACTTAGAGGGGATAGGAAGTAAGTTGGGGGGAAGGTGGGGGTCTCTAAAGAGCAATTTCCAGCATTTCTTTTGTCGTGTGCTACAGGATCTCTGGTATCCTTGACAGTTAACTTTCCTCCTCGTTTATTTCAGGTAATATTATTTTCTCTAAATTCAGACCGAATTTGATTTTTTATTTCTTTTGCGGCGATATTGTGCCCAGCATGACTGCACTCTAAAGGTTAATACCTGGCTTCTGTTTGCATTACTGCTTCTCTCCGTAACTAAGAAACTTTCTATCCTCCTCATGCCGTCGTCAACTCTCCTGAGGTCACAGATAAAAAGCATAAAATTACACGTATGTGATTTTTCCCATGACCGATTGCTCGTCCTGCAGACCCTGCGTCAGTGATGTTCATGTGAACTGTGACCGTGACCAGGAAGCAATTTGTTAAGTGTAAAAAGTCCTGCTCAAAAGAGGAGGCCCTCGGGTCAGCAGAACATATTTCCACTAGGTTCTATCT
The DNA here is from genome assembly GCA_013358685.1 of Antennarius maculatus. Lineage (NCBI taxonomy): Eukaryota > Metazoa > Chordata > Actinopteri > Lophiiformes > Antennariidae > Antennarius > Antennarius maculatus. The sequence goes on from CM023616.1 coordinate 19,465,494, forward strand.
GAGGGGTGAAGACCTGAGGCTCCTTTCAAGTAACAAGAAGACCCCCCTTGTCCCCTGTAAAGGGTGGAGGCTCTGTCTTTTACTGCACCAGTGAAGGCAACACTCTTTCTGGACTGATATGGGAGGTTACAAGCTCCTGAACCGCCAGCAGTCTAAGTTATAGTCTGGTGTTCCTCATCAGGTTGGGATCTTGTGTTTACAGTGTTGCATAAGTCCAGATTATTCAAAACTGCAAACAGTGAAAAAGCAAAGTCGGCTGTTTTAAATCACAAAGGTCAAGATGGAACAAAGACACCAAATTTGAAATACTTTTTACCTCTTCGTCTTTGGTCTGCAAGCATTTATTTATCTATTTCTGCTTTCTTGCATGAGGGATTGGGCCGTTAAGGGTCCACCAGGACGTTGAAACAGGCGTTGACACTAACTTGATTTGTCAGATCTAAATCACACCCATGTATGAGCCTCTTAACCAAAAGTTAGGACTTTGTCTTTTCCCATGAGATGAAAACTTAACGTTGTTAACAACAGTGAGCGATTTGCATGTCGCCCTAACGAATCGTGTCGTTCGGAGATACGATCCAGACGCCATTCGTACGACAGAGACTGGAAGGTTTGGGTGGACATGAGTTGCAAAGACCGTTAAATGCTTAAAGCAAACACGACACCTCACTGAGGAATTGTCATAAATTCAACAGTGATCACAAAGTGGTCTACAGCAGAGGATGTGAAATAATATTTGAAGAGTCAGCTCCAGATTGCTTACTTTAGAGATTTTGGCCGTCCTGCAGCTGCTTTACAACACCCTGGATGTTCAGCGGCATCAGCTGATTTATTCTTTCCTCGAGGTGCTACATTAATTAAAAGGTTTTATATACTGTAAGACAGAAATGTTTGAATTTATGGGAACGGTCTTCCCATCCCCAAGATTTATTTTAACCCTAAAGAGTTGTCTTCAGCTCTGAGAAGGTTCTCCCCAGGTGTGATGATCTTCCTGTTTATGATATGCTGAAGCAATTATCATAGAGAATATTACAGGAGCAGCAAGGGAAGATCTGTTTACTGAGATTCAGCCTAAAATTTAGTGTTTAATTTATTAATTTCAGCTGATCAAAGTTCAGGTCCTGCTATATATTTACAACAATTTACTTAAAAGTTAAAAAGAAAGTCAATCAGCTCTCATGTTGTCGACTATCCCGACGACAGGTGAACCAAACGACTAATATCCAGATTCATCCTTCAGGAAGGTAAAATATCAGTGGTGGATTTTGAACTTCGGCTAATTTATCAAGGAATATTTCGGCCTCGAGGAATCATGAAACAAAATTAATGACAGTTTGACATCAGCAGGCGCTGCAGGGACGACAAAGTCAGTAACAGATGCGTTCGATACACGTTGTAGAACTCTTCCAACGACCGTGTGCTTTATGAGTGTTGGCCAAGAGGCTCTCAGAGGAACTCGAGCAGTCTCAGACCATTTGACGGCAGGAACTTGGAGCTCTTGGAAAGCTCTCACCCTCTTGGATAAGACAAACCTAAAGACAGGCACACTGGGGACGCATTGCAGGTTTGAGACTCTCCCGTCATCCTACCAGTATTTTTCTTAGCAGAGGAATTTCCAGCAAGACATGCAGACTGAAAACCGCTAATAAGACTTTGACAGAGACGTTACACTTTCCCACAAAGGTATCGATACCGAGTGTAACACATGGCTCAGGCTAGAGTAGTCGTTTAATTTGTATGGATGTCTCGCTAGTGCTGTTTTTTTAAAAAAAATTATACTTTAAAAAAAAAAAATTGTAGCTTTTCAATATATTTTGTTGCGGGAAGTTGTTTTCTATGTGGCTTCACTTCCTTTTCTTAGCAAACTTGTAATGGAACTCACCTCTACATGTCTGATAGAACTACAGGTGGATCTCTTCATCCATCTCCCTAATGGACACTAACTTTTTTAAAAATTCTTCCAAAGCTGAATTGTAGACAGAAGCTGAATGTATTTAAAGTCAATCAAACCATTAGAATTTTTTCATTCTGAAATGTTTGCAGCAGACGTTTCTCTTAAAGTCTCAATGATGCCGTTTTACTGATGGACAGAAGCAGCTGGAGAGGAACTCTTTCTCCAAGGATTCTCTGGCTGCAGACCTGGTCCAGGTGCTGCTCAGCAGGTGGTTCCGCGGCGGACGGGGTGGCCTGGTTCTTGGTCTTATAGCGCAGAAAAGTCGCACAAATCACATCCCTCCTGTCTTCTTTATTACACCTGAGCCTCTTTTCTGTAAATGTGCATGAAAGGTTTTTGGAACAATCTGTTGTTCTCATGCAAAATGAAGGCCAAAGTCAAAGTTCATCGAGTTCCACGGGTCTTTTGAGCGACAGGCATGCCTACGGTACTTTTGATGTGGAACTTCTACGACCGTTGATGATTACACAGGAAGTAGAGATGCCTTGAATGTTAGGGATTTCCAGAAATAGGAGCACTATAGAGTCATTAGAGAGTGCATTTAGGGCTAATGCTTTCCCCATGTGCTCAACACTGAGATACATGGGAAACAATTGCGAGTTTACCTTGATGTTAATGCAGTGAGCTATCATCGCCACAGACCGGTCCCCCATCGGGTCGTAGTCGCTCTTCTTTACACTTTTCCACCTGCAAACATGTCCAGTTTGTGTTAGTACGCTACAGAAATGGCATTTCAGAAACAAAAAGGGAGCGGCGGTCAAATCTGTCAGGTATAAATTAATGCTTTAGTTTTCCTCAGTGATATAGAAGCATCCTAAAATAGCCCTGGAGTGAAAGGTGCTCATGATATGTATATCTGCAGGATTTCCCCATTATCAACACAAGCACAGAGGAAATCCAGTGTTTGTACGCTGCTTTTGTCATTCCAAGGATTTTATTGTCTTCCTGCGTCACGTGTCGTTCTTCACGGATTCTTACGTGTCACTGAGTTATCAGCTTCACTCTGTCGCTGGGGTTGTGACAATCTGGAGACACGAGGCACCAAAGGCAGCAGTTTTTTTTTTCATGTTTGAGGACAATAAGATGATTCTTTTACATGTTTTTTGCACATTCATTTCAAGGACACTGCTGTAGGCGTGGGTTTCCTCCTTCACCTCCGGCGTTTTTCGTCTGTACTCGGAGTCCAGTGGGCTGGTCATGAACTGCATTGATGATTTTTTTTAAAATTTCATTATTTGCATCCTTGCTAGCGATGATGGCTCACTGACAGGAAACTAGAGTCACAATGAGAATGCATTCCGTCTAAAATGGATAATTACAATTAAAATTTATAAAATAGTCAAGTTTGTCAATTCCACATCAACGACTTGACAGACGATCGGTTTTTCTGACAGTTTTAAAAATTACACACATCATCTGTTGCTCTGAACGTGCTCCCAATCAAAATGAGACAGATACGGGATTTTCTTTTTAAGTAATGGCTAAACCAATATCCTTATCAGTATTAAAATGATTCTGTGTAGGTTCTCAGTTATCCAGGTCCAGAGCTGGTCTCATCCAAGTGGCTTCTTCAGTTCTCGTGGTGGCTGGTCTTGTCCCAGCTTATTAACCCCGTGGGGTGTGGCCAGTGCTATTCCGTCATTTAAATTTACTTTATTGACTTGTTATATTTTCAGTCTCTGCTTGATTTTAAAGTACCCACAGTGAATAAACTTATCTTGGAAATAAAGCAAGCTAACACGCTAGCTTTTTATTAATTTGTTAACAAGAAGCATTTACGTGACAGCGGCTGTGCTGCACAAGGATCTTCAGATTATTCTAACATTGTGTGCTTTGGCTTCGTCCGCCCAGCTCCACCATATTTCCTCAGACTGATGGTAACATCGTTTACTTGGCCCATCAGGGACTGGCCGTTCAGTTGTCACCCCTCTTTAGGAGCTGCTGCCATTTCAAACAACATGATGGCGCCTGATCAAGTTTGACTCACGTTGGAATGAATTAGCTTGACCTGCCTGGAGGCACGAGTGGAAGAAATGATGAACCTGTCCTAGATGTGGACTGGGTCTGTTTCCCAGGACTTCTTGAAATGCTGCAGGGAAGAGGTCAGGAGACAAATGTTCCCGCTAAAACAAGCCATTCACACCAATCAAAGTGCCATTTGTATTCAGTACGCAAAGGCTAGTGGAAGACGGTGGAAAACCCCCAATGAGCCCTTTTGTTTTATACAGTATTCATCACCCGATTTGGATTCCATCCATATACTTTAACTTTAAAAGAGACGTATCAGTCAGAGATGCACTTAAGCTGTCATTCATGCTGACTAATGAATCAACCAGCCGTTGCCAGAATCGCCACCCACAAACTGCTGCAGCGCTCATTAAAAAGATGAAGAGCACCTGAGTCAACAGAGCTGCTGCTCGGACGTAATGAGAGGCTTTTCTGAGTGTAGTGGATGTAGTTACTCTGCATGGACGTCAAGTTAACGCGGCGCTGAACGACTTCATTCAGCGGCGATCCATAAAAAATGTTTGTTCGCTTCCAAAAACGAGTCGGCTACCGAATTAAATGACTCAGCATGGCTCATAACCACATTTACCATGAGGTGACACACGGTAAGCGGTTTGATTCATGTAATATTCTCTGACATGCTTCCTTAAATTCCCGGCCCATCAGCTGTCCGTACCCGATGGTCGGATCCAAAGAGTATCCATTTCAGTCTGGGCAGCTCTGACCTGCTTCATTCGGGACAGTCATCCAGGATTCAAGCCTCATATCATCTGTCCCGGGGTTGGTGGGGGGCAATCAGACAGTCTGTGGGCAGAGGTGACTCTACACGGAAGCTGCTCAGAAAAATGCAATGGATTTATGGGGAAAGATGAAAGTTTCATCCCATCTTTTTTATATTAAATGGAAGGACTCTCCCAAAGACCATCTTTTCCAATCAAACAACTCACCTAGAGGAACATTATCCCATTTTTCCAAATAGAGAATTCTAGAAGAACATTATCCCATCTTTTCCAATAGAAGGACTCTCTAGTAGAACCATATCCCATTTTTTCCAATGGACGGACTCTAGAAGAACATTGTTTAATCCTTACCTATAGGAAGACTCTAGAAGAATTTTATCCCATCCTTTCCAATGTAAGGACCCCTCAGAAGAATATTATCCCATCTTGCCCAATGGAAGGACTCTGTAGAAGAACATTATCCCATCTTTTCCAATGGACTCTAATATGGCGGCAGCTTCCTGTCGTTCCCAACAACATCTCACCGATTGTTCATGGGGGGGCAGTTAACTTTAACCCTGTTTGTGTGTTTGCCTCTTTACCCCATGCTGGGTGTCTGTCATGTCAAACCCCCCCCAACACACACACACACACACACACACACACACACACACCTCTGTCCCATCTCACGGCAGTGCAAACATCAGAACAGCTGTGTCCATCAAAGCTTCATCAGTCAACCTGTCACATTAACTCGAGGTGATGCAAACCTGGTGCTTTCATTATCTCATCATCATTATCATCATCATCATCATCAGCCCATCAGTAGTTTGATTTTTACAGAATGCTCAGTTAAGGATGGATTTGGGTGACTGCTACATCTTCTGGTAACGTCCAGGCTTAACTTGGAGGCTATGAAATGTGATGGAAAAGGATTTATCTCGTACGTTGCGTCCTGACCACAGTGAACTTTGTCTCTGTGACGCATTAATTGTGGACGTCATTTCTCTGGTAAGATAGTCTGTTTGTTTGAGGACCCTCGTCACGTCCTTGCTCATCAAAAACACCTTCTTGGAGAGGAAAGCAGAAGATAAGTCAAAGAATAAAGGTCAAGGGAAAAAACAAGCTGGAAGGGGAGCGTTAGGTTCCTCAATCTGCTTCCCATCCCAAACTGACCAATGACGATGCAGAGAGGAGGCAGCAGGATGAAGGAGTGCTCCTGTTCATCACACCTCCTGCAGACGTTTAATAAGAAGGGCTAAAAAATCCTCCTGGGAGTTTATTTTAAGATTAAATTAAAATTAAAGAAATGTTGAGGGAAAATGGATCCACTTCAAAATGTGATTCCCAGTCTTCCCAACATCTTGAGAATCCATCGACTGGTGTTTGTGTAATCCCACCGACAAACAAACAAACAAACTGGTGAGAAAACCAGCAGGTGTGGACAAAACCAGCAAGTTTCCAGTGCTGATATCACCGTGAATACACTGGGACCACAGCTGATCAGTCAAATCAGATGAATTTTTCTGCTGAGAAGGACAGCAAAGGATCATGGGAGTTGTTTTAGCGTTAAACGGCCATCACAACAACAAATATTTACGGATGATGTCATGTTTTATTTTTCAGTTGCATTCTTTGAAATGGCTCCTTGCTCTCTTCAAAATAATAACTAATAATTTTCTATTGCATTAATGTATTTAACAAAAATTTGAAACACAAAAAAATTTATTTTGCATTGTTTACATCTTTTAAAAAAAATTTGATTTGCTTTTCGATGTATAAAAAAAAAAAACCCCGATGCTGGGCTAACATCTTCAGTCACCATGACAACCAGCTGACAGATGGGGATTAGGAGTTATCATGCTAATCACGGGTTCAAACGCTACGGGACACAAGAACACATGAAGGGGGCGTGGGGGGTCCTGTCTGTGATGCATACCTGCACAGGCGAAAATATGGCCCAAACCATAAAACAGCCCGACGGCTTGGGTTTCACCGTAAACCGACACCAGAGCTCCATCTTTCTGCCTGCAGCACTAAATATAAACACGGACAGCTGAGGAGGGCAGGACTCGATGCTTCCTGGGGTTGAACTTGTGATTTATGCCAAAGAAACACCAGAAAAGCCTTTAATTGAGGGTCACAGTTGGCACTGGGATTTTATGGAGAAACCGTTCCAGGACCAGCCTTATAAAACACGGACGCAGCTCATTCTGGATCTTTATACGACGACTCGTCTTATATTTTTATTGGGTGGCATTTCAGATTGTTGTCATTGCTGTTGTAATATCTGGAAATGTTCCCTAACATATTATCGGTTGATTTTTATTTTCCCCTCATAGATTTATAGATTGAAAACTGAAAATATTTTTTATTCTTCTGTGCAACAGGTGCTTTGTGTTTTACCACTATTACTAGTTCGACGAGTTTATTTAGAGACTGTGTGGTCGACCAAAAATGACTCACCGTCTCTAAACCCCTGATGTAAAGTGGTTTCATTGAATTTTAAACCCTAAATCTATTTTGCACGAATAAACAACCTCACAATTTGGAAACTTCTGAGCTCTCCCTCGCCAGACTCTAGTTAATCATACGCCTTTATTAAAACACACATAATGTAGATTTTAAATGTCTTATTGAAATGAAAAACTTACTTCCTGAACCTTTTGACCAACATTGTGATTTAGTGTTAATTTAATATCCGTAGAACAGTAGAACTGGAGCTAACAGTGGGCTAAAAGGCTAATATATCTTCTGTTGTTTGGCAGCGCCGGCAGCTAGTCTGGGATTTCTCAGTGGTTCTCTCCATCTTGTTTGGACAGTACTGACGTAATCATCCAAATAATGACAGCTAAATATCAAACATGTATGGAAAATTATACTTACCATATTAGCATGCTAATGCTAGCATCTGGCTTAAGTTCCGTGTAAATCCACATGAAATGGACTTTTGTGTCATCTTGAACAGAGTTAGTTTTCCTGTGATGACAGGAAATTCACTAGTCAATATAAACCCGATCCTGGAATTTGAGTGTGGTTACAAAAGGCGATGATGGAGGAAGTGCGGGATGTGAAGTGACGGCATAGATGGGGAAAGTGAGGCAGAGCAGGGGCCAGTATTTCACTGATCCTGGTCTCTCTTGGGGGGCTGTTGGAGGGGGGGGGGGCTAATTAGCTGCTCAATTGCAGGGATTAGAAGATCTGCTTTTAAGTTTTTCAGCTGACATTTAGCTGCAGGCTGTCATTTGGACTGGTTTGTGGTTTAATAGCTAACGTGTTTGCTGGCGTATAGAAAGGCTGAAAAGAGCTGAGCTCAGGGAGAAAAAATGTTAATGAGCTCCTCGTATGTTAATGAAGGTTATATGCGAGCATGAAGTCGCTTCAAGTCGCCCTGAATCAATCGCGATGAAGCTCCACCTTTAGCTTTTGTGGTCTTGCAGACACAACAGCAGCTCCTGGAGCCTAAAGACAGACGGGGAGGGGTTAAATCTAAAGCTAGCTAAGAACCAATGTCACCACTCTGCAGAGATACAAAAGCCAGGGACGTCTCAAAGGACGCCGAATCATGTTGTAAGAGTGAAACTACAAATCTCCTCTTCATCTATGTTCATGAAAACCTCCCCAGGTCCAGGAGTCATTATAGGCTCAGACATGTTTCCAGGTCTGAACATGTTCTTTGGATGGATGTGGGGGGGGGAAGTCAGTATTAGCTAAACCCTCTGTGACAAATCCGTCTTGGTCCAAAACTGGATTAAAAAACAAAGTTTAAACCAGTTTTGATCTGTTACATGAACCTCTCCACTTTGAGGGTGGGTGTTTGAGTGGAAGCTTGGGGGTGCCAGAGGCCAGACCCATCTGTTCCAGGGTGGGTCGATCAGCCCCCTTGACCGTTTTTTCAAACAAGCTTCACCTGCAAAGAGATTCAAGGAAGTAGGTGTTTATGCATTGATGACTAATTGATGGCGGGTTAACGACTTTGTGTTTACGCTCGTATTTCGCCATCAGTGCTGAGCACTTCATTCGTCTTGGTGGGACGACCCTCCGATACAACAACTGGACGGCGCTGACAGAAATCATCCTTCAATTCCACTGTCGTGAAAACAGGAAGCAGTTTCAGGTGGAGCACATGCCTCCACTGTGGTGCCTTCAAGGTTCACGGTAAGTAAAAGATACAAACTATGGAGCGACAACTTTAGCAAGATATAGTCAGAACGGCAATGCTTCCTGGTGTGGAACATCGATCGGCTCAAACACTTTTGATCCGGGTATGGCCAGGAATGACCTTCTGCCCCTTCCCAAGGTGGCGTATCTCTTTTTGCACCAAACATTAGATTGTCATGAAGACTTGATTTACCCGTTTACACCACCAGTACCTAACCATGGACTCAGGACGCATTTTAGGTGCTCGAAAACTTCAACCATCAGTCAAATTTACTGCCGTAGTTTTTGGTTTTGAAAGAGAGCCCAATGCTTGTCAGGGGGGTCTGACATAAACCCTGAAAGTTCCTGACAAATAGATGTGCTTAATATCAAGTCAGATTCTTAACAAAGATATGAATAGGTAGCTAGGAAATAAGGTTGTGGTCTTCAGGCATCTCAGAGTTGGTGAGATATCTGTTCTGTTTGGGTTCCCTCTTGGGTTCTCTTGGGCTCCTACGGGCCATAGCTATGGACTTTAAGCAAAGTGGGTGCTAACCCCTCTATAGGCATGAATTAACAAAGAAAAACTAGTTCCAGGTGTAAAAGTTGTGTATTTAGGTCTGTGTGCAATGACTTGTCAGCCAATGATAACACTATAAAACATATATTACGTATATATTTCTGAATTATTTTCAAATGTTGGCTCAATGAAAGCTGAGCAGAGTTCCTGTTACAGTCACCATGTCCAAATATAAAGTCTCTTCCAGCTATTGCTTTCATGCAGACTTTACAGACACCCCATAAACATTAGCGACCTATCAAAACTGTAATGTATGGGTCAAGTTCAGTTTCATTGCTATTTATCCAGTGTCTCTCAATAAATCCCAAAGTCCTGGATCCCTTTCCCAACCAGATAGCTTAGGAGCTCCGCCTGAAACAAATTCTGCCCAGAGGTCTCGTCGTTAAAGTGTCCTGCCAAATATCTTTAAATATCCCGCTGAACATTCAGTTCGTGGATCCGACACCGCGGCCTCTGGGTTTTTGTTATTGGTCAGTTAAAGATTCTGCCACCAGTATTTGTTAGCTGACCTCTGCGTGATGAAACGCTCATCGGGTCTACATGTAAGATTGTGTGGTGTTCTGTTCTTTGTTCTGTTTGTTGATTGTTGGCGTGGCCACGCCAAATCTACGGGACAAATTTGCATGAAAATTCTTACAAGATGGACCTGAGCAGATCCAGATGTTATCAAGATCTGGATCTCTTTAGAGGACTCTTGAGATAGAGCAGTTTGAATAATTTAGTTTAATAAATTTAAGCATGTCAAACAAAATTGGGATGAACCTCCACCAAACCTCCAAAGGTTAGGGTTCCAATCTCTGAGTTCTCGTTTGCAGGCAAGATGGTTTGGTTAAAAAGTTGTAGGATGTCGCTGAGCTCAGGGACATGAATGAATTTCAAAATGTGAGCAAAACACAAATCTTCCCACGTTAGATTTTAACCACGTCAGATGTTCACCAGCTGAATGCCGTCAGGTTATCTGAGCTACTTCTGTTAAACCGTTCCTGCATGCATGGTCGTTTTGAAAAATGATGACGGGAGCCCTTATGAGGACTGAGGCGATAAAACCAAAACAATACACTAAATAAAAGCGCCTTCAAAACGCTCCTGAAGGAACTGCAAATTTGTTTGAAATTCTCTTTATGCTTGTCAGGAGCAACACCCTTCACATCGCACATCATCACAGGATTACTCACAGATGCAGTCAAACCCAGTCTGACCATCTGCAGCCTCAGTGTGTGTGTGGTTGGGTCTGGATCTGAGCTGTGCTGGTTCAGGTCCGCACCAGGCCAAACCCCAGCTTCTAATTCAGTCCGCTGACTTGAGGACGCCGTCTGCAGCCAGAGCGTATGACCAAACTAATCTGGTTCCAGCCCCGGCGAGCTGAACCTGCAGCGCTCTTCATCATGTCTCCAAAAATAAATCCCGGCCCAAGGAGCTCGCCCACCGTTATGGTTTGCCTAATTAAACCTTGCCAGGGATTATTTGGGAATCCAATTCCTTCTGTGCAGAGACTACAGAAATATCATCCGCAGTCACTTCTCATTAATGATGGTAATGATATACGAAGGGAGGGTGTGGTTGTTTTCATTTCGTTTTTCTTTTTGCAGGGTTGTTCGTAAATCTTAATGAGGTCGGTCGGAAAAAAGTCTGGAATTGCCGACGAAGCCTGAAGGGATCATATCGAATGAGAAGCCAATTAATCCAAATGAGATTAAAATGAATTAGTAAATTAATGCTTTCAATTAAACATGCAAAAATAATAATACAAATCTAAAAAGACAATTTGATCTCTTTTCGCCATCAACGTCCGATTCTTTGAAATTCTGTGCAAAATTAATATAAAAAATTTCCACATTTACAACTAATGCTTTCAATTTATTTTTATATCTCAAAATAGTTCCATTCAATAACTGTGATATACAAAAGGCAAATATAGTTATAGAATTAACTGTTTTGGCAACAAAATTATTTTCCTTCTTGTTGGGTTTAGCTTAGCATCAAGACTGGAATCGGCGGGAAACAGCTAGCGTGGTTCTGTCTTTGAATGAATTCTGCTCACTAATGATCACTAATGAAAAATTTATGTAAAGATCAAGCAAAGACAGAAGCAGAAATGTGACGATTCATGTCTGCACTATTTGAACAGAGATTTACATTTCTGTTAGGAAAGCCAAGATGCTTGAGAGGGGTGGGAAAAGATGTCCTTTAGGGCTAACATGAAGGTATAAATGTAAATTAATCTCACAGATTATGCTAATTTATAGCCATGCTTCATAGAGACACTGAGCTGGTAGCTTTTTCCTTTTCGTGAATGGAAATGAAAGAAATCCTCTGCCGCCAGAAGAGCACTTCATAAATCAACATGGGATGTGTTTCACTTTCTAAAGTGGGAGCCTGATAGTGGCAAACTTCCTTTGTCATGACTGGTGATTGATGAAAATCTGATGGGGCAAGAGCCAATACTTAAAATCCATTCAGATGAAATAAGCTGTAAATAATGTGCAACGAGGCATAAAACCTGTGGAATTCAATGACACGTGTTGAGAGCAGATGGATTTCAGCTTTTCTCCGCGAATCAATCTGCAGTGATCAGAAAACACACCGTAGCTAAGCTAACACAGATTTGAGGTGAAACGATTTCTCAGGAATCAACATTATAAAGAAGCAGTCGATCCAATTCCTTTGGGAAACTTCTGAACGCTAAATTTTCCGGTCTAAATTCTCGTTCAGACGCATCGTGACTGGAAACATGGATCTAGGTAATCCAGGACGGGGGATTAAAACCACCGAGATCATCTTCGTCTACCACCCTGCTGCCATCCGGCGAAGGTACAGCTGCATAAATCTCAGTTTTGACAGGTTTATTTCATGTGTCGCCCGGGAAACTTTGAGTTTCTTTGCTCCACATGCGACTACGCAAACTTCCCAGTGGCTAGAGTCAAACCTCAGGTTGGCTGGTTCTAATTTGTCATCCCTTACACGTTAGCGGATTGGATACCACAAGAGACGGGAAGGGGTTGCTGGAAGGAGGATGACACCAAAGACATCTAATAAGCACTTTGCTTTATTTTGCTATGCATATGGTAGCACTTAAAGACAAGTCCACATGTTTGCTGAGTCATCACGTAAGTTTTGTATGTCAGAAAAATCCTCCGTCCTCGCTGAAACACACCGAAAACTCATTTTAAACGATCGTCCATCCATAATTTTCCGGTGTAACCGGGAAGCAGATCGTCTATTGAGTGGAAAACATAGTTTTAATTTCCTCGTGTCACAAATCTTCAGTTATCAACGCTTCATGTTTGCGTTGAAATTGTCATTTTTATGGGAACATTGGTTTTTTTTGTTTAATTTTCCACAATTTATAGACAATATATCAATTTTGTTAATGCACAAACCCAGAAAGTTTTCACTGGATAATTCAAGTGCTTTTGATTTTACTAGTGAAGCTAAGGCTAAATGCTAAAGCTAACTATTAACTCGCACACATTTCACTCAAAAATGGATGACTCAAAAGGTCACGATAGATCCACTAGAGGGCAGCGAAAATCGCATATCAGATATCTTGATGTTCAAGGAGGTCAAAACTTTCTTCCTTTTGTCGCACCTTGCTTGAACTAGGACCACAGACCCCTAGGGGTCGCTGGTGGTACTGCTTGATTTTGTGCTAAATGAGACTTGCTCCTGTCCCGGCACAAAAACAATTCATGCTACTTTTAAATGCATTGAATTATATCATCTTCTGACAATCCAAAAAGAAATTGAATTTGCATCTTTCTGGTTGCAGCGAAAAGCTCCGTTTCTTGTTGTGCTGCTGCAGATGATTCTCAGTCTGCAGGAGTTGGAACTGAAGCCTTCGACCTACACAGAAGCTAAATGACCCGACCAGAGAAGGAGAGCCTGTAATTTATTTGATGCGGCTGTCACCAATACTTTAATATTCGTGTGGCGCGCAGGGCGAGCATCTAATTATAGAAGAGTGAGAAAACCACACAAACCGCTGAAGGCCTGGGGTGTGGACTCAGAACGCTTCAGCTCAATACGCTTCACGTCATTTTGGATACCTTCACAAGGATCTCTGTTTTTTCACCTGAAGTGAAAGAGGTAGAGCAAGAGGGTAAAATTACAGCATCAATACGGCCACTGGGCTCCAATCCATTAAAGTCCTGCAGTCGGTTTCTCCAACTCCATGTAAAATAGGATGGAAAGAAGAAAGAAAGATGAGCCAGAAGATGAAGAACAAGCAGAGCGATAGAACTCAGGAACCTCAGTTTGGCCTCATTGAAGTCTGTGCAGGCCTCTTTGAACAAGTGTAACCCGTGACTGCTTCACCGTATAATGACACGCCACAGGAGGACGGAGGTTGTAATTTTGATATTCAAACAGCCGCCGCTGCTTGATATTGTGGCCGTGGAGGAAAAGAAGAAAAACCGCCTTGAGTTTTATTCAAGGTGCCTTGAATTACGAGTTCTGTTTGGTTTCACTGCAGCCGATTAGAGATGAATCAGTGATGCTCTTCTTGTGGTTGGTTCAACACTTGTTTCATTCAAAATCAGCCCGACGAGCTGCAGGAACCCAACTTCCCCCAATGCATGATGGTCCAAAAGCGTCCAGATTGTATTTGACGTCGCAAAAAAGATGATTTAGTTTGTGATTTGTGCAAATCTTGAATCAGTTTTTTTTTTTTTTTTTACTTTAACCAAGTCTTTGAATCCCAGTTTATATTTTATACTCACTTTCTTCTCTGAGATGATGTTTCTAATCCAATCGGGTATAAAATAACCTCATATAAGGGTAAAATAAAATCATGTTAGGATTTTTTGAGCAGCGTTCATGGAGGTCCAACAACCTACAGACGATCTGCTCCGTCTCGTTCTCTGACAGACGTAGATCCTGGTGTGAACACGTGTGTCCACTTTAACTCCATGTTATTTCGCCTCCAGGTCTGTGAACATCCCCCTGACCTTTGGATGGGTCCTTTATTTCTTAAACCCAGAGATGGATTGCAGCAATTGCGCTTTTGTTTGTTTGTGTTTTTTCTTTTCCTGAATGCCAGTAGAGTGCTAATTTTAATGTTGATGCAACAGACGTGTCTTTTTTGCCCTGTTTTGTACCTTCAAATATATCCTGACTGAACTCTGTGTCGAATGTGTTGCACAAATTAACTTAATAGATGATGCTTTTAGTTCATCTATGACTTCCTAAAGTTGATTGCTGCAGATTTTCACGCATTTAGTTAAAATTTTTTATCATGATTGTGCAAAAAAAGTGACATCGTATGTGTATTCTTTTAGTTTAATTCACGCATACGTCATTATTTCATTAACGGGTGAGTCGGGAAGAAGGTAAAGATGAAGAAAACGCAGTCATTTTAAAAAACAAGAAGTGAACTCATTCTGAACTCAACAGCTGTTATGACACCAGGATTAGTCTCTTTTAATTTAAAGACGATCCCACGATTACAATAAATGTACCTTTTATTTTGGGGATCATTTTCAAAGTGCGTTTCCCAACTCTTGAAAACTACAAAGCCATCTGGGCGCATCGAGCCACGCCGTAATTACAAAGGGCGCTCGGCGCGGGGAGATCCGAGCCCGTCGAGTTGTCGTCATCAACCTCGGCGCACGGCGTCCTTAGATGTGGCTGACACTCGAGGGGACATCTCACTGCAATTACAGCGCACAGATACAAGACGGGGAAATCTTTATTAGCATTTTAAACGCCTGTTGCGGTTTGCCCAGGCCGTAAAGAAAAACCATCCGTCGGTTTGTTTTTATGAATGCAATTAGATAAACCGCCCAAATGAGGTCGAGCATCTCGCCGTTCAGTCGTCCTGCAGCACAAAGGCACGATTTAGGGATTAATCTACGTGGTGTTACCGCCGCTTATAAAAACCAGAATGGCTGTAAAACTGAATTTAGCTCTTTAATGGCTGCTGTTCGGGGGGGGGGGTAACACGTGCTCAGGTCATCAGCTCTCAGGCACCGAAACAGTGACCTCTTCTGTCGCACCAGGAATGTGAGGCTGAGATCGGGAGTCCGGCTCCGGGAATGGAGCCGAGGGGGGCAGGTAAGGGGGCGGAGCTTCTGTCAGGAGGGTGAAGGTAATGAGGAGCAGATGTGTTCTTCTCCCATAGGCAATCAACACCTCGCAGAGAGACGCACTCAAAGTCCTAGTCTGGTTCTAGAACTAGGCTCACGTACTGATTCATGCAAGGATCGTTAGGCAGCACTATTAGTGATTACTTAATTTAAATGAACAGGTTTTTAACTTTTTTATTTAAATGGTTTCCAATATCTGATCTGTTATTTTTGGAAAGCCATGATTGATGTAGATATATATAAAAAATACTGTAGAATCGGAAATAAGATTAAAAGTAATTTATCAGGATTTTATTTGAAATTTTTAATTTGCTGCAAATTACTGGATGATCAATTATCGGCCTGGTTGATTATTAGTTCTGATATTCAACATTTTTGATGAACCGAACTTTACTGGCAGACGTTTCTGGAGACTCTTCAGCTGCTCTGATGCTGCTAACGTGACGCATCCAGACTCCAGACGGCCTCCAGAACTACTTCTGGAACCAGATCTGGAACGTCCACAGATTCTCACACTACTTCTTCACAGATGGAGACGTGTTCTTCTGGGATCTCCTGATCCTTGATGGAATCCATCATCAGTTTTATCCTTCCTCCTCCAGACAAATGGCTGATCCAGAGAATCCAGAAGGTCTAGTCTGGCTTCATGTCTCCACAGAAGATCATCCCAGACCTTCTGTGTCTGATCTGACCTCTCTACTTTAAAGTGAGTCTGTAAATGTGTCTCTGATGAGGGGCGACATCCAGGACTCGAGACTTTTGTGATACCTCTTTAGATATCTGACATATTGATCCATCAAACCACCGATCATTCATTTTTCTGAATGACTCGTTTTTGTCAGGACATGATCTGTAAACAGTCAGCAGCTCATAACTACACCAGCTGTGCGACTGAGCATCCCGCTTTACGCATCCTAAAAATATCCGCCACCGAAGCGCACGGATCAAAGGGTGTGTGTGTGTGTGTGTGTATGGGGATGGGGGGTTGTGGGGGGGGGGGGCAGCGACACCGCCCCGAATCCCGCCCCGGCGTTTAACCTAAAACCTTTCTGAGGAGGAGGAGCGTGATCTGGGAGCAAAGAGCCCGCGGCAGAGGAGAGGGAGGCCGGCTCGGGTTTCACAGACGCGCGCTGACGGCGGAGCTGCGGCGCGCAGAGGAGACGCAGCGAATGGCACAAACGGAGCGGAGCGCAGAGGAAGAGGAGTCCGTCCGCTGAGCGACTGATGGAAAACACAGCGATGCCTTCCACTTTAATGTAGTTTCTTCTGCGTGAACGCAGGAAAAGTAGTTTTAGAGATAGTTTGGAAGAAGAAACGACGCATCTGCAGAACTTTTTTTTTTTTTTTTAAATTCTCTTTCCCCATAAGGACGGAGGCAGCCTCTCATCAGCTCCAGAGCTGCAGGTCTTCCACAATCCCGTCCACCTGATGATCACAGGGATCCCCGCGTGGATTTAACCCGGGTAGAGATGTCTAAAATGGAAGAGGACCAGAAGTGGGGCGTCGCTGGGAAACCGGGTGAGGAGAGGACTCGGTGGAGGAACTGGAGGGACCTGTCTGGAGTAACGGTTTGCGTCGCGCTGTGCGTTCTGTGCGTTGGAGTTTGCGTGGTTGTTTTCGTGAGGACATCGGAGTTACAGTCCAGGATAGTAAGTCTGGAGCAGCAGCAGCGGGACGCGCAGCTCCACGCGTGGATGTGGTCTGTGGAGCAGGTGGAGCCCGTGATCCTGGGCAGACTGGACCAGATCCTGGAGGAGGTGAGCGCTTATTTATTATTATTATTACTATTATTATTATTATTCAGTGAATGTATTTAGAGGAAAAATAAACACTTTTATTAATCTGAAGTTAAATTTTTTTTTTAATTTAGAATTTTTTTTTAAATTTTCAGATTGAATTCAAACTTCTCGTTTCACTCATTATTTGACTTATTTTTCTTACATTATTTTATCATTAGAAATTAACATTATATAAATATTCCTTGTCACCTGATTTAAAAAAAAAAAAAGTTCACAAAAACACCAACTAAATTATTTTTATTAAAACCTGCCAACATGAATTGTTTCCTAACCAGGGGGGTGCGTTCAGGACAAATCAATCACGCAGTGTTTAAAAAAACCCACCGTTAACCCAAACCCCTGCTTCACATCAAAATGTTGCTCCTCCTTTGTTGTTAAGATAAATTATGGATGGTTTTCCTCTCGGGGCTCCTGGACCTCCTGCTCCGTCCGTGTCCCCATCCTCTCTCAGATAAGGAGTCCGGCGTTCTCCCTGGCCTCCTCACATCTGTGGCTCCCACTCGCCCTTTCATTGACCACTTCCACAGCTACACTAACAAGGTCTTCCACAGTGATTGAAGTCCCGCGGAGGGGGGGGGGCCTTTGCTTCCCCTTCCTCCGTTTTCAGTGGCCTTTATCACACGCGGGCCCCTCCACCCCCACCTCCCTGTCCCCATGTCTCCTTTCACTGGCGCTGGTGTAAAGGAGAAAGTCAGCGTTTCAATCTGTTTCTCCTAAAATACTCGATAAGAGATCGTCTGATTTATCGGACGTGTGTCGACGGGGGACGAGGCCTGCAGAGATGTTACTGAATTCCATCATCGTCGGTCCTGTTCTGACCCCTCGTCCCTCCTTGAGGTCTGGATTCCGGATGGATGAGCTGCGCTTCTATCGATCCAGGAGAGGAGATGATCGTATTTCAACCGAGGAGAAGCTGTCTGTGACGAGGATCCTCATCTGCTGGACGGGATGAACTAGAGGTGACGGGGATGGAGCTCTGGAGTCTGACAACAAATCACAGCGAAATCTGGTCCGTTTAGACCGAAAAGATGAAACCTTAAGACCATATCAGCTGATGGAGGCAGAGATGTTCTCTAATATCTGTTCTATAATGTCCATGAATGGATGGAACCGATCCAGACGTTTATGTCGACCCTTGATGTGGAAATTTTCTGGCTCCTCACCAGAATATAAAGTTTTATTTCCTCCCCATCCTGCCGAACACCCAATGCAAAGATAGAACTTTACTTTGCAAAGAAATCCAAGTGTGCAAAAACACACACACGCAACTTCAGAAGACTCTGATCGTGGATCGGAACAATCCTCAAAACTGTTGGGAAAACCGGATGACAGCATTCCCGGCTCTGGAGCTCCTCCGTGGGGCCCGGAGAGCGAGAGCCTGCCTCTTTGTTTAGCCGTGTGTGTATAAATAGACATTATTAATGGGACACGAGCACAGATGTGATGACTGGTGGTACTGGAACCCAACACAGTCCAGAATCCACCTCCCTGTCTGTCCCAATGATGATGGCTTTCGTCTGCGATGGAACACGCGTCCCCGCGCTTCACCTGCATCCCCGTCATTTTTCCATCACATTAAACTCCATTAACTTATTGAGTAATGCGCCGGGCGAATAAAGTTCTCCTGGATCTGTTAAACACATCAAGCGGATGGAGCTTTATTCACATTCACATAAAGACGAGATTAATCCTCTGCTGAAAATAGTCCCCAACAAACGCCTTATTTGCTCTAGTTTGAGTCACGCTCAGTTAAATATAACTTTATTTATGAGGTATTTCTGTGAAACAGTGGCGGACGCAGGTCGTCTGAGGGGCGGGGGCAAGGAAAAAAAGCCCCAACTGCATGGTGGGGCAACAAAAAAGTTTGGCATCTCAGTTCCAACCTTGTCACTCCTTGCAGACGTAGAAATCAAGGAGTGACGAGTAAACGTCTCGAACGTCCTTATTTGGATCTGAGTCAGTAATGGTGGGGGGCTGAGGGGGCGGGTAATAATAGCTGGTTCCCTCATAATGGAACCATCTATTAGTCGGTTCCTCTGAAGGTTCGTCAGGGAGTCTCAATAGAATAAAAGCTAATAAGGACAGAACACTTAGAATAAATAGTTGCTCACATGTTGCCAGGTTTGGTAGCATCATGCTTGATCATATCTGGCACCCTGCGGCCAGAGATGGCCGCTGGGTGACTTCCTGTTGTTAGCATGTGGTTCCTATGTTGTATTTTTTTTTTGTTTTTTTTCCCAACATGTCTTCATTATTTATTATATATATTTATTATATATATATATATATAATTTTTTTGGACATTTTTTGGGCCCAAACTGAATGTGTTTAAAAACATTTGATAAAGCAGGAAAAAAATTCTCATATTTAAATGAGAAGAACTTCATTATAAAAGTTCATGACTCCTCACAAGGTGTCCAAATTGGGTGGGGGGGGCCACATTTTGTGAGGTCCTTGGATTTAATGGTAACCCCTCCCAACATAACTGACCCCCTCTTAACAGCCCCCCCCACCCCCCCCTGAAAACAGCTTGATCTCCCCTTCACGCTTTTGTTATCTGCCCCCCTCCACAAAAAAAGAAAAAAAAACAAAAAACTGGCCCCTTAAACATTTACAATTAGCCACAAAGTGCTGTGTGCGTATCCTGAATGCGATCCTGGTGCACGTAGAGATTGCAGAGGCATTATGGGAGCTGGGGGGTGTGGGGGGGTACATTGTGAGGTGTGGAAATGTGAAAATACAGTCTCCTCTGGCCCCAGGTTTCCTCACCCCGCTCCCCCCAGAGCTGTCACCCAATACCTCCACGCAGCGCAAACACAAATACATGCATATGCACATCTGCATCCCCTACAGTAATAGTGTGTGTGTGTGTGTGTGTGTGTGTGTGTGTGTGTGTGTGTGCAGGAGAGCTAATCAGAGAACCTAAATGCAAACAGCACACTCAAGTAGAAGTGCCTGAAGCCACCTCTGCACTTTGTCAGAGCACAGTTCGTGATGGCTACACACACACACACACACACACACACACACACACACACACACACACACACACACACACCTGACCTGAATGTTACCTTACAGACGAGCTTGAGGCTGACCAGACTGACAGATCCAGATACTCTTAAGACATGCGGCTCAGGATTGGGTTTACATGTTCGATGAGGATCAATAAGACGTTTCATCACACACACGTTTAAATTCTCCGGGCTGTGTGATCGATCACACACGCGCACACACACACACACACACACACACACACACACACACACACACACACACACACCTGGCTGCAAGATAAACCAGCAGCTGTCAAGAAGACTCAAGAATTCCCCCGATTTGACCGAATAGATGGAGTTTATTTCAATCCGGCTTCACTAAGTGCAGATTTATAACGTCTATTTATACCCGCCCCCCCTGCTGTGAGGAGGCCGATCCTCTTCTGGTTGTACATGCTTTGGATTTTAATCGCCGGCGGGACGGCATCTCATTCAAATGTCAATGATCTCAGAGTTCATGTAAGAAGCTTTAGAAAGTCTGTAAATAAAGAAGTAAATAAACAAGCGATCTTTTATGAATGAGGATGAAAACTGGCGATCAGATCAGCACCAACTGTTAACGGCTCGTGAAGGACGTGTTGTAATTTCTATTCACACATATAATTACGAAAGGTCAGCGTCCTGTTTGTTGTTACTTTTAATTGGCTTTGGGTTCAAAGGGGCGGGGCTTGTGGACGGATGCCGTGTCAGGTCGTTCACCCGGCGCCGCTGCCAGGATTTAATCAGACGACAGGATGGTAGGAGGGTCTGTCATCATTTTAAAATAGAATAAAACCACATCAAACACTCATTGGGTTACTGCATCACACAGATACAAACAGATGTTCTACACACACACACACACACACACACACACACACACACACACACACACACACACACACACACACACACACACACTGAAGAAATGGTAATCTTGTGAGAACACTAGAATCTCTGGAGCTCCCAGGCGAGACATGAGGAAAAAAAAAAAAGACAACCATCGGCGTGTTCCTCATCTTCATCTGCATCAGAGGTCTTGATTTCATTGGTCGGTTTTGTTTCCTGATTGAGGTTCAGATATGCTGTTTTTCATGGGTTAATGAGAAGGTCAGGATGAAGACGCGTCTGTCTTCATCGGGCCTCCGGCGTGAGCTTTCAGAAGGTTCTCCGTGAGCTCATTTGTGATGCTGCTTCAGGCCGGAGGAGGAGGAGGAGCTCCACCTCCACGCCTCTCTGGATTAGCTCTCCTAAAGACTTCTCCAGTTGTGTGTCGGGTCTGCCAGGATCAACCAAATAAATTCCTGGAAGTGTTCATGAATAATATAACGTGGGCTCGGGGAAATTTATGCCTGGGTGTACAGTTCTACAATTGATTCCGTATGAGACTCGTGAATAATGAGAGCACTTAACTTTGGAATCCCTGCATTGTATTTCATCGCTAACCTCATACTTAAGGAGTAAAATACGCAGGATTTTTTAGTTGTTCTCACACTTTCGCTGTTTCTCCTTATCCCTCCTAAAGGGGCAGTTCACCCTAAAGTGATTCGGTCGTTGAAAACAAGGTGAAGTCAACTAATTTCTGGCTGCAGAAGACGGCGACTGATTTCATGCAGCTCTTATTTTGGAGTCGTGAAATCCCAAAGCAATATTAAGGAGGTGTTATTTACGTCCATTTAAGCTAAAAATCTCCACTCTCTCCTCTAAATAGAGAGCTCTAATGTGCCTCACCCGTCTGAGGAGGCTGACAGTTGTTTAGGAGTTAGCGTTAAGCGCTAGGATTAGCTTTTGGACTGTTAGCTTGATGTTCCGGCGTGGAGGCGAGTAGATAATGACTGAAATATTTGCGTGATTCAAACAAAAGCCTTGTAGGATCATCAAAACACATCTGTAAAATAAATCTACAGTCTTGCAGAACTTTCCAAGCAGATTTTCACCTTCATTTTCCAAATCAGGAGTCTTAACATCCAACAGGCGGATCAGCAATCAGGAGTTTGAACTTTGTCCCTTTACAAGAAAAAACCGTCGGCACCCCTCCGCCTTCGGAGGTCGTCCTCCTGGATGAACCGATGTAAAAGGAAGTACCCAGAATACCCCAGCATCGCTCTGAATGACAGTGGCTTCATGACACCCCCCTCAGCACCTGTTGCAGGCCTCCAAACAGCCAGCCATGGCATTCCACCGCCGGCAACCACCAGCACCAGTGGGACGGGACGCTATGAGCTGGAGAATGTACGAGTATGGTTTTGTGTTCTGTTCAGGGTCAAATCGCACGCCGGCTTTTATGTATCTAATCAGACCCAACTGTCACACTCGCATATCTGGACTGAGACCAAATTGGGGCCGGCTGGACGTCTTCGATACGATTCAGCCGTAACCGATTTGTTCACGTTGAATATCATAGAGAATAAAGTTAAATCCTTCCAAATGTGACGTGATGTGAAAACCTTCTCCGTCTTCTTCTTTTCTTTTTGTGCAGAAGCTTGCGGCGCGTCTACCGAAGACACGGGAGGCGAGGGAAGCTCCCCACAGCTGCCTGTGCCCCCCAGGTAAGTCCATCAAGCCTAACTCCGCCCACATGTCCCTCTCTTATTGGTTCACGCATACAGGATGCATGACTCCCTTACATGTCGCTGCGCCGGTTGTTGTTTAATCGCTAGTCGGACGTGTCAGCTGTGCCTCCTGATTTCTGTGACTCACCAAAGCCTGCATGACTCAGCGTGTCGCAGCAATTACAAGGTCTGGATGACTAATCTGTGGTATCACAATGGAGGCGTTTCTTCATGGGGGTAAAAAACCAGGGTAGACATCTTGCTGGAGTAAATGAAGATGAACCACAGCAAAAGAAGGAATATAATCTAGTGTTTCAGAGTAAATTCTGATGTTTGATCCAGGATGTTAGCCCCTGGAACCGCTAGCAAACACCTGAACGTGATCTGTGTGAAGTCGAGGTGTGTCTCCAGCTGCCGCGTTGCATCATGAAGGGGGGTGACGTGATGACGAGGCGTTGTTCAGTTATTCCTGGATAAACAGGCACATCGCCGGGTACTGCTGGTCTTGTTGGCGCCGCTACAGTCAATACCTCCGGATGACTGTGACTCTTTATGTTTGATGAGTCATGAAACTGTAGAACCCAAAACCACCCGAGGTCCAGTGAACTTGGTATCTTTACCAGACTCTCCAGTCGCTTTTCAAAGGTAACAGCGTCAACTACTGGTTGACACGGATACTATGCACCTTTCGGCTGGTTATTAATGTAGAAGTTTTTCAAACAAAGAGACGCAACAGAATGTGACCAATCGCAGTCTTTCAGGACTGGCACGATGTTATCTAGACGGAGTCGCGAAAGGAAGGAAGAATGTAAACAGACGTGTCCGGAGTGGATTGTTTGAAACCAGCTGGTTTCAAAAGGAAAGAAAACTCAACCGCAGCACTGATACTGACGCTCTTTCATTGCCTTCATCACATCCAGCAGTTAGACGCATCTGCCTTGACCCAACGTCAGCTCGGTTTGAGGGTGGGCAACACAAGCCGGCCTCCTAAAGGTGTTTCTCTGTTATCAGACGACGGAATGTTTATACTCTTTTACTGTTTACACCTGACGATATGACTATTTTGTTTTACCGATCACCTCCATCACCAGCGACGTTCTGGACGTCCGCCTGTGTCCAAGACGACCGGCAGCTGTTAGTTGTTTAATTCTTGGGAAACCAACCGTTGCTCGGGTGCGAACGTTCCCGAGGCTTCTTGTTTTTTCCTGTCTGTCTCTGACGGCGCTGTGAGAACGGGGGGAGGAGCCCGTCGCCACACATTACCGCTAATTGGTCTTGTCAATAGGAAGTTAGCATTTTAAGGCGGCGTACGTGTCCGTGGGACGGCCCGTTAATGCGTTGGTTTGCCGGCGGCTTCAGAGGAGGTCGTCCAGTCGCTGCAGGTGTGGAAGTCTTTCAACTCCCAGATGCCAGATGGTCCGATGCTTTTATAGCTTCTGGTGACTTTTCTGTGTTCCATGCAGAGTGAAGCTGGGACAGACGGACGGCATGTCGCATCGTCCAAACTTTGCATGTCTTATTTCTCGACAGTTCGATTGGCGACTGGTTTATTTTTGTCCTTTCTGATAATCGACGCGTCTGATTTTATCTTTAATCCTCGGCTGTCGCGGAGCGTGCAGACCTCATCCTGGCACTCGTGCTGCTGTGCATTGTGGGATTCATGTACAGACCGCTATAGAGCGCCCTGCCATTGTCCACCTGGCGCCTGCCAGTCAGCTCCGGCCGGACACCATGTCCACATGGCTGCCATGCTTGTGATTATTTACAGTACCAGGTGACTGAGAGGGCATAACTCTGAGGACTAGATGGAGGCCCTGCGTACAGGAACTCGTGCTGCTGACATATATTTGATTAAAGGCGTCAGATAATCAATGAACGGAATGGCTAACGCGTTTCCGAGACCCTACGAAGCTTCAGTGGCGCCTGAGACTCTTTTCAAACTCTCTTTCTGCAGCCGTTCAGTTAGTTTATCAATCCGTTACTGCTTTTTCACCAATCTGTGTTCATGGCTTAAAAACACGTTATGTGGAACGAAACCGGCCACACGTGTCGTCTGTCGCTTGAAGGACACCCAGTTTTATTCTGAGCTCGACATGTTTCTCAGCCGCCCGTGAAAAACGAACTTTGTAAGCTGCTAAAAGTAGAGCAGCAGGACGCGTGACACTCCAGGCCTCGGAGGTGCCGCGGAGTCTGTTGTCTTTCAAATGTTTATTATGACCGTGAAACATAGCAATGGGCCTAAAAATATGTTTAACATTGCGCTGCGTTAAGTGGATGGAGACGAATCACCAGACACATTGCTTATGGCTGAGTGGGGCTGGTATCAACAGTCTGGGTATGTCGTGTATGCGCCGTCACCGCCGCATGGCCCTATTAGGTTTGACCAGGAGTTTCGGAGGCGATCATAATGGAGCGACGACCGCGGAGCCGCGTCAGGCGGACAATCGGAGTGCCCCGACGCGCATATCAAACGCACCCATGCGTCACATGTCCGACACTCTCCACTGGAAGATATTCTTTCAGTAGAAGACTGTTCTCCCTCTCTGAAGCATCCTGTTAGCATTAGCGCTACCTGAACTTTGGATATTTGCGTATAATGTGACCAATCAGCAAACTTTAGGATGCACAAAACAAAGGATAATCTTAATCTGTTTAGGCATGGTGCATCTTTTAAATGTTCAAGGCGTGTCTGCCACAAGAAACTCGGAAATTTGTTCCGAAAAGCTACATGAGGAGAATTTAGCATCTGCCTCGTTTTGGATGTGTCGTGTTCCTCCACCTTTTCCCTCAGCATCCGCCTGCAGGCTCGGAATCTAGTTTTAGTTGCGGTTTTGTGTAGCTCTGTGCACGCTACACAGTAAGGGTCAAAGCAAGGAAAGCAAACATTTAACATGCACGCTATTTACACGTCAGTATGTCCTCCATTCCAGCACCACAGTGCATCACGGTCCGGTGGACAGGATGAGTGGAACTATGTCCTGTATGCGTCCTCTCTCCACATGCCGACCGGTTGCCAAGAATAAAGATTCTTTCCTGAGGATAAGAATATTCCTGCAGAGCCGGAGCGTGATTGATCAGTTTTGCTTTGTTGTTCTAGCTCTGAACGAGTTCCAAAGAATAAATCCCCATTTTTGAAAAAAAAACAAAACAAAACAAAACCCCAGCTAATTAGCGACGCATGTCTCTTTTTGTAATGTGTTCAGGATTTAGAGGGAAACAGAACATGTAATCCAGGTCCAATGATGGCTTGAGGTTGGGTAAACAAAGATAAGGTGTGTCGCATTTCAGTCCCACATTTCTGTAATGAAGCAGAGCTGCAGTGATTAAACAATTCACCGTCGGATTGAAGGAAATTTAACCGTTTTAAACCTGTAGCGTCAAGGATTCATGCTTTTCATCATGTGTCAAACTCAAGGCCCTGGGGCCAAATGTGGCCCACCACATCATTTTTTGTGGCCTGCGAGAGCATAAAAGGTCAGTGTCCAAAAATAAATAGGTCAAAAGTGTGCTTTACCCAAAAACCACATTTCCCACAATGCAGTAACTAAGCCTATTGACAAAAAAACAAAGTCTTTATTTAAAACAATTAAAAAGATTTATGTTAAAACAGAGCAACAAGCAAACATATTTGTTCTGTGCAACTTTAATGTTTGTAAGTTGAATAAGTAATAAATTTAGCATTAGGGAGTAGTTACATTTATTTTACATTACATTGAGTTACATTTAGTTACATTTATAAGTTATATCTGTCCCTTTAGGGACAGACCTTATGCTGAAAGTGAGACTGACACCCCTGGTTTTTATTGTATTTTCATTACTAACTCAGTTCATACTTACATAAATCAATGCGTTTCCATAAATTGAGTTTCTGCTACTTCAGGTTTTGATC
Organism: Antennarius maculatus; assembly: GCA_013358685.1. NCBI lineage: Eukaryota > Metazoa > Chordata > Actinopteri > Lophiiformes > Antennariidae > Antennarius > Antennarius maculatus. Next base: position 19,492,252 of record CM023616.1, read on the forward strand.
AATGCTTTTTTTGATGATCAATAGAACAATCATCTTGCAGCCATTGGAGGTTCACTCCGTCACGTAAACACTAAGGATTGTGCTCCTGGGGTCATTGTTGTGCTGCAGGATAGAGGATACAGTGTGTGTACACTGACTGGTGATTGATGGGTGTGAAACACACACACACACACACACACACACACGAGCTGGAGTTCATCTCCTTCTTCCAGGAATGTTTGCATTTTTATTTAGAACATCTCAGAGAGAGAGAAGCCAACTGACAAATCGAATCGAGCCAGAGGTCGGGTCTGGTGAGTCGGCGGTGGGAGAACGCGAGGCGAGACGGGGATGACAGGGATGTGGATTCAGGCCCGACAGGATCAGGACGGCGCTGGATTCCCGCACGTTGTTGTCAATGAGCAAATGATGGCCAATCCCTCTTGGAGGAGGAGAATGAGAAAGAAGGAAAGAAAGGATTGTGGGGATTCCAGCACCCCTCCTCCCTCCCCCTGTCAATCAAAGAAGGCCCGACTCGCAGGATTTAGCTGCAACACAATAAACCAAAGGGCTCCAAGCAGCGGGGAAGGGCTGCGGGTATTGATCCGCATGAGGCGCTCAATGCTGGACAATGTGTGGGTGTTTGAAGCCGATCGCGAGAACCGATCAACGGGAATATCTGTTGTTGTTAGAAAGTCAGATTTCAAAGATAGTGTGCATTTTGAATTTTTTTTTTGCAAAATTTTGCAAGAAAACCAACAATCACACCCTCAGGAGTCAACGATTTAAACAACAAATATGGTGATGGATGGATGAAGGTTAGTGAATTCAGAACAGCTATAGCGAAGCTGACGTTATGCGTTGCTTGAATTGTCGCTACACTGCCCCCTAACGGCTTCCAGTGGTATTACTGCTAATAGATTTCAAGGAAATGTCTGATAATTGAAACCAGCTCCATGTTTGTCTTAACTTTTCCTCCTTTTTTACCCAACTTTTTTTCTTTGTGGGCATGTGATGGGATGTGACAGAGCCATGAGGGTGGATTAGTCCAGGAGGGGATGATTGGGGGGGTAGGAGTAGAGACAGGATGCCCTCTGGGTGTGTTTAAGGCCCTTTAAAGACCAGGAAGTGACTTTGACGGTTTACCTGGAGGAAACCGTGACCGGAGCTGCCATCCTGGACCGCCGATCCCTCCCTGCCCGCCGAGGCCGTTCCATTCAGACGTGTTGGTGGTCAAGCGAACCTAATTTACTGCTGATTTTATTTAATTTAGAGAAATAAAGCAACTCTCTAAACATCCTGTCCGTCCAAGACAGCTCGACTCTCAACCTGACCTCAGTTGGGTTGTGAGCGCTGAATACCACACCGGTTTGGACCAGAATGTGAGCCCACCGTCCCCACCAATAAAAAACAAACCTGGGACTCGGGGGTGCCAAAACAGATGCCAGGATAGTGGAAGAGCAAGATGGCAACCGGATCTGCAGGCACGGGAGTATTTCCAGCCGTCCGTTGACAGACCTCTGGGTCAGGGATTGAGGAGACCTGTGGGCTTAAAAGTGTGTGTGTGTGTGTGTGTGTGTGTGTGCGTGTGTGTGTGTGTGGCACAGAAAGAGTGAAGTAAATGTTGATATCACTTTTGCGGCTTTTTAAAAAATGCATCTTTAGTCCATTTTGCTTTTTTAAAATCATATTTCTGGTTCCCATCATCCTTTAAAATCTTTTTTCTGGACGTCTCTTCTTCGCAGTTTAAATTAAATATAAATGAATGAATGTATTTAGTCTCTGTTGACTCTGACTCCGCCCTTCCCAGGTAGTGTGTTCCACATCCGCACCCCCCCCCAGGAATCTGTTCCCCATCCCATTATTTAACCTGCTCAGATCAAACTGATATCCACTCAGGTAATCCATGGACTTTCGTTTTATTCCCAGTATAAATAATCTCTACAATCTAGATAAGGTCGCGGCGACAAAAGGGACCCCACCCCCTGCTGTAAACAACAGGCTTTCTCTAATCTATGCAGCTGACAGGGTTGGCGAGGAGGGGGGGGGGGTCCCAGGGTTGCAGAACCGTTTATTTAAGTCCCCCCAAGTTCACCTTGACATCTGTGCTGACAGGAAGAGAACACGGCAGATCCCCTTTCTTAGCTTGAGATAAGTTCACAGAGCAGCTGCCAGTGTTTGGCCACACTTGGAGGAATGCGGCCTCAGCAGTGTGTGGGGGGGGGGGGATAGGAAAGACGACGAGAAACGATGAAGAACCGAACCGGAAAGCTTGTGCATAACTGGTTGATTAGATTTCTTAGTTCTAATCTGGTGTGAGTCTTTGTTACGGCTTCTTTTCATCAACCGGAGGAGGATGCGGATACACGCCTCCTTAACGTGTTAACGTCATGCATGGGATTTGACCTCTACATCAGAGGTGGTCAGGCTCCGCCCCGTTTTGGCTCAATCGGCGCTCTTGCAAAAAAATTGACGCTTGGTGCGCCGAAACGTCGCTGCAAACACGCAGCCGCCGCTCGCCGTCCAAGTCGGAGCATGATGGTGAATACAGCGAGATGAAATTAGATGTAATCCAATCTCACCCTCCCTGAATGGACCCCAACTCACCCCCCCCCCCCCAAAAAAAAAAAAAAAGAATACAATCATGTTGGGCTGGGAAATAAAACTCTTATAATACAGTCGTCATGGAAACGGGACCCTTTAGGACCGGTTAAGTTGGACCAGCATGGAGCTTCATTCCCACCCTGATCATCCTCTTGTTTCTTGATTTGTGTGAATTCTTACAGACACACACACACACACACACACACACACACACACACACACACAAAAAAAAAAAAAAACAACCTGGGGAATAAATCAGTGATTCTCAATGAGGAAGAGGAGGAAGAGTAGGAGGAAGAGGGGTGTTTGATGAGGTTGTGCTCTAAGTTTCTTTCATAAACATGCAGTTTAGGAATAAAGAATGAGCCTAAATGTGAAACAGCGTTTGTTTTTTTGTTTTTTCCGTGGACGGAGGCCACCAAACAGACCCACACCCGGCTTCATTTTCAAAACTCAGATGTTATTCTCATGGACATTAGACTTGTTTTCCAGATGGGCATGAAAATCCCTCAACAAAAAAACAACCTCTTGAGTTCCAGCAGTAGATGCGATTGTTCACGTTTTAGGGTGTTAAATAAACGTTTCGCCGACGATTTAACCCCGAATCGTTGGCCCGAGAGCGTAAAGTTCCACTCGCCCCAAACAAAATGTGTTTGCTGGATTTGCACTTCAGTGACACTTTGCTCATGTTAACACATTTCAGCCTTTCTGCAGCGTTAATTAGTCCCCGTGTGAATATCACACTCGTGATTTGACACCATTACCACTAAAGCGACGGCCCTCACAAGCCGTTGAAGCCACTTAGCGAACAAAATTCTTCATCACAACAGGGATCGCCGCTCTTCACACGAAGCCGACAACCCCCCCCCCCCACCCGAAAAAAAAAAAAAAAAATCCAACAGACTGGAAACATCGAGTCCAGACTTAGAACCCCTGGAGGCAAATTTATAACTTATGATACAGGATCAAAATTGATTTGATCTGCTTCTATGTAGTGGAAAAGAAAAGCTGGATATTATTTACATTGTTGTTTGGCTTCTTCACAAGTATGTAGTCGGGAAAATGATTTTCCTGGGCTTGTCTTTTACTTCTAATGGAATTTGACGGCGTGATGATTTTCCTTATCCAGTCTAGTGAGATAAAGGTTTACCATAAATAACTTAAAATTAAATTAATGAGATTAATTTGAATTCCAGGACGGCCCCTTTCCTTCATAATTTTTGGAAATTCCACCGGTGGTTTTTTGCACCACCTGAAAACCTCCTTGAAGGAAGTTATGTTGAGAACAGAGAACAGAGAATTTAATTCATTTACCACGCTTTGATTACTTGACGATTCCGCCTGATCGCCTTAGCAGAACCGGTGAAAACTCTAAATAGAGGCGTCGATTTTGTGTCGGGAACCAACACTGAATTCTTTCTTTTCGGCGGTCGCCAGCGGTGTGTCACCACATCAGCTCCGTCAGGCTAATGGACGTCATTAAGACGCATTTATTCGCTAATCGCTGCTTACATGGAACACTGAGACAAAATTGTTGTACTGTAAGTTTGGAGGAGGGCTCCGTGACTAACTCCCCGTTTGGAACCGGGTCTGTGGGGCCCGTGTTGCCTCGCTGCAGACATCCTGTGGGTATCGCAACGATTTAGCCCGACCCGCGGGGAGCATGCTCTTATGTTAACAGACCTGGGCCGCGTGCCAACAACAGCACGTTTCAAGGAAGAGCGTCGAGAATCGGTTTCTTTTCTTGGGCTGGCTTGAAGGCGGGCGGAGGGAATGGTAGTTAAAATTGCAGTAGCTCATTTGCAAAAGGTCACGCATCACCTTCAAAGTTCATTTGTAATTAGGGGCACTTGTAGTAACGGGAACACACACCCACACACACACACGTGCATGGGTCTCTTCAGCATATGGTTTTAAGCTGCTTATAAAAGAAGGAATCGGCATCTTTAAACAATCTTTAAAATGTCTGCTAGAAAATCTAAAATCACGATGTTTGTTGGTAATAAACACAAATCTGCCTCCGCCAAGGACGCCGTGTTTTCAGTCCGGCTTGTCAGCAGGAATCTGGGAAAACTCTCAGCCTGATTGTCATGAAACTCAAAGGCTGTAGCCAACAAAAAAGGAAACCCATTAAATTCTGAAGCAGAACCAAATAAATTATTCTTCTCGTAGCAGGATTGGGTTTCGGGTTTGCTCCCTCCTCCCGAGATCAATAGAGTTGGTCAATAAAATGTTATTTCCCCCAACTTCCCGGTAATCATTCAGATTCATCCGTTGGTTTTTGTGTTGATAATAACCCAATAGGTTCTGATGTGGATCTGGAAAGACGGGCTGAATCTCTGAGGATCATGTCGGAAGATCTCGATGACATGAACCCGGTTTTCCCGCCGCAATTTGTGGACGATTATAGATTTGTATCTATGACTGGATCCCACTGTTATTGGAAAACCACGTTTTAGCTTTAATAAAGAGTAGAGAAATATGAAAACCAACAACCAGGAGTACAGGGAAACAAGGTTTTAATGCTCAGCTCTTAAGGAGCTCCAAACCTCTGACAGCAGGAAGCCGGTGACAGTTTATATTCTTTGGGTTTCCTTGGACTCTCCATGTTGCTCCAAACAGCAGCAGCTCTTTTGTCAGGCTCTGAATCAGTCCGACAGCTCATTACTATTGAGTTTTTCTTCTTTAAACGATGTGTTTTTTCCACATGGAGCATTTATATGTTCCAGCCTTCCACTTTGTCCTTGGATTTAAATAAAAGCGGCATTTAAAGCAAAACCGAGAATAGCTCATGACAGGACGAAAAAAGCTATTTCAACTAGAGGAGTCTGTTGTCGCTTCTATTTTTAAGGTCAACTTTATCAATGGATGTGACAAAATAATCCCCAATAAAGGTGCAAACATTGGCCCTTCTTTCATTGTGGTTGAAGGTTAAGGTAGGAACCTTTAAATAAACCCTTGTCTGAAACAGAATGTGAATTCTGGCATCAGAAACAAGTCGCACAACAAGGCAGTCCTTCGCAGCGACCTTCACACCCTTACCTTAGTTTCTGCCCTGCTATATAAAGGACATCCTGGATTGGCACTGGATGTTGGCACCGGACCGAAACCGTCAGGTGCAGGAGTTGTTCAATATGAAAGTAATTCCAAGGGATGCTGGGCTTAACGCTCCAAACTTAGGTCTCATCCTGTCGCCTGAGCCGGTTTCACGTGAAGCGAAAGTCTGCGATCTACGGAGTGTCATCATTCTAGTTCACGAGAAACGTTCAAATGACGGATCGATGGGCAGATCGGTCGTAGATAAAACCTCTCCTCTCGTGCTACCTCAATTACCAACATGTCGTTTCCAGATGTGCACAGCATGAGAGGCTTGGCCCAAGGATGGTTTACCTTTTGTGTCGGACACACGGCTCTTATTTGTCCGATCGGCCTCCAGGCCCAGCTTATTTCATTTCCCCTCGCGCTCAATGGACTTTTCATATGAGGCTGAAAGCCACATGGTTGTAGGACCACTTCAGTCACTTCCCCTCAGACTGACGGGCAGAAATGTGGGCTCCTAGATCCCTGGTTCTTAATGGTTTCTTTAGAATGGAACTTCAAGGGGACGACATTGTCTGACGAGTCAAAGTTCAGGTAGTAGATGGTGGACACTGATAAAACTCCTTCAGTTGTCATCATTTTGTAGAGATATGCAGATATTTATAGTTCGTTTTCATCATATGAGTCCAAAATTTTTGAAAAAGAATGAAAGATTTTCACCTGCAGTTGTCAGTTGACTTTGTCTGAAGGTTTTCACAGGTTTGAATCCCTGTGAAATTGAAATGTTTGAGGCTAAAGATGTTTGAGGCTCCTCTGAAAACACCTCTCCATCCCCACCTTGACCTCTGACCCCATCAGCCCTCCGTCGCCTCATCCCTGGTCTATAACAAGGCTGGACCCTTATCCTTTTTCAGGCTTCTGTTAGCATCAGCTATTGATGGACGAGCGTGGGGGGGGGGGGTCGTGCAGAGTGGGAGGCGAGGATGAATGGCGCTACATCAGAAGCAGCCTGGCCATGAAAGGAGGATCCATTACAGACTCCGCTAGGGGTCATTTTGACCTTTGACCCCCCAGCCACCCAGTTACTCACTCCTACCCTACAATTGCATGTGATAGTGCGGGAATAAGTTAAGACTTAAAACTGAGACAGAGATGGGCCGTAATGTGTGTTCATATCCGTCAGGACTTCCTGCTGCTTCTAAAGTTTTCCCAGCTGATCTATAAATATATTTATTATTGATTATTTATTCAGAATAATCTGGAAATCCCATCCTGTCACCAATATCTGCTGAAGCAGCTGGAAAGAAAGAGCAAAATTCAATCACATGATGTGCAGAAAAGTGTCATCTGATATCTTTCTTCATTTAAAGTCAGACTTGAAAGCCAGATGAGACGTTAAAGAGTGATTACAGAGGAAAAGATGGGAAGGAAATTTTGCACAAGGTGGATTTTAAAGGTGACAAACATAATACTGGGTCGGCGCCAGTGTTTTTCCTTGTCTGTCAGATTTATACAGTTTTTCTCCTTGTTTGCAGCGATGCGATTATCCCCCCCCCCTCAACACACATCCATCGGTGAATTTATAGGTTTTCCATGTCGGAGGTTGAGACGTTTAAAGGTTGTTCTGTCATATCGCGCGCCATATTTTTCTTAATCACTCTTATCTTTTCCTCTTGACTCTAAGGTTTTTGTTGGATAACAGAGAGGAAGGAAAAGCTCTTGGACATCTCCCAGTCTGTAAGTTTATGATGCGATGAAGACAAACAGATGAAGATTAATGGCCTCTTCCTCCCCTAACGTACATCTCCGTAAGGTTTCATTCGTGCTTCTCTTAGCATTTCTTTTATTTCACTCTACAGAAATAATATATTCACCTCCTCTCGCTCTGTTGTGTGAGATCGGATGTGAAGCCAAAAGTGCTTCGGATTCCTCCCGGCGGCCAGAGAATGTGCTGCGCTCCCACGTAGGAGCGCCGTCTTCTTTCGCTTCTTGTTGTCTTGTAAAGACGTTAGCGCGTCCGGTCTCTGAGGCGAGTGGAAGAATGCAACAGAAGCTCTATGGGTTTAACAGAAAAGTCCTTCACCAGTAAGAGAAGCTACTAACCCAGAGCTGGGGGGAGGTGGAGGACGACTGGTTGATTGTCGGCACTCTAGCGGCAATAATTTGTGACATTTCAAGAGCGGCGAAAGACCCAAAGTAAGGTCTGGCTTCAAAAAAGAAACCCTTCCAGTTGAAAAACTTAAAAATGAGCCTTTTTTTTTTTTTTTTTTTCAAAGATCTGGGAAAACATATCGCTGGAGACCGAGGCTGCCGTCAGGTTAAGCTTTTCTCCAGAACCGACTAACCTCTCGTACTTCAACTCACACTCATCGATAGCAGTCGCTGTAAAAGACCCTCATCGAAGAGTAGTTAAGAATTTGGCAAATCAGTTCCCTTTTTTTAAAAAAAAAAAAAAAAAAAAAAGCAGATCTTTTTGACAGAACCGCTGCTGTTTGATCCGCAAATGAAAAGAGATGTAAAACAAACCCCGGCGCTGGTTCGATCTGCAGATGCATGTAAAAGATTCCTCAAATAAAAAATAAAAAAATGGGTGCGAATGAATCGTCAATCGTCGAGTCTCAAACGAAACGGTATGATGTCATCACGGCGCCGCGGACGGTGGGGGGGGGGGGGGCAGTAAATTGGACTAAAGAGGCTTAAACCTGTCGCTGGCGTTGCTCCCGGCCGACTGTGTGTTTGTGTGAAGGCGGATGATGACACCAAGCGTCTGTCCGTGATGACTTCCCCAGCTGTTAAATGAGAGAGTGGTGTGTTTGGTGGGGGTGGGGGGGTGGGGGGGGGGGGGTGGGGGGTGGGGGGTCGAAGTGGGAACAGTTGGTTTGCTCATACAGGCTTTTGATCTTCCCAACATAAACACAGTTATTTACAATGGCGGGAGGAGGTGACGGCCACTCTCTCGTTCCCCCTGCCGACCCTATCACCCCCTATTTCATTTGTTTGCCGGTGTGTTCCCCTACCACCTATGTCATTTGTTTGCCGGTGTGTTCCCCTACCCCCAATGTCATTTGTTTGCCGGTGTGTTCCCCTACCCCCTATGTCATTTGTTTGCCGGTGTGTTCCCCTACCCCCTATGTCATTTGTTTGCCAGTGTGTTGACTCAGGGGAAAGTTGATGGAGCTACCTGCTGTTTTCCAGGGAATCTTCACACAGTTTCAACTTAAGTGTTCTTTTCTTTGCATGTAAAAGCTTGAGGGTACTTTTGGATTCGTTTAGTCGTGCTCTCAGATGTCCAGATTGTCCTGTTTAGTTCATCCGGAGATGAGAACCAGTCACTTTCCTGTCCACAAACGGTTTCTCCCGGAGTGACAGAAATGGTTTTCGTGCGATTTCTGATGCTTTTTACAGGAAAGAATTTCAGCTGAATCCTCGTAATCCTTTTGCAATTTTTAGGGCGCGAAACTGTCCAACATTCAGATATCAGCCCCCGTAAACCCAGTAAACCCATACTTCCAGTCATCTGGTCACAAGCATGTGGTAAAAAAAAAAAAAAAAAAAAAAAAAGCTCAGTCTTTAGAAGAGTTTAAGAAAACGTTTCTCTAAGTTGTGGACATTTGGGATTGGAATGCACAATAAATTAAAAATATTTCAGCTTGTATTGGAAAGTTTTTGATAAATTAAAATACTGAATCCAGATAAATGATAAACCACCACAAACCATACTCGTGTATTTTTATTTTTGCTTGCAGGATTACAAAGGAACTCTTGATTTATAGAGAGTTGTTTTTCTGCAAAGGGAAACTGAATGCAAACAAGCTTTGCTTCTACTGGAAACAAAACCGTTGAATCTGTTCCAAAAAAAGTCAGTTGGAAAGTTTGGACTGACCTTCCGCTCAGAACTATGATGCTGGACACGGATCAGGTGGAGTTGGACTCATCACCGGTTCTGTTTAACAAAGGGAAGCTCCACACTGAAAAGCAATCCCGGACAAACGTGAACGGAAAGACACACCTTGGAGTTTAACGGATGAAATCATAGATATTGACCTCGTGGCGTCCCCGGTTGATTGAGGCTCAGGATGCCGTCATCAAGGGTGTTCCAAGTTCTGAGTCCAACATCTCCTCACTTCCTGGAGGATGCCTTCCATGCTGTATTTTCCAGGTTATCAAGCCACACCCCGTCTGTTTTAGATCCCATATTAGTTTTCCTTCCTTAGAGCTCTTAAATCCTGTCAGACCAGTCATGCTCCCAGAGGATGAACCAGTTTTAGTGTTTGACATGTGCTTTACCTGCAGCAGCGCCTTTAGATCCTCCCCCAGTCTCACCTGTGTCCGCCACTCCGAAAAAGAGCTTTAAATATGGTCCTCTCGTTAGCGGTGATCCCAGTATTTGCTGTCACGCTTGACCCCCTTGTGCCCGCTCACACGTGATGACACGGATATCTCAGATTAAGAGGCCCGGTGCCACTGACGGAAGGAGGGGTTCTGACAACCGATGTGTTCGTCGCAGCAGCTCAGTCTCGCTCCGGCAAACCAAGACGGACGCCAAAAGCTCCCCCGCCTGCGACGCCGCATCGCCGATCCCACAGGTCGACCCAGAGGCGCGTCGGCCTGGAGGTTCTACTCTGCTGATCCGAGACGCAGAGACAAACATTGGCCTCCAAGCTTTTGTCCTCCGGTTAACAATTGAAGAGCAGATGGTAGATCTGGACTAACATGTTCAACTCGGAGCGCTCATGTGTCTGAGTTTCCCCCTGTCCGGAAACCCTGGAGTCGTTTTTAACATCACCCCAAGGAGTCGACTGGAATTCGGGATTGTTTAATTTGATTCTGCGGTAGGACTGAAAGCTGTGTTTTGAGAGTTTTGAAGTGTGTAAATCCTTGAAGCATGACCGGCGACCACCACCCGATCTTAATCACTCACTCAGATAAAAGCCCACCATGGAGCACGCACCTTCAGACGCCGGGTTTTACATAAATAACTCCAGCTTGTGTTGGCTGAGACCCCCAGAAGTTGTTGTCCTGGATTAGATGGCAGACACCGATAAGGAAGGATTGTTAGGAAACTTTATAGCCATGATGAAAAATGATTTCTACAATAAACGGTTTGGATGATCTGGTGCTGTTCCCCCCCCCCCAACATCCTGGATTCCCACACAGACACAGTCTCTGGAAGACTCTGGAGAAAAACGCTGCCAGACTGTTATAATATATTATTATATGATATAAATGCCTTTTATGCTATGAACCGTGAAAGCAAACATCTTTGCATCTATAATTGGAACACATTTCACCAGTCTCTGTTTCTTAGTGATGAAATATTCTGATTCCACCACGGACGAAAAGTCACCATGGATTAACTGCATATGGATAATAATGTAGATCATTTGATTAGTAACTCAAATCCGACAAGTTGTTGTCATTCTTACACACATTGTACTTATACACTAATAAATTTCTTCCCTTGTTGGGAAGTTGCAAGGTCCCGTTTTATGGCTAATAAACGATGTGCTAACCGATTGGTGCAGACTTTATGATACCTGTTCCAGGATTTCCGGTTGTATCTGAGGCATTTCCGCCGCCGGCGTCTGCGTCTGAAAATCAGCTTCATCGTAAAGTTTCAAGACCAAGTCTTTTCCCTTTATTAAAAGAGGGGTCAAAGGTCAGAAAAGAATGTAAATGAATGGTGAGATTAGGAATCGGTATGAACCAAAGAGAATGGGAAACTGACTTCCTGTCATGTGGAACTTGATGCATTTTTGAATTTGATTCTTCTCTGTAACTTTGGTTAACCTGGGTGTCCTGTAGTGTGTGTGTGTGTGTGTGTGTGTAGATCTGATAGGCAGATGTGTGGGAAATCCCACGGAGATCACACAGCAGTGTGTGTAAATGGGTAGAAGACATCTGGAACTGGATACACAGACGACTGATGTGTTTATGTGACAGGAAGAGAAAGGTAGAGAGACGGATGACGAGATGAAGGAGAGAAACACTTATAACGGGGTATTTTGGGGCAGGAGGACGTAAATCCAGGGCGTTCCTGCTGATAAGGGATTCAGGATGTGTGAGGACGTCACCAGGAGTCACTCTGCCCTCCTCTCTTCTATCTTCCAATGGGATGCTGAGTCGGGGAAAGCTGAACAGATACTTGCAGGATTGTTTGACTTCATCCAAAGGAGACATAAACAAAATGAACTCGTCTGGCGTTGTCTTTCCACACTCAGTTAAAATAGCGAGCGAGACGAGGCTGTTTTTACCCAACCTGGTTTACTCATCTCTCGCATCCTGTTGAAGGTTGGGACTGGTGACCTGTCACCCCTGATTTTCTGGATTAAATCTACAAAGGTGTAATGGGGGGGGGGGGGCGTCTTTTTTAACACCGCCATGACGGACATTTATATGAACGCACAAGACCACGAGGTGATGAGACGGGGCGTGATGAGACGGGGCGTGATGTAACGGCGTGTGGCTCATGACTAGAACGAGCTAGCAGCTGTTAGGGGATATAGACAGGAAGTGTCTTCCAATCAGAAACTATTTCAAATGTCACATGACCAGGAAACGATTGCGAACAAAATGAATTTGCAAAAGCAAAGTGCTGGACGTCACATGTGCGAAACTCCACTTCGGAATTGCCAATTTCGTTAAACCGGATGTGACTCTGGTTTAAACGCGTTTATACCACTGTGTGAATGGAAGGGGGAATATAAAGCGTGACACAGCAAACGCGTGCGGTGTCGATCATAAAGGTTAAAACATGCAACATTAAGTGTAAAAAAAGACTATTAGTGTCCATTTAATTCCTTCGTTTAGTAACTGGAGTTTTGTTTCAGATCAAAAAATACTTGTGAGCTCCTGTAGATCACCAGGAAACGTTTTGCTCAATCCCCAGGGAGGGATTTCTAGAGTTTCCTCTAACCTATGTGACTTTCCCTCCAGCAGCCCTGTTGCGTCTGAATTCCCTCTTGACCAACACATAATAAGTTACCCATGCTCCATATAACAGTTGGTGTACACTGTGCGGCGTTATGGGGCGGTGAAACGTTTGCGGCGTCCAGAGTCGCTTGGCGTGGGGCGCCACATGTCCACGCCAGGCTTTACGAGCCCCACATGCTCGGCCGGCATGAGAACGCTTTCAAGCCTCTGCTTCGTTATCATGTTTGTCCTGTTTATTTTCTGGTCAAGTGGAAGGGTTAGGGTGGGGGGGGTCCAGGAGGGGTCACCGCCGGTGCAATGGAGGAATGCAAGAATGTCTTGTCAGTCATAACTCTGCCAAGCTGGAGGTAAACTGCCATTTTTTTTTTTTTTTTGTGTGGCCGGGCCTGTTTTTCTCATTTGGAGGGCTGCTTTTGTAGGAAACCTGATTCCGTGGTGTGATTGAGCTTTTCATTTTGTTTGTCTTTGCCGTGGATATGCCATCCCTCATCAGTCGTTACTATTTATTTTGATTGGCTGTTGGAACAGCGAGCGAGACGATCCGTTGAGGATTGACCAGAAGGTTTACCGCGGGAATTACAATGCCCCCCCTGTGTGGCTCGGATCGTCTGTACCTCTGCCACTCGTATGGCCGTCGGGCAAAAACAGGAACAAATAGGTAGGCGTTGTGCGTTAACGGTCGGTTTGTTTGGAGTTATAGTCAGACGTTATGTCCATCCTGTCGCCTGAAGATGAGGTATGACGTGGAGTCGCCCCACGCTGGTCGGGCGTGATTGTTTACACCTGTCATGACTCTCATTTATCTGAAATGGGTCGCTGATGTCGAGCTTAAAGCGTCGCCCCTGATGACCTTCAAGTGTCCCTGCTGAAAACAAACAGCGCAATTAAATGACGCCTCAAATGCTGAAGCAAGACTCTACCCCGAGTGGATTTAGTGTTATAACACAGGAGAGTAATAAATAGTTAAAGCTTCAATAGAAATAAATAAATCCAGCTGGAGTTTAATAAAGATTAGGATGAATAATGAGGTTCTAAATAGTGTTTTTACTGGACGGTATTTCCTGATTTTATCTGAGCTCCGTCTTTATTGGACAACTGTGTTCTTGTTTGCGTTTAGGTTTTGTAAACATTGGCCGTCTCTTTTTCATGTTTTTGTTAAAAGTCCTTCCATGAAGTTTCCTAGTTTTCCAGAGTTTGATTCGACTGCCAAGATATAGACAAACATATTGGACAAAAAGTAAAGTCAACCCATCACAGACTAGGAGAATAGATCCTCACACACAGCAGACCTTTTTACGAAACCTTCCCCCTACCTGCAGAGTCATATTTTGGATTTATTTGGGCAGACTAATCATCGACGGCCGCATGAACACATCATTTTTATTTCGTAGCCGTTGCAGCTCTCAGGTCTGGCGTCTCTCCAATAGTCTTGGCGCCCACTCTGTCCTTGTGTAAGGTGTTTGGAGGAGCGGGCGATGTTGGACGGTCATCTGGTGTCCCGCCCGGTTGTCCAGAGAAGCTGAAACCCAATCTTTTTGCTGCGGTCTCGGCGTCAGACTGCACAAGGGGGTCTTCGCTAGAACCCTCGATCTCGTCTTTCAGCTCCGTGGAGCCACAGAAACACTTCAAGGACTTTGGTGTGGAGTGATCGAGTGTTAATAAAGTGCATGAGGAAGACTTGGAGATGTGCGAGCGCATCGGGTTTCATCTCTGTTTATAAATTCGAGCCCGAATCGAATCTTTTCCGCTCAGACTTTGAAGAATGTCATGAGAGCGTCTAGAAACAGTCTAACATTTGTTGTTTTGCTCGTTTTTCATTGGGTTTTCCGTCACTTCCTTGGTGACAGTTTGGGTCGACCCTACTCGAGCAGAGCCAGACCCCTTCAGGTCACCCCCGGCACTTCAGACTTGTGATGTTTATGTTGGTGGTTCTGCTTTTGTTATTAGCCTAACAGGCGAGAGCTATTAGAGTGAGAGGCTTCGTTTTAACACCGAGAGCAGAGCAGAGCGTGAACCTGGACGAATGCCCGACTCCTACAGCACACATGGTAAAAGCATCGACTCTGACTTCCATTTTTTTTCAGCCATCGCTCTCCCTCTCCCTCTGGCTGAGCTTCTGTTTTAATAGCTTGCATAGCGTAGTGTGTCGGCTACCATTTCTCTTGCCTGGAAGTTCAATTTAAGAATGAGTCCCCTCCTTAAATCCTCACAGCACCTCATTCTTAAACTTGGCAGAAGACAGACTTATTAAATCACATGGGGGATCGAGACTCCAGCTCCAACGGCCTTGAGGGAAATCCGCGATACAGCCAGAGTAAAAAAAATTTTTTTTATTCCTCACTCACCACAAAAAGATGACAGAGCAGAGAACACATGCATAAAGTGTTTCGGTTTGCTTAACACCACAGGGTGTCATTACATTCCTCAGACGGGCCCTCCGATGAATAACTAGGCGTTAAAGTGCTGGAGCTAGCTCCTTTCGAGTACTCGCTTCAAGGTGTCGCTATTGTGCTGTGACTGAGCCTCACCATCCTGCAAGAAAATGTGCAAGTTCAACAGGATTAGACGGTTATGGGATGTTTTGACAATGATTTGCGTGTGCAAAAAAGCAGCTAGTAACTGTCTTTCTTTGTTCACTCCAAGAAAGACATCAACTGAAAATACACCTGTAAATTCGCAAGACGATACCAGGAAGCTCCTTACCCTCAGATTGGCGGATGACGGCCGCCACCGCCGCCACCACGCCTCTTCTGCTCAGGAATGGGGCAGAAAAAAAGGGTTTCACTGGTTTTCTATCAGTTATAATTGGGTCAAATGGTGATTTGTCAGGAAGGGAACCCTAAATTCTGTATCAGAATCAGTGAACACAATAAATCCTCTGCCTTCTGCTGACAATGCTTAAGTAAAATCAAGACGAAAAACTGATTAGTTTTACAGTATCGTAAAAATGCCATCAGATATTCTTTAGACCGCTATCGTACTCACAAAAACCGCAGAGATTTATGGGAACTTCATAATGAAGCCATGTTGATAATGCACATCCTTAAATGTAAATATTTCCAAACTAAAGGAAGATATTCTTCTGCTAAATGTTCATGGTATAACCAGATGATCAGGCAGGTTGTAAACAAGGCTTAACTTTAACCTCAGAATTTTATGAGCTGGAACTGAGGCTAAATGGGGAAAAAAGGACAACGCACTGAATTGTTTTACCGTTCGCTTTAGTCGCCATCAACCTGTAGAATCTTATTAAAACCTAAAACTGTTCACTCAATCAGGACAGAACGAACAAAATGGGTGAAATATTAAATTCATTGCGAACGGAAGTCTGGCGGTTTGAACCCCCCGACAGGAAGTAGATGACGAATCCCAGAAGTCGTCCGACGGATCGGGAGCTTCCGTTTGGAAGGAGCAGATGCAGACGGTGGCGAGACGTCGATGACTTCCCATCCTCTGATGGGAGGATTTGATTGGTTGTTGTCGCCCTGAAATAGCAGCTGAAAGACAGCGGAGAAGGAGGGAATGTAAAGTTAGACAGCTTACGAATGATTGGCTAAGAGTAGAATGGGTAGGTTGTGATTGGACAGCAGGAAGATCACTCCGATGAAGAGATTCCAAGTGGATTTTTAAAAATTTTGTGGCCTCGATAGATGAATTTAAGGCTTTTTCTTATTAAATAAATGCTTGCAAGTGAAAGTGGAATCATGGCGAGCCCCTCACGAACGCTTCCAACCATCTTCACATCCTGTTTGCTTCACCTATGATTCGTTAATCAGCTTGCGAAAACAAGAGCGCCGCTGAGATAACAGAAGACTGTCACGAAGAAGAACGTCGACGTCATTCAGCTTCAAACGACGTCTGGAGGGCAACTGTACAACCCGCACAATGCACACTGTTGTCTTAACCCATACATAAAACACGCTGTTGTCTTAACCTTGGCTGAGATGTCATTTGTCTGGGCTGAGCGCTGAGCCGGCGGGTCAGGCAGAGGTGGGGCTTCCCTCCCGCGATGGCCCGATGTGAGGCCCAGAGGAAGCGAGCGGCGCTTGGACAATGCTCGCCACGTGCTGTCAGCCTATTATTAGAACCTGCCTTCGATAGATGATAGATGTGAGGTTATCCTTTGCTCACGATGGGTTGTTTCAAGGTGAATGGGTTTTATATTTAACACACACACACACACACACACGTTTCCTTATCGTCCCTCGAAGTGAAGCCTAAAGTGTTTCCCAGGAATCGACAGAAAACGAAGAAGTCATCATTTTCCTAACTCACCCGTTGACGTTGGCGCGAGTCCTCGGACGGCTTCTTCCCGTCATAATCTCACCACTCATCGAGTTTCTCACCTCGACACCCACCTCCGATGTCCCACCTGCCCCACCCAAAAGCTCCAAACCCCCCCCCCCCCACAGAGTCTATTTGAATCAACCTCGATGATTTTAAAACCCCGCCGCGGATGAATTCCACCCGTTAGTTTCCACACTCCCTCCGACTTCCCAGAGCGCCGCTCCTTCCATGAGGAGAGGAAGTGGGAGCGAGATGACATATTGGTTTGCATGACGGAGTCTGGTGGACTTTTAAAAGGTTATTTAACTGCAAAGGAGGCCCCTCTTGGGTTTCTGTGTGGGTGGTGGGTGCATCCTAGCCAAAGGCGATGAGAGGAAGCCTTTTCCTGGTTGATCTGTAGGTGAAATATATTACTTTATCTTTTTTTTTTTTTTCCCCACTGAATGACTTTCCCCAACTTTTCTCACACAAAATCAGACATTATTTGTAGATTCTCTCGTTTTTTTTGGCTCATACGAATGTTTTCGTCTCATTTGTCCTCCTGAATTATCCGTCGGCAGCACATGTTTGTTTCTGCTTTGGCGAAGGTTTCGCTGGAAATTAGCTCATCTCTCTCGGTTTCCTAAACCACTGACCTCTGAAGCTCATTTCTCCACCTTCTGCACATCCTTTGTGTCCCGCTAATGCCTGCCCTGAGGTCTAACAACAGCTCGCCATGGTGCCTGAATGCAACCCCACCATTAAGTCAATGAAAGAGGAGCTGCTGCTCAAGCTCATTTAAGCCTCAGACTGCAGCGAACAGACCCCGACTCGGCATTTCTGGTGGTCACATGAGTCAGCGAAATATGTCCCGGGGCACTGATGTTAAGCCTAATTTCTTAATGAGAGACTTTGGGATTCATTTACTTCTCAAACTGTAAAGGAAAGCATGGGAACATGGAATTAATGCATCCAAATGCGACTCAGAGGGAAGTGGATTCAAACTCTGCCACTCAGTTCTGGTCTCAGAAAAACGAAACAGACAGTTTTTGTTTCTGTTTCTTTTTTTTAAAATTCATAACAGGAAATGAAAATCTCAAAAAATTGAGTGTCACTCTTCCTTTTTTTGGCTTCTTGTAGGAAAATATCTCGTATTTCAATTTAGTGTTTTGGACATTAAAATGAAAAATCTTTTAAAAGTTTTTTAAAAGCCAACCTTTTTTACAATCACAGCTTTATTATTATTATTATTATTATTATTATTATTATTATTATTAATGTTTTACTCTGAAATGTAGCTGAACATTTACCCCTGAGAGCTCTAAACACACTCATATACCCTGGACTTACGATGATTAACCATATAATAACCTACCTGTATATTTATCTGCAGCTTTTGTGACCTTATTGGTGTATTTCGGATATTTTTGGATATTTTGGTATTTGATATTTTGGATATTAAAATGAAAAATCTTTAAAAACATTTCTTTAAAAGCCATCTTCTAAAAGCCAGCTTTATTATTATTGTTATTATTAATGTTTTCCTCTGAAATTTAGCTGAACTTTTACCCATGAGGGCTCCAAACATACTCATAGTCCCTGGCCGTAAGATAAATAACCATATATTACCCTGCCTATATATTTATCTATAGTATATTATCCATAGTCTATCTATAGGTGTTTATCTATCGCGTTTGTGACCATGTCGGTGTGGTCCAGTTCTTCTGGCCCGGTCTGGACCCACTATCTGTTGATGTCTAACTGTATAAGGTGATAACATGTCGGTTGCTCTGTGGCTCCCAAGTGACCAAAGTAATCAATTAATCCAGCTTGAAGTGATTGATTTAAGACTAGGACGGGAAAGTGAAAGGTGAGATTTACACGCTTCCGTCTCCGTCCGGCTCGCGGCTCGTCTTCTGTCCGGACTGGAGGGATTTGATAAACGTCGTTCCCCCCCCCCTGAGAATAATTGTCGACTGGGATTATTAATGGTTTTTCTGGCTGAGGGTCATGATTGCTGTGATGGGCTGACAGAGCTGCTGTGTAATTGTTTAATCCCTGGTTTAGTGTTGGGTTCTTTTTGTGGTCTGAGGCCTTTTTGGAAAATATTCCGGTCTCCTGACAAAATATTTTGGCGTCGAGTGCAAAATGACTAAATTTTCCTGCGTCTTTATCGACAAGAAATGCATGAAATAAAACAGCCGGTGTGGATTTAAATGAAATTAGATGCTGTTTGCGTAACATAAGGAATGTTATTTTGCCCCTAATTGACTTGATTCATTAGACGTCCTTTCCCATAACTTTCAGCGGTGATAAATATTCCTTTTTACAGTCTGCACATGGATATTTCATCAGCGCAAGCCAGGATGTTCCCAACGCAAAAATGTATTCCGACTCCACAGTCTGGGCTGCGAAGGTGTCGCATCCCGAGGAGGCTCGTTTTAAGAACTTTTTTTTTTTGGGCCGTGAAACCTCTCTCGTCAAAATAAATGGCATGTAGGAAATATGACTGGACGTTTAGATATACTGTACCTCTGTCTTGCCAAAGCGGTATCACCTCCAGAGTTCACCGGTGACTTTTCAGCAGTAATAAAAAAAAATCCTCGTTTTATATTAGCACACACCTTTTCTCTTCACATTTGACATTAAGTTATCAACGGAGCCCCAGAAATCATAGCCGGCTTTAAAACCATGACATCATGTTTTACAAGCCTTCAAAGCTTTAGCTGTCTTTCGTATAGTTAATATGCAGAGGATGAGGATGAAGAATGGAAGCCTTTGTCCTCGCTCCATCTGCTGCTCTGGGCATTTCATCTCTTTACGGGACGTCCTGAAATTGAACAGGGTGTGTGTGTGTGTGTGTGTGTGTGTGTGTGGGGGGGTATTTGATGAACTGTTATTTTGTCCCAATGAGATGTTTCCCTATAGGGACCTGACCTAATATTGATTTATCGGTTTCATTAATCCCCCTGTTGTTTTTAGAAAGGACAGGTCGGTACAGTTTCACATTTTTTTATTTGGAAACTGAAGACCTACATGTGTGGGGTGGGGGTGGTGGTGGATGGGTGGAGGGGGGGGGATCTCTGCAACAAAAGGCAGGGAAATCGAACTATTTTTCCAGGTCTTGCTAAGAAAGTGGAGGCGTTTTCTTCCCTGTGACTAAGAGAAGTGCAAAAGTTCATAGTTTTATCCTTTGATAGATACACACCCCTCCGAAAATCCCCTCAGCTGTTTGCACAACTGCCGCTAAATATCCTTTAAGTATGAAGGTGAATTAACATAATATTCTTTTCCTCTAGAACCCAATGTTTTTCACGTCAGAGCCACGTGGTTCATGCCCCGGCTGTGGGGGCGATTGGACACGCTCTGCTGACAATGCAAACAAGGCTTTTCACTTTCCTGTCACCGCAGCTTTAGATGAGACCTTTGACGTCAGGCTGGATTGAGTTTTTTTACGCAGCGTAGACCGAGACCTCAAAAGCACCTCGCAACACCTGCACAACTCCTCAGGCGACTTTTTGGCGCGAGCTGCTTGATTCACGAGGACGAGTCTCTGTGAATCTGAATTCCATCTCTGTTACCGCTCCAATCTGCACTGAGGCTTCGTAAAAGAGTCTTCTTCCTTCTCCCTGCTTCTGCAAAGCGACGTGCGCCACGAGACTTATGTCACTGCCAATCCTAAAAGAATGGTTCATCCAAGAATAGAAGATTTAGTTCACAGATAAATCGTTCTCAAAACCTCTCTGGGGTTTTGCAACGGAACAGGACAGCTTTCAGAAACACGAATGTAAATGAATAAAAAAACCACCAACAAATGAACAAAGTGTCTCCGTGCAGCAGGAATGAATTCATCCAAACCCAAAACCCTGAAATCAAAATTGATTTGAAAAGGCGGTTAATCTAAAGTCTCCTCTGCAGCGTCTGAGGTAAGACTGTTTAACCCTAAACTATTTGAGGAAGATGAGGTAAAAACTACGATCTCTGTCTACCTCAAACCTCGAGCAACAAGATTAAAACGTAGCTTCTGATCCGACAGAGGATCTTGTAGCTACATCATCTCTAGAATCCTCCCTGGTGTGTGCAGATTATCTCCAAAGAATGGTAGAGGTATGAGCTCCAACATAAAGAGCAAACGCTATCATATTTAGCTTTTAACAGCTACCTGGAAAATGTTTGGGATTGGGATATGGGACTCAAACTTCAGTTGGACAATCGTGACATGTTCACCTGTCCTTTATGTCTGTCTTCCAGGACTAAAACTGGCTTTTCCCGATTTCTTCACATCCGATTTCTCCTGTCTTTTCTTTAAATCATCTCCTGACGAATTCTCCTCCAACGTTTTATGCGGTAGTCGCCCGAGCGGAAGCCCGACAGCCAAAGCGACTCGCACTGGCTGCTGCCCTGTGTTTACAAGGGCAACCGGAGAAGCAGGGAATCTGAGAGAGAGAAGCTGGGGTGTGGGGGGGTGTGAGGGGGGGGGGGGGGGGATGATGAGAAGGCTGCGGTGGGTTTTCGGATCTGGATATTTTCAGAGCTGAAATTCCACAGCTTATTCCTGGACCCATTTGCTGGTAAAGAGATCTCAAGTTGGAAGTCCACCTGCCCGCCGCAGCTCTTTGTAACACAAAAGGTCAAGTAAGCTGAGAATAAAGGGGGGACATGAGAAGGGTCCATTTGAAGCTTCAAGATTATTGCAGACGCAGAAATGAAATCCATTTTGCTGCAGTATTTCAGCAGCACTTTGCGTCCAGACGTTTGACGTGCGAGAGCCAGTGTTGAGTAAATGACTCATTCTTCTCGGAGCAGGAAAGGGGATCACCCGTGACTTTGCATGTTGGCGTGTAACAGTAGACCTCCATTTCCGGCCACATTTGAGGAGTACTCTTACATAAGTAGAAACAACAGGTGGTTGTGCAGCATTGAGACCAACCAGAGGAGGCTTAGGATGCACGAATCCATGCAGTCGAGCAAAGTCTCTTTTAGTGAGTGTGTATGTGTTTACGACTGGCAGGTTTGTTGCATGCTGTGCCCACAACTTGTTGCACGTTGCCTTGGCGTCCTCTTGTCAGGCACCACTTCAAGCCCCGGTGCGTTTGACGCCTCTTGCCCCGGGTCGTCCTAAGTGTCTTTTGGCTCAAGGAGCCACAGTATGCATGTCCTTTGGGAAGGGGGGGGGGGGGGGCAGGCAGGCTCGAGCCAACAGGATGTGATGGCAGGCCCAGAATGTGACAGGAATCCCCCACCCCCCATGATTGCACACAGACAAGGTTTAGGCTTACCCTTTAGGGAGTGAATCACAACTGCTGGGATGGATCACAACTGTAAAGGAGGCCGGATCACATCAATCCCATCCCATTGAAGGAATATCCGAATGAATAACACGGTGTAATCCTAGTTTGTCATAAAGGTAGGACTCGTTGGCTCAGAGTCACAGTTGGTCAGAGTTCTATACAGGTAAACCTCTGCTTACGTCGTCAATCGGTTCCAGGAGACACGACGTAAGTCGAAAAACGACGTGAGTTAAATTAACACGTCTCCAGGTTAAACTGAAAACAACCACTCCCAGTTGTGTACTGAACTTTATTTATGAATGCATTTTCAACATTCATTCATTCATTCATTCATTCATTCATTCATTCATTCATCTTCAGTACCTGCTTCTTCCGCTGTCACGGGTCGCGGGGTTGCTAGAGCCTATCCCAACAGACTCCGGGCATGAAGCAGGGTACACTCTGGGCGCGATGCCAGTGCACACTAAAGTGCGTTTTCAACAATATATAGTTAATACAAATCTATTTAATATAGTACCGAAAAAACATGACCGTCTTGCATAATAATGTGATATACGTTTTTATTTTTATTTACAGTAACATGATATGTGCTTTTAATGGTTTACCACTGATTTTACAATTACAATACACTGTATGTGGTGGACAGACGTAAAGTCAAGTAAAATGACGTAAACTTGATTTTTTTTTTGTATTTGTATTTTTTTGAAAACCAATTTATAATCGAGAACAATGTAACTTCCAAACGTAAGCTGAGGTGTACCTGTAGCTGTGATGGGTTTATAGACTGGATTTAGATCCTGCACAATTATTCAATTTGTAAATGAAGTTACATAATAGTAAAACTTTTAATAACTATTAAATATCAAAAATAATAAATATGAACAATAACTTTTTTCTGCTGATTATGAATGATAATTCTGGCCTGACAGAAGCACCAGTGAGACATTAACAAAACTTATTGAATCCAGAACTTCTTTACATCTCCCAAGGCATTATGGGAACTGTTGTTTTAACCCTTGTGAGGCTTTTGTGTCCACATATGTAGACATTAAATGCTCCCCGTAGAGCTGTAGCTCATGTCTCAAGAGCTTAAAAGTTAAAGCATCGCCGTTATAATAGTAGTAGGTGAACAAACAGTCAAAGAATAATGGGAGCAATAAAATTCATTAACATGAAATTTTTGGTTCCTGTGTAAATATTTGCTGAAGCCCAGCAGGTCTTGGTTTTATCCATTGAGTCAGATTTTTAGAAACCAAGCAGTGAAGGAAAATAAAGTTCATTGAAATGATGGATTCTCCAGGAAACACGACAACCCACAATTAATTTATGTTCTTTGAAATGTATTGTCGTGGAAATCGAAAAAACCGAGCAGGAGTCCTTCCACCAGGAATCCTTTGAGGATCGTGTGCTCATATATATTAATTTTCCAATCTTCAGTAAAGACTTCTCGGTCACGGACCGATGGGTTTGTCAGCCTTTCGGGTCCAGTGACGAGGATTAAAACAGAAATCGGGGGAAACTCTGTACTTGTATGAATAAACCACTGCTGGGCAGCGAACCAGCTGTCAGGCTTTTTATTGAGTTGAATGGAGGTGGCGACTTGCCCCTGCCCGCTACAGTCAGTTTACTTACAGTAAAGGGTCATGAAGACTACTAGAACATGTTTGAAAGCCATATAAAAGAGGACCAATTATTTAATCAGGTGGAAAACATCATTTCAAAGTTGCGATGATGCAGCTGAACCGGAAAGGAAAGCTTTCGATTCACTATTTGTTCCAAGTCGTAGTTCATGATCTCTCTGGAGTGAAAAAAAATGGAACCACTTTGAATGTAAGTGGCTGGAATCTGCCTAAACGCTCATTTATTCTCCGTTTAAATTTGAACATAAATATGTTTTAGTATGTGTGCCTTCTATGTTGGCATCGACACACCCAACGCTAGGGCATCTGATCCTCTAGCTCACACGTGTCAAACTCAAGGCCCGGGGGCCAAATGTGGCCCGCGAGAGCATAAAAGGTCAGAGTGTCTAAAAATAAAGTGTGCTTTGACCAAAAAACATATTTAAGCCTATTTTAACTTTGACAAATACACAAAGTTAATGTCCTAACTTGTTTGATGTTATTTTTCCTTATTGTCTTGGATAGTTTGATCCTTGATTGATGGAGCTTGTGGGTTTTAAGAACCTGACAAATTAAAAGGATTTATGTTATAACAAGCAACCATATTTATAATTTTTGTGACTTGAATAAATAATACATTCAGAGTTTTTTAACATTGAAGATTGGTTACATTTATGAGTTACATCTGGCCCTTTTTGGACACCCCTGCTCTAGCTTCTCCTCCTGCCTCTTTAACCTGGAATAACGTGGATGGATGGGAACCAGCTGGTAAAGAGGGTGGTGGTGAATTCCACAGCCTGATTTTGGGAGTCATTGCCGACAGTCATTGATTTTCCCCATTAATAGTAAAATATACGAGTCTGAGTTTCTGACCAGCAAAGCCTGACCTGTATTTAACAGCAAATTAAATTGCATCTTGTGGTTTCTGTTCATCTTTTTTTCTTTTTTTTTTTTTTTTTTTGCACATTAGTTCAGGTCTGTGTGACAATAATGACCCTTAAGAGGTCAGCAAAAAACACATAATGAACAAAATGACTTTGAGAACCACACCTAAGAATAACAGGAAGAGCAAGAATAATGCTCAGGTCGAGAGAGGGGGAATTAGTCACCCTCACAACATCAGAAGTTCCTCCTCCAGTATTTAACCGGTGCCAAAATAATAGCTAGGGCTGGACGAGTGACCAAATTTCCTCCACTCCCTGTGTTCAGTTTTATTAAATGTGTTAGAGCTCAGCCTCCGTTTGAGGAAACCGAAGTCAGATTTATGGCATCTTTTGACCGTTGTTCTTGGCTGAACACCGAAACTCTGACCCCATAAATCCATATCTTTATCAAGCAGCGACCGGTTTGATTTGTCAATAAATGCTTTTCATATTCCCTCGAACCGTTTCTCATTTTTTGCTCCAGCTGCTTTTCACTTTACGTGAGCGTAAAAAAGTGAACAGCGAATCCTGAGAAGCGAGCAAAATAAACCTGTTGGGAGGATAAAGCGGGGATTTAATCTGACATTTCACAGCGGAGATTCGCCATTGACCGATTTCCTCCACCTTCTTGCGAGTGACGTAACACCTTCGGTTGAACGCCGTCCGGATTCGGCGGTAATTGATTTTGTCAGATGGCTCGCGGCTCTCTCATTGTGCTCGTGAAAAGGTCAACAGGAAGCATATTGGTTTTTGTGAAAGGTTTATTTTACCGGCTGGAGTGCGACCTGGCTGCTTGTCCCTCTCATGTGTTTCTGATAGTAGTTTTTTGGGCCTGGAACAAAATCCTATCAAATAGAGTTCAGTTTTAATCAGGTCTGCCACAATCAAAACTTTCCACAAAAAGGTTGTTCCAGTGTCGTGTTTTTTTAACCGTATTCACGCCAGTAACTCTGAATATTCTTTTTTTCTTTGTACTTCAATCATAAGCAGAGAAAAGCCTCTCAAACAATTTGAAGAAGTAGTTTGTAATCCGTAATCTGGGATTTTTGGATGCCAAAGAAAAGATTTTTCTTTACAGTCAACTTGTATACGCAAGGGTTAAGGAGACGAAAATGTTTCATCACCGAAATGTCGAGGCTACTAAAGCAACAAAAATAAGTTTTATTACCTCCACCAAGGCTAAGGGGGCTTTCACACCCGATAAAAAGTCGTGGTCCAGATCCATTTCTGCATTGGATTATTTTGGACTTTCAGGTATGAAAGCACCCCAACCTTGAGGACCACCGTTTAGATCAGAACCCAGCTCTTGATTGTTGGGTCTTTGTGCTTTTCTAGTTTCAAGGACTTGATGTAGATTCTTTAAAAAAAAATGGAAGCACATAGTTTTTTTTTCTTGCAATTAAACAAAATCAAATTATAAATGGGAGAAAATCCTTGTGTTTTCCGACATAAAACACATGCTAGTAATTTAGCATCTTGGGGAAGCGCTGTAAACCGCCGTGAATTAGCGTGTAAGACATGAGCTACGATATTAATTGAAAGAGGTTGGGTACTGCTGATTTAAACCATAATGGGGCACTAAAATATTGGAAACATGTGGAAATTAAAACGCTGAAACATGCATTCATGGAATAAAATGTCAGACAGATGGATTCTCAAAAGCTAATGGTTACATTCATGTGCTGTGACTGACAATGATGCATTCAAAAGCCCATATGAGAAGCAGACGGAGACAAAGCCATTTATCACTTTATCCCCGGGATCTTACTGGGAGTTGGACCGTATGCCTGAATGAAAAAGATCTCTCGGCGCGAGCCAAGCGTCTTGCATTCATTTGGTTTTGGGTGTGGGGGAAATTCTTTCACAAACAATGCTGCTCCTCAGCTTCCAGCTTCAGATGACGAGCGCAAAAATCAGGCATCTTTTTTTTTTTTTTTTTTCTTCCCTGCCATCTAGGATTGATTTGAAGGAAAAACTATTTCCAAAGTGTTTATATGTTCAAAAACGTGAGGCGACGGTTCTGCCGGGAGGGAGACTCCTGACATGGGTTCATCCTTCGACTTATTCAGTCTGGGAATCATTTCTAACGTTTTCATCGCACCCACGCACACATGATTCCCGATGCCGAAGAGTGTTTTACATTTCTTTTTTGTTCACAAATGAAAAAAATAAGATTTAATTTTGCACGAGGTTCATCCATCTCTTCACAGTAACGTAGTAAACAGGACGTTTTCTTTATGATAATGATCTATGAATCTAAATATTCTCTCTCGCTCTCTGTTCTTGTCTTTCAGGACCTCCAGTAAGTAGACCGGACCCCTTGTGTGATCTTCATGTGGTAAAGTAACCGCTGGTATATCTGATGCCGGATTGGATAATCCACGCTTTGTGCAGTGCCCTCTTCATGACGTCATGCAACACGTCTGATTCTACTTTCGTGGCATTTAGAATATTTTAGTGTTCATCGTGGACATAGACGACGTGACGATTGGTCTCCAGAATTCTGTCCAGGTCGTTCTAACATAAAAGTTTTCTTTAGAAACCTTCACATCCTGCTGCTGGAGTTGCTTTACTCTCAGACGGTGTTCCCCGCCCTCGTCCCGCCCACCGAATGTGGGATGGGCTTCAATTTAAGTTGCACCGCCCACATTGAGCACATTCAATTTTTGATTGGAGGAATTCAAATAGTTGAGTCTCCTTATTTCCTGCGTATCGATGGCACAAGGTTTAGAAACATTACACATCTGAATTTGGATTTTGTGTCGTTTAAAATGCCAAAATTTCTGCCAAATGTCCCTGCCTGGAAAAAGTGAGGGGTGGTTCCTGCGGGGGAGGATTTAAGGTACATGAGGTCAGACAGCGAGGCAGATTTTCCACTCCTCCTCACGCCACTTCTCTCCACAAGATCTGAGCATTTTGAAATCTGAAGACTTCATTCATCCCTCAGGTCTCAATGCCGAGCACCTCTGCTTTAATCAAACTCAGCGCTTTAGGATTTCATTCTTTTTATCGATCAAGAATTCCAAAAATAGTTCAAATCTGGTCGACGATTTGATCTGGAAGATGCATTTTGTTGGAGGCCTACTGTTTCATTGTGATGCAGAGAGAGATTGATGGATCAGAACCTGATTTAATGGGTTGTTAATGCGTTTTTATGACACCAGTCAAGTTCTATAAAGAATTACATCATGAAGGAGACCATTGGATGAACAAAGCCATCTTTACTTCATTGTTCTTTATGTAATATGTAAAATTAAAGTCTAATTAAATGAATTGAAGCATTTAGTTTTAATTATTGGTGAGAGGTTTTTCTCTTTTGAAAAATAAAAATCCCAAACAAGGACATTTCCGGAAATAAAGTCAGAAATGGATCTCGTTGGAATTTTTTTTTTCTATTCTTTTTATTTGCAGACGTCAAACATGCAGACTAATGGTGTTCAAGTTCAGGTGCAGGATCACGCTGAAGTCAACTGGGAAAAATAACACCAGTAAGAACAGAATAAATCAGCCCTCTTATCCTACACCCCGACTCGCTTCTTATTGCGCCGAGGGGGTGTCCCAGGGGACCCTACATCCCACATATGATGGCCAACCACCCCACCTCCTCCTCTCCTTCCCATTCATTCTGCTCCACTTTGCCAAATAGGAGCCACATGTTTCATAGGGTTGCCGTGTAATTCAAGTGAAGGGTCCTTTCCGGGAGGGGATGACCTCTGCCCCCCCCCTAGCAGACAGCACCTGAAGTCCCAGTAGCAAAATGGCAGACACCTCCCTGTCGGCTGTGGGCCACTCGTCTTTACGTACTGCCAGGGCAGTTTAGCCAAAATACAGATGATCTGAGTAGCTGAGAACCAGCTAAGCTAACTGATCCAGCTAGGCTAACTCGAACCGATCGAGGCGGAAATAAATTCCAGTCACATGGAAGCAAAGTTTAACATTAAGATCTTAGAAATGGAGCAGCAAGCTGGGAAACCCCGGAGACTCACAGTCTCCAACACGTCATTTAGCTGAACCCTCTGTCGGACATATTGTTGCTGAATGAGTGAATGGAGGTTTATGTTCATTCAATGAAAGCCAGTATAAAGGTGCTCACACACACACACACACACACACACACACACACACACACACACACACACACACACTGGAAAGTCCAGCTCTCAATGGATGAATATGGATGCCATGCCAGGACTGGAGAGCGGATGGTTCACGTTCTCCTCAAAGACGACTTCTGCAGCTCTTTGGAAAATGTCAAGAGTTCCTGTTTTGACTTCCAACCAATTAGCATTCCTCTTTCTCCTTTGCACAAAAACCACTGACTCGTGTTCCGCTCCATCAATGGTGAAACAACATACTTGACTTTCTTCTTGTGTCCTTAGAAACTGGACAGAACTGGGAATCATTGTTTGCTAGCTCTCTGTGCTTTGTCTCTGTTGGAGACCGCGATGCTAAAATGTGGTCAGATACACGTTTACCAGGTTTTCAAGTAGGCGGAGGTCAGATAGACTTTATTCCACAGAAGCATGTGTCGTCTAAAAATCCATCTTTGCATGACTCTTTGTGGTGAAGTCCAGAAGCGGTTTGTTCCTGTTACGTTCAGAAACGTCTGGTGTTTAAATGAGATCCACTGATTGCTTGTTGACCAGATTTGATGGAGGCATGTTACTGCGTCTTACTGTGTCGCTGAGAAGGCCAAGTTTTATTCTGGCCTTTCCAGCGCTGGTATCTTTCATGATGTCCACTTGATCTGGAAACTTACTCTTTCCTTTTTGTACCAATTTTCTCTCACCCCTTTTTCAGGGTCCTCCTGGACGAGCAGGCTTTCCGGTAACTCTCTTTTTCACTTGTGTCTTTGCCTGTTGATGCAGTAGTTGCATGTGCAATGGCAATCACTGCGGTATTGATCTCTCCACTCATCTGGGGACTTGCGTTAATCAAAGATGATGGGGCAGAACACCTTGTGACCACCACAGCTCCATCCATAGCCGACTAATTCACTTTGAGTATCCAAAGCCGTTTAAATCAATCCACTGTATTTTAAGAAAGTTTCTTGAAGATATTTCGCCTCTCATCAAAGAGGCTTCTTCAGTTCTCGTGGTGGCTAGGTTAATAAGCTGGGACAAGACCAGCCACCACAAAAAACAGAAGAAGTCTCTTTGGTGAGAGGCGAAACATCTTCAAGAAACTTTCTTTAAGTCTAGTGGATTGATTTAAACAGCTTTGGATAACCATGACCTGCATAACTGAGAACCTACACAGACAATTCACTTTGAGACACTTGTTTGCACTGATTGAAGTCAAGTTAGGTAATTTCTGATGCAAGACCACAAACAAAACTTTATTTTTAGATGTTTTAGATGGCAAAGCTACCGTTAATCAAGCTACAATTCTCATCTACATCGTAGGATAATAGCTTACTTCTTAATTATTGAAATGCTGTGTTGCGCGAGCCAAATAAACAGCAGCAACAACCAATTCAGATGCATCCAATATGGGAGACATCAGTACAGCAGTGACCCCGGGTGCCTCAGCTTTAAACTCCGAGCTGCATCGTGCCTCAGCTTCCTGAACTCTATCCCTACTTGTTCTACACTTCTAATTCTCACATAACCTCTGTGAACATCTCTATTCTTCTCTGTCCAGCGTCGTCCTCTCAGCATGTCAGACTCACATGGTTCCCCATGTTGACAGATGGCCGTCTCGTATCTGACCTTTGACCTCGGTCGCCTGTTACGACCAGCAAAGCAAAGACATTATAAATCCGTAAATCCGTCCCACGCAGAGGGCAGTCCCAGGTTTTCCTTCCAAATGCTGGAGTTTTGCTGACGCTCCACGTCAAAACAAGGATGAGATTTCCTCCAGGATTTGTGATTGATTACAGCCGTCAAGCTGCGGGAAATGAACTCACCTGCGGTATTTGACTGAATGAGGGTAGGAGGTTGTGGGGGTTTTGGAAAGGGGATTTTTTTTTAGTTAAAAATCAGGGAGCAGTGTTTTCCACGGAATTCCTGAATCCGACATTGTACGTCTTCATAAACAGTCAGACCCAGCTGTGATGGTGGATGGATAATAAATGTATAAAGTTTTCTCCTGTCTCACTTTCACAGTTATAAATCTCTGGGGGACAAATGTGAAAGTGTGCAGTGTTGCTGTAATTCCCTCTAATCTCAAGCTTCTATGATTTCAGATTGAATAATCCCTCATAACTAATAAAACTAACATCATCTGAATGAATGCCTCACAACAAATACGGTGCTGCTGTGATGTGTGGCCGTCGTTTCGGCATTGGACTTCTGAAGTCGTGCATAAATCCCTTTGACCGCAATAAAATCCCAAGCTATAAAAACTTGTGTCATCAACAAATGATCGCTTTAAATCTGATAGATCCGTCCTAATTTCTGAGTAATGAATTGAAACCACTTGAGCTTCCTTCAGAGGTCTCTGTTTAAATCAGGACCTTGGACAGGGCTTCAAAGTGTTCTCAGCTTGACGGTATTTAAAGGCATTTAAAAATACGCCGTGTGGGGATCAGCACATCCAATGTACCATTACTTAAATTAAAATGTGACAAGAAGACGCCATGTCCTCATGACCGCTGATGGTTATATTCACATTCTGTGACCCAGCCCTGAGGTTGGTCTTGGATTCATAGCTTGAGAATAAGATCGGTAGTTTCTATTTCAATCATCAACCGTCATCAATCTGACAGACGCGTCCACCGCTGCCAACGCCGACAAGACTGATGTTTGCTTGAACCACTTGATGCCATTTAAGGTGAGGTTGGACTTTGCTTGCCGGCAGGAGGTCCAGATGCCAGGGTAGCACGGATTTGTCCGTACCATTTCCTTTCACTAGTGGAGCTAAGGCGGTTTCGCGAGCCTCAAACCCCTGACATACCAAACAAATGAGGCGTGGCAATCAAGACCGACGCCAGCATTGCCTCACCTCACCCGTGACGAGGTCACGAAGTTCAATTAGCATATATGGTCTGGAAACAACTCTCCATACCAGCAGGTACGGAGAACAAGAAACCAGAAGACTGAGGACAGTGGATACACAAACCATAGTTAGTTATAGTGTCTGTTCCCATTTTCACACTAGTCCAAACATGTCAGATGCACTGCCAGCATCTGGATCCACAGATGCTCATTGGTCAAGGCCTTAAGAGGATATCACAGTGTCTCCAGCATCCAGACTTCTCCACCCTTAAACAGGTGGACAGTATGACTTTCAGAATGGTGCCCTGCCCTGCAGCTATAACTGGCCTTATGGCTCTGATCAACCCACTCCCCTTCAACTCTTGTTATGTCCACGGCTCCCCGCAGCAATGAACCTTCAAACAGCTGTCAACCACCAGGGTATTGAATAATCCTCAGACACCGGTAGTGCTGCTAAACGCAGACCAAGGTGCGTTGAAATAGATACTCTTTTCCCGGTTATTTCAAACGCAACTGACATGTATGGTTATCTGAAGGGGTAAGAATGGAGACAGTGGGTGGACAAGTCCTCATAAGCCATGGAGAAAGAACTTAAACTCCATATGTGTCACAGCAGAGGTTCGGCCAAAGGAAGAGTTGATGCTCACTTTGCAACGGTGTCCCATTGTACGTATCGGGAAGTGTGGAGTTGGAATGCTTTGCTGGCTAGTCTCACCATCAGGCATGGCATGTTTAACTGACCGAACCCGTTCAACATACATGACTCAATCCTTAAAAGGATACCATGACATCAGGACTTTCATAAACTTTAACCGTTGTGAGTGTCTCCATATCAGTCATGGTACCTGTGAGGTCCAACGAGTTTTTAAATAAAGTTATTGATGCTTGACAACTGTTTTTTTTTATAATCTAATGGCGAAAGTCTGTTCAATGAGAATAAATCCATACCTCGTCTTGAAAGAGAGACTATAAGTCCACATGTCAAGGTGTCCCTTTAAGTGTTCTCTCCAGTCTAACCTTCTTATTGACCCCTGTTCCTTTTGAATTTGCATTGGTCAATAGGGTGACAAAGGAAGTATGGGGATTCCTGGGAGAATGGTGAGTGACTTGGCTTTGTGCATCAAGCACACTATAGCAGTGGTTCCATTCATTGTGAAATGACTAGCAACAAAGCAACATATCCGGTCTAAGGAAAGTGGGTACTTGAGAGATTTCTGTGTTTCTTACTTAGGCTTGTTTAATGGTTTGCCTAAATATAGAAAAAAAAAGTTGTGCATTCACCAGTTTTAGAGTTTTAGCCCGGCCACATGCTGATAAAGAGGATATACTTTTCAAAATCCATTATGGTCTTTATCTCTTTAGACCTCTCACGTAACTAAAGTGACTGAATTAGATGATCAATAATTGATATCAGATTTCGTTGTTTTTTTTTTTACCAAACTTGGATGAATAATTTGAAGGTGTATAACACTGACTAGTTCATGTCTAACTCTTACCCTTTATACTGATCATCTTTACGCAACACTTACTGTATCTTACCTCCATGTAGCTTCTTGTCACACATCCTCCAGGTCTCAGTGCGCTTTGTGCAAATACGATTGTACAAAATGCAGTTTGAAACTAAATCATCTGCATGTCATTACAAGATTATTCCGATTAAACGTGCAGCATTTGCACGTTTTTTCCTTCACAGTCATGACGGCATTGCATTTGATTTAGCACATGCATGATGAGTCGATATCAAATGATCTGTTTCGTCGTTGCACACATGTCGGACAGATGGTCCAGCATCAGATGGAGTGTTTTAAAACGGCATCGTTTGAAAAGACAAACCCTTTTTTTTTTTAAGCTCACTGAGGCCTTAAGCTTCCACTCAGTTCCACTTACACATTCGGCAGCTCCCCTTTAGCGCTTTCACCACCTCTCCATCACCAGTACTGGAGGATGCTGCATGCCTCAAACCCTCTCCATGTCTCTAACACTGGTTCCTCTCTCTCTTGTGTCTCCCTGTCCTCTTCACACCTCTTTGCATGCGACTGTGTCTGCTGTGACTGATCCCAGGGCTTAAAAGGACGAGCAGGGGAGAAGGTAAGTTTAGGATCATGTGCCATTCGCATGATTATTAGCTATTTAGCACCAGCTAAAGACAAACCGCAAGGTTTCCCGCTTTTGGTGTAGCGCCATTTGGTCAGAGAAAAAAGGATGAAGTTTCAATGAAATAGTGGAATATAAACATGTTATGTAAGGCATTTCTATAAAGTGGTTTTGTGCAGAGTTGTCCGTGATTTTTGCACGTACAAGTAGCATATTATCAAATCAGGAAATACATTTTCATACAGTGTAAGAGTCACATTTTGTAAGTGGTTTCCCACCCTGGTTGGATTACCTGAACTCTCTGCACCATGAAACACAATAGCAACAATTTGTCACTTAAGCATTTGGAGGGTCTAATTTAAAACTCCCCTCAGAAAATGGACAGACATTTATAGAGGCCACCGCCGAGCAAACGAGGTCTCAAAGAGGCTGGAGAATGAGCAGAGTTGTATTTTCAAATAAATATATGTCATTACTGGAGCACTGGGCAACCGTTAAGTCTTCAAACCACAAATATAACCTGTCAGCTGGGGCAGAAAGGACCAATATTGGCCTCAAGGTGGACATTACATGTAATTTAATTTTACTATGGGCTCTGATATCTCCCATTTGGCTTCATGAGGTGCAAAAGTGTGTCAATAGAGATGCTAGACATGTCGTATTTCTTCCAATGTCAGCAGCGGGGGAACATAAAGGTCACTTTTACTCACATCAGTGTAATGAACTCTATTAGAAGAGAAAGATTTTGGGGCTTATAGCCAGTTAAAGGCATGGCTGCTTAGAGAATGTCCTGTCTGGAGCCGCGGATCATTTTTAATGCCGTAAAGGACAGTAGAGTCAGAATGAATCCCTGTTCTGTTTGTTCTTTTGCCTGTGCACAAGGACGTAGACGCATGTGCATGATGCATACCTGATTATTTGACCATGTGTGTGGCTAATTGTGTAATTCTGCAATTGCTTCCTGCTCTACAGAGCATTTTAGCCTCATTTATGTAAAAGTTGTGGCTTGTTTTGTGGCAAAAGTATTGCTTCCAGCAATGTACCAAACATAGTGCAAACAGTTTTGGTTATAACACCACCATGTGTCTTAAACTGCCACCTTTTGTGGTGGGAACCACCGCAAATGTCACGAATATTCAAGATACAGTTGGAACCGAGTCCAACCCCAGAGTAATTGGATTGGGTTTGGTTCAGAATGTCAGAACAGTGAAGGGCATCCTGGCTGAGATGCCTTCCTCTTAATCAGTCAGTCAATACAAAAGCGGTCGGCGTCTCAGTTTAAAGTGTGTGAGAAATGAAATAGTAACCCGAACAGAAAAGCGGAAAGCGTAGAAGCAGACCGTGTAGTGGCAGTTTTTTGGACCGCTCCGTCGATCCACATCCAAAATAATCCAATGGCTTCCGTTTTATTTCAAGGCAGGGGACATAGTGTAACGGGGCAGTTGGGATTTGTGCCATGTGTGGTTCGTCTCTCACAGTAGCTGCAAGGAGAAAGGAGGGTTAAAACAATCCAGGAATGACACACAGCAGACTTGGCTGGAGGTCACGTCTTGACAGGAAGCATCTTCCTCAGGAAAGGAAGAGCGAGGCAGGCGTGAAGAGAATAAGCGAAGAAATTTTCCAGAAGACTTAAGTCTTGAAACCAATGACTTCTGTTGGTTTTTGTGGGAGAGTGTTTGGTGGAAGTGAGAGATGATCTGAGCCAAGAGAGAGTTAAACAAAATAACAAAAGGCCTGACGGATTGGGTTTTGTCAAAACCAACAAAGACGAGAGTAGAAATACAACAGATGGACACTTTATTTATATGAGTTATAAATAAGACTAATTTAGAGGGTTTCAAGATCCACATTCAACCAGGGGTTCCTCTCTCATCAGCTTTGGTATTGATGGTGATCCTAACTTGCTACCTTGACCCTTTTA
This sequence comes from Antennarius maculatus, assembly GCA_013358685.1. Classification (NCBI taxonomy): domain Eukaryota; kingdom Metazoa; phylum Chordata; class Actinopteri; order Lophiiformes; family Antennariidae; genus Antennarius; species Antennarius maculatus. The sequence continues at coordinate 19,527,859 of CM023616.1, forward strand.
CAACCAAAGTAATCCAAGCTCTGTTTAGGTGTATCTGCTGATTCTCACTTGTCTTTTCTACTGAATTTGTAGAAAACCAAGGGAGTGACTAAAAACTGCCTTAAATGTCAAAACCCCTCCTTTTCCATCATTACCTCTGCCTTCTGGCCCCTGGGCGATATATCTGCCATCGAACGTGGGGTGAGAAAACAAATTCTCTGCCTCTTAAAGTCGACATTTGTTCAGAAATATTTAGAGTCGCTTGTCTTTGATAGATGACTCTCAGATATGCGCTTCAGATAGGGTTTCGTTTCAGGAGAAGCTAATAAGGGAAAGTGCTGGTAACATGAGTTGGGCCGGTCTAGCCTTGGTAGTTTGTGGGATTGTGCAGTCAGGGTCGCAGCGGCTGCACAGATTGCTGCTGTCACACTGAAAATCAATTTTGAACCAAGTCCAGCCTCGAGGCACTTTTTGAAAAGGCTTGCAAACCATTTTCAGTTCAAGTTGGACAAAGTAAGCCTTCGATTCTGAAATTTGATTGGATGTGTTTGTCAGGGCTTTAACAGCAACACCTCGAGCCTGATCAAGTGTTTCAAAATCTAAAATTCAAGTCGTGCTGAAGGAATCACATGAATCAGATTTTAAATTCAAGAATTCCTAAATCAAAACTTTGAAACCTGAGATCTGGTGGTCTTCATAATGTTGTGGAAAAATAGCTCTTTTGGTTTTGGGTTTTCGGTCCAAAGAGAATCTCAGTTTCCTCCGTAGATCAGAGATTTTCCTTTCAGGAACCAAAGTAATCCATCATACGTACCGTACATATATTCAAGCCATTCATCAATAGCAAATTCTCTTGGATGCTCAAACCATCTTGGAGAGCAATATTTCCAGCTAGCTAACCATAACATCTTCACTGTGTGTGAAATATATCCTAGATGGATGATCACTGATATAGATATGTACCTTCTGTAGAATCTATTTCTGACAATATTGATGACTTGAGCATTAAAGTTCAGTATTTTGCATCTACTTATTTTATTTTTAGACTCGTTCCGATGCGGAATAAAAAACATTTTCCCTTGCCATTCTAATATGTTGATTTCTAATGAATCTAACCCTGACTCAAATCAATACTTTGAATATTTCTGATGCTGTTTGCAGAGGTGACATCAAGTGAGATCAACTCTGTGGTTTAACTGTTTTCTTCTTGTTTTTTCTTCTACAGGGAGCGCCAGGCGAGCCAGGTCTGTCTATCATTGGACCAAGAGGACCTCCTGTAAGTGTCTTCACCTCCCTTCTTCAACTCATCTTGAATCTGCCCTCTTGCATACCGAGCGCTTATTCTGCTCCCCAGAAATTTTGCTGTATAAATGTTCTTTGGAAATGTAAATGTAGTTTATTATGATTCACATGTTTGTTAGGTCCTGACCACTAGTGGTTGGAGTAATTAGGATAGGAGTGATGGAAGATATCAGGTGACTTTGTGTGAATAGGAACAAAATCCACTTACAGAGGAGGTCGAGGTGGATGGATGGTCCAAAACAAGGGGAACAAAAAGACTCTGAGTTTAATATACAGTATGTCAGACATTTAAAGTAATTTTAACATAAAATATTGTCATTACCTGAACTTAACCAAGTAGCAATTAACCAATATTCACATATGAATAATTTAACAATTAAGATGACTGGCAAATTTCATACAAGACATAAAGAGCTCAAAGTGTTTATAAAGGAAGACAGAATTTAAAAGAGGGATAGAAATAAAGTAAATACCAAAAATAAAGCTTTAATTTCACGTGACTCAATGAGAATCTCAATAACTCATAGTATTAGCATATGTTTTTTTACCATGTCGTAACCAAACTGGCCATTGGTTGATGTTAAATAGGTGCCCGTCCAGTTTTTAAGTCGCCTACACACCAATAACTTGTGTTATTTATGAGAACAGTAATGTAAGTTGGGAGTTATTCTTACTGATGTGAATCTTGTCTATTTTGGTAGACCTCTGCTGAACACATCAGGTTCTCAGACACCAACAGACCCTTTAAGCGCTGTTGACTTTGAGAGATTTGTTCTTTCCAGGCCTTTGTAGGGTACTTGGCTCCTATTTGTTAGGCTAGACACATCGAATTGTAATCAGGGCCAGGTGAATGAACCACAAATGATAGAATAATTGCACTGGAAATAATGTTAAAGGGGATTGGAACTGTGACATAGCTACAAACTGGGTCATTAATCATACTTGTTATATGACCAAATAAAGGGAGGACTGTTAAACTGACACCGGGTCGTGGTGGATAGCAGTGTTTCTTCCCTTTTCATGACTATAATCTTGCAAATTGCATCATATTCTTTGGCGTAGCAAAGAGTCTAGCCATCCTAAGTGGAGTGCACATCTGTTTTGCTAATTGATGGTTATTACAATCTTTACCTGTGTGCCTGGTCTTCCTGGATGGTAATAGGCAGTTTGATGAATGACAGGCTGTGGAGGAAGCTCTGTGTCGTAGAAGCCAAGTTTGGAACTTAGAACCAGTCAGTCAGAAACACAGAAGCTGGTTCACCACAGCAGGTGAGATTGACATGGGAGACTCCATTCGTGACCTCAGCGGGAACAAGGGAGTCGATTCAACGGAGAAGTGAGGAGAACGAGAGGAAATGTGCTTAAGTGCCTCGACTTCTTCACACGTTGTCATTCCTTTGGGTTAGATAGATTAGTGTGTTGATGTTTTCCACTGAAAGAAAGGCTTTTAAGCTAACAGCCGAGCTGAAAATAAGTCCATCCCTCAAAAAAATGAGTATGGTATGAAGCTGCTGCATAATGACTTTTTAATGCAATGGGAAGTCAGACGTGTTTAGGCTGCAAATTTACCAACCCATCCGGCTTGAGTGTTTATGTCGCTTTGCGTCGTTTAGCGGAAGTTGTTTAGCAGCTTTTGGATAATAATGGAAAATGTTAGCAATGTTAGCCATTTTAAGGAAAGTACAACAACATGTTTGGATTCACACCAAAATTAAATGGGAGTTTTTCCTGGAACATTCTCAGTTACTGTACCTCTACCAAAGACTGTGGAAGGCTGTCCAGGAGTTTTGGCTATTTCAGCTAACAAACCAACGCTTTGTGGCAAAGTTAGCAACTCAATCTTGTTTTGGACTCTTCATTAGCCGCCACGTTCACCTTTTCTATGCCGTTGCTTCCCCAGCCATTCCTTTACACTATGGATATCGAATGTCTTGTACCAGCGCTAATATCAACGTACAACAGCCCGAACAGGCCATTATTAGATTACGTTGGCTAATCGTTATTGACATACGCTCATTGAGATCATTCACCACTCGGCTGTACATCTTTGTTGGATTGGAATTCTTTGTTCATTCCATTTCAGCATTTAGTTTCCTCCTGCGCTGAAAGAGCGCGCTCGCACACACCTAATGTCTTCCCCAGAGTCTTACTCCTTGTGTCAAAATCAATTTCACCTCCTCACCAAATACGTCAGTGCAGTGGACGGACAGGGAAACAGGACTGGATCTTCTTTCATTGACGTACCCACAGTGGATTCTTTATGTCAGGCTTTGAAGGCAACAACACACACCAATTGTTTTTTTTTTTTCTTGTTTGTCTTCAGGGACAACCGGGAACCAGAGGATTTCCAGGATTTCCAGTAAGTCATGATCCTTCTGTCAATTTCCTGCTGTCGATAAAATATCATGGAATAACAGTAATTAAATAAGCATATGTTACCAAAGAGTTAGTCAGAATAAAATTATGACCTTATCTATGAACTCTTAATTAATGAGATTTGACATTAACTGAAATGTTTGGTCAGTTCATGAATCTGATTAGTTTCTTATTTGCTGAAATTTCACTTTACTGCCAATGCTTTTTTGTGTAGAAATCTCCATATGTGTTCAAACATCTTCTTTTCCTTTATCCAAGGGTCCAATCGGATTGGATGGCAAGCATGTGAGTGTTCCTAAGTTCCCGTGAAGATGTGAAATACTTTTTGCTCCTTCAGTGCATTTATTGTGATTAAATGTGATACTTAGCATAATGACAATTATAGTAATTAAGGTAATAAAATCTCTATCGTTATCTTGTAACTCCAGGGGAAGTATCTGCTCAAGTCGATTTAATATATTTCACCTCTCATTTTTAAAATGTTCACACAGGGACAGAACGGAGCAAAAGGAGACATGGTAAGTACACCTTTGAATAGGTGCACTATGACATCATCATCAACAAACTAGCTCTAACCTGTGTCGATGATTCATCGGCACAGTCTATTGTAGGACTAGTTTATTTCCTTATCCACTAGAGGGCAGTGAGGACAATAAACATGGCATCGTACTCAACAGTGCTCTGTGGGGTCTTTAGATACATCAGAGTTTTTGCATTTTCTCAGTTCGATTGTTTTCTGCCTTTTTGAGTTTGTTTATTTGTAGCTAAATCGGCCCCAACCACTTTCAGTGGTATTACTCCATGTCTTCTATCTCATGTGTTTCTGTAAGCTCTCCAAAAATATGTACAAATACTTTGTCAATGAAAGCAGAAGAAGTGGGGAATCCAAACATGATCATTCTGTAACCTTAACCCTACATTAGGTGCACATCTACTGCTAAAATTAAGGATTAAAAAAGCTTTCTTTTGAGGTTTGAATCCAGAATTTCCTTCTGGAGATCGGACTGAGGATATCACCTCATGCTGACAGCAGGGTTTTCTTTAATTACGCCATGTTTCAGGTTGATAAATGGACTTGGAATAACCTTCTGCTTCTTTTTCTCCTTCCTGACAAATGTCAGAGAGCATTAAGAAGGGCTTTGAGTGGTGGTCTGGTAAATGCGTACAAATGCTGTTGCCTTCACAAAGTGGCTTTGAGCTGCTGGGGCTGTGGGGTCACCAGCATGAGGTGCGCTGGATGTGTCCTACTGGGCGTTCTCCTCCAGTTCATTAATCAACCGGTCGCTGAGCTCTGACAGCTCCATACCTTCACTGACAACTGTAATTGAAATCGACTTCTGCAAGGGCTAATTCATCAGTTTGATTGACAGTTTCTTTTACTCATGTTATTTGATTTCCTCTTCATGCACGTTTGATAATTTGTTTAGCTCCAATTAAATTGCTAAATGACATGAACTTCTACTGTTGTCCTCCAGGGTCACCGTGGTCCTAAAGGCCTCCCGGTAAGTTTCTGATGCCAGACGTCTGCCGTCAGATGATAACCTGCTAATCCTCTCAGATAACCGCTCGGCTACTTATCTAATTCACTTGTGTTGCTTTGCTTTCTAGGGGGAACCAGGACCCAAAGGGGAGAAGGTGAGATATGAGGTCCACAAGCTTTGCTCTTTTACCAGTGTGTGGTTTTAGATCGCCTGTTAAACACAACAGCTCGGGTGTCTGGTGAAGCGTCCATCCTTCAAACTCTAAACATCATCCCACCTTTTAAGTAATTGTGCAGAAAAAGATGCAACATTCCTACATTGGACAGACTTTATTAAAAGGGGGAAGGTTGGCAGTAGTTTTCCCAATCAGAAACTAAAGGACTGTTAAAGTTACTCCAGCAAATCAACAAGTTTACTTCCAAAACAATAGGAGCAGTGGAGGTTGAGATATCTTTTACAGGTCAGAATAAAACACGTCAGATTAACCACGCTGCAGATCCCAGATCACATAAACTCCATAATTTGCAATGCAGACTTTCTGATCCTTTCCCAAAATCAAGTAACCCTGATGACATCATTAGAGTCTTTTCTTACTATATTCTCGCCAAGAGCTGTACGGAGCACATTAGGCTGACTTTACAGGCCAAACTGCACTCCCCGTGACAAGTAAACAGATCTTCATATAAAGCAAACATATGAAACTGATTATAATTAATGTGAAAAAGTCTTCTGTTTGCGGTTTTCTTAATTCTGACTGACTGTTTTTTTCTTCTTTCTGCAGGGCGTATGTGGAGACTACACACACAGGGTAAGAAAACATTTCCGTGCCACTAATTCTTTCTCATTACTGTTTCACGAAAAGCTACTTCATCACCAGTATTTACGCTAATTATTTGAGTCTGCCTTTGGTTTTTTGGTTTTTTTTATGACGACAAAAAAACTTCGTCCTAACCTACAGCTAAAAGTCGTATCGCAGGAATCCATCTGGGTTTCTGGGTTCATGGGGTCAGAAGAAAGGTAGAAAACTTCTGCAGAAGCTGCACAGACAAATGGCAGGTAGCAGCGACGGCTAGCGCATGCCGAGCTTTTTCGGCCCTTTGGCCGGCCGTCTCTGGGGTTTGACTAGTTGAGAGAAAATAAGGCAATTACTGGTGGTCTGCTGGAGCATGCAGTCCAACGCGATAAGAGTCTGTGTGTGGGGGTGCCAAGAATAAGAGTCTTCTGTGTAAAAGGGGATTTTTTAGATAAGCTAACTCCCTTTCCAGAATAATTCGACCTTTTGTCGACTGCTCCTGCTAAGATGATCAAAGTTGTTTGTTTTAGAAGTCTCTGCAGCCTTTTTTTCTTTTTACTGCTGGTAAATTTTTCATGTACGTCTGACAGGGAAGCCTCCTCTTTTAAGTTTCTGTAGCTGGAGGTAAAAATTGAAACGTTTGGAGAATTTTCCTTTCCAGACAAAATCAGCCAGATCAGCAAGTATTTCACTGGGGTTGTTTTTTTTTTGTGTGTGTGTGTGTGTGTGTGTGTGTGTGTGTGTGTGTGTGTGTGTGTGTGTGTGTGTGTGTGTGTGTGTGTAAGGGGTATTTCATCCAAAACCCCATCGCTTATTCAGAATTCCGGGAAAATCCTTCATTTGCTTTCTCTTCGGGAGTAAGATGAGAAGGCTATAAATTTCATGTCAAGTCCTCACATGGATATCCTGGCGCAATGGGAAACCAAAAAACACAACAAAGAACAATCAGGAAAAAAGTCTTGCAATTTTAAAACGCTAAAACAAAGACTCGTATCCGTGCAATCATCTTCCTCTCTGAAATGCTTTTGGAGATGTTAACAGTAAAAATGAACGTAGACATTTGTTTGTGTGGTTGGATGACGGCTCGTTGCTGAATTGACCGCCTCCCTGGTGCAGGGCCTCTTTGTGCAGGATCTCCCTCTGAAAACCCTGGCTGCCTTACGCTCCAGTCAGGCTCTGGTGTTGAAGGTTTGTGGGTGCCTCCAAACACCCTGGGAGATAATCCCTCAGTTGGGGTGGGGGGATCGGGGGGGGGTGTCACCAAGTCGTGCCGCAAAGAGAGGCAGTGCCTAAGAGCCACGGCACTCCTCAGCCCTCTGCTCTCCACCTGTAAGAGACAAAAAGTTCATGTGGTTTTTGTAGCAGCTTAATGTGAAAGGTACGGAAACACAGGATGCCAATATTAAAAATAATAATTCAAATGGATGAAATTTTTTTGGAAATTAGATTTTGCCTCCTTTTTTAAACAGCCTCACCAATTAAACAAACAATGAAATGGACGCGAATGAAATTAATGGAGAATCTTTTTTTTTTTTTTCAAGTTTCATTTTAACACAATTGTAAAATGAATTTATAATAAATTAATGCACTTTAATATTGGCAGCCATCGACTTCCATAATTTTAATCCTGTTTATTGTTGTGGTGGATAGCTGGAAATGAGGGACAAAGCAGCACATTTGCCTACTTTTACAATGTTTATCCCCCTACTTATATTTACTGATAACATACAAGTATATATTTCCAAAGAAATTGTTGTATTTTATGAGATATTAGTGATCTCACAATGTCAATAAGTACAAGCAAACCTTGCTTTTCCAACGCTCGAACAAATCGGAATTTGACCAAAAAATTCGGAATTTTTTTGTCTTAGAAGTCAAACAAAATTTGGACTTCGAACGCGAAACCAACGCCTTTTCCTCGCCACCAAGCACGATTAAGGCGAAATAAGTCGAGAGAAAACGTGATGGTAATGTGCTTTTTATTTTAGTTTACTGTATTCAATAAAAAATTTTTTGGAAATATGTACGCGATGTAAAAAGTAGGCAAGCTGCAGCTGGTTCAGCTCGGTGTCGGTGGGGAAACACACCAATCGGCGGGTCATACCTCACTCCTAAACTTGTATCTGATCATGCTGGTCATCTCAACAGAAGCGGCGTATTGTACAGCCCTGTGTTGGACAGTTGGCCACAGTAAGTCTGGATGTGTACTGTAACTGTACTGCTGTACTCTTTGTGGCAAGACTGGCACCCACCTCTGCTCCGCCGCAATCTAGGGGCCTGGCCTGTACTGAATGGGGTCATTGATGCACATAAATCACGAGTAACGGATGCTCGAGGAAACACAACCAACAGGTTCTGACGGCATCTAAGAAATTTGCTTCCGCGTCCTTGTGTAGCAGAAGCATCATGGTACATCAACCAACCCCTCTGCCACTCCAGGCCCATAGTTTGCCGTCCTGGTGCCTTTTTTTGTCTCTCTTCAACCTGGTTTTCTCTCCTTTGCATTCCCGTTTCCTTGCTTTTTCACTCATGACTATTTCTATTTTTCCTCCACATCCCTCCCCGATCTCTTTCCTCCTTCGTTCTTCTGGTTCTACCTTCTTTCCTTCTGGCCTCCTGGTGACCTTTACCCTTCGACCTTTTTGCACCGCTGGCCACCTGTGCTTTGTGACTGCCCCTGGTAGATGTTGCCCATCACCGTGCGCAACATGCCCTCAATAAGCCCTCTAATCCTAAAACGCCTCAAGGTACAATTCTCTCTGCCCCCTACTTGCCCCCTTTCTTCTTTGCCCGTCCCGTGGATGCAAACCGCCTCCATCCATCGCCAAAACTCCCCCAAACTCTGCCATCATGCTGAAATTAACCAATTTTTGGCTGCTACAACTTCTGAATGTTTAGAGGTAGTCAAACTCAATGTCTTTTCCTCAGTTCTGCATGACACAAAATCATTTTTAAAGGGGGAAAAGCAAAAATATTTTAACTTAAGAATAATTAAATCTTGAATAAAAATATTGTTTGGTCAAATAAATGCAAATTTATTACACTGACTAGAGAAATCTGTCTGGAGCAGCTTCATGTGTCTTTATATATTGTAATACAGGTTAACTCAGTCACCTGTCAGGGCAAAAAAACCTTCTGCACACTTCTTATTGCCTTCAGATGGTGAATCAGATTCATAATAGTGCACACAAGCCCTGTAACGTGAACACTACTGTCATTATATATTGTATATCTAATCTACAGTGACATAGTCAAAGTCAAGTGACCAAAGTAACACCGTACCTCGTGTGCATTTAATGTCACGGCATGCAAACGTTTTTGTAATAATGGGTATTTCCATCTGCAGATGTCTTATCCTTATAATATTAATGTGTTACAATCAGGAACTTTTATTTTAATGATGATTAGTGGGAATTCCTCAGCGCGACACAAAGGAGAACCAGATTCAGGATGTGTAGCAGCCAAGTTTCTCTCAGCAGTTGAGGTGTGCTGTGCTTTTGCTGTCAGTGAGCATTCTTAAGATTAGCTCCAGGCAGATTAGCAGCAGGAAGAACTGATGTGCAACGCATTCATTCCAATGAAATTAAAAAAAAAATTATAACAATGCATGTAGGTACAGATCCTCTGTGGTCTTTAATTACAACTTCTTTTTACTCAAAGAAAGGTTGAGTATCTTTGACAAGTCCTGGAAAAGTGAGATATCAGTGTGACTTTTACCCCAATGCCTTTTTCTCCCAACAAAAGAAGAAACAGTATATCCACATCTGTGATGAAATATTAAAACTGAAGGTGCACTTTCGCTAAAGCTCATGTAATCAGCGATAATCAAATAATCATAACTCCTGTCTCTGTTTGAAGATAAACTTGTTCCTCCGGTCCGACTCCTGGTCCGTGACTTTGACCACTTCCAAATTGCCTCGGGTCTCACAGACAGTTGATGTCATGTTTTCTCGTGACCGCAAATGTTTGCGGGTCTTCGGTTCCTAACCCAGGATGGAAGGGCACCTTGGGCATTTAGGAAACATTCGCCCCAAGTTAGTGGTTGGCAGTTAAAGGCATAGGAGGAGCTTACAAGTGAACCTTGAGTTTAGAATACTTCATCCCAGATAAGAGTTCATCAGTTCAAGAGAGAATCCTCGTGCTCCAGCATTATAACCGCTTGCCTTGCTCCCCAGCTAACCGTCCTCTCATCCCGCAACCCCCCCCCCGCTGCAGTTAAATGTAGTACAGCGTGAGGTTGTTGTGTTGGCATGGCCAGTGTGGCGAGGCTTGCTCCGGCATGGCAGGTTGTAACTCAAGGTCTCTCAGCAGGGCGAGCCTGGACTGCAAGGACCCCCCGGACCACCGGGGCCACCAGGACCCCCAGGGACACCAGGCTTGAACGGAGCCAGTGGCCCACCAGTGAGTCGTAGGCTAAGTTTGTCCAGAAAGGTTTTTTTATACATGTTAATTACTTCTTTACATCATTGGAACCATAGTAGACCTGCACAAAGCGGGTCAGGGTAACACCAGTAACTGCTGATCACATCGTTTACCGATGACTCAACTCTTTCCATAGAGTGTCATAGTGTCAGTCCACATTCCAACCTAAGAGAAAACTGTTCATTACCTTTCCACCTATAGGACTGAATCTGAGTGTCTTAGTGCAAGGAATCATTTCAATTTGCTGTAAGGATCGTTTTCTTTTTCATCCAGGGTAAACCTGGGGAACCAGGCAAACCAGGAAAAGACCCGAGGGTGAGCTTTGGTTCAGTGAGTTCCCCACCTTTACTTTGCTAGAACTTTGTCATCAGTGAAAATGCGCTGGCGTGACATTAACCTTTCTACTTTGTTTCTGCAGCTTTTACCCGGACTAAAGGTAAACAGATTAATCTTCTTGTCCAAACAGCGAAATTGCAATTGCTAAAAACTTGAATTGGTGTGACGTCTCGTGGTGACTGTACAGACAAACACACTCAGACCCAAATAAAACAAGCCACATGAAACAGGGATCAGGTCAAGGAGTTTCCACTCTGACCGACAGCACCTGCACAACAATACACATTCCATTTGGATTGGATGAGCAGCTCACCACACGGTGCTTCGATTGTCATGGATTATTTAAAACCAGGACGGCAGATTTCAGAGGTCAGAGAGGCGTGTAAACACCTCTGACTAGAATCTCGCACAAGTAGTTCTGAATTCAGGTTGACCAATAATAGCCGAAGCACGACTGGGTGGAAAATTGGACTTTGAAGGCTTCAAATGAAGCCTGCTTTTCTGGACAGCTGTCAAAATAAAACACTAATAAAACACTAAATTTGTTCCACCGTTTAGATTTGTGTTTTGTCTGAACACACTTTCTGTTTTACCTCTGCAGGGTGAGCCGGGTCTCCCGGGACAAAAGGTGAGCCCTCCTCTCTGTTTCACCTTTGAAATAGAATATGGAATCCTGCATGTGGTTAGATTTGACAAATAATTAATCCAGTACAGACATTCCATTGAGAGATTTATGGATTTATATCGCAAGCAGAAAGCAATAAACATGTTTTCAGCCAGTGATGGATAATCTTTATGTATCATGTTCTTTCTAGTACCTGACAACATGAATCTGAGGATTAATGCAGGATCAGTTTAATTGTTTCCAGCAGTCAAATAATTTAGTGCAGTCAGCTGGTATTTTAATAAGTAGAAATATCATAGAGGAGGTCTACGGGTTCTATAGATCAGAAGAACTGAGTCCATCCTGTAAGAACTAGAAACAATTGTAGCTTCAGTTTTGAGGGACTTTTTTAATCCCTAAAATAATAATTGTAATGCTACTTTTAAATGAAAAAAGATGGAAATGCAAACAACAAAAGGTCTAATTAAACTGGGGATGACCCCAGAATGCCTTCATGTCAGAGAACCCAAGACTTTTGGGTAGTTTCAACAAATGAATTGTTCTTGATTCTTTTTTCTGTGAATCAGTGCTGATATTTGTCTTTCCGTCTCTCCAACAGGGCGATCAAGGGGAAGTCGGCCCTCTTGGTCATGCAGGGCCAAAGGTACCCCATTTACTGCTTGTCTTGTCTCACCTGTGGTGTTCTGGAGTTTTGGGGTGTTGGGCAGAAGTTCAGGTGTTTCATAGTCACATGTCGGATTTTAGTCTGTGATTTATCCTGGAAACAAACCTGTCAAACCCATTAGGGAAACACCATCTATGGAAACATAAAACATGTATTCACACTGGAAAGAATTACATTGGGAGGCTCGTGTTTTATCAGAGAGTGAATGAGATGAGTGGACACAGCCTGTCCTTGGAAGATTAACCTTTTAACTTCATTGTTCCAGAAGAAGCCACACTTAACTGCCGCATAAAAGGCTGTACTCTCTAATTTCGCGGTGTTATTCTGAAGGTCAGTGGTTGAAAAAACTATTCAACGAGGCTTAGGTAGTGCTTTAGAACCGCTGTCGAAAATACATGTGAGCCTGACCTCACAAAATGATGCAGGTAACATCTGCTACCACATTTATGTTTTCGACATTATTTCAGTGGAAAGTATTTGTTGGGTTATTGCACAATGGTCTCCGTGAGTGTTGAATAAACAGGGATGAATAAAACCGCACCCACAAACAATGTTGATGACAGCTTAAAGTATCTAACCTTGGCTTTGGACCTGTGTGAGGGTCAAAGTGAGTTATGCCGGCGACAATCACCACGTGCTTGTCCTCCACTTTTCCATGGCTCAACGGACCTCCTCTAGAGGACACACAGCAACTGGTCCACACTAATCTAAAATATTACACGGCATCAAAAGAGACAACGGTTTGGAGGCATTGTAGAGGACGGTACCTGTGGGACCCAAGAGACATCGTGATTCAAGTTAGATGGAATATTTGAGACTGGGCTAAGACTATACGCAGTTTCACTCACAAAAGAAGGAGGCTTTATAAAGTTTAGCTATCGTGTTGGTGCATTCATTTCATTCACCCTCTTGTCTTTTATACTGTCTGTCTCCTTCTAGTGCTCAAAATATTGAACTAAAACAGGCTAAAAACTTCTGTATGGCCAGCACAGATGAATCCTAAATGAAAGGTGAAGGAGAATCTATGTTTATATTTATTTATAACAGTTGTGATCTGATAGGTGTGACACTGGTACCCTACACAGGACATGAGGAACTTTATGTGACGAAAGCACAAATAAAATAGATTCAAGATTCCATGTTGGTAATATCGTCTCCAGACCTTCATGATGTTTTAAGAACTACTTAAAAATAACAAGTTTAAATAATTCATGAAGTGTATAAGATGTTAAATAATCCATATTTATGTGACTCTTCCCCTTCCATAAACTCTACCGAGCTTAATCAATGCATTAGCCATCAAACCCCAGACATCTACAACGTGTTTTCACTATAAAGTTTATACTGCAGCTTCCAGCTGAGGTCTCTGGAGGAAACTTTACGCTGTGCTCCTGTGCAGATTATTATCTTGTTAACTCGTATTTCTGTTTTCTGCCACAAGCTTTATGAGAACATAAGTCTACAGCATCGAAGGTCGCCATCAGGACACAGGAGAGGCAGCAGCAGGTTTAGATCAGTATTTCAGATGCAGTATATAGGGCTTCTTCAGCTTATCTTTTTATAAAAACACTTCAAGCCAGTAAATCTCTAGTCGTTGTAAGGAAACACATAGAAAGCTTTTGCAACATATGAATGGAATGAGACAATGAGTTTTCTATGGGCTCACAAGCCCTGAAACTGTGATACCTTCACTCAGAAGATGGAGGGTGGTACTCCGTCCGTCTTCAGTGGGTGGGACACCGCATTTCACTTTGGTCCCATGATAACATTATTCTTGATTCTGCAAGCCTGGCTGGAGATGTCTAAGAATTTTCCTTTTTCCCTTCTCCTTGCACCTCAGAAGTTACACTCAGACCAAAACCAAGATTATAGACAAGATTGTGTGACACAGGTGTAAACCCCAAGATGAGGAAGTCAGAATTCTGTCTTAAATGGTCAAGATGTGTAAATACTTTATATAAAATCTACAAGAAAGCACAATAAAAACACGCTCGCTCTTACTTTTTTGTTCTGTTTTCGACTCGGGTGGATGGATTCATGAAGTAGGTTTGGGGGTTTTGTCCAGTAGTTAAATGATAGAGAAACACTGGGCAAAGGAAGAGTCCAGAGCTGAGGTCAGGGACAAGTTGCTGTAGCTTAATGAGCTGGGTTTTGTGCAAGGCAGGTTTAGTTACCATCCTTCTTGGTCCAAATTAGAGACCAATTTAATTATTTGACAAGTTTATTTGACACAGCAATCCAGAAACCGGCATGATAAGCCATTACTCAGCCATGCACATGTCAGAAGATTGTAGGTTTGAGCCCCAGTTATGCCAGTCTACATGCCAATGTATCCTTGACCAAGATACTATAGCCCAACCTGCCCCTCAGGTGCTACAAAAGCTGCTCCTTGGGGATGGATTAAATTTTCCTGAGGGAACTTCCCTTGGCATCAATAAAAGTATGACAAAAAACAAAAAAACTTTGATGGTGGAAACCCCGTTCCCCTCAATCTTAGGACACTTTATGAGCTGCCCACTGCTCATCAGGGATTGTTTAGATGCACAGAAGGAATTTCCCCATGTGGAGAAAAACATCAATCTTCTTGTTCAAGTCCATGTCAAGACAAATCACTGACTTTTTCCCCTGAGCCTTTGTGCATCTTTTGATTTTCCCATGGTTGAAACTGCTTTCACTGCTCCACTGCCTATGAGCTGATGTTTCCATCTACTCTGTAGTACGATGGAGGAAAGAGGGGTTTCCCACGAGAGAAAGAGTCAAGTGTGTGTATGTAGCATGTCGAAGGCTAGTCATGCATGGCAAGGTTACAGACCTTCCAGCTTGAGGCTGGACGAGGGAAAGGCACTTCAAAAGTTACCATTTTGATTGACAAGCTCTTGTCTGTCTTTCAACAAAAAACCTGAGATCCATCTTTTTCCCATTGGTGAGCAACTCTTATTTATTGCACCTTTGATCTAAAGTTCAAATCGGTTTACTGTTTCTAGATTTAAAAAAAACTGCTATGAGCGGTTCTGGTGATTTACCTAAAAAGTTCTGCCATCATTAAAACAAAGCCGCCCTTGTCTGTCTCTGGTGCACTCTTCTTGAAATCATCAGAGAACTTATTTCTCTCTCTGCACTCCATCTCTGATGGACTCCATCACCTATCCTTTTGCTGTGGTAGCATGGCAGTAGCAGCATGTGTATGTTTTCCCCATTACGCCTCACATATGGACAGACGGGGGAAAAGAGGAAGTAAAGTGGAGAAAACTTCAAGGAAAGAGCATTTTTGCTAGTATCCAAAGGAAACCGCAATCTGGAAAGGCTTTTATTTTTTTAATAATAAAGGGAAAGTGCTTTTGCAGACTCCTCCAATGTTAGATCCCCTAATATGTTATGTCGCCTCAGTATCTGAGGCTTCCATCAGCACAGGGGAGATCTGTTCTATATATAATGTCAGAAATCTGGCTGCCGGTAGTCTATATGCCAGATTGAAATGGATGGAGCAGGTAGAGGGTTTGTGGTAAAGAAAATAACTATTAATGTCGTCTTGGCCAACCACAAATGATGACTTCTCTAGACTCAACCTCCACGGATGAGTTCAAAGCTCTCTGCAGGAAACGGGCCCATGTCTAGCCATGAGGGCACAGACTCGACTACCAGCGTAGAACCTCAAACCATCTGTCACTGCGTTGAGTTATTATTCCTTTACATTTGTCCAATCCCATAAGTTCTGTCTTTGATTCGGCTTTCCCAGGGGGAAATGAGAGCAGCAGCAGACGACGACGACAATGGAGAGCATATTTCAGGACGAAGGAGGGTGGACGTGCCAACAGCCACACTTCTTTGACTAAATGAAAAGCTATCTTTGTCTTTTACTTTTCGTTTCAAATGAAAAACAATGAGATACCCAACTGGAGGAAATATTATGAGCAGAAGGGAAGGGAATCGTCCACCTCACTGATCATCCATAAGTATGAGGCACATGTCATCGTTCAAATTCTCCAAGGAAACTCATTTTGCCCAATTCTATCTGCCATCTTAATGGTTTGTCACCAAGGTTAGTCTCACGCCTTAACTCTTTGTTGAGTATCCAACTGTTGTGTGATTGAAAAGTCTCAAGGAAAGAGTGCATTCTGGGTATTTTAGGGCAAATGGAAACGTTTTAAGGCTTTTATCTTTATCATTTAAAAATATTTTCACCATCATTCCAGCCAACTTTACCTAAGTGATGTATAAGTTGGTGAAAAAAGAGCCTCAATGCTTTGGTCATCTTAGAGATGAACTGTGTCACATTCAACATCTTAATTATGGAGCCAATATCGTCTCCTTTCCATGGATGAAATTATGAAAGACGTACACATTATGCCCATAATCCAAATAAAATTATGGCCGCACGGAAAGTACTCTTGAAGATAATTACCAAACTCTGGCAGTGAGACGTTTATTTCCGCACGTCCTTCCTTGAAATGAGCAACTTGTGATCAGCATGAAGGAGACGGATTGTTTGGAACTCATCCCTCTTCATGCTCTCTTCTCTGAAGTGGAAAGACTGTGGCTGCGTGGTTTCAACGTAGAGATTATCTTATTGATAAATCAGACGATGGCATGCCGATGTGACAGATCCACCCACTGCATGTCATAGAAAGACCTTAAAATAGAACCGTGGTGGATGGAGGATAAACTTTTGAAGTGACCAGAGGAATGCTACGAGCTGATTGGAGCAGCTTGTGGATCAAAGGGAGATGCTGGTCCCCGTTGAAGGCCGTTGTTGGTCGTTTGGGCGCAACTCTAGTGAAGCCCTCTGTGCGATTGGAGCCGTCGGCACTCATCCTCCTCCTGAGGGGAGCAGGTTAAAGAGGGTTCGCAATGCTTTTATCTGACCGCAAACTCCGGCATGCTAGTGGACACTCTGTCCTGATGTGGTCCTTTCCATCTCCACTTTACAGCTGACACATAATTTTGGAAAGTGAAGTGCTAATGACACCATTCTCTGGAAGTGTGATGAGAACATAGGCTTGGAAAAGAGCTTTACTCAGAACACGGTTATGGCGGTATCAGAATGATGCGCTGAATCCCGGGTGCCACCAGAGGAGTTAAGCCGGACAAGGATTGTAGATTTAAGGAATGCTCGTGATTAATGTGCTCATGCTGTACCCATCAATTAATCAGTCAAACTTTAATATATACAGGATAGCACCTTTCAAACTACGTGCATGCCATTCAAGGTGTTACACAAGTGATTGGTGAAACAGGGAACTTAGAGAGAGTTAGAGAATAATGTGCACCGTTCTAGGTCCAATCTGAATGCTCACGCTCTGCAAGTTAAAAGGTCCATCAGGATAGTGATCAATAAAGATTTAATTACTGCTGGCACAGTATTGACCGAGGCGAACAGGATTGCAGGAACTCCATCTACCAGCCAACAATGTGTGTGTCTGGGCGGCCACAGCTGTGCCTGAACGTCATCTCTGAGGCATCTGTTCTTTAATCTGAAAGGAGGAGCGGCATCGCAGATGAACATGACTCAAGCATGTTTACCTTTCTATTTTTAACAACCCATCTCAGAAGGTTAAGAGTGCCAAAGCTTTGCTGGTTCAGATGCTTATCAAGTTTTAATTCCACATTGTACTTGAGAATAGACAGATTTTGGAGATGTTTGGAAACTCCCCTTCCTACAAAGTAAAGACGACCCTAATAGACAGGAAATGACTCAGTGCTCTCAAAGACAAAAAGATGATTTTGGTGTGTCATATTGTAATTTCTTCCAGACTCGTTGAGCACATTTCTATCTTTTACCGCTTAATGGTTTTGTCCGTTGCATCAACTGTCTTCTTTTTCTTCCTTTTCCTTTCACCTTTTCCCTGAATGCATTCTGGGCCGGGACAGGGAGAACAAGGTTTCCCTGGGTCAAAGGTAAAATCACCGACTGATCAGTGTATGTAGCCTGTGTTACATATTTAATCAGCCGGTCATGAATGTCTTTCTTCTATTGCTATTAAAGGGTCAGGCTGGCATCCCTGGCATCCCTGGCAAGAGGGGCTACAGGGTAGGCCTGGACCGGAATGAGCATCCTTACTGTCTGGTTGTGTTTCTATCAGTCATCCTTACTCCTAACTGGGTGTCTCTAAGGCCAGATATACATTACATCATTGTTTTGCCTTTGTCACTGGCCAGACATCAATTATGCCTCAATAATAACTCTGTCTTAGCTGTGCTTCATTTGGTATTCGCTGGCATGCTGTGGTCTTTTTAATGGTTGGTGCAAGAAGTCAATACAAAGCTGGTTGTCGGTCCCATCTAACGTCACTCATGCATGGCATCTTCGGCTTAGAAACAGAGAAACAGCTTAGAAACGGGTTTTCAGAAACTTCAATTTGATGCGATAATTTTTCAGTTTTCAAAACTTTTTTCGATGTAACTTAATCCTAACAGTCTCCATCACCAGACTGATTGTGCTCACTTGTCATAGAGATAAGGTATCATTTCTGCAAAGCTAACTAGGAGGAAGAAGAAAGACCAAGTCAAGAATTAGAAACCCACAATAGCAATGGAGATTTCTTTAATTGTGATTAAATGTATAGTTACTGTATATATCAACAGTTGTGATGTCAGAGATGAAATTTTTAAAAAAATCCTTTCATATGCCATATTTCATTTGATTATTCCGTTGGTGTTGTGAGTACAGAGATACATTAAGACTTCTGAGGATCTACTGGTGCCCCATTTTTTAATTTAAACTTCAATGTGAGGATTTACAAAATTTTTAAAAAATCGTTATTTGTTACCCTAACATCTGTTTAACAGTATGAGTTGTGCAGCTAAGGCTTTGCTCTCTGCTACGATAGGGTGAGAAGGGTGAGCCGAGCAGTGCCACCCAGGGAATTAAAGGAGAGCCAGGTTCACCAGGTCTACTCGGACCCAAGGTAACGGGAAATAGTCACGTGATCAGCGGACACAAACATCCGGCAAACAAAAGCTTTGAAAAAAATCACACAGTTTGGTATTTCTTTTACAGGGGGACAAGGGTGACCGGGGGGAGAAGGTGAGAAATCATGAAAGGATTAAAAACACAGTTCAAATGCAAGTCGTTAGAGCTTAAGTGTTGTACCTTCCTTTCACCACTAGGGGGAGGCAGGCCTTGATGGCCCATCTGGACCGAGAGTAAGTCTGGACTCCACCTGAGTACAACCTGTTGTTAATATCGTCAGTAGTCCAGGAAATGTTAATTTAATGATCATTATATTTATCATGAAATTATTTTTTCACCTTGTAGGGTCCACCAGGCCCGACAGGAGAGCCGGGAAAGGCCGAAATCCAAAACAATGAAAATGTATGTTACTGTTTTTAAAATACTTTCTCAATGGAAATTCATCACAGATGTCACAACCTGTCTGTTTGCCTTCGCAGGATATTCGCAACATACCTCTGATGGTAAATATCTTCTATTGGTTATTAAGGCGTGTCTAAATACGCAACTTTTAAATGTTCTATAATGTGATGTGGTCTCTTGTCTTCGTAGGGCCCCCCTGGATTACCTGGACCCCCTGGGCCTTCTGGAATGCCTGGTCCCAAGGTAGGAGATTCACAACATGTAGGGCTGCTGTTCTTGTAATATCTTTCATTTCCCGGAGTAAATTTTTTTTTCTTCAGGGTGAAGTTGGTCTTCCAGGTGCTCCAGGACTGGACGGAGACAAGGTAAAAAGCATTCATGTAGATTGGGGCTACAAGCTGTAAAATGATGAAGACAACATCATCAGGTACAACTGAGCCTTGTTGTGTTTTCAGGGACCCAGAGGGAAGCCTGGAGAGCCTGGTCCTGCAGGCCCAGCTGGTCCTGAAGGTCCCAGGGGGGAGGGTGGTGTCATGGGCTTCCCAGGACCCAAGGGCGATAAAGGAGACATGGGTCCATCTGGATCACCTGTGAGTAATGGTGTTAAATCACATCATATCATTGGCTGGGGTTCCCTGACCAAAGCCAGATTTCCTTGTATGTCTTTATCCAGAGGGGATGAGGGTGGGAGGGGTTCAAGTTGACCTCTTATTATTTATTTAGAGACTCACTAACTTGGGATTGGGATCCCAGGTGTGCCCCCGTAAGGCATTTGCTGTTTGTTGTCTGGTGTCCAGAGGCAACAGAAGACACTGTTCCTGTATATCCATACATTCATAGATAACTATAACCTATCAACGGAGACATTTGTTTAACTTCTGTTCCTCTGATTGCTTGTTTCGGAGGTAGGAAGAGCAACGTTGCCTCCCTGAACACAGAGTCTTTACAGCTAAGAAAAAATTGATAGATTGTCAGTGCTGTATAAATGTAGACAATCAATTTACCTTTGAAATGAAAAATTGACAAAGGGTGAGTGGATGCCTTTCAGCCTTCATACAATATCATCATCTGGAAGATTTCTAGACGTGATTTTCCTGTTGAACGAGTGATGTACCAGCTGCTGCACTTTTTGAGCTACCCCAAGAACTAGCAACTAGCCACATATGAAAGAATAGAATCCTGGTTCCCTTACTAGGGCATCACATTTAGCTGTTCTTCCCTCTGTATCGAATCCGGATTCAAATACCCTGCTACCTCACTTTAGCATATTTGCGATGACAATATGAGACAATCGGAGAAACTGCACAAAACAGAGAGACGCTCCAAAACGAGTTGAGGTTCAGGGACGAGTGGAAACTATTCCATCAGTTGAAAAAGTGTTTCATAAGAAGTGTTCATTTTAGGGTAGGAAGGCTTTGGGCGTCACAAATAAGGGTAACTTGTCCATACTAGACACATAGATGAAGATGTGACCATGCAAGGGTGCGATGGGAGCATAGGAGATGATGGGAGCATTGGACATATTAGAAGCATAGGAGATGGTGGGAGCATATGGGGTGATGGGAGCATAGAATATGATGGGGGGTTAGGAGGGGATGGGAGAATAGGACATGATGGGAGCATAGGAGATGATTGTAACATAGGGTGTGATGGGAGCATAGAATACGATGGGGCATTGGAGATGATGGGAGCACAGAGCATGATGGGAGGATAGAATATGAATTGACTTGGAACACACAGTCAGACATAAAACACATAAATATGTTTTAATTTAAAATCTAAACAGAATAAATCATCTGATGGAGGTAATCTGTACTGATTGGGTTTGAAACTAAGATTGGATTAAAATGAAAACTCGTTTCTCTTGCTTTGATCCTAACATTTAAAATCAACTCACTGGTCCCTGAAGTGAAACCCTCCACAGTTATCGTGACGTCTATCTTCCTTGTTCTATAGGGTTTAGATGGCCCTACTGGCGAAAAGGGGGCCACAGGGGCCCCTGGCTCTATTGGATTACCCGGTGCAATGGTACGCAACGATGCCACTCAGCCTGCATCGGTCTGGATGCAGTGTCTTAAACTGGATAAGGGCAATGGAATACTGTATTTACCCCAAAAGTTGTGAAAGAGTGCTGCTTCATTTTTCACTTCAACATTTGGACGACAAAGTAATGTGTGGTCGTTTCCTGTTCTTGTGTGTCTTTGCTTCCTGCTGTTACAGGGTCCCAAAGGCGACGCCGGAGAGGGAGGAAGGTCAGAAATGGTACGGGTCACTTATTTACCGGATTGATGTTTCTATGGTGGACGAGAGCCCCACTCATGAGCATTGTTTCTGAGTTGTTTGTGTTTGTGTTTATTTAGATTTACGGTCCTCCAGGGCCCCCAGGACCTCCAGGACCAGTCGGCCCAATCGTGAGTCAAATTTGACATTTAACCCTTTAAATCTGCCCATTATTGAGAGAAATTGAGGAAAAATTACAATACAGTCAAGATATTCAAACAGGTGTAGGTGGAAGCTTTGCTGTCATTTAAGTCAGTTCTTCCTCTCCTTTCTGTTCTATCCAGGGATCTCAAGGACTTTCTGGGCCTAAGGTGAGAAAATAAATTCCATCAGTGCCTCATTTTACCAAATCTGCTCTCATTCATTTCCATGTTGTCATAGCGTTCAGTGATAGAAAGGAGTTCTGTCTTGTCTCAGGGAGAACCAGGCATAGGCATCAGAGGAGAAAAGGGAGCGACGGGTCAGAAGGGAGACAAGGGAGACAGAGGCCATCTTGGACTTCCTGTAAGTACACCACACTTCCTGTCTGTTCTGTTGTTGAATTCTTAACATTGATTTATCAACTGATATCAGAGGATTTTATTAAAGGGATTAAATAACCCAAGTTACTTTAATTGAAGTTTAGGCGGCTGTCATGTCTCAATTGTTGCCTAGTTGTCGACATAAATCTGTAAAATGTTGCATGGAAGGGCAGATTGGGTCGAAGGACGTCAAATGTTACTCAGATGATGTTTGATCTGTTTTCATACATTTGGTTTTTATATTCTTTGTTATTAACTTAAACATTACAAAACCCTTTTTTGCACATGTGGAGAAATCTACGAACACATTTCCAGCGTGTTCATCGTTTCCTGTTTGCCCCTAGGATTTGTTTTGTGTTGTGCTATGTGGGTGTTTTCGGTGTTTGCATGTGTTTCCTGTGTTTACAACACACATGTGTTTTAAATGTTGAAGCTAAACGCTTCTATCCGAAGGTCGTCATCATCAGTGGCTGGAGTTTGCTAACTGAAGTCAATGTGTGTAGATAAACGGGCGCGAATGTGAGTGCGAATGGTTTGTCTGGTGACCCGTCCAGGGTAAACCCTGCCTCCTGCCCCAGCTGACCTGGAAAGGACGACTGCTAATAGAATATAAACTGACACCTTTTATGTCGTTGTTGTCAAATCACCAAACCTGTCCAACAACACGTCCGTAGGCTTGAAGACATGATCCATCAGTAGACGTCACTCACTGTCACTCACTTTACCTCCACCACTTCCATCACCCATCATTTGTCATCATCTGTAAATGTTTTTGAAATCACCTGAGTCACAGCTTCACTCACCCCCCCCCCCCCCCCTTCCCAACCCCACCCTCTTCCCGCCTTCCTCTCATCATCATCATCGTCTCTGCTCTCTAACTACAACGCTATACAACGCTATCCAGGGGGCTCATGGGTTAGACGGCAGACCAGGTCCAGTGGTGAGTGGTGCAAGTCCTGCTCTGGTCCCCTCACCCTCTTCCTCCTCTCTCCTCCTCCTCCTCCTCACCCTCCTCCTCCTCCTCCTCCTCCAAACCCCTTGCTAGAGCTTGCTAGATGTCTGCCATGTCTGCTCGTCTCGTCTGCTTGCTTTCCTGCTTCCTGCTTGTCCTGTCTCTTCCTTCATGAAGTAGCTCTCTGGGGTCCGGACTGTTTGGCGTTGGGTTCTGAGGATGGACAGGAAGCTGCTTTTCTACCTTTATACCTTTGATTCAAGTCAGTTCTGTCTGTTTTTTGTTGGGGAATTTATTTGATTAAAGACTTTTTAATAAGCTACCAACTTTAGCAGTTTGAGATTGTGAGAAAACCTCCTTTGTTTTAGCTTTAGCTTTAGGTTAATAGAGGTTATTAGAGAAACTAAAGCTGTCTGGTACTGGACATCATGACAGCATAAATCCTCAGTCCTCAAACTCGCCTCAACAGTTTCCCTCCCCGTGTCGCTGTATCGGCAGCAGGCTGCAAAGGTACCATCGCTATACGGAGTATCCATAAAGAGCATGCTGGGATGCCCATGCATGCTGACATGTCGTAGACTGCATCCCAATACGACGTTGTACGCACTGGATCTGCCTGGGATGCAAGGTCTTCCTCTCCAAACCTGACTGCTGCTCAGACAGAGAACTGCAGCTGTTGACATTTTATTCATTTTCCCTCCTTTTTAACGGTTTTTAACGTAATTCAACAAGCCTGCTGCGTCACGAATGGAGGCGTCAGAGCAGATTGGTGGAAAACGATAACATCCAATTGGTTCGTGTCAAATTCTTGTGTGACTTCACCAGAAGGCTTGTTGATTTACTGAATTGAAGCATTTGTTGATATTTTCTCTAGCGCTGTCCTGATGCCGTCCATTGACGGGTATTTTTTCCCTCTCTAAAGGGTCTAATAGGACCAGCAGGTGTTCCAGGGCCAGCAGGACCAAAGGGAGAGAGAGTGAGTATGGTCTTAACATCCTTCCTGGGTCAGCCAATCACGCCGGGCTTTATTACTCCTCATGAGTTACCGCTTACCATTGGATTGCTGGTAAAATGTTAGACAAATGCACTTTTGTCTCATCACTACAGGCTGAAAAGGGAGATGCAGGATTACCAGGACCAATCGGGCCGCAAGGCATCCCTGTAAGTCCTTTACATTATCCCTCACAAGAAGGAGCTCATTGAAAGCAACACAGCAGTGAGCGCTAAAGCTAGCGTAAATATGGTGTTCTGTATATTGGATCTGGGCATTTTGTGTATTAATCTGACGGATTAACAGATTATATAGCGTGTTGTTAGGTAGAGAATAGACATTAATGCATTTGTTGCATGAGGTAAAACTGGATTTGTCTGAATGAGCTCAGCATCAGACAAAGAAACCCATGTAAACCCAGTTTACCTCACCCACATGTTAATGAAACATACCAACCAACTATTCATATCACTAATGTTACTTCTCGTACATTTTGCAGGGTATAGCAGGACCACAAGGACTCAAAGGGAACCGGGTAAGACGACATTTATGTGTTGTGTAGAAATCAGAACAAAGGAAATGATTCTGGCTAGACTTTAAATTTCATGTGAATCCACACAAAACAGATCATTTCTTTACTATTTGAATCAGACAGGGCTTCGAGACAATCTCTCGACAGTATCTGTTAATTATGAGGATTCTCTCTTTGATATCAGGCATGAAAAGAGAACCAAATAGAACAGAAAAGATGGCTTTGACCGGACTCTCCTAATTGGACTCTTTTGGTTTTCTTTTTGAAATATTACTCAGAATAAATTCCGCAATTCTTTATCATATTCTAAAATCAAGTTTTGTCTTTTATCAACTAGTAAACTAACAGTGCAGACGTCGTTCTGTGGGTTCAAGTTAAATTGGAGAGATGGATATCAGTCTTGTGTCTGTGTGTTTTAAAATATCTAATCAATGCTTTTATATTTAAAAAAAAAAATAGTACACATGGAAAAAGAAGAGTAAGATTGTATGTTCATTTATGCATTTTCACTTCCGTACTTTAGTTCTGTACTTAACATACAAGCATGAGATTGATGTCCATCTTTAAATTCTTGGTAAGATCAAGCAAATCATTGTCATGTAAATTCTGAATGTTTAGAATTTGTAAAATGTGTAAAAAAAAAAAAAAAAAAGAAAAGTTGTTTCATCTCCAGGTCACATCGATCAGAGAATCTCTTTGTCCACATACCCTTCCTCTGAGAATGATCTGTTTCCTTCCCATTAACCTGTGACTCTCTTAATATTTCCACTCCCATCTTTTTTTCAGTTTTCACATTTCATAAGCTCTCTCAGCACGTTCAACTGGCCTTAAAGTCAGCAATTTAGTAAAGTTATCAATGCCTTCAATTTGCGGCTCAAACGCGCCGTGCTAATCCTGACTTTCCAGTTGAAAGTGTTGAAGATAAAGCTATGGGATAGTGTTGGTGTTTTCACTCTTTGTCCTGTCTTCCTTTGTTTCCGCAGGTCTTCCTATCCCCTTTCACTTCCCTCCACCTTGCTCTGCGGCCCGTGGCTCTTTTTTTTAATTTTTTTTTTTATTGCCGGGGTTGCCCTCTCTCCCTCTCACAAACCTTGGCCTCCTGCTCCTCCTCCTCCTCCTGCATTCTAATGTAGTCCTGGGTTAATCTTCCTCCTCTTACACCTCCTTGTTACTTCTCCTGCTCCTATTTAACAGCGCCTCCTCCTTGCAAGCATTCATATTCCCTCCAACCCTTGACCCCCCCTGACTCGATTTTGGCAAGCAGTGCTCTCCCTCGGCTGTCAGAACGTACGCTACTCTACGCTAAGGTCCTAGCTACATTTTTGCATGTTTTTGAACCAATCTTTTTTTTTAATTTGCTAAGATTAAGTGAGCTTCCACAAAACTTTAAACATTCAGGTAATTAATAAATCTTAGTTATTGTTGGCTTCATGTGATGCAACTGGTAGACTATCTAAAGAAGCTAAAGTGACTACAGCTCGTAAATTTGTCCAACATTTAACATTCAACCAAAGACATTTAAGAATCAAGAATCATTTTCATTGTTGTTGTTAAATCCAGCAACGAAATTGGGTAGTCGCATTCAGTGCAGGTACATTAAAAAGAACAAATACGAAACAGATACAAAGGAAGTAGATAAAAAATAGATTAAAAAAAGACAAGAACACAAAGAAAGAAGGACAAAAGGGCAGGATGATGTCTATCAAACATTCACAGTAGAATTTAAGCCATTTAAGACAATCAAACCTGACGATGATCCATTATATCACTAGACTGTGCTGCAGTAGGTCATGCTGAGGCAACACTGGGAGAACACTGTAGTCAGGCAACCTATTATTCTCATCACATTATATTCTCTATACATAATATTCCAATTCCTCACCGGATCCTTTGCAGCCTTCGTGGTGAGCAGGTGTTCTGTTAAAATGTCGTCCAATAATGTAATCGGAACACATACAGGATGGTGTCCAATCCTCCAGTTTAGTTTAGTTGAGAAGGTAAGAAGGTACAGAACCAGACCTCTCTTTCTGATCAGAACTCAATGCCTACATTACCCACAATGCAACTGCTTGCACACAGTAGCAGCCCTCATCTTCTAGCCTCAAGTAAAGATGAGAAGCAGCTACAGATGTTTGGTACGCTCCTTTCTGTTTAACCCAGATAACTTTTACTTTAATTTACAGATTTTAAAAACTAAACTTTAACTTTAAAAACATAAAAATCGAGGGCCTACAAAGATTCAGTTCTTTCATGTTTAAAAGTAAAAAATGAGTACAAAAATACAAAAAGAAAAAGAAAATTCAATATTTAAGGACAAAACTAAGTTTAGATTTAAATATTGTACTATGTTTAAATTATATTGAATTAAATTATATTGAAATTAAATTATATTGAATAAATAAATAAATAATAAATAAATACGTAAATAAGTAAATAAATATATAATAAATTATATTGAATTAAATGATATTGAAATTTTACTGTAAATTAAAAATTGCAAAAATATTTCCCTTTTGGTGAAATACGAGGCACTTACGTTAAGTAAAACACTTTATGCGTTCATTTTATACGATAAATTTATTTTAAAAAAGGTCTTAGTTATGAATGTTAAAATGACATTTCATTAAATTAATTTTAATCAGAACTATAAAGGCTTCACCAATCCTCAAATCGACAGTACAGGTCCATCGAGCAACTCTGAAATTCGAAGCCGGAAACCTGCTCACCAACAGCCCCGGCTTGAAGCTGTCCCTCCTAACTCCCTCTACTTACCTTCCTTTTCCACTAGTGATGACATCATCATTTTGTTTTCTGAAAAAACGCGAAAAAGCACACCATACACGTCAACTTAAAATAACTTTAGTATTTCCTGCAACACCTGACGAATGAAACTTGCAAACAACAAACATTTGCTTCATGTGTGGCTTTAATGAGGAGGACTAAAGTTTGTCTTTGTTTTTTTAATACGCTGTTGTTTGCAGGGAGAGAGGGGAAAGAAAGGCAACAGGGGGGCCAAAGGGGATAAGGGAGACCAAGGAGCACCTGGATTAGATGCCCCCTGTCCATTGGTATGTCAGTAGTCTGATCTGACCAAGAGGCAAAAGGAAGGAGTGCTATCCTGAATCCAACATGATCCCATGGCGCTTCAGTCTCTCTGAAGGGTTGTATTCAGAAGTCAGCTTCCTTTTGGCTCTGGTGTTCAGTGGTTCTAATCAACCTCAGAAAGGGTTTGGTCCAAGAGTCCAACGTCATGAGACGGTACACGAGTGAACTGAATAGACTTAAAATTTAATAGACTATGGAAAAACGTCACAAAAGATGTCGTAGGATCAGGAGGAAAATCAGTTCACCAAGTTTTGGACCACAGACCATAACTCTACCCTGAGGAATCTCTTCTTTCAATGGGATGGACAGGAACCAGGCAGTCACTGCTGGATACTATCAACAGAGACCAAAATTCCCAGTCTTGACTTCCTACCCCCATTCTGCAGCTCTGTAAACCCTTTTGTTCATGTCAAGGCCAGAGATGCTGAAACTAGACTTCAGAACCAGGGTCAAAAAGATCATGTTGTCAGGCTAGTACAACATGATGGCCATTCCTTGTGCCTCATGGGTAACAGCACTCTTCAACTAAGTTTGTTGAGATCCAAAAACCCCCGCCCCAGTGAGCCCGGTTCCTGTTGGTCCCAGGTTGCTTGCATGTTCAGGAATCCGTCCAGTCATCCAGCGGACAGAAGAGGAAACACCTCCTGCCTTCAAGCAGCGGTGGAGAAACACTCCGCTGCTACACATGAGCTTCCCAAACTGGTTTTTAAATGGTTGATTTCACAAACAGGGTTTCCGAGGATTTAAAGGGGAGAAAGGGGAACCGGGCTTGCCAGGCCTGGATGGGCTGGATGCCCCTTGTGCTGTGGTATGGTGCTCGTTCTTTCCCTTCTTGTGTTTCCCAGCATGCCTCTAATTGTCCCTAACCACATCTAAGACGGTCAGATGTTGCACAGTAAATTGGCGGAAGCATGCATGGGTTCATGTCTGTAGATGTCGGTGTAGAAGATGTAGTTGAATGCAGTGAAGACTGCCCAGACAAAGAGACACAAGATCCACATGGAGGTCAAACGCCTTGGAGCAGGACCCCAAAGTCTGCCTGCACCTGAAGGATGAGGACAGCTGTGTTCATACCTAGACCAGGGAAGACTGACCGATAGGACTGAGTTTCAAGGACTTGTACCACTAGGTTAGGTTATCTGGAAAAGCCTGGCCATTCAGAACCAAAGAAGCTTCCGGGATGAGAAGCAAAACGTCTTAAAGCTTTTCCCACAAGTCAACACAGAGATCTGTGCATGAGTTTAATTCTACTGATGGTAATCGATTGGTTTAGTTGGGTTTTTAATAGACTTTCCTTTCCGTACTGCATCATCTCTTGTATGGAGTACCTTTATTTTCCATCATCAAGACATCGCAATACCACCGGTGGTGACGACGAACAGCAAATAGATAAATTTGCTTGGTTCAAAGCAACCAGAGTCCTGGAATGAGCATGAAACGCATCACCGCAGCACGGTTTGTCAGGCTACGCGTTTTTGGTTTCTGCTTTTCTTTCCAACGTTTTCCGTCTGCTTTTTTTGGGGGGAAATAGAGTTAAAATTAGGAACACGGCATTCGTGTTCACGTGACATGGGAATGTCTGAGGACGTCGATGGTTTGTCATTTTTTTAGAAAGCTTCTCCTAATCTGCTCATTGGGCCGATATGCATCATGTGATTCACAGTCAGTCGTTCGTTTGTCTGTAAAATTAAAGTTTAGATCTGCGTTTTTCAGAAGCACCATGAGATAACTTGTGATTAATTGATTAAATGCTTTTGTTTGCCTCGTACACCTGCATGATCGGCGTTCATCTCTGCAGCGTCTGCTTTATTAACGCCACACTTTCTTTCTGCAGGGAGACGACGGCTTACCTGTGCCGGGATGTTGGAATAAAGTAAGTCACGCAGTTTGAACCCCTCGTCGTTCTCTCATTCTAACTTCACCATGAGCATTGTTTGAACTCACACGTCATGTTCTGTTTTGTCGTTGCAGTGACAGTAATTTTGGAATGGCTTGTGTGATTGTATATAGGATATTTATTTTTTTACTTTCACCCATTCTGTTATACATGGAAAAAAAATTCCTAAAAAAAAAAAGACAAAATGTTTGTACAGAATGTTTATTTTAATACATATGACAGTGTATGTGTATTGGATTTTTATATCTTTTACATTATTTTAATATGACACGATCAGTAAAAAAAATTATAATGTGGCTACATATGCATGATATTTGTGCATAATGTGAAATGGATAATGCTCATTAACTTATTGTATTATGTCGTTCTTTTGTAATCGACCATGCTGCACTGAGTTGTGAGCTGGAAAGTGTTGTGTTTGCATTTTTTGAAAAGTCTTCGTTGAATCCTCCTCTGTGGGATTAAGTGCTGAAAACAAATTTATTACACTAATGAGTCAAAGCGACAGGAAGCTGTTTATAATTTGCACTTTGACTCCGGAGAAGAGTCAATGTCTGATCTTTACCAACCAGAAACAGAACATTATTGGTGATATTGGTCTTTTTAATTCCAAAATAAATCTGCTAGCAGGTTAGCAGATTGATGTTAAATTCACTGTACCACCCACAGAACGAAGAATCAAGTATTCCAGACAATCATATCAGTCCCAACCCAACACTGGCATCCAAGAGGAGGGTGTCAACAAAGACCTCTTAACCATTTGAAGCTAAAAAAAAAAAAATTCAGGCTTGAAAAATCCTGAAAATGTTTAGTTGTACAGCAGGAAAGCAACAGCTGCTCATATATTGCTTCAGTTCTTTGTAAATAGTTTTGCCAAAATTTTATGGGCAGCCTTTTTTCTGCTTTACGACTGCCGGATTTATTAACTGCAGTGTTTGTAGATTGTTTGTCCATTCTTCTAATCCGTATACAACCCATATTGTTGGATGGAAACATCGCTGCTCACCCTTAAGGCATGACGCCGCCTTGTCTCATCCGTTTATAAAGAAAGCTGTAACCTGCTTGGACGATGGAGAAGAACTGTAGGACAATTCATCCCCAGTCCTTCATGGAGTAGCCTTGCTTAAGCTAACCTCATTAACTCGACCAGGTGACTCAGTGTTGAAGAAATGGTCGGACCGGCCGGAGCGGAGCGGAGCTCGGTCCATTTAATGCTGCTCTTTGACGAAGCTTCGTTTTGTGTTTGCTCTGCCTGGATTTGATGTTGCTCTGAGAGATTCTTGTTGTATCTTTGTCAGCAATAAAGCATTCATTGTGTCCTGTTTGTGCACCTGTTACCTCACAATAACTCACGTCTAACTGACCGTCATTGTTCTTATGGATCCTAAATGTTGTCCACATGTGTCCTGAAGTGTTTCAAGTGTTTCAAGGTGACTATCATGATTATTAAACATACATTTCTGATGATTTTGCTTCTGTTTTGAGGTGACTAAAGTTCTACTGAAGTTATCAGAGTTGGTGTTTAATTGTTCTCTTTCTTGGTATATGAATTGTGCGAAACTAACGAACCGACCACAAAAAAATTGGTGCACCCTAACCGTATCCCTATTTCAAGACGCCATTAGCAAACAGATAATTAATGATAATGATAATTATTACCCTTTTATGCATCCCCGATTTGCTTTGCTCACATATCTGAAGTGCTTAAAGCCTATTCACACCTATGTCCAAAGGGTCAACATCCTTTCCAACTGGCTAAGAAGTAGGGCTACCAGAGACGGACTCCACGAGGCCACAGAGAGGAAACTTGAAGACGTTTGGAGATATCTTTGAGGTTTTTTTTAATCCAAACCTGGAGTTGGCATCTCAACCGTTTTCCAGGAGGCTGGACTCGGTGCCAGTATTGGTAGAAACTCAATCAGACTGGAGAGTAGAGACGTTTCACCATCCTTTAGTTAGTCATTGATGGACAGACGCCGTCGCCACTACGGGGAGATACCCTACCTACCGACGTGTTTCTTTGACTGCATCCACATTTAACTCCTAGCCAGAGCGAGGCATGGACACTTTAACACCAGCTATTTGCTGTGTTTGATGTGATGTCGATCCTGTAACTGTGATAAAGAATTCAGAGCAGCTCACAGAGCAGATCGATGCCATGTGTTTCCACGAAAAACCAAAAAACAAGCATCCTCTTGATGATTCCTTCTTGATGTTACCTGACTGCCTTTTCAGAAAAAAAAAAAAAAAAAACCCTTTACCTGCAGCTATGATGTTTTTCTTTGAACGATTGCGCTGTATAGGAAATACCAGCATCAGACTTCACGCCTGGTCACATATAATATTCTTTATTTTATTTTTTTTTGTATTGAGGTATTGAGGAGGACACGATGATTCAGTGCTGTACCTGTAAGTATTGTACAATAGAAGAAAAAGGGATTTTATGTATAAAAGTACTCATTCTTTGTAAATAGACTGCATTATTGATACTTTGTTTTACATAAAAAGTAAGCATCAAAATAAGGGCATATGCTAATTATGTACAGATGGTTGACAGTTATTTATGGATATATTCACATGTTTTTACATGTATTTTGGCCTGTTTACCAAACGTTTTTACTCTTATCCTCATTTTGCATGCTCTATAAATTGTATGCAGACATGCAGTTGTTGTTTTTTTTGTATTTTTTGACCCAATAGGTTAAAATATCTGCAGAAAAAAGTTTTAATTCGACTGAAAATTTATTTTTTAAATAATCTGAAATTACAGTTTTTTTAGGCGACATGCAAATGATCTAAAAATTGCCCTTTGGTTTGTTTCACAAATCCTTCCTGTTTCATTGAAAATCAAATGTACAGAATCATTCCTGGTGCCGTTTTGACAGCTGCCTTCTAAACAGACTTGGGTCAAGATGGTATTTGATTTTTATTTATTTGTTTTCCAGTTTTTGACTTTAGTAGTGTGAAAAAAAAAGTTTTATAGTTCAAGCAAACTTTTCTTTAGTGGGTGAGATGTATCTTTTATATTTAAATTTACCGCAAAAGTTGCATGTTTGGATGAAAGTAACCTAAAAATGACATCATTTAATTATTTATTGCAACGTTCTAATCGGTTTTATTTTGCAAAAGAAATGTACGGTGGCTGAGAGAGTTCAGAAAGCACTGGGTCAGAACATTATTACCTTCACGTGTGCGTTTGTTTGCTCCTTCAAATCACATTCATGAAATCATTTTGTTAATGTCATTCAAGTTAATTTAATCAGCAGGTAGAGAATGATTCGTCTGCTTTAAATTTCATATTTGAATGTTGCACATATATCATTCATTTGCTTTATTTACCTGGTTTGACATCTTTAAGTTGTACTCTTTGTGTAACGCAATGCAAATTCAGCAGGTTCACAGTTTTTTTAGACATGCATTTGTAATTTTTAAGGTATAAGTAATTTGTTTCCAGCTGTGGATTCATCCTGAAATTAAAATCCACATAAATCCATATCTGAGTCATTTTACATGAAGAGTACACACTTTGTTTGTATAGATTTTGGTTTAAATTGTGCGCCTGTGGTTTTTTTTAAAGGCTCTTCTATAATTTAACTTCTCCTCACAGCTTTTCAGATGAACCATAAAACATTCAGGTGTGTAAACATATGAGAAGTTCTTAGAATTAGATTGCAAGAAAGGATTTTATTCATCGCATCGCTCACGTTTCTGGTGCTTCACCATATTAACGCTGACTCGGCATTTTGTTAAATACCGGATAAAGATTTGGGGGATCTTGTTTTATAAAACATTCTTGGTACACTATCTTTCTACAGCTCTGACATCATGGATTTCATTCACCGCTGGACGAGACCGTTTGGGATCTTAGGGGTTCTTTGGACCTGGAAATATACAGGCTGGTTTTTTTTGGTCTCTGTTTTTTTGTGTTTCTTTGATTGATTTTTACATTTAATACAAATCCCCATCTTATGGCGAAGCCCCAGAAACATTCTGTGGACTCAGAACCTTCAGCTGTCTCTCTATCATCATGGAGGTTTTTCTTCTACCACTGAGTTTTCATAAGTCTCCCTGAGGCTAGACTGTTTGCAGTCCTCCCTTCCTTAGAAATAGAAATATTTCATCATCGACAGAATGGCGGTGCATCACACAGGTGACCGCAAACAGCACACCTGTAAACACATAAAGATTCACAGCCATCTTCTTTGTTTCTTTGACCCTCTTCCAATCGAATGCTTTGCTTTTTGCATGTACAGCAGCAGTTGCACATCTTGCATTTCAAACAGATGAGGATTCAAAAGAAAAATGTTCAGAAAATAAGTTAACCTATTATATTTTTTTAAAAACACATAGAGATACAGATGCATAATGTGTTTTGGTTTGAAATTCTGTACAGATTAGAATATCTGAGAATGGATAAAGGGCATTATTCAGAATTTGCATGTTATTATTGAGCTTGTATGAAGCACTATTTACACTCGTTTTCATCTTTTTGTCCTATATTGGTGATGGAACATTAGATATACTGTATATTTGATATTTTTCTGCACATTCAAAAAACATCTGACAGCTGAGTGACCTTTGTGCAGCTCTTTGTGCTACAACATTGAATAGAGATGTATAAGCTTTATTTTCCAAGATTCAATGTGACTTCCAACCACAGGCGAAGGTATTTAGCTCACGCCGAGTACCTGGTGGCTGTGTCAGAACTGAATGTTTATAAGGCTAATAATGATTTTTGCTTTATTTTTACTTTTTATAATCCAAACTATGGCAGCTGTCGTCACTGATTGCCAAACAGATTCATTGTTCAGCATGAATCAAATTTGAATTTGCCATTAACTCAGAATAAAGAACCCCATTTTAAATGGAGCCAGTCTTATTTTTGTGTTCATGTGCGTGCTTTTATTTTATTTTGTATCCGGTAATGATATGATTTAACTCCTTATTGAAAATTTTCTAATCAAATTGGCACGGAAAAAGGATCAAATTTTTGTGAGGCTATCAGATTGTTTCATAAATGTTAAAAAATCTGGAATCATATCACGTAATGTTGATGATAATCCAAGTCACAGATGCACTCTTGTATTTCCAGGCTGTCATCAGTTTGAACAAATTAATGGAACGTATTCTTTAAAAAGTTTTCTTTTAAAAATCACTTTATTATCCTTTAAAAATAGAACTTTATCGTGTCAACGTGTCAAACAGCAGACAGCCACCAGGGGTCGCCAGAAACCTCCAACAGATTCAATCCTTGGAAACTGATAAGGAACAGAAACAAGGAGAGAGGAGTTATTGTGTTTGTGGATGGAAACTGAAGGCGAGAGGGCTGGAATGGAGAAGTAACAACGCTCATACTGTTTTTACAGACATCAGGATTATTGTTTCCAACACCCTCCTCCTCCAACATGTAAGTAAATGATGGAAACCTCTGGAATTCATGTATAGATTTTGGAGAGAATCTGCTTACTCAGTGACGACATGTAAAATACAAGATAATAAATATTCTGTATGATAAATGAGATTAAATGTGTAAAATATTTTCCCAACCTGACAAAAAATAGTTTGTTAAAATAGTTATTTATTGCTGGGTTTTTATGGTTTTAGATTAAAATTCCCCATTGATTTCCTTTTTGAAAAGCTTCTCGCATAGATATTACAACCTGAAAGTCTAATATTAAAATTTACAGGAGAATCTGGAGATTTCTGGAGGGTGAAGCTCGCAGGTGTTCAAAAATTGTTGGGGGAAAAAAAAAACTTGTGAAAAGTTGAATTAAATCACATGAAAGTGTCTTTACGTTAGAAAAGTAGTGCCTTAAAAAGCTGCAGGGCTTCCTCTCAGAAGGTCGTGGCGGTCTGTTGGACCTGAGGACCATTCCTATGGTGGTCGGTCAATGTCTGGCCATGGGCAACGGTTCGATAAAAGCCCCCCGGGCTGAGGAGAACACCTGCCTGGCCTCCGTTCACACAGAACCTCCTGATATGGACTCAGATGCCCTCAGGTGAGGATCAAACCTCATCAATATTCTGTTGTTGGGAACAGAGTGAATTTAATGTTGTTCATTGTTTAAAATGGTCTGAGAGTGTTGTTGTGTGCTTCAGTTTACAGTATTAATTTAGCCTTTGTGCTGTTAAGTGTTTCTAACACATTTACTTGTACAATGTTAATATAGCCTCTAGCTAAGGATGAAAGGAAGAAAGAAAGAAAGAAAGAAAGAAAGAAAGAAAGAAAGAAAGAAAGAAAGAAAGAAAGAAAGAAAGAAAGAAAGAAAGAAAGAAAGAAAGAAAGAAAGAAAGAAAGAAAGATTTTCAATTTTTAACAAAACATTGTTCTTTATATCACTAATTTGTAGTCATTATTTACTAGCAATAGCACCTTAACACAGTTACACATATTGCTATTTTCAAATAAAATCCTACCAAATCAAATCTTTTTTTAAAAGCAGCTCTGCAACACCAGTAAATGATTTGAAGTATCTGAATGTTAAATCTGAAATACTGACAACTATCACAGATAGACAAATCTGTCTGGGGGCTGGTGGCAAGATTTCCTGTTTACATTCAATCTCCTGCAACTGAGCCATGAAACACATGCAACCTGCCTTGAAAGTGCTTTAAAGCCACTGTTCAGAGTGTGAAAAGATGGTCTGACATAAATTTAGGTTGAAGACTACATCAGAAGGACCAGATGATATACATTGGATGAGGGGAAAAACTAACCTGAACTGTGAGCATCTCACTAAAGGAGTGGATTTGTTTGAATCTGGAACTGTCTTAACAACACAGGAGTGAGTTTTGGGTAACTGCACAGGCACTCACTGGGATTATAAAATCCACTGCTTCATACAAGTCCTAAACAGCTAAAAGACTGAGTTCCTCAGAGCAGATTTCTAGCGAATTGTCTTGACTGGACTCTTGAAGGTTGACGCAGCCTGAAGTTGAAGTTGATACGCCATCGGGTGAATTTTAAAACCATATAGCCTTGGCACAAACTGGTTGGCAGGACGCTTTGGACGATACTCTGGGTGTACCATGAACAGCATGTGAGGGAACCCTGTTCCAAAATAAGCCCCATCTGTGTGGTGATGCCTGGACGATTTAGGGGTGTAAACGTCCATGCACTTAGGGCAATAAAGCTTCACCATTGCTTCTCCAGGGATGTCTGACAAACCAATAGGAAGCATTTGTTGATTCTCACAATAAACTCTGGGGCAATAGCCAAAATCCCCTTGTTGATACTTTTCCAACATCTGTGCAATTCCTCTGTTTGTGAGAATGTAACGTGCATGTATGAGACCATAAAGCATCTCAGCTGCTTGTTCTATCAAGTCACTCTGATTGGGATTGTCTTCAAGTTCCTCATCTGGCTCCAAGTCAAGAATCATTTCCAAAGAAAGAAAGAAAGAAAGAAAGAAAGAAAGACTTTTTGACTTTTTCAAAAACACTTTAATCACATTCAAAAC
This sequence comes from Antennarius maculatus, assembly GCA_013358685.1. Taxonomy (NCBI): domain Eukaryota; kingdom Metazoa; phylum Chordata; class Actinopteri; order Lophiiformes; family Antennariidae; genus Antennarius; species Antennarius maculatus. The sequence continues at coordinate 19,564,887 of CM023616.1, forward strand.
ATTTTACAATTTTACATTAGATGAAAACACTAAAGAGCTTCAGAAACACTAAAAACCAATAAAGTAAGAGGAAATACAATCTAAAATCAGTGCATTATATCAGGAAGTTTGCAAAATTGAGTTGATCATCAATTAAGGTGCATAGGACATTTTTGTGACACCAGATGTTCCTAAAGTTATTTAGGTCTTTTGTCATTTTATAGAAACCAAATTCTAGTTTTAAGCGACATCTGATGTTACAGCAAAAAACAGTAGCTGCGTCTTGAACAGTATTGTTTTCAAGAAAGAAAGAAAGAAAGAAAGAAAGAAAGAAAGAAGAAAGAAAGAAAGAAAGAAAGAAAGAAAGAAAGAAAGAAAGAAAGAAAGAAAGAAAGAAAGAAAGAAAGAAAGAAAGAAAGAAAGAAACGTTATTGTTCCGTCTTGGGGAAATAGTCTTTAGTGTATCTAGTGTAACCTTGAGGCTAAAGGTGTTAGTGTAGCCTCAAAGCTAATTAGCGTTCATGTAGCCTCTACGCTAAAGGTATTCGTGTAGCCTCTAGATGAAGGTGTCATTGTAGACTCTGAGATACGTACAGGTGTTAGCGTATCTTCATGCTACATGTCAGACATTTTCCTTGAGTCTAGAGGCTAAGATTGAGTTTGTGTCTGTTCGTCCAACTCTGCGTGGCGTCCTTTCATGACTGAACTGATCCTTATCTTCAGACTGCGGGTTTCCCACCTGGAGGCAGCGCTAGCACATCGGAACCAGGAGTTCCGAGCCCAGGAGCTTCAGCTCCAGCATCTCCAGAGGGAGCTGGAGGCCAAGATCTCCCAGATCGACAAGCTCCAGGACGCCATTGGCTACACCAACGGCCTGGGCCGCTCCCCTCCCACCCTGTGCCATTATGACCACCGCCGCTTCAGCGTCATCAACCAGGGTCCCAGCCGCTTCCACCGGGTGGCCGTGGAGGTTCACCGCAGGCTCCGAGCCAAAGAGGGCGTCTCGGCCGAGCCCACCTCAGAGAACTTCTGTGGAGGGTTGAGAGCAGCGCACATCTCCATCGCCAAGGCCGTCCACAAAGACGCACAGTGAGTTAAAGTAACCCCTGAAATAAATAAGACAAGGTCAAAGACTCATAAAGGGTGAGTAAAGTTAAAATCATCATTATTTGAGCAGTTTGTGATGAAGCCAAACGGAACAACACAGCTCCGCCATCGTCATCCCATCCCCCACATTTGAAAGGCTACATCATTAGCATGACAGGATAATAGAAGGAAAACAAAAAGCTCCTGAGATCTGAGGGTCTGGTCTGGATCATTATGGGCTGCCTCCTGTGCACGCCGGTCTCAGACCCATTCAGCCGGCTCCTTTCACCCCCGCCTCTAGAACATCCTCTGTGTGATGTGGTAATCAGGGACACACTCAGACACACACTCAGGGAAACCTGTTGAATAAAATTAAACTCCATACATTAACCTGATGGATAGACTCACATTTCTAAGACTCCGAACCAAAGGTTTGCAACAAACATTCCATTTTAATTCCAATATACTGCTTATTAGCATTAGCAGTGTGCTATTTGGACAAATATAATATTGATTTGATTTGCATGTCTTTTTTTAAACAATGCACGCCCAATGCAGCTACCATTATCTACTAAACTAGCAATGGCTAGCGCTGTTAGCTCACAGCTAGCAGCTGCATTTTCAGGGTAAAGGTAAAGGTCTTTAGTTCAAGTGTCTGCCTCTGCTCCATTCTTCCCACCCCAGCACCAAGAAGCTCATCAACGACGCTATCATGAACAACGACTTCCTGAAGAGGCTGGAGCCCCAGCACAGCAGGGAGATGGTGGACTGCATGTACGAGAAGGTTTACGCCGACAGGCAGCTGGTCATCCAGGAGGGCGAGGCCGGAAACTACCTCTATGTGCTCGCCGGTTGGGGTTTCACCGTATTGTGCGCCGTGGTTGTTGTGACATATTGATGACATCATGATGATATTGATGACATATTCATTTCTTCTCCTGCAGAGGGTTTGCTGGAGGTCATCCAGAACGGGAAGCTGCTGGGGGAGATGCGTCCCGGGACAGCTTTTGGAGAACTGGCCATACTGTACAACTGTAAGAGAACAGCCACAGTTAAAGGTGAGCGACGGCACCATTTCCTTTACACCAGGGGTGTCAAACTCATTTTCACCGAGGGCCACATCGGCATAACGGCTGTCCTCAAAGGGCCAGATGTAACTAATAAATGTAACTAAATATAACTCAGTGTAAAGTAATAAAAATGTAGAATAAATGTAATTACTCCTTAATGTTAAATAATTCTAAATTCATTACTTACTCAAGTTACAAACATTACAGTTGCACAGAAAAAATATGTTTGCTTGTTGCTCTGTTGTAACATAAATACTTTTAATTTGTCAGGCTTTGAAACCCACAGAACTCCATCAATCAAGGATCAAACTATCCAAGTGAATTAAAAAAAATAATATCAAACACAAGTTAGGACGTTAACCGTGTTCAAAAGATTTTTTCCAAAGTAAAATGGGCTGAATTACTGCATTATGGGAAATGTAGTTTTGGCAAAGCATACTTTTGATCTATTTACTTTTAGACACTCTGACCTTTATGCTCTCGCAGGCCACATAAAATGATGTAGCGGGCCACATTTGGCCCCCAGGCCTTGAGTTTGACACATGTGCTTTATATATTAGTCAGGCAATGCACAAATTTTAAAACTTATTAAGTTAATTTGATTTTAAAATTGCTGTTGATCTGTCTAATTAGAGAATGAATGATAAGTTCGTTTGAGTGTGAAATCATAAAATACAGGTAAAGAATAGCAGTAAAAATGTTCAAAGGAGCAGGAAGAAGAAGATGTAGCATAAAAAGCAAGCCTGCTTAGAGAGACCCTTGTTCAGCTGCTGCAGTGAGGATGAGATTTGGTTTTAACGAAGGTTAATGGTTCCATCCTCGTCCAGCTGTGACCCAGTCTCACATCTGGGCTCTGGACCGCCAGACTTTCCAGACCATCATGATGCAGACCACACAGGCCAGACACGAGGAGTACTTCAGCTTTCTCCGCAGGTACGAACGCGAGTGCATCTTCATCATCCGACCACTTTGCTTCAATCTGAAAATTCACTCTATGTAACAAGTGTGTGCCCTTGTTTCTGTACCAGCGTGTCCCTGCTGCAAGGACTCCCCGAGGAGAAACTAGCCAAAATTGTTGATTGTCTTGAAGTGGTAAGTATTTAATACCAATTCTACCCAGTTCAAGGTTTGGATCCCATCCAATATGACAGGAGAAAGACTGACGCTGTCCTTTCAGGACCATTTTGAAAAAGGGGAGCATATCATTCGAGAGGGTGAAGAAGGGAACACTTTCTTTATTATTGCAAAAGGAGGGGTGAGAGAGAATATTACCTTCTTAAAGCTCCATCGTTTTCTCATTTTATCCATCCCGACCTGATGAGTAAAACAGTAATCATCTCGTTCTCGTTCTTTTCTCTGCAGGTCGTTGTCACTCAGAGCACAGAGGGATTCAGTGAACCTCAGGAAATCAAGACGTTGGGAGTTGGAGACTACTTTGGGGAGAAAGCTCTTATCAGGTACACAAATCCAACGCTTTACATACAATCAACATGAATCTAACTTCATCTGTGGCGAATCTAATCACAACTGATGTTACAACAACCATTTTAATTGCGTGATCTCTATGAGACCAGCGAGGACGTTCGCTCGGCAAACATCATCTGCAACGAGAACGACACACACTGCCTGGTGGTGGACAGAGAGTGAGTCACCTGAATTAATCTGACATGGAGTCCACATGAGTTGAGATAAAGCAACATCTATAGTAACTGTTGTGGTCTTATGAGCGCAACTCCTTCCTCTTTAGCAATTTCAACCAAATGGTGGGAACTTACGAGGAGCTCCAGGCCTACCTGAAGGAATATGTGGAGGAGCTCTCCAGGAGCGATGAGAGGCGAAATGCCCTGTAAGTCCACAGAAACGCTACTTAAAGTAGCGGCAATGGTGACTCACTGGTTGCTGCATTTCCTGTTTTAGTGGTGATGTTTCCTGTCACTCCCCTCTCAGGCCACATTCTCCTCAGGTGGACTCTGTGGAGGCTCAGGAACTGAGGAAGCTGAGGGAGAGGATAGCTCTCCTTCCTCCACACCAGCCTTTCCAAGACCTGGAGATCGTAGCTACACTAGGAATGGGAGGATTTGGACGAGTTGAGCTGGTGAGATGAAGCACCGTGACGGCCAAATTCAAATGAGGGCTACCACTTTAGCATCTCACTGAGCTCCTGTCTGATGTTTCTCAGGTGAAACTGAAGGACGAGGAAATCACGTTTGCTCTGAAGTGCATCAAGAAGAAGCACATAGTGGAAACCAGACAGCAGGAACACATCTACTCTGAGAAGAACATCCTGCAGCAAACGAACTCAGCGTTCATCATCAGGTAATAGATATAAGAACTTAAAGAGCGAGGTGTTTTTATATGGCTGTGTTCTTTTATCATGTGAGCCAGTGGAGGCATTTGAACAGGAGAGGCTGGAGAAGGGGTGAGTTAGCTAACGGGTCAACCTGTCACAATAAGAATAGAATGAGGGCTTTCATTTTGTAGGTGTCTCCCTGGAGTTGCTAGGGAACCAGCTCTGAGAATGCTGCTGTCCATTGCACAGAGGTTTCTCTCTTCTGTTTCCTCAAAGACACAAAGGTCTTCTACCAGCACTCAGAGAAAAGTTCAACCATGTTCAGTTTCCCATTTATCTCCTTCCCAATAGTTTTATGTACATCAGTTTAGGATGTTAACTTCATTTTTTTTCTGAAGCGCTTTAGCATCAGTAGGATCTGATCAGGGAGACTTTGGCTGAGTTTTGTTCATTGATGTTTTCTTCTTGTGACATAAGCAGCAAGTGAATTACCTCCAGCTAATGTCAAGCCTTAGCTTTCTTTATGTGTATTCCAGGTTATTCCGAACATTTCGAGATGAGAAATTTGTCTACATGCTGCTTGAGGCGTGTCTGGGGGGTGAGCTGTGGACTGTGCTGCGGGACATGTGAGTGTAGGTCCTTTTTGCTTCACTCTAAACAATAAAGTTGTTTTGCACCAACAGTGATGCCACAACAAACCAACAAACCCTTTATGCTCATCATAAGTGAATTGTGTCAAGAAACCTAATGTCAGAACCTTCTTTTCAGTGAAAGAAATGTCTCTATTGTAACATTTTAAATCTATTTACCCCATTTGTAAATATTTCTGTAATTATGTGGTAAAATGTCAGAAAAACATTAGTATAAATAGATTTGTGATGGGGAAAAGAAGCTTTAATGAAGAGAATTATTCAAACAGGAAGGTCAGAAGTGCTTTGAAACATCCATGGCAGGTAGGCTTTACATTATAAGGTAAAGAAACATCTATAGACCCATTTGTTGCCCATGATACTGGTTAAGTTGACCTCTGCTGTGTAACGAGGAGCAGAATCATCCCATACCAGATACCATTCATGTGTGATTTGTTTCCGATCCAACCAGGAGTTATTTCGATGACCCTACAGCCAGGTTCTGCACTGGTTGTGTTTTAGAAGCCTTTGATTACCTCCACACTATGGGCATCATCTACAGAGACCTGAAACCCGAAAACCTCCTGCTGGATGCTGAGGGTTATGTTAAACTGGTATGAAAACTTTTGCCATGGTATGGTCCTCATTATTTCCAACAGATTCGTAATTCCTTCGTGTTTTCTTCAGGCAGACTTTGGCTTTGCTAAGAAGATCGGCCTTGGGAAGAAGACCTGGACATTCTGTGGGACTCCAGAATACGTGGCCCCAGAGGTCATCCTAAACAAGGGCCATGACTTTGGAGCAGATTGCTGGTCTTTAGGAATTCTTATATTTGAGCTTCTCACCGGCAGGTAAAGCGTACAATACACTGTAGGAGAAAGTCTTCCTCAATATGAAGCCAAGTACGGAGCTGGAGCTGTTGCTCAGATTAGCCTAGTTTAGCATAAATGCTGGAATCCAATGAAAAGAGTATTTCCTAAAATGTACGGTATCATCTGAAATGTTCCTCATTTTTCTGTAAGTCCACCCTTTGCTGGCACAGACCCAATAAAGATTTACACGATGGTCCTCCACGGCATCGAGAAGGTGGATTTCCCCAAGAAAGTAGGCAAGCGTCCGGACGACCTCATCAGGAGACTTTGCAAGTATGATTCACAAACCATCAGTTATAGGACAACATGGTTCCTGATGATTTAAATAGATAATATTGAATTAAAATACCTAAACTTAATTCAACCTTACCGCATAAACATGTGTCTTTTCATCTCAGACTAAACCCAGTAGAGAGGTTAGGAAACAAAAAGAATGGTATCATCGATATCAAGAAACACAAGTAAGTAAGTTACTGTGTTTAAAAACAGTATCCCAGAGAGGCTTAGTCTATCTGAAGTTTCCGGAGTTGTGTAGTTTTGGTATGAAGTCCACCTTTTATCATGTATATCTGTGTTAAAGGTGGTTCCAGGGCTTCAACTGGGAGGGTTTGAGGCGTCACGAGCTCCAGTCTTCTTTGAGGAGGGAGGTGAGACTATGACTTTTGTTTGTCTACATCAGTTCAAACAAAAAAAGGTTTAATTATTTTGTTAGCAAACTAATAAAAAATACTTTAGATCAATATGAATGATATGGGAGACAATTTGTATAATCATTCGTCAAGACTTTTTCCTTTATCTGAAACAAAAAATGTTAAAGTTAAAACACTGAATATATGATGGATTGATTGGTCACAGCCAGACACAGTGTAAAGAACTGGCTAACATATGATTGGTAACAGGAAAACAGACCACATGTATGAGAAACGTACATACTGTATGTGGTGATGCAAGAGGTCTGGGGACATCCTGTGGACACAAAGAGAACTGTCATGACTTTATATGTGTGGGAATGTGGTTACACTTCAGTCAGCTCCATAGATAGAATAGAAATGTTCTTCCTCCAATAGATGTGAAGTAAATCTGTTTTTATCTGTAACTTATCTCTTCACAGCATTTCATATTCTTTTCAAAACTTACCACATATTTGAAACCACATACATTATTAGGGCTAGGGTTTTGGTTGCGGATACAATTAAGTTAATGGTTATGTGTAGTCTCAGTGTTAGTGATGGTCTAAACCGAGTTAGGGTTGGAATAGGGTTAGGGTCAGGGCTAGGCTTAGGGTTGAAGTTAGGGTTAGGGCTAGGATTAGGGTTAGGCCTACAGTTAGGGTTAGGTAGGTTCACCCAACCGGTCAAGGTGTATGACCGCCCTCCAGAGTCTGGGTCCTGCCTGGAGTTTCTTCCTCTATAGGGAGTTTTTCCCCGCTGTTGTCGCTTATGCTTGCTCTGGAGGGTTCTGTTGGGCTTCTCTTTCTGTTAAAGCACTTTGAAATGTCTGCTGATGTGATTAAGAGCTATAAATAAATAAAAGTTGATTGATTGATTGATTGATTGATTGATTGATTGATTGATTGATTGATTGATTGATTGATTGATTGATTGATTGATTGACTTTTATAAAAAGAAAAGGGAGCAGGGGAAAGCTGGATAAATTAATGGAATAAAATAAATAACGGTTAATATGGTCCACAATAAAAAAAAATGGATCATATTAACAACAACTTGGGGGAGAGTAGCTCAGTTTTTTGAGTGGGTATGGGAGTTTTTTGCGTCATGTCAAGGTCTGAATTTGAACCTGTGGTTGCTGGGTAATGAGACCTCATCATGGCAACTTAGCTTTGAGCTATAGCTTCTCCAGTGGTTTGTTCTGAGGTGGTTTGAAACATAATTAAAAGAACTGTTGTTAGGTTGGGGATTGAACCCTTGACCTTTGGGTTGGAAGTTCTGAATCTTGCCTCTACATCATCTAGAGGATGTGCTGGAATGGGAAAGGGAAAGATATAACTTAAGAGTGCTGGGGTAAGGGAAGAAGGGGGGGTGAGGGAAGGTATGGCGATTAGACGGTTAGGGTTATGGTTAGGGTCAGGGTTAGGATTACAGTCAGGGTTAGGGTCAAGATTTTGGTTTGGATTTTTACCTCCACCAGCTTCCTTTACCCTTATCCTTCCAAACCCAAAACATTCCACTGTGTGTCCTTGGTGGTCTACAGGCAAGTTCCAGGACTTGAATAGTAAAGGTTCAATCCCCAGCCTGACCATAGATCTTTTAATCATGTTTTTAACCACCATCATCTTTGTATTTCTCAACGGACACCACAGAGAAGCTATGGCTCAAAGCTCTCAAAACAAGCCTCAAAGTTTGTGGAGCAAGGTTCAAGTCCCACTCCCTCCATACCCCTTCACTTCCACCATCTTTGTTTACCCTTATGCTCCCTAAACCCCGAACTTTTCAGTATATGGCCTTGACGGAGTCGAGGCAAGTTCCAGAACTTCCAACCAGAATATCAAATGTTCGATCCCCAACCAGTTAGGCAGTGGTTAAAAAAGTTCGATCCCTTTTTTAACCACTGCCTACCTCATCATTGTATTTCGCCACTAACAGCACATAGAAGCTATAGCTCAAAGCTTTCAACACAAGCTTCACAGTCTGAGGAGTGGGGTTCAAGTCCCATTCCCTGCATACCCTTTCACCTCCACCATCTTCCTTTACCCTTATGCTCCTTGAACCCAGAACTTTTCAGTATATGGCCTTGACGGAGTCGAGGTAAGTTCTATTACTTCCAACCAGAATATCAAGTGTTCAATCCCCAACCTTACTATAGTTCCTTTGATCACGTTTTTAACCACTGCCCACCTCATCTTTGTATTTCGCCACTGACAACTCATAGAAGCTGTAGCTCAAAGTTTTCAACACAAACTTCACAGTCTGTGGGGTTCAAGTCCCATTCCCTGCTTACCCTTTCACCTCTGTCATCTTCCTTTACCCTTATCATCCATAAACCCAGACCTTTTCAGTATATGTCCTTGATGGGGTAGAGGCAAGTTCCAGAACTTCCAACCTGGAGATCAGGGGTTCAATCCTCAAACTGACTATAATTCTTTTAATTGTGTTTTAAACCACCGTCTACTTCATCTTTGTATGACTCCACAGCTGCCACATATAAGCTGTAGCTCAAAGAGTTCAACACAAGGTTAGCAGCCTGGGGAGCAGGGTTCAAGTCCCACTTCCTGCATACACTTTCACTTACTTTTTTTTCTATTTATAGACAAACTGACCGACTGACCGGTTAAAAAAACATTTTTTTAGAACAACTAACTGACCGAAATGGATGTAGTGAAAGAGGACATGAAGGTAGTTGGTGTGAGAGAAGAGGATGCAGAAGACAGGGTTAGATGGAGGCGGTTGATTCGCTGTGGCGACCCCTGAAGGGAAAAGCCAAAAGGAAAAGAAGAAAGAAGAACTAACTGACCGAAAAAAAAATTCATAGACCGACCAACCTCAGTAAAAAAAATTTTTTTAGACAGAACAACTGAAAAAAAATTTTTACACCGAACGACTGAAAAAAATAATTTTTTTAGACCAACTGACCAAAGAAAAAAAAAATTTTTTTGACCGACCAAGTGGTTGAAAAAAAATTTTTTTTAGACCGAATGACCAAAAAAAAACTTTTTTTAGACTGGCTGACTTGTCAAAAAAGAAAAATTTTTTAGACCGACCAACCGAAAGAATTTTTTTCAGACCTAACGACTGAAAGAAAAAATTTTTTGGACAGAACAACCCTAACCCTAACCCTAGACCTTAACCATAACCCCTAACATAACCCTAACCCCTAACTCTAACCCCCTAACCCTAACTGCTAACCCCAACCCCTAACCCCTAACCCCTAACCCTTACCCTACCCTAATCCTAACCTAACCTAACCTAACCCTAACCCCTAGCCCTAACCCTAACCCTAACCCTCACCTAACCCTCGGTCAGTCGGTCGATCTGAAAAATGTGCTTTTTTTTGACCGGTCAGTCGGTTTGTCTTTTTGGTAGTTCTGTCAAAAAAAAAATTTCGGTCGGTCGGTCTAAAAAAATTTTTTTTCGAGAAGTCAGTCCTTCTAAAAATTCTTTTTTTTCAGTCGTTCGGTCTAAAAAAATTTTTTTTTCAGCCAGTCGGTCGGTCAAATAAAATTTTTTTTCGGTTGGTCAGTCTAAAAAAAGCTTTTTGTTCGACAGGTCAGTAGGTCTAAAAAAAATTTTTTCGGTCAGTTGGCAGATGTAAAAAAAATGTTCTATTTGTCGATCTGTCTAAAAGAAAAAAAATTTGGGGTTCTGTTTTTTTTTCATTTGGTCAGTCTACTAAAATCTTTTTTTTTCGACAAATTAGTCGGTCTAAAAAAATTTTTATTTTCAACCACTTGGTGACTCTAAAAAAATTTTTTTTTTCCGGTTGTTGTGTCTAAATAATTTTTTTTTCTTTGGTTGGTCAGTCTAAGCAAATTTTTTCGGTCAGTTGATCGATCTAAACAAATTTTTTAGATTGATTGACTGTCCGAAAAAATATACTTAGACCGACCAACCCCCCTAACCCTAACCTTTACCCTAGCCCTTACCCCTAACCATAAACCCTAACCCTAACCCCAAGCCCTAACCCTAACCCTAACGCTACCCTAATCCTAACCCTAATCACTAACCATAACCATAACCCCTAACCCTAACCCCTAGCCCTAACCCTAACTCTAACCTAACCCTAACCTAACCTAACCCTAACCCTAACCCTAATCCCTAGCCCTAACCCTAACCTAACCCCCAACCCTAACCTAACCCTAACCCTAACCTAACCCCTAGCCCTAATCGTAACCCTAATCTAACCCTAACCCTAACCCTAACCTAACCCTCGGTCAGTCGGTTTGTCTTTTTGGTAGTTCTGTCAAAAAAAAATTCCAGTCGGTCGGTCTAAAAAAAATTTCTTTTGAGGAGTCAGTCCTTCTAAAAAAATTTTTTTTTCAGTCGTTCGGTCTAAAAAAAAAATTTTTTTAGACCAACTGACCGAAGAAAAAAACAATTTTTTGACCAACCAAGTGGTTGAAAAAAAAATTTTTTTAGACCGAATGACCAAAAAAAAACTTTTTAGACAGACTGACTTGTCAAAAAAAGAAAAAATTTTTAGACCGACAATCCGAAAAATATTTTTTCAGACCGAACGACTGAAAGAAAAATATTTTTGGAAAGAACAACCCTAACCCTAACCCTAACCCTAAACCTTAACCATAACCCCTAACCCTAACCCCTAACCCTAACCCCCTAACCCTAACTGCTAACCCTAACCCCTAACCCCTAACCCTTACCCTACCCTATCCCTAACCTAACCCTAACCCTAACCCCTATCCCTAACCCTAACCTAACCCTCGGTCAGTCGGTCGATCTAAAAAATGTACTTTTTTTTGACCGGTCAATCGGTTTGTCTTTTTGGTAGTTCTGTATAAAAAAAATTTCGGTGGGTCGGTCTAAAAAAAATTTTTTTTCGTGAAGTCAGTCCTTCTAAAAATTATTTTTTTTAAGTCGTTCGGTCTAAAAAATTTTTTTTTTCAGCCAGTCGGTCAGTCAAATGAAAATTTTTTTGGGTTGGTCAGTCTAAAAAAACCTTTTTTTTCGACAGGTCAGTAGGCATAAAAAAATTTTTTTCGGTCAGTTGGCAGATGTAAGAAAATGTTCTTTTTGTCGATCTGTCTAAAAAAAAAATTTTTTTTGGTTCTGTCAAAAAATTTTTTTTTTGTTTGGTCAGTCTACAAAAATCTTTTTTTCGACAAATTAGTCGGTCTGAAAATTTTTTTTTTTTCGGTCGTCCGGTCTAAAAAATTTTTTATTTTCAACCACTTGGTGACTCTAAAGATTTTTTTTTTTGGGTTGTTGTGTCTAAAAAAAATTTTTTTTCTTTGGTTGGTCAGTCTAAGCAAATTTTTTCGGTCAGTCGATCGATCTAAAAAAATTTTTTAGATCGATTGACTGTCCGAAAAAATATACTTAGACCGACCAACCCCCCAAACCCTAACCCTTTCCCTAGCCCTTAACCCTAACCATAACCCCTAACCCTAACCCCTAGCCCTAACCCTAACCCTACCCTAGCCCCTAACCCTAACCCTAACCCTAACCCTTACCTTCCCCTAACCTAACCCTAACCTAACCCTAACCCTAATCCCTAACCCTAACCCTAACCTAGCCCCCAACCCTAACCTAACCCTAACCCTAACCCCTAGCCCTAATCCTAACCCTAACCCTAACCCTAACCTATCCCTAACCCTAACCCTAACCTAACCCTCGGTCAGTCGGTTTGTCTTTTTGGTAGTTCTGTCAAAAAAAAATTGCGGTCGGTCGGTCTAAAAAAAATTTTTTTTCGAGAAGTCAGTCCTTCTAAAAAATTTTTTTTTTCAGTCGTTCGGTCTAAAAAAATGATTTTTTCAACCAATCGTTCGGTCTAAAATAAAAAAAAATTTTCAGCAAGTCGGTCAGTCAAATGAAAATTTATTTTCGTTGGTCAGTCAAAAAAAAACTTTTTTCGACAGGTCAGTAGGTCTAAAAAAATTTTTTTCGGTTAGTTGGCAGATGTAAAGAAATGTTCTTTTTGTCGATCTGTCTAAAAGAAAAAATTTTTTTGGTTCTGTCAAAAATAATTTTTTTCGTTTGGTCAGTCTACAAAAATCTTTTTTTTTTTCGAAAAATTAGTTGGTCTGAAAAATTTTTTTTTTCGGTCGTCCGGTCAAAAAACTTTTTATTTTCAACCACTTGGTGACTCTAAAAATTTTTTTTTTTTGGTTGTTGTGTCTAATAAAAAAATTTTTTCTTTGGTTGGTCAGTCTAAGCAAATTTTTTCGGTCAGTCGATCGATCTAAAAAAAATTTTTAGATCGATTGACTGTCCGAAAAAATATACTTAGACCGACCAACCCCCCTAACCCTAACCCTTACCCTAGCCCTTACCCCTAACCATAACCCCTAACCCTAACCCCTAGCCCTAACCCTAACCCTAACCCTACCCTAATCCTAACCCTAATCGCTAACCCTAACCATAACCCTAACCCCTAACCCTAACCCTTACCTTACCCTAACCTAACCCTAACCTAACCCTAACCTAACCCTAACCTAACCCTAACCTAACCCTAACCTAACCCTAACCTAAACCTAACCTAACCCTAACCTAACCCTAACCTAACCCTAACCCTAACCCTAATCCCTAGCCCAAACCCTAACCCTAACCTAACCCCCAACCCTAACCTAACCCTAACCCTAACCCTAACCTAACCCTCGGTCAGTCGGTTTGTCTTTTTGGTAGTTCTTTCAAAAAAATTTTTTCGGTCGGTCGGTCTAAAATAAATTTTTTTTCGAGAAGTCAGTCCTTCTAAAAAAATTTTTTTTTTTCAGTCATTCGGTCTAAAAAAAATTTTTTTTCAACCAATCGTTCGGTCTAAAAAAAAAATTTTTTTTCAGCCAGTTGGTCGGTCAAATGAAATTTTTTCTTCGTTGGTCAGTCTAAAAAAACCTTTTTTTTCGACAGGTCAGTAGGTCTAAAAAAATTTTTTTCGGTCAGTTGGCAGATGTAAAAAAAATGTTCTTTTTGTCGATCTGTCTAAAAGAAAAAAATTTTTTGGTTCTGTCAAAAATAATTTTTTTTTCGTTTGGTCAGTCTACAAAAATCTTTTTTTTCGACAAATTAGTTGGTCTGAAAAATTTTTTTTTTTCGGTCATCCGGTCTAAAAATTTTTTTATATTCAACCACTTGGTGACTCTAAAAAATTTTTTTTTTTTCGGTTTTTGTGTTTAATAAAAAAAATTTTTCTTTGGTTGGTCAGTCTATGCAAATTTTTTCGGTCAGTCGATCGATCTAAAAAATTTTTTTAGATTGATTGACTGTCCGAAAAAATATACTTAGACCGATCAACCCCCCTAACCCTAACCCTTACCCTAGCCCTTACCCCTAACCATAACCCCTAACCCTAACCCCTAGCCCTAACCCTAACCCTACTCTAACCCCTAACCCTTACCTTACCCTAACCTAACCTAACCCTAACCTAACCCTAATCCCTAGCCCAAACCCTAACCCTAACCTAACCCCCAACCCTAACCTAACCCTAACCCTAACCTAACCCTAACCCCTAGCCCTAATCCTAACCCTAACCTAACCCTCGGTCAGTCGGTTTGTCTTTTTAGTAGTTCTTTCAAAAAAAAAATTTCGGTCGGTCAGTCTAAAAAATTTTTTTTTTCGAGAAGTCATTCCTTCTAAGAAAAATTTTTTTTTCAGTCGTTCGGTCTAAAAAAAATTTTTTTTCAACCAATCGTTCGGTCTAAAAAAAAATTTTTTTTTCAGCCAGTCGGTCGGTCAAATGAAATTTTTTTTTCGTTGGTCAGTCTAAAAAAACCTTTTTTTTCGACAGGTCAGTAGGTCTAAAAAAATTTTTTTCGGTCAGTTGGCAGATGTAAAAAAATGTTCTTTTTGTCGATCTGTCTAAAAGAAAAATTTTTTTTGGTTCTGTCAAAAATATTTTTTTTTTCGTTTGGTCAGTCTCCAAAAATCTTTTTTTTCAACAAATTAGTCGGTCTTACCCCTAACCATAACCCCTAACCCTAACACCTAGCCCTAACACTAACCCTACCCTAACCCCTAACCCTAACCCTAACCCTTACCTTACCCTAACCTAACCCTAGCCTAACCCTAACCCTAACCCTAACCTAACCCCCAACCCTAACCTAACCCTAACCCTAACATAACCCTAACCCCTAGCCCTAATCCTAACCCTAACCTATCCCTAACCTAACCTTCGGTCAGTCGGTTTGTCTTTTTGGTAGTTCTGTAAAAAAAGAATTCCGGTCGGTCGGACTAAAAAAAATTTTTTTTTCGAGAAGTCAGTCCTTCTAAAAAAAAATTTTTTTTCAGTCGTTCGGTCTAAAAAAATTTTTTTTTCAACCAATCGTTCAGTCTAAAAAAAAAAATTTTTTTCAGCCAGTCGGTCGGTCAAATGAAATTTTTTTTTCGTTGGTCAGTCTAAAAAAACCTTTTTTTTCGACAGGTCAGTAGGTCTAAAAAATTTTTTTTCGGTCAGTTGGCAGATGTAAAAAAATGTTCTTTTTGTCGATCTGTCTAAAAGAAAAATTTTTTTTGGTTCTGTCAAAAATAATTTTTTTTTCGTTTGGTCAGTCTCCAAAAATCTTTTATTTCGACAAATTAGTCGGTCTTACCCCTAACCATAACCCCTAACCCTAACACCTAGCCCTAACACTAACCCTACCCTAACCCCTAACCCTAACCCTAACCCTTACCTTACCCTAACCTAACCCTAGCCTAACCCTAACCCTAACCCTAATCCCTAACCCCTAGCCCTAATCCTAACCCTAACCTATCCCTAACCTAACCCTCGGTCAGTCGGTTTGTCTTTTTGGTAGTTCTGTCAAAAAAAATTCCGGTCGGTCGGACTAAAAAAAATTTTTTTTGAGGAGTCAGTCCTTCTAAAAAATAATTTTTTTCAGTCGTTCGGTCTAAAAAATCTTTTTTTCGACCAGTCGGTCGGTCTAAAAAAATTTTTTTTTCAGCCAGTCGGTTAAACAAACATTTTTTTGGGTCGGTCGGTCTAAAAAAAACTTTTTTTTTGACAGGTCGTTCGGTCTAAAATAAATTTTTTTCGACCAGTCGGTCGGTCTAAAAAAAATTTTTTTTTCAGCCAGTCGGTCAAACAAACATTTTTTTGGGTCGGTCGGTCTAAAAAAAACTTTTTTTTCGACAGGTCGGTAGGTCTAAAAAAATTTTTGTCGACCAGTCGACAAAAATTTTTTTTCAGCCAGTCGGTCAAAGAAAAAATTTTTTTGGTCGGTCGGTCTAAAAATACCTTTTTTTTTGACAGGTCGGTAGGTCTAAAAAAATTTTTTTTCAACCAGTCGGTCTGTCTAAAAAATTTTTTTTTCAGCCAGTCGGTCAAAGAATAAATTTTTTTGGTCGGTCGATCTAAAAAAACCTTTTTTTTCGACAGGTCGGTAGGTCTAAAAAAATTTTTTTCAGTCAGTTGGCAAATGTAAAAAAAATGTTCTTTTTGTTGATCTGTCTAAAAGAAAAAAATTTTTTGGTTCTGTCAAAAATAATTTTTTTTTCATTTGGTCGTTCTACAAAAATCTTTTTTTTCGACAAATTAGTCGGTCTAAAAAAATTTTTTTTTCGGTCGTCCGGTCTAAAAATTTTTTTATTTTCAACCACTTTGTCGCTCTAAAAAAATTTTTAGATCGATTGACTGTCCAAAAAAATATACTTAGACCGAACAACCCCCCTAACCCTAACCCTTACCCCAACCCTTACCCCTAACCATAACCCCTAGCCCTAACCCTAACCCTAACCCTAACCTCTAGCCCTAACCCCATAACCCTAACCGCTAACCCTAACCCCCAGCCCTAACCCTTACCCTAACCTCTAACCCTAACCCTTACCTTACCCTAACCTAACCATAACCTAACCCAAACCCTAATCCCTAGCCCTAACCCTAACCCTAACCTAACCCACAACCCTAACCTAACCCTAACCTAACCCCTAGCCCTAGTCCTAACCCTAACCTAACCCTCGGTCAGTCGGTCGATCTAAAAATTTTTCTTTTTTTTGACCGGTCAGTCGGTTTGTCTTTTTAGTAGTTCTCTCAAAAAGAAAATTTTGGTCGTTCGGTCTAAAAAAAATTTTTTTTCAACCAATCGTTCGGTCTAACAAAAATTATTTTTCAGCCAGTCGGTCTGTCTAACAAACTTTTTTTTGGTTGGTCAGTCTAAAAAAACTGACCAACGAACCTACTGACCAATCAGTAGGTCTAAAAAAATTTTTTTCAGTCAGTTGGCAGATGTAAAAAAATGTTCTTTTTGTCGATCTGTCTAAAAGAAAAAATTTTTTTAGTTCTGTCAAAAATTTTTATTTTTTCGTTTGGTCGGTCTACAAAAATCTTTTTTTTGACAAATTAGTCGGTCTAAAAATTTTTTTTTTTTCGGTCGTCCAGTCTAAAAAAATCTTTATTTTCAACCACTTGGTCGCTCTAAAAAAAATTTTTTTTTCGGTTTTTGTGTCTAAAAAAATTTTTTTTCTTTGGTTGGTCAGTCTAAGCAAATTTTTTCGGTCAGTCGATCGATCTAAAAAAATTTTTTAGATCGATTGACTGTCCGAAAAAATATACTTAGACCGACAAACCCCCCTAACCCTAACCCTTACCTTAACCTTTACCCCTAACCATAACCCCTAACCCTAACCCCTAGCCCTAACCCTAACCTCTAGCCCTAAGCCTAACCCCCTAACCCTAACCCTAATGGCTAACCCTAACCCTAACCCCTAACCCTAACCCTTACCCTACCCTAACTCTAACCTAACCCTAACCCCTAACCCTAACCTCTAGCCCTAAGCCTAACCCCCTAACCCTAACCATAACCCTAACGGCTAACCCTAACCCTAACTCCTAACCCTAACCCTTACCCTACCCTAACTCTAACCTAACCCTAACCCTAACCCCTAACCCTAACCCCTAACCCTAACCTAACCCCCTAACCCTAACCCCCTTACCCTAAACCCTAACCTAACCCTCGGTCTGTCGGTCGATCTAAAGAATTTACTTTTTTTGATCGGTCAGTCGGTTTTTTCTTTTTGGTAGTTCTGTCAAAAAAATTTTTTTTTTCACTCGTTCGTTCTAAAAAAACATTTTTTTTCGTCCAGTCTGTCGGTCTAACAAAAATTGTTTTTCAGCCAGTCGGTCTGTCTAACGAAATTTTTTTTGGTCAGTCGGTCTAAAAAAACCTTTTTTTTCGACAGGTCAGTAGGTCAAAAAACTTTTTTTTTTCGGTCGTCCGGTATAAAAAAATTTTTATTTTCAACCACTTGATCACTCTAAACAAATTTTTTTTTTCCGTTGTTCTGTCTAAAAAAATTTTTTTTTCTTTGGTTGGTCAGTCTAAGCAAATGTTTTCGGTCAGTCGATCGATCTAAAAAGATTTTTTTTGACCGGTCAATTGGTTGGTTTGTCTAAAAAAAATGTTTTTTTTCTTTGGCTGTTGGTCTAAAAAAATTTTTTTTCGGTTGTTCAGTATAAAATTTTTTTTTTTTTTCAGTCGTTTTGTCCAAAAAAAATTTTCTTTTGACCAGTGGGTTGGTCTAGAAAAAATTCTTTTTGGTTGTGTGGTCTAAAAAAAATTTTTTTTGACCAGTTGGTCGGTCTAAAAAAAGTTTTTTTTTCGGTAGTTCTGTCTAAAAAAAATTACATTTTCTTCAGTTTGTCTAAGAAAATTTTTTCGGGCAATCGGTTGATCTAAAAAAATTTTTTTTCGGTTGGCTGGTCTAAAAAATTTTTTTTGGTCAGTCAGTCAATCTAAAAAAATGTTTTTTTCTTTGGCTGGTCAGTCTAAGCAAATTTTTTCGGTCAGTCAATCGATCTAAAAAAATTTTTTTTTGACCGGTCAATTGGTCGGTTTGTCTGGTTTGACCAGTTGGTTGGAGTAACAAAAATTTTTTTTTTCGGTCGTTCTGTCCACATAATTTTTTTTTTCACCCAGTCAGTTGGTCTGAAAGTTTTTTTTGGTCGGTCAGTCTAAATAAAAAAATTTTTTTCGTCGTTTGGTGTAAAAAAAATATTTTTTTCGGTTGTTCTGTCCAAATACTTTTTTTTTTCAGCCAGCCAGTTTGTCTAAAAAAGTTCTTTTTCAGCCAGTCAGTCTAAAAAATTTTATTTTTTTGGTCATTCAGTCTAAAAAAAATTTTTTTTTTCGACCAGTCGGTTGGTCTAAAAAACATTTTTTTCGGTTGTTCTGTCAAAAAAAAAAATTTTTTTTTTCTTTGGCTGTTTGTCTAAAACAATTTTTTTGGGGTTGGTCAGTCGGTTAGTCTAGAAAAATTTATTTTTTTTGTGTGGTCTAAAAAAAATTTTTTTCGACCAGTTGGTCGGTCTAAAAAAATTTTTTTTTTCGGTAGTTCTGTCTAAAAAAAATTACATTTTCTTCAGTCAGTTGGTCTAAGAAAATTTTTTCGGTCAGTCGGTTGATCTAAAAAAATTTTTTTGTCAGTTGGCTGGTCTAAAAAAGTTTTTTTGGTCAGTTGTTCTGCCTCGAAAAGAATTATTTTTAAGTTGGTCAGTTTGTCTATACAAAGAAATAAAAGTAGGTGAAAATGTATGCAGGAAGTGGGACTCGAACCCTGCTCCCCAGGGTGTGAACCTTGTGTTGAATGCTTTGAGCTACAGCTTCTATGTTGTGTTGGTGGAGGAATACAAAGATGAGGTAGACAGTGGTTGAAAACATGATTAAAAGAACTATAGTGAGGTTTGGAATTGATCCCTTGATCATCAGTTTGGAAGGCCTGGAACTTGCCTCTACTCCATTAAGAACATATACTGGAAAGTTCTGGGTTTAGGGAGGGTAAGTGGAAAGGAAGATGGTGAAGGTGAAAGCTTAAGCAGGGAGTGGGAGTTGAACCCCACTTACAAGCCTGTGAAGAAGTTTTGAGATCTTTGAGCTACAGCTTTTATGTGACGTTGGTGGAGAAATACAAGGATGAGGTAGATAGCGGTAAAAACATGTTTAAAAGAACTATAATTTGGATGGGAATTGAACCCTTGATCTTCCAGCCAGAAGTCCTGGAACTTGCCTCTACTCCATCAAAGGGATATAGTGGAGTGCTCTGGGTTTAGGGAGGATAAGGGCAAAAGAAGATGGCAGGATTTTTGTGTTAGTTGTTAGGGTTAGGGTTAGGATCGAGTTGGGGTTGTGGTGTAGGTTTAGGGGTTTAGGTTAAATTTAGAGTTAGGGGTTATGGTTAGCTTAGCTTTAGTGTTTCGGTTCAGGGATAGGTTAGGGTTAGGGTCAGGGTTAAGTTATGGTTACGGTTTAGGGTTAGGTTATCTCTTGGTGCGACACTCCAGGATATTGAATCTACCCCATCAAAGACTTTTATTGGAAGGTTCTGGGTTTGTGGAGGATAAGGGTATCAGATAATGGTGAAGGTGAGAGTGCATGAAAGGAGTGGGACTGTAAAGCTTGTGTTGAAAGCTTAGAGCTGCAGCTTCTATGTGCTGCCTGTGGATAAGGGTGAGGTAGATTGTGGTTAAGAAAATGATTAAAAGAGATATAGCCAGGGGATTGAACCCTTGACCTTTGGGTCAGATATCTGGGAACTTGCCTCTATTCAATCAAAGACTTATATTGGAAAGTCCTGGGTTTAGGGAGGATAAGGGTAAAGGAAGATGACAGAGGTGAAAGTATATGTAGGGAGTGGGTCTTGGACCCTGCTCCCCAGACTGTAATGCTTGCTTTGAGAACTTTGAGCTACAGATTCTCTGTGGTGTCTGTGGAGAAACACAAATATGAGGTAGATGACTGTTAAAAACATGATTAAAAGAACTTTAGCCAGGCTGGGGATTGAACCACCAATTTTCTGGTTGGAAGTCCTGGAACTTACCTCAACTCTATCAAGGGGTTGTACTGCTTGCTTCTGGGTTTAAGGAGGATAAGCGTAAAGGAAGATAGTGGTAGGGTTTTTATGTTAGTTGCTAGGGTTAAGATTAGGGTCAGAGTTGGGGTAAAAGTTAGGGTTACGGTTAGGGTTAGGCTAGGCTAGGTTAGGTTAGGGTTAGGGTTAGTTTGCATATGTCAGCATGCTGCACATATGTCAGCGTGCAGCACCTTGTGATCTGTCAGTGTCCAGAGCATCAGAGAAAGTTTGTTGAAGCAGATTGATTGCTACAAAGACCTGGTATCAAATGAGTCCATACTTAACTGTCCTTCTACGTGTTACACAAACATTAGTGGCCACATTGGGGAGGATGTCAGTGAGCCCATGATGACTGAGTTTAATTCTATGAAGTTGATGTTCCTTTTCCTACAGCTTGATGGGTCTTTGGATCACAGTCACTTTGACATGTTCCCCCCGGACACAGAGGAGCCTCCTGATGAGCTCTCTGGCTGGGATAAAGACTTCTAATCTTCATGACCAGCCTCAGAACGGCACTCTGGAGGGCAGAGTTCACCATTTCCCATCCCAGTTCCGACCATTCCTTGTTGTCCAGACCGAAAGATTGAATATGAATACTTGCCTTCATCCTTCTCCGTCTGTCCACTGACTCATCTATGATGACCTTTGCTCTTTCAGCGCTATGATGCGATCCACCTCTAAGATTTTCCAGCTAGGGTCTACCTGCAGAACTAACAACTGATAATGACTGATTTGGTAAAAACCTCACGTTTGAACTCTGACTTTACTTCTTTAATAACAGTTTTGTGAGTGAAATGTTCTGCCTGCTGCCATCAGTATAATAACACAGTGGGTGAACATATTTGTCCCTGGATTCTTCTGGAGGTGGATCCTGGCAAACAGTCTGCTCATTGTTTTCCATCCAGAGTGAAAAAAAAACAAACTCTTCTGAGTTGGAATTCTGCCACCGAGGGCTTTTGGTGTTTGGGTATTTGTCATTCCCACAGTCCAGAGGCAGATCTCATTAAAGTTTTGTGATTATTACACAACCTGTTTCTAAACTGGTGGGTTTTAACCCTCTGTCTCTACGCTACCATTACAGTATATTATTCACAGTGCTCAAGGTATACCAGCTCAATTTATGTGACGTATTATCTTTACTTCTGCTTCCAGCAGCCTTTTAGAACAGCCGTCCCAACCACCGGGCCGCAACCTAGTACCGGGCCGCGGGCCATTAAGTACCAGGCCGCAAATCCGTAAGAGGCCAGTACCTAATGGCACCTAATGGTCCGCATCCCGGTACTCGATTAATACCAGGTCAGTACCGGTTTGCTATGCTGGGCCAATTGGTACCAGGACCCGACCCCAGCGTGACTGGTACGCGACCCGGGCCAGTACCGGGTCCGTACCAGGTCGTCATACCAGGCCATTTGGTATTGACCCGGTACTGGGCCGCGGACCATTAGGTACCATTAGGTACCATTAGATACCGGGTAGCAGTACTGGATACCGGGACCATCTGGTACTGGACCATGCCTAATGGCCCAGGTCCCAAATGGTCTACATCCTATTAGATAACCGGTACCGCGGACCATTAGGTACCAGGTCATACAGAACGATTGAATTGTTCTTTTTTTTTAATTGATTGTCAATATGACAATGTTTTACTTCGAAAAGTGACGTCTGTGCGTAATGACGCACAGATGAATGCATGCGACCTTCTTTGGAAAGGATAAAAGCCCCAATGAGGAGACAGAAGAAGAGCCAAGAACACAGAAACTGCATTAAAGTCAACATCAGGAGTCCTCCTTAGAATACAGGTTTATCCTGCAGGTGAATCTCATACGCTGAGTCGCTCTGTGGAATATGTGGCGACGAGCCGGAAATTGAGTCAATGAAGCCTTAAATTCAGAACTGCTTTAGCACCTGGAAACCAAAACATCATGTGTTAAAAGACAAACTTTTGGAGTTTTTTGAAAGAAAAATATGTGAACACGAAGGGCAGAAAAAAATTCCATTACTGATGGCCCCCACATCAACACATGTGAGCGCACTGAGAGAGTCATTTAAATCATATTGCTAAGGTGAAGAAACCTTTTACTATTGGTGAAGAATTGAAACCTGCCCATCACTAAGGACATTCTGGGAGAGGCTGCAGTTAGAAAGGTTCTTTTTTCGGCTCGCAGTGTCGCCAAGCAAATGGAAAATATCACAGAGGATATTGAGCAGCAATTTGAGAGGATTAACGAGTCAACCAACACCACAGCCGCACAAGTATTTAAGTCTCTAGATGATTACAATATCAGGAAAACTAAACCAGTATTTCTCCAACAATAAATGCACTGATTGTTATTTCAAAATAAAACTCATCAGCGCAGTCACTTGAGTCGACTTTTTTGTAATGATTATTTCTTACTCAAAAGGATTTTCGTTCTAACATAAATATGGATGTTTAGGCTGCGCCATAAATGATTATCAAGCAAATGAAGGCCGGTTCCGTGAAAATATTGTATTCGATGAAACCAGTCCATGGCGCTAAAAAGGTTGGGGACCGCTGATTTAGAAGACAATGTGAAACCAGACTCTGTTCTAAAAACAGGTGTTAAACACTAAAACGCTTTTAGACATTATTCACTCCCTCCTAATTCGTTTGACTCTACAGATCAAGTGACATTAACCAGCCTGCACATAAAGATCCATCCTGCAGGGATGATTTTTAACAGATGCAAAAGAAGTGATCGTAAAAATCTACTAACCTATTTTCATTTAAAATTTATATCATTATTTATGCACACAGAATTGTTGAAAAAAGATTATATTATGTCTGAAGTCCATTATATTATGTCTGCTATAGGACAGTGTCCATTCTAACTGCGCTTCAACGCCATAGCCTCCTTGTAATTACATAAAATGACCACCAGAGGTCAGTCAAGACTCAGCAGTTTGACCCCAGTCTGTTTATGGAACGTTTTGAACGCATAAGGCCTCTGACCTGCAACAAGTGAGTCAGAAAACGTGATAACCCTCAGTTAAGATGAGTAAACTTCTTCTGCTATGATTGTTGTTTTTATATCACTGTAACAAATGACTTCACACAAAAATGTCTCATTCATTAAAGTTTATATTTAAAAATAAATTTGAATATTGATGCAATATGCACAATGCAACATTAAACATACATAATGATGTCCTACATATAAACATCAGCTATCATTTATACAAAAACAGGTCCTGTATTTTTACCAAATACAACATGCATAATCTGAAAGTCAGCAAACACATCTTCGACATTCTTTGACTACACTTGAACAACAAACTAAGACGTATCACTTGATAGCATAAAACTCAACAATATATTTTGATGGTGAAATCAGAACTCTCTGATGGTATAATTTATTTATGAGCTAAGTTTTTTATTAAAACATTTTTTCTCTGGAAAAAAAATCAGAGAAAGTCATTATTATTTGTATTATTATCTTTTGGTTTCATCTGCGGATCGCTTGTATATATGGTTTGTTTTCCCATGATTAGCTTCTGCCAGGGTTGTGTTTATCTACAGTTTTCTGCACAGCATTAATTTGTGTGGGAAAAGACAAACGGACACACGTCAGGAATAAAGACTTTTGAATTCCCTTGTGCAGAAATGTAAATACTGCGTTCAGTCTCAAATTTAAAATTCCACAGTATTGTTAATTTTATAACCATCTGGAGGAAAATAGAATTCATGATGAATTTAAAGCTGAGCGTTGTAACCTGTCAACAGGTAACGTCTGGAGAAACATGGACGGCAAAGACGTTCCAGAAAACTGGAGGTCAAAAATTTAATCTGAACACACTCCTCCTCCTGCTGGTGAAATTTAATATGATACACGTTTTGGTATCTTTTTTAATCCATCTGCATCATGAATTATTCTACTAACTATCTAATATATTGCTTCTCATGAGTTTTCTCACTCTTTTTATGTAACTGGGGCCGTACCTCTAAGTCCTGCAATCACATCTGGAAGAAAAGGGAATTTTAAGTGATGCAACACAAATAAATCACAGCGCTTAAGGTGTCAAACATAAGCTCTGTGTGAAATTTAAACATACACAGGAAGAAATGTCTGCAGTCTCCACAGTTCACGCTATGAAAATTTAAAATGTCACGGCAGCCTTGCGTGCTATCGTCAGCTCATCTGGTAACATGATGTAAGATCCACACGCCATGAATTCTGCAGTGTTCGTCTCCACCGCGCTTCACACGCATTATTTCTGCATGTAGTGCAGTTATGCAATATCACACACAAACACACACACACACACAATATACAAAAGCAGTATGTCATTTTACAACTCCGTCCGACATAAAAAAAATATGAACTATATTTTCACATCAGTCAGATTGTTAGATTTTACAGCATCCTGATAGAAAGTGATGGTTGTGTAAATAATAAAAAGAACTTTAATGCAGTTAAATTTTGTCACAATTTATAAATTCCACATATGGTGACCTCATCTCCTTAATTTCTTAAGGACATTGAGTATATTTTTAATGTACATACATTTCATGAGTCCACACCACAGTACCCCCATTTTTGAGTCGTCTCCTTCAATCTCCTGTTTCTTCTCCTTCTTTTCCTTTTCTTCTTCTTTATCTTCTTCTTCTTTTTCTTCTTCTTCTTCTTTTTTTTCTTCTTCACTGATTCTTTTCCAGTCTTGGATCATCTCCGTTACTTCAAGGTATCCTTCTACAGCCCATGTGGAATGATGTGGACCTGCAAACAACAATCATGGGCAGGGTTAACAGAATTAACAGGGACACAGGTGACGGATGATCGAGTCCTGTTTGGGTATAAACAGGGGGTAAAAGCTCAGACATTCGAGTAAAGATGGGGAGACGTTTACTAGTCTGTGGAAAAATCTCATGGGAAAAAAACTTTAAAGATCTTTTTTTTTCCTCAAGCGCCTTCAGAACAGTTCTAGGATGGTTTCCAGTGGATTGAAAAGGTGGCGAAACAATAAATTTATGAGTCACAGTTTATCAGATCAAACGTCGAACTCATCGGCTTCCATATTACACAAGTCTGTTCATGCCGTGTATTCATCTTCTGCTCAGATATGATCTCTCTCACACACACACAGACACACACACACACACACACACACACATACACACACCCTCTTATCTTATCTCTTTGACCTTCAGCTACAGCGCCGATGAGCACCAGCCCTACCTGAATCTTTATTGTTGCCACAGGAAGTCCAATTTGCTCTGGTGGCCCAGAGAGATCATGGAGTTCCTCTGTCTGCCGGCGAGTTTCACAGATCCCAGGTCAGGCCTGTGAAGCAGAGAACACCATTATTGTGAGCTACCGGCTTCTTGGCTGCACGTCCCACTTTTTCACTCCTTTGGTTTGACTCATGGCAGGTCGACCTGGGAGTAAAACACAATTATTGTCTATTATTCCTATATTTCCAGAAGCACCAGAGCAGGCCAGCGTGCACAGCTCATTGGGGGGGGGGTTGGGGGGGGGGTTCTTTCTAATGAAACCTGGATCGCAGCCACATCTCAGCAGGTCTCAGCTTAAACCCATATGGGAATTCTCCCACTCCTTCTTGCATACCTCAGGCCTGACTCTCAAACCCCCCCCTCTGGGTCTCAGCCAAGCCCCGGTCAGCATTGAGGGAGCAGTCCTCCAACTCCCATCAGATTCCTGCACTGTGCAGCCTCTCAAACTAGGAAAAGCTTCACTTCATCCACGCCCAAACGCCCCTCCATTGGCAAAAAAATGAAGCTAATAGCATCTTTGACTCGATTTTAAAGGAATCTTCTGCTTTGAATTCGATATTCTCTTCTTTCCCATCACGCTAAATAAGTTTAATCACTTTTTTTTAACTAAACACAACAAAAGGAACAAACACCTCCCCCTCAGAAAACGTCGCCTAAGAATAATGGATTCTAAATTCATTTTCTACAGTTGTGTATTTTGTATTTTTGATGATCGAGGATTTTCAGTCAGCTTTCCATTCCGACACCGGAGTGGAAAACGTCTTTCTTTATAGACCTGGCTTTGCGTCAAGTCGTCATATATCATTTCATGCTCCGTTAATGAGATATACCTTCCTTTGATGTGAGCAGTCAAACCCAAAAACAGCTCCAGATTTTAAAAAAAGAACAGAAGTACGAGAACAAGGTGTCTTTATAAATCTGGATATACGGCGTATGAAAGCAAGACAGAATTTTTTATTGTTATGAGAAATAATCTACTAGCTTCTTAAAATAAGATATGTAAGACGATTTCTTTTGAGTGTTAATCTATTGCTCACATGTAAAGCTGTGGGCAGGACATCTTCAGGGAGGTGGAGGTCAATCCCAGCCGGTTCTGGTTCCTCAGCTTGGTTTTCCTCACCAGGTCTTTGACTCGTCCCCACGCGTAGCTGTCGCTCATCTGAACACAAAAAAACACAAAAGACTGATGATTTCATCCAAATTCACATTTAAATCTGAACGTCACTGCAGGATGGAGCGAGTTGGGCAGACTCAGCACTGTTTGGCTTTTCAGCGATGCAGAAAATACTGTATGCAACTATGAGGTTGATGCTGTGGACATAGAGATGGTTCTCGTGGCTCACCCTGCGCCGGGGGCTGGACAGCCTGTCAGTGCTCTCCCCCAGGAAGCGAACCTCCCCTTCGGTGTAACTCATTCGATTCAGGCCTCTCCTCCGCAAACCGTCGCCACTGCCGGTGTCTGAAAGATAAAACACAAACCAGCAGCAGTTACAGTTTGTGCAATGGGAATGCTGGTGTTAAACCTGCCTGACCACCAGGGGGCGGTAAGCAGGAGAAACTACAGTTTTGTATTTGTTTACTGACAGAAATTTTAGTAATTTTACACACCGGAGATTCAAACATGAATTTTTCCGAACACTCGCTACATGAGGTTTGAACTAACTTAACTGATTGTTATGAGTACAGGTGGTCCTCAACATACGAACACAACTGATTCTAAGAGGTTGTTTGTAAGTTGAATATTCATTATTTATTAAATTTCAATCTATTATCACCATTTTAGGTTATTTAAATGTCATTACTATTCCAAATACTAAAGTGCTATTCTTTAAGACTGACCAGAAACAATTACAGGACATTAAAAAAAAAAACACATAATGAAATAAAATACAGGTACAGCTCATTTAGAGTTCAGTTGTTCTCGATTATACGTCGGTTTACAAAAAAAAAACCAACAGAAAAATAATCAAGTTTAAATCCTTTCACTCAACTTAAGGTCTGTTTGCCACAAGTGTTGGAGTCATAAAAATAGCTAAAAAATTAAAAATGTAATTTAAAATTAAAAGTTGATTGATAATATCATTATACTGTACAATAAATAAGAATATATATATAAACTGTAGTTTGAAAACAGATTTAAAGAAATACAAAACTCATTGTAATAAAAACACACTAAGTTTGCAAACTAAATGCCATCTGCAGCATCAGCTGCCGTGTGACCAGGATCACGCCGTTAGCACACAGAAGACAGAGTCGCCAATGCCGTGATCCTCACTATTCAATAACTAATGGATCAGTCCAATGCTGTATGACTGGACAACCGCTCACGACCTGGTTAATCATGTGTAGCAGCCCAGAATCGGGGTTGACGTCACCCTACTGCAGGCGTTGAGGAGGCTGATGATGCAATCAACACTGATATGAGATGCACTAAAATTGTAAAAGATTTATGGTGCTTATCTTTTTGTTTCTGATCAAACTGAACTTTAAAAAAAAACTGGCTGAGCAAATAAACACTGGAGTGTTTTCAACTCCACTGAACGTACTTTTTCTTTTAAGTGCTCTTCCCTACAAAGGAAATAACTGAATAAACAGGAGGTTTTATCAGGCAGAGTCAATATTTTTATTTTTGCTATCAGCAAACTTAAGTCACTGAAGCATTACGCTTTCGGCCAAACGATTGAGAAAGCAGGCAGCATGGCTTCCTTTGCCTCAGAACGACCCGAAACGTGTTCTTCTTCCTCATTATGGATCCAACAGCTAATAAATGAGACAATCTCTCGTTTTATTTAATCTTTTATGAACAAAACATGAAACTTCATTGGGTGAAAGTACTGTACCAGACAACACAGTCTGAAGCTGTTCAATGAACTTTCACTATAATGGTGTTTGGATGGTGAGGTGAACTATTTGTGCACATGGTGAAACACGCTGTGAAGGGAGTGACGACTGCTGCACTGATGGATCCTTTCACCTCCCCGTCCCTCCCACGTATCTTTCAGGGGCTGAGTTTCTACTCATCAGGACTCCTGCTCGACAACAAAACCACAAAATAGTGCAGCCACTCATTTCTTCCACACTCTGCAGCTGGTAATGTCTATAAAACTTTATCGTGAGGTAAAGCATTTAACCCTGTTCCAGGCAGAGCCATCCACCCCAATGCCCTGCGTCTAATCTGGGCCCCTGATCTCCCCCGACTCCAACATCTCCTCCCAGTTCACTTTCCTGTCCATCAGAGGAAGATCGGATGCATTCCGGACTCGGCAGGACTTTATGTGTTCCTGTCAGGAGGAGAATGCCAGAAATTCCGCTCATGTCCCGCTCAAGTAATAATTTGACCTTCCCCTCGTGGGACAGCTGAGCAGTCCGCCACGGCCGCCTCCTCGGGCAACGTGAGCCACTCCAAAAGCTGCAAAAGCTAACATCTGGAGAGACGTCAGTACTCCCAAAAACCCAAGAACATCACCTGGAGATCAGCCAGGGAAACACGGAGAAAGGATTCTTCAGGATCAGGTTGTGAAACATAACAGGGGAAGGTTTGGATAGCTGGACAGTTAGATCCACCTCAGGTGGGCTTTAGGCAAACATGGGAATTGAATTAATATGAAGTTGCACGTTTGGTGACACGTCCAACCAGAGCAGGTTATTAAGTGATCCTAAAGTAAACATTAATCAGGTGTGGTTTCAATAATCTCTCTTAAGTCTGAGCAAAGGTTGTATTAGGGCTTTGAGACTCTGTTGGGCCGGGACGTCTTATCCTCTACCTGAAGCATCGACACAATTGAATAGAATTGAATTAAATTGAATTGAATTGAGTTGAATGTTACCTCTCCTCGTTGACAGGAACGGTTGCCGGGACACCTCGGGGATGGTGGACAGGTCTGAAAGGGTTCCGCTGGGCGACAAACATTCACCTCTAGACTGCTTCTTTTCTTGGAAGGCCAGACTGGCAGCGCCACAGCTGCAGTACTGCCTGAAAAAGTCCTGTTCAGGAAGACAACGACAAACTATTTACTATTTTTTTTATTTTGCATATTATAGTTGTGTTTATTTCACTCTCTGTTCTTTAATTTTTTGTCTTGTGCAGAATTGCACAACACCTACTGGATGGATTTTGTTGAAGCTACAAGCGTTGATGATGTGGCAGGAATCCTCAATGCCAAGGAACTCACGTCAGGCATGTTTTTCCTGCTCTACCTTGTGGAATATTATCCTTTACACATGTGCGCACAGATGCACACAAACACCTGACGAGCCTCAACCCGAGTGGCTCATTATGTAAAGTCACTTCCTGATGTCTATCTCGTGATCTCTTTCCCTGCTCTGAAGTTACCTTTCACCCACTGTGGAGTCGTACTTCATGCGGGCCTCTGGAATAACATCAACCTCCACCAACCCGTTTCCCTCCCATCGTCGAAGGAAAAGCCCCTCGTGCTCGGCTTCATTATGTAATCACTGATTATTTTCCTGGAGAGTTATGCGGGTAGATAGAGGCTGGATCCTCATTTTGTGGTCTTACAGTCTTAAAGCGGTTTGACAAATCACACCTGAAGATGCCAACTATTTTCCCTTTAAAGTTGGTTTGCTTGCCAGGCTTGAAGGATCTACTTCCTCCTTTCATCTCTCAGTGGTACAAGTTCATGCTATACTTCTTCCTCCTGGACCACAGTTCTGCACTTAACACTCGGATAAAAATGTGCGCCTAAAATAAGTGAAAGAGTCCGTCACGCACCTCTTTTGTCTTCGTCATCCTGCTGTCCTTCTGCAGGTTGCAGATTTGCCTCTGCAGCCAGAGGTTGGTCTCCTGCAGCTGGCCGATCTTCTTCAGGAGTTGGCAGATGTGCTCCAGGTAACCCAGGCCTGAACCCAGAGGGTTGGAATTCTCCTGCTGTGCCTGATAAGTAGAGGTCAAGCAGATTATTCAGTATTTAAAAGAAGCATAAGGAAGGCAGTTTGTTTTTATTAGCTGTCCAGTGGCATGGGGTGCAGGTGGTCTTGAAGGCTAGCAGCTACGAAGGAAGCAAACCCAACATGAATCACATCAGTTCAAAGACAGATTGGTTGAAGTTG
Source organism: Antennarius maculatus (assembly GCA_013358685.1). NCBI lineage: Eukaryota > Metazoa > Chordata > Actinopteri > Lophiiformes > Antennariidae > Antennarius > Antennarius maculatus. The sequence continues at coordinate 19,595,602 of CM023616.1, forward strand.
TGTTTTTATATCTACCAGGTCAGGAGGTGCAGATTTACAGCAACGCGAAAAGAGGAAATTCTGAGTAAATATTTATCATCAGTATTCCCAAAAGTGTCCCAATAAAAGCAGGATGTGAGCTCAGGTCGGGGTCCATTTTTTCCCATGTTTGACGCTGAAACTCAGGTCGAACTGGGACTGGCCAAACAATGGAGCAGCGGCCGTAACAGGTTAGAGGATTGACATCATTCATTTCCTCTGATGAACAATCCCTCAGATCTCACAGATTCTGGACCGTGAACCCATTCCCAAGTGGTGGGTCACTTTGCCTAGATCCTTAGATGTTCATGACATCATGAGAAACCATTGTTCATGCTACCATCAGCTGTTGTGCACGTGCAATGTTTGACATAAAATGCATGAATTGGTTTTGATTGCTGTTTCAGGGTCTAGGAAGGAGGTGTCATCATCTGTTGACCCCTAGTAACCTCTGTGATATCCGGGCCATCAGAGCTCTGGTAGGCTTTAGGTGGCTAATTAAGATAAGGAAGGGTATCCCTTCCAGTAGATGACCCTCACTTCCTCAGGGGTAGCTGCTGATGAGGAGGAGGGTCTGTAATCAGAGCCCGTTCTGGCTGTGACGGTCCTAATGCTCGGGCTGGTGCTGATCTTATCCACGGCACCACAAAGACTACTGAGTGATCCGCAGTCAGGAGGAAAGAGTGGGATTCAGGAATGCCCACGTTTGCGTGCACAGGACGATTTTCAAATGGGCAAAACACACGCAAACCGACGCACATACAACCCCCCCCTGCACTTCCTGTGTTTCTACTGATCCCGTGAGTCAAGAGGCAAAAATGCCCCATAGATTGATCAGACTGAGATGACACGCCATAGAATGGCACAACTAGAACATGTAATATGTTTGGATAAAGCTGTTTGAATTCAGCAACTTAAGTCACTCATAAAGTAGTTTTGATATGAATCACCAGATTTCATGTAGTGAACTGTAATGGCTTAAGAAAATGCCAAATATGTTGTGTTATCAAGTAAAACTGGTGGGATGTGGAAAAACTCCAATGTCACCCTGTTAAATATTACAGACATCCCTTCCAGTCGAGATTTTCCAGCTCCCACTGGGGAATCCTGTGGCCTGGCTGGATGAGATATGGAAAACTTCCAGAGTTCTGGGTCTACTCCAATGTCTCTACCCAGTTGGACAGTTGGAAAAAGGTTCCATCTAATATGAAGACTCTACTCCGAGGTCCCTGTGGTTGTTTAAGGTTCTAACCCCGTCTCTAAGGCCGAGTCTGGATGCCTAACAGAGGAAGTTGCTTGTTTCTACATCATGTTTAGCCGTGTGTACTCACTGTTGTCCTGTAAGATAAAGAATTCACAATCACCAAGGTGATACTCAGACTTAAAGCAAGTGAACCATGCTTTCCTCTCATTGTGTCCTGGGACAGATTGGTTATGTAATCCGATAAGTAAGTTCTCAGTAAACTCTGGGGCCTCATCCCAGTTGGACATGGCTGGAAATACCTCCACAGGGGGGTGTAAAGCGCTCCTGGAGGCAGATGCCACAGCAACCTCTACCAGCTCTGTCTTTATTAAAAGGAGCCGAGGTTTGACCTCAATCTTCCTCCAGTGGTGTCGGTCTCAAAGTAAGGGATCAATAAAACAGAATGGAAGCTCCATGTTAACCTTGAGCAGAGACTCAAGGAAAACATGGAGTCAGAGCCGATGGGCTGGTGGTCTTTAAAATTCAGGGAATGGTGAAACATCCCAGAAACGCGAGGCCATCTTCACTTTCAGGGGTTTCCCTTATCTATGCATCCGAGATATGTTCCTAATTATTACAGTGTTGGACAGGAATGAGGTACCAGATGTGTGTGTGGATAGATAGGAAGGAAGGCATGACCAGATCACGTGCGCCGGTGTTTTCAACACACAGATAGCATTTCTGCCCCAGTTTCCTGCACTTTATCTTTCAAAGCCCTGGAACTCAACACCGTGGGCAGGAGTTGCTCGTCTGTCCATGAGTTTGTGCCACGACTGAGATGTTGTGTGGTTTATTTTATAAAATAAAGTTACAAAAAGAGAATATCTATTGGATTAAACATTTCTCGTAACTCAATTGAAACCCCGACAGGAACACTTCTCAGCAGGCTTCACATTTTAATTACACGCTGCTGTTATTGCCTGACAGAAATCATGACAGCTGTACACTAATAATTACCTCCAGCATCTACAACTCAAACCCTGGGGAGATTATAGAAAGTAATCGAAGGGAAAAGTTGACGCAGGAAAGAACTTAAAGTTAAAAAATTCAATATAGCCCTACTCTGGATTTTAAGAGTCATTCAGCCGGCAGAAGGGTTGCATTATTATTACCTATAGTGACAAGTGATGATGATGATGGTGGTTGGGGGGCACTACCACCGCAATGCCTGTCAACAACATACCCTACAGTCCGTCATGCTGGGCCCCCTAAAAGCCATCGCCACACGCCATTACCTCACCGGGGGCCCCGGGGACTTCAAAGAGCCTTCATCTGGGTAAAAATGTGAATAATTTGAGATATTTGACACCTATTTGATGCGTACAGCAGGTAGGCCGCCAAGGAACCTGGGGGGGGGGGTCCAGATGAGTGAGGGGCTGCCAGTCAGCGACAGTATCGCTGAGAAAATCTCCCGTCCTGGAGCAGATGAACAGGTGCTGCATGACAGGCGGGTACATGAAAAAGCTGCTCTGCACTGTAAAGCACGACCCCCCCATGCACACAGTACACACATACACACACACACACACACATCCCAACTCCACCTCCAAACTGCTGCTTTGGTCCGACCAGCGGTCCAGGATTTATGAGGTTTTGTTGGTGGACTATCCCAACTAGTTGGTTGGATGGTTGGATGGATGGGTGTGTGCGTGGGTGGGTAGATAGATAGATAGATAGATAGATAGATAGATAGATAGATAGATAGATAGATAGATAGATAGATAGATAGATAGATAGATAGATAGATAGATAGATAGATAGATAGATAGATAGATAGATAGATAGATAGATAGATAGATAGATAGATAGATAATTAGATAGATAGATAGATAGATAGATAGATAGATAGATAGATAGATAGATAGACAGACAGACAGACAGACAGACAGACAGACAGACAGACAGACAGACAGACAGACAGACAGACAGACAGATACATACATACATACATACATACATACATACATACATACATACATACATACATACATACATACATACATGCAGAATTTTTAGAGAAGTTGTTTCACACTTTAATGCGCTTTTCTTTATCAACCCTTTTTCTAATTAAAATTTTGGTGGACCATCTAGACATTTGAGGGTTTTCTGGGATGCTGTTCTGTGGAGCCATGAAACCACACTCCAAAGTAACTGAAGGCCTTCAAGGCTGCCAGTAATGACGACCTGAAGGCCCGACTCTACGTCTGTGATTCCAGGAACATCAAACAGGTGATTATGACTTTGCAGGTTCAACAGCTGTCAGGTGCTCTTTCTGCAGATCCCACCGACTGAACAGAGGAGCCTTTTTTTTTCTGGACATGAATGAAACAAACTTCCTCAGATCCTCGTGAATGAGTACAGTTGCTGTGTTGTCACACACCTGTACTTTAGGTCAGCAACTTGTTTTAAAGAGATTATCTGACGGACCTCCGTGGCTCGGTCACACTTATAAATAACGTAGACAGAAAATGGATGACTCTGAACTGTATTTTGGTTACAGTGAGGAATGACCTGGTCATAGAGAGTCTGAAAAGAGTCTAAAATTAGAGATAATTACAGAGGGCATGGAGTATTTTTGTTGTTCAACCAAAAGGGATTACCCTAGAGTCTGGAATAACCACAATTGTCCTTATTCAACAGTTTTGAGAGCTTTGCAAACACCACGAGCACAATGGAACGTATTACCCAACATTCACAGAAAAAGGTTATCATAGTTTGAACTGATCCTGAAACCACTGAACAAACACTGGCAACATGTACAGTAGATCACCAATGTGTGAACTTGTTCAATTTTGCCAATATCATGAAACCAAACAACTGACTAATGAAGGTGTGGGGATCAGGCAAAGAATGAAAGCAATCTAGAGGTAAGAAGTAAGTTGTTGTTGTTTTTTTCCGGTCCCAGTTTAGTCAGAGGCTGAGATTGGACCCAGTTGGATGTTGGGTTTGTTTCGTTCATATCTCAATATCAGTTTCAGGGATCATATGGACATGGATGAGACAAAACAGCAATACCACCAGAGAGCATTCAAGCAATTCAAGACGGATGTGTGCGTTTTTGTTCACAAACAGACCATCAATCTGATCAGGAATGTTAAACATCTTTGAGACAGTTTACCAGAACCTTACAGGTTACATAAATCTTTCCCATCAGGCTTGGGGTGACCTCATTTCCAAAGAAGAGCTGGAGAATGTGGCCGGAGAAGATCAGGAAGTCAGTGAGCAAAGATGGTTCAGGATGTATCTCCCTTCCATCATCATGCCAATGTAGCCTCATTTGGACATACATTACATGGAGATATCATCAAGTCTACCCTCACCATCACCATCTTTGAAGACTTTAATTAAAGAACTAGAACAAGAAACCTTTATATATAACCAACCTCTCTGTCTGCTTACCTCACTTAGTTTGCAACATTCCTCCATGTACTCCTCCAGACTCTCACTGGTGGAACTTCTCCGTAAAGGTTTTGGCTCAAACTCACCGCCCATCAATCCACCACAGGCTCCCATTGATGAATGCTTCCCGTATGTCCTCATGTGCTCGAAGCAGGTCCTTTCAGGTAAATTGCCATTCTCAACTTTTCCAGACATCTCCTCATCCCCTTCAGGACTGATTTCTGGAGAGTTTTTCTGGTCCCTGTCCATATCCTTGCTTATGTGTGGTTCTTTCATCACAGCTGAAGAACTGAGTCCCTCCACGCCATCCTGAGTAGTCACTGCTGTACTCAGACCGCTGTCCACCGAGTCCTCTGCCTGATTGTTTTCAGAACTTTGAGCATACGTGGTGAGTTTATCATTAAGAGTTGTGGGGTCAGAATTTAAGTTGCACAAGTCACATGAAGACTCTCGACTGTGGACGACAAAGCTCTGCTCAGAGCCCGTTGGGGTGGAAGGAGAGTTTGCTCCACTGGGCAGCTCCACTCCGGAGTCCTCCGACTCAAACTTGTACAGTCTCGGGAGCTTCGAAGCTGAGAAAATGGCAGACAAGTAGTCCGAACTGGACTCCCTCTGAGGCCGTCCAGACTTGTTATCAAGGTGTGAATTCCCCTCGGAGACATTTCCAGGGGCTGAGATGTCGCAAAGAGATGCTGTGGCTTTGGTGGAGTCATTGGGTACCAAGATCTTCTCGTGGAAGTGGCTGAAGAGCTTCATTTTCGTCAGGACAACCTCTCCATCTGGTACAGGTTCTCTGTTTCCTTTCCCTGTTAAACAGAAAAAGAAATGTAGGTTCATTCTTGACATTCTGAAGCCTGATTTTTTACTACAAATCTGTAGATTTAAGGTGATTTAAGGGCTGATTTGGTCTAGTTTTGAATCAATTCTGGTCAGACAGTGTGGAAATTACATGACTCTATAAGTATGCATTTGCTATGACTTGGTTACAAACACACACTTTTATTTTCTCGGAATAACAACCTCCCACATTTGCATTCATGGGCTAATGCTTTTACACAGAAACAAACATCTCTGATAGGCCTCAAAGGAAACAGAAGACCTTGAAATACCAGAGCCAAGGCCAAACCCAGAATGTAAGCTCAGGACCGCTGGAGAGTGGATTTGCATGACTTAAGGTATTTCAACAATGACCAAATTATACCTGACTAATGTACAGCTATGACTCTTCTTTAGAAACAAAATTAAAGGCTTTAGCCATGGAGGTATTTCAACCATTCTGTGAACATTATCAATATATCAGCATATGAGTGAACTCTGGTTGACACAACTTGTCTTTGTGTAATCCTGCAGTTTGTTAGTGTCTGCTACCCAACTGTCCAACGTTGACGTGAAACTCCAAAGACCATTACAGAAAGCAGTCATATGTGTCCTCTCCCCTTTCTTACTGTGGGCAATCTGATATGCCTTGCTGTCAATCAAATGACATTTTTTTCTTCGCTTCCAACCTTTGAATTTTTTAACAATATTCCATCTTTCGCCAGAGAACTGAAGGATCCACATGACGCTGTGGGTAATTTGAAAATTCCTGAAATGAAACTACGGTTTAGCACAATTTTACAAGATTATAATTCCGCTGTAGAACACTAACAATGGTGGGGGTTGGGCGACTTCCTCAAGGGTGAATTTGAGATCTTGCCAAGGCAAACATAGGATTAAAAGTTGATTGAAGTGGTAAATCCAGTGCTTTTATCCTCACTGAGGGTAACATTGGAGAAGGGAGTCCTTGGAAGGGAATTTTCCCCAAAGCATGTTGAGCAATTTTGACCTGACGTGGGATTCTTTGGCATCCTGATAAAAGCGGAAATATAATACAGCGTTCAAGTGTTCGTGTGGACAATCACCTCCTTCTGTGTGGTTCAGATCAGGGGATGATCAGGCTGAGGGGAGGTTGTGAGTGTGACGGGTGGTGCGATGCACTGAATGATGAATGATTCATAGGTAATTAGAGGTTGTTGGCTGATTGGAGGGTTTTAAATTTGACCATAGTTGGAAAAGACTCAAAATATGAAATGTGATATCTTCAAATAAAGTAAAAACATCAGAATATTTCCTTTTGATACACATATAGAGGCTTTTGTCTCCATTTCAAAGTCAATCAGTCAACATGTCCTCAGTTCCAAGAAGATGACAGCTGTTTTGCTAACCCAGCTGTTGAATAGGAGCAGATCTGCCAAAACACTGATAGTCCGGTGTTGTTTTTGTGCTCAATCAGCGGCTGGAGGCTCTGAACCCGGTCGTTTCCCATGTTAAACAAGGTCTGTGTATTCCCAGAGCGGTCCAACACAATAACATATTGACCATTTTAGAATTTTACCAAGTATTCTACATTTAACTGTGACAATATAGTGTTTTTAAACACATATCACAACCTTAATTCTATCTTTAAAGCTAATTAATGTCAGAAAAATTGACTACACAAATAGGAAAAACACATGAATTTATTGTAAAGACCATTTTTAGGGGTCTCTGATGAATTCCATCCTGCCAACAGGAGGCGCTCAAGCTGAAAAAGGTCATATGGTTTCTGTTACAAAGGCAAACACTGAGTTTGCAATATTTGCTGATGTATATGTCTGCCATTGGTTGATCATTTACCATTCCATACTTGAATATTTCGTTATTGTTTACAAAGATTCGTCATAACCTGAAATCAGTACCGTTTTTTGATAGATTTTACTAATCTATATTCTTTCCCTCAGTAATGAGGAATTTTAAAGACTCCTGTCGGCATCTTTAAAATGGCTCAATTCCAACCATTGACTTCCAAAATATACTTTCTTTTCTGTAGAGTAGAAACTCATTTCCTGTTTTTGTCACTGCTGGGAATTGCTGAAGCAACTGTTTCCATTGTGGTTTCAACTGGTCGACGCTCAGGCGTATTGTTTTCCCCAATGATCTCACTGTACTGAAGCTCATTGTGTTTTTAACCTTAAAGCAAAAGCCCTAGTGTGATGTCAAGCTGTGTCATCGCCAGGAAAACAGTGCTGATAACGCTTATTTTTACTGTCATATGTTGATATTTAAAATATCTTACACATTCAACATTGTCTGATTTGAATGATAAACACACTGTTCTATTCTGATTGGTCTACAGTTAGTGAAATGGTAAAGAAATGTATGTCTATAAATGCAATTTGGTAAACTAGAAGTCAATTAGATTCCCAATTATTAAAAAGATTTTTTGGGTCATTTTTTTCTTTAATTTTGGCAAGGGTTAAACGTTTAAAACTTTAAATCCCCTACTTATGCTTACCTGTTCCATCACACCTGACAAAAAGCACAAGCTTCTCTATACACCTGCTGTTTCTGATGAACTGCACGATCAAAGTGTCTCATCTCTATGCACCTCCGAGCCAAACTGCCACACCTCTGAGATTATAAATGCAAATCTTTTGCGATCATTTCTGTTTCTGTGGCGGGCTCAGCTTTACCTCAGGGTCCCTGACAACAAAGATTTAACCCAAAGATCAGTCAACTAGGAGCCCCCCCGTGGCTGGAGGCCGTTCTGGTCTTCAACCACAAAGACAAACGGAAAAAAATGTTCTAATTGTGAGTCACTGAAATTGCTGAAACCAAAGCTGTTGGTGGTTGAACGTGTACCAACAGGCAAATATTCCATCAGATTATTCCTGGCTGATACATTCAGGTTCATCGACCCAAATGGATCTGAATGGAATCCCGGTAATGCAGTATCGGGATCATAAATACACTTGAAGGATGCGTTCACGTTAAACACTTATTTCTAGCCAATCGGATTGTATTTGAATTATTCAGACGATGTATTTTATGGTTCTGTTTACATTTTATATGACGGAACATGACAAGAGTGAGTAGGAAGCTATAAAGCTGTCACCATTCTGTCCTTCATTATGAGTCAAGTTACTGAGGAGACTAATTACATGCCTGATTTATCACCACCCTGCAGCTGAACTAATCTGTAATTATATTTAATGTCTTTGTGTTTTGTTTTCCGCTACAAACGTGACAGCTACAATAGAGTTAGATAAAGAAGGATTAAAACAAGTCAAAGAGTCTACAAAGGTACCAGCAGGTCCTCCGAGCTAAATCCTAACATCATCCAGCCAATAATGTTGTTTAGCAACGACACTTCACAAGGTACGAATCCAGGAAGTTGTTGTTGTTTTTTATTTTTCTAATAACTTTGGAGCTATTTGTGAAAGAAAAATTACAATTCAAGTTGTCCTCATATAAAAACAACTCATCCTGTGCGACTTTTCTTTCCTGGAAGTTCATAAAATGTTTTAGATATTTTAATTTTGACGCCCCATGAATCCCCCTGTAAGATGGGATTCAGACTCCGTCACCACGGTGACCTCATGGGACCAGAACCCTCCTGCTTCAGCACCAAACACCATTCATTCATTCATTCATTCATTCATTCATTCATTCGTTTTCTGGACCGCTTCCTCTGCTTTCACGGGTCACTGGGGTTGCTGGAGCCAATCCCAGCGGACTTACAGGCATGAGGCGGTAAAATCTAAATCATACGTTGCACAATCATCCCTTGTGAACTTAATTCACGAGGGTTCTGGAGTCCATTTTTAATGATAGAGACAAACCACAAGATAAAGAGTGACTGACTTCAGTTAATCAGGTATTGATTTCCCAAGCAGAACTTGTATTTTCCAACACTTCTTATTCCCCGTGAGCGACCAACAAGTCAACAAGTCGACGCTAATTACAGGGTGAAGTCATCTGATGTGACTTATCGTTACACAATCCCCGTCCTTCCCTGCAATCGTGTCGGCCACACGGGTGTCGCCCTCCTCCAGCTGCCCTGTCACAAGCCAGTATTCTGTTCTGTAATCGTCTACAACGCTGACTCAGCCTCCTTCCAGTCAGGACATGTCATTTACGAAACGCCCGCCTTCTGTTCCTTCTCTCCGAATTCATCCCCAAAGCCCGCGTCCTGCCCAAGAACGTCCTTCAGCCGTTTCCCATCAGGCTGCTTTCACATTCCAGGCAGTGTTAGTATTGTCTTTCAAGTGACTCCCCAACAAAGGTCTCAGGATTAAAGGTGTTCAATTAGAGTAAGTGGGAAAATTAAAGCTGCCTGGAAGGCTGGGAGGGGGTGGCGGGGGGGACGCAAGCGCCATGCAGGGGTTAACAGATCAGTCAAACTGCGCTTTACTCTTATTAAGTACACCTCTGTGGCTCAAAGCATTGACTCCTTCAGACTGAGTCAAACTGAGGCACAGATGGAAAACAGACAGGGTGATGAGGATCGCCTGTTTTTAAAGTTTAAATGTACCGTTTCAAGGGGAACGCCACCTGCTCTACACGTCAAAGCCTTTCCAGGTGTTGGGGACTAAAAAAGGTGGAGGAGGTGGTCGACTGAGGCTGGAGGACGCAACTAGAATATCTGTCATTACTGATCCTGCATCAGTTTAGATCCTTTTGTAACGGAAAATGTACATAAAAGGGAGGTGTAGATGTCGCCCCATCCATTTGTCTGCCTGTAAACATCGTTTTTCTAGGGTATAAATCAAAAAAATCAACAACAAAAAAATTATATTTCTTCATAAATTCTGCTGTAGATGACATCCATCTTTTGCTATTTATCAATTATTATGACGTCTTGTGTTTTCATAGCAACTATTCTGTATTAAAAGACTTTGTGGTCCTGATGAAGCTTCTTATGGTCTGGATTCAGCCAACGAGCCGCTACTTAGCCCTCTTTGTGGTAAAGGATGGCGAATTTTCCAAATCTCCAAAAATCTGCAGCAGGAGGCAGCGTTTAGCTGGAGTGAAAAACAACGACGGCTCTTTATAGTCATAGACGTAGTTTTCTATTGCTAGCATTACCCCGGATAGCTTGATGCTAATGGTCTGAACAGATTGGATCTGTATCATCTGAAGCAGTTGACCAGGTGTATGTATAATATTTTAAAAAGAAATACTTTCAGTTAAATTTCTGCTAAAGTGACAGCATCTTTAATTTGGGAGGAAGCTCGGAATCCAAGAAAAAAACTTCTGGAATGGAGCGACTCTGGTTCATCAACAGGTATCAAGACTTTAGTGGAACGTTTTTCGTTAAAAAAAAAAGTGAGCATGACCACGAGCACGAGCACAAGCGTGAGCGTGCCCACAGATGTGGGTGCAGACTTGTGCACACCTTGCCCATTGAAAGTCCCTCAGGGGGTTTCTCTCATCAAACGGATGTCACATTCCTGTCTTGTTTGTCATGTCTGGTTTCCCAGAGTACATTTAAATTCATATGTGGAACAAGAACGGCTCGTGAGTTCAGCGCCGCAGACACCCACTGACAGCCCAATGTCGACAAATAGGATCATCTGTTACCCAAAACTGATGTGTTTGAACTCGGAAACCTTAGAAGCGAAGCCTCCAGCTCTTGTGTGGGTCCTGGTGTTGCCTTCAGGTTCCAGCCGTAGTTTTCCCGGGATTTGTGGGGAGAGGTTTTGAAACCCAGCATGCATTAGCCCTCGGGCTAAACTGTTGGCTGGGTTGGCCTCTCAGATTCCAAGCACAGGAGGTCATAAACAGGCTGTGACAAGCCAGTAATTTTAACGGCACAGGTGGGTTCAGCTCCCTCCTGGCACAGGTGCTGAAGGGGGGGTCATGACAAGCTGCAGCAGAGATGTTAGACTGGAGGAGCTATGGAAGCAATATCATTGAAAGTCCATTCAGAAAACCACCTTTCGCCCTATAAGGAGGCCTTTAAAGCCAGAGCAGGTGACATAGAGCAGATGTGTGATAAGGCAAGACATGCCGCCGCCCTCCAACACCACGTCCTGACCATCACTTAACCTCTGAACCCAGGAGAAGCAGCAACATCTCTGGATTTGTCTCTCGACATGTAGCCTGGTCGGCATCTCGACTCAGTTTTCTGCTTTTCTTGACCATGGCGTCATCAAACCTAAAGAGGAGCGAAGTTAACGGGGCCCCCAAACTCCGCTCGGTCTTATCAGAAAGCATTAAGATAAGGCAAGAATGTGCAGAAGCACTGTAGGTCTGTCAAAACACCGTCCAGTTTAATATCTTCTGACGTTTTGTTTAACTTCTGACCCCTCCTTGGATTTTCAACCAATTGGTTTTACTGGGTTTGTCTTTGGACCAGTTGCTCAAAAGATATCAAGAACCTGATGTGATCAAGAAGAACTGAGCTTTTACTTTTTTGTTTTTACAAAGAGTTTGGTTGTGACGTCAGGTCAAAACGTACAGTTTGGGGTATTTTCATGTTTTGACAAAGGGAAAAGTGATCAATTATAAAACATTCGGTTCAAAGGACGAAATATAATTTTTTTTTTAGATCAAGATCAACATGTTTTTCCATTGTTTTTCTTCAAACAACTTTTTCTAGGTCAACACTGAACAGTCACACTTCATTTCCCACATAGTTTCACCAATGCTACAGGGAGAACCACTGAAACTGTTGCGTTCTCCCTCCTTTGTCACCTCAACTCGTGCCGTCGTCCAGCGTTATCTTTCACATTTTTATCTCTAATCTCCGTCTAAAAACAGGTCAACAGGAGGGAACCAACGCAGATTTACTATCTGTACTTGTTTATGCCACAAATGTATTCAGATCACACCAGACGAAGGAATGGTTTGCTCTGGAAAGTGTCTTGGAAGAATATTTTCCGCATCAGAGTTTGACTCGATACATACAGCATAAATGTGAAATAAAATAAAAGCTAAAAATAAAATAATGAGAATTAAAATAAAGTAATGTTTGCATGGATAAAGGAGGAGAAAACATCTTTTTATTTAATAGTTGCAAAGCCCCCGCTGGCTGAATCGTGTACTGAAATCAGTCCAGCTCTGCACGACCGATGTGGAGAAACCTGAACCGAACGACATTTAGTTTGAAAGTTTGCTATGATTCAGACCAAAGTGGGACAAAGTATGATGCAAGCCAACACCGGTCGGTCCAGCTCACCTTCCACAAAGTTCAGAGGAAATAGCAATCCTGTAATGTTCAAGAAAGTTATTAAAACATTCCTGGATCCACCCTGATATCTGGATCCGCACCAACCTTTAATGGGCCCTTTCCTGGACTGTTCCTTATCTGTCCACCGAGTTTCACCGCAATCAGGTCAGTCTTATAAATATTTAGAATTATATTTAGATAAAAATATCAACAAACCAAACTATCTGACCTAAAATTTCATGGAATCCATCTTGGCTTGAGTCCCATCATTGACTAAGGTCTGCGGGAACGACTCTAATAGTCTTCGCCCAATTCTGTCATCAAGCATGTCAATGGAGACGCCAAACGTCAATCGATCAGCCGTCCATCTCTTGTCACACACAACAGGTTTCTTTATTAGATACCTGACACCTGATTGATATCCGTTAACGCCTCCCCAGAATCCATCCTGTCTATTCATGACCTCTATCCGTTGCCTCGGCGTCACATAGTTCAGGGATTAGTCAGAGGTTTTTGGGGCGTCTCTGGTCGCTCTCCTCACATCATATTTCATCATCTCCACATCGGACAGAGATGTTATCTCCTTCTCCTCCGGCAATGAAACGATAACAAGGACACACACGAACGCGCCCTTAAACGCCAATCCCCCCCCCCCCCCCCCCCAGCTGAACTGAACACAATGTGAGTGCTATCTCCACAATGGGCCTCTTCTTCCCACTCTGGCTAACATGACTGCTCCCAAACGGAGCGTTGGGGAGTGTGTGTGGGGGGAGCCACAACAATGAGTAGATTTATCATCCCTCCCACAACAAAGCAGTCAGAGGATTTTCTGCTCGGCAGGTGTGGAGGCTCGTACTGTAAATAAACTGCTGGTGATACCCGAGAGCGGATTGGACGCGGAATGCAGGCCGACCCAACGCCGGGATTAGAGCGGATGGAGGGATGACCGGGAGTCCTGCTGCAGAGATTTACACTGCTTTTTAGTCTGGGAGTCAAATAAAGAGACTTTAAAGTCCACCTGATTCATATATCTCTACTAACAGGGCATCATTTGACTTATGTTAGCCGTTCAAAGCCTTTTAGCCTCTTTCAGCTCTTTGTTTTGACTTCACAGGCCCAAATGTTGAAGAACTGTTGAAACCTAACCGGAGGTGAAAGGAGATTAAAGACTGGAGGAGATTCATCAGTTGGACACAAACACAACCAGAACCATCATCATATCTGTTTGGGTCATGTGACTGATGTCCCATCCCTCCACAAACGTTCCTGGAATTCAATTCAGTCATTTTGTTGATGCAAAAAGAACTGGATTGGTCTATTTATCTCGAATTGTTCTTGCCTTAGAAAAGTTTTCTAGATAATAAATTGAAAAAATTAAAATTTTCTGACTTGTCTTCCATCCATCTACCAATTTTTATTTATTCCATCTGGTAAATTTTTAGTAATCCTAGCAAACAACCAAAGGATGCAGGAAATAAATTATTGATTACATTCGTTTTTGAGCCTCTTTTAACCATTTGTTTTGCCGTTCAGATTCTTATCCACCTTGTTTCCAGCAGCTACAGGTAAAAGTTCTGATAAACCCACCGCCCATCACAAAGGTGGATCACCTCAGTTTATAACTCCAGACCAGTTCTATCAGCTTTACGCTGCTTTAATAGAGCCACAGGTTCTCCTACTGTCCAGGTATTTGTCCTGCAGAGGTAAAGAGGTGAACCGCTGTTACCTAACAATGTGTAAAGACCTTCAAACTGCAGCGTTTGAGCTGCCCGTTCTGCCCCGCTGTCACTCACGGGTTCTTTCAGTCAGCTTCTTTAATGAGAATCTCAAAAGATGACGGATCAAGTGATAAAAGATTAGAGCTTCCTGAAAGAGAAGTTAATCTACCGTCTTGGAATCCAGTCAAAAATGAAACGGACTCTTGAGTCATATGATGGAGCAGCTTATCTCACTTGACCGATGACCCTGTAGAACTAGTTATGTAAAAGCTGAAGGGTTTTCATAATTCTTCTGATTATAAATCATCCAGAATAATGCAGTGAATGGAGGCTCATCTGAAGGAACTAGAAGCTGATGGGAAAGGTTCAACAGATGCTGTCGTGAAGAGACAGAAACTCTAAAAGGTGACTTTACCTTTCCTCCAAGGAGCCAGGATGGAGAACGACTTCTGCCAGCTGATTGCCAGCCCAGCCTTCCTCCCCTTCATGCTCATGTTGCTGTAAAATCCCCCGGTGCTGAGAAGCCAAACGTTGAGAGGATTTTTTTTTTTTTTAAAAGAAGGAGAAGAATGTCCTCAGAGATCCGTCATCTCATCTGTGGCGGAGATCAACCTGGAGCGGGGTCATGATTCCTGCCTTCCCTCAGCCGCTGGCCTGCCGTATCGCTTCTGAGAGTGTGTGAATGCATCCAGCTGAGAAGAGTGGAAGGGGCCGGCCTCCACCGAACAGTCATGGGGAGGAGGAGGAGGAGGAGGAGGAGGAGGAGGAGGAGTGGCGGCAGACGAGACCGACAGAGGTGGAAGAGGAGGGAGGAAGGCTGGAAGACTCAGCCTCGAGGTGAATGGAGATCAACAACAGCTGAGGATGAGGATGAGGATTTCAGTCCAGTTTTACGTTGATAAGATGGAGTGAATGATGATTAAACTTCCCTTCAGGCCACAGCGTGTCGTCATTTTTCCATTTTAGACAATCGCTCTTATTTGTTTGGAAAAGTTTTTTATGCTGGATGCCCTTCCTGCCAGAAAAGGGCATCCAGCAACAGAGACCTTCCATGACAAATGTGTTACACAGACCAGAGATAGCTTCAAGCTCATTTTCATCTGTAATCCCTGGACAAATGCAGAAATATAGTTGGTTTATGAAAATTCAACTATTAAAACAAGATAAAACGACATAAAGCTGATCATCTCGTATTGATGAAGATGAGCTTTCCCCATCTGAACCAATCCATATTTATTGCTTGTAAAAATACATGCCGTGTGCAACCCAAACATCGAAAATATAATCGGAATAACCTGACGACTAAAAAAAAAACCCATCTCATTTAATTCAAAGCAGGTGTAAAAAATAAAGTGTCATTTATGTAATCCAGAGTTATTCCATGAGGGAAATCTGAGGTCAGGTGGATTCAGCGCGGCGTCACCTGAGAATCCAGGGGAGAGCCTTTCGTGGAATCTCCACCCAGCGTGACGAGAAGAAACCGACGTTATCTCTGAGAAGATCAACATCTCAGCCCAGAGAGGGAGGGATGGGGGGGTTCTGTCTTTCATTAACTCCATAAATACAGGAAATACCAAAGTATGGATCAGATGAAGTAAGCAAGACTTACAGAAAATGACAGGACTCAGCGTGTTCATCTTTCTTCCACTGGTGGCCTGTGTTGTATTCCCGTGGACGATGTTATTTAAATATCACATTGCTCTCAAATATTGACCGTCGCCCTGGACATCACCTGCCTGGTATTTTCTGAAACATCATTCCCGTGTTTTTATTCCCTTGACTGGAAAAACAAAGTCCTGGAATCCAGACACACCCACAAAACTGCAATCAGCGAGGTCTCACGCCGCTCACAGTACCTCTCCAGCAACAGACGTTCTCATCACATTCATGTCATGTCAGAAACGTTCACGCTGTTCCGTGTTTTCGGTACGGAGAGGAATGCATGAAGTATTCCAAGGATACGGCGGTAAACATCTCAAACGTCACATTTCACTTGTTGTTTTTGGATTGGGAAATGGAAACTCGAAGTGGAGTCCAAGACCTCACACATCCACTGGAAGCTTTATCTGCATGTACGTCTTATAATAATCTCAAATATTTTTAATTAATCTGTAATAAAGGCAACAGAACCAAAGGTTTTGAGATCACAAAGTTCCAGTTCTTATAAATCCTGAATAGTGACTCCGCATTCTTTCAGGCTCTTCTGTTTTCTTGTCCCGTTTTTCCTCTTGCAGACAAATAAACTTTAAATTTTAAGATTAATTCACTGCAAGAAAAAACGACTATAAGACAAGGCTGATTTATTCACATTAAGGAATTTATTGAATTTATTTTATAGATGAGGATAAACCAACAGTAAGGAATGCAGCGACTCTTCTGCAATTCATGTTTAAACAAAGTGACACCCATTGTAAAAGATTTATATGCCCCTTGGGGGGGGTATTTACAGGACAGGACAGGTGAAGGCGGTAAAGGAAGAAACAACACAGGTGTATAGGAGGGGGCGTGGCCAACTGATAAGGTGACAAAGGTAATAAGATGAAGAATGTTTCACACCTTTTCTGGTGGAGGTCATACTGTATGCGAGGAACACAGAGATCAGTGTGGCATTCAGGGACGGCTCGGGAAAAAAGGCCGCTCCCAGCACCTCAAAGGCAAACTTCAGAAACTATCCTATACTTTAAGTGTCAACAAAGTGTTTTGTCTTACACAATAAATTTCATCAAGGCAAGAAATATAAATCAGTTGAGAGAGGTAACATCTTCTAAAAATACATTTAAGTGCATCCTGACAAAATTAGAGGCTGCTCATCAAGCAGGGAGCGTCCGAAATAATTACCTCCCTGTAAAGGTGACGACAAGCTCCAGAAAACAAAAGCAGCTCCATCAGCGGAAGCGGCGAGTGTGAACTTGTTTCACCACCACTCTGTCATTAACCGTGTCTGAGTTCATTTGTTTCCCAGCAGCGCTCCGAAAAACAACAGATCGGAAGAAGCTTGAAGAGACTCCCCGCTGGTGTTATCACCCGGATCATGGAGGCTTGACCTCAGGAGCTTCTTCAGTAAAGCAAACACAGTAAAATCATCTCTGTCACTTTTTAACCTACGGTAGGTAAATGTGACGGATGGAGGTCACATTTCTGCTCACGTCTTTGTTCTTTTGATTGATTAATCCTTCAGGAGTGGCTGTCTGAGCAACAAGACGTCATTTTAACAATTAGGGTTCGTAAATTTTTAGCAAATATGCTCACGACAACGATGGTATAAAAATGTGTGCAGTGTTTCCAGAGGTTAAACCACAAACTGACCTCTGCACACGCTGGATGTTAGCTCAACATGTCATCGCCATCTTTTCCGGCCGTCCTGATGTGTTCAGGTGTGCTCAGTCGATGGCCCGTCATTTAATCGTTCCAGGACCAGAAGTTCCCTGAGACTCTCCGGGTTCATCATGTTCCTGAGAGTCTGGACTTCAGAGAGATCCCCAGAATCTGGGTAATTCAGAGTCAACTCCGAGTCTGTGTGTTTTGGCCCTGAAACGCTGAAGTCGGGCGGAGGATTTGGGATGAGATGACCGACGCTCTCTTATATTAATACCTCTGGGGCTGATAGAAACAATAAAAACACATCTGGGTTGAATCGGGATGTGATTTATTCCATCGGACCGTCTGATGTCTGTCCTTGAGGGACGGAGCGCGGCGCTGTGGTTCCACTTTTGGATCACAGCAAGTGACATTCGGAATCATGAGAATCCTCTTCTTTCATAGGTTTTTAACAGTTTACCTGAGCTTCACTTTTGATTTTCATTCCCACGTTAGGAGGAAGAGGAAGAGGAGGAGCGGGAGGAGGAGGAGGAGGAGGAGGAATGCCAGAATATTTTCTTTGCAAACATGAATAATGAACCAGGGGTCACCTCACAGTTATCAATCAACATTCGCCGCTCCAGCCAGAATTTTCCCTGAAGAAACGGTGACATCAGGGATGAAATGGGCCCAAATTAAAAGAAAAATAGCAAATATAACATCCTGATTGTTCAGTAACATCACACTGAATGAAAGACCAGTGGAAGAACTATAAGGCGCACCTAAAAGCCTTTCATTTTCTCAAAAACCGACTGTGCGCCTTATAATCCTGTGCGCCTTATATGAAAAATTAGAATAGGCCATTTATTGAAGGTGCGACTTATAATCCAGTGCCTTATAGTGCAAAAATACTGTAATTGAACAAAAACACAGATGAGGTCAAAAGAAGAGACGAGGGCCGGTCACGGACGGGGCATCGGAGGGGACAAATCCAAACATTTTAACAAGCTTCCAGTATGATCCTCCCTCCGACGGGGTAAATTGCTATAAATGGGGTTATTCTTAGGCTTCTCAGCAACACCCCCTCACCCCCCACCCCACCGGACCTTTCATGTCCATCCAGTAATTGTCCCAGAGACTCTAGTGGCCAGATAGGATCACGGATGTTGTCTTTTCGCCTCTGCCCCTCGAAACGTGAGAAAAACAAAACATTAACTGTGATTAAAGCAGAAAACGTCATGTGTGGCTCTGAGCGGTGGGATGGAGGGATGGGATGCAGTAGCGGAACCTTAAAACTCACTTTTAAAGACATCCAGGTATTTATTCTCTTACTATTTCCAGTCATCTAAAGCTGTCCAATCACATCTTATGTGTCAGCCTATCATCTCGCTGCTGCTTTTTTTTTAATTATTTGATTCTTTTGATACCTCCAGCAAGCATCGTTCCATCAACCTGCACTGTCTCAGCAGCCCCATGGGCCGCCGCCGCCACCTGCCTTTATAGTCCATACAACATATAACCCTTCTACTCGGACTAATCCAAATCAGCCAGGCTGGTTCTGTGTAATCAGCAGAAATGGTGAAAAATCCTGCATCTGCCCCTTAATCTGGATCTGATTAAAACTTTATTGGTCTTTTCTCTGTCACGTGACCAACCCTGGCAACACCTGCCAAGTATTTTTAAAGGAATCCTGCAAACGGACAAACAGGCGCTGGTGGAAACATAACCTACCTGGCAAAGGAACTGATATGACGTGTTTCCCACACAAACACACAACTTATCACTAATACATGCCGCCTGAAACAAATACAGAATGTCCACGAAATGTCAGGTTAGTTTTCG
Source organism: Antennarius maculatus (assembly GCA_013358685.1). Taxonomy (NCBI): domain Eukaryota; kingdom Metazoa; phylum Chordata; class Actinopteri; order Lophiiformes; family Antennariidae; genus Antennarius; species Antennarius maculatus. Next base: position 19,615,091 of record CM023616.1, read on the forward strand.
CACAAGTTGCCCATCACGTTTGGAAGGATATGTTTATGGACTTTTAGACGTTCTGTATTTGTCTCTGAATTGCGATGTTTTAGTAATATTTTATTTGATAGAGAATCAATGTGTTTTACTAACATGTTCTTTTTAGATCTAAGAACCTGATACAGCAGCGTGTAAAGGCAATATTGTTCCTGGTGTGTATATATCATTTTCAGAATCACCAATAAACTCCAAGCTTCTTGTGGACATCACAACAAATTGAAAAAAAAAAGCTAACTTACAGAGACTTATTTCATACATTTGTATGGACGCTTTGTTTTCAAAGCTTATTGATCAAGAGGTGCAGAACAATAGATCATCAGGTAAAATTATTTTTGAATGTTTGTTCGTCCAATTTTGTTATATTTCTCTACGTAAACCACAAATTTGATTGAACAATTGTAAATACAACAAAAACAGACATAGTAGCAGAGAATTGTTTTAGAAGATATTTACCAAAGAATCTAACTTGTCTCCAACCTTCATAAATGTGAGTGTTTTTCCAATCATTTGCTCATATTTGTGATTTAATTGTATTCTAAAGTCTTGTCTTTAACACTCACTAAATTTCTGAAGATATTATTTTTTATAAAGTTCATTTTTCATTACCTGTGCAACTTCAGGGCTCATCGCACTAAGACAGTAAAATTTGGGGTTTTAGCCATCAGTTACTCAACAAAAGTGTTTTGGGGCCCAAGAACCATGTCTAAGAATGGAATGACAGCTCCGCCTCACGTACTGATGGCTGATGTGTTGAAAGGCTACACTGCCACCTGCTGCCTTGGAATGCAAACTACAGCAGAAATGTGTGGAAAAAACTCATACAAAAAAACTTTTTTTCTTTTTCTTTTTTTTCAATATACTGTTATAATCCCCGAAGGGAAATTAAGAACTACTTGACAGATATTCATAAGTCAGGGCTCTCATTGACAGAAAACACACCTGAGCATCCATACAGGGTTCAAAGGAATTATGGAATTTTCTGATTGGTTGAATATTTTCACATATTGTTAATTTTCTATCCAAACGGCTTTGGATCAATTTGTGACAGTTTTCTCAAGACATTTTTGTTTTTCTGAGATCCAGATCATAAATGTTACTGACATGACCGGCCATCATCTCTGCTTTCCAAGATTGAATCGGTTGTAGTTTTTTGGGGATACTTGATGCAGCCCCTCCAGGTAAATTGAGTTTGACAGCCTTGGTTTAAGTCCATAATTGGAATTGTCTTACAATTTAATAAAAAGCATGAAAGCACACAGTTGTGTTTGTCTGTTTTTGTATTCACAATGACGTTCCAACAACTTACTTGTGAATTGCAGTGGACGTAACAAGAAACTGCTTTGCGGAAAGAGCTGTTCCTGAAGATCACGTCCTCCTTGCAGGGAACTTTGGTCATGATTCTGACCACATCTAGACCCGTGTTGTTGGGCATACCTGAGGAATCACATCACCTGGTTTTATGGTGAACTTTGCCAACACCATCTACTCTATACAGGGATGTGTGTGTAGATACCTGTGAAGAGCGAAGGGTCGACAATGACGCTGAAGGCACAGATGAAGATAGATAGTAATGAGGATCCAGACCATCGGTGCCAGCAGGGCTGAGATGGTAGTGATCTGACGGTGGTGGACGCCAACAGACTGAACAGACTGGTCCGCAGCGCTGGTGAAATTGTTGGGGCAAAGTTGGACTCTCTGACGGTGGTGTTGGAGATGAGGTCATTGTCCAAGTTAAAGGTCATTTTGGCGTTGATGGGGCACCGGAATTTGTTCAGTAGCAAGATGACCCTTCATAAATACATTACTGAACGCCATAGGAAATCTTTATTACCTGTGGACATCAAACTATACAACTCCTCACTCTGATTGTGCGGTGAGGAGGAAAACCTATACATACATGTATATACCTTTATATTCTCTTAATTATTGTCTTCAACACTCACTGTGATATTTTTATAAAATGATTTTGTTATTATATTGGCCTCTTAGGGCTCCTTGAATTACATTACATACTATCAATAAACTTTCTTTGCTCGTGACTGCCCCCTAGAGGATACATCAGGGTACAATCTAAAGTTAAATAGAAATATATTCACAAATAAATTAAATAAACTTAAGTGACTAAAGGTACACAAAACATATCTGACCAAGACAATAGATGACTCCAGCATTTAATTAATGAAATAAAACACACTGCGCAAAGAGACAGCAAGTCAAAGAGTTGAAGGATGTTGGGTTTTGCCCACTCAGCTCCATTTGCATGTTTTTGTCGGTGTGTGTGTGTGAGAGCAAAACCAAATGCAAACCAGTTCCCATCACACTCATGTAGTCAAATGACCCTCATAGCATGTTAGCGCCAAAGAGCTAACACTTTCTAGGAGTCTAGGCAATAGAGCTGCCAATGAAAAACTTCACTGAACACACACCTGTGCACATTTAGCGGTGCAGTCTTCGATGAGTCAGGAGGGTTGTGTGTTTGGATTTTACACCTCATGAAACATCTTTACAAATCTATTCAGGCTCTTTGGTCTACTGGAATCTTGGATGACACTTTCCAGGTCTCCATCTTCCTCAGGTGTTTAGACATCCGAGTATAAGGTCTTCCCATCGCGCCCCGCCCAGGTCACACACACTGTGGGTCTGTGGGCTCTCCTGGTGACGTCCAGCTCAGGTTTACTAAAGTACCACTTGTCCAGAAGCTGGTTCACCTGCTCCTGCTTCGATATGCCGTGAAGCCTCTCCTCCTCATCCTCCCACTCGTCCGTCTCCTTGGTGATGAAGGGTGGGTGGGGAAGACGCAGGATCTGGTCCTCTGACGCGTCTTCAAAGAACTGCACCACGCATTTCTGGGCGAAATCCCGAGCGTGTAAAACGCAGGTTTCATCGAAGAGCTTCTGCTCCACATCCAGGTAATTGCTCCAGTAGCGCGTCTGAAGGAAGGTGCCGTGGTTGTCAAAGCAGGGCTTGATGAGGCGTCCCAGCGCTCCCAGTACGATCAGGAAGAGCAAGATGGACCATCCGAAGGCCTGGAAAGAGTGGGAGAAGTCAGCCACAGGAAGCTCTCAGACATTTGGGTGCAGCAAAAGTCAAACATGAGTCCCTTTTATAACCAAAGTTGACTTTTTAATGACACATCCTTCAGAGTCTTTCACCTCTTGTTTGCACCAGAACACCCAATTTTTTCCCAATTCCTACCTTACTTTCACGCTTTATATGTCTATTACTACAAGAATTAATTGACGAACGAATCAAGTTTCAACTGAACGAATCAAGTTTCAACTGAATTATGTTTTCAAGACTGTTAGACTGTTAGGTCTAAGATTGACCTAGCCTTTATCACCAGTGTCCCCTACAGGTGGGATTAGTTTGAGATCCCTGGTTTAAGTCCATAATTGGAATTGTCTTACAGTTTAATGAAATCCATGAAAGCACACAGTTGTGTTTGTCTGTTTGTGTATTCACAATGATGTTCCAACAACTTACTTGTGAATAGCAGCGTACGTAACGAGAAACTGCTTTGCGGAAGGAGCTGTTCCTGAAGATCACGTCCTCCTTGCAGGGAACTTTGGCCATGATTCTGACCACATCCAGACCTGTGTTGTTGGGTATACCTGAGGAATCACATCACCTGGTTTTATGGTTGAACTTTGCCAACCCCGTCTATTCTATATAGGGATGTGTGTGCAGATACCTGTGAAGAGCGAAGGGTCGACACTGATGCTGAAGGCACAGATGAAGACCTTTCCGTCGAGCAAAGTAACGAGGATCCAGACCATCGGTGCTAGCAGGGCTCTCTGGAGCATGGCTGAGAACAGATATCTGCAGGAGACACCAGGAAGTCACCAGGAAGTCACCATATGACTCACGAAATTAGTCTGAAGGTGACATCTGCTCTCAGATTCAATGTCAAAAGAAGGATTTCACTCACTTCACCACAGCAGGGTTTTTGGATCGGTTCCCGATGGGTCTCATCCACTCGTCCATCATGACCCCCGTGTGCCGGTTGACCAGGACGCCCAGGAAGAACAGGATGATGGGCGGGACAATCATCACCCCCAGGGAATACAGCTTGTTGTACTGAGGAAGGCAGGGGCAGTTGAAGTCAAAGCTGGTGTAGAGCTTGACGCTGATCAAGGCCAGGATGATGCAGATGCCGTTGGAGATGGACTCCGAGTTGGACTGGAAGTACTGGAGGACCAGCTTCAGACGCTCCATGGCTGAGATTCAACGTCTGGAACGTCGAGGCAATCCAGATAGGCCTCTTGGTGTTTTCCAAGTAACGTAAAAAACAAAATATGGCTTTTGGAAATAACGCAATCCACCATCGGAGTGGGTAAACAGCCTGAGCTTCGGTTGTGGGAGGCTTTAAGAGCTGCAGTGTTCAGAGACAATGCTTGAATGCACCTGACCAGGTGAGCGCAGTGGCCACGCCCTGCAGAACTCCCAACAACACGCTCCACCTGCTCGGCTTTTGTTCGCCCTCTTCCTGTCTCACAGCAGACAGCGATGAAGAGTCGCATTCCTTGTGTGGACATGCCTGACGAACTAAAGATGAGTCTTTGATGTGTCACATCTATAGGGGAGGCCGTGCCAGGGCAACGGGTTTGAATGGGATCCAGATCCGGAGGATAAACTCAAGCAGAAAACCTCCACTGAACAGATCAAGATCTGTCTGTTAACGCCTGAGAATTTAACAAATTCATCCAGAAACGTCACGAGAAGGATATTTAAACACAGAGCTGCACCAAACTTCAGAAGGTTCCTCCTAGTTTGGTGGAAGTCTGTAGTTTTTGTATAAACCTGATAAAAGTATCATCCAGACGAAATCAAACAAACAAAAACTTTACAAATAGTTTTATTTATTTAAAAGACATGAAAAAAAACATGAACGTGTGTGAAAGTGCTGCGATTACATCAGACGGACCGAAGAAGACGAAGAAGACCCGACGAGACAATGTCATCCCGACTGAAGGTCACACGGAGGTCGGAGTTGAAGGACATATCTCTTTACAAAAATAAAACTGCTGTGGGTTTTTAAGGTTCTGGTGTCGAGTCAAAGTCGGTGCCGCTGACAAACTGAAAGTGTTTCAGCCTGACAGACCCACCGGCAGTCAGGCTTTTGAAAGAGGGTTCAACTCAGTAGAACAAACAAAAAACTGACTGGACAGAAATATAAAAAACTAGAAAGTAAAAGAACAAAACAGGTTTCAGTCTACAAGCATCGGTTTCTTTCCGTTTCAGCGTCGCCTCTCAGGTCAGCGTGATTTCTGACGACTCCTTAGTGTCAATCACCCTGAAGACCCCCACCTTCTCTTTTTTGGCGCTCCCCTGATCTTTATCTGAAAATAAAAATGATGGTTTAGCTCAAGGAATTCGAGAAAACAGTGAAAATCATGATGATGATGATGATGATTAAAGCAGCGATGGATCTCCTCTGATCGACGCTCCAGGCGTCTCCTCACCCAGCATGTCGCTGCGGTCCAGCAGGATCTCCAGGTCTTTGTCGCTGATCACCTTCCCTTTAGAAGCTTTCATTTCCCTTGGCGGGAAAAAAAAAGTTCAGGTCATTTTCAGCTTCTTACGTTTTCCAAATATTTAAAAAGTTGCAGATGGGGCGACGGTTTCTTACTTCTCGGTGCCTCTGGATTTGAGCATCTCCATCAGCTCATCCAGGTCGATGCAGCTCTTGCTCTCGTTCAGATCTGCTTTCCCGCCTTTGAATTTGTCTACGGAGGAGAAAAAAAACGAAGCCGTCAGAATTCTGAGAGTTAAACCGAACGTCCGCCTCGTACAGCTGTGGTGAAAACGCTCACTCTTGTGAATCACCATCTGCTCCAGCTTCCTCTTGGCCGAGGCTCTCTCCAGGATCTTCTGGTCGACGGTGTTGGCCGTCACCAGCCGGTAAACCACCACCGGTTTGGTTTGGCCGATGCGGTGACAGCGGTCCTGAGCCTGCAGGTCCGACTGGGGGTTCTGGGAAGGGAAGAAAGGTACGGATGAAGATCTGCGGAGGAGGCGGGTCACAAGTCCAAACGACCCCCCTCAATGTTCTCGTTTGAGTGTGTCCTTGCGTCTTTGACGCACATTTTTTGACAGCAGGATCATCAGCCTTATTAAAATCGACTAAACCGCAACACGACATCTGCTCATTTTACACGCTGCAGTGAGAGAGCGAGGAATTAGTCTTGCACTATCACCATGCCTTCGAAAAAGACGCATAAGTATGAGAAAAACCAAGTGACAATGAGTGTTTTCTTGACTAAAAAACAATTAAAAGTTAACGACAAAAACGAGACAGATATTACTATGACATAGTAAGGAAGAAGACATCTTTCTTTATTTTTAAAACTGTTCTAACAATGACTACCAGAGGCTTTAACATTTCGATAAAAATATAGAATTTTTCTTTTTTTTTTCTTTTTACTTATGACAATCATAAGATTAACAGTTTGTTTAGTTCTCATATTGTACTAAAACTCAATCCTTGCGTAAAGGCTCCTACCGTTTATTCTTTTATTACTTTTAGGAATCAAAAAACGTCACGTTGGGATGCACACATTCTTTTTGAAGCGCATCCCAGGGATGCACTACTTTCTTGAGGTTAAAATGAACTTTTTAAGTGTTGATGATAAGAAATGCTGAACTTGTTCTTATTGTTGATTTTGAACCTTCACCCACCCAGTCGCTGTCAAAGATGATGGCGGTGTCGGCGGCCGTCAGGTTGATGCCCAGGCCTCCCGCTCTGGTGCTCAGCAGGAACAAAAATACCTCCGGATCCCTGGAGAACTTTGTCATCTGCAGGAGGAGAAGAAGAAGAAGAGATCGGTGATGTCACAAACGTTTTGTGGCGCCGCCTGAACTCTTCCGTTAATATCCTCCGAAGCTCTCCTTACGTTTTCCTCTCTGTCGGCGTACGACATGCCCCCGTCCAGCCGGCTGTACTGGAACCCCCGCAGGAAGCAGTAATCCATCAGTAGATCCAAGATGGACGTCATCTGACTGAAGATCAGAACCTGCATCGAGAAAGACGGCCGGTGGATTCAGTGAACGCGTTCCGCGTTAACGTGGATTCTGCAGGAGACGGCGGTCGGTGTGGTTCCTCACCTTGTGCCCCCTCTGCTTCAGCGCCGGCAGCAGTCGGTCCAGGATGAGGAACTTCCCAGAGCTCTGAACCAGCTGCTCGTCGATCTTGAATTCCTGAGTGGCGGGGTCGAGGGGGTACTCCACCAGGTAGGGGTGGTTACAGCACCTCTTCAGCAGCATGAGGATGTTCTGCAGCTTCAGGTAGATTTGGGCGTCCCGGGGACTCTGGGAACGCATCGCTGAGGAGGAGCTGCAACTACAGGATTCATTCCAGTCAGATTAAATCCAATCGTTGTTTCCCACGCCGTCACGGGGGGGGTGTAGGACTCACCCCGGCTCCTGAGCCTGCTCCTGCTGGACCCTCTCCAGATATTTCTCCAGGTCGTACGGCGTGTTACCTTCCTTGTAGTCCACTAACTTTCTGGTGCGACGCTTCGGCCGGCCGCTGGACGTCAAATTGACGGGAGCCTCCGTCTGCATGGAGGACAGGATGGAGGTCAAATCCCTGAACCGGATCGCACCGGAGGGACCCCCTCGCCTCAGCGCGGCTCCACGGCGTTACCTTTTCCCGTCCCAGCATCTTTTCGATGGATTTATTGACCACAGCAGTGTAGAAGGACTCCTGTTTGGCTGTCAGAGGAGCGTAAACGATGATCTCCTTCTTAGGAGGAACCTCCAGCGTCACGTCTGACTTCAGCCTCCTCAGCAGGAACGGGGTCAGGATCTGGAACCAGACAAAACCTTTAAACCCATTTCATCTGAACTTTGGTGTGATCGTGTCAGTGGCTTCGCTCTCATTGGACGACTGACCTGGTGCAACATGCTCAGGATGTTTTGCTCGCGCTCGGTGGCGACCACGCTCTCAGCCTCCCCGAGGTCGTTGATGTCGAACCAGGACTCGAAGCTGCGCAACAAGAGGTGGACACATGTCGTCACATCAATCTGAACACAGTGGCATTAAAGTGGATCGAGACTCTAGAACACGTGTGTCAAACTCGAGGCCCGGGGGCCAAATGTGGCCTGCCACATCATTTTATGTGGCCCACAAGAGCGTAAAAGGTCAGAGTGTCTTAAAATAGGTCAAAAGTGTGCTTTGACCAAAACTACATTTCCCACAATGCAGTAATTCAGCCCATTTTAACTATGACAAAAATGTTTTGAACAAAGTTAACGTCCTAACTTGTGTTTGATGTTATTTTTCTTTATTCATTGATAGTTTGATCCTTGATTGATGGAGTTCTGTGGGTTTAATAACCTGACAAATTAAAAGGATTTATTTTATAACAGAGAAACTAACAAACATTTTTTTCGATGTAACTGTAATGTTTGTAACTTGAATAAGTAATAAATTCAGTTATATTTAATATCACGGAGCAGTTACATTTATTTCACATTACATTTAGTTACATTTATGTTACATGTGGCCCTTTGAGGACAGCCGTTATGCTGATGTGGCCCTCAGTGAAGATGACCTTGACGTGAGTCTGTACCTCTTGAGGTCATCGAAGACCTCCGGCAGCAGGAAGTTGAGGAGGGACCAGAGCTCGGCCAGGTTGTTCTGCAGCGGCGTTCCCGTCAGCAGCAGCTTGTTGTCGGTGGGGAGGAGCTTCAGCTCCTGCACCAGGCGACAGTTGAGGTTTTTGATCCTGTGGCCTTCGTCTACGATCAGGTACTTCCACTGGAAGCGCTGGGACACAAATCAGACGTGGCGTGTTTATACGGTGTGGGAGAGGCCGGAGGTCATCAGGGGTCAAGCCTCAACCCGGTTATCTTTAGCTTTAGCAGAGGAAGGGAAGCGATCCTACCTGTAGAAACTTCCTGTCAATCATGGAGATCTCAAAGGAGGTGACGACCACAGGATTCATGCTGAGGGGCCCCTGGGGCCTCCGGATCTGCTGCAGGATCCGGGCCCTCTCCGACTGGGAGCCGTGGTACAGCAGCACGGACACCTGACGGACGCAAACACACCGTCAGCGGTGGAAAACGCTCAACGCCCGGGCGACGACGGCGAGTCGGCTCGTCCTCCTACCTCTGGGGCGAAGCGCATGAATTCGTTGATCCAGTTGGGTAAGGTGGAGAGGGGGGCCACCACCAGGAAAGGGCCCATGACCTTCTTCTCTATCATCATGGCGATGTGGGCGATGCACTGGATCGTCTTCCCCAGTCCCATCTCGTCGGCCAGGATCCCGTTGATGCCGTTCTCCCACAGCATCTAAGAGGACGACACAGGTCAACACCAGAGGACGGGGGGGGGGGTTACCCCCAGTGGTCGTTAAGTCATACTGACCCTCAGCCACTCCATGCCTTCGATCTGGTACCACCTCATCACCCCTCCGCTGAAGAGCCGCGGCTGCTGGGCGGGGACCGGCTGGCCGTTCACCTTCCTGTGGGGGTCCAGGCAGTGGACGGCGTTGTCTCGCACCGACTCCGACAGGCGGGCCTTGATGTCCTGGTTGGAGTCGCTCATCCGCTCGATGTCCTCGGCTTCCAGTTTCCTCTGAGACCCAGACGCATCCTGACGGACAAAAACAAACAGACTGGTGACTTAAAGTCCACGACTGAAGTCTGTTGATTCATCTACACTCGTCTTTACCGTTTCCTCCACTTTGGCTTTCTTAGCTTGTGACATTATTTCCTGGAAGAAACAAAAGAAATGGAGCAGAATCAATGTAAGGAAATCATTTCTGAGCACAAAAACAAATCTAGAAAGTAGAGTCAACGATGTCTTACTTCTTTGGACATGACGTCAGATATTTTGTAGTCTTCTTCCCTCCTCCTCTTTCTCTTATCTAGTTTAGAGGGGAGTCAAATTTATTTATGTTCACACATGAAAACCAAACAGCCGTCAGCATATTAACAGTAATAATCTGGATTTGAATGTATCAGGAGTTCTTCTCACCTTTCTCCGGCTCTGGATTGTTATTTTTCTGCATCTAAAACAAAATTGATCATTAATGAATGTTTAAATTTAAAGCATTTTAACACAGAGTTAATATTCGTGAAGATTCCCTCACCTTCTTGTCTTTCTTTTCTAATTTCTCCTTCTTGACTTTCTCCTGAAAGTAAACGGAACCATTAGCAGTGATTCGTTGGGCAGCGAACGCCACACGAGACGTTTATTTATTTATTTATTTTTACCTCGTTCTGCTGTTGCTCCATTTTAGTCAGCAGAAATTTAGAGTAGATGTTGCTCTTCTGAAGCAAATGCTGAAGTCTCCTGTAGCGAATGTCATGAGAATCCCGCTCTCTCGATTCACGGGCCTAGAAAACAATCCCACGATAGTGACAAAACAGATTAGATTAGATTAGTGCTGGATATCCTTTTAACATTTTTTATATGAGGGCAAAAACCAAACAGTTATTTATACCTTTACTAAAATTTCTGATTCTAACTTCTACTAAACTTGAAAATCAAAGGGAAAAAGACTGACTTGATTATTCAAGAACTCCTAGTCATCTATTGATGACCAGATTAAAAATGATCAATTTTCACAAATAAAACACACACATCACGATGAATTAAGAAGCAGCAAACCTGGTCCATCATCTCCCTCTCTTTTCTCTGCCCTTCCTCCATCAGCTGTTTCTCTTCCTCCTCCATTTCCTGAGTGATGACCACCTCAGGTCCCCCGTTGTCAGCGTTCACACCATCCTCTTTAAAGACATGGAACAGTCAAGGTCACGACTGGGACATCCCAACAAGAAAATGACATAGATTCTGATATGATTGCTTCAATTCACGTCTCATGAACCTGAACCAGACTGACCCCTGGCAGCTCCGGTCCCCATGGAGGTCCCCAGGGGCTCCTCGGATTCATCCGGCTTGGGGCAGTGAGGGGACACACTCCTGGATTCCTCCTTCACGCTGCTGGCAGGAGGAAAACAGATGGTTAAAGGCTTCCTGCTGCTTTGAAGGAGGAAAAAAAACTATGTACATTTGGAACTTCAAAGAACACATGAAAGGACAAAGCTATCAAGACCAATCCACGTGTGAAACCGTTCAATCGATAGACGTGCATATGTAAACTCTACAATTTTAAAATGAGGCAATTTTAAAATTATTCTAAGGGAAAATTAAAGTCGAAAATTATTATTTTTTTTTTTAAACGTTTTTTTAAGTCGATGCATTAAGCAAGAAAACACTTTTTTTTTAAAGTGTTTTCATACTTAATGCATTTTTAACGCGCATATCCTTATCGGTTTCCTTCCCTAAGGGGTGAATAAGATAAGCAGCGATGTTTACGCAGATTTTTACTCACAAATTTCTTACATCTTCATGCATATTAACTGTAATAGTTTTTACTTACCAGCTCATTGTGACAGTAATGAGGCTAATTCAAGGTTTTTCCGTAACGTATAGAAAATATTCACTTCCAGCCGACGCGAGTTACAAAAGCAGTCATGTAACTCGATAGCAGTTAGCTAGCGGTTATGTTTAAGGTGCTGAAATTAAGTTTCCCAATAATTTCTGAAGTGTATTGTTTTATCTAAAATCGTTCAAATGCACTTAGACTAAACTTAACAGTTTAAATTCCACGTTAGTCGTGTGCTGCACACAGATGGTGAGCAGTGTGCTAAACCACGACAAGCGCAGAGGGTGAAGCAAACTATGTCCAGGTAGGATTTTCAAAATAAGACGCATGACGCGGACAATCCGCTCAGACACAGGACACAGACGCGCTATTGTCTTTTATTTTGAAGGCCATATCCGTGAATTGTCGCCGTAACATCGATCAACTTGATACAAAAGGGACTTTGCTTGTAGGTGGGATTATTCATTTCGCGCCAGTACGGAAGAAACCACTGCTATGACAAAGGGTTTTTTGTGGTTTCGAGTATAAATAATGCAGTGCTCAAGAAGTTAACAAATACGAATCATCATGTCGGTAATAATTAAGTATCATGTAAAAAGGAGGTATAAAATATTTTTCTCAAACTCTTTAGTATTTTGTGAACAGAGAAACTATTTTACACAATTTTACAAATTAACCACCCCTCTTAAAATGAAATATATGCAGCACGTAATGTAATATTTCCCGCGAGTGTAAAACGCCGGTAGGCTTTTACTTGTGTAACTTGCATGCAGTTTCATGTGTAAATGGGAAAAGACTACACCCTTTGAAAACATATATAAATCTACTCGATCAGATTTTTATTTAAATCCTAAGCAAACCTGTTTTTCCTCAGCAAGATTCGTGAGAATTTAAAGAAAAAAACTGATAAAATATCTTGCAACGTGACTTGATTAAAAGCCCTTTAATCCAGAATCACGACACTTTTTTATGGTGTCTGTTACGATCCTGCAATTACATTCATACTGCATTTTATATTTCCTTGCATCCATACTTTGCTGTATGTACATTACTTTGCTGTATTTATAATACCCCTACTCCTATAAGAAATTAAAAAGCAACTATTTTTGACCCCAGAAAGTCCATTTACTCCATGTTTATCTGAGAATTACCCAAACCTGTATGAACGAGAATCCACATATCAATTTGCATATTTTCATTAACAGTTGACCTTCTCATTCCCCTTAAATGCAGAATAATTAAAAACTGTTTTAACTACAGGTTCCTATTTTGCAGGGTGTGATTTGTTTTAAAAAGTGCTGGTTTCCTCTGTCCTGACATTATCAGACACATGATCCCACATTTCCGAATCAGTGGAAGTTACAGCTTTGCTGGATTTCCTGGTGAATCAGCTGACAGACGTGGTCAGCAGAAAGTGGGCCACATTTAAGAATTAGGTTAACTAACCAACAACTTGGAATTCACACATAGATGCACAATGGAGCATTGTTCTACCATCATTCTCCATATACTAAACACCAGTCACAGGGCTCATTTCAAAACAAATTCAGTTGCCTTTATTATGAAACAAGAGAACATTGTATTTTATATATGCACTTCTGTACTGAGATTACACAGCAATTTGCAAACAGACCCTATGTAACTGGCAGGAGATATGCCGAATCAATGCAGAATAAATAATTCCAACAGGTTTTCTACACGTTACACCATGAATTGCCAACAGATTCTCCCACTTCATACAGTCTGGTAGTACAATATTTATTTTCAGTTGAAGTGTTACATGTTGAGCAACAAACTCACAGTTCAGCCACAAATTTAATGCAGACATAAAGAGTCAAGACTAGCCCAATAACGTTTTGAACACTACAGAACTGGCAAATCAGATTTGACATTATATACATAATGTTTATGTACATATAGTTTTGTACTGGACTTCAAATGCTGGACTGAGACAATGGTGTGCAGAGGCTGGCGAGGGAAATTAAAAAACAACACACACACATTCAAATGGTGACAGACAGAAATGCTGACACAAACAGCAAAATAATCAGCAAAGAGAAACAGAAGAAGGTCCAACCGGACAGAAATCTTAAAGAAAACAGATTCATTTACTAAACCCCACCGTAGGAATGCAGAGAAACACACACTCACTCATTCACTCACACACACACACACTGCTCTCATGAACCTGCATTCAGAGAGCCGAATAAGAGAGAAGTCTCTGAGAGGTCTGAGAAAGGCGGTGATGAGGAGGAGTAATTAATCAGGGCCGGGTGGGATGATCACCTATCTTTAGAATTTTTCATCAATAATATGACAGAATGACAAGAAGGACGCTTTATTTGTTTTTTGGTAGTGCGACTATATTATATACAGTACAAATGCAGGCAACTTCATCCTGTTCTCACATTTCCATGTTGTGAATCATGTCTTCTCTGTCCTGTCTGGTTGTGGTGGGGCTTTGCTGGGAGTTTTTTTTACGGGGATGACGGCCAGGCTGACGCGCCTGCAGTGTGAGAGGGCGGGGCATCAAAGTGGTAGTGGTTTCTCTCTCAGCAGCATCCTCCTGATGAAGGCTTGACAGTAGTGCCGGGGGTCAGCTTCACGTTGGGCTTCTCCCCTCCTCCAGCTGTCGCCCCTGGGCCCATCCTCTTTTTGATTTCAGCAGCCATGGTCATGAAGGCCTGCTCCACATTGGTGGCGTTCTTGGCACTGGTTTCCAAAAAGGGGATTCCCAAAGAGTCTGCAAACTCCTGCACACAGCAAAATAGATTAGATTTCTTAGCAGTTGTCAATTTTAAATTTAGAGTATGATAGCCATATGTGAAGTTATTATTCAGATAAGAATATCTTTAATCTCCCACATCTCGGACAAACGTTTAGATAAAAGCACTCAGAAAATTCGTAAAAACATTAGAACCTTAAATGTAAGAGTGAGATTAAGTGCTTTACCTTTGCAGTGGTGTAATCCACCACCTTCTTTGTTGTCAGGTCACACTTGTTCCCGACCAATAATTTGTTGACATTTTCACTGGCGTAGCGGTCGATCTCCTGTAGCCACTGCTTGACATTGTTGAAGGACTCCTGACGCAGAAAAACGCATCAAAATCAGGACAAAGCTGCTAAAAGTCATCAACAGCTTTTGCACAACCAAATATAAAACTGTTAAAAGCACATTTTTTTGCATTGACTGTTTTTTCACACTCTTCATAGATTAATTGTGTTTTAAAAATTTAATATAAAACCGAGCAACTCGGCAGAATGATTTTGTAGCTCATGAACTTTAGTCACCACACAGATGCTATTTATTCATTGAAGTGCTACAATAGAGAAGATTAAACTTTCAGAATTCGGGCAAACTTCCAACATATTGTGTGCGCAACCTACGCTCTCATATCTCTATATGAACAGAGGACAACGAGGCTCCAGCAGGGCCGTGGACTCTGATCAAAGCTGCCCGCAACTGATCTACACGTCACCAACAATCACACACAAGGACCTGTGTGAGTTACTGCACCTAACCCTGCCCTCAAGTCATAAAATGGTAAAAACATTACTGAAATTCTTTGTCGTTTTAAAAATGATCTCATATGGAACGACAGACGATGTCACCACATAAGAGGCCACAGAGAGAAAAACAGAAACATGCTTGATTCTTAATCATCAATCTCCTATTTATTAACGGACAAATGAACAGCAGTGTAAATAAACTAATGACATACGAACCTGATCTGTGACATCATACACTACGATGATACCGTGAGCACCTCTGTAGTAGCTGGACGTGATCGTACGAAACCGCTCCTGACCTGCTGTATCCCACTGTAAAAGAAGGTGTTAGCATTAGCTTAAAGGTCACGTCATGCAAAACAAATGTTTCCTCACACACCGCTTCAACAACGAAGGCCAATAGGGATCAATACCAACCCAACTTAAGAATTAGAAGCCTTTCCCTTGTTTGTTGTTGACTGTTGATTTTACAGGCTGGACTGTTAAACCTAGCATTAGCATTCAAAAAGTTAAAGAAATAACAAGAGTAACAGGTTGGATGTTTCTTTTTTAAAAATTAATGTTAATTAACACTAACTAGAGCACAAAGCGACATGTGAACTTTTGAATATATAATAAATATTTCCATTCACATCCTGTTCAAGAAAATACCTTCTCCTGTCATGAACTACTTTTCTATGTGAGCAGAGATTATTGAAGGACACTGACATGGAGAGCACTTTGCTACTTACGATTTGAAGTTTAATGGTTTTTCCATCTAGCTCTATGGTTCGTATTTTGAAGTCCACACCAATAGTGCTAATGTAACTTTCTGTGTATGTGTCATCCTGCAGAGAGAAAAAAGTCATGAATTAGACGGCTCAGACATCCGGTTCACTTCCTGTTTTACTAAGTACACACAATTATTACTATTAGTCATGACTAAGATTAGTGGAAAGCCAGCGTTGGCAGAGTGAACACTTCCACAAACTCCATGTCGCCTGTAATATTATACCTTTAATGAATGACTTACAGGCAGGTTAACTTTACTAACATTGTTTGACTAACAAAACATGTCAGATATCTATGTGATAGTGACAATTAAAGTTAATAAAAAGACCAATTTGAGAAACACTTACTGCAAATCGAAGGAGAAGACAGGATTTTCCGACACCAGAGTCACCGATTAGGAGCAGCTTGAATAAATAATCACTGTGTATGGAGGAAAAACAAATCAGAAGACATCTAGAAATTGTTAACCAGTTACACATTACTCATTTAACTACAACAATTCCTGCCATAGTGAGAGTCTGGGAACCAGTTCATAACTCAGACTTCAATCATTGACACCAGGATCCTATGAATAATAAACAGTCTTTGATTTTACGTTATTTAGTGTTGTATTCGTGTTCACCAGAGCTGCTGTCGTTACATCATTTTCAGTTTGAAAAGCCGTTATTTTGCAAGGAAAGGAAACATTCAGGACAATGAGCACCGCTGAGATCAGAATTTCAGGAGGAAGTGCAAGAAGCTGACTGATCATGTGACTGAACATGTGGGCCATTGAAAGGACTGTCGAAAACCCCTTCAAAGCGCTTCTTTCTTCTGCTCGTGCTGTGTCTCTACCCTGAGATCACTTCAAACCTCGACCTGAACTTTAACCTACAGGAACCTAGTTTTGGTTCCAGGGCCAGAGGTCCTGTCTCATCATTTGTTATGTTATAACACGTCAGGGTGGAGCTTCATTTTCTAAACATCACAGTTTTTGTGTAAAACAGCAAATAGCACTACAGTGATCAGTTAAGGAGAGAGTTCCGAGTTAAAGAAAATGTCCTCCTGCCTGGTTTGATTTGGATCCTGCTGCTCGGGTACAAATAATCCCCAGCAAAGAAACCCGATAGCAAAGGCACACAACCACACAATGGGGTAAAAAAAAAGTTGAATAAGATTTCTTGTTAAGTAATAATTAAGCACAGTAAGCTCTGTGTTGAGGTGGACTGAGAGGAAAACGATATCTAATTACTGCCTGCTTTAACTGCAGCGCTTCAGACTCCAGATCTCCTTGATATTTCATTAACTCCTTACAAATCTCTCAAGTAATGAGTCTTGATTTCTTTATTTTTGAATTTGTTGGTGACTTAATAACTTAAAATTTTAAATACTTATTAAATGTCCTTTCTGATTATGTTGGAGCAGTATGAGTTTTTTCCAAATCAATCCAATAACGTTTCACAATAAACAGCAGGCGGTTTTTAATTTCAAATGATATAATATTTATTAGCTTTTCATCATAATCTGCAAAGACTTGTTACTGAAGAGGTTCCCTGGAGAAAGACTATGGTTCAATGTGTACAGATTTCAACTAGTACATCAACAAAACGCACAGAAGCACCGTGATGTACCACTGAGCTAATCCGCTAACGTGTGACTGCAGCTGAACAAGTTTACCATCCTAACGTTTTTCATCAAGACCCAAGAAATACCGGTGAAGTCAGTTTGCCAGAACCTAAACCCATTTAGGCTAGGACACTGGGTCCCATCCCTCCCCAACATCCAGCCAGCACATCAAGTTCAACAACAACTGCCTGAATTTATTCCAATGACCTGAGAAACTCTCAGTATTCAGGTTTTGGGTTCATGACTGGCCTTTCAAAAATGGGGGTGTGTCGACGAGAAAACAGGAGGAAGAATGTCGCCTTCCAACTGTTTCAAAATGATTACATACCAGAAGTTTGGCCCGAGCACCAGGCGCACCAAGGTGTGGAGTCTTACTGTGAGGAAAAATAAATCGAGCTCAAACCCAGCTGCTATGTGTTTAATGAGTTTCCAGCCCAATATGCTTGATCTTCACAGTTCTGAAGCAGGGGAGCGAATGTACTTTCAGTTCCTGGGATCATGATTTCTGTCTTTGTGGATAACTAACAGACGTGGATGGCATGTTAAATTCTCAGAAGCATGTTGAGGCATCAGGAAAATCAAATAAAAGCAGAGAATTCTTCGATTAAATTAATATTATCCAGTCAACCTTGAGTCTATCGTGTCACAAGGCGGATCCAGACAGTCTGCTGTCAAAATAAGTCCCAACTACATCCGTAACCTCTTAAAATTAAATCCATATGAAACTAAGCAGTAATGACAATCCTTCACTTTCCCAAACACACACTCACACACACAGACACACCAATATAAATGCTGACAGACCCAAACATCAAATGAACTGCTTATCTGTCTAATATTTGGTTTCTTCGAGACCTGCTATTGTTCTGCCTCGTTCTCTTTCTTCTTTCTTTTTCCTACTAATCCCATGCAGCCGCTCACTCCTAAAACACCTAAAAATATCTCAAGCATAAACCCAGTGCCCTGGCAAAATAACAGACGCTACACTTTTCCTTCAGTTTCAATGATTTCTACTTTAAAGCATGAAATCCAGAAGTGAAACCCTGAGATGTGGATGTATTCTGTTGAGGTTGAGTAGAAGGTGTTTAACCTGGTAGTATGTTAGCAGACACAATCTCACATTAAGACAAAAAATATATTTATATATACGTGTAAACCGGTGCTGGTGGTTCTGATCCAACTGACACTGAATAACAACCACAGCGAAGGCAAGATTTTGCTTGTACGACTATTTTTTTCCCATTTTAACAAATTCCAATCATACCATCTCCATTAGAATTGTGACTGTGGACAATGGCCATTCGCATTTATTGGCCGACAACACAATGCCTTACAGTTGATCAAAATCAAGACTGAGAGAAACCTCCAAACTGAATAAACTTTGCTGCTGTGTTGACTCAATGCTACAAGTTTCTCTGACCTCAGATCTGCAAATCCAAGGTACCACGGTTCTCTTAACTTTGGTCTATTCACTATTCTATCCATATCAACAGAATACTTGTGCCAATGATGTGTCATATCATTCCTTTTAAGAAATGTCTGAAGGCCTTTGATTCCTTTTTGTCCTTTCAACTGGTAGGGTGACATTCAACACATTGCATCATTGTGGAAAATCTGTCCCTAAAATTCTGCTGGTCCATCACGAAAATATCTAGAACTGGGAAACCTGAGACAAGAGGAAATCTGAAGTGACAGATTGCTAAACTCTGCTGTGGTGAAATAGACGGCTCGCACTATGGCATGTGACATACACATGATTTAGAGGATATGTAGGGCTGCTTCAGCATTACTTAAGGACTGAGTCACGCTCAATGGCAGGTGAAGGGAACATATTTGGACGTAATCAACTGATAACAGCTGCCATAATGAAGCTTTAAGTGTGCCAATAGTGCCCTAAAGTAAAAAAAAAAAACGACAAGAGATTAAAATACATCGGCTTTCAAATGAGAAAGCCAATTAAGTTAACCATATCGGGTCTTGTTTGTGTTTACCACTTAATTTCATGTTGACTTTCTAAATTAAATTATCTAATTCTGACTGACATCGATGACAATGGTATTTTCATCTACATTAAACCCACTAAACTCAAATACATAACGATATATGTACAGTTAATCTTAATCTTAATCCAACAGACACTTATGTCCTGTACTTTCGTTTCAGCGTGAAAAGCAACGAAGCGAACCCCGGGTGGTCAAGCTAGCATACCGCCGCCGCTGGTTGGAACAGCTGGGTTAAATGTTAAGTCAATAAAGTTTGTAAAATACACAAATCTAGTGGAAAAATGTTTATAATACACATCTAGTAACACCTACGGAAATATTTTCAGTATATTTGTAAGACAAAAGGTGGACATTTAAGCTAATGCTAGCCGCTAACTTAGCTAAACTGCTAACATTACCGGTAAGTTATCTACCGATGCTAAATTACTTGTTAGCTTGTAGCTCTGCTTATTTGTCGGACCAGAATAAAGTACTTGTGATATACTTACTATTCGGGATTCATTGTCGACGTCTTCTAGTGAATTTCCAGTCGTGAATAGTCTCTTTTCCCCGTCGGCAAGTAAACAGCGCTGTTCACTAGTGAGAACGGGAGCGGCGGCTAGCTTACACTGCCCCCAAAAACCTCGGCCGGCTGGTTGTTTCTCCGTAAAAATCCAAAATGGCTGCAACTCCAACAGGAGAACCGCTAACATTAGCCAGCTGTTTGGCGTTAGAGGAAACAAAATTCGCGGGTTAAATATGTCGTGTCGTGGGGAAACAGTCTGGAAGTCTACCAGGATAAAACCGATGAACGGATGTCCGCCGAACCTGCGCCTTTCTCGGCCTCTCTTCTGTCAAGTGTGTCGCTACCGCAGGAGTGAACTGTCAAGCCCTGGAGAGATGACGTCATTTAGTGAAACGTGGCAAAGACGAGTCGGGCTCGCGCCCCGCGTCATGATATCACATATTGATCATTGATCATTGATCGATAATCATATCAGGCATGTTTCAATTTACATCTGGATTGACTGGGTTGTGAATATTTTATGAGGCTTTTATTTACAACCACGTCATTTTTCTTATTTCCTGTCACATCCGTAAAATTTGACACACGCGAGTCACTTTAGGTTATAATTTTTTTTATTATTATTTCTTCATCCGGTTTCAAGTGAACAAGTGTCTCATGAAATCCTCCTCTGGCTAATAATTGTGTCGTCACCATTTTTTTATTTTTTATTTTTTTTTTAAATAGGAGTGACCAGGAAGTAGTCGCTCCTGTCAGCACCTGTTCACAGGTGTTCATATCGTGACGTCAAACATTTCACAAAATGGTTTCAGGCCCACGGTCAGAATTGAATTGATTGAGATTTAAAAAAAAAACCCTCATGGAGTGTTAAAGAAGATATTTTTCCATATTACTTTTTAGTTTAAAGTGTTTTATGATCATGTTTGAGTCAAAGGTCACGTGGATCCTGACCTTATGTTGATGTGTTCCACATCTCATGAGGATTCCACACACAAATTCACAAGTTCCTCCTTTATTAGCTTCTATTTTCTGTCCTTCATTCTTTTCTCTTGGGGTTTAGGTGATCAGTCAGATCCAACCTTCGTTTTGAATCTGAATGATTCAACCGTCGTGGCCTTGACACGACATTCTTCATCCCAAAAAGCATCAAGATTCAATTTAAAAACATCTGAAGTTGCATTTCCTTTCATCTGTCGCTGCAATACAGCACCCAGATGCTAAATGTAATCGATTAAGCGTGGTGAAGAGTCTGGCATTGACATTCCAAAGCGGTTCTAATCTGTAGTTCATCAGGTCCTTTTTATTCAGTTTGAACTTTGTCCTCTGGCCCAACAGCAGAACAATCAAATTAAAGAAGCAAAATGTTTTGTATCACACCTTCAGGACACGAAACCTGCTTCTACATGAATGTTTGAGTGTTTATTTTAGCTTTCTCTCTCTGTAAGGCTGATAATCGTTACCACTCTGACAGCTGATAACTAACAACAGGCCATCAGGTCTGCAGAACGGATGATCAAAAGTTCAGAGTCCACAATAGAAACAGAAAGGAAAAGTAAAGCCCAAAAACCAGGAGATCAAAATCCTAATAAACTTGTGATGACCGTTAACAGTACAATAGTGGCTGCGTTCCATTTAGGTGTGGCAGTTCCTGGTATTGTGGTGGCAAAAAAAAGTTCAATTTTGTGGTTTTCAAAATTTCATCTCACATCCACTTGAAGCTGGTTTCACACCAACATGTGATTCCTGAGTTTACAGTCACATGACCCACAGGAATTCCTTGCTGCATTCTCCACCTCCCTCACCCGTCAATACTCCCAGTCTCTCTGTTTCTGTTGATTATTGTAATACCTGGTTGGTTTATTGTCCTTATATTAACTGTCCTTAATAACAGCCCTGGACAAACAGTTTATGTGAACACGATCAGCTCAGTGTGACGATGTGAGGATGAACAGGGAAAGTGATACCCTGTCATTCAACCACTGTGGGGTCATCTTAGAGCCCAGGATTCAGTTCCAATAACATGAATATTTAAGCGTTACTGATGATGGACCAGAGCGGCGCAGTGGGTTCAACTCGCAGAAAGAAGATTCTGGGTTCAGATCCCCCTGAAGACATTTCTGTGTGGGGTTTGCATGCAATCCAGAACTACTGGAAAGAACACACCTCCATAAATGAGGGGGCGGTGGGATGAAACCAGAGAACCCAGAAGGAGCCCACACAGACAAGAGAAGAACATGTCATGGAGGTGTGGAGACAAGTCAATAACAAGAACATTTAGCAATCAGAAAAATGTCAGATTTATTTGAATTATAATTTCACAGTAAATATTAATGGTTTTACAAAAAGTAAATAGTTCGAGAACAACACAGTTGTTGGTTCTACGTGACAAATTATTTCTCATTTAAACACAGAGGGATTCAAAAGTGGTGATGGTCAGTAGAACTAGAGAGAACATTCCTGTATTCCTTCTTAAGGGCACTTCTTGGTCCGGCTTCAGATAGGGTCGGACCACCAGGGGTCCAAAATTCAATCGTTTAAATTTCAATTTGAACTTTTTTTTTTTTTTTTTAATTGAAATTGTTTCAAATTCAAATATGGAATTCAAATTCAGTTGTTCAAAGTTTAATTGCCCCTTGGGGACAAATAAAATTTTTTGAATTTGAAATGAAAAAAACTGACATTCACCAAAGCTGCTCCTGTTATATTGTTAAGAAGCAAAATGGAAATAAGATCCCTGAATAAAAAGGGTTATTACACATTTTATTTTTTAAGGCCAAGTCAAACTTCATAGGAGCAAACTGGTCTCCAGTTCCTGAACTGGATGAACATACATCATGTGACGTCACACACGGCGCATCAAATACACGTTTTTTAAACATGTTTTTTAAAAAGTCAGTTTTGCTTTTGGTGAAACACGAACGAACCTGTTGGAACGTATGAAAAATAAATAAGTGGAATAACGCGCTGGAACAGATCTCGCTCATGAAGTGGACGCCTGGACCCCCAGAGGTGTGGGCTCCCCTTCTCTGCTCCGATGGACCGGTTTCATCCGGGTAAGGCCGTCGATGGTGGAGCGGATGGAGGAGAACAAATCCTCCATGTGGGTCTCCAGAGCTCCAGATTGCCTCTCGATCAGCAGCAGGGAGTCTCTCAAAACTGCAGAGGGAGGGAGGGAACGCAAAAGGGACTGAGTGGGGGGAAACGATGAGGTGAATGCTGGGAGTTTTATATTTGTTACATCAGCGTGGGGGACTGACATGGAGACGTGGTGTTGATGCAGCTGAGGAGGAGCTCTCCGGTGTGCAGGATGGAGGAGGTCAGGGGCTGATGGGCGTCCACCTGGAAACTCTGACAACACCTCCACGTTACAAAGACGCTACGAGGTCGTAGGTGCGTGGGCGTGGCTTTAAGACGACTCACCTGAGAGGTCTTCCCACCGTCTGCGTCCACAGTGGGGACAGCCAGCAGCTGCATCTTCTCTAACGCCGCGTACAGCTGCTGGATGAGCTGCTCCAGGAGGGAACTGAACACCTGGGAGAGACAAAAAAACACGTGTGATGGTAACGTCAGAAAGAAGAACCATGAAGGGGTTAAAGACCTGTAGCTCTGGTAGGTGATGATGTCATCAGATGTCAGATGTTGTTTGACATCATTTCTACCTGGATGTGCTGCATCAGGGATTCGTTCTGCTCCTGGTTCTCCTGGTTTCTCCTCAGGTCGACGCCACGCAGACGTTCCGCCTCCCCGAGGCCTGATTGGCTCACTCCTCTGACAGGCTCCATCCAGGCTTCAGAACTCCTCCCCCATGGTTTGGAGCCCCAGTCGGCTGTGGATCGACATGAAGGAAGATAATCTGGATAAAGAACCTCCATGAGAATCCAACATAAGAACGTCCGTTAAATACCCGTCTGAGCGGCGCTCATTTCCTGTCGGATCATCTCGTCTCTGGAATGACGGCTTCCTCCAGGATATTTGGCGCCGAGCTCCTCCCCCTGGTCTTCATCCTCCTCCTGTTTCTCCAGCAGGAGGGGGGTGGAGGAGAGGATGGAGGTCGCGTCTGGATCCAGAGACCCCCAACTGGCTCCGAGGGGTCGGCTCAGCTGAGCCGTCGCCTCCCTCACCTGCAGACAGACCGATGAAGGAACGCTCCGTCGAGGGGGCCGACGGTTTCCCGAGGGGTCCGGAGCACTGACCTGTCTGGAGAGCAGCTGCAGCTCCTCCAGTTGCTCCGGTAACGGCCGGAACTCTTCGTCCACCTCCCCCCCAACACACCTGGAGCGTGGAAGGAGACTGGTGGAGCGGATGAAGGCAGGGGAGAGGGAGGAAGAGGAGGAGGATGGAGGACGGTGATGATGTCGCTGATGATTCGTTCCGCGTCTGCTCTTACCGTCCGGACTGTCCCGGGAGAAATCTAACGGATCTGATTGGGAGATACTGGAGTCTGGATCGGATTGGGTGAACACCTGCAGATCAGGTGACCTATGACCCACACTGAGGGAGAAACCCAGACCTGACAGGCTCCTGGAGCTGCAGAGGTGATCCGGTTCGATCCCCGAGTCCTGCAAGTTGGGGTCGGTGAGCAGGAGAGAGTCTCCCCTGAGTTTGGAGGGATTCCACTCAGTCACCACCTGCCCCGGCCTCAGGGGGTAGGTGTAGTCCAGCAGGGCCTGGTACTCCCTGTTCGGGTCCCAGCTAGAAGAATACCTGTCCGGTGAGGGGGGCGGAGCTTTAGGGATGGCACATGCCCAGTAGTTCGCCTGATGGGGAGACATTGGGGATACTTTTGATTGAGAGTGTTCTTTATCCCCTTCTCCACTTTGCTCCGCCCTCCCTCCCTGTCCCAGTCGGGTCCGGCCCGTCCTGGAGCCCCCCAGACGAGGGGTGTAGGTGGGGTACAGGACGGTGGAGGTCAGCCGGGGCCTCATGGGAGGATTTAACCTCTGGACCTCCAGGATGGAGCTGGAGGGGCTCCGCTGGGACGGTCTTCTGACAGAGAGAGGAGATCCTTCACAGAACGGACCGACCCGGAGCTCCGAGACCCCCAGGGGGGAGCCGAGGTCGTCTCTCCAGCCGGAGGAAGAGGAGATGTCACTGTGGGAGAGGTCAAAGGTCTGTGGGGGAAGAGCTTCTCTCGCTCTGGTCAAGACACTCAAGGCCGGGTGGGGCTGGTTTTCTTCTGTTCTTGTTGAATCCAACTGTTAGAAGTAAGAAAGGAGAATGAAACACGGCTGGTCTCGTCTGTTCAAGTCAGAGATGCATGGAATTCGAAACCTTTTCTGCTCATCCTGTTAAAAATGATTGAAGAATAAAGACAAATAAATGAAGAAGAAGTTGTAATAGTTCAGTTTTGTTCATCTGTTGCGACAACATTTCAATAAATGCAGCATCATTCATCTCAAACTGACCCGTAACAGTGAATAAACATGATTCTACACACTCCTGCTCACCTGCTGTGTGTGTTCTGGTGGATCTGTCTTCTTTAAGATGGACGCGTGTTGTTCTGTGGCGAACAGAGGCTTCCTGGCTGCGTACCGTCTGTCCGTCAGGTACCTGGATTTGGGCGCCATGGCAACGCTTTTGTGTGACTGTTGTGAGTCTCTGGTTCTCTCTGTTTCATCCGGGAATCTCCTGTTGAGTTTGAAGTCCGGTAGACGTGTCGTCCGTCGCCGCTCCTCCATTTGTCAAATCCAAAGCAGGAAGGTCCTGTAAACTGAAATCACATCCATTTAGTTGGTTGGTTCTCCATAGATTCTGGTTTTGATCCAGATCCTCGTCATCAGGTGAAACCACATCGAACTTCAAGCACAAAGCAAACAGTGACAGACTAGAAATATGATGAGTTATCCTCCAATCACAGTCAGGCATCTTATTTTGGTGGGTGTGGTATTGGAATCGTTCACTTCCTGTATCGGCCACCTTATGATGGGTCACTGCTGGTGGAAACCATGGCAACAGGTCGTGATATCAAACACAAGTGACCCACACAAAGGGGGAAACGTCCTCAGAGCCTCTAAAGAGCCTGAATCAAACCACAGCCCGCACAAAGCTGCCTTTATGACGTCACTATTAATAAAATTGATGACAAATGATTAAAAATGGCGTCTGGTCAAAGAATGGACACGCAGTCTGGACCAACTTTGGACACTTCTTTCGGATCCAATCACAAATTCGAGCTGTTTATTCTCTATATTCTATTATTTATTTTGACACGTTTCCCACCGCTGAACGGGTCCGATGGCTGCAAGTCGACACAATAATCACTAATCGATGATCAATCAATGCAGACCGGTTGATAAACTCCTTATGTAGCCATGAAAACTCTGTCCGGTTCCCAAAATAACTCACTTACCACATTTATCAGGTTATTTATCGAGGACTGCCCATTTGTTTTAGACCCCAGCTCCAGACTCCTTCCTCTCGCCGTGCTGCCTTCACGGGCTTTCCGTTAAATACTAGTGCGTTCAGCTGAGCGCTGAATGTTATTGTTCTGATTTTTTATTTGCTTTATTAATAAAACACTCATCTAAAACCTAGTACTAAAATTGTACGATCTATCTATCTATCTATCTATCTATCTATCTATCTATCTAAAGTCGTATCAAGACAGCGGAATAAATCATGGTTATTTTGAACACATAGAAATCAAATGGGTTACATATCAGTATATGATTATTGCTATGACTGAGTTAGAAGGACAAATTTTCATAAGCAATGTTTTGTAGATATTTTTAAAAATTGGCAGATTTTAGCTTTGGAAGATTTGTCTTTGTAATTATAGAAAATAAGAGAGACTGAACACTTAAAATGGATTTATTATTTACATAACCGCCGAGTAATTGGAAATAAAGCTTGTTTTGTGAAATAAAAGTTCATTATTACAACTTTCATGACGGAACGTAAAGGCAACATAACAGCCTCTTCCGATTTGAAATCGGAACAGAAGTGGCGCTGTGAGTCCCTCTAGTGGATAAAATAGGAAGTACAAGAACATCTCATACATTAAATTTCTAGTAATACTTGAACCACACATACTGTACTGCTACTGCTCCTATAATAGTTGGTAGAATATCAATGTTATATATTTTGCTTTATGTGCTCTTAATTAATTAGCAACATACAAGACTTTTAAATAGGACCATCTTTCATTTTATTCAACATTCACACTTGCTGACAGAAAGTAGAACCAGGACTCATTGCAAAAAAACAGGTAAATGATATCTCAGAACTACAAGTTATATGTGGCATTATTTCTTTTCTTGGTACAAACATTATCAGCTGGGATACACTTGTGTTAAACTTGCTTTTCAACCCACATGTCAAAAATATGCTGTAAGGATCCACATCTTGTTTCCTGCATTTATGAATCCAGACACTGTTCAAACTTTTTCAACGTTCTCCACCATCTGTGGTTTATAAAGTGTCGATTTTAGGGTAATGAACTAGAAGTCAACACAGCGGCCTTTTCTCTCCCAGTCTCCATAGCGGGTGGGCTCTAGACCTCGAGGACCCCCCTTCTCCTTGGTTACAGGGTTCACATCATCAGGGAATTCTGGAAAACAACAACAGGATGGTTCTGTGTTCTATTTCACAAAGGCTTTATCTTTATTTAAACAAACAGTTTATAGTTAACACGGTGTTTAATTTATTAAACCCTTGTAGTTAAACAAGTGATTCCACACATTATAATTATTAAAGGTCTAATGATCTTTTTCCAAAGACGTTTCCAGTTTGACAGGCTGGTTATTAAACTACTATGATTCTCACTTTCCAGAACATCTTTGGTTTTCTCCTCCGGGCTGTCAAACCGACCCTGCGGGGTTTTGGCTTTCTTCAGCGGCTCGTTGTCCTTCAGGGCACCGCTGGACGTCCGACAAAACCCTGAACACCCAGCAGATGAGAAAATAATGACTTTTTAAGGAACCACGTAGTATAGCATGCTAACTCTAGCTCTGACAGAAACCATAGAAACATTATGCAAATCTATATGAAACTCTGTGGCTACATGAAAACGACAGGTGCGCATGCTAAAATAAAAACAAAGGTGCTAGCTTAGCCGCTCGCTAATTAAAAAGGACGCACTGACCTTTAAAAACAGCCTCCACGGATAACCTGTGTTTGCTAGCTGTTGAACAAACCCGTAAAACAGACATGCCGGCAGTTTAAATGAAAACAAACGACACCTGCCTTCTGTTCTCGGGCACTTTCACAACAGTGTTGTTGTTTGTCGACTCTCTTTTACGTCATCATCCGTCGCCGGAAGTCACCGACAATCCGGTGCGGTGTTTAAGTATGGCCACCAGGGGGCGCGCAAAACACTCACGATGAGTTTCAAGGTGCGCTGATTTTACATCAGTCAAATAAAAAGTCCAGTTAAAGATAATTTCACTTACAGAGTATTTCACGACTTTATACGTTGACTGTTATCTTTTGTGTGATGGTATTTGTTGATAAAGGTTGTTGAAGATTGAATGGATTAACTATGTGCAGCGTATCTTTCTAAACTTTCCCTTTTTCTTTATCAGTGATCACTTTTCTCCATTGTGTGTGTGTGTGTGTGTGTGTGTGTGCATGTGTGTGTGTGTGTGTGTGTGTGTGTGTGTGTGTGTGTGTGTGTGTGTGTGTGTGTGTGTGTGTGTGTGTGTGTGTGTGAATCCAAGGGGCTGCCAGTTACTTAGTGCAGATAATTTTGAGTGGATGATGAAATTCTCCTCTACATTCCTCGTCAAACTTCTGGAAAAGCAGTCCTGGAGAATGTCACATCACATAATACACACACACACACACACACACACACACGCAGCTATAACCGTAACTTTTTTATTCATTCATTGAATAATTTCGTGACTTTTAAAAAATTTGCCTGGATTAGTGTTTTTTTCTTTACATTTATCTGTTGAACACGTGAGTTTTTATGCATTTATCTGCTGTTATATTTAATGTTATATATTTTTATGTTTTATTTCCGCTGCATCTGTAAAAAAATGAAATAAAATTAGTCCGTAAACAGGTAAATTTGGGTTTTTTCCTTTGGAAGAATTCAACCTTTTCAGCTTGTGTGTCAAATCTCTTTGCTCTTGAATCTCAACTGTTTGCTTTGACCCCTCGTGACCCCTGGTGACCCCCCCCCCCAGCCCCCCGGCTCACCTTTAAAAGGTGCATCAACGTAATAATGGAGAAAATGCCCCAGAGGATTAACAGCAGAATATTTTGTTGACAGCGTCAACATGTCATCCACAACCTCAAGTCTGGATCCTCCACAGGAACACAGGAGGTCATGTTTGGACCCCCCAGTGGTCAAAGAGATGAGGTGAGATGAGATGAATGAGATTATTCTCAGGGACAGTGAAGATTCCTGCTTTTAGTTGTAATCCAGTGGCACGTCTGGTTTTCATTTTTATCATTTACAAGACAGATCATTCTAAGAATGTTTTTTCTTCCTAGACACATCACCAAAGGGATGCTTTTTATTATTTAGGGACTTCAGTCATTTGCATTTTTTTAATCTCCTTGGTTACAAATGGAACTTCAGCTCATTCTGTTTATGACATTTGTCTCAGATAATAATTTGTGGGTTTAACACACCTGCGATGCTTTTATTTTGAAAATTGAACTTTCTGTCTGGTCTAAAATAAATTTAAGAATTTTAATGATTCCAAATCTTCAGTTGCAGTAATAAAGTTTTAGCTGTACTAGCACACACACACACACACACACACACACACACACACACACACACACACACACACACACACACACACACACACACACACACACACACACAGTCAGTAACTTTAAAAAAGTTTAAACCACAGTCTTGAATCAGTCCCCCCCCCCTTTCAGAGGTAATCTTTGTCCTCTCTGACGTCATCACACTCAGTCTCGTTCCCAGTCGGGTCACGGGTCAGATTATGTTTTTAATTGAAAGGTGCAAAAAGAGAAGTGCCCTGTTTTTACGCATCTGAGTAAAAAGTCTATTAAGGTTGCAGATAAACACAAACAAACACCGACGACAAATATTTACACACACCGTTTTGTTTTTGTCACACATCAAATATGAAAAATATGCTGTTTATGAAACATGGAGTCCGTAAAACAACGAGCGGCTGATGGTCCGGTCCGGTCCGAGTTCGTGGCGCACATCGTTCATCATGACGGACCTGAAGTATTTCCCAAAACGTCTCTCCGGTCCCTGCAGGACTCAGTCAAGACCCCTAAAGGGTCCTGATGTGGGGCCCCATTAGATGGGAGTGTTGTTAGCAGTTAGATGCAGCACCGCGGGGGGGGTGATGTTGAGAGGAGATACGGGTCTCCCCCCTCCGCGCTCAGCCCCGGCCTCCAGCGCCTCCAGCAGATAGTCGGCGCCCGGCTCTACTCGCAGGTCGACACGCTGCTGATCTTGGTGGTGTTCTCGGTCCAGGGCTGCAGGTTCTGCAGGGCGTACAGGGAGCTGTTCTGCAGGCACAGCGGGTCGGGGGTCACCGGCTGGTTGATGGTCTTCTGGAAGGCCTCCTGCTGCAGCTGCATGAGGATCCGGTTGGCCTGCTGCCGCTCCGCCTCCCGCTCCTCCGCCGTCTGCCGCCTGCAACACGGACACACGGTGAGACATGGAGATCTCCGGTAGGCCGTGAAGGCATCACGGTCACCTCTAAATGTTCCTGAAGTTTAAAGCCAAAATTAAATGTTTCTTTTAATAAATTGCCTTTTTTTGTTAATAAATTTTTTTTGCCTGAATTTGCGTCTGTTTCATGACATGAGTCCAAACAATATCCTAAAAAGCACACAGTTGATCTAATAAATTGAGACATGCGTTTTTATTAAAAAGAAACAAACATTTTTGGATTATTTTTATTATATTTATTTCTAAAAATATATAATTTATATAATTTGAAAATATATTCACTATTTTACCTCATTCGTTTTAATTATTTTTGCTTATTTTTGCTTACAAAACAAGCAACTGTTCGAGGCTCACAATCCGGTTAATCTGTAAAATCATCCTGACTGCTGTCTCACAGAGGAAGGATTTGGACTTTATGAGATACTAAAAAGCATTCAAGCTTTATTTTCGTTTCGTTTAAAGTCTGCGAATTATTACAAGGTTTTATTATTTTATTGACTATTAAAACAAAATTAAAGGAAAAAGCAAAAACCTACACAAAGTCTGAAGGCCGGACTTTACTTCAACTCATCATAGAAAACGAGAAGAGTCATTTTATATTTTAATTAATTTTGACCCGAACGAGCGAACAATTATTCATTAAATAATCCGACAATTAAACAAAATTACAAAATTAATATTCTTAAATTATTTAAATAACATTTTAATCAAGATGAATAAATAATGTGACAACTTAAAATAAGTATTAATTTCTGCTAAATGCATAAATAATATTTTAAACAACACCTTTTCCTACTATTTATGTATTTTCAGGATAAATTTAAAAACAATTGAAATGAAGACACTCCAATATAGAATTATAATCGCAGCTTTAAAGGAAAATATTTGACATTATTTTTAATGAAATTACCTCGGCCTTTCACGTGAATTAACACAAAGTTTAAGAAGTCATGTCAATAAATTGATTATTAATTAAATAGTGGGTTTTACTCTTTGATCTCCTCCATATACATTAAAAATAATCCCGTTTAGTAAAGAAACACTGATCTATCTTGTCATTTCTAATTCCTGCCTCACAGAAAGAAGCCATTTAAAGCCTGCATGATTATTGATCCATTTTAAAGTTGAACGATCACCTGGATGGGTGATCAAACTGTCACTTTTTAAACAACTGTTTACTGACTATTTAAAACATCTAATCCAAAAATCCTGGAATAAATCCAACCTTCCCGACAACTGTGGGTTTTTTTTTGTCTGGACAACATTTGCGTATGTTTTGTTATATTTGCGTCAAAAAGTTTGCGTCAGAAAGCAATCGTCAGTCATGAATGTGTCATTTAAAAGTTCCGGTCAAATAAAAACATTTTAAAACCCCAGGAGGAGAGGCCCGCAGCTCTGAAATATGTAAACCTAAGAACTGAGCTTCACCTCCACTTGGTGCGTCGGTTCTGGAACCAGGTTTTGACCTGCGCGTCCGTCATCTTCAGAGCCTTGGCGAGGGCGGCCCGTTCGGCCGACGCCAGGTACTTCTGCCGGTGGAACCGTTTCTCCAGCTCGCAGATCTGCAGCCGAGTGAAGGATGTCCGAGGCTTCTTCTTCTTAGGAGGCGTCCGGTTCTGGTAGGGGTGACCTACGCGACGCGTCACAGTGAGGGGTGAGAGGGACACTGGACCGGACCGGACCGGACAGAGCGGGGCGTGAAGGAGGAGCAGGAGATGAAGGAGGGATGAAGGTGTGAAAGAGCAGAACAGCGTGAGCAGAGCATTGAATCTGACCTGAATGCACTAAATATCATCCACTATTTAAAAAAAAAATAGAACTTTAAGAAGCACAAAAACACACAATAATAGAATCAGTTATTAATTCCGCACTTTTTAGGGTGTGTTTGCTCCAGATTTATTTCTTATTCCCTCGTATCATATCAGAACTCTCCAGATGTGGATGTTTTATAGCAGTAAAGTTCCAATAAGTGTTTAAGTGATGCCCCTGAAGGCAAAGCAGGCCAAGCAGCAGAAGATACATAAGTCAAACACACTGGACACACACACACACACACACTGACAATAAGACCTTTAAAGAGGAGCAGGAGGAACCAGACGGTCTGGTACTGGCAGGAAGAACACGTGACACGCCGGTTTATTCCAATTATCATTCAGTTCAATTAATCGTTAAATTATTGTTCACCACTGACTTTAATAATTTCAGGTAATCAGGTTGAAAAAACGAAAATCGGATGTTCCCACCAGGAAAACATCCCTGAATGATGTTTTTCTCTTGCTAGGATACCGACCAAATACATTCTAATCGATAATCATCGATAATCACTCAGAGACCTGATAAAATGCTTTAGAGTTTGTAATATGATTAAAATATTCAGCCACGTTTTGTACGATATTGATTGTATATTATATCACATTATATTATATATATATATATATATATATATATATATATATATATATATATATATATATATATATATATATATATATATATATAATTTAATTATATTATTATACCTGAGAACCTGTCTTTGGTGTAGCGCCGGTTGCTCTCCATCCACGGAAACGTCAGCGCCGTCAGGTTGTTGATGTTCCCGCTCACCGGCGGAACGGACGCGTTCCCGCAGCTCATCGGCCGGTGCGCGGGGACGCGGATGACCCCCGCGGCGTTCGCGTTAGTCCCGTTGGCATTCAGGCCCATGTTCATGTGATAAGGCCCGCCGAGGGAGGCCATCCCGCACGAGCTGGCGGCGCCGTTATATCCGTTGTTCCCGCACGGGAACCCCGCGCCGTTCACGCCTCCGTTGTACGCCGCGTGTCCGTAGTCCGGTTCGTGCATCTTCACTCCCAGCATGCAACTCTGCTCCACGTTGCTGAGGATCTGATCGATGCCGAAGCTGATGGGCTCCACGTGCGCGTGCTGCTGCAGGTGCGCCCCCAGAATCCCGAGGTGATCCATGGCACCCCGCGAGCCCCCGGCTCCCGCGCGAGGCACAGAGGTTGCTCCGCGCGCGCCGCTCCCTGGCCCTGGACTCCTCCGTCTGCGCGTCTTCAGCTCGAGCCCCGGTCGTTATCTAGTGAGGGCGCACGCGGGTAGGTTTGTCTGTGCGCGCGAGACGAGGAGGGGTGGGGGGACGTACCCCCCCCCGCCTCCTTCCACCTCCATCCCGTCGCGCGCGGACATCCATCAAACTGCCAAATAGACAGCGAGAGATTAAGAAGCGATGTTGGGACTGGATTGGTTAAAGACTGTTCGAGGCTCATAAAACACCGATTAACAGCTGGGGAAGATCAATAACGGAACCAATCAGAGCCAGACACGCGCGTCACGCACATTTTTTTTTTTTTAAAAGACTTTCTTTTTACCTTCATCCTCTTTAGACGCACAAATCGGCTCCTTTTCGGAAAAGTTCGTCCGAGATCGTGAAGATTTTAAAATAGCATAATGATACGGACATTGTACTCCTATAGAATAAATAATCTGGATTAATTAAAAACTGCTCCAGTCTGTTTTATTATGAGGCTGCAGTGGCTCTAATGGATTCAAATGAACCGGAATAAAACACTAAGAATTATTGATACTTAATGCGGGCCACTCGTTCATTGTTATGGAGCCGGAGTCATTATTAATTCATGTTCAGACTGATGACATTGCCGCAAACACCGATGCGTTTTCATTTGTTACCGCGGGAACCGAGAATATTCCCCCCCCCCCCATTTTTAATATGGATTAAAAGAAACCAGAGTTAAAGTGAATTTTTAATACGACAAATAAGTCATTATTTGACAGTGGAAACATTCATTAAAAATATTAATGATCGGTGGCTCTGCAGCGCGTTTCCGGGAAGGATGTTCGGTGGATCGTTACAAATGAACGGAACTCTGTTTAACCGTAGATCATAAATAACGAGCAGCATTTTCTACATTTCCCAATAAAGATATTCTAAGATGAACAACAATTAAATGTGGGATTAAACCATGTGGTTCCTCGATTTCCCCTCCTTCTAAAAGCCACTGGGACTTAATTACTTCACGGGTATTAATAATTGATCAGCTTCTAACGGCTCTCATTGGCCGATTGACCAATCATCAAACTTTAATGCAGCCGGCAGCCTATCAGCTCCAAGACACGCAGTCGTTTGTTTAAATGTGGACCAACAACCAATATTATGGGGTGGAGAAGAAAGAGGGCTAAATTACTCGGATTACTCAGGGAAGATGAGGCGTTCAAAGACAGTCCGATAAAACTGCACTGAAAAGTGACGTTTAAAGAGAAAACCGCGTTGTTGCGTGACGTGATGGAAACTTGTAGTCTGTGGGAAATAACAAGATGTGATTGAAGAACCAGTCAGCAGCAGAGCATCATGGGGAAAATTAAAATTACAACATTAAAAAGACAGGGGAGCCATTTTTATTCTCTCTCTCTCTCTCTCTCTCTCTCTCTCTCTCTCTCTCTCTCTCTCTCTCTCTCTCTCTCTCTCTCTTAAAATTAAATTTTTCAATTACCAACATCATTATTCTTCATAGCTTTTAGTAATTTTGTCATGTCGTCCTCTGATTGGTAGGCTTTGAGTTCAATTCCCGCCCCTTGAGGTCTGAATGTTCCTCTGTCGTGTTATTGGCTGTCACTCCTGTTTTGGCTCCTCCCTCTGGGTGTGAATGGGCGTGAACTTTATTTAACGTTCTATTATGATTGAATTACAGATACTGATCTCCAGTGGTCTTTAAATACAGGCAACATAATGTGGATTGATTTATATTGTTTTAAATTTAAATAAATACAGGAATCAGCTGTATAATTTTATCTCATAATATACTCAAATCTTAAAACACATTAACAAACTGTTTAAAAAGATTTTTTTGTGAAGCTGCTGCCACTTAATTTCTGTAGATTTAAAGTAATGTATAGAAATACCTAATATAAAATTATCAAACCAATAAAGATAAATTATTATATTTGTTCAAAACAAACATGATTAATGCGCCTATATTTTCATTATTTATTGATTTTCTTTTACACAAATTAAAGTTTAATGCACAAAACAAATTGTGCTTTATTGATGAATGTGAACCAATAGGAGGAAATGAATTAAACTTCTTGTCTAAAATGTTCGTGATGAAATGAGGTTTTTGAACACAAACGTTTAGTTTAAATCCAGTGAAAGTTATCAGTCCAACAAACTCAAAAACACAACTGAAGAATAAATTGTTCAACAGTGTTTTAATGTGAATATGTTGAATACCTTCTGTTGCTCATTGAATTCATCCTCACTAATGTTTTGTTCTCAACATTGATAGTAGAGATTTAAAAGGTCTGTCCAGTCTGCATTAAAATTATGCTTCTATTAACAGTTTAATGACAAAACAGTATAAGAATGCGATTAGATTCTGGAATCTGCAGATGATCTGCTTCTAAATTTTGCAGTTTTTATCGATTTGATTTTACTTTTTAACAAATATTTGATCATAAAATTCTGCATGAAGTCACAATTTTATCCCAGAGCCTCTGATATTTGAAGGAAACAGAAAGACAAACTGGACTTTAAATTAAAACTCGTGTTATTTTAATCATTATTTTACATTTTTCTGCTGTTTTACACAAGTTTTCCTCTGGTTCTGTGAACATCAGACTTTTGGAGCCTTACAGTTTCAGCTCCGTACTTCCTGTTCTGGAACAATAAGGAAAAAATGAGACATTTTAGTGTGAAACAC
This sequence comes from Antennarius maculatus, assembly GCA_013358685.1. NCBI lineage: Eukaryota > Metazoa > Chordata > Actinopteri > Lophiiformes > Antennariidae > Antennarius > Antennarius maculatus. The sequence continues at coordinate 19,651,243 of CM023616.1, forward strand.
TTCAGTGTAAAGTCTGTGTGAGTCCTAAAAGGTAAATCCACTGGATATGTAAAATAAAACAGCCGTCGGCCCCCAGAGGATCATTATGTGCTGCAGTCTGACGCTCTGAAGGCCCACTACGCCTGACAGCAACACCACCAGTGGCATCTTTTCAAACTCAATTATCGAGCAACTGTTTCGGATGTCCTTGTGGGGCCTGAAAAAAAAAGAAGACATCTTCATTTCAAATGGAGACACTTATTGATTTCCTCCTCCTTTAAGCAGCAGAAGCTCCGAGGGCCGAATCAGCGGCTCCGACTGTCAGGGTCCATCAGAGGCTTGGACTAATCTCTGATGCGACAAAAACAGATGACCTCCCCCCCCTTTCAAATAGCCCCTTCTGAAGGATTACAGCCAACACTACGGTCATCAGTCCCATCTGTCACACCTTACCGCTGAATCGATGTGTGTTTGATTTAATCTGAGGTTCATCTGAGACTGGGATGCGTCTAAATCTGCAGAAATGCATCGCATTTAATCAGTCATATTACTTGTTTTGCAGGTTTGTGGATTGAAAATGAAAGCAGATAAACCAGGAAGTTCCCATAAATCCATCCATCCCAGTGATAATAGCTGGAGGGGGCTAGGGGTGTCTAGGTGGTGGGGGGGTGGGGGGTGTCGGCCTATACACCCCAGACCAGACTGACAGACGTTAATAAAGTTTTTCTCTTCCAGGTCTGAAATAACAGTTTGAGCCGCTGAGATAAGTGAGTCGTCATCCTGTTTTTTCAGTAATGCAGGGAAACAGCAGCCAACCAAAGGGAACTTATGGACCCCATAGCCCCCAACACCCCACCCCTCTTGCCTCTCTGACCCCCCTCCTCCCCGACCAAAAAGGAAGGACATACCTGGCTGGGCTGCTTCTGTTTTGCAACGCACATCAGTGTGCGTTCAGACTAATAATCATCTTAATAATGCGTCTGTAAATTAAATTCTTATTTATAAGCGGCCAATAGAATGAAAGAATGAAGCCAGTGTCTCTTTTTCTGGTTCTTTCTCTCGACTTGGTGTCTTCTGGGCCTCAGCGACGTCTGCTCCCGCTGCTGTTTTCCTTCCTGGGCTGTGATTGACAGCTCCCTATCAGCGCACTTATCATCTGAATGTCAAGGACTTCCAAAAAATCCCATTTTTAGGTGATTGATGGAGGCCAGTCTTCAAGCCGAGAGACAGAGAGAGTGAAAGAGGAAAAGTGGGTCAAAGAGAAACGACTGAAAGATCCCACCGGAGCTGAACGCGGCCGGCAATTTAAAACCGGGATGAAGCCGTTTGAATAGGAAGATGGAATTATTCCGTTTTTACTGTTATTGTTCAAAAACTGGACTGAAATCAGAATTAAAATGGAAAATTTGTGGAAAATGATTTTTTTTTTTTTAACATGCAATGAATTAAATGACAACATTGTGCAAAATTAGCTGATATAAAAGTTACACGTTAGTATTTGATTTCAAAATGTTTGAAAAGTATGTAAAAAAAACCCAAAAACCACGGGACAATTAAGTCTAGATTTATTCAAGCGTTAACTTAAATACTGTAAATCCATCATAGATGGTTTGAATGGAATTGAACAGGAGTTAAATACTTCTGCAGATGTTAAAAATGCACAACCTCCATGTTTCCATCTCAACGCTCAGATGTATGCAGACGATCTGACAGATTAATGACTCAGGTTTGATTTTTTTTTTACAGGATATGACAGTAGAGAAGAGAATAAACGCTCAGGAATGTGTATGATAGGCCGACGGTTTGGGGCGTGGTCTCGATCACTGATCGATTGCGATTGGCTGCGATCGCTTCTCATTTCTGTCGTCCGACAAAGTCGAAAGTCGACTCCGAAATGAGTTCAAACCAAACTCGAATCTCCGTGTATGCCTCGCTAAGCAGGATGAAGAGATGATATTTCATATCCAAAAGGTCAAAGGTCAAGTTTATTAAGTCCGGTCATTATTTTACACGTGAATATGAGGATTGAAGGTGAGACTGTGGGATTCCTCTCGCCTCCAGCCAAACCTCAGGATTATTCTCGACTGTCTTCTTCTGTGGTGTTGGAATCATCAGAACTTCCTCCAGGCTGCATCGCGTTCGCCAAACCAGGGCTTGTAAGGCTAACGAACCAGAACCGTCCACGTCGTTCCCATATAAGGCCTCCTGCCATAGGTTGTTGACCTCCTGGAGTGGTCGATGGGAGGAAACCGGGAATGCTTTGGCCTGAGCGTTCGGAGCGGAAGATGTAACTTTTAGATGTGGATGAAGAAACGTTTTCTATTGTGGGATCACGGATGAACTCTGTGTGAATTTCCAGAGAGGAAGAATCGCATTCGCTCGGATCAATCAAGCTGCATGAATGTGAAGAGTGGACATTCCACTCCATGCATGGGAGAGCTTTAAGTGACGCTCGTCTCCTCGTTACGTGGACGATTAGCTTCTGGCTAACAATCATTGGAAATGCATTCAAAACGTTCAACCGTCTGAAGCCTCAGCTTGTCAGCACCAAGTGTCATTAGAGGTGAAGCCTTAGACACAACAATGGGGTTGTGATGCCGCAGAGCAACACTGGAGCCGGTGTGAAGCTTCCCGCCACAGACCAAACACAATCCATCACGCCGGACCGGCTAATGTAGCGGCTACATCCAGCCGTCAGCACCCAGCACACGTTACAGGGAGTATTAAATGTACATCTAATCTCTCTAATGCGTGTTTTTATCGTGTTGTCACCATGGAGCGGTTGACGGCCGTGGCGATGCTAGCTTTTATAGCAGCGGGGCTAACGGGAGGTCTGCTGCCTGCAGGGTAACACGCTGTTGCTGGCTTCGTCTTCAACACCCGTGAGTGTTAGCGTTAGCATCTGGCCGGTTTGGGTTTGGGACCGCGCCAAAAACACGATGGGGGGGCTGGGAACCAAGAAACACAGTCGACGAATACGTGGTGATCATATACGCACAAATCTACACACATAGGACAAGTTGAGTTGAGTTAAGATAAGATAAGATAAGATAAGATAAGATAAGATAAGATAAAGTTAAGTCAAGTTAAGTTCTGATCAGATGTCTTAAGTTAAGATCAGATCAGATGACTTAAGTTAAATTGAGTTAAGTTAAGATAAGATAAAGTTAAGTTAAGTTAAGTCAAGTTAAGTTCTGATCAGATGTCTTAAGTTAAGATCAGATCAGATGACTTAAGTTAACTTAAGTTAAGATCAGATGACTTAAGTTAAATTGAGTTAAGTTAAGATAAGATAAAGTTAAGTCAAGTCAAGTTCTAATCAGATAACCTAAGTTAAGATCAGATCAGATGACTTAAGTTAAATTGAGTTAAGTTAAGATCAGATCAAATGACTTAATTAAATTGAGTTAAGATGTGTTATTTGATGTAAACAAATGTTTCACTCTGGGTTTACAAAAGAACAAATTAAAGACAACCAGTCTGAGTTCAAACACACACACACACACATACACATACATACACACACACAGCCAACAGGTGGAGTGTGTCTGGTGGAACGGTAGCCGCTGTCAGCACCCTGAGGCCCCGACCCCCCCCCCACACACACACACACACACACACACACCATCCGTCCAGCGTGTCTCCGTCCTGTTCTGAGGCTCAGCGGGTCGAGGGTGCGCTTCCTGTCGTCTCTGTCGGATTGGGACGAGTGGGGATTATTCCGGTTTCCAGTTCTCATTCATCCACTCAGCAAAGGCAGCTGGGAGACGTCGCCTCCCACGGGACACGAGATCCTCCTGCTGGACCCAAACCTGACTGACTAACTAACTGACTGACTAACTTTCTGACTCACCAACTAAAAAAAAACCCCCAAACCCTCTCACCTTAAATTTAACCTGTAACCATAGAGATGAAAAAATACAACAAAAGTAGTACAAAACACCGTTTCATAGCACGACTGATGCATGTAGAAAAAAAATCTTCTCCAGAAACGTAAAAGGGTAACCATGGAAACAGTTTCCAGAAAGAAAAAGGCCGAATTCAGGACTTTGTGTTTGGAAGAGAAAGTTTGGTGGGAAACTTTGTGGGTTGTGCTGCAGAAATGAAAGATACCCATTCAGATGGATGGTCGTCCACGGAGGTGGAGGATAATAATACAGTAATAATAACAATAATAATAATAATAATAATACTGGAGGAGGAACTGAACGTTCTGCTGAACGTATTAAACACCAGGAATTTAAACGAGGCTGTGTTTCTGATTTACTCCAGACGTGATGCCTGGTTTCACGTTCACACAGGAAAATATATCACATCATGTTGAATGAAGACGTATTAGACATGTACAGCACACACACACACACACACACACACACACACACACACACACACACACACACACACACACACACACACACACACACACACACACACACACTGATGTTTAATTCGACTAAAATTTGCAGAAATAAACAAAAAATGGGATAAAGAAAGAAAGATTTTAAGACTAAAATAAAAAAAGAGTTCAATCAAATCTAGAAAATCAGTTGAAGTTGTAATAATAATAATTATTATTATTATTGCAAAAACACACACTCTCCCATGCACGCACACACATTCTCACACACACACACACACACACTTAAAAAAACAGACTGTCTGGTGCCTGTGTCGCCCCAGGGGTGTGTGTTTCTGCCTTAATGACGTCCTTGGATCTGGATGGAGGTGCAGCGTCTCCTCCTCTGCCTCAGTCAGAGCGCAGCGAAGAGCTAAAGCTACGTCTTCCTCCTCCTTCTCCTCCTCTTCCTCCTCCTAC